>CM074739.1:42619007-44027465 GCA_037367245.1 Phrynocephalus guinanensis
ACTATTTGCAAACACTACTAAATGATGTTAAGTCTCTCACTTGATGATCCTGTTGGATGGGCTTCAGTCTCCTTAAGATTATAAGAAACCTGATGGCTGTTTTACATTACTGCCACCATGCGTAGATTACGCTAATTTATCCCATGATGAGACAACAGTTATCATTTGGTTTTTGTGGCTAGTCTGATCTTCACATCACGTGGCACAATTATCTAGGAAGCATTAAAAATAAAATGATTTTGATGATTTTCCGAAAACTGGGATACACTTTGAGCATTAATAATGAAGATGTTTATGTCTGAAAGAGGTGTAGCTCAGAGGATACACTCTGCAGATGCTGGATTTAGTCCTCCTAGGACTATAGCCTGAAAGTTCAGAGAGATGCATCCCATTCGTACAGAGAAGGGACAAGCAGTGTGCTACATCTTAGATGTTGCTGGCCCTGCAGTTAGAAAGGCTATGGAATCTCGTTTACACAGAAGGGGTCTCCATTTGAAGGTCTGCTCAAGGAAAGGACTGTTTATGAAGTTGTTTTTTTCAAGCAGTTTGAAGAGTTGCCCAATTTAAAGAGTTGCCCAATTCTCATTTAAAGTTAAAGAACCATAATGAGAGAGACCTCAGGAGCCTTTACTTTGCCCACCCAGGTTGGTTAAGAAGAACATAAGAACAGCCTTGCTGGAACAGGCCACAGCCCATCCAGTCCAGCATTCTGTCTCACACAGTGGCTCACCACTTGCTTCAGGGTACTCCCAAGCAGATGTCTTCACCTGCTTATGATTCCCTGCAAATGGCATCGAGAGATATCCTGCCTATCTCTCCAACCCTGAGGCTGTCCTTAGGCATCCGTAATGATATGGAGCCACACCTGGCACATGTAGAAAACTTTTCTGTAATCACTTTGTAAGCAGGGACATTGCAGGTTAAGGAAAGCATTTCTTCAATACTGGGCCAGTAGAGACAGCCAAAAGGCAGTTTGCAGAACTAAAGAGAATAGGTCACTTTATAGGAAATATACAAAGGAGCACAAAATGAGTCATCTATATTGGTATTCCTTTGAATTTTCTTTCCCAGGAAGTCCCTTTGATATGCTCAGGATGCTCTTTTGAAATTCCCTCCCTCCCTCCGGGATGTTTCTTTTGATTTTCCTTGAAAGAAGGAAAAAGCCTGAGTATTTTATTGCTTTTAGCATAACTTTGCTAAAGGTAAGGAAGTTGTCTCTCTATGTCTCTACTATGCTTCTCAGGCAATGGCTGTTTTCCCATGGTTCATTATGGGACATGACATACTGGCCTTTGCTATATTCATAAGAAATACATTGTCTATTTTTATATAACTGCTGAATCCTAATATACAGTGGTACCTCTTAAGACACATACCCCATTAAGATGAAAAACTCGCAAGATGAATAAAATTTCTGGCAATAGGGTTGTTTCATCATGTGAAACACACAGTTTCACATGATGAAAATTTCCTATCAGATGCTTCGCAAGGTGAAAATCTGTTCTGCGTTTTGAAACAAGTTACCCAGGATGCATTGTGCCCCTGTAGTTTGCAGAGGGGTGGAAGGAGTTTTTCTCGTCAAGTTTTGGAGCCATTCTGGACATTGTTCTGCAGCAGTTTTTGGAGTTTTAGAACTTGGAAAGGTAGGGAGCTGATGTTTACTTGCTTTCTTTTGTGTTTCTACATTGTTTTTCATTGCACTTTTGGTGGGAACGACCTGGGTTTTTTCTACAGAGCTTGCTTTCAATCATCTCTGCATTGTTTTTCATTGTATTTTTGGCGGAAACAGGCTGCGGTTTGTCTGCTGCTTACTTTTACCCATGATTGCATTGCACTGTGGGTGGGGTGGGGATTCTGAGCCCCCCCCAGCTCTGCATGCCTTTAAAATGCACTTTATAAAGAGGTCTGGGGGGACGGCTTTTTTGCCTTTTTTCGATCTCTGGAACGTATTAATTGGTTTGACATTCATTCCTATGGGAAACCGTGTTTCGGAAGATGAATGTTTCGTAAAATGAATTGCCCCATAGAATGAATTAAATTCATCTTATGAGGTACCACTGTATATGGTTGTAGTTCAAAGTTGCAATGAGGGAGATCTCCACACACACAGGTCACTATCTTCCCTACTCCGGTGATATATAATGTAATTTTGTTTGATTTGTAAAAATCAATTTTCACTTTGCAAAGGTATAATCATCATGATCAATTTAATGCAGACCAGTGTCCTCTTTTGTAGATTTCAGCAAAACATGTCTCCTCTTTTTCTGGTTACATGCCCTTTGCTGTGTAAAGACTGCCATTAATTTTCCTGCTGCTGCCACTGTGGGCACAATATTGTGCAATAATATCGGGCCATTTCCTGATGTTTTGAACTGTGGATGCAGAATTACAATACTCTTCATTCATAAAATGGAGGGCTTCTTTTTAAAAAAGAACTAAATGTCCTAAAAGGGAAGTTTAAGTGCACATGTACAATACTACACACACATTCCAACAGAAGCTTCCCTCATGTAGAAGTACCAAGTGCTAGAGAATCCCACAAGATGATCTGTACAATGGCTGCTTGGAGAAGACAAGAAAAAACAGATGAGATGTGGCTGTCACCCCTCTATCCTGAATTATTTTGGAAGTCTCTTTTGAGAAACATATACTCCCCTTTAACCCCCCCCCCGCCCCCCAAAACAATTAATGTTGCCATGGCTGCTTCACAGAATGCAGATTTGGAACGTTCCCATTTCCAATCCCTTTTCTTGGGGTGTGAAACCTGATCAAGAAAAGCTAAATGAGGCCAAAAGCTGTGTGAAAACAAGGGTGCATGTTTTCCAAAAGATGTTCTCTTTTTGATAGCAAAAAAGAGTGAGGAAGAATTGGGAGTTAGCAAAGATTGTGACTTGAAACCAAAGCCAAAATCATCCATACTAGGCGAAAGAAAGACAGGGGGAAAAGACAGGGACAAAAATCAACTCATCTGAAATGTGGTGTTGGGAGGACAGCCTTACAGGTACTACAGCCAGCCAGAAAGACAGATAAGTGGCGTGAACTCTCACTACAGCAAAAATGATCAAACTAAATCAATCCTCCCATGCACACTGAATGAAAATAAAGTAATGACCATAAACACACAGAGACACACCAGTTTTGCTGGAAGAAAGTGGAGGAGGCAGTAGAAAAGAGAGAAAAACCTAACATGATAGATTGTCTCAAAAAATGCCACAGCTGTTAGTTTGCAAGATGTGAGCAGAACATTTGGAAAGCCAATATTGTTACCGTGTGGGGTTGGGGGTGGGGATCAGAAAAACAAACAAACAACACATCAGAAGTGAGTTGATCTCATATAACAGACTTTTCCTTACTTAACAGAAAATTGTATAGTAATAAGATGGGTGGAATAGGTGAAACTATGACGGAACATACTAAATCTGTCAACACCAATTAAGACTATACCTGATCATAAAGCAAATCTCAGTAATTTCACATTTAAACCAGTAAGCTTCTGGATATTTGTTTTCTATTATTTTTAAAATAGATTTTAAAACATTTTTACAACCAGACATAGAATTCCTTTGCCAGCACAAATGCCTGTTTGTCCAGAAAGGAGTTTAAAAAATATATCTCCTTGAGTTATTTTGTCTGGTCAGTGACCGAAATAAAGATCTATTCCATTCCATTCCATTCCATTCCATTCCATTCCATTCAATTCCATTCTATTCTATTCTATTCTATTCTATTCTATCTCCTTGAGAGTCAGCTATTGGATCCTGACTCAAAGGATCAAAGTGCAGATTGCCTAGGATTTGGGGCTTTGAAAACTTGTGTCATGAGCCCAGTCTCAGAAATCCTTAGAAAATCCTTACATAAAATGGCACTGCTTTTGTAATGCAGAAAAACTGTACCTTGAATGTATCTTATAAAACTGTATGCTAATTACCTTTAGATACATGGGAAAATGTCCTTTTTGGGACTTGGTTTTTTTTCTTTGTTTTGTTTTTGGACTCTTCAAAGAAAACCTATATTTTGACTGCTTCTATGACTTTTCATTCTCCTACAAACATCTGCTTTCCTGGGCCATTAAGCTGAAACAGTATATCTACTTTGTCACGCTCATGCTTGTAGGCCTATTTATCAAAAAAGTTCGGTTTATAATAAATGACTATTTTTTGGAAAGTCCTTTTATAAGGAGCAGTATTTCAGCTCCTGACCTGTAGATTCTCTTCAAAGAATAAAAAAAGTGGAGCCAACCATTCTATTTCATTATAAGCAAGCTTGGTCTTTTCAATTTAATTGAATTGTTTTAAATCTGCAGAGAGAAAAAGATGACAGGTATCTATATGGGTGTGCAAACTGATTCACTTTAAAAAAATAATAACTCGAACACAGTTTATTCAGACACCCTTCCTATATTTGACACAGAGTGTCTTACAGAATATTGATTTACTTTGTTGTACAATAAAATAGATGCACTACCATGAAGCTATAATACAGTGGTTGTAGGCATGAAGATTCAAAGTTCATATACCACCATTTTACTTATTGTGAGCAGCAGCCCACTCACTGTGTCCTTTATTCTACTTCTGCCACGTTCAGCACTGTTCTTCTTTTGGGAAGTGTCAGAATCAAAGCTGGTATTCTTCCATTATGCCTTCTATTTATAATTCATTATTATTCCTCCTCCTCCAAAGTCAACCATACCTCACTGTGGTGGAAGGGTGAACAGGATGGGCTATACTCATGCTGGTCAACATGGCTCTGGCCTCGAGAAAGACCTGACAGCCTACTCCAGTACTCTTTGTCAAAAGACTTTATGAATCAGCTAAAAAAATGCAACAGACATGGTCCCAAGCAGGGACGAAGACAGATAGCAAAAACAGAGATGCATTTGAATTGTGGTGATAGAGATAATTACCACGCATATCATGGACAGTCCTAGATGGAGTCAAACCAAAAATAACTCTGGAAATCCTCAGAGCAATATCACTAAGAGAAAAAATATCATACTTTGGTCATGTTACATGAGCTGACTCATTCAAAAAGACAATGGTGCTGGAATTGGTGAGTAGTAAAAGAAAGGGCTGCCCAAGTACCCACTGGCTTGACCCTATCGGAAGGGATGCTGGAATAATTCTGATGGAATTAAAAGAAGCTGTAAGAGATAGAAATGTATGGAAAGCATTGATCCACAAAGGCACTGAGAGTCAGACACAACTGAATGGCTAGAAGAAGATTACTGTATTCCTCCTTCCTCTTTATGTTCAGCGAACAGGTCATCTCTCTCTCTCTCCCTCTCTCCCTCTTTAAAATATCTCTTGCAAGTGAACTTTAGGCTTCCTGACTTCTTCTGCACAATGTTGCACTCCGCCTTGGCAATTCCCCCTCCTGTACATGCCTCTTTTAAATCATAGACCTTCTGAATGCTCCTTATACAGCAGACTCTGTTTTTTTAAAATCCACTTTTCTTTCTTGAAGGAGTTGTTTGTGACTTTACCTCCAGTGTCTCATCTTTAAGAAACTTCACTTTTGTGTAATCCCTTCTCTTTGAATATTTATTACCATAGGATCTCATCCAGTATCTCCTGATGCTTATTTAAATCAGTTTTATAATGTTTAGACTGCATCTTATACTATAGGCATACCTTGGTTTATGGAGTAAATCCATTTCCCAGGACGTTTCGTCTTCCGGAAAATTCGTAAACCAGAAACACATAGGGTTGCAATGTATCCTGGGTACTTTTTTTTCACAATGCCTTACATAAACTGAGGTATTGCGGAAAAATCGTAAATGGAGGCATTATTTCCAATGGATTTCCTTTTGGGAACCGAAAATTATGTTAACGGGAGCGTTCATCAACCGAGGTATGCTCGTATTCAGATTTCTCTTTCTTCAGTATAAAAAAATCACAAGATGGCATGGTCACTTCTAACCAATGTGTACACTATTTCCACCTCTCTCGACAATTCTTCACTGATAGTAATGATAAGAACAACTGATTTTCTTGATTCAAAGTAATAATATATGCTTTACACTGGTAACTCCCCTAATACACAGAGGCTATGGGTAATTCTAGTCAGCTTGTATGGTCTTTTGGTGATAAGGGATTCTGGGAATCCCAGAATCAACAAAATAGCAACTTTGGCACCCACCTTTTACGGAGATTTTAATAACTGTGTATTTTTAAAGTGCCCACGTTTTCATAAAAATGAGAATGAAGTGAAGACTCACAAATAATAATGGACTCAGTGTGACAATATGGAGTACATTCAAGCTGCGGTCCAACTAAGCCTGAAACCTTGAAATATAGGCATGCTGCTGACATGCGGTGGAATCAGATTCAAGGCATGTGTGCAGAGACTAAGCTACCAGATCAAAGTGTGAAGTAAGATTTGCTGCAAGGGAAATGTGGCCTAGTTTCTCACAAAATAATGCAAAGTCAAATACATTAGGGATTCTGATAAAAAGTAATACTTTAAGTGACTCTGGATTGAGCATGGGAGCAGAACAGGCAAATCAGGAGTCTCTAGAGTAATTTTATTCTTCCTGTTTCCTTTTACAGCTTCTTAGCTCCCTCTTAGAATTCATTCTTTCCCATGAGATTAAAAATAGTGTTCAAGGATGTGCAAAGGCTTCCACCCTGCATATAAAACACTGTAGAATGTTATATTTATTCAGCTGGTATTTCTTCGAAGTTAGAATTGATGACGGAGCAAGTACATGATTTTCTAGACATAATTTTTTTGTTGCCAACCATTTTCGGGTTTTCAATCCACTGCTTCCATATTTCAAAATCTGTTCATAAATATGGGCAATGTTTGATCCCTGAGTTACAATATTTTCTAACATAATCCCTTTTTAAAACAAACGCCATAATTGCAATCGTGGCTTCTAGAATAAGAAATGTCTCAAGTATACAGTACAGTTAAAAGGAGTAGGACTGGTTCACAGCTCAAAAATTAGAAAATTCTGAAAACTGGGTCCGCAGAACATTGTTCTTAGCAGGGTCACTTTTCTACAGCTCCCCTTATTGATCACAGTGTTAGAGGATGATGGAAGTTATAGTCCAATACATTTGAAGGGTGGCAGTTAGGGAAAAGTGGCCTTACAACCCTAGCTGTAAGCAACAACAACACACTGTAGTATCCTTCATGTCACAAAGAAGGAAGGAGTGATCTGCCTGTGGATATTCAGAAGCTCACTAATATTATAACAGTAAATTATTAATGTCTTGTGTGAGTGTGGTGCCACAGATTAAACATGTGGGGTGAATTACTCCTAAAATACTCTCTTCATATTATAGTCAGAACACATGCAATCTATGTATTGCTAAGATAATTTTTACTCCAATGTGAATAAAACAAGGCATTTCCTGTCATTTATCGAGTAATCTCAATCTGATCAGTACAAATTTTCTGCTATGTAGGTGCATGCTAATTTGTATAGTTGATAGTGATAATAATAATCTTAGAATTGCAGAGATGGAAGGAACACTATGGATCATGACATCGGGCACTTGTTAAGGAGGTACATTGTGGAACTGAGCTCCTAACCACTACTGAGCTACCTAGGAATTCATATTCTAATACTGTTTTTATAGAGATCTTGTCTTAATTCCCTTGTTTTTAAGCTGATGGTCTTACATAGTGATATAGAGACATGGTTGAATTGTCTATATTATACAAAAATGGAACAAAAATGCCCTACCCTTGCTCGACCCTTGCCCTTCCTGGCTGATTAAGATCGCAGGGGGGAGCATGCCGAAATGGGCTTCACTAATTGCCTCAGCTTCCTTCAGAGACGGGATTCTTCCCAGTCTTCTGAAGGACACGGCGGTGAAGCCCATTATTAAAAGATCCGGCGTGGCTACGGACGATATGTCCAACTATCGTCCTATAGCCAATGTTCCCTTTGTGGGCAAGGTGATTCAGCGAGTCGCCGCCCTGCGTCTCCAGTCGTTCCTGGAGGAGAACCATGTCCTGGATCCCTTCCAATCCGGGTTTAGGCCGCGTCATGGGACCGAGACGGCTCTGGTCGCTCTGCATGATGATCTGTTGAGGAGGGCTGACAGGGGTTGCTCTACCCTGCTAGTCCTTCTCGACCTGACAGCGGCTTTTGATACCGTCGACCACAGTATCCTGCTGGAGCGGCTCTCGGAGGTAGGGATTGGGAGTCTGGCTTTGTCCTGGCTCCGTTCCTTCCTTGAGGGTCGTACCCAGCGCGTGAGCTTGGGGGGCGAGTTGTCGGCTCCCTGGACACTCTCTTGTGGGGTGCCTCAGGGGTTGTCCCTCTCCCCAATGCTCTTTAACATCTATATGAAGCCGCTGGCAGAGATCATCCGGAGTTTTGGAGTCTGCTGTCATCAGTACGCTGATGACACACAGCTCTATCTCTCCTTTTCCACCTGTGCAGTGGAGGCCATCCGGACCCTTGATCATTGCCTGGCTGTGGTTTGGACTGGACCAGGACCCACAGACTCAGGCTCAACCCTGGAAAGACCGAGGTTTTGTTCTTCGGGGGCGGCTCGGAGGGGTACTGTGGCCCTCTTCCCAGTCTGGGCGGGTCCGCCCTCCAGCTGGCGCAAAGAGTGAGGAATCTGGGTGTTGTCCTGGACTCGGATCTGACCCTGGAATCTCAGGTGTCAGCTGTGACCAGCTCGGCCTTTTACCATCTTAGGCTCATCGCCCAGATTCGCCTGTACCTTGATGAGAGCTCCTTGAGGACAGTGGTACAGGCGCTGGTCATGTCGAGGCTGGACTACTGCAACACTCTCTACATGGGGCTCCCCTTGAACCTTGTCTGGCGATTGCAGCGGGTCCAGAATGCGGCGGCCAGGCTGGTGGTTGGCGCACATCGTTATGACCGCGCCACCCCCATCCTGGCCCGCCTACACTGGTTGCCCGTTGCCTCCCGGATAAGGTTCAAGGTGTTGGTTTTGGTTTACAAAACCCTCCATGGCTTGGCCCCTGTTTATCTGGCAGAGCATCTCCCCCGACAATTAGATCCAGCCCGACCCACCCAATCCTCCCTGGCCCTCTCGCTTCGGACCGTCACCCCGAGGGAGGCCCATAAAAATAGCACACGTGGACGGGCCTTCTCAGTGGCGGCACCTACTCTCTGAAACAAGCTTCCAAGCGAGTTGCAGCAGGCTCCATCCCTGGCGTCATTCAGGAAAAATCTAAAGACACTACTGTTTCGGGACGCCTTTGGCACTGATTAGGTCTTTTTTTTTTGGCCCTCCTGATTGTACTTACTTTGTGCTTTGTATTGGTGATGTTTTAGCTTTTTAATTGTTTTATCGTATTTGTTGTAAACCGCCCTGAGTCCCATGTCTGGTGAATAGGTGCGGTATATAAATGTGATAATAAATAATAAATATAATAAATAACAGGTGATACCTTTAGGGTACTATAAAAATAACAAAACATTGCTAATATTTCGGGGGCAAAACCCCCTTCCTCAGAGCAGTACCAATAGGTAATAACATGGCGAAAGATGGATTTGCCAGGAGTTATTTCTTAGATGTAGAGTCCATGGCAAAATGGGAAAAAAAGCCAGGCCGTTTACTTGAGGCACGGAGCTTGGATGTTCCTATGCTGCATCCCAGTTGAAGGGAGGGAGGTGTTTTAATTGTCTCTTCCAAAGACATGTCATGGGCCACGGCTCTCGGCTCTCACGTACACACATTCACACCTCTCCTTAATGTGACTTGTCAAGGCCAAAAGCCCCTGCTTTGTCAGCGATGGGGGAGGGGGTGGTGGTGCAGAAGGCCCATGCATTTCATTTGAGGATTGGGATAAAATTTGGAAAAGTCCACTGAGTGCAGCCAATTGGATCAAATAAAAGGAAAGAGATTACCCAGTGTTGCAGCTTTGTCTGTATTGAAGGTCCATTTGCCTCTTTCCTGCTACGTAGTAGGAGCAGCTCATTCCTGGTATCTCAGTATTTCCAATTGAAGCAAAACAAGTTGAGGAAGTGAAGAGAAATTAACTTCAGAAAATTTTCAGGTTTCAAGATGGCGGCAGCAGCTCTTTGGCGTGTCTGCATCCCATCCCCCGATTACTTTTTTCTATTTTATTGCTGCGCCGCTGGGTTTTTATTTTTATTTAATTTTTGGGCTGCCAGGAGTACCTCTGGGAGGTATTTGAATTTTGGGGGGGGGCTTGTGGGCTCGTTGAGGCTTGTGGAGGTTTTTATCAAGCACGCTGAGCCCGGACGCTGAGCCCGGACGCCAACGCTGACGAGACCGAGGGGCCTCCCGTACTACCCCCCTCTCCCCCCCTTTGTTTTACACCTTAGCCCCCTCCCTGGTGAGCCTCCCCTCTCTTGCCCGCCCTTGTGGGGAGCCCCGGGTGAGTGGTCGGTCTGTCCGCCCTTGGTGGTCTGGAAGACCCGAGGGCTGAGACAGCGGCCGCCATTTCGGGTTCTCCCCCATGAGTTGGAGCTATGGTGAGAGCTTTTTTTCATCTGCCGGGGACTGGTCGCTTCCCCCCCCCCGTGGGGGGGAAGCACCGGCAGCCCCGGGGCCGCCTGCACTATCACCGCCCTGCCGCTTTGTTCTCGCCTGGGTGGCGGTCTGGCCGCCGTCCGACTTTGCCGGGTGGTGGGTTCGCCGCCGGCCGCCTGTCCGTTCGGTGTTTCCGTTGCTGGTGGTTCTCGGGCGGCGGTCTGGCTGTCGGTGCGCCCTTCGCTTCTGGAACTCGGGCGGCGAGTCGGCCGCCGGTGTTGTCCGTAGATCGCACGGTAGCCTAGCCCTTCTCTTTGGGGGTTTTCGGGTGGCAGCTCGGCCGCCGGTGTGCCGCCCGTTCCCGGGACTCGGAGAGCATGTCGGCTGCCGGTGGTTGCTTTCCATCGCCCGTCGTAGCCCCTGGCGGCTGGTGGTTCCCGGGCAGCGGATCGGCTGCCGGTGCTCCAAGGGTCCTGGGCTTCTTGCCATCACCGGGTCTCGTTCTCAGACACCGGCATCCATCTACTTGCCTGGGGCTGTCCTGCCCCTTACCATCGGAGACTCTTGGAAGCAGCTGGGTTTCCTGTTCCCTTCCCCTCTCAAGGATTGGTGCTCATGCATTGGGAGGGAGATTTACTTCTTTATTACATCATTACCCTCCAGTTCATCTGTGGAGTGTAAGGGGACTGGAGTCATGATGGCGAGCCCACCGGTGGAACTGGGGTGTGATGGGGCGGGATTCTCTGTTGGGGGCCGCGAGCCTGGACTTCGGTTTTCAGGACGGTGCTGTTGTATTTGTGACAATCAGGTTTGGCACCCTGCCATCTTCAATGCCAAGTGCCTGCACAACGCAGTAACCTTTTCATTAACTATCAGAGCCTTGATTTCCTGGCCCCCTCCCCCCCTAACTCCCAGATGGTCTACATCTCTCCTGGCGCTTTGCCCGCTTTGTTATTTATTGTTCATTTGTCAGTTAAGATTTGTTGTTAGTTAAGATTTGTTCTACCTTTATTAGTATTTTTATTATCCCATTGTCTGTTCACAGTCTTGCTTTGACTGTACCTAATTTATTGTATTACTTGTAATTTTTTTTGGGAGTGTTTATATTAATTAGGTTGAATTAGCTTTTTTTTTTCTTTCCGCCATGTTTGCAGGGACTCATATACCAACTGTGACGGGCCGTGGGCGGTACGCTTGTAGCCGAGGGGTTTGTCAGATCAGAAGAACCCGGGTCAGGCATCTTGTGCCTGTCCCGCGTTCTGACCCCTCGGCTCTCTGCCACGTGTCCGGGAGTCACTTCTCCAGTGCCTCCAGCCTTTCCTGCATTCTGTTGAACGCCAGGTCAGTCCATAATAAAATCCCTATCATATACGATACCATCCAAGATGGGCGGGCTGACCTGGCTCTCATCACCGAGACCTGGGTGGGTGCAGAGGGGGGGGCTTCTCTCTCCCTGCTGTGCCCGCCCGGGTATCTGGTTCAGGGTGTAGGAAGGCTGGAGGGTCAGAAGGGAGGTGGGGTCGCCATTGTCTATCGGGATTCTTTTCATGTCTGCAGGGCCTCAACATTGGTTAGCCAGGGGTTAGAGTGCCTTCACCTGCTGGTGGGACAGCGGGACAGATTTGGCATTGTGCTCGGTTACCGTGCTCCCCGCAACCCAGCACAATCCCTCCCGGAGCTCTCCGAGTTCATCGGGGCTGCACTATTGAAGTCCCCGCGCCTTTTGGTTGCGGGTGACTTCAATGTGCATGCCGGCGGTGGGCTTTCTGGGGCAGCTCTCGAGTTCATGGAATCCATGGCTTCCATGGGTCTGTCCCAGCATGTTGTATGCCCCACTCACAGGTCTGGCCACATCCTGGATCTGGTCTTTTCCTCCATGTCGGGGACTTCGAGTCTGGAGGTTGGGGGCATTGTCCCCCTCCCTGTGTCATGGTCAGACCATCACCTGCTTACTTTCCCTTTGGCGATTCCGGCCCCTCCTCGCGGGGACCATTGGCCTCCTGTATTGGCCCGTCCCCGAAGACTCATGGACCCTCATCGGTTCCAGGAAGCCTTTGGGGCGTTTCCTGGAGAACTGACTGGTGCGCCGGCCGAGGTTGTGGCCAACCATTGGTTTGATACAGCTGCCCAGACCATCGACCGGATCGCCCCTAAGCGTCTTCTCCGGTGCCGAGCTCGGCCCTCGCCGTGGTTTACGACTGAGCTCCGAGCGATGAAGCAGGTGAGGAGAAAACTAGAGCGCAGCTGGAGAAGAACCCGGACGGTTACTAGTAAGGCTGCTGTTGTATCCCAGACTAGGCGCTATTCCAACGCGATCAGGGAGGCCCAAAGATCTTTTGTCTCCCTGAGAATTGGTGAGGCCTCGAACCATCAAGCGGAGCTCTTCCGTGTGGTTCGGGACCTCACCAATCCTAGTCTGGCTAGGCCTCCTCCTACTGAGTTCAGTAGTGAGAATTTCGCAGCCTTCTTTTGTTCTAAAATAGAGGCCATCCGGGCCAGCTTCGACTCCGGTTGCAGTAGCACTGCCCCGGCATCTCCGGTTGCTGGGCCGCCTTCGTCGCCTCGGTTGGATGTGTTTGGGCCTGTTTCTACTGTCGAGGCCTCCAAGGCTATGGCTCACTGCCGACCGGCGTCCACCCCTTTCGATCCCTGCCCAGCCTGGCTTATTAAATCTGCCAGCGGGACCATGGCTGAATGGGCCTCGGCTATTGCTACCGCCTCCTTCAGCGAGGGGGTTTTTCCCTCCCGTCTGAAGGAGACGGTGGTAAAGCCCATTCTTAAAAAATCTGGCCTCCCTTCGGACGACTTAACCAACTATCGTCCAATTTCCAACGTCCCGTTTATGGGCAAGGTGATTGAGAGGGTGGCGGCGGTTTGGTTGAAGTCATACCTGGAGGATCGGCAGTGCCTCGATCCTTGCCAGTCCGGGTTCAGGCCTCGTCGGGGGACCGAAACAGCTTTGGTCGCGCTGCAAGACGACCTAATCCGGGCGGCCGACAGGGGTTGCTCTACCCTGTTGGTTCTCCTGGATTTGTCAGCGGCCTTTGATACCGTCGACCACGGTATCCTGTTGGATCGGCTCTCCGAGGTTGGTATCGGGGGCACTGCTTGCAGTTGGCTCCGATCCTTCCTGGAGGACCGTCCACAGTACGTTCTGCATGGGGGGGAGTTGTCGGCTCCTTGGATACTCCCTTGTGGGGTTCCACAGGGGTCGTCGCTGTCCCCTATGTTGTTCAACATCTACGTAAGGCCGCTGGCTGGGGTCGTTAGGAGATTTGGAGTCTGCTGTCATCAGTACGCTGATGACACACAGCTCTATCTCTCCTTTTCCACCTCTGCAGTGGAAGCTGTGAGGATCCTTGATGAGTGCTTGGACGCGGTGCTGGCCTGGACCGGGGCGAACAGGCTTAAGCTCAACCCCGAGAAGACGGAGGTCATGTTCTTTGGGAGCTCACCATCTGGGTACGGTGGCCCTCTTCCGCAGCTTGGGGGGGTTTCCCTCCAGCCTGTGGAGAGGGTGCGGAATCTGGGCGTGGTCCTGGACCCGGCGCTGACCATGGAGGCCCAGGTGGTGTCGGTGACCAGGACCGCTTATCTCCATCTTCGCCAGATCGCCCAGATCCGCCCGTACCTGGATGTTGACTCTCTGAGAACAGTGGTCCAAGCGCTGGTGATCTCGAGGCTGGACTACTGTAACGCGCTCTACATGGGGCTGCCCTTGACTCTTCTCCGGCGTCTGCAGCGGGTACAGAATGCGGTAGCCAGGCTGGTGGTTGGTGTGCGTCGTTATGACCATATCACCCCAGTCCTGGCTCGCCTGCATTGGTTGCCCGTTGCAGCCCGGATTAGATTCAAGGTCTTGGTTTTAGTTTATAAAACCCTCCATGGCTTGGGACCGGAATACCTGTCAGAGCGTATCGTCCAGCGATCCATCTCGGCCCGCCCAGTTCGGCAGGTGCGAGCGCACTCGCTTCGGGTTGCCACTCCTCGAGAGGCCCGGAAGACAGTCACCTGGAACCGGGCCTTCTCTATGGCAGCCCCATCCATATGGAATGCCATCCCCATCGAAGTGCGCTCTGCAGAGTCCCTGCAGGCCTTTCGAAAGTCCTTAAAGACCTTTCTATTCCGAGAGGCCTTTGGCGAATTTTAACTTAATTTTTTTTCTCTTTCCTTCCTGCCATCGCTATTATTATTATTATTGTTATTATTGCGAACATTGATGCCTCCAATTTTGGGATGCACTGGAGGCCTTAGGATTTTAGGATCTAAGGATTTTAGGTTTCTAGACTGATATATGTTTTAACCTATTATACTAGTGATTTGTGTTCTGTATCTTGTTATCTGTTGTTAGCCGCTTAGAGTCCTATGTTGGAGATAAGCGGGATACAAATATAACAATAAATAAATAAATAAATAAATATATTTTGTTCAAGTTACAGTATACTGTTACTTAAATGTTTACTTTTATACTTATTGTGTATTGTAAACGACCTTGGAACATGGTTTCAAGGTTCATGTAATCAATGTGGAAATGAATCGTGTAAATTAAAGTCTAACTTAATCAAATTATGGTACACACATTTATTACCACAGATTTTACTAGGTTTCCTATAAAATCCGGCACAAAGATGTTGCTTTCAGATTTATTTTACTGCACGGTTGAAACTCACCCCCATGCAAGTCATCTTTGCTCACTGGAACTTGGAGCAATTCTTTAGATTAAATTTCCCAGAATTTCCCAGTGAGCATTGTTAGTGTCCAAGTTGAAGGGAGAATTCTGGAGATTGTGGTCTCTCCCCAAAAAGCAACTTTCCCAAGCAGAGATGTGCTATTTGAGTTTTCTCCACTCTGGGAGTTTTATCAGACAGAACCACAGTTATCTAATGATGTAAAAGAGGCATCTTACATAATTAAAAAGGCAATATTAAAACTAACATCAATAAGTGAAGAATTTAAAGAAAACATTCCATTATGAGAGATGGGGAAATTTAAAATGAAAAACACAGGTAGTATTATGAATTCACCCTAAACAATAATGCATGACCGTCCATCTAAAATTCACAGAATAGGTAGTCAGTCAGTGAAAGGTCTTTGCTCGCTTGCAGAAAGACAGCAAAGATGGGGCAGTCCTGGCCTCTAGCGGAAGGGAGTAACAAATTCTGGGAGCAGCAAAAGAGAAGCCCCTTTTATATGGTCTCATCTTACACACTTGTGAAGGTGGCGGGATGGAGAGAAAGGCCTCTCCTGATGATCTTAGCAGTTAAGCTGGCTCATACTAGGAGATATGACCTTTGAAATAGTTTGGACCCAGGTTGGACTTTAGGTTAAAACCAGCACTTTGAATTTTGCCTGGAAATTGATGGGCAGCCAGTGGACCTGCTGTAACAGGGTAAGTTATGTTATCCCTGTAACCAGTCCCAGTCAGCAGTCTGGCTGCTGCATTTCCTGACACTCTCCAGTCTCCATTGGTAGCCCCACATAAGGCACATTACAGTAATCCAGCAGGAAAGTCACTGGGAGATGTGTCACAGTGGCCAGAGCTGATTCTTCAAGAAACAGGCGTAACTGGTGCACTAGCTTTAATTGTGCAACTGGGCCCCTGGCCACTACTGGGACCTAGGCTCAAGGATGAGTCCAGGAGTTCCCCCAGCCAGCACACCTCTTTTTTCAGTGGAGAAGTAATTCTATCCAATACAGGCTGCATCCCTACTCCTTGATTTTCAATTTGTACTGACCAGAAGCACTGCTGTCTTATCTGGATTTAGTTTTAATTTGTTCACCCTCATCCAGTTCATTACTGACACCAAACATTGATCTAAAGCCAACTGGCTTCCTTGGAACTGGGAGGTAATGAGAGGTTGAGTGGGGTTTCAGCTGCATACTGATGACACTTAATCCCAAATTCCAGATAATCTCTCCCAGTGGTTTCATATAAATGCTAAATAACTTAGGAAAGGAAACAGAACCCTAAGGGATCCCATACGTCAGTCACCAAGGTGTTGTACACAACCCCCCCTAGCACCACCTTCTGTGTTCTCTCCTCCAGGAAGGACTTGAACCACCATAAGACAGTAGCCCCGAATCGCATTTCAGAGAAACAGGTCAGGAGGATACTACAGTCAATACTATCAAAAGCAGTGAAGAGATGCAATAAAACCAACAGAGATACAGATCTTCTATCCATTTCCCTGACCCGGACATCTACTTAGGCAACCAGAACTGCCTCTGTCCCATAACCAGGCCTGAAGCCTGATTGAGCTGGATCTAGGTAAATCTATCTTATCCAAGAATCTACGGAACAATAAATCTGTCACAAAACTTGGTTTCTTTCTTCCCCTAGTACTTCCAAGGAAGGGAGGTTTTGCTATGCAAAATATACGCTATGCATATAAAACAACTTATTTTTTATTTAAAAATTGGTTTGTTTTTAAAGCCAGGAATCAACTGATTTATTTCAGTTTGTACTATTGTACAGATCCTCAAAACAATATATAAATTATGAATTTCCTTCCAAGAGGGAGGGAAAATGGTCCCATGTTGATCAATCCTTTACTGTCACTATACTTCCACACAAGAGAAAAAATACAGTCAAGTTCCTTTCTTGACTCAAAGAATATATCCAAGGGGTTTTTAGGAAAAGGTATGCAAAGCTGTCACGTTGAATGACTGGCATACTTTCCAAATGGTTTTACTTGTCTTTGGGGATCATATACTGAATGCCAAAATGAAAGCTGCCATTTGTAATTCTTTGAAGGAGAAGAATGATTTCTACTGAAGAGATGCATGGCTCTTTGTTTAACCTTCATTTTGACAACTGGATTTTAGAAGGCAGATTTATCCTCTAATCGGTATTAGATTTTACTTCTCCACAGTGTTAAATGTAAGGAAGGTATTTTATTTTGAGAAATGGACTAGTGAGTAGAATCCAAAGCACTAGAATAGGAATATCATATATGTTAATACTTTAGCCGAACTTACATAATCTCAAGAATTGTTCAAAAACAGTTTTCTGTCTGATCTGCACATAAACCACCCCCAGTTCAGGTATAAAAGTAGTGTCTGAAGTTACTGTCACTATAATCTAAAAGAGAGTTTAATGTCAGAAATTGTTGCTGCAGTGCATTCTAATAAGCTATTGTATTTCAAATCTCTCAGGAAAATATCTCAATATGAAATTATAAAAGTTATAAGGGACCCTTTTTAAAACTGATGCTGAACAGAGATGGGCAGGAAATAAAAAAAAGGAAATGCTGTTTCGTCTTTTCCTTATGTAACAAAATGGTAGGATACATTTCATTATGAAACGAAATGCCATTTTCCCCCTCTAGGAACAAAACAATTCATCCTGGAGGAACCAAAACCACAGGGGAGCTTCCTCAAGCTATTCCCTGTAACGCCCCCCCCCCCAATTTGGAGAGGTTTAGGGTTCAGGAGGCTGAATTATTAAACTCCAAAGGGGGTCCCCCTAGGAAAAAAAATCATTCTAATTGAGTCAGGAAACCACTAATAGCCCCCCTGTGGGCATGCAATTAGCGGCTTCTCTAGGACCCACGGGAGACATTATATAGCATTTTTTTTTCATTTATTTCGGTTCATTCCAACACTCTTTTACATGTTTTTAGTAAAGCAGCAAAATGAAACTACTAAAGAAATGAAACAAAACAAAATGCTATATTTTCATTTTGTGCCCATATCTAGTGGTGAATCATTTCCAGAATGACTGGTTCTAGTACTAGATTTAGTCAGATTACTGAAGCAGGAGCTTTTCAGAGCAGAATTAAACATGATGTTCAATTCACCAGAATCCTAGATGATCTAAAACAGAAATATAACTTAAATTCAGTGCTTGATATATACTTTGAACATGAAAGATTCCATTAGCTCCTCAGTCATTTTAAATGGAACATCTGATAAAAATCACAGTGGCTCTTTCGTTGTGGATTTTAAAGTTTCCAACACACACACACACACACACACACACACACACAGAGAGAGAGAGAGAGAGAGAGAGAGAGAGAGAGAGAGAGAGAGAGAGAGAGAGAGAGAGAGAGAGAGAGAGAGAGAGAGAGACAGACAGACAGACAGACAGACAGACAGACACAGACACAGACACAGACACAGACACACAGACACACACACACACACACACACACACACTTTTAAGCTAGCAAAGATGGATTGGCTACATGGGACTGAAAAACTCAGAAGAGTTTCCTTTTCTTAACGGTTAAATAGAGATGGGCACGAAACACCAAAATGGCGTTTTGTTTCATTATTTGTTTCCCCACCCCATTTTGTTTCGTTAATTATGAAATGATTTTTTTTAAAAAAAATGCTTTGTAATTCATTTTAGTTTGGTTCATTTTCCTTTTTTTCTTTTTTCTTTTTGAACCCTGCCTACCACCTGTAGCACGGCTGAGGGTTTTTTTTTTTTACTCCTACTGGCCTGCAGGCCAGTTCGGCGGCCCATGGGTTGGGTCAGCGCCCATGGATCAGGTCAGGTTTTAAAAAATATATATTTATTTATTTTTACTCCTGCCGGCACACAGGCCGGTTCGGCAGTCCATGGGTTGGGTCAGTGGCCCGTGGGCAAGGTCTTTTTAAAAAAATTTAATATATATTTTTAATTTACTCCTCCCAGCCCACGGGCCAGTTCAGTGGCCCATGGGCTGGATCATTTAAAAAATATATATTTTATTTTATTTCTATTTTTTTATTTTTTTATTTTTTTGAATGGCTGACCATGTGGCCTGCCTGCCAGCTGTAGTGAGGGCCTAGTCGGCATTTTTTTTTGGGGGGGGGGGTTTTAAAGTGGCGGCAGTGACGGCAGAGGACAGGTAGGAGAGTCGTCGACACCAGAACGAAAAACAAAACAGAACGAAATGAAAAGTTCTGTTTCGTTTCATTTTTCTTTGAGGGGGCAGATTGTTATTTGTTCTGTTGCATAACAAAATGAATAATGAATAACCAGATGAATTTTTAATTCATTTCGTGCCCATATCTAGTGTTAAAACATCAGCCTGTCATGATGTGGCCTAAACCTGCTGCCTGAAGAAGTCTGTCTCACGGTGCAAATATACACTGGCAAATATTAGAATGAATCTGTGCCAAAATTGCACCCAGGAAGTCAGTCTCTCCTAGGTTACTTGGCTTCAGCAAAACACACAGGAGTCATCAGAGAAGGGGGAAGTAATCAGCCTTGTTTGCAACTGGCTAACATTTAAATCTTCTCCTCCCCGCAACTGGTCGCTGAATGAATCCCATTTTGCAGAATCAAGATGGCATTTGTTTTGCCTTTTGCACTATTCAATGCATTCTTTTGCAGGAGGAAAATAATACTGTGGTTTTTCTGCTTCTGCTGATGGGGAATGTTTTGAATTACTATTATTACAGGAGAGAGAGAAAGAGAGAGAATCAGCCTAGTTTCTTTTCATTGGGCTCTTAATTTAATTATAAAGTCTGGGACCTGCTGAACTCCCAAATAGATTCCTCCCTGCCAGGAACATAGTGCTGTTCTAATTTGTTCTACCAATAATACCACCCAGAATGATGGGAAGGGAAGAGGGTGAACTTTTTTTGATGGAAGCAGGTACACGGTCTGAATTCTCATAAAATTCTCATAAAAGAATAACAGCAAATGAAAAATGCAATGAAGTTATGACAGCTTATACCCAATAAAATGCTATTCTGGTTTAGATAGTTGTAAACCTACGTACTTGTCTTATTACATTCCACAAAATCTCTTACCTTATTAAAAATGTGTATGTGTCATTATAAAATCAGAATGAAAAGCCAGGGTTGTTAATTAATCACTGCAATAAATCATCTGGCATATGAAGATCAGTGCATTTATCTCTGTCATGCATAAAAATGGAAACAACTAGTGTTTTTATTTTTTATTTTTGGCTTGGCCTTTGGATTCTCTGCTTAATGGAAAAGATTTAACAGGTTTCTAATCGAGGTGATCAGTTGCTCAGATGAAGAGCCCTGTTTCGAGCACCCCTGAGGTGTCTGTTTTCATGACCTCTTACCATTGAAGACATTCTGTCTAGCAAACTTAAGTTCTCATTTCCTCCATTTTACCCTCTCCTCCGCACTGCAGTCGTGTAACTAGGGAGGGGCAAAAGGGGACATCTGCCTCCCCCGCAGCATCTAGGGGTGCCAAACGGCTCCCCACCCAGGAGCTGCAGGAAGGTCTGTCACGGGAGACCTCCCACAACCACGCAGAGGGCTCCCTGGCCGCCACCTGTAAGGGTCCCACATCCCTTGGCTCGGCTGCTTGGCAAACAATGAAGCCTTGCTGGGGGCGCCGAGTGAGCAAGTGGACACTGGTGACACTTGGGCAACACAGACATGCTATTCATTGTGTTGTAGCATTGGGAGTGGGGGCTGCAGGGACCTGGGGTGGGTGGGAGGGGAGGAGAAGGCAGCAGGCCAGCAGAGGTATGGGCAAGGCAGCCATCAGAGCCATCAGCTTGCAGGTGTGCTGGGAATGAGGGACTGCCATCCTCTCCCCTGACATGATGATTGAGTGCTTTCTTGGCCTCTGCTCCCCACTTGGGCCCTCCTCCTCCTCCTCCTGCTGACCTCAGAGCTCTGCCCCAGGGGAGTCCAAAAGTTTCTTCCCTACCAGGTCTGTGTAAAAGGCACCATGCACAGATGTACCTATGGTTTTGGTGTGCAATCTGTGTGCAAAGATAGGGCCTGTGATGGGACACTGGTTTTGGGACAATCCTGGATAAAAGTCAGGTAGATCAATAAGGATCCATGCTTTGGACCCACGTTTTTTGCAGTACTGCAGTTATGCGCTGATAGACCTATGATTTTTTGTGTGTAATCTTTTAGCAGAAATGGGGCTTATGATGGAAGAATGGTTTGGAGGTGATCCTGTATAAAAACCAGGTAGAATCTTGTGGATCCATGCCTTGGATCCATGTTTTTGCGTCACTATGGAGTCATTAGAGTCATGCACTGATGGACCCCTGGGGTTTTTTGTGTGTGTGTGCAATCTGTGAGCAGAGATGGGGCCTATGATGTAACAGTAGTTTTAGTATGATCCACTGTAAAAAATCATATACAATCAAATTGATCCGTGCCTTGGATCCATGTTTTTGTGCCACTGCACAGCCATGCATGACTATTAATGTGTAGTATTTGGACTTTGATGAGATGTATGATCCAGCCATGCTGGATCAGGCCAAAGGCCCATCTAGTCAAGCTTCCTGTATCTCACAGTGGCCCCGCCAAATGCCTCTGGAGGCGCAGAAGACTAAATATCTCCTTTTTTACAGACTAAAGAGCCCCAAATGTTTTAGCCTTTCCTCATAAGGGAGATCCCCCAGCCCAGTGATCGTTTTAGTCACTCTCTTTTGCACCTTTTCGAGTTCTACTATGTCTTTTTTGAGATGCAGTGACCAGAATTGTACACAATACTCCACGTGTGGCCTTACTATCATTTTGTACAATGACATTATAATGTTGGCTTTTTTATTTTCAATCCCCTTTTTGATAATCCCTAGCATGGAATTGGCCTTCTTCACCGCTGCCACACACTGCATAGATACCTTCATTGAGCTGTCCACCAACACACCAAGATCTCTTTTCTGATCCGTCACGGATAGCTCAGAGCCCACGAGTTGATAAAGTTTTGATTTTTTGCCCCAATATGCATTACTTTACATTTTACTATATTGAAACACTTTTGCCATTTCACAGCCCATTCTCCCTGTTTGGAGAGATCCTTCTGGAGGTCTTCACAATCTTCTCTGGTTTTTGCCACACAGAAAAGTTTAGTGTCATCTGCAAACTTGGCCACCTCACTGCTTATCCCTGTCTCCAAGTCATTTACAAACTGATTGAAAAGACTTGGTGGTGAAGGCATGAAGTATTGATTTGTCTTGGTATTGAACTCATTAGTCTGGCCCTCCAGTGGTGGTATCAGGTGGATGAGTCTCTGCCTTAGTGTGTTGTCCACTCAAAGGACCCGAGACCAAAACACAAATGGAGCAATATAGTATATGTGGTCCAATTCAGTGAGGAGTGTGCAGACCTCTACATTGGAGAAAATAAACAGCCATTCAAAAGAAGGATGGCCCAACATAGGAGGGGTAACAGCTTAGGACCAGAATCAGCAGGAAACCTCCACTTGAATGACATTGGGCACTCATTCAAAGATGAGGATGTACACATATTAGACAAAGATAGGTGGTTTCAGAAAGGTGTCAGTGAAGCCATTCATGTGAGCATTGGAAACCCCTCTCTCAACAGAGGTGTCCCCCCAGGCACAGTCTATCTGCCACTTATTAGGCTGTGAATTCAACAATACCTAGACAAATAAAAAAATTACTTCATGCCTTCACCACCAACGCCATAGCTAACAACCCATACTTTATGGGTTTCAGCACTTTAGGCCATTGTTCACCTTAAGGCTACTGAGACTCTTGTCTACCTAACGAGCCTATTCAGGCCATTGTTCATCTTGTTAGCTTATTTCAGATGAGGGGGACAAGAGGTCAAAGTGAGCTATAAAATGGAGGACTCACAACTAGCTTTTTTCAGATGATGAAGCTGTTTGGATGAGCAGCGAAATGTTTCAATCTCTCAAGAAAAAGAAGTCCAGTTGCCATGACTCAACTTCCAGATGGAGCTCACGCATTAGACTGCTCACTGTGCCTCCCAGACAGGGGCTGGACTCGATCTGGAAGATCCTTCCAGGTCTGCAGTTATAAGATCATCATCATCATCATCATCATCATCATTTTTTTCCTCCAAAAACCAAGTACCATTTTACTCTGAATAACCACATCGCCAAAAGGCTCCCTTGAAATGAAATTGGTGGTGGTGGTGGAGCAAAAGTCCTTGGAAGAAGGTAAAATCAACCGGAATGTGAAAAGTAAAGTAATACAGTTCTATTTTCAGAGCCAAAGCTCAAAAGGAATTTCCCAGCTAAACGGAAAAAAACCATGTTAAATTTTTCTTCCAGGGGTTTCCCACTGAGCAGCATAACATGCTTAGCACTGCCAGCAAATCACTGGCCTAGAAACCCAAAGCTTATAGGAAGTTGTGATTCATTTACTTTTCAGAATAAATATTGCACTGGGGTTCTCCACAAAATCAAATATAGTGGACCCTCATATAACAAATGGTTTGTATAACATAAAAAATTATGACGAGAGGGGAAATTTGCTTAACAGAATCGCCTATGGGGCAAATCTGTACAACATAAAATGGTCATGATTGGGGATCACTCTGTTTTCAATGCATTCCTATGGGAAACTTGTATAAAGTAAAATTTGCTTAATAGAATTGGATTTGGAACATATTAATTCCTTTATACAAGGTACCACTGTATCTTGTAAATTTGGAAATAACGCCTCTAAATTTGAACTAAAAGTATGTAGATGGAGACAAAGCGGTACCAAAGGAAGGAAATGAAGTGAAAATCCCACTGCATTTGGTGATATATGGCACAGGAAAAAAAGATTGCATGAGTTCATATTCACAGCTGTGTTAACTCTAGAGCAGAAACAAATGTCTTTACTTAATTATATATAACAGCAACTATATTATACAGAGAACATTTGATTGCTTTTTTGGTTTATCTTCCTTGCCAGCATTGACTGGCAAGAGCTCCTGTTATTTTGGTCTGAAGGAGGATTTCCTAGCCGTATTTGGAGATCCTGGCAATTAAACCTGGGCTTCTGCAATTGAAACATCTGCTACACCCCTGGGCTCTTCCACAAAAACACCACTGCAGCAAAGAGGGAGCTACCTTAGGTTGAGTCAATCCCATTGGTCCATCGAGTTCAGTACTGTTGACAAGCAGCTCTCCCGAGTTTTAGAAACGAGGCTTACTCAGTCCAATCTGGCAGTGGCATCAGACTGAGCCACAGCCTGAACAAAACATTTGGAGATTAATCCTTGTGGTATTAATTCACTGGGGAAAAATACATTTAATTCAACGTCAGCTTGCTACCCATGCCACCCAATCTTATTAACAGAGTAGAAAGGCCATTCAGGACTAGAATGAAGTGAAATGGAAGCAAAACACAGGAACATTCTCTGAGAGAATCAGATGAGACATGGTTCGATTTAGGCATGAGCAATGCAAAGACCTGCCAGTGACATGGCAGACAAGCATAAAATTGGAGAGGGAAAAGAGCTTGTCGGTGGCACCAGGGTCAATTCTTTATTGAAAAGAACCATTTTTTGGCTCTTGGCTATGAGTTACCACACTAAGATGTTTGTTCTCTTTTGTTTCTGTTATTTTGCAGTGTGTTTGAGCCTCATGGTGCAGTGGTTAAATGCCTGTACTGCAGGTAAAACTGTGCTCACAACCTGGGGTTCAATCCCCAGTAGCTGGCTCATGGTTGACTCAGCCTTCCAGCCTTCCAAAGTCAGTAAAATGAGTACCTAGGTTGCTTGGGGGGGATGTGTAGCCTGCATAATTAAACTGTAAACCTCCCAGAGACTACTTGACGTGGTATGGGGCTGTATATAAGCAGAACACTTTGCTTTTGCTTTTCATGAGCAGATAAGCATTATTTGGAATTGCATGCCAGTGTGTCTGGACACTCAAAAGGAAACCCAGCTTTGTTCACTGTGAGTTTGCTTTGGCTAACTGAGCAAAATAGTGGGAAATAAAATACATTAGCAGTAATTATGCAAAACAAGATTACATTTTAGACAAAGAAGCATTTCTCCTGCTCTATTTTGTAGAATTTTTTAAGCCACAAGTTCCATTGCTTTCTTTTCTGTCCAGTAGAAGAAGTCTAGCATAAGGGAAGTTTAAATTGATTTTTCCAATATCAACTTTTTGATGATTTAGATGATAGTCCCCAACAATCACTTATCATAAGACTATATTTCAGGGTTATGTATCCTGGAACACAAAGAATACCAAAATAAACAAGTGACACCAAAATATGCCATTATTTCTGTGTAGGGGAAAAGGATATATCTCGTTATTCTAATTTTTTTTTCTTATGACAGCATCATCATCACTTTCTTCCATCTATGTTGTAAAGGCTTCATTTCAAGGGAAGACTAAAAGACATTGCACCCAATGTCTTTTAGTCTTCCAAGCTCCTAATATGTTCTCACTAGAAAGCCCTTTGAGATACTCAGTGAGACAGTGGATAGAACAGTGATGGCAAACCTATGGCACGGGTGCCAAAGGTGGCACTCGGAGCCCTTTCTGTGGGCACCCAACATCGCCCCTTATTAGCCACCTGTATACAGGTTAAATTACTGCATTGGCACTTTGCAAAACAATTAGTGGGTTTTGAATTGCAGTTTGGGCACTCGGTCTCTAAAAGTTTCGCCATCACTGGGATAGAATGATGGACTAAGACCCAGGATACCTGGGTTAATATCCATACTCAGCTATGGAAGCTCACTTTGGAACTGGTAAAATCACTCTTTAAATATCTCAAAAGCCCTATTAGGGTAGTTACAAAAGCCCTATTAGGGTAGTTACAACCTGATCGCACATAACAGCATGTAGGCCCTTGGAGGAAAAGCAACCCAAAGCAAGGCAAACACTGATTTATGCTTTCTTTGTCGCAAAAGGAAAGAAACCCTTGTACCAAACAAGGGTCAAATTCTTGTTCCTTTCTCCTGTAGCTCAGATTACAGTCCAAGGGAATGCAAAGAAAATGTCTGTGGCACTCTTTTTGTTTTCTCTGAATGTGGGACAGCAGAAGAGAACATAAAATCTCAGGAATATAACTGGAAAACCTGTACTGCCTTCTCACCAAATGCCAAACACTAACTAAAACAAAAAGTTGCTTAATTAGCTAAAAAAATGAAAGCAAACATATCAGTCTCTTCTTCATGGCCACAACAGAAAAGTAGGAAGGTGGAAGAAGATATGAGGCTGGCACTCATTGGCCAGAATCCATTTTCCAGGATTGCTGCAACCCCCAGGCAATGCAGGCTGTGTGATTTGATTGCACAGTCCTTTACGCCATTCCTGTTGTCACCCGATGTGGAGTGTGCTAGGCAGAAGTGATTCATGGATAGTCCTTCCACCTTGGTACTCCTGTAGCTACTATGGGCATAACTTAACATTATGCTGATGTGGCAATGCAACAGGATTTCAGCCAAGGTGTCTTCTTCCCATTCCAGTTAACTATGGTTTCCTGCAACAGTGAGTAATTTCAGGGGATGTAGGGGCCATTTTGTATCTCTCTCAGGTTGCATCAGGCTTTTCCTGGCAAAATAAGAAAGATCCAGAAGATCATTTCCATGATGTTTTAAAAATATGCACACTGGCTAAAACAGTGGAGGAATGCATCTTTAAAGAAGAAGCATCACATATGAAGTCTGTTGGAAGCATGCGTGTTCTGTGTGTCTTTTACAAAAATTGGGGGTTCTACATGTGGCCTATGGGGTGGCCTCTTTCTGTGTGCTATTCTAATACTTGGTGGTTTGAATCATTATCACACAGAGATGATCAAACAATGCTCTGTCAGTGCATTAGCTTTGTTGTTTATTTTCTGTTCTTCATGAGGAGTAAGAAACATCAGATGTAAGTAATATCCACTGGGATACTAGCACTGCTGTGAACTGGATTCACCATGAAATGAATCATGGATCATACCACTAAATGGGGAATCCCTCCTCTTGCCAGTATACTCCTCTCAGCCTAATGATATCAGTTCCTCTTGCTTGAAGTGCACTGATAATTCTCTTCATTGCTCTCTTTGCTCTGCAACTCAGCAGAGATGGGGATTGAGCAAACTAATTGAAGGGTTTGAGGTTGCCACATGAAGGTTAGCCATACATGAAAAAAGTAAAAATCAGCACCCTTAAGTAATTAGCCTTAAAAATAATATCCTTAAGCAATTAATAAAAATACAGTTGCTAATGGAAGAAATTACAAGTGTGACTAGAGATAATAATGTTTATCAATCATGTAAAGTTCTTTCTTAACATTATTCCAATCAACCTTCGATACATTTCCAGGACTTTGCTGCCTTCAGCATTCTGGAGCACAGTATGATGGGATCTATCCAGTGCCCTGAAGTGATGCCTGATATGATATTCTAAATGCAGTAATTTGACTAGTGACTTGTCTTCCCATGACTGGACAGGACTTCTTTTAACTGGAATATGCTCTACTCTTCCATTGAGAGCCCAGGACCCTAAAAGAATAAGAAAGATTAGGTGTAGGGGATCTGGTCCCCATCAACCTCAACACAACTAGCACCCAAGAATAATGGAGCTACAGTCCTAAACAGGATTGCCTGCCCCTGGATTATGAACCTGGCTAGAGAGTCATCAGCACCCATCTATAAACAACTAGCTGTCCAAGCAGTTACGTAAATGCCAAGTAAATCATCACTTGTAACCTAAAGCAACATCGTACTCCTGTGTTTTGATATTCTGTATCAGGTATTCCCCCAAAATGTAGCAGCATTGCTTCCCAGACTGTTTACATGAATATCAAGAAGGAATATTTTGGATTGCACAATGCTTCCCCAACAAAATTTACATTCCACTAATCTAAGAGAAAAGGAGGAAAAAAGGCTTATTTCTATCCCTAGACAAAGGTATTCTTCAGACATGTCCCTCTACTTTCACAGAATGGTAGGAATTGTAACATATGGAGAAAGAAGCATTTACCTTTCTAAAATTGGCATATTCGGGCTGCCTTCTTTTAGAGGATACAATACAGGTTAATAACTAACTTGGAAACGACCGAGACAGAGATTATTTTTTATGTGTTACCGAGCAGAAAGAAGACACCCTGAAAGCCTTGCTAATTTATACCATCAGAATTCTTTCTGATAAAGATCAGTAGAAGGGACAGAGAGGTCCAGCTGAGGATTTTCAAAAGCATGTGACTATAAAGTGGCTGCCGACATCAAAGCTTTTGTAATACATGACAGCATAAGTATTTTCAGAGGACATTTCTTTTCTGCCAGCGTTGTGTGCACATCATGGCCTCGGTCCAGCTCAAGAGGGTTGTGAAAGTCCTCTGACAGCTAGTGGAGCAAGTGAGCCCTGACTAAACTTATATGATAGTAATTGTCATGACAGTTGCCTTTAAGTGAACAGGAACTCTATTTGCAGACATTCATAACAACTGTACATCTTCCACCTGCTACTACATCAAAAGTGTGGACAAAATTAAGTAACCACAGCTCACTTAGTAGTAACATTTACAAGTTGCTAGGAAGGCAGCAGGCAAATGACCACACTCCTTGATTGAAATGCAACAGCTTATCTGGGCAGGGCTTGTTATATTGACATCCTTGCCTGCAAAGTTGCAATTCATTGAGACAGGTCCTGAGAGACTAAGAACAATCATTCTGAGAAGGTGCCCAAAGGAGTAGCTAAGCATCTGGCTTGTTTTCCCCTTTAATGAAGCTCATTAGTGTACTAGAAAAGGACTTCCATTTCCCTAGGACATATTTTGTCCCTGCAAGGAATCCTTATGCATGAAGGTGAATGAATGAACAACTACTTCCTTTAAAGCATAGGTAACATCACAGAGTGTGCAAACCCCAATGTCTCCAAATGTTTTAAGGTCATATATTTTTTTAGATGATGAAGAAGTCCGTTAATATACCAGCAGTAAGAATGACAAGCACACAGTCATGGAACAGGCACTGTCACCGGCCGCGTGGGGATGGGGTGGGGAGATCAACACGGGGATGCAGTAGGCTCAACAGTCAGCTCCACTAGTCTG
The DNA here is from genome assembly GCA_037367245.1 of Phrynocephalus guinanensis. NCBI lineage: Eukaryota > Metazoa > Chordata > Lepidosauria > Squamata > Agamidae > Phrynocephalus > Phrynocephalus guinanensis. The sequence goes on from CM074739.1 coordinate 42,648,138, forward strand.
ATTAAGCGATCTACTGTTGACAAAGTCCTTCTGTGACCTGTCTGCTATTCCTGTGTCTAAGTCATTTGTGAAAGAGCCCAGCATGTGATCCCCTTGATGACGCAGGCATACTAAGAGAGCAAGGTGGATGCAGGCTTCCGTCTTTGTGTGTGCTTAAAAGCACAATTAACTACGTAGACCTTCCATTTCCGTACCTAGTGGTAGACCCTTAAGGCTGAAGTTAGGCAGGATGTGATGAGGTCAAATGTAGACTGTAAAAAGAAGTGGTAGGAGATATACTTAACGTTCATATGGGCTGGAAAGAGAAGTAAACATGAATATTTTCCAGATCTAACTTTTTTATTTCTGAACATCCTTTTAAAACCACTCCCCCCACCCTGGCAGGTTGACTCCAGGCAAAAAATCCATGCTTATTCCAGAATATTTTTGGAAGAAAAAATTCAGCGAAAAGAATGAATCAGTTATGCTCCCGCCCCTACTCTGAACACAATTTCTCCTTATCTCCACTTTGGAAATGACTCACTTTTTATTCCTTCCAACAAATAGTCTCTTATCTCCTCCAACTAATAGGTTCTTATCTCTTCCAACGAATAGCCCTAACTTAAAACAATAAGATTTATTTATTTATTTATTTATTTATTTATTTATTTATTTATTTATTTATTTATTTAAAGCAAAGTGTTCTGCTTATATACCGCCCCATACCACTACAAGTAGTCTCTGGGCGGTTTACAATTTTGATTACAGTGTGCAGGCTACACATTGCCCCCCCAGCAAGCTGGGTACTCATTTTACCGACCTCGGAAGGATGGAAGGCTGAGTGAACCTTGAGCCTGCTACCGGGGATTGAACCCAGGTCGTGAGCACAGTTTTACCTGCAGTACAGGCATTTAACCACTGCGCCACGAGGCTCATCCACTGCGCCAGTGGATGAATCTTGTTGTCTTCTCCTAAAGTTGTTGATTCATCCACTATGTGGGCAATGATACTCAAAGGGAAGACTGATACATGCACAGAGCAAAAAGAAGGTAAACTTTAGACCAGTTGTTTCCATCAATAAGCTTTTTATTTGACTGCAGGCAACCAGTGTTTTTCCGTTTAAAACATCAACAAAAGAAACATGATGTCATTTTTTTGTTCATCTCAAAGCAGTAGACTTCATTTTTGTTGTTCTGAACAGAAACAAAATTCAAAGCATGCAAAGCTGACCTTTAAGTTCAGATGACAATCCATACAAATTTAAAGCCAAAGCCAAAGCTCTCTTTGTGATAGCTCCTCAGCCTTCCTTGTCTAAACAAATATCTTACATTATCCCTTAGAGCTCTGGTGTTTGATTCATGTTACAATCTGCTCCATTTCATTTTGGTCTCCTAGTTAACTAATCATCTCCATTCTTTTAATCATAGAAAAATACAGACTGTCATTCTACTTATCAACTACTTAATGAAGGTGGTTACCTGACAGCAATGATCCTAGGAGAAAGCAAGAGATTAATTTCCCAAATATGCTATAACAGAACACTGGGACTGAAATGTTCTTTTACTCATGATCTTCCCATCTGAAACCAAAATTTTCCCTATAATGCTGTTGTTCTAGATTGGCTTAGTTCAGCTCTTTACATGTACGTTGGTGAACTGACAATAACGGAATTAAAAGTTAAAGGGCCACACACAATGTGTGCATATACATGTATATATACACTTAGACTCATCTAACCAAAAAATTCATTAATGCACTCAATTTCATTTATTTAGTTTTTCTAAGGATTTACAAATCAGATTTAAACTTTCAAAGTTCTTAATTAAGAATCTGCCAGGAAAAACTTTACTGGAATGGTTAACACCCAATTGTACTCAGCCAGTGATGCACATGTTCTAGTATTGGGACACAGAAACAATTTAGGTGGCATACAGGATTACCATAACAAATACTGAGCACTCTTTCTCAGTCCACAAGTCCTCTTGCAGGTCTGAACCTATCCTGCCTGCGTGGGCTATTCCTCTGTGATCTTTTGGCATGCTCCCTATCATTTGGACACTTGGTGATTTTCCCATTCACCCCATTTTTCTGTAAATATAGTTATAGAATGACTGGAGACAAACTGAGCTTGCTAGTATGGTGTAGTGGTCAGAGTGGCAGACAAGGATTCATCAGACAGAGTTTCAGCCACAGAAGCTCCCTGGCTGATGTTGAGTGGAACTGGTGAAACCACTTCTGAAATATCTCATTTACCTTAGAAGTCCTATTTGTGTTGTTATACTCAGTTCTGACTTGATGACATAGTGACGATGAACTTCCGGCACCCCCGATGTTTTGGACCACAACTCCTTTGTCACTGGCAATACAGGCTTTGAATTCTGGGAGTTGTGGTCCAAAACATTGGGGGTGCCAAAGGTTTGCCACCAATGGCATATAACATCCATATATGCCCTTCTCGGATAAAGCAGACTTTTTGTGTCTATCATGGTGAGGTTCTAATTTATGTGTGAGAGTTATTAGTCAGACATGACACAGAAAGTTGAAAACCTGTATCACATGATTAAGTTCCTGCAGTGGCGATTTGTGGGAATTAAAGACTCAGCTCAATCCAGGACCACAGGATATTATTTACCTTAAAAATACAGTTCACTTTCTGTCCACATTAACATGGACATAGGACAAATTATGGCCACATCTATGTTCAAATAAATACACATGCAGAATCCATGTCACAACAGTCAGCTGAGAAAAGGTGGATAATACTGACATTCTAAGGAAGAGATGGCAACAGTTAGTTATTTGGACTACAGTATCCCAGGAAGTAGTAGTATATAAATTAATATACTATTAAATACCAACTAAATCAGATCTGCATCACTGGAAGAAGTAAAGTCAAAGAGACACCTGTCTTAGTTATATCTCTTAGGCTGCTTTTACACGACTCCTAAAATCTGATGCAAAGGGCTCCCAGATGCAGAGCTTTAAATTGTTCTCCCACCAGCTGCGGACTTTAAAAAAATTAAGTATGACCACACCCACCTAAGCACACCCCAGCACATTTTACAAGTACCTGGTCTCCGGAGGTAAAAAAATTCCGATGGGGACTGCAAAGCTGTGGATGCTGGGCTCTCCTCGCCTTCTGTTTGTTTTTGTTGTCCCCGCCGCCCCTTTAACAAACAGGAATCCCTACGGGGCTGCTCCAATGGCAGACGGAGGTGAGTGGAGGTGAGCCTGCATTTTTATCCCTTTTTTTCTCCCTCCTCCCCTCACCGCAGACAGGAGCAATGGATTGCAGAAGGGTTGGAACACAGGAAGCAGAACAAAAAACCACGATCTCTGGTCCGAATTTAAGTTGCCAGCGGATTTTAGAGGTCATGTAAAAGTGACCTTAGTTACATCTTGGCTGAATTATTGTAATGCTTTCTGTGCAGGGCTGATTATGGAAAGTGTCCGGAAACTTCAGTGGGTCCAAAATTCAGCAGCTGGAATGCTGATTAAGAATGCTTACAGGGCTCACATACACCCCCTCCCTGCTACAGCAGTTCCATGGGTGGCCAGTCCATTTCCAGCTGCATTCCACGTGTTGGTTCTGACCCATAAAGCATTAAATGGCATACAGCTCAAGCAATCTGAAGGACCGCATTTTCCTTTAGTGCCTGCTCAGCCGTTAGCATCATCAGGAGAGGCCTTTCTCTCAATCCTGCCCCCTTCACAGGTTCATTTTTTTGGGGACACTGGGAAAGAGCCTTCTCTGTAGCTACTTCCAGACTTTGGAACTCCCTTTCAGAAGAGGCCAGTCTGGTCCCACCTTCATTCTCCTTCCACAAGCAGCCCAAGATTTTTCTCCTCAGGCAAGCTTTCCCTGAGTGAGCTGGCTGCCTGAGTCTTTTTTTAATGGATTGCTGTATCTTACTGCTTTGAATGTGTTTTGATGTTGCTTATGTTTTGTTGTGTTGTATTTGCTTGATCCTTTTTAGAATTTTTATCCTCACTGTTGTTAGCTTTTATATTGTATTTTAAAGATGAAAGCTGCCTTGTGATCTTTCAAGGAGAAAAGCAGGGTAAAATGTAACTAGGAAATAAGATTTTTTAACTGTTGTGTTACAGTTGGCTAGATCAAATATTAGTGTATGGTAGGACAAATGCTATTACTAAATAGCTTATGCTCGTTAGAGATAATGGGAGTTGTAGTCTCAATTTAGAGGGCACCAGCTCAGTGAAGACTTGTATTAACAAAGAGTATTGTAAAGCTTCAGAAATCTATTTTTGGCACTGCCCATGAGAAAATGAAAGGGAGAAAGAAAATGTAAGTTTAGCAAATGTGTGTTATTCTTCTGAACATTCTTGGATATTCTAGAACGTTCCACACCCGTTTCTTTCTTCAATATGTATGGAAAAGGAACAGGATTGCCACAATACTTGGGCCTGCCCCAAATTCAGTAGATCTGCAGAGTATCCCCTGCAACAAATGTGCCTTCTGCTTTGGGTAAGAGTTGGGGTAGGTCAATCTAGTGGAGGAGTCCAGGATCAGCAAATCTCAGATGGCAAGTCCAAGGTATGTTTAGCTGCTCCCATTGCAGAAAAGAGACAGCCAGTGCTCATGATTTGTCATGGTACTAAGCGTAATTGGTGTATCAAGAACTGGCCTTGAGAGCCTTTTCGGTTTCATTTAAAACAGCAGTTATATTGAAAGGAACTACCGTCCCCAAAATCATATGAGTAGTACGTATTTGCCTAAAGTATTTGTACACAATATATATTGAATTCTGTATCATACATGCATAATGGATGTTGAATTCTATACTACATGTAGAATTGACAGGGACAGTCTATGTCATAGTCATGAGTAGAATATAACTGAAATAAAAAACACCACAACACCTCAGTTACTGAGAGAGAGAGAGAGAGAGAGAGAGAGAGAGAGAGAGAGAGAGAGAGAGAGAGAGAGAGAGAGAGAGAGAGAGAGAGAGAGAGAGAGAGAGAGAGAGGTGGTGGCAGTGGAGTGTCTCTCTAGAGGTTACACATTTATGGCCTGGAAATTCACTGGTGAATGTATGATTTGATTCATAGTGAGGACAAGGGGGATAGCCCTTTCCCTACAATGGAAGCAAAACCAAAGGATTATGCTTAATTAGATAATAAAGTGATACTTGACCAATGTGTCTCTCTGTCTTCCTTAACGGAAACTGTGCTCAAAATAGGTTGCTAATTTCTGTACAGATTAAAGGTAACCAAGCTACTTTACTTGCTGATAATTTATCTAATACCTCTTAGCTTGCGCAGGCACCTACACTACAGTGAGTCTGAGCAGAAGATGCCAGCTGTTCTGTAAGAATTCACAGAACTGGGAATAAACCACAGAGCTGTTTGGATTCAAGTAATTTCAAGGTCCAATAGCATCATCATTTTTTGCATGCGCGCACGCACACGCGCACACACACACATGAGAGAGAGAAAGAGAGAGAGAGAGAGAGAGAGAGAGAGAGAGAGAGAGAGAGAATATTTTTACTGTCTAACTGAAGCTGCTTTCCTTATTCATCCACACAGATGTTTTCATACTAAAAGTGGTGCTCTTTTTCTTTCTTTCTCAGTCTATCTGATGTCTGTTCTCTGAAAGGAAAACCTTCATAGACTAGAATTGTTTTCATTTAAAAAGTACCTTGATTTTTCTTTTCTGTCCCACATAAAGCACATTCCAAAATGCTATATCAAAGGTATTTTTCATCCCTATATGAACATGAACTTTTTATATCTCATGCAGTTTCATACCAAAAACTCTTCTGAAAAGCTATGGATAGAAATAGACAACACAGGAATCTCACAACTGCTTGCAAAAATAATGTGAAAATGCAAGCCCCCACCACCTCTCTAGCAGTCAGCTGGACCAGTGAGAGACCACAGAATGACTGGATGATATACACACCTTACACTTTGTGGTTGTCTCACGGGAGGATATAGCAGACTTTCAAGAATTTGATTCCTCTGCTTCTCAGAAGAAGCACAGTCAGTAGAAAAGCAATTAGGGTGTGTGCATTGATATAAGGAGATGAATACAAGTGGAAAAAAGAAGTACCTACATGAAATGAGTACCCCACACTCTTTGACCCAACCACTGCATCTAGTCTAGTCATACCCTTAGGAAGATATCATGACATAGGCAAAGAATAACAGTCAAACTATAAAAGATAACTAAAATATAATATAATGAATATACAAAGTACAAACAAGCTTGAGAAAACTTTTTTTTGCACCTTCTGCCACCAGTCTGATAAACTGATCTACAAATAAGTGGTCATTGAGTTTAAGTTTCTGGCATTTTATTGTATTGTTTTTTTATCTACATTAAACTTTATACCTTGCAAAAAAAGCAAAAAAGAAAAAGTACAGTCCAAATATTCTGGGCCCTTTTAGCGTGTGAAATCTTGGCTTAACAAATGGGTTCTGCAGCAAAATGGTGCATTGTGGAATATTTCCATTCAAGGTTCCAGTCAGCTGAGTTCTGTAACACCCTATTCCCTCCCCCAGCTTTCTATTCTAGGTCATAACCCTCCCCCCCCCCACACACACACATTCAGGCAGCAACTGAGTATGCTGATGTCTCAGTGGACTGTATGAGATTCTCCTTCTGATGCTTAGCTGCACAGCTGCCAAGAGACCGGAGCATAAGAACCAAGCCTATGCTGCCATGGGTAGAAGGAAAAGGACTGGCGCTGGTAAAAGCTAAATATTGATAATAAATCATGGATGACACAGAAGAGGACTGCAGGTCTGTCTACTTTATTAATATTAACCAAGATGTCAGGCCAGGAATGTCAATCCCAAGACACAGGAAGGAAAACTAAGAAAAATAAAAGGATGCAAAAGGAAGGAGGAAGGAATGTACAGTATCCAAGAACGGGCAAAAGAGCAGCCTTGAGAAATAAAAGTTTTGCTATACTCCAGAAGACGGGCTACAGAAATGGCCAACCTGCAGGCAAGAGTAGAAAAGAGACTGTTGAGCCCACTCCTCTGAACATTACAGTAGGTAGGGCCATAGAGAAGTAAAAAGCAAGCAATCCAGTTAACTGCTAAAAGATATGACCGAGAGTTTATACCATTGCTAGTAATGAATTCAACTACTGCTCCATTTGTCACATGAGGAGTAGATGGCCAGCCTTCTTGTTCTATGCCCCACACAGCAGAATGCCTCGGACTGGTCCTGTTCTGTTTGCAATTAACAGGTCAAGGAGATTATAAAAATTCTTCTTGCTAACAGAAAGACGAGTTTTAACTTCAGAGCAGTGAAGAAAAACAGAACTCACCTCCAACTGTAATACCTTTCCATCTCCCTCTAATATAGGTTTCTATTTATTCTCTTTGTATAATCTTTACCACAATTGTATATTTCTGTAATGAGCTTAGGCCATGAAAACAAATGGCAAATTATGGCTGACTTAAGAAGGGTTTCTTTTCTTTTCTTTTTTCCTATTTATTCTTTCCAAGTTATCATGGCAATTGTGTTAAATTAGAATCAAAATTTTGCCATCAAAAGATCAGGAAAGCTCTTTGAAATTGTGCTGTTTTTTTAATATTGCACATAATGAAGAATAATAAGCATATTTTCCCATGTAACTATTGCATTAAACATCAAGGACGGTGCACATTAATAATATGGGAAGGTGGGAAGGTAGAGTTAAGGCTCCAGGTGTTGAGAAAACATCAAACTTAGTAGAGAGGTTGGAGGATGCATAGGACACCAAATGACAAAATTCAAAGCATCCTGTATTCCTCTTGGCAGGAATGTGTACGGTATGTGGGGAGTAGGACCAAAGTTTGAGAGTCATTATTTCAGTAGAAATCTAGAATGTCAAGATGAAGACTAATTTATATCCTAGCTTTCTCTCTACAAGATATTGCTCTCCCTCAAATATATGTAATTTTTTCTAATATTCTTAAATACTATCATCCTGTGAGGAAGGTATCACACAAAATTACTGAGTTTAAAGGAACCTCAAAGCTTACCAAGTTCAACTCTCTCTATTCATACTTGAAATACATTTTATGGCATGTGGCAAGCTAACTTCTACATAAAATATGTGAATGAAGGATATTCACACATTTTATTGCATGTATAGACTTGCTATTTTCTTGTATCTTTATGCATAAAATAAATAAATAAATAAATAAATAAATAAAAATATATATTGTCAGTGAAATAGCTATTAGAATATGCAAATTATGTTGGAAAAGGGGGTTCGACAGTACATTTCTATTTAATATCTTTTAGAAATAAAGACAAGTTCTTTTTTTAATTAAAAAGTCTGAAATTTCATGCTTGTTGTTATTGTTGTTGCTTTTGTTGCTGTTGCTGCTGTTGCTGCTGCTGTTGTTATAATTTTATCATTGTAAACTGCCCAGAGTAGCTTTGGTGCTAACAGGGACTGGTATAGAAAGAAAGAAAGAAAGAAAGAAAGAAAGAAAGAAAGAAAGAAAGAAAGAATGAATGAATGAAAGAATGAAAGATATCCAAATACAGCGGACCCTCGTATAACAAAGGGTTTATATAACATAAAATCTGTACAACATAAAAAATTCTGGAGATAGGGGAAATTTGCTTAACAGAATTGCCTATGGGGCAAATCCATACAACATAAAAATGGTCGCGATTAGGGATCACTCTGTTTTCAATGCATTCCTATGGGAAATTTGTATAAAGGAACATTTGCTTAACATAATTTCACTTGGAACGAATTAATTCCTTTATACAGGTACCACTGTATTTAAAAGAATCTATTCAGCTTTCCAGAAAGATTGCACCCAATTAGAAGACATTCGTTCACTTCCTCCATGCTAGATTTTTTTTTGTTGGTGGTGGTGGGGGTTGGGTGGGTGAGAAATATGGAATGAGCAAGCATTTCATCTTCACAAGGTAGTAAAGGAGATAAATGGGGTGCCTGCTGACATAATATCCTTGGAGGAACAGGGGGATAATAGTAAAACAATAATGAATTCACATAGGACATACAAGGTATCTCTCTTAATGAGGAAACTTTAAACTCAAGCCATCTTCTTTGGATTAGATTCCACATAAATCAGACTATATTATCTGCACATTGTACTGTTAAAACTCTGCTTGAATATTGTGTTATGTTCCTCAACCTAAGGAATAAGCCTGCAGCCTTGAATATTTTTTTAAAAGAATCTTTGTTAATATGAATTCCTTTTAAAGTAAGTTCTAATACAGTACTTGAATCCCCCCCCCCCCCCTGTGTTGGATGAATGAAACAAGCAAACAGTGAATAACTGACTTTTAGATAGTGGATAGGCAAGGCTTTGTTGATCAAGAGAAATGTTTCATCTTCAACTTGAATGAACGGTAAGTGCTTTTAAGTACCCTTCTTCCCCAAAAGTGCTTGTTTTGTTATCTGGTCCAGTACTATTCACTATGTCTTGGTAAGCCCATCAGCAATTTTGCAGTTAAGGAATCAAGCACAATGAAAGCCAACCCAGCTGCTGATCTAGAGGTTCTTACAAGATACTATCTTATGAATTGTTTGTAACATATAAAGTTGCCGACTGTGTGAAAGCTTCACAGTCTGTGTTGCAAATTAATATGGAACAAATGGAGAAAATAAAGGTGCATCATGTTATTCTCCAGGCTTCCCAATGAATGGTGAATATTGTTTCAAATACTCCGCACCTTCTACACTTCAGTTTGAGAGTCAGCAAATTCAGCCTGTTTCCAGATTGTGTCCAATGACCCTATCAAAATCTCAACTTCCTATGTTAATTTGGCTTGGTAATATATAATTGTTAGAAGCAGCAATGAGCCCAAATGCTGCTACATGCAAGGTTATGTATGGATGAAGAGCCAAAATCAAAGGATTTATAAGCTCTGGTTTTATTTTATCACTGCAGATGGCGACTGCAGCAACGAAATTAAAAGACGCCTGCTTCTTGGGAGGAAAGCAATGGCAAACCTAGATAGCATCCTAAAGAGCAGAGACATCACTTTGCCAACTAAGGTCAGGATAGTCAAAGCTATGGTTTTTCCAGTAGTGATGTATGGAAGTGAGAGCTGGACTATAAAGAAGGCTGATCGCCGCAGAATTGATGCTTTTGAGCTGTGGTGCTGGAGGAGAGTCTTGAGAGTCCCCTGGACTGCAAGGAGATCAAACCTATCCATTCTGAAAGAAATCAACCCCGAATGTTCACTGGAAGGACAGATTTTGAAGCTGAGGCTCCCGTACTTTGGCCACCTCATGAGGAGAGAGGAGTCGTTGGAAAAGTCCCCGATCTTGGGAAAGATTGAGGGCAAAAGGAAAAGAGGATGGCAGAGAATGAGATGGTTGGACGGTGTCATCGATGCAGCCAATATGGATTTGACCAAACTCTGGGAGGCAGTGGGAGATAGGAAGGCCTGGCGAGCTCTGGTCCATGGGGTCACAAAGAATCGGACAAGACTGAACGACTGAACAACAACAACAAGCTCTGGTTAAAATAATGCCATCCCAGAAAATGTCTTTAAAATGATGTAGAACAGGAGTATTATGACATTCTTCCTGAAAGACTAATGATAATTTGAAAATTACATAAATAAAAAAACTTTTTTGTTATTTTCTCTGCCCCTCCAGAGAGGAGCAATGAAGGTGTTTAAATTCCCAATATTGTGAAGCTGTATTCTTCAGCCACTTAACATTATTGGGAAATTGGAAATGGAAGGAGCATTTAAAGCCATAATCTCCATTTTGGTTCCTTTTCAATGATTGCATGTGTTGGAAAAGAACAGGACTGCAACTGGGTGGGGGGGGAGGGGGAGGGGGGCATGTGGCCCAGGGTACTGCACTGAGGGGTTGCCAAAATGACCAAGTCAGAGTTGGAGCATGTCTTCACTTCCCCCACATGACTTTGGCCTTGAAGGAGGCCTAGGGTAAAGATTAGCGGAAAGGGGGTACCCCCTTTTTCTTTCATCCTACTTCCAGGGACTAGGGCTTTTGGACCCCCCATTCTGGGTGGGAAGGTAACAGGGGGCTTAGGGCCCCCTAATCCCAGATAGGTTGGGGCTTCACCCTTTCTACCTCCCTCTTACCATGTACTCTGCCACCCCAATTTCTGGCCATCCAGTGGCCGTGATGTGCATGGCCAGGGAGAGGGGAAACATCAGTGGCAGGCTGCCCTGCCTGGGGCTGTGCACACCCCCCCCCATGAGTAGAATGGGCAGCTTTGCTGGCTCAGTGAGACTTTCCATACAAATGGCAGGGAAGCCTCACAGGTGCTTTGCACCTTCTTCCCTGAACCCTCCCCCCAACCCCTGTGCTTGGCTTGGGAATGATAAAACATCTCGCTCACCAACTCATGGGGATGGGGGCTACAGAATTGATTTTAGCCCAGGTCACACAGACCCTAGTTGTAGGCCTGGAAACAAGTCAAAACAAAATGATGCAACCTGAATCAAAAAACAGTAGCCCCTAACAGGGACCCAGAAATGTCCTGGTAAGAACACTCTTGGAATGGGCTAACTCACTCCTTATGTTGCCTGATTGCCAGCAAAAGGAGTCAACCAGTCCATACCTCGAGGGGACCAAACAACAGAACAAGTGCTTATACGATGGCTCCCTTAGTCTGATTGATTCAATGTGAGCATTAGAGGTGATGCTACCAATTGGATTTAGCCCTATTTATTTATTCCTTTGTTTAAAAAGCAAAGGAAGCATTTGGCTTAGAAGACAACATTATGCCATGAATATTGATAGAGAACAGACTTAACAGCATTTTGCATTAATTGTCATGGCAGAACATTGTTGGAGATACAGTGGTCCCCCGCCCTTTCGTAGTTCATATACTGCGGTCCGTCTAAAAAAGGCTCCCCAGGGTAAGGGGGGGAGGCCTGTTTCAGGCCTCCTATACTTACCCCAAGACTGGCGCTGCCCCAAACAGGCTGTGAGGGCTTTCATGGGCCTTCTAGAGGGCCCAAAAGGGCCTCCCTGCGAACTAGAAGTGACATGTAGACTCTGTAAACAGGCAGATGAAACTATCGACCATATTATATTGAGTTGTTGCAAAATTGCTCAGACTGATTACAAACAGCATCATAATGTAGTTGCTCAAATGGTCCACTGGAATTTGTGTCACAACTATTATTTGCCCGTAGCAAAGAACTGGTGGGATCATAAGCCTGAAAAAATGATTGAAAATGAGCATGCAAAATTACTTTGGTACTTCCGAATATAGACAGACAGGGTTTGGGAGCATAATATTATGCTCCTGGATAATATGATTGTGGAGAAGAAAAAAGTGTGGATCATTGATATTGCTATACCAGGTGATCTGTGAAGATTCTCAGTCATCCAGGTGAATTTATCTGGAAGTTGAGTCATGGCTACTGGACTTCTTTTTTGAGAGACAGAAACGTTTCACTGCTCATCCAAACAGCTTCCTCAGTCTCTATCTCTCAAAAAAGAAATCCAGTAGCCATGGCTCAATTTCCAGAAATACCAGGTGATAGTAGAGTCACCGAGAAACAACTTGAAAAAATTACCCAATATCAGGATCTGAAAATTGAACTTCAGAAACTCTGGCATAAACCAGTACAGGTGATCCCAGTGGTAATTGGCACACTGGGTGTGGTGCCTAAAAAACTTAGCAAGTATTTAGAAGAAATTGGAGTTGATAAAGTCACCATCAGTCAGCTGCAGAAAGCCACCTTGCTGGGATCTAATTCACCAATACATCACATAGTCCTAAACACTTGGGAAGCGTTTGACTAGTGATTTGTAGTACAAGATCTAGCGTAGTTATCATGTCTGCTGTGTGATAATTTGATGATGATGATGATGATGATAGTTATTTAATGATTTAATGATTTAATGATTTAATAACAATAATTTAGGTAAAGTATGTTTGTGGAATGCAAATGGTGTCATTTTGCACCAGTGTCCTGCAACTGATTTAAGTACTTTCTATTTAGAAAGTACACACGTCAGTCTAGTGGTCTGGCACAAGACCAAAAATCCAAGTGGGTATGTTAAATACTGAAAAGAAGCTATGGTGAGTTGAACTGTTTGCCTTCCACATCCACAACTATGCATTTGGGCTAGTATGAAAATAAATATGCCAAAACTGGGCATCCCATGGTGCCCAAGGTACTGCTGGACTCCCATTCATCCTAACAAAAAGGAAGAATCCTAGGATTAGTCATTTACCAGCATCTCCAAGGCCATATCTTCTCATCTCCTGACGTGAAACTGATGCCTGCCGGCTCCTTAGTGTCACACTAAAGAAGTGGCTGGTAGCCACACCTGTTGCTCAGTAAAGTGCTCTTGGAGCTGTTGCTTGCAGTTCCATGAAAAAAATCAATTTAGTGTTCAGAGACTTGTGGACAGAAGTGAGCGATGAGGATGGTAAGGAATTGATTAAAAGTAAAAGTCAGTGTTTAGGCATGAGACTTTGGGACTTTTTAAAAAAGATACAGCTCCAAGACTTCATCAGGAACTCTCTCAATCAAAATTCTGCTGTCTGCAGCCAAAAAGATTCCCAAGTATTTCTAAGGAACCCCAGTGCACACACCTGTGCCTAGGCATCTCTCTCTCTCTCTCTCTCTCTCTCTCTCTCTCTCTGCAGTGATGGTCAATAGGCCGAAGAAGCAGGATTTGGGTAGGAATCATATGACCATGCTTCAGCATCCTATTTTTTTAATAAGAATCCATGATCTAGCTGCATTAGGAATACTATGTACAGTTCTGGGTACAAAAACCATATCAGTCTTTAAAAAGCAAAAGAAGAGCCAACAACTTCCAGAGGTTAATATATATCTAGAACCTTCAACCACTTTATTATTTATTTGCACCCTTAACAAAATAAATCACAGTATTAAGATGTGTAAGGTAACATATAGAATAAGGTATGATACAGAATGCATCTCCTCCAGTAAGCCATTTCTCCTGGGTCTGACTGCATCCTGACCCACTTCCAATCTCCCTCCCAAAGGGTCAGGCCCTTCTGTCTTGTCTAGCTCATGCTGACCTTTTTTCATTCAGTACTTCTGCCCCTGGAATCCATTTTGGTCAATGACCGTAAATAAATCTTTACTTATTTACTTACTATTTAAAAGGGGGGGGAAAGGGGGGGAGAAGCTAAAATATTTATGACTTTTTAATTTCTGGTTGAAATGACAGTAACAATATAATATGTGTTAATTCAAAAGCAAACCACAATTAGTTTTATGTGTCTAACACCCACATAAATATGCACCCAGGAGCATTCTAAAGGGACTTGACTAAGGGCCTTTTCACACGACCGCTAAGATCCGCTGGTCCCTTAAATTCGGACCAGAGATCTTGGGGGTTCGTTTCTGTTCCTGAGTCCCCCCCCCTCAGCACTTCCTGCTCCTGTCAGTGTGAGGGGAGGGAGGGAAAAAAAGAACAAAAGAAGCCTTTACTAACCTGCCGGTGCCGGTCGAAGTTGCCACGAGCCCGTTACTTCCTGGTTCCTTCTCAAGGGGCTCTTAAAGGGGCGGGAGGCAAAAAAACCACAGACAAGCGAGGAGAGCCCGGCACTCTTATCCGCATCAAGGAATTTTCATCTGCTGAGAGCAAGTACATGAAAGGTGCGCTGGGTCGCGCTTATGGGGGCGTGGTCGCACTTAATTTTCTCTAAACTCCGGAGCTGGTGGGGGAACATTTCTAAGCTCTGGAGCTGGGAGCAATTTGCAGCGCAGCTTAGGGGTCGTGTATAAACGCCCTAAGATATAGACAACAGTGATAGATAATGGGGAAAGAGTGTAGAATTTCATGCAATACATAAACCAAAAGTTCCTATGGCACCTTTATAATGAATGGACAAGTTTCATTTTTTCCTGCGTTCAGTTTTAAAATCTCTCAGAGCTTCTGCTCCAATATGAAGGTGTTGCAAATGCTGGTAAATTCCTGGAAGAACATGAGCTGAAATGAAATTTCCAGTCATGCCATGGCATAGCAGTGAGTAGCTGGATAGTACAGGTCCCTTAGTAGGCACAGGTCTCAGCATTATGGTGTGAAGCATGCTATTTTTAACATTCCTTCCTAAACCTATCTATCTACTCCACAAAAAGCTCTCACAAGTGGAATTGGATTTAAGGTGGTTGCATGCAGGACTGGGTCCGGTTGGAGGGTGAGATGACATAAAAAGCCAATGTGCACTTCTTGCTGTTATGACAATCTCCCTCCAGGTATGCAGACCCTTTAAAACTGTGTCAGATTTATCAGACTTGAAAATGAAACCCTTGTTTATCCTTCTGCCTGATGAGCAGTCTCAAAGCAAAAGCAGCATGTTAATGTTTGCCACAGGTGGGGCAAGCTGTTGCTAGGATACACATGTGATTTTACCTTTCTAGGGAGCTCCCCTTCTGATGACATACTAACTCCATCATCTATTGTGACCTTAGGTCACAGTAGTTATTTACAGAGCAGACCATATGAATGTTAGGCAAATCTGTGCTCTTTTCTGTTGATGCATTAAGTCACTGGCAAAGCTGGAGCCCCATACTTGTTTACCTGGGAAAAATCTCTGTTGAGTTCAGTATGACTTACTTTACGTCTATTCTTCTAGCTGATTGCTAATTTGCTCTTATTTATTCCTAACAGCAAGCATAACAAAATCAAGGAATATCAATTGCCCCCCTTGATGGCTGTTATGTTTTTATTTCATTTGATGAAACACAATGAAAACCAGAGGAATTTAAGGACAGTAATTATGATGAGCATGTATTCGTATTAGCAGCAGTGTACATCCTTAGAGGAGAAGGAAAATACACAACATTTGAAGGGTCAAATCTGGGCTGAAAGCTAACACATGCTATGAACAGATGTCATGTTAAGTAGTTCATTCAGTTTGAATAAAACTGTAGATGAAGGGACTACGGAGGTGGGGAAGGACTGGAGTAGATTAAAATATCGGGGAGGGGAGGCTTGGGTTTGTTAATTCCATGATTTGTCACGTCTCTCCATCTGCACAGAAATGTGTGGGTGTTAAAAAGCCGGAGGGGAAGCTGGGGCATTAGGGAGATGCAAGGGAAAGTTGAGTGTATCTACAGGTTCTAACTCTTTCTGCACAATGGAAACATATTTGTAAATAGCAACCCTAAATAATAAGCCAAAGTATCTGTATATGATTACTCATAAGTCAATGTTGCCAAATGTATCAGATATGACATATTTCCAGGTAATTGAGTATATAATTGCAGATCTAAAGCATTTGCATGGAAAAATATCATAACAATGATTGCAAAAACATTAGAATGCTCTGAAAGAGGAAAAGGAGGAAAGAAAACTTAAGAAAAATAGATATCTGAGCTGGAAATAGTCCCCCAAAATTACCTAATGTGGACGGCAACTTGGTGGGTGCAGTTTTGATTTTAATTTCAAGATGAAACTCAACAAGCTATAAATTGTGGCAACATGCATGCTGGAAAAAACAACAGTGATATCTGCATTTGGTATTTAACTGAGACCTCAAACAGAAGCCAACATCAAAGAAAGCTTTTTATTTTACAGTTCCTAGAATCCTCCTAGCCAGCATTGGCCAAATTCTATTTATCGTTGTTGTTATTGTCATCATCATCATCATCATCATCATTTAAAATACCAGGAACAATCAGAATTATAAAAACATTGATTGGTATTATATAATAGATACAAGTTATAACCAAATATGTAGATATCTGTTAAATATTGTTGGTACATATATGCTCTTCCTAATAATGCTGCTTTTATAGCTCTGATGATGTTATTTCTGAGTTCTGCCACTGCCTATAATAATGTGTGAAATTTCTTGATATTGTTCGCAAAGCCCCAATGGCTACGGGGACCACTAATCAAGAAATTTCACATAGTATTTAAAGCAGTTGCATTTCTCAGAAATGACACCATCAGGGCTGCAAAAAGAACAAAAAAGTATTGTTGTTGTTAAACCTTTGTATTTTTAAACCAGCATTTGTGTGATTAGACTAAATGTATAATTGTATAGACACTGTAAATAAATAAATGTTGTTAGTGAACGAATTAACAATATACACTCCACTGTCTTTACACACAGCCTGACACCATGGGTGAAAGTCGACAGTGCGTGTACAAAATGCCAAATGTGATCTTAGAAAAGCAAGTCTTGGGAAGAAAGTCTCTGCCTCAGACAAAGCTAGAATCGTCTTGCAGAAACACTTCTTAATGCAGCAACAACCACCTGCTCCGGATATCACAGCTTGCTGGCACAACAGATTTATTTCTTTGAATTGCAACACAATAACGCACATACTGGTACACTTCTGCCTCAGCGGCTGCTACAAAATGTTACACAACAAGCCAGTAGAAAAGAAAAGAAAAAAGACAGAAGATGACGATTGGGCTAAAATATGGAGAAAGAATACTTAAATCTATGTCAATGAGAATAAAAGGAATTTTTATAAAAATAGGTTTCAGATGGTATTTGACACCAGTGAAATTGGATAAAATAAATGGTAATTGTTCTAAGATTTGTTGGAAATGTGGTAAGGCTGTTGGTACATATTTTCATATGTGGTGGGAATGTGAAAAGGTACAACAGTTTTGGAGATCTATTTTTAAATAATTAAATGATATATTTGAAAGGTATATAGAGCCCAGTTCAGAAATTGCTTTATTGTCAATATTTGTTAAGAGAGATTATGACTGGAAAACTACAAAGTTGATCACTAATCTCTTGACAGTGGCTAGATTAATTTTAGCTAGGAACTGGAAGGAGAACTATGAACTATGGATGGATGGATGTTGTAATGAAGTTTGGAATATTGCCTTAAATGACAAATTAACATGTAATTTAAAGATTAAGAAAGGAGAGTTTAAAAAGAGATATTTTTATGATATATGGGGTAGATTTATTGAATATGTGCTAGTAAGAAATAAGAGTAAAGTTCCAGTGCAATAATTAGTTCATTTCTGGAAGGGAGGATAACACGGGACAAGCTTGCTGGTGGCACTACCAAGCCTGGTGGGGAAGAGCGCAGCTGGCTGCACTACCAAGCGTTTGGGGTGTGTGTTTTTGCCCTGGCACCCTGCCACCCTGTTTACTCTTATCTGCGGATTTCACTATCCCTGGGGGGTCCTGGAACTGATCCCCCACGGATACAGTGGTCGTACTGTATGCTCATAATTTTGGATTAAAATGGCTACCCAGTAAATTTATCCTGGAAACTTTTCATGAGATTGATTCAAGGCACCATTTCTGTCCAATACAGACAAGCATTTCTAATGATTCTTTGACTGCTGCTATCAGGCACGCAGAAGTGCTATCTATGAGCCAGTGTTCAAGCACAACGGGGCCATTAGACCAGGTCCTATGAGGCTGTGGTCGCACTACTAAAATGCTTTCCAGTTCTAACCCATTGATTTCACAATTTAAATTTGCAGTCACATAATACATGGCCATTACCAAATCACTTACTTGGCAAGCATGCTAACTGCAGATTATTTCTTGCCTGGCTGTAGGCTTCTCCTTTTTTATATAGTGGACATTTTAAAAAATGTTGTGTTGCTGTTTATGTGACTTTTTTTGCACAACATTTTTGAACAACTGTCACTGTGCATGCCATTTTAAATTGTATTTACTTTTTAAAAATTATTCCACTGTTTTTGATGATGTGCAGGTTGACATCTGACTCAGTAACCAACTACACATTGGGACATACAGCTTGAAATAAATGTCACGTGACCCCAAACATGACAGGGACATGATTAAAAGTCACATAACTACAAAGGGACATTTGGTGGTGTGACCATAGCCTGAGGATTGCCTATATATACTCCAATGTACACATAAGGTAGCTTCATGCATACTTTGTTCATGTACAATGACTTGATTTCTGTGGTGTTCCTTCAGTAAAGGAAAGGAGGAAGCCTACAGAATATCTACTTCCTTTTTGTTATAGGAATAAGACTGACATCCAGGTGAAAGTATGAACTGACCTTATTACATATAATAATTTGCAATGTAGCTTAGAAACGCTAGATGCAATTTATGTAAATAACAGCATTTTTTTGCCTTTGCCTTTCAATGCTCCTGTCTGTTTTGTACAACAACTATAAATGGAAGAACAGAGTATCAAGCAACAGGTTCAGCACAACCCAACATTGGAACCATGCAGTGTTACCCCTTCATATATCAATATTGCCAGTAATAGAAAAATTACAGTTACACAACCAAAACAGTGCCATTCCCCTTTGCTAGAGTAAATTGCAGTTGCAATGTAATGTAGTTAAATGCATGTTACTGGAAAATGGAATTAATTACAAGTAATTAGTTAGTAGAGCGCTAGTGTGAGGTAAAGTGTTGGACTAGGACTCAGTAGACGGAAGTTCAAATCCCTTATCCAGTCATTAAACCTTGGGAGAGGAGGTAACAGTAGTAAACCAGTTCATGGACATCTTCATACTGTACCTCAAAAAGCCTATCAGGACCTCAGTGTGTTGCAAGTGAATTTATGGAGCATAACAATTAGTTTTAAGAAGTTACTTTCATAAGTTAGTTACCCAAGATCCACAAGCAAGGAATCCACCTCAGACCCATCATCAGTAGTATAAATTCAGTGACTTACAACATCGCAAAATACCTGGCAACTATCCCAACCCCACTGGTTGGACTCACGGACCATCACATGCACAATTCAGAGGAGTTTGTTTCTAAACTCAGGGAGCTGAAACTGGATACAGATGAAACCATTGTATCCTTTGATGTTACATCTCTCTTTACCAGCATCCCCACCACCGATGCCCTAACAATGGTAAAGAGAAGACTAAGAGAAGACAGCACTCTCACCTTCAGAAGCTGCCTCAACCCAGACCAGATATGCCTGCTCCTGGGCCTCTGTTTGAACACCACATATTTCATGTACAGAGGGGACTTGTACAGACAGAAGCATGGTTGTGCCATGGGTTCCCCAGCGTCACCAATTGTTGCAAACATATACATGGAAGAAGTGGAGAAGAAATCACTCAACACCTTCCCAGGGACAACACCATCCCACTGGTTCAGGTATGTAGATGATACCTGGGTGCAAATCAAGACTCAGGAAGTACAGGCCTTTACAGACCACATCAATGCGGTGGATCATAATATTAAGTTCACTAGGGAAAACACCCAAGACAACAGGGTGGCTTTCCTGGATTGTGCAGTCATCATCAGACCCGACCGTAGCCTGGGAGTAGAAGTTTACAGGAAACCCACCCACATAGATCAGTACTCACTCTTTGACTCCCACCATCAATTACAGCACAAATTAGGAGTCATCAAGACCCTAAGCCACAGAGCAGAGACTATCCCGACCTCCACAGAATCCAAGAAGAAGGAAGGCAGGCACCTGAAGAATGCACTTAAGGCCTGTGGATATCCAAAGTGGGCCTTCAACAAAACAGTGGGCCATCCCAGAAGAACAAGGGATCAGTCTGCGACCTAGACCCGATCGAAGAACCTGGTCATTCCTTACATGGCTGGAGTGTCGGAGAAGCTTAAAAGGATTTTTGGCAAACACCACATCCCTGTTTATTTCAAACCCACAAACACACTAAGGCAGAGACTTGTTCACTTGGATCACTATATCATGAAGTTTTCAGTGCCTGGGGAAGCTTTCACTTCCAATGTCATTGAGAGCTTGTAGGTCTACATGTCTATGGAAGCATATATTTTTAGGCACTGAAAAAGAATTCATGTTCAGTTGGGATGGGTCCAAGGAGCCATATACTGTCAGGAGATGGGAAATGTTGGGGGCTTTTTTAAAACTACAACTTCCAGAATCACAGCTTGCAATAATGATCTCAAAAAGCTATGTTTTCCATCTCTCTCTCTATGCTGCTCCTTCCAACATGTTTGCTCTTCAAACACCAAACTTCATATAGGAAATTGTCTTGACTGCAAATGCTTGGACTCAACAAACCTCTAAATGTTGTTTTCATTGAACATTTCAATGTCTGAAAACTTGAATAACAATATGCTCTAAAGGTATTCAGGATGTTTAACCAGCAATAATGTTAGAGGTCTAGAAATTTTTTTTTGGAGAATATGTCAAATGTTGTGGGATTTTTTTTTATATATTTAGATGTTGAAATGAATTATTGTGTTATAATAGTCAAATATTCTGGCTTTTCCCTGATTCTGCTATCACCAGGAATGGGCAGGTAATAATTAACATTATAACTACATCTTTTAGGATCTAACAAAAACAGCTGTAGAAATAAAATCAAAGAAGACAGGCATGAAAAAGGGAAAGTGAGAGAAGGTGGTGTTGCTTTTGAATTTAATGGCTGCAATCAGCATTTTAACTAAAGCCTCTCTGTTTGGTAAAAGCATTTTTGTCATGCAAATTACTCTGCACAATTACAAAAAAATGTGTTCAGGAAAGATTGTGAGTGCCTTTCAGAATTATACTAAAGCCTTTTGAAAGAATGTCTGGTTTATAGGACGTTCCTCCTCCCAGGTTAAAAACCAATTAAATAGCATGCTTAACACATAAAATCTTCCTGGAGCAAGATTATCAAATACATGTAAATGTATTGGAGATACCCAGTAGTGGATAGTATGATGAATGTGGACTCAGGAGGCCTAGGCATCAATGCTGCTTTGCCAATGGAAAGTTACAGTAAGTGTGTGTACTGATAGTAAAAAAAAACACACATTAAACATCTCACTTAGGCTGCAAATACAAAGCCATATCCTGTGGGGTTGGCTGCATATATAAAAGAGATGAATTTGAATTTTTATTTTAATGATAGCATGATGCAAAGGCTGATTTGAATCAGTCCGGCCCCCCTTGCTCCCACCACAGCTTCTCTGCTGCTAAGGCCCTCTACTTTTTTCAAGCTCAATGATCCAAACTGACTTTCCCTCCTATGTAATCAGTTGGTTTGTTCTTGTAAAGACAGGGGCACGTCTGTGGCTGGTGTTTCGATTACATATAGGCAGTTTTGGCATGATATTCAGCGGGGACGTAGCTCGGGTGGGGGGCACCCCAGGTGTAGCAATTGGGGGGGGCACCAAATTGTCTACTGACCCCCCATCGCTGCCCCCCACCCACCATCCAGATTATATTTTGCAATGCGGGGGGGGGGGCTCAAAAACTGACTGTGGCCCCGGGCTTTGGAAGCCCCAGCTATGCCTCTGATATTCAGGACTGCTTTTCCCCCCAACTGTCTACCAAAATTTTATTTTTGAAAAGCATATACAAAATTTGCATCACTAGTACTGATATATTAGTTTCGTGTTAAATCACCTCAGGGAATTTTTAAAAAAAAATTTAAAAAAGAACAAAACCTCCAGAAACAAACTGGACAAAATTAAATATGTTTATTTATGTATTTATTTAGATTTGTCACCGCCAATTTACAATATAATGTTCATGCACTGTGTAGTATTTCTGTACGCATTAAGAACTTTGGAACACTACCACCTTTCCCGGAACAGTGCACAATCCTTTCCAAATCAAGTCAGAGGATTGGCAGAGGTGGCACCAGGGGAAGGAAAAAAGGAAAGAAGAAAGAGACCTGCGGGCTGAAATATGAATCGTATCATATTGAGACAGTAAATTACTAAATCAATCTGCAACCCCAGTATCTGTGACTGACTGCAAATGTAACTGTAATAGAAGCTGCAAATCAAATTCCAGGAAAGTTTAGCCTGTTACAATCTACAGTATCTTTGAACCCTTCTTAGAGTTGCTATAAGTTGGTATCACATAACAAACACACAGGAAGATCAACTGTGAATGAGAAAGATGTGCCCCTAAAATGCTTAGGGTAGAGAGTATGGCACTAGTAGATCCCCCCCATACCTCTATCACTCTGTTGGTATGGGGGTGGAGCCAGACTAATTCACTTTCTGTGCAGTGGGGTGGAACCAGACTAATTATTTCCCCTGAGACATTTTGAGCCTAGGTGTGTTACCAAGCAGAGCTGCTGCTGAGAGAGGTTACAAACAATGATGGATATGTGTAATCTACAGGCTTAAAACCAGGGTACTTCAAGGGCCAGATGCAGGGGAGTGGTATCAGGAGACAGATATCTAGCCTCTGCACTCCCAGACTCATCTGGTGGGGCCACTGTGAGATACAGGAAGCTGGCCTGATTCACCATGGTTGTTCTTATGTTCTTATATTCTTATGTTCTTATGTTGGTATTCTATTTCCCCCATGTCTGTATTTGCATTGCTTGGAGAGTCTTTTCTTACAAGTCACATGTCTTTTGTTTTGATAGCTGGAGAGATGGATGGATGGATGCCATAGAATCTTGAACTTCATGTTGCCTTACATATTTGTCACGTAAGGAAATATATTATTCCTGAAATCATTCATAGGTCACAATCAAGACGGCTTGTGTTGTGTTCATAGCACATATCTACATAATCTTCATTATGACAGGGGCTGTAAATAGATTAAAGCATTTATGTATAGAGGGAGGGGGAGGGAGAAAACCCTTTCCCAAATCAACCAAGACAGCTGGATCTTCTGTGATTAAGCTAGGATATAAATCTGAAAATCTCACTTAGAGAAATGAGCCAAACTAGTTTGAATTTGCCAGGAACAGAGGATTTTCCAGCCTGATTTTAATGAGCAGCAGTGCTGTTAGGTAATCTTATACTTTGCACTTAAATGGTCCCCTCACCTCACACCACTCCTTAGATAATCCACATGCATTGCACCTCTTTCAAAATGTGGCGAGTTAGCCATACCGACTTTGGGAGTACTCTGGTTTCATTCTGCTGAGTGAGTGACCTGGACTTCTGACCCAGATGACAGCATTGGTAACAAGGTTTCTTCCAACAGGAATATATATATTCCAAGTCTCATTCAAGGGTAAGCAGCATGGAGCCTGCCAAATGTTTTGACTAGAGTTTAGAAACGTTAGCCCCACCACTCATGACCAAAACATCTGAAGGGCTCCACACAGTGTGCTCTACCTCAGAACACAGTGACTCAAAAACCCACAACAAATGAACAAACAAAAAGCTGAGGATGTTACTTTCCTTCTCTAAAACTCCCAGCCACCTTCAAGCAGCATATCTCACCATCTGCTGTTTTGCACAGCCTCCCTATACAGAAATCAAAGGGCAGGGACTCCACTTTCTCACCAGACCTTAGAAACTCTTGATTAGCAGAAGCTGCCCATGATACTTGCACAGAAGGGTTTAAGAAAAGATCTGCCTCTTCTATAGCAAACATGGAAGGACTTGACAGGTCTAACTTTTTTCAACATTACATTGTGGGAATGCAAGTTCAAGAACACCCTGACCAACATGACTGGCAGTTGTTCCAGGAATTGTAATTCTGGGGGGAAAAGAGGTAACATTTCTCATCTCTGAGTGAAGAATTTATAAGTGCTGAGTTGTGCCACAGAGTAATTCCATAGCCAGCATGAGGGCTGATGGGAACTGAAATCTGCCTATATCTGGAGGATCACATATTCATTATATGAAGTTGCTATGAGCAAATCTTTGAAGTTCATCAATATCTGGTGAGAGAAATTATGAGTGAAAGCACACCCTATGAGAGCATAGAGAGAACTCCTAGTTCCCTGAGCTCCTTGCCCTCTGAAGATGCCGGCCACAGAGACTGCTGAAAGGTCAGGAAGAAAAACGTGCAGAACAAGGCCAAACAACCCCCTCCCCTCAAAAAACAAAAACACACACCAAAGCGATCAGAAATCCTGGCCAGCATAGCTATGGTGAAGGCTTTGGGAGGATTTATTCCAAAAACATCTGGAAAATCAAATTTGGGAACCTCTGCCTTAGGAAATGAAATCTGACCTGACACTACCATGTATTTTCATTTTGTGCCAAAAGTAATTGCTGAAGTCGAGTCAAGCATGAACATTCACATTGCACACAGGACTAGGATTGCTAAGGAGCTAATTGACTCGGTCCCACATCTCTTTAAAAGCAGTTTAAATTACTAGAAAAACCTGTGTTAAAATGCCATCCCCACGGCCACTGGGCTTTTTTAAAAACAGAAAAAAGAAAATCCGGTAATGCCCCTTTAAGCAAGGTTTCTGTGACTCACCCAGGAGGTAAGGAATTTTTTGCCTTGCTTTGATCATCCACCTTTTAAGGAAGCAGACCCGTGGGACCACACAGATGATCTGGGTTTGTTCTTCTTTTTAACTCATAGCACCGACCGGCTGTTCCTGGGGCCAATCGGCACTGTTTTTTAATTGCTTTTCACCTTTGGAGAAACAGGAAGCTCCATGCGGTTCCCTAAACCTTAATTTCCTCCAGCCAAGTGGTCCATTTTTTTTTCCAAATGCTAGCTCCACCTGCTGGCCAAGGGGGCTGAACTGCATTTTAAATTAAAAACCAGCTTTGGACGTGTGAACTCCTGTCCCACTTATTCAGTCATGTGATGGGACAAAGAGGAAAAGCCGGACCTTCAGAAGATCAGGATCAAAACCCAGGTGAGACAGCAGCCATAGAGAGTAAATTTGTTCAATTAGTCAGTTCATACTGTCTTGTGTTAAACCAACAATGTTCTCCAGAATGCAGTTCAAATACTAAAGTTATAAATTAATCTATAAAATGCTAGGAGCCATTCTGTTTTAATGAATGAATGAATTTTTAAAACGTATATTGCATTTAGGAAGGTAAGGAGAATCCTGTCAAACTAAAGCCCTTATTTGCTGAGCATTATGAACCACAGCAGAAAACCTCATATGGATGGAAAGCCAACTATGCTGTTCAGATGTAAGGGAAATTGCACTCTTTCCTTTTTGTATTTCCCCAGCTAGTGGTTGTTAAGAGGCACCCAGCTTCTGATCCTGGAATAATACATATCCATCATGATTATTAGCCACTGACAGCCCATGTTTCTTGGCATACATTTTAAACAATTAACAAAGAAATAATAAAATGAAAATAGGAACAAACATGTCATGCCTATCAGACATGAGTATTGAGGCAGAACTTAAGACCAAATGTGTGCTCAACCTTGGTGTTCTTTTAGTGACCTTGTGCTATTTCTGGTCTCAGCAGAAGAAGTCTGGATTGGGAAAAAAAGACAACTGTCACAACTAGGGACATGATGAATACTATAGACCGGTACGAACTGCTGGTTTAGTGGTTCATTTATTGTCTGAGCAGGTGTTTGGCAACACCCGGAGGATGATGGAGAAGGAAGCCAGGGCATTACTTCTAAGTGGGTGCCCACCAGAGAAGGCGGGCCTTGGAAGTGCCAAACATCTGTTCCACCAATAAATGAACCAGAAAGAACCAGTGAATTGGTGGTTCATGCCCATTTCAAATAAATACTAGAGATGGTCATGAAATGAATTTTTAATTTTAAATGCTTTTTAAAATTCATTTCATTATTCATTTTGTTCCCTAATGAAATGAATAACCAACCCCACTCTGGAAGAGAAACAAAACGAAACAAAACAGAAATTTCTGTTTTGATCTGTTTTGTTTCCCCATAGGAATGTATTAGCAATGCATTACTATGGAGAAAACCCCATGGTTCCTCCCAACACACCCAATGGTGTGTGGAAACCACGGGGTTTTGCCCTCCCCCAGCACTGATCAGCTGGCACGCAGGCTGGGGAGGCAAAAAAAAAAAAAAATTAAAACTCCCACCTTTTCCCCTGTGCAGCACCAGCAGCAGGTGGCGCTGGGAAGGCTCCCCCAGCAACAACAACAAAAAAGCGTCATGCATGGGCTCCGTGCTACAGCTGATGGGGCTTCCAGCAGCAGCAGCAGCAGCAGCAGCAGCAGCAGCAGCAGCAGCAGCAGCAGCAGCAGCAGCAGCAACAACAACAACAACAACAAATGAAAAAAGCACAGAGCAGGGGGCCACGACACAGCTGATTGGGGCTTTAAAAAAAATTTTTTTAGAAGCACCAAGCAGGGGGGCTGCGCTACAGCTTATTGGGGCTTTTTAAAAAAAGCCCCAAGCCGTTGTAGCACCCCCTGTGCTTTTATTTATTTATTTATTTATATTTTTTATTTTTTCAATTTTTATTTATATTATCTCATTTTTATTTTATTTTTAAAAAAACGATCAGCTGTAACTTGGGCCCCCTGTTTGGCGCTTTTTATTTTTTATTTTTTTTAATTGCTGAAGCACCCAGAAAGGGGGCCGTGCTACAGCTGATTGGGACTTTTTACAGCTGATCGGGGCTTATTTATTTATTTTTGCTGCAAGTGGCCAGCAGGGGGCCAACGCTAGCGCTGCCTGGGACTTTTTTTAGCCCTGATCAGCTGTAGCGTGGGCCCCTTGCTCTGTGCTTTTTAAAATTTATTTATTTTATTTTTATTTTTTGCTGCAAGCACCCAGCAGGGGGCCTGAGCTACAGCTGATCAGGGCTTTTTTTTAAAAAGGCCCTGATCAGCTGTACCACGGCACCCCTGCTCAGAGCTTTAAATTTTTATTTTATTTTATTTTGCTTCAAGCACCCAGCAGAGAGCCACGCTACAGCTGGTTGGGGCCTCACATAAAAAGATACCTTGTTTTTGTCATCCTCACCCTACTGCTTTGTTTGGCCCATTGTGCAGGAACCTGGCAAATTGCACCAACTTAATTCTCTTTATGATGAATGCTGTGCAGGAAAGATGCTATTCTGCACGGGAACTGTAATGATGTTCGATAACTTGTGCCTTTTATTTTTTCTAGGTGAATCCTGCACAGGAAAGACGTCAGCAGACTAGAGCATTGAAAACTGTCGGCTGAAAAGTAGGCAGTTCAGTGGTTCGAATCCTGGGTGCCATGCAGCTGTTAACCCCAGCTCCTGCCAACTTAGCAGTTTGAAAGTATGTAAATGCAAGAAGATAACTAGGTACCACCGCAAAAAGCGGGAAGGTAAAACTGTGTTTCCTTGCAGCCGTGCCGGCCACATGGCCACAGACTTGCACAACACTGGCTCTTTGGCTTGAATACAGAGATGAGCACCGCCCATGGCGATTGCCTATGCCAGATGAAAGATTTTAAGAGAAGTAGTCTGTGTAAATTACAGAGACCCTCTTGAGAGAAAAATATATCTTGCCTTGTATCACTGGAGACAAGGAATCTCTCTCTGCTTGAAAAATTCCCTGTCACAGTGATTATTTGAGCTGAGAGAATCTGAATCATAAAGAAACAACTCAGTATTCTTCACCCTCCTAATTTCTTATGCATAAGAAAAATTTGGAAGATTTAAAAACACACAATGACTTTATAGTCATTTGAATAGTCTACTTCCATGCATTTTATCTTAGGCAAAATTATTTGTAAATAAATACACACACAACTCCACCAAGGCAGCAATCGTACACACGTTTTCCTGTAAGTAGGCCCCTATTGGAGCTTACTTGGGGGTTGGCACCTGTACAAGTGTGTTGTGCAACTATTTTATTTTTATTAAAAATTAATTTTGAGAAGTCCGTGCGGGTGTTTTTTTAATAAAAAAGCCAATGGAAAGATCCCAGGGGTTCAAAATGACATTGCCATTGTGCATCGTCAGCCTCTTTGGCATGGCTCTTTCAGCTGGCAAAACACCATTGCACGGGGCGCTGAACTAAGCCTCTCCAGACAGATCACACCAGCTTTGCTCCTTTGTCAATATGTAGCCTCGGGTTTCATGACCTGGGGACGGTGACTACTTCAGGACATCCCGCACATGGCATCAGACATCTTGATGACACCAACTCCTGCACATTGATGTTTAAAGATCTCTTGTATTATTTTTGGCTGTTGACTTTCTAAACCCATCAGAGCAGATTACGGCCACTTATAGTGTTCATGTCTTTTAAGTCCTCTGCTCGGCTTAATTCAGTAAAGAAAGCACCTTATCTGCCAGATATTCACCTTTCCCTGCCATTGCCACTTCTCCTTTTCCATCTAAAAATGTGTTTTGATCCCCCTTTTGAAAAGGAGAACGAAGAACTTGCCTGGCCCTTTCTATAGGAGAAAAGCTATCTTGCCTTTAAAGAAAATAATGCAACTACCATTAGTAACTTTATGCAGTGTAACAGAACGCGTAGTGATTGCCAAGGGCAGCACATGTTGACCACAACCTGTCTGAGTAGTAAAGTTAAGCTTGGAGATGCTAAAAAAAATGTGCTAGATTAAATGCTGTATTAGATTATTACCCAGACAGTAGAATAGAAAGGTGGTGACAATGAGTGTTGAACACAGAGAATAAATATGATGGCTATCAGTTTCCAGGTAGAGAGGTTGGTAGTTTGGGGCTAAATCCGACTGCTAATCCAAACTAGAGAAGGCACACTTTGTTAACACCTGTGGGCACACCACTGAAAACAGTACTGTAGGTCTAGCCCTATGTTTCTTCTTCTTACTCTAAATTTAGACTGTAATATCCAAATATTCTACTACACTCCAACTTTCAAGGCATGCCAACGCAAAAAGGTTTTTTTTTAAAAAAACATTAATTTTTTTTAAAGAGTTTATCCAGTCTGTTGGCACTCTATCACTCTCGCCCACCTGCTCCTATGGTGTGTGTTTTCTATGTTAAATGTTGGTTATTAGGAACTCAAGCTGTTTTACAGAATTTAACTTGGGCACAGCTGTGACATCAAGAATTAATCCATATCCAGCAATTAATCCAAGGAGAAGAGTTGTGGTAGCTAAAGAAAATGTGTGCATTTATGCATCGCTAGTTGTCATGGGTCCCTTAGATTACTGAAAAACACTTGCCAGAAATGCAGATGCATTGTTGCTTGGGTTCTCCCATCCCCTAATGGAAAGTCAACACTCAGTAATTTTTTTGCAGAAGAATTTATTGCTGGTTGACTAAAATTAGATAGTCCACATTTACACTTAGAGTTTATGTCATTATCCCAGGGATGGTGTAGGAGTATAAACCCATAATCTCTGCACAGACAGCAGTGGATGAGAACTGAATAAATGCAGCAGCTGCAGAAATTCTGTTCCCAGTATTAAGCTTATTTTGTGAAGAACTTTAAAAAATGAGAGAAGTGGGGAGCATAGGATGAGAAAAGGGAAAATAACCTAGCAACCAGGCACACTACATTTTGACTGAAATTGCAGTTACTATTACCTGATATTTAACTACTGACAGTCTAGGGCCTTTCCAGAGCTTGGAAAATGTGTTAGTTGTTGCTTGTTGTTATTCTTTAGGTTGCTTGGTAATGCTACTCTTGAGTCATTTTTTTTCTTTAAAATTTCTTTATTTGTTACAAATATACTTGGCCTTTCAGATAAGAGGCTCAATGTGAAATATGTGACTCTCATCCCTTTTTTATCTTCACATCAGCCCCATAAAGTGAGTCTGGCTGAGTCTGGCTGACCAGTTTCAATTGCAGTCTAACACCTTAACCTCAGATCAACATGTTAGTAATGTGTCGTTCAGCCGGCTGAATGGCTCAGTGAGTTCGATATGGTTGAGAATTTGATTCCCCATTGTGTGATCCCAGAGATAGGCCAAGCCACAACATCTCAGATCACCACAAGCAGAAAGGAATGGCAAACTACGCATTACTACACCGCCTTGATCTGGAAAATGAGTCATGGCAACTGGACTTCTTTTCTTGAGAGACTGAAACGTCTCGCTGCTCATCCAAACTGCTTCATCAGTCTGAGGAAAGCTAGTTGCGAGTCCTCCATTTTATAGTTCACTTTGACTTCTTGTCACCCTGTTCTGAAATAGGCTCATAACACGGACAATGGCCTGAATAGGCTCATTAGGTGGACAATAGTCTCAATAGGCTCATTAGGTGGACAATGGCCTAATGTGAATGAAAGTCTCACCTTTAACCTTCCCAACACCCATTAAGTATGGGTTATTAGCTATGGCCTTGTTGCAGAGGTGTGAAGTAATTTTGATTTCTCTGGGGATTGTTGCAGTTACTGCCTGATAAGTAGCAGATAGACTATGCCTGAGGCCCCCACCTCTGTTGAGAGAGGAGTTTTCAATGCTCACATGAAAGGTTTCTCTGACCACTCTATTCAAACCACCTATCTTCTCTGTCTAATATCTGTACATCCTCATCTTTGAATGAGTGTCCTTTGTCTTTCAAGTGGAGGTATAATGCTGATTCTGGTAACCAGATGCTGCCAGTATATACATGCTAAATAAAAGTACTCAGGACTCAAGAAAACCTGGAAAGGGTTGCCAATGCCATCAAAGTAGTATTTTTAAATTTCTTTTCAATAATTAAAAATTCACTTATCCATGCAAACATAATCCCCCAAATGACCCTCCCTCAGCAAAAATTCACAAATGAGGAGCAGTTCATTGAGTAAATGAGTAATAACTACTTGCTATTCTTAAAAAGTAACAATCTTACTAGTCATTGCATTTTTCAAAATAATATTAATTTTTCCTTTGTCATCCCAAAATGTAATACATTAAAGATAACCAGCTATTTCCGTGGTTTCTTCCAATGCTATGTTACTAACAGGCTGCAGCTAGCATGAGCTCATCAATATGTGTACGTCCACACAAGAAATAAAGAAAAGAAACATATTTGGAGCATACAAAAGAAAAAGGTAATTAAAGAGGAAGAAAATATCTCTCATCCACAGTAGTTCCAATGAGACATTATTGATGTCATGGTCCTTAGCCTATAGTTGCCCACACCAATCTTACAAGTAGATTTTTCTTAGCACTCCAAATTTAAATAGAATCGAGTTGGAGATATATAACAAAATATAACAAGTGAAGGTAACAAAATATGACAAATAGTTGGCCAGAGCAACTACACTAGTTTGTAGGAAGATGTTTGGATCACTTATGGCAACTGTCAATGGGCCATTTATTGATTGCCTTTATAACAGCATGCACTTGGGAGATCTTGCAGCAACATCACACAGGTTCATAAAATGAAGGGTCATAAAATGAAGAAATGATGGAGTGCTTCCTTGTATCATCCTGGGGATGGTTAGCTAACTTATAGATAACAACATGCTACTAGATTTCTCTGATCTTCTTGACACCTCTGAAGACTTCACTGTGCTGATATATGGGTCTAACCTGGAAACTTTTCCACTGAGACATCTGTAGGCAGCCTGTAGAATTTATTTCCGAGAAGCTACACATTTGGACCTTAAGGGATCAATGATCAGAAGCAGACCAAACTCATCATAATAATTTAAAAAGCCTTGTGGCACGGTGGTTAAACTGTAATATCGCAACCAAAACATAGCTCACAACCTGGGTTCAATCCTAGGTAGCTGGCTCAAGGTTCACTCAGCCTTCTATCCTTCCGAGATCAGTAATCAGCTTGCTGGGTGTGTCTCTCCAATGTGTAGCCAGCAGAATTAAATTGTAAATCACCCCAAGAGTGCTTTAAGTGCTATGGGGTGGTATTTGAGAAGCAGAGTTTTCTTCTTATTTTAAGGAGCTGTCAGATCCTAGCACTATCAAATTTGTCTGCATCATGGATTAATATACCTTATCAGCAGCTTCACAGTACATTGCAATACTATGAGGTTTTTAAGGTGGGTGATGGGGAGGGACTGTGGCTCAGTGGTGGCAAGCACATGTTTTGTGTGCTGAATGTCCCAAGTTCACTTCCCAGCCTCTCCAACTCTAGGCTTGTGAAAAATCCTGCCTCAAACCCCAAGAGGGCACTGCCAGTTAATGTTGACAGCAATGGGCTAGAATGGTGGACCAGGTTCCTGATTCAACATAAGGCAACTTCTTATCTTCCTATATGTCAGGATGATACAGAGAAATACACTAGAAAACAAAAACAAGGATGCATTCTTCCAAGTAATGTCCTATATCCTTTAAAGGCTCATGTCCCAGCGGGACTCTTTTTCACGATAAATCTGGGAGGAAATGCCCAGGGGGTTGCTAGGCAACAGTGCTATATTTATTATGATCCATTGCTTAAATGGCTGCATGGGATGGGGTTGAAGTATTCAGGGAATTAAGGCTGGGACATACCTCTTAGGGTATGTCGGCCTTTGCATCACCTGGGTCACACAATATCCTATCAGCACAAGGGACAAGATGGGTGTTTTTTTCCCCCTAACACACCACTTGTGATTGCTTTGGTTAAAGCCATTGCATAGTCTGTGGAACTCCCTGCCACAAGATGTGGTGATGGCATCTAGCCTGGATGCCTTCAAAAGGGGATTGGAAGATTCCTGGAGGAAATGTCCATCACAGGTTAGAAACCATGATGGAGATGTGTAATCTCCAGGCTTAAAACCAGGGTACTTCAAGGGCCAGATGCAGGGGAGTGGTAGCAAGAGACAGATATCTAGTCTCATGTGCTCCCAGAGGCATTTGGTGGGGCCACTGTGAGATACAGGAAGCCGGACTAGATGGGCCTTTGGCCTGATCCAGCATGGCTCTTCTTATGTTCTTATGTTCTTATAGTGCCCTTGATTTTGTAAATTGTGATGTCTGAGTACTGTACCGATGTGGTTGCTTAGGGATGTAATTATTAGATACTGTCTTTCTGCCAAAGAAAGACAGTCTGTGAATAGTTTCCATGAATTAAATAAATACTGGAAATAACTTTACTACCGAGAATCCCATAAGATCTCCCTCCCTGCCAATACAACAAAACAAAACAAATTGCAGTGATGCAACTAAGGAGTGACTAAAAGTGCTGAGTGTAAATTAGTGATTCTCTGTTTCAAAGAATGCCTCAGTTAAGAGAGTCTTAAGTAAAATGTACAGAACACAAAGAGAAGCATCTGTGTTGACTGTAAAGAAAAAAATCCAAAAGTTAGGCTCCACACTCTTTGAGCCCTAAGGAGAGAAAGCAGGAGGAGGACAAGCTCTTGGGATCACCAGATCTCTTCAGCAGGCGAAATGCTGCAAAATGCAGGTAGTGGTAGTGAGAAGATGAAAATCAGAAGATGCTTTCAGTAACTCGGCCTTTATTGTGCCAAAAGGAAGGGAAAGCAAATCTACAAACCTGAGATTCTTCATAAGTCCTTCATGTAGTGGGAAACAGTGGTTTTCCTTTCTGTCTGAACAGGGTTTCTCGCATTTATTTATTATTTATTTGTTACATTTTTATACCGCACCATCTTCCTTCAGGAACTCTAGGCGGTTTACAAGATAAAAAAGATTAAAAACATCAAGATAGAAAAAGGGGAGAATACCCTCACAAAAAAGAGGGCGAAAACCCTCAGCAAGATGCGGCAGTACATAAAAAGGGACCAAAGCAGAAAAAAGGTGAAAAATAAAATAAAATTAAAGGTTGCCATATGCCTCCTTCCCAGTTGATAGTTGGGATGATGGGTGAAAGTAGGTAAGTAAGTAAATACTAAAGACATAACTTTCAATGGAAATCTTCAACAAGTGTAGGCTCGAGGGTGGAGTATTGGTTATACAGAATAACTACATAATGTGCTATGCTATTTTATACAGATCAAGATCACATAATTAGTTACAATATGAAAGCACCTGATTAGCGCTAACCTCAAAGATTAGGCATAGAAACCATCATTTCTTCATGTTATATCCTATCCTTTCAAACTCCAGAAGCAAAAACATATCAAACTAAGCTTTGTGCTTCCCAAGTATTAGATAACAGCATTACTATTAGTCCTGCAACTTGTTATTCTCCCAGAGCCTAAGTCATTACAGTTATAAGTGCCAAAGCATGTCGATTTAATTTTTAAATCCTGTTTAAAAAGAAAAAAAAAGATAAAATAAATCTGTAGAACTCAATACTTACTGAGGGCTTTACAGGACTATCCAAGTAAACATAGTATTATCACTTGCATCACATTTTAAACCCACATGCTATAACATATGGGTTTACAGAATTGGAGTTAAGCTTCTCACTTTCATTCCAGTTTCTAGGAGAAAAATCTTCTGCTTTTCCCAATCCCAACTGGGATATAATGGTTTTGTTCTCATGCTGCATTATTTCCTATTAAAAAAGGTGTGACTTGGACATCTTGTCGTGGGTTCTTTTATTCCTGGCCAAGCAGAAGACAGTAGAATAGCAGATAAGCTCATGAAAAATAAGCCTTTTTTTCTCTGCCCTTTCCCCTCCCTGCAGTGGTAGATAGCTATGGCATTTAGAGTGAAGGAAGTGACTTTCCGACACAGCTTGGTTAGAAAAGTGGCAGAACCGAAGACACTTCTTCAGAGCTGCAACAGCAGCAGCGACAACAACTACTACTACAGCAACAGCAGCAACAGCAACAGCAACAACTTTAACCAATGGACAAGAAGCACAAATCTCCATTCCATGTATGTGAGACAATGGGGCTGGGAGCAGGGACTGAAGCTTATATCAGTACCAGTGATGGACCAACAACTTACTTAGGTGACACAGAAAAGGCCATGTACACCTTCCAGCTCTGTTCTCTGACAGACTGTCATGGACTAAAGGCTGTTGCTCCCCCTCATTCTCACTATAAAGTGGTCATCTGAGTCTACCTAACTGTAGCGTCAGTCTTCATCTTCTTTCCCCTAAGTCCAAGATGCAGCCTCAGTACATGACATGCAGAGGGCTGAAGAGCTCCTCCCAGCAATGAGGTGATCAATGGCTGTAACATAAAATTCTGCTTCTTTTCTGTTGCCCTTTTTGGAGACATTTATATAGTGGGAGCCATTCATATATCTGCTTGTCCCCTGCCTCCCCCTGGTTCCTTCCCTCTCTCTACATCTTCACACACACATGCACGCACAACCAAATTTGCTGAAAATTTTTACTTCTCCCTCTCCCTCATTGGCCTAGAAACATAAGGTTATGCTCACTTCCCTTCCTAGTGGGAAAATGTTGGTCCATTTCTCCTCAGAAGCAACACTACAATACTGGTACCTCACTCACAGCATGATCCCTCATTGGTTGCAGCATGGAGCAAATTAGAAAATAATTGTGAAGAAACAGAGAATTCTCTCACAAAGTGCTATTTTTTAAAATGTGAGGTGCAATTCCCTTTTTTGCTATGAATCTGTTCTCTGTGGCTGCTAATCTATATCCACTCACACAGAAACAAAAAGGGTGGAAATAAAGGACAAATCCTTTTCAAATTTATGTTTCTCTCTATTCCTACAAAAGTGGCAGTGCTTCAACAAGGCACAAACCATTTCACCAGAAGGCAAAGATTTCTTTTCTATATACAGATGGTACAGCAATGGTTTCCAATCCTAGGTCCCCACATGTTGTTAGACTACAACTCCCCCAACCTCCACCACTAGCTGTCCTAGCCAGGATTTCTGGGAGTTGTAGTCCAAGAACATCTGGGGAACCAAGGTTTAGATAGAACCATTGACTTAAAAGTATTGTTCCATGCACTGCTTGCAAAATCTGCAACTTTTCTTTAAATCTTTCATATAAAATTATGACTAAAGATGAAAGGCTTGATTTACTTTTGCTTGCTTTAATGCAAAAAAAAAAGTTTATTGAACCAAAAATGTCTGATATGCCTTTGTTTTCTTATTCTGCAAGAAAAAAAGGAGGGGGGAAACATCACTATCTATTACTGCAGTTGTAATAAAATAAAGCAGTCTTGTACATAGTCCAGATGGAGGTGCTGACAATGACCAGCTGTCACGAAGCAAAGCCAAATGTGTTTGGCATCATTTTTAGACACAGGCCCAGCTGTGCTCCCTCCGTGGCCCAGGTAACAAGCTGAGCTACACTGATTCTGCAAGGTGCTGAAGACTTCTTGACATTTCCCTGGAGTGCCTTCTTACAGCTCCATTTCTCCTAATTAGCTTCATCTCCTAGCTGTCCGCGCTAGCTGCATCTACTTCACAGATGTGAATGGGACCGAGCATGTGTTGGAAGGTGCACTTAGGCTGATTGGCTGTCGGGACCGAGGGTGCAACCTTCCAATCAACTGGATAAATAAAGCCCATGTCAATGTCTGATGGAAGATTTTCTTGGAAGGAAGTTCTATTACATTTTGACTTTAATGGAAAAGTTCCCAAAGAAAGAATGTTGCTTACAACTCATGAATTAGAAAAGAAAAACCTTGGCACAGGAGATGCACTATAAAGCCCTTTCTGGTTGTTAGCAGTAGACAAAACAGTGAAAGGTAGCTGAAGGAAATGACCAGGCAAAAGGCCATGTTTCTGGACTAGCTTCTTTTGCTCTTACTTCCAAAGAATGATCAGAGACAAAGGGACATTTAAGAATACAGTATAGTACTTAAAAACCACGCATCAATTGTGATTTGCACACATGGAATTGAGTTGTACTTTGCCTACTGAGTGAGAAGTACATCTCATTCATTTTGCTTTACTATCCTTGCCTCTCCCACTTAGCCCAACCCACTGCTAGAACCAAAAAAGTTCCCTCATGCCCTGGTGTTTGCTAGCCTAGAATGGCAAAGTAAATGAGACATACGTTGGGCTCCCATCAAATGGAGGACTCAGCAGTGACATCCTTCTAAACAGAAAGCAACTCTGCCCAGTATGTTTAAAAATTATCATCCAAGTATCATGGTAGGAGTGATGTTTTCAGATGATTTAGTGAATACCGTCTGCACTAAAAGCATTGACTGAACTGGGAGAATTACATAGATTCTTTGCACCTTCTCTCCATAGTATGTACGAGTATTAGCAATGGATTTTAAAAACTGTCAGCTGATAGGACCAGTACACTAAGTATTCAGATACATTCTGAAACAGTTTCTTAAAACTTGTGGAACAGTGTCTGGAGGTTGAGCTATGGCAACTGGCCTTTATTTCTTTAGAGATTGAAACGTTTCGCTACTTATCCAAGCAGCTTCATCAGTTTGAGGAAAGTTAGTGGCGTCCTCCATTTTATAGTTCACCTTCATTTACCATCACCCTGGTCTGAATAGGCTTATAAGTTGGACAACGACTTGAATAGGCTAATATGGCCTAAGGTGTGTGAAAGTCCTACCAATGCAAACTTTCCCAACACCCATTAAGTATGGATCATTAGCTATGGTCTTGCTGGTAGAGGTGTGAGGTGCTGTGTTGTGAGACACATATGTTAGACTTGAGCACTGGTCAGGGGTCGATTATTTCAGCTGCAGGAATTTTGTTTAATTCTAGAAAGATAATCACATTGTTGCATTTTTTAATAGTTACAAGTTCCCTAAATAGTCCACACTTTCCCCTGGCACTTAAATTCTCAATACTGTAAATCACTCTGAGACAGAATTGGAGAAAGAATAAAAGTGTTTAATAGAGATGGGCACGACTTAGCGGTATTCCCGTTTCCGTTTCCGTTACTCGTTTCCGTTACTCTACGGAAACGGTAACGGGAATTACTCCACCAGACTTCGAGCTCGAACCGACGAACGAACAATTTGGTCTGATTTGTCGTGCTCGTTACTTGCATCGCGGCGACCGCGCAGTGCCAAGCGGCACAGAAAAAAAGTTTTTAAAAGTTAAAAAAAAACCTGATTCCCGGCCCTAAAACTAGGCGAAAACTGTCTGAGGGCACCTACTAGGCCAGAAGGGTGTTTTATTTGGGGGGGTTCCCCGCCCCCCTCTCCTTGGCTACTGCTACTGCTGCGCTGCTGGTACCAGGCTGGGAGGGCGCATCCATTTGCCATGCAGTGCGGGGGATCAAAAATGGTGACCGCAATATTTTTTTTGAAATCGTTGCCCAAAACCCCACCAAAGCACCACAGAAACATGCGAAAATTAGCTATTTTAAATGCTTGAATTTTTACAGTAGCAGCAGTGGGTTTTTCTTGCAAAAAAAAGTCTCCGTTGATTTTATTTTATTTTATTCAATCTTTTTTGGAGGAACAGCAGTGCCTTGATCCTTGCCAGTCCGGCTTCAGGCCTGGCCGGGGTACTGAAACAGCTCTGGTCGCGCTGCAAGATGACCTTATCCGGGCGGCCGACAGGGGGTGCTCTACCCTGTTGGTTCTCCTGGATCTGTCAGCGGCCTTTGATACCGTCGACCACGGTATCCTACTGGACCGGCTCCTGGAGGTGGGGATCGGGGGCACTGTTCGCAGTTGGCTCCGGTCCTTCCTTCAGGGCCGGTCTCAGTATGTGCAGCATGGGGGAGAGTTGTCGGCCCCGTGGACACTCCCATGCGGGGTTCCGCAGGGCTCGTCTCTCTCCCCCATGCTGTTTAACATCTATGTAAGGCCGCTGGCGGGGGTCATCAGGAGATTTGGGCTGCGTTGTCATCAGTATGCTGATGACACGCAGCTCTATCTCTGTTTTTTTCCACCTCTGCAGTGGAAGCTGTCCGGTCCCTTGACCAGTGTCTGGAGGCGGTCATGGCTTGGACCAGGGCCAACAGGCTCAAACTCAACCCTGAGAAGACCGAGGTGATGTTCTTCGGGAGTTCCCCGTCCGGGTACGGGGGCCCCCTCCCCAGCCTGGAGGGTGTTTCCCTCCAACTGGCGGAGAGGGTGCGGAACCTGGGCGTGATCCTGGACCCGGCCTTGTCCCTGGATGCCCAGGTGGCGGCCGTGGCCAGGACCGCATTTTTTCATCTTCGCCAGATCGCCCAGGTTCGCCCTTACCTGGATGGGGACTTCCTGAGAAGAGTAGTGCAGGTGCTGGTGATCTCGAGGCTGGACTATTGCAACGCTCTCTACATGGGGTTGCCCTTGACTCTCCTCCGGCGATTGCAGCGGGTGCAAAATGCAGCGGCCAGACTGGTGGCGGGTGCGCGTCGCTTTGACCGCATCACCCCGGTGCTGGCCCGGCTGCATTGGCTACCCGTTGCCTCCCGGATCAGATTCAAGGTCTTGGTTTTAGTTTATAAAACCCTCCATGGCCTGGGTCCGGACTACCTGGCGGAGCGGATCGCCCAGCGGTCAACATCGGCCCGACCGGTTCGGCAGTCGCGAGCGCACTTGCTGCAGGTTCCTTCTCCCCGAGAAGCCAGGCGGTCCCTTACCCGGAACCGGGCTTTCTCGGTGGCCGCTCCATCCTTATGGAACTCCCTGCCTTGCGAAGTGCGCTCTGCAGAGTCCCTGCTGGCCTTCCGTAAAGCGGTGAAGACCATCCTATTCCGCGAGGCCTTTGGTGACCTAGCTTAGCCCTCCCCCCCCTTTTTTTTTTTTTTAAATCCGCCTTCGATAATTAGCTGAATTTGATAGCAGCGACGAGTTTGAATTTAAGGGTGCGCCTCGCCTCTGCTCTTTTAATATGTTTTATTTTACTTCTGTTGACTTGTTGGTCTCGTCTCTTATTCCCTTGTTTGTATTTCCTATTTGTATTTGCTGAATTGTTCAGCCATGTTCGCCGCCCAGAGTTCCCGTTGGGAAGATGGGCGGGATATAAACTCAAGAATAAATAAATAAATAAATAAATATTTTATTTTATTTTATTTTATTACACCTGCGCATTCGCAATGATGGGCTCGCCCATGGGAGTGGACCATGCAAAGTTTTGGAGCCATTCCACCAATCGCATGGCCAGGTTTTGCTGACTGTACCAGGCTGGGAGGGCGCATCCATTTGCCATGCAGTGCGGGGGATCCAAAATGGCGACCGCAATATTTTTTTTGAAATCGTTGCCCAAAACCCCACCAAAGCACCACAGAAACATGCGAAAATTAGCTATTTTAAATGCTTGAATTTTTACAGTAGCAGCAGTGGGTTTTTCTTGCAAAAAAAAGTCTCCGTTGATTTTATTTTATTTTATTTTATTTTATTTTTTTTATTTTTTTACACCTGCACATTCGCAATGATGGGCTTGCCCATGGGAGTGGACCATGCAAATTTTCCACCAATCGCATGGCCACTTGGCCAGGTTGACCACAGAGACTTCTGGGATGTGCCAATCGGGCATAAACAGCCCACTAATCGTAGCCCAAACCCGAACCCTAAGCCTAACCCATACGCCAGTACACTGTCCTTCTAAGTGGGTCAGAGAGGCACCCAGATGCACCCCAATACTCACCCTAACCTCACCCGTAACTAGCCTAACCCTAGCGCTTGCGCTAACACGTCTTAACCCTAAGCCAGATCTACTTGCATTGCACTACATGCAAGTACGTGAGACACAGCGGGTGCAAAGAGTCTGCCAGTC
The DNA here is from genome assembly GCA_037367245.1 of Phrynocephalus guinanensis. Classification (NCBI taxonomy): domain Eukaryota; kingdom Metazoa; phylum Chordata; class Lepidosauria; order Squamata; family Agamidae; genus Phrynocephalus; species Phrynocephalus guinanensis. Next base: position 42,688,994 of record CM074739.1, read on the forward strand.
CGTCACTTGTGGCTCTGGCTGACTCCTGCAGCTCCCTCCAGGAGCCCGCTACCCCCCCAAACCAATACTAACGACAACGAAAAAACGAAAAAACGAACCAACTAATTTTTGCGAAATTTCACGAAAAACGGAAACGAGCCGAAACGGACTGCCTCCGACACACGACAACTCGAAAACGTCATTTTCCCGAGTCGTGCCCATCTCTAGTGTTTAATGACTTACAATTGTTAACAGATTAAGAGCAGACAACCTGCTTCCAACAGACTAAATAGAGGACTCGCTTTGAAATTCAAGGCAGGAGATGCAGTTTGGTTAGTGCCAGATATGTTGATGGTCACCCTGGTGCAGAAGAGGTCCCATTGAGAAGACATGAGGTTGTAGAAACTCTCACATAGGTAAGATTTAAAACAACTGCAATGCTGAACAGGAAAGGAAAGAACGACAAATAGACTCATATTTAACATTTTAAAATGATTTAGCATTTTTTTTTTTAAAAAAAGTTGCATGGCTGATTTAATCTGTATCAACTATCCTATAAACTCCAAGGCACCCACTAATTTATCTGCTACAGGAGAGGGCAAAGTGCAGCCCATGGGCTTCATGAGCTTAGCACACCTGGGAGATATTTTCTATCTTCCCAAGTATGTTTGAGCCCCCTACAGCTTTCAGTCAGTTATATACCATATACCATTGGGGGTATCAGGCATGATTTCAGATTTTTTAAAATAGCTTTCTGGGGAAAAAATATTGTGAAAGTGGGAGCGACCGGTGTGTGGTTCTTCAAGATCCAAGGATGTGTGTGTGAGACCGTAGGACCTCTGAAGTTTAACATATGTTACCTGATTTAAAAAAATTCTGTGTAATACTTTTGGAAGATTAGTACCCAATCCTTGACCAAATGAATAACATCTAGGCAAATCATTATTAAATGTAAGAAAATAAAACCCTAAATCTGACTACATATGATGGAAGCCACAGAAAAGGCTTCTGGAATTTCAGAATTCAGTGTTTTTCCAAGATCTGCTCCTTTCAACCTATGTACTGTGTTTGCCAAACATATGTGATTATGGCAGTGTTACCCTACACCAGCATGATGACCTCTGCAAACAGCACACTGATGTCATGCAGGAGACAGCAAAGAGCAAAAGTATTCAGACAGTGGAGAAAAGAGAAGCAAAAGAAGATCAACCAAGAGAGCAGAGGACACTCAAGAGAAAAAAAAAAGAGGGTGGATTTGGGCGGGGCAGATTAAGTAATCAAAGTAGAGGACAAAGTGGGAGAGGAAAGTTGATGAATCTTTGATTAATAAATATAAGAAGCATGCTTGGAGAAACAAATACATGTTTGGGTATTATTTATTTATTTATTTATATAAATGGCAAAATTTGAGATTTGAATATCATCCAAATAAATGTCTATTTTGGTATAGATCCTAAAGGAGAATGGCATTGCTGGGTAACCATTTAGTTGGGAAATGCAAGCATCTGGTTTAGAGATGTGAAGGTCCTGTTAAAAAGCCTTTTAAAAAACACAATTCTCTCTTAATTTTTTTCTCATTCTAGGCCTTCATATTTCTATCTAGGGCACACATACCATTGTGTGCTGGGCTGCAGTAGTGGCAACCATGAACAACTGAAACCATAGATACCAGCTGTGTGTGTGTGTGTGTGTGTGTGTGTGTGTGTGTGTGTTTAGGTACAGATTCCACTGTAGGGTTTAAGATGCATTTTAAAGACTGAGCAGTGGGGAAAACAGTACTTCGGTAAAATTAAATAGTAATCTATGTTGGAGAAATATCCTGTGGGCTAGATGGGTGGCATAGAAATCTAATAAATAAAATAAAATAAAATAAAAAGTACATAAAGTACTTTTAAATCAGATTTAAAAAAATAAAAAAGTATCTTTAATAGTCAGTAGTTCCACAAAATGACAACATTAGAGTTTCATTTTTCTAGGATTCCCCCCCCAAGACTTCATGTCTTTAGTAAGTTATGCATATTTATAATTATATATTATTTCTTATGTGTCTGTCTATTGGCTCAAAACAATTGTCCATCCTACTGCTTTAAAAATGAACAGAAAATATAAAAATCTGGAGCAAGCATAAAAGTGTCTGGAAGGGCAGTTGTCTTGAGGAATTTGGCAATATAATTTAGTGACAACATGTTTACAGCTTACAGAAGGAGTATTCTCATTCACAAGTGGAATGTGACTGGGAAAATTCTCATTAGCATTTTGAAGGGGTTATTATTCTGTGGCAGACTTTGGATGCAAATTAAATCTTGGCATATGAGACATTGCTCATCACAGCAAGACCCCCATCCAGCTGCCACATTGCCTCCCCACTTCAGTTTTTTGTAACCTGTTTGCAAGTGAACTATTTTTTTCCTTATGATTTGGTACTGTAGAAGATAATCATTATTGTATTTTAAGAGACTTTATATGACTCATTTGTTGCACAGATTAAAAATGAGCTTTTTCATTTCCCTCAAAAGCACTGGTACTCTGATGCCAGCCTGCATTTATAGCACAGCTAATGTCATTTTACATTTAGGCTGTGAGGAAAATGGTTTTATGAGGATACATTTAGCTGTGCCTAATGCATTTTTGTGACAGACTCAGAAGAAAAAATTGTGGTTTGAAGGGGAAAAACAACACATTGCCAGTTGCATACTGCATATGTGCCAAGATTCTTGAGTACAACTTTTATGTCAAGCAATCTCCACCTGAATACGCTTAACCAGTGATTATAGCATTGTGTCTTCCTAATTGTTTTCTCATTCCCCTCAAATGGCAGTTTTGATAGCCTGAATGATAAAAAAACAAGTCTTTTTTAAACTTGCATCTTATTGCCCAGCAGAACAAATCAACATTTTGCAAGGCAATTCTAAGATTCTACAATTTCTAAACTTGGGGACAGCCCACACAAAAAAATTAATAATTTTGAAATTGGACTTTGCATCATTGCAAAGTTTGGTACAGGCATAGCAGACAGCGTGCTCTTTTTTCTGTGCCAAATCTGGGAATGTTTGAAGAAAGGAGTTCTGAGTTATGATTTTTTATAAGTGAAATTATCCCTTCCATGCAGAAATTGGTAACTATAAATGTCCCTGGATTTAAAATAGTTCTTATAAACTGAAAAGACCAATCCCCAACTATGCCCCAACTTTTTTTTTAATTTGGCAGGAATCCAAACTGAAGGGGCAGAAATATTGATCCTGAAAAGGCCTTTCAAAAGGGGGGAAATAATGACTTTGTTATAAATTGACTGCCTATTGTGCAGGCATAAGAGCAAGAGGTTGCAAAGTAGACACATTGTTCCAGTTTTGTGGGCAAGGAAGGTAGTAGGGTAATGAAAGGTCACATAGTCAAAACATAGTTTTCCCCCCTTTAAATTATAAAAGCATGCTTTGAATAACTTGATGGCAGCAGTCACAAGAATCTACAGGATCCTCTCTTGTGTTCATTACCATTCACACTTGCTTTGTGTTTGGGTGAGAAGTGGTCATGAAAAAGGGAGTATTGTGATGAAGAAATGAGCTTCTGAGATTTCCCCTTGGCTGGTGAAAGGTAGTGACATGAGCACAAGATGGTATCCTGTAGACCATCCTGATGGCTGGTATTGGTTATGTCAACATTCAGGATGCTCCTTTTAATGTAAAGCTTGTCATCCTTTTCCCTGTTGGCAACAGAAGCACCATATCTACTGGAATCTCAGACCATTTCCCTGGGATTTTGAATTGCGAATACAGAAGCACAACATTCCACATGTATAAATCAGAGGGTTTTTTGTTTGCTTACTTGTTTTAGGAATTAAATAAAATTTAATTTCATCTTGAAAAAGTAATTAAGCTATGGCTTTGCTAGACAAGTCTTAACGCTGTTCATTTACAAACAAAGTTATTTATAGGTAATATTTCAATTTTGATCTCTAATCAGAATGCTATGGAGGGGGAAGGAAATCCCCGAACCCAGACCTTTATAATTATGCTTTTGAGATGTAAAAGTATCCATTCACTCTGATAAAGTATACTTATCTATTTACTTCTTTGGCTTATGCACCACTGTTCCTGGTAGGAGCTTAGGGCAGATCAGTTATAAAAAGAGTATTACACATGCTTTAACATGTTTTGGAGCTGATTCTTTGGACTGTATGGTCTCAGGTCATCAAGAACACATAACTCAGGGCTCTGTGGCTTTAGAAACGGATGTGCAGGGAAGCCAACATAATACTGAATGGAATGTGTTGAGATTCCAATCTGGAGTTACACAAGCTTAGAGATCAGAAGCGCATAAGGACACAGACACAGATTCCATTAGGATGTTGCGAGTGAAGAAACAATGGGAAACACACCAGATGGCTTGCTCTTCTCAATAGCTAAGTGAAGGAGCTTTGACGGTGAGACATTTTGTTTCCCTGGTGCAACGCAAGAGAAACAAGTTGCTGTTGTCACTCTGAATACAAAATCCAAGTTGAGAATGTGTGCTCTGCTGGATAAATCATAGAGCCTAGTAATTATTTCATACTGCTTTGTGTTGTGTCGTTATAGTCGTGACCGACCCTTCGTGACCCCATGTCCATGGAGTTTTCTTGGCAGGAATACTGGAGTGGTTTGCCAGTTCCTACTCCAGGCACCTACAGCACCTGGTATTCCCTGGTGGTCTCCCATCCAAGTACTGACCAGGGCCGACCCTGCTTAGCTTCCGAAATCAGGGAAGATCGGATGTGCTTAGGGCATCTAGGCAGCTCTCATACTGCTTTAAGTAATACTAAATGAATAGGACAGAATTTTAAAAAAACTCTTAATATTCATTTCAGAATGCCACAGGGAAGCCTGTTATGAAATAAATAATTATGTGCTCTAAAGCCTATCCAAGTTTTTATGTGTACAGAGTATTCAAGATAGGTTTAACATTCTCTTTTCTCTCTCTCTCTCTCTCTGTGCATGCTGTGCAATTGCCCAAGGCTAGATACCTTGAATTTTCTCTTACAAGGCACAGTGGGGAATCAACCTCTGGATCTGAGGCTCCACTGCCGGATGCTCTGGGTCACTGAGCTACCCAGCCAGGTTTCTAATGAAACACATGACATCAAATGCACGAGGCCCTTCTGCTGTAAGAAAGCTGCACTGTGGTATCATCATCCGCTTCTTGCACATAATATTCCCCACTTCCCACAATTTGCAATATTTTGGAAATACAGTGGACCCTTGTATAACAAATGGTTTGTATAACATAAAATCTGTACGACATAAAAAAATCCAGAGATAGGGGGAAATTGCTTAACAGAATTGCCTGTGGGGTAAATCCGTACAACATAAAAATGGTCAGGATTAGGGATTGCTCTGTTTTCAATGCATTCCTATGGGAAATTTGTATAAAGGAAATTTTGCTTAACATAATTTTATTTGGAACGAATTAATTCCTTTATACAAGGTCCCACTGTATATTCATTTGCAAAACCATTTCTTACGGAACTTCCTGCTAGCTGGAAAAGGTCTTGGCTCAAGACATTTGCTAAAACAAGTCAACCTGTTTCCTGCTAGGACATGTGGGTAGAGGCTTTCCTTTGGTTTTTTTTCTGGACTTTACAGCACAGTTACATAGTGCATGACACTTACATTGGCTACCGGTTTTTATCCTCTTCACAAAAATACAAAACGTAAAGGGCAAGTGCACATCTCTGAAAATGCGCTGAGAACATAAACCAGCAAGCTGCCACCAATCAGGATTCCCTGCTTTTCCCTTGAACATTTAGAGATTTGAAGCGGCCCTTCATACTTTATGTATTTATAGAAGGAGGTGGGGTGGGGGAGCATGTAATCAGTGTCCTAGCCAGATACAGCCACTCTGCTTGCAGAAGCCTAAATATTGGTTTGTCAACCATTCAAGGCAAAAGCAAAAAAGAATTATCTCATGAAGTACAGTAGTTTCTCTTCATAAAACATGCATTCTTTATCAGACAGGTGTTGCAATGTGGTGCCTGAAATAATGACATGCTGTTGAGGAAGGACAATTTATATTACGATATCACCAAATAACTGACAAAGACCAAGGGTTTGTAATAAGTGATAAAAGATTCTGCCAGAAAATCCTTTATGGCAAAATCCTACAAACTTAAGTTTTGAGTGCTTTATATCACATACTGTATGACTGGTTAATTACCATTGCTGGGGCATGTATGATCCAAAAGGTTGGAAATTCTTCTCAGCTGAATACATCTGTGTATTCAACTGTGTCCAGTTCCATGTGCCTCAATTTAAAAAGGATGTTGACAACCTCAAGCGGGTGCAGAGGCGGGTGCAGAGGAGGACGACCAGGATGGATGAGGGTCTGGAGGAAATGTCTTATGAGGAATGGCTTAGGGAGCTGGGAATGTTTAGCCTTTCAAAAAGAAGACTAAGAGGGGATATGATAGCTATGTTTAAATATTTGAAAGGTTGTCATATTGAAGAGGGAACAGGTTTGTTTTCCATGGCTTCAGGGACTAGGACTCGGGGCAATGGTTTCAAACTACAGGAAAAGAGATTCCCTTTGAACATTAGGAAGAACTTCATGACAGAGCTGTTCGGCAGTGGAATATGCTGCCACAAAGGGTGGTGGAGTCTCCTTCCTTGGAGGTTTTTAAGCAGAGGCTGGATGGTCATCTGTTGGAAATATTGTGAAGGGGTTCCGGCATGGCAGGGGTTGGACTAGATGGCCCTTGAGGTCTCTTCCAACTCAATGATTATATGATCAAAATTAAAGAATGTACTGTATTTACAGCTGCCCATTTTTCTATCAAGACAGCTAAGGGCCCTCTGTTCTCCAGGTAGTGGAGAATGTCTAAATATCTTACAGAAATACTTCACCAGCTATACCTGTAAGTCATTTCAAGATATCTAGTTTCAGAGGTTAATGGCTAGTTTTTGTGAGTGAATAATGGGTTCTCAAGCACCTATGCTAGGGCTGCTTCTCAATGGTAAGTGATGTACTAACACCCTCCCATGGGCTCTTTGTAGCTTGCTATTTATTTCTTAGAATCATATAATCATAGAGTTGGAAGATACCTCAAGGGGCATCTAGTTCAACCCCCTGCCATGGAGGAACCCCCCATCACAGGACTCCTGACAGATGGCTATCCAGCCTCTGCTTAAAAACCTCCAAAGAAGGAGACTCCACCACCCTCCATGGCAGCATATTCCACTGCCGAACAGTTCCTAACTGTCATGAAGTTCTTCCTAATGTTTAAACTGAATCTCTTTTCCTGTAGTTTGAGACCATTGCCTCATGTCCTAATCTCTGAAGCCATGGAAAACAAAGCAGTCCCTTCTTCAATGTGACATCCTTTCAAATATTTAAACATAGCTATCATATCCCCTCTCACCCTTCTTTTTGAAAGGCTAAACATTCCCAGTTCCCTAAGCTGCTCCTCCTATGACATTTCTGCTAGACCGTCAATCATCTTGGTTGCTCTCCTCTGGACCTGTTCAAGGTTGTCAACATCCTTTTTAAATTCAGGTGCACAGAATCGTACACAGTACTCCAGGTGGGGTCTGACCATTAAGCTCAAGGCTGCATGCATGATTCCCTCCTGCCCACTTTATCTTCACATCTGTTCCAAAGGGTAGGACAACCTGAAAGAATATGAATGGCCTTAGGTCCTCCTGTTGAGTGTGATTGCTGAATAAGTGTGAGAATCCATGTCTCATCAGTCTTATCTATGTAACCTCTGTACAACATTGGCCACAACCTCAGTTGTAGATATTCACAATAGGGGAAAAAAGACATGAAGTCAAATTTGAACCAAGATGGCCCCAGGTTCACACCTTGATCAGAAAGTCAATCTGGTGCTCTTTGGCCTATCACAATCTCTCAGTCATTTCTGACCAGCATTGTGGTTTTAGAGGTAAAGGATATGCAGAAGATGAGCAAAGCATATCATCCTGACCTACTTGTAGAAGGATGCGGCACAGCCTAGAATGAGCTGTAAAGGCCCCAAACAGACTACAGCAGGCTTACCCCACATGTAGTGACCATCTACTCCACATGCGGTAGTAATCATCCACATACATTTTTTTACTCTTGCATCTAAAATTACCTTACTCCACGGATCACCCCTGAGTTTGTCAACACAACTGGAAAATGTGAGCTTCCTGGTGAATGAAAATATGATATTCACTTTAAGAGCAGAATGGGGAAAATCCATCCTCAGCTTTGGTGTGCAAATATAATGGAACTTAGTTCCATGTTTTGAAGCTGTCTGTCAATTAACAGAAGCTATTTCTGCTGTCCCTCCTCTGCTTTTAGGTGTACAGGCACTGGAAACCCTTATTATATAGCACCTAAGCTACAGTATCCTTTTTGTTTTCCAACCTAAATGACAATCCACAGCACTGTCATTGGCTAAGATGCTTAAAACTCATGGCATTCAACATCATTCCGAATCATCCAGTTTCTTTTCAGCTGGGTGAACGCATTAAAAGCCATTCAGAAAGCAAGTGTTCAGTTCACTGTAAAATTCCATTAGGTAGTTGACACAATATATTGCTGTATAATGATACAGTCCTACTGGTTTGCCAATATACTTATTTTAGGTTTTAGGTATCACCTAAGAATAAAGTTTGCCTCTTAAAAGATGTCCCATCCATTTGACAAAAATAAAACATTATCTAGCAATTGAGACTTTTGGCTGGAGCCTTTTCTTCATGTATAAAACCTTCCCCAGCAATCTTCAAAGCAGTTCTTTTAAAATCTCAGGAGAGCTTCAGAAGCTGTTCTGAGATCTTTTGGGAATCATCAAACAGAGGGAAATATTATACATATACAATCCAGATGGTATACATCCTTCTATTTTTTTTTTGTTAAAGTGATCTCTATTGAGGTTTTGCCTCACATTCAAAAATATAAAGCAATCTGACCACTGGGGACCAGGAAGCTCTTACACAGAAGGCTCTGAAGGATCCAAGCCATGCTAGGAACCTTGGCCCTCCAGGTGTCTTGAACCACAGTCCTTTACCACTGGCAATATGTATAGACTTGAAATTTTGGAAATTGCAGTCCAAAACATGTGGCAGGCCAAAGGTTCCTCACTCCTGCAGTAGGGCATGCAGGGCACTGCCTCACCTCCCCCTCAAGCTACCTGTGTAGCCCTCTCCTGCCTACCTTTTCAGTGGAGCAAGGAGTCAGAGCCCACCTGTGTTGCCTTCCTGCTGAACTCTTAAACATCGATTCCATGTTAGTATATTGGCAGGCTGTTCAGTGGCAACAGACTGCCGGAGAAGAATAAACTTGATAATACTGTATTTGGGTGCGACATACCTGGTGAGAGCTTCAATAAAACAATCAGTAACTTAATGGTTGCTTCATGGTTTTTCTTCATTCTGAGGAATACATTGGACTTCTGCCTCCTTTCATTGGTTATAATTACTGTACTTCAAATACTCAAACCCCCTGAGTACTCTTTAATCACCATTTTTAGATAAACCAAGAAGCCATGTTTTCATGAGCAATGAGAATGATATGTGTTCAAATTACTCTTTTACACAAAAGTAAAACGATTGTGTATGGCCAACAAGTGAAGGAACTCATAAAATATGAATAATAGATTAGCTTCCTTCGCTCACAAGTCAGTAAACATAAAGGAGAGGGGACCTTCCATGGGATCTTCCTCCTGTTTTTGGCAGGAACTGAACCAGCTAATGGTGCTTATACTGTACTTGCATGGGGAGGCAAAGGGTGCATCTCAATTGGGGTAAAACTTGCAATACCAATGCAAAAAGGTACTGCTGCTTTTCACCTACTGTTTTCAAACTTTGATATTTTTTGTGGCTGTGATGGTTGTTTTTAAAATCAATTCATTCAGTTTCATTTTTAAGGGTACGGTATATCTCCTTGAGCACAGCAATTGTGTTTCAAAATAGACCTCTTTAAACCTTGTCTATGATAACATACTAAATAACAAAGATCAAAGTACTCAATATCATGCATCTTTATTTAGTGGAAGACCATATTATTTTTAATTCCACATGGATGTCAACTAAATTAAAAACCCACAAGAACCTCATGTTACGTATAGCACAGATTTTTGAAAAACTACTAGAAAGCAATTACCAGTGAGCAACTTTTATTAGAATGCTTTTTCAAACGTTGCCTTGGCTTCACAAGTGTCCAATCATGAGCATCATCACCATTATCCATACTCTTTATTAAAAAAAGCCCACTGTCTATAACTCTTCCAGTCTAATTACCAATATGTAGTACAGTGGGAGGGGAAAAACAATAACCAGAGGAAATTATCATGTAAGAGGTAAGAGAGACCACACATTGAAAGGGAACACCACCTTAGTCATCTTAGTCATCATATCAAGCTCTGTTTGTGTGAGTAATTTGAATTTCAATGCAAAGCATTATTTCCCCATCTTCTTTCTCTCTCTTCTATAATTAGTCAGTATCCTTGACTAAGAAGTTATTAATATGTAAATTGCTGCATTCATATTGAATGGAACATGGATTTTGAGGTATTTTATAGAGTTGCACAGGCTTGTATTTTCTTCTAATTAGTATATTCTCCTGTGAGATACAGGAAGCTGGAATAGATGGGCTTTTAGCTTGATCCAGCATGGCTCTTCTTATGTTCTTATGTTCTTATTTTTCCAGGAATAAAATGGATGCTCCGAACATCCATAGTGCTGGGTGGGGCCACTTTGCTGCCCCCCCCCCAGCTAGTGTCACGTTTGTGCAGCCTAGAGGCTGCAAGGCAGGGGCCATAAGGCTTCGCCACGTGGCGAGAGACCTCTTTTGTAATTTAGCCATCTTCCCTCCCTTCCTCCCAATTGAAAGAATGAGAGTAGCTGGTCATGTGAGGGCTGAATGGGAATTTTTGGCTGCTACTCAAATTGGATTGGGGTGGCAATCCCATTTTAAGGCTATGGGGAGGTTTATAACCGGTCACAATTGGTGGGTAGTGCAAGTGGAGAATTTAATGTATTGAATAATATTCCCTAGTGAGCCGGTAGCCCTCAATATGAATTAGGAAATGAATGAGGAAATTAGGAACATTAGGTGTTAGATATAAATGGGTTCTAAGTTTAGGAATCAGGGCTGCCCAGACCGCAGGTTTTGTGAGGGTGCTGAACAGGTGGGCAGCACCCTTCTAATATTAGGAATCATTAACTGATCTACTTGGACTACATTCAGGCCCCCTTGTTTAAGGGATGCCCTTATGACCGCATCACCCCCATCCTGGCTCGTCTACACTGGTTGCCCGTTGCCTCCCGAATAAGGTTCAAGGTGTTGGTTTTGGTTTACAAAACCCTCCATGGCTTGGCCCCTGTTTATCTGGCAGAGCGCCTCTCCCGACAATTAGATCCGGCCCGACCCACCCGTTCATCTTTGGCGCTTTCGCTAAGGACTGTCCCCCCGAAGGAGGCCCGTAAAACGAGTACTCGTAAACGGGCCTTCTCGGTGGCGGGGCCGACTATCTGGAACAGCCTTCTGAGCGACCTACGGCAGGCTCCGTCGCTGGCATCCTTTAAGAAAGGCTTAAAGACTCTGCTTTTTAGGCACGCCTTCAATATTGACTAGGGACTATTCCCCCCCCCCCCCCCCCCGTTCCTCTTGCCCCGGCCTACTTATGCCGCCTGCTTTGACTGCTTTGCTATTGTGCCTGTTTTTAGCTTTTTTTTTAAAAAAAAAATTATGTGAACCACCCTGAGTTCTCTTTTGGGAAGTAAGAGCGGTATATAAATCTGAAAATAAATAAATATAAATAAATATGTTTAACAGTTGAATTGAGTGAACTTCATATCAATAAATTGTGGCCCAAGTTTAATCCCATAAACATGTCTTGCCTACTTATTTCCAGGCTGGGAGGTCAATGGATGGATGCTTATGACAGAGTATATTTCACCGCACTGGGAGAGAGCAATATGCCTCTTTAGCTTCCTTCTGGATGGGGCAACTTTAAGGCTCCTGTATCATCAAATGGGGTTTGAACTAGACAAGCTTTCAAATAGAGGCCAACCTCAAACAGAGGACTGCTCTAACAGTAGAGCATATTGTGTCCAACCTATTAACTAGGGATGCCCAGAAAGTAACTCCAGACTAGGGATGTAATAGACACATGCAGATATTCTTATCCTTCATGAAAAGGGGCATCACACTAAGACAACTGTTGATGTCTCATCACAATCATCAGTTTCTTTACAAGAGTGTCAGGACTAAGGCTTTTTTTAAAGACAGTGGCAGCATTATCAATAATGTGATGCCAGGAGTTTGGAAAAACAAATAACTGCATGTTTTGTGCATATAATCTTGTATTTTGCATTATAACTATATTGTGTAAAAGATGCAACATTTTCTAGTTTATTAGCTTTGTATACTAGGAAAAATTAAAATGTTTTGTATGTAAAATACAGGTTCCCCTCCCCCCAAAATGCAGTTTTATTGATGCCAAAAAAAAACAGTTTGGTGCAATTTCCATGATTTCTCAGAAGATAATTCCAAAATGCAATACAAGGCACAAAATTCTCATAATCTCATCTAGAAGGAAATAATTTTGGACATTTTTTCATTTCCACTTACAATTACACTCCCATGACTCAGTTTCTTAGTCCTATACTTGTGGAGAAATGAGAAAGAAAAACGTCATACACAAGTTTAAACAGAACCTGTCATCATAGGTTTATGTGCACTTAACCTATACATTTGTGGCTTAGGGAACCTGTATTTTGTGCATCTGAAGATGAAGACTACAATCCATGGAAGCTAAATAAAATAAATCTGTTCCTCCTAAATGTTATTTGTTTACTTGTTTTGTTTCTTGCTAAGCATTGTGAATAAGGGTTTGCCTTAGAAAGTCAAATGATTACGTCTAGGGAAAGTGTGCATTTTCAGCAATTAGACAATAGCACTGCCAAATACTGTAGTTCTTTTTAAAATTCATCGCTCTCCCTCTTGCTCTTTCAAGCATTTTTGCTGTTATTTTACCATGGTGGAAGCAATTTTTTTTCTGTTTTGAGAACTCACACAGAGAATTTAATATGTTTAGTAGTCAGAGATGTCATAAAACCGTAGATGGATTCCTTTTAAAACCCTCCTTCCTATCCCCCACCCAAAACAATTTTGTTTCCAAATGCAGACATAGTTGTCCTCTATTGAGACTATCTTCTCTTCATAGCAAAACTGGCAAAATTCACTACAGTATACCCATTTCCTTCCTTTGATGCAGTGAGGGCCATTGTCGTCTCTGATGGAACAGAGTTACTGGTGCTGTAGGAAAGCAATCACAAATACAGCCCAAAGTAAGCAAGAATGGGAGAAATAAAATTCCCAGAAGAAGTCTCTAACAGTGTCCATGTCTCTGATTGCTAAGGAAGGAAGGAAAAGGGAGACATCACCTGTTCCTAAATGCCCTCCAAATCTATTCGATATTCGTCCCCTCAAATCTCATCTTTTTACCTCTCCACCCTACAAATAGACTGGAGAGGTTCCCCTCTCCAGCACAGCTTACAATAAACGTTTTCTGTGATTTCAGAGAACCATTATATGTTGATACCTGGGTTACAGCTTGTTTGCTTATTTGCCTTTTAAAGCTTGGGATCACACTATATTCAATACTACTTTAATACCACTGGAAGACGAATCTTACCTATATGATCAAGAGTGTTTTCTATCAATGGCCTCTTACAAGACCAATTTTCCTCTTCTCAGTTTCATATTCCATCAAACAAAAATGTTTGCTTTGAGCTACAGTCTAAAAATGAGGATGAAATAAAATGGCTGATTCTCCTTCCAATAATTCTACTCATTTTCCCCAACAGAGTGATTTGAATATAAGAAAAGAATGAGGAAAGATATTTAAGACTGCTTATCCTCTCTACATGAGCAGCAAATTTTATAATATGAATTACAGTAGTGGGTCTTGGCTCCATTGCTGGGTTTAGTGTTATGTTCGGCACTCCTTTTATGTAACTAAATACTAACATTGAGACTAAAATCCTGTTGCATAGCATAATACAATTCAGAACATTCAGTCCATTCCTAGCTGGCAGAAATGGGAGTCCCTACCGTGATTCTTGCCCATATACCGAGCTAGTATGCATGCACCCATCTCAGGAATTGTAGCTGAGACTCTTTAATTGCTGGCTAGGAACGGACTGAATACAAACTGTGTTATACTAAGCACCAGCATTTCAACCTGTGTAACTTCTGTGAACAAAATTAATTCTACATTATGCTCTTTTGGTCAGTTTACCTATACCGCAATTAAGCATGAGAATACAATTTCATTGTTAAAACATCAATTGTTTGTGAAAGTATAGGGCATTTAAATTATGGGGAACATTTGCAAATAAGAACTTATGATATATATACTTTTTCTAGTTTTGGTCAGCCAACAGGACTTGGGTGGGACTGGGACATATATATCATAAGTTCTTATTTGCAAATGTTCCCCATAATTTAAATGTCCTATACATTCACAAACAATTGATATTTTAACAATGAAATTGTATTAGAAGCCAAAATCCAATTAGTATTCTATCCACAGACATGATTCTGGTAGACCACTGTGTGAGAGCAATCATATTAGCAGACAGAGCCTGAATTACCAAAAACCAGCAAAGCTAATTTCCAAACTATATCAGGTGTGTAAAACTTTGGCAGTGACAGTCTGGCACCTTTCAATACGTCTGTGAAGATTCTCAGTCATCCAGGTTCGTTTAACTGGGAGTTGAGTCATGGCTACTGGACTTCTTTTTTGAGAGATAGAAACATTTCGCTGTTCATCCAAACAGCTTCATCGGACCGATGAAGCTGTTTGGATGAACAGCGAAATGTTTCTCTCTCTCAAAAAAGAAGTCCAGTAGCCATGACTCAACTCCCAGTGACACCTTTCAATATTTACATTATTCTGCCTTTTAATGAGCTGCGGTCTAATGCTGTGTGGTGAACAATTTGACCTTTTATCTATCCAGACCTTGTTTTGCATTCTGCCTAACAGATAATTCAGTTCAATTAAATAATCTGCCAATATTTTTGGTGGCAAGTTTTTAAAATTTTGATTTTAGTCGATTGGTTTGATAGCCTGAGTTTACTTTTCTTAGGGCATCAATGCAGTGAACTTTTTAGAAATGTCCGAACACTGGCAACATTGAGCAAGGAGTTGGACTTGATGGCCTTGTAGGACCCTTCTAACTTCACTATAATCTATGATTTCATGATTCTATGGAACCTACAGATAGTCTTTCACTGATGCAGCAAAATGCCATTCTACATCACAAATTGCCTCAAAACAAGTAGCTGTGAAATTCTAGGGCAGGTATGGTGTGTCTATGAACACTGCATGGAACCTCTAGGTTTTTGGACTACAAATCCCAGAATGCCCAGCCAATATGTCCAACGGATATAGTAGCTGTGGGGTTGTAGCAATTGTAGTCCCCCACACCTGACTCCAAGCTATGTCTATGACCGTTTACAGAGAATAACAATTCCAACGCTCTATTGTCCTATTGGTCATACAGTTACCTGTATTAAAGAAAAATTGTCAAGATAACCCTCGAATCAGGACAAAATCTATATGACACTCTAACTGAGACCTCTTCTGCCTGTAGCCACCATTTGCAGATTGCTGTTTAGTCTTAATATGGAGCCATGGTATTTTTTAGAAAAGTTAGAATCATATTTCTCAGTAGAAGGAAACTTGACATAAAATCAAAGCAGATTGATCAACTTAATAAATTTAATTAAGCAGGCATAATGATTTGATCACAGTGATTTGGAAAAAGGCTATCAAGGGAAAAACAGAACACATTACAAAATTAATATACCACTGAACAAATTATAATTTTAAAAAGCGATCGTAACGAATGTGAAAGCAGTTTAAATGCCCAATCATAATGAAAGCACACATATCAAATCACCGGAAGTTGGTGAATGCAAGCTTTAATAAGGCTACACTTTGCTGGCAGAAGTACTGTATAACAAAGTAGGAACAGATCAGCAAATCTTTCTTAGAGAGTTCCACAGCCTGGGAGCTACCACCAATAAGGTCCCCTCTTTTACTTCCACAATGCATCTTACTGATAGGAGCACAATCGAAAATCTCCATCTGAAACCACCTCTGGATTTTCCTGTAGTAGAGGAATAACATGCCTGCCTAACACAAAAGTCCAAAACTAAAAGAGGACAACACCAGCTATCTCTCACTGTGTTCCCTGTCAAAGGGAAAAAAAAAAAATATTTAAGCAAAATTTAAAGAATTATTTGAATCAGTTTTCTTATTTACAGATATCTATGGGACCCTTACGAGGCATGTTCCCCACATATTTATTGTTCGTGAATTGGTTATTGTGACTTGCATAATGCTACACTAGGCCAAGGTACATTAAAGCGAGAACTGTGATGCCTGGAATGTCAGTTCCCTTCTTGATGAGCATCCTGGATTTGACAACCGACATCCGGAACTCTATTACTGTCATTTGGCTGCCCTTGTGATGGTTCTGGCATGTCCTATACCTCTGCTATTTTAAGCACAACCAAACCTCTGCGGTTGAATCAATTGAGGCTCAGAGAAAGATAAGTAAAAACACTGAACTTTAGGTGGCAATGTCCTCTAGCGTCCTGATGTGAAATTTGCTACCCCTCCGAGGGGACAGAAAGTTACATCTTAAGAAAAAATTCTGAGAAAAACTTTTCAAGAGGTTAGGCTGCTCTTTCGTTTTCAGCACACAGAAAAGAACAGGAAAGCTTAGATAATCCACACAGGTTTTAAGCAAGTGGAGCCAAAGGGCTTAGGCATAAGTCTAGTGCAGTGCAATGCCATTTTTGACAAGCACTTCTGAGCAAACGCACTCGGCATAAAACCCCTTATTTGAACAGGGTCAGCAGCAAAATTCTGATTAACTTCACCGGAAACCCCATGTTACCCGTGTTCATTAGGAGTTCATTAGTATCACGAACTATGCACTTGAGGTCAGATCAATAAAAGTTTATCAGTCCAAGACATTGTCTGATCTGTCATATGAAATAGCAGTTTTCCCCAACCTAATGTCCCTTAAATTTGCTGAAATACAGCTCCCATCATCCCAAGCAAATAGTCATGCAGACTGGAGGGTAATGACACTTGTAATATCCAGAAGTCTGTACTGAAGAGCTTCCAACAAACTATATATGTATGGGGGGGGGGAAGAGCAGGGGGACAGAGAGAGAAAGAGAGAGAGAGAGAATGCAATACCCACTTTTGCCCCTGGCTTGGATCAGAAAGCTCAGTAATCTAATTGTAGCATTTTCAATATGCCAGAATCTAACAAAAAATTGTGTCAAATATAACACTGCTCCATCTCGGGCTCAAGTGATACTCAACTAGCCCAGTTCTACCTGCCTAGAGCAGGGGCACTCAGGGAAAACCTTGCGTTTATCATCTGCTGACCTTTTGGTCTCTATCTCTATCTCTGCACATGCATGTCTACAGTGTGTTTGTGAGAGTGAAAAAGGCAGTCAGGAAAAATAAACATCAACAGGCAGACACATGACTAAATGGGTGGCATGGTGCATTTCTCTGGTTCTTACCTGAGCTGTGGAGAGACGGAATATGGTAGCAGCGGGGAGAGGCCTGCACGAATGTCTGCCGTGTATGTGTGTCCATGTCCCTGCCTGCATATGTGTGTGTTTCCTTCAGGTCTGCAACTAGGATCTGTGTCACTCAGGGCAAACATGGATTTTATGCCCTCCTCCTCTAGCAGCGGAGCATAGAATATTACAAAAATTACAAATACTATTTGTACTAAATAGTACAACTACTATTTTCTCATTTTGCCCCCACCCTGAACATCGAACCTGAGGTACATGTCTCAGCTGCAGCCTTGGTTTCCTCAACCCCCACCGAACCCCCACCCCATGTATGAGCATACTTCTCTTTACCCTGGCTTTGTCCAGGCTTTGCCCATCACTGCATTCCTTTCCCTTCTGTCCCAACAACTCCTACTGGTGCCAGGCACCATTGGACAGATATTAGGATCCAATTTCTGATTTAATATTGTTCCTTTAGGTGCAGGAACTTAAGTACAAGCAGTTAGAAATAACAGGGAAAAAGTTTTTGCTTTTAGACAAAGAAATATTCTGGAGCCAACAGCTTTCCTTCCGTATGCATATACTCTTTGGCAGTTACTTCACATCTGTTTTGTCTCTGTTAGTGTTGCACTTAGGAGCGGTACAAAAATGTTACTTCACATCTGTCAGGCAACTACTGAAATTTGTTTCAACCATGACCCCAGAACCCCCAGAACGGTGGGGTCGCACTTAGCACCCCCAGAACAGGTGCTAAGTGCAACAATACTGTACCTAGTGCTGGGATAGGGTTTTCCCTTGTCACTCTTTGTTCCCGCTTTCTGTTCCGAGAGAAGACACCATGTAGTAACGACTGTCACACAACAAAAATTTGTTTCTCTCAGAAAATTGTGTCTGGGTTTTTTTGTTTTTACTTTTCAGAAGCGAAATATCGGAAAAGAATTTTTAAGCCCCCCCCCCCAAGGGAAAAGGAAGCTGGACAAATTCAGTGTTTGTCAGGGTACAAGACCATGAGGTAACATTTGTCACGAGACAAGTTATCATGATCATGGGAACACGGAAACAGGGACAAAACCACTTAATCGTGACCAACGCTGTCATGGTACAAAACTAGTTGTGGAACAAAGAAGGACGTGAAGTAACCACCTTGGTCTAAAAGAGGAGGATGGTGCAGGGGGGCTATTGAAATCATTCTTTCTCTTGAGCCTTATATTCAAGTCCCACTTGCTGTGCACGGAAAAAAGCAGCAAATAACACATTCTGCTTCAGATCAAATTATGAAAAGAAAAGTCTACCAACTTCACCTCACATCTATATGCCACTTTTAAGACAAGCAACTGGGGTGGTGGGTATTAGGTGGAGTAGAGATGATGGCAAAGGTGTTTGTGTGCATAAATTCTGTTATACAACAAACTTGGCCTGGAAGAGTTAAGTGCTCGGATCAAAAAAGTTCAGCATCTCTCGTACTCTTTTCCTATTTAAAATACACATGCAAAGTTTACTTAGCCGTAGCATCAACTACTTTAAAGTAAAATCCTGAAAAATGCACCATGCTCTGTACAAACATTTCCTATTACAGAGGGGCAAAGATCCATAGGTCACTTAACAGGTAAGCAATTTTAGTTTGAAGTTTGCTCATAGAATTCACTAGGTAGGTAACGTGAACCAAAGATGTTCACCTTCCAAGAAGGGTGAGATCTGGCTTTGAAATACCAGTAGGTTTTGCCTACACCACACTGAAAGAATTAGCAGCCTCCTGGCTGCTGGCAGCTAAAGTGCTGCCCCTGCACCA
Organism: Phrynocephalus guinanensis; assembly: GCA_037367245.1. Taxonomy (NCBI): domain Eukaryota; kingdom Metazoa; phylum Chordata; class Lepidosauria; order Squamata; family Agamidae; genus Phrynocephalus; species Phrynocephalus guinanensis. The sequence continues at coordinate 42,708,333 of CM074739.1, forward strand.
CCTCCATTCATTTCAATTGGGCTTGCGTGAGAGCAGCGCTCCTACTAAGGAACAGACGGCTTTATCCAATCAAACAGATCTTTCTGATAAGATGCTGTTTTCTCCCACAGCTGTGCAAATCTCACATGTCTAGTCTTTTAATATACCACAGAGATGAGGTATGTGGAATAGCAAGGTTTGCTTCCTGCATCAAAATACTCTTGTGGAATAGGAGCTACATTTCACAAATGTCATGCACTCAGTGGCATAAACAACACACATTAAAAAAATCCTCCAGCCACTAAGTCTTTAGGGATTTGTCTGCCTAAGTGTGCCATTACATCATCATGCAGATAAGCCAGAGATCAGCATGCCAAACCCAGCGCACAGGGGCATCGTATGGATTTGCTCTGCGTTCCTAAGGAAGACGCTTACAATCCTATGGAAATACGTTCAGATCATTGGGTGTAAAAACCTCACAAGCTACCCTCATTTTGATTCGGTATTCCATCTTGTGTATCTTTCAGCTTAACTTTCTCAGCATAAATTACCTGGGGGAGAACAACCATTAATTAGAATAACATATAAGATACCTGCAGCATTTCACAGAAATGTTATGAAGAACAGAACCCAGGTGTCTTCACCTATTTAGATGAAACGTGACAAGTTAAATTGAAAGACATGGAGACATCCTCAGCCACTTGACTGGTCCCACCCAGAGACTGGCAAAGTTCTATTTTGGACCGGAACTCCACAGAGGAATGTTACAGTTGATTTACAATCTGAGTAATTCTGGGAGTTGTACAAAATGTAACTTTTGGAAGCTCTCTCCTACTCTTATAATAGTTTTTTAGTTACAGTAATTCAGCCAATTACATTGACGTGTAACTACAGTTCCATGTTTATCCTCAGAGATAGCAAATACTTGAATACTTGTAGCACTCCTTACAATACAGGAATTGCAGCAATCTGTCAGTCTTCATGGATGCACTGTACAGCACTACTATCCCCACTTTGGATGGAAAAGATATCTGACTTGGGTGACAGAGCTTGGAAAAGCTACCGTACTTGTCTTTTATTACACCTCCTGGAATTCCCCAGCTAGCAGGGCCTCACGGTGAAACTTCCCTTAAGAGAGCACTATTCTAACTGCTTCCCTACTTTTCATGCCAACGCTTTTTAAAACAAAACACTTTTCCATCTGATGCCCCACTGCTCCATGAAGCAAATTCCCAATATCACCAACCATTCTGGATGCAGAATTCTGTGGGGTTCAACTCAAGTACAGATTGCTAGCCTACCCTCTCCTCTGGCTGTGCAGGAACTCAAACTGTACTGCCTTGTCCTAGAAGTAAGGGCCATCAGGCCCATGAATGCTTTCCTGGGTGGTAGGTGTGGCTTTAATTCACAAAACACTGGCAAACTGATGGGGCCTTCTTTTCATAGCCCAGGACAGAAATATCCCTTTCCTCTCTGCATTTGATGAATGGGAATATTCACTGCTGCAGCTGTTGGAAGCCATTGATAGATTGTCTGAGCCTGGCTCACTTTCCCTGGCATTATCTTCACAAACTATCTGAGTTATGAAGAACTGTCAACAACTAACAAGTTAATTTAAAGGACTCTTCAGCTTGTTTCATTCAGTCTTCAGGATACCCAACAACACTACTGCAACATATTAATACACAACACTTTGAGATATATCTCAGGAAAACACCTTGTGTGCAATTCAACAAAAGCAAAATGTAACCAGGGTCAGATAGTTCGATTTTTTTTTTTTTTGTAATGATGCCAGATAAAAATAACGCTGAATCATTAGTTATACGATACTCCACTGAGGGAACATTGAGGGTAAATAATATTTTAATAATGGGCTCAATAGCCTTCATGCACAAGCTTTTAAAACAAAATCAATTCTCAACTGACTTTCTATTGCTTTCTTTATATACTGCCTGTGGCAATACACCAAAATCACTGTCTTTTCAATAAATGTAACAATACATTTATTGTTACACAACAGTGATTAAGGTTAAGTATAGTAATTGGTTTTTAAATTCAACTGAGCTGTCAAAAGAAGCTTGTACAATACTGTTCAGAAAACAATTTAGATACAGTACTGTTTTTAAAATGCCTTTAATAGGTAGGGGTATAAGTCTGACTCAAAGTTTGGGAATATGTGCTTTTTTTTAATCAAGTCTCTAATGGAAGACTTTCAGGCTCCAAGTAAGAAGCTAGAAGTGAAAGTAAAGGTCACTTTAACAGTCTGCCTCAGTCCTGAAATATTTACGGCTTGTCTTGAAATAAAGCACCAAGATGGTGCCCCTTCCAGTCCCCATAGACAAGCCAAGTGGGTTGGCAGCTGAATTATTTCCTCCTTTACACTGGAGACTAGAAAGTTAGGTTATGGGTGGTGCCGAGGCCACAATCTACATTTATTTATTTATTTATTTATTTATTTATTTATTTATTTATTTATTTATTTATTTATTTGAATATTTTAACCCTACCTTCCTCCTTGGAAAAGCACCCAAGGTGGCTTACAATAATGGGGGATTAATATACAGCCCAGAATATTTAAGACATATTCAAGTTTAAGAACAGGGAATTAGAAGAGGCATCTTACAACAATTAAAAGGCATTAAAGGCATTACAACAATTAAAAGGCATTAAAGCTAAAAAGAGCATGCAAACGGTAAAAAAAATATCCATTATGAGGGATGGACACTGACATGGAAAACACAGCTCTCCTTACCCAAAGAAAATGGAATCCCTAGGATTCACGAACAATGCACAGAGGAATAACAATGTCAGTTACCATGGCAGATTGAACTCTCTCCCCCCCCCCTCTCTCTCTCACACACACACACACAGAGAGAGAGAGAGAGAGAGAGAGAGAGAGAGAGAGAGAGAGAGAGAGAGAGGTTATGTGAAAGGGGACAAGAATCTTATGATGGAAATGGACTGGAAGCTTGTGTTCCTTTCTGAAAAATAATCACTGGGTTTAGTCAGTTATGCTGACACTATGCTTTCTGATCTGGTCCACAGCATATCTGTTAACCTAACTGGTGAGGCTCTGTTGATCCTTGCAATCAAGATATATACCCTAGAAGTCATGATCATCCAAGAACCTGCAGTGAGCCTTCTTTGACACACAGTGATTATCCCCCCCCCCCCAATACCTTTCCTGAGGACACATGAAACATAACATACAGCTTTCATCAGAAATGGACAGGCTTGGGCCCTGAAAGCTCTTAGGAGAAATTAGCCACCGAACCCACATGCAATGTCAAGATGCCTGTTGATCATTACGTTTATGGAAGGTGAGGACAACCAGGTAGAAGGGACAAGATGATGGCATTGCTGAAGCTTCTTAGGCACTTTGTTATCATCCTGGCTCCATCCACGCTATGGTTTCAAAGAAAATTTCTATTGTTCAGTTTCTCACTGCTTGGGCCATAAATGTATTGGCACAAGAACTTACACAGGGAGAAAACAGTTATTATTTCTAAGACACTTTGATCAACCTTTATTGACAGAGGCTCTAGGTTGAGTTTGTTGAAGTTGCTTACCAATATAGGTTTGCTTTGCAAAGACACGTTGAATGAAGGGCAAAGGAGAATTGTACTTCCTTTATCTGATTGGCAACTGATATGCTGCTGCTGCTGCTGCTGCTGACTACTACTACTACTACTACTACTACTACTACTACTACTACTAAGAAGACATCATCAAACCAATTCTGACTCATGGCAACCCTTTCTCACTGTAACGTACACATAAGTTGTTTACCATACCCTTCTTCTGAGGGCACTCGGAGGCTGCGCAACTTGTCCAAGGCTACACAGGCTGTCTCTCTCTCTCTCTCTCTCTCTCTCTCTCTTTTGAAAGCAGAGTGGGGAAAACAAACTTTAACCCTCTAATCTGCAGCTAGATACCTAGCTCAATGAGCTATCCAGCGAGCTTCGGACATAGTGCATTGTGATCATGTTACCAGGGAATTACCGTAATCTTTAACTGCAGATTATATGTTGACATTTGTAAAACAAATGCTCCAAGTGAAAGGGAAATGAATTCTTAAAAGAATGCCTTCAGATTCTTCAGTATAAATATGTGTTAAGGGAAGAACTGCATTTTATTTGCATGCGTAGAAAAGTCAAGAGATGAATTTCAATAAGAATTTTAGCATTCACCAGAGGATTCAAAAGTTACACACAATGCTTTTAATTTAGATATTAGCATAATATATGCTTATAACTCCACCACTGGGGAAAAACAAGCCTTACCATTGAGAAATTTATATGTCAGGTACAGACTATGTGGCTCACAACTGAAAAAAAGGTTTTGAAATCACTCAACATCTGAAATTCAGATCACGATGTTCAGTCTTTGGGTTATTCACAGTAATTTCCAGATCAGAGCTTTAATTACCATTAAATCATTACAAACATGTTAAGGAAAGACATTACAAACAATGATTTAATGGTAAACAGACCATCATTAACACCTTTGCTATAATTCACATAGCTCATTCCAGGAAGCATGAACAATAGAAATGGGCACGGAATGAACATTTTTCATTTCTGTTACCGTTTGTCGTTTCCGTTACGTAATGAAACGACAAATGAAAATTGCGATGAAAATGCAATGAAACGAAGAGAACCACGAAAAATGTGGTCGTTACGTTTCGTTTCCGTTAATGGTGACACGCAATGAAATGAGCTGTTTTAAATGTTAAAAAATGCCCTGGACATCCGTAAAAATGCAGTGATAATTATTTATATTGTCTGATAATACCTACCAGGGGGGTTGGGGTCCTTAAAACATTTGTTTTTGTTTTCTCCCATCACGATGTATTTTTCTTTTCTCTTTAAAATGGATGTCACACCAGCCACAAAATGGAGGCAAGCCATGTGATGGGATCATGTTCAAACAATAGCATCCCCAGGTTGCAGACTGGATGGGCAGGTCTGGCAGCCACAGAGGGCATAAAAAGGTCTGGCAGCCCCCGTCCTCCTTGCAGTCTCTGGTGGGAGTTAGGGTGGGATTGCTGTCTCTGCTGCGACTCTAGCTTCAGTCCTGCAACCTCCCTGTGTGCGTGCGTGCTGCGTACCTCTCGGTGAGTACCCTCCCTTGCCCCGCAGTGCAGTCACTCTGCGGTTGCCTTGCACCCTGGGCAACGCCTACCGCTGCCTTTGCAGCCTCCCTGAATACCTAGTCTATACTGTGTCTCTGCCAGCATCCATTTTTTTAAGTGTTTTCCTCTGGTCTGGGGCATTGGGGGATGCCTGCGCATGGAAATGCTTTAAAAATCGTGCAAAAAGCGGGTAGAAACGACAAACAAAAAACTGAAAAACGGTAACGAAATTTTCCCCAAAATTCACGACAAACGGAAACGAACCAAAACAGACCTCTCAACAACAAACGAAAAACCGAAACGCCATTTTTTGTTTCGTGCCCATCTCTAATGAACAATAAATAAAACTGAAACGAATGCGTAGCACAGATAGAGCCCAATTACCAAAGCCAGTTTTTAAAGAGTAGTATCGACAATGGTCAATGCGTTTTCCAATATCAATTGTCCTGGGATCTAAAAATCACAAAATTATTTCATTCCAAGCAATTCTTTCCCAGAGAGACAGAAGACAGGCCAAATTTGCTTTACAAACTTGATTCCCACTGCTTTTGGAGCAGTGAGCTCTGAATGCCGTGGAAAGCTTTTGATCTATCCTTCGCCCTATCTGGGTTTGGTATGTCAACTCAGTGACATTCCCCATCTCTTCCAGGCTGTTCTTCAGGATCTGAAGTTCACTGCTAGTTAGCAACATACTGCTGTATAGATTCTGTTTGAACAGAAAAAGCAAACACCAGCAGAATCACATAGCACAAAGCTAAACTCTTGCACCTGTTGCCTCCATATAATAAGATAGGTACCAGATGAATTAAGAGATTGTACTATGTAATTGAAAGGGCAGTCTCTGATCTTGAACATCTCATTCAAAAGTGCTTTCAGTGGATGTCAATGTGTGTTCTAGTTTATGGGATGCTTTCTTAAGTATATATGAATGAAATGGGTTTAAAAATAGGCACTAAGTAATATAGTTGGGTCAGGATATGGCCTTATATTTGAGTCAAGGAAGGAGGGATGGATGAAAGGGTTGCACAAAATGTTGCCCTTCAGATATTTTTGGTATTATACCTGAAGAACTACATGATCCCATGGGCATCATCGATAAATCCTTAGACTAATTTTAAAGGCGAGCAGGTTATACATGTTTTTCAACACAATCCTGCAATTCTTAATCATTCTGTATATGCCCAAAGATACCATGGGGTGAAATGTCTTGAAATTGATATATAACCCAGAAATCATTTAAGTCAGATATTGTTTTGTAAGCTCAGTTCACAAAAGAGCCACTGAGTCAGCAGGGAGACACAAGGAGGAAAAAACACCCATGCAATGAAGATATCTGCTGATTCTCAGTACTCCACCAGAAATGTAGTCTTCAGCGTTAGAGAGAGAACCTCTCACTGAACTAGCTTGCCCATGGAGCAGTAGGACAACTTCAAGGAAGCAGTGGGATTGAGGGAGCATTCCCTTCTTCTTCCCAGACAAAGCACATGGAGAGAAGCAAATAAGATAAAATAAAATAAAATAAAATAAATGGAGGGAGGGAGGGGGGTAATCATATCTTGTACCTTCTGGTTTCCCCTCCCAGTTCCAGAATTCTACTTGCAGCATTCTAGGGGGCTGAAAATCCCAGAAAAAATCAAATTCCTATCCCTAATAGCAACCTATAGACAAAAACAAAAGGAACTCCCATTCCTTCTATGTGGATTGTATTTAATCAAGGGAAGTAGAAAACAAAAGTTACAAATATTGTACAAGCATAAGCAAACACACACACACACACACAAGAATCTACTGGCTGCATTGGGACAACCAGCCAGAATTCTAGATTCTTGTTAAATCACATTTTGCTCAAACATGCCAACTGATTGCCTCAATTTTACTCAATCTACCAGATGCTCCTCAAACCACTGTCTGAAGACTAGGCGTGAAGGTGGTTTCTCATTCTTGGTTTCTTAAGTGAATAACAAACCAGGGTGCGGCTTTAAATGTATGAGAGATAATTTGCTTCCTTGCTGATCTCTCTGGAGCTTGGAACAGTTACCTTTTCAGTTTTAATTCCAAAACTCTTCGAACCACTATGGTGCTGGAGTTCCAAGACCTAAATCTGTTATTAGTTTACTTATTCCTCCTAGTAGGACAAGTCAGGAGACCTCCTTTGGACAAGATAAATATACTCACTGATCTGGAGTGCTAAATCAACATTCACAGTCACTTTGACTATGCCAGTGAAAGTCATCAATGCAATATCTGCGGAGATATTGCTGTCTCTGTCATTATACTTTTTTCTCTTTCTCCTCAATTTCCTGCACTCTGAAGATAAATGTATGGAGGTATGTATATAAAAGAATAAAGCCATGAGCTGTAAGTATTTTTTGTTTTCTCAAGAGAATTTGCTGGTGTCTCAATGCTTGTCTCTGCACTAAAAACAAAAACAAAAACAAAAACAAAAACAAAAACAAATAGCCAAATTGCCCATGAGTTAAAATGATTACCATACATAAGATGCAGATGTATTCTAAGAAGCAGTGTAGACTTAATGTTTAGTTTATTAATCACAAGTTGACTCTTGCTAGTGCAGATTTAGTAACTGACTACAATGGGAGGAATCTTAAGTGAGAGCTATAGCATCACATTTTCTCCAAAGAAAGAAACAAGAGAATATTTGAAGGCAAATGCAGCCCAGACATTAAAAAAATATTCACTTAGACCTCCAAGTTCTTTCAGTGGAATTTATTTCTAAGAAAATATGTAATTTCAACCAGAAAAATATTTGGACTAATCCTTAGTTTGACTAATAAACAGAGGCTGGAAATGTTTTTTTCAGTCCATCACCATTTCCAAAATCCTGAGTTAAGGTAAGGGAATTATTGTATAAACTGTAACTTTACTAAGCCTTGATAATGAATTCAACCAGATGGACAGGGATGGTTAATCACTAAAATCCAAAGGGCTGCATATATCTAGACCTTGGTGCTCAACACCTGCTCCTTCACTGTGCCCACCCTAAAAATATTTTTCTTTTGAAAGACTTTTGGAATTGAAATATCCCCATATGCCCTCTAGTGGCCATTTTGAAAAAGATTAAAATTGTAGGGGTGTGTGGGGCTCCTAAATCTCCCAATTTTTACTTTTTAGGCGATATGGATTTTTGGGGAGATGACATGAAGAGTACTGGGGAACCTGCATATGACCTGCAGTTTATAACCACAAAAAACCACAGAAGTTCTCTGTGTTTTTTTTAAATTTGATCACAGTCTATCACATTACTCTGAGGAAACTCTCCAAAGTCTATGACATAGTAGACAAAGAGGAAGATGAGTAGAGGAAGAAACCATACAGCAGGCATGTCCAAACTTCGGCTCTCCTGATGTTTTGGACCACAACTCCCAGAATTCCAAGCCTGTATTTCCATTAGCAAAGGACTGTGGGAGTTGTGGTCTACAACATGTGGAGCGCCGAAGTTTGGACATGCCTGCCATACAGAGTACATACAGCTCCCCACATAAGATTCTTGTAGGCAAAGGATGCCATTCACAATTAAAATATTTTACAGTGGTACCTCAACTTGCAAATGTAATCCATTCTGAATGCATGCTCTTAATTTGAACTATTCTTAAGTTGGGGTACCTATCTAAAAAAATTGAAAAAAAAGTTAAAAAATGAAAAAATGAAAAAAATTGTAAGCTGAGCAGACCATATCTAAAATTTGTAAGGCGGCAATTAAAAACGGCAACAATTTTCTGCTATTAAGTCGAATTGCTCTTAAGTTGAGCTGCTCTTAAGTTGGTATACCACTGTATCTGGCAAGGAAAAAAAGCATGGATAAATTCAGAGTATGAAAAAATTCCTTTTCCTAAGATACTGCTCCCAGAACATTCTAGCCAGTGCCTCTCCCACTGTAGTTTCAACTATTGCAAGAAACCAGGGGGAAACACAGAAGATTTGAAAACTTATGGCATTCGTTGACATCATCAGGACCACGTGACAGTTCCTGTGAATGAAGTCGTGTAACAGCACAGCAAAAGTCTCACCTGGATACATCCATAGTATTTCTCCACCAGATTAGAACAGAACAAGAAAGGGGAACTCACAAAATAACAGCCCATGTGATGGATGATCCTCACAATGACATTTCCAGTTAAACTTGTCAACACACTATAACATAACATGAACCTGTATTCACAACAGTTCTTGTGCTTAACCTTGCAAGGGTCCTACCTTTGCAGCCACTGATGAGCTGGGTTTCTCCAGCAAGTCCCAGAGTTTTTTCCTTTTGTCTGGGCAGCAAGCATTGTCAAATTCTTCCCCTTCTCTTTCTCTCAATGTCTCTGCCTCCCTCCTTAGTTCTTCATTCATTTGTTCTTTCTTCTGATGGTATCTTGCCTGGCAACAAGATTCTAAATATATTTCATCAATCCCCCAGTAATCGAGCTCTTGGCCAAAAGAAAGAGCACACATTTCCTCCATCATGTGTAGCTTCCCTGTCCTGTAGAAATTCAAAATGGAGGTGAAAGCACCTGGGTGTCTATCAAAAAAATATTCATTCTCATTGAGATTATAGTCATCACATACTTCCAGTAAAGATTCATTAGTATTGCAGTCTCTGAGCTTCCCTAATCGTGTCCGTGGAAGTCTATCTAAAGTCCTCCATAAAACTTCATGGTTGAGTCCACCTACATTGATCTTGACCCTCCTTGAACATGCTTTGCTCCTTATTATCTCCACTGGTTCTGGAGGAAGAGACTGAGTGGATCTTGAGGACTTCTTGTTTATCCCTGGAGGAGCCTTTTCAGCCATCCTGACAAGGAGGCCGCAGCCGAGCCAACGTCTTTAGAAGAATGATTTCAGGCAAGAAGTCAGGTTGGGTCTTCTTTAGATAAGTTCCTCCATTCCTGAATTGGGAAGGAATTTAAAAAAATAACATACAATTTAGGATACAATAAAAAGGCACAGCGATTTACAATCTGACAATAAAAGGCAGCACCTTTGATAATACTCTCAAGTAGTTATGGCTGATACACAAATGCTACAATACTCACTGAAGAGCACGAGAGCTCTATTTTGGGATCACACTGTGAGTGGCAAGTCTGAACATTCTGTAATTCATGGTTCATTCATCTACCAAGACAGTTGCATTCTAGATGGGTGAATATATGAGTGAATTAATGAATGAATGTGGGTGTGCTCATTTGACTAGACAGTCTGCATCACTCATTTAACATGGTTTCACGTTTTGTTATACCTTATGATTTAGTAAGTACTATGGAGACTACTCAGCAATGTGGACAAGTTCCTGCAGGTGCTTCTCCCCCCGAAAAGTGAAAAGCTTCCCACATACTCCCTTTCTTTCTTTCTTTCTTTCTTTCTTTCTTTCTTTCTTTCTTTCTTTCTTTCTTTCTTTCTTTCTTTCTTTCTTTCTTTCTTTCTTTCTTTCTTTATCCCCCAAACCTCTTTATTAAGTATATGCCTGTCTCCAACATTTGGTCCTTTTGCTATACAGTTATTTAAAGCAAAGCAAAATGCAAATAGCAAAATAATATATATTTGTGAAAGTATCATTTTTAAAAAACAGTGCTTTAATAGCTGTAGTTTCCAGGTTTTGCCATGCCTTCCATGTATGCACATTTAGTAGAAGGATTTTATTGAAGGGTACTAGCTTGATTGTAATGAAAAAGAATGTAGAAGGCTGCCCTTGGCCACTCCGTTTTATTGACACTGACTGACAATGGTCAATGGAGTTTCTGTCAGTGGTTTTTCACAGATCTGTCTAGGGGGAATGCGAAAGGCTGAAACAGGGAACCTTCTCTATAACTCTTCCCTCCATGTTGATAATGTATTTTCATATTTGCATTTTTAAGATATCCTTTTAGAGTAAGTAAGTACTACAAAATTGAAAAGGGGGAACCAAAACCTTCAAATTGATTGATAATACTTTGTTTTGGAAAATGGTGGGGCGCTGTCATAGAAATGGAGTACACTGAATACAGATGTTTTCATATTGAGTATGAATATGCTCACTGAGAGAACTCTGGAGGAAATGAATGCTTTTTCGTGTGCAGACCAAAGTCATTTTAAAATACACAGATTGTTCAATGATAATGTTTCTGTAACTCCGATAAGCCTATTCTGTTTCATCATGTGAAGAAATAAATTCCACTCCTCTTCAGACTAGAAAGGATTGCCCTAAGTCAATCAATAACGACTACAAGGAAATTGTTTTAATCACATGGATCTAATATTTCTTTTCAGAGGATCAGATGATTCATTTGAACGTCTAAGGACAGATGGAGAAAAAAAATAGTGGATTGTAAAACTCATCTTCTTTGCAGTGAACTATGAAATACAGTCCGATACCAGATGTTTTGTCACCACCCACAATATTTCCAGTCATAAGAGACAAATGTTTTGCTTTTTTTCTTTATATTTAGCACTACAATGCCAAATGCCTCCCTGACCTTTTTATTGCAAACAAAACAAACAGCAATCCAAAGCATCTAAATATACAAAGGACTCAGTTCTATAATATTGATCTTCAGTTCACTCATCTCTGATGCTTGACAACATCAGTTGTGAAGATAAATGTCATATCAATCCAAAGCTAGTACCCTGTCATTTTCTACACTGTATTGGGTTTTTAAAAATTGTTTTTCTTTGAAATAATGCACTTCCTTTTCCAACTGCTCTCCCCAAAGCTTTAGAAGCTATATGATGGCAATGCCGCAGAAGATATGCACTAACCTATAAAATCTAGCCACATGTCAAGATATTCTGTTGCCTATAAAGGAGCACCAAACTGAACAAGCCACAATTCCACTTCATCAAGTTGAATAGAATTCAGGATCCAGGCTTAGGTGTTTCCTGTTGGTTAGAAAATAGAGATCTATTTGCAACAGTCTTCTCATCAACTACCTTACTGTGGTACTGTTGGGACCCATTGCATCATGAACTAGCCTTTCTACAAGGGAGTTTCTGCTTATCATTTGATGCAATGTAATTCACAAATTCGGACATTTTTGGAACACTAATTAATCAACAGGATAGAGCATTATTTACAGATTGGTGCTGTGAAAATATCTTCCACCACTGCCCGAGATAAGCTTATTCAATTCTGAAGAAACTGGTGATACCTTGTCAGATATTTTTAATCCCTTAGAGAATCAACTTACTTTCTCAGAACATGGAAACCTTACTTTTTGGACTACAACTCTCAGAACCCTTCAGCTCCCACATTGGCAGGGGATTGTGGGAGTTATAGTCCAAAAAAGAAAGTTTTGAAAGCTCTGATGGTTGAAAAGTCCTTCTGGAAACCATCCAAAATAATTTAAAATTGGTGTATATGCAGTATATGTGTATGCATGTGTGTATGCTAGAGTGACTACTTATTCCTCATCAAAATGGAGGACAGGCTTTGGTACTAAAAACTTCTTCCACATGTCTATGTTAGCCTTCCAGAGACACCATATATAATGATAATGTTCACTGACATAGAATTTATGTATATAAAGAGAGCTCAAGGTGGAATGTCTGCCTCTCATTTTCCCCGCTTTACTCTTATGCAGTGTTTATTAGGTAGATCAGACTGAAAGAATAAGAAATCATGGAATGACAAGTGTATTCATGTTTTTTTAAGGAACCCGGATTCCCCAAACCACAGCTGAAAACATATACTATTGGCTCTGCATCAGCTGGTGGACCCCGAATTCCATAAACCCAAAGTCAGCTTATCTTGAGGTACATAAATATCTGGCTACACCTCTAATGTTCAGGGTTTTTTTTGCATCAAGGAGATTAGAGAGACACAAAGACAGGAAACAAGATTCATCCTCTCTGTAATGGCTGTCTCATTTTTATGTGACCATTATACACATACAAGGAGAAATTTAAAAATTCATTTTCTTCAAGGTACAGTATAAATTTTGTGATTTTTTTGAACCCACTGTGCAGTATTTTTTAATTCTCTTGGTAGAGGCTCCTGTGGCATCTTTGTATTTTTGGTTTATTTGATGTTCCATAATCTAGTTTCAGATGCTGTCATAACAATGAGTCATGCTTTGTAAAGCTGTAGAATGATCTTTTGTTGCTTGGCTAACTGGTTCCCTGTCATAGCTCATTACTAATACTTGCTGCTTCATTTGACAACTGTGGGCTACCTTCCCAAAAACATCTCTTCTAGGGCAGCCCTCTCTAGAGCTTGCAAAGCATACTTCTTGTCTTATCTGACCTGATTTAAAGCATCAATTAAAGGAAATTTGTCTTTGGGCATCATGTTTTGAAATATTACTAATGACTGTTAGTAGATTGGGTTATAAATTCCTTGAGGTAGAGACCTGGTATTTTTTATATTTGAAAGACCATGATGATCTATGCAGGCACACCTAAAGGTATGCATGAATGAGACTTGTGTGAGATACTCAGTAGAGTGGACCCTCGTATAACAAGTGGTTTGTTTAACAGAAAATCTGATTAAAGGAAAAAGATTACCAGAGATAGGCGGAAATCGCTTAACAGAATCGCCTATGGGGTGAGTCCATACAACAGAAAAATGGTTGTGGTTAGGGATTAATCTGTTTTCAATGCATTCCTATGGGAAATCTGCACAAAGGAAAATTTGCTTAACAGAATTTCATTCTGAATGAATTAATTCCTTTATACAAGGTACCACTGTATTCTGTTTCTATTGTCTACTGAACTCTTCTCTCCTAAATTTCTTTGGAGAAACCAATCCCTTTCTACTCTGATGTCAGAATCTCCAAACTATCCAAAGCCATGTTAGTAGAAGAAGCTAGCAAGGTGGAAGACAAGAATGATTCGGAAGACACGTCTGATGATTACAAAGACCTTGCATTCTGTGGACCACGTTTTGGGACTATTATTCCCATCAATATGAGTTAAAATGGTCAATGGCAAAAAATTATAAATAAATAAAGCTTGGAAATGCAATCTAAAAACATCTGGAGGGCCACAAATTGCCCTTTCCTGATTTTAATCCTCTCCCAGGAAATCTGAAGAATGTCTCCTAATCCATTCATCCTCCCCTTGACATTAAAACTACAATGCAGAATTTGGAAAGATAAGTTATTTGAACTGAAGGTCACGGAATCCTTTATATGTCAAGACGTTAGGGGCTCCAGACATTTTTGTAGGAGCTGGGGTGTCCATGTTCACATTTCTCTCTCCAACGGTACACACGTTTCTTTGCCCTTGGAGAGGGAGGCCAGAACAATTCCTGGTGTCTGAGAAGTCCTCCTTAGCAGCCATACAATTGAAGTTTCAATAGATTTGTTTTATATATATATTAAATTGCCAGCAGCCCTATGCTTGAAACAATTATGCACCTATGGAAATTCAACAGATGCAGTTTTGTCAGAAGCAGGGAGATTCAAAAACTATCCACTCAGGCAATTTCTGCTTGTTATACAAGTATTAAAGCACCCACAAACTCTGTCCAAATTAAAAACAGCAATCTTAGCCACAAGGAGATACAAATATGAATAGGAAGCAAACCCTCATCCCAGATTCCAATTTTAGATTACAGCAAGCTCTCAGCTTAGTGTATCACCATACAGCGCTTGACATCACTGAACTTTGATTGGTGACAAATTACTGCCACTCCAAAATCTACCAGGGCTCTGTCTTTGCTGCTATTGCATCACAATCCTCTTATGCAGACGCCAGCATAGACGTATGCTGAAATCTATTGCTACACAACAGAGGATTGAGAACAATAAAAATCCTAGGACCCAGCACAAACAGATTTGTGAAAACAGCAACACATGTTCTTCTTACGGCATCCCTTGCTTGTTTAAACACACTGCTGTCTCACTTTATTTTCAAGACTAAATCAAAGCAGTTAACACAAAAAGTTAACAAAACTCTCCCACAGGTTACAAATGCAAACCAAAAGGGGATGGAAGCCCCACCTCTCTGAATTCAAAGGGAATCCAATACAGACTCGCAACAATAAATATAAAGATGAAACCCATTCTATAGTAATGTGGGCAGGCATATCACCAGCATTTCTTCAAGTGCTCTCGAATCATGACTTCGCTCAGGAACAGAATTCCACATGGGCAGAATAAGGAAACACCTTTTTTTAAAATTATTTTTGCCTTGGGATCTAAATGACAAACAGGATGAGATTCCAGCTCATAGGTATCAATTCTAGCAACAAATGGATGAAAACAAAATGGCTGGGGCCACATGTGTTTAATTTGCATAACAAGAAAAACCTATTTTGATTTGAATAATATGCAGATTTGCACATTGTGTTGCCTAATAATCATGTTGACTTATCCAGGGCTGGTCAAGTCAATAGGTTTCCCAACAAAACGGAGGCCATTCACCAGGTCCTAGACTGTCATATTGGTGCAGTACATCAAGTTGGCTAATCTACTGCACTGCTTTGTCCCATGATATTAAACCAATTTCAGCCTACATCCCCAGTAGAGGTTGACAAGGTGCCACCACAATCTCCCTAGATCCTTGCCTTTTAGAAGCTGACAGGCAAACAACAATGTAAAGAGCTCCATCAATTATCAGTGCATCTCTCAGTGACAGCTAGGTTTCCTGAACCCTCAAGGAGAAGCTAATTAGACCCATCCAGAAAGAAAGAAAAAACACAAATTTGGTGGCGAATGGCTGTAACAGCTCCAGACTTGTTGACAACATTCTATTCTTATGCAAGCTAGTGGAGAAGGTAGTGGCTGATCAGCTTCAGTCACTCTTGGTTGGAACCCATTCCAGTTTGGGTTTAGGTTGTGTCACATCATGGAGACAGCATTGATTGCGATGCAAGATTACCTTTTCAGGAAGGCTGAAACTGGTTCTCCTTGATCTCTCAGCAGCCTTTGAAACTGTAGACCACATTGTCCTCCAGGAGATGTTCTTGAGGTTTGGTATCAGAGGCCTGGCTTTGTCCTAGTTCCTGTCCTTCTTTGAGGACTGCCCACAGAAACTGCAACTGGGAGAGATAGTTTCCACCCCTTGGACTTTGAACTGTGGATTTCCACAGGGGTTGATCATCTCATTTCAGCTATTTAATATCTATATAAAAGGCCATATAGTAGATTCGGGTGAGGTCATCTGTAGATTTGGAGTTTTACTTACTATCAATAAGCAGATGACACCCAACTCTATCTCTACTTCCACCCTCCTGCAGAGGATGATACCCTATACCAGGGGTCTGCAACCCGCGGCTCCGGAGCCGCATGCGGCTCTTTGGAACCTTTGCCGCGGCTCCGGGAGGTGACTGTGACAGGTTCGCCGCTCCGCTCCACACTGCCTGCCCGGTGATGTCGCAATGGTTTTGCGGCTCCCAGTCCCCCCCCCGTCGGAAACGGGTCCAAGTGGCTCTTTATGACTTAAAGGTTGCAGACCCCTGCTCTATACCTTGAGTCCTGCTTGGCTGCAATCCTGGACTGAATGGGAACCAACAGAATGAAACTGAACCTGGACTAAAAAGAAGCAACTAGCTCTTCTTCGTGGTCACTCCTCAGCTTTGGAATGAGCTGCCACTTGAAGACTCTAGGACTAGGAGGAGGGGGGATTCTAGCTTCTGTGTATTTCAAAATAACACTATAATCATGTCATCGCAGAACCTCACAAACTTTTGATTAGGCCAGTATGGTCTCCAAGGTCCTTCCCACAAAGCAGGCTTCTTTCTCCTCATTGCAAGTGCAACATCTAGGGAGCACAGTACTATAAAGCCATCCTAGACAAGTTACATATCTAAAAACAGTGCTCCCTCAAGTGGCAAAACCCATTTTATAATAAAATCATGTTATAAGCAAAAACATAATATTTCACTGGAATATAAAAACTAGCTTTCTAGTTGTTATGAAAGAGATACATGGCAAAAAGGTCTCACACAAGTAGGAAATATGCATTTCCATGAGTGGTTGTTTTTGCCTACAGGGTAATCTGCAAAAGCACACAAGAACCGTACACATCAGTTGGGTTGCCATGTCTGCAGCATCCCATTCACTAAGATATGAGGACCAAAAGTTGAAATCAGAATTGGATACTTGCAATGTTACTGGGGAAACACCTGTCATTTACAGCTGGGAGAAAAGCAAGCACTACAGACACATGAGATCTGGGATCACAATGAATTAACAGAAATGAGCATCCTGCTGTTAAAGCCATCTAAAATACAAAACCTAAACTTTATCTTTCTCCACTGCTGTACAAACAGAGATTTCTCCATGCAGACCTGAAGCATATCAGTTCCCTGAGATTTCAAGCCATATTCTGAAACCTGGGAACCCTACATAAGCAGTGGGTCAAGCTCCACCAAAGAAAGTGCAATAACAGATAGATCAAAGACCATGACCTCCCTTGGATGACTGATTGACTATATCATGTCCCAGTACCTTTGTGGGCTGAGGTCTATAATCCTTAATTCTACCCAGTCAATGATATCCTCTTCTTCTCTTTGATTGTCAGTTCCTGGGGGTTTGATCCTTTGGTCATCACCACTTCCTTCCTAAGAGACTGAAAGCTTGCACTCTCACAGGGTTAGGGCACAAATGAATTGAGGAGGGGAGCCGTATATAAGATTTTGACCTCACTGGGGAAAACAAATAATATCAAAGTAATAAACAAATAAATAACATTTTTATTATTTTATTTATTTATTTTTACAACTTATATGCCACTCACTATGCAAAGGTCTCTGGACAGGTTACAATCAAAAAATTAATACAGTTAAAACATAGAATATCAATAAATAATTAAAAACAATAATAAAAACCTTACACTAAAATCATTACACTAAAATTGCCATCAGAGGACCCACAGTCTATATTGTATCAATTAAAAAACCTCTGGAGCAGGAAGGTTTTTACTTGGCGCCAAAATGTCATCAATGTTGGCGCCAGTTGGATCTCACTTGGGAGGGCATTCCATAGTCTGGGGGCAGATGCCGAAAAGGCCCTATGTCTACAAGCCATCCCTCTCACCTCCTTGAGGGATGGCTCTTTCAGGAGGCCCCGCTGGCTCAATCTTAATTGCCGGGTAGGTTCATATGGAAGGAGGCGGTCCTTCAATGTACAGGATCCTTCTGTAGGAATCATAAGGACAAAAGACACAGCTGAAATGGGCACCAATTTTATTGAAAAAGATTCCTGCTCCATATGCACAGGTAAAGGAACATAGCTCGAAGCATACAGTTCCAGTGCGATGGTCAGAAAACTAACAGGTGCAATTCCTTCTCCACTGCAGCGTTGTGGTGTGGCACCTGTTACACAGCTGTTAGTCACACATCTTGGAAGGATGCAGGAGGCCCAAGAAAGTGAGGGTGGCCTCTCCTCAGATGGTTGTCTGACATCCAGCTCCTACTGGCGGTTGTATGAATGAAAAGAGATTGGTCAGCGGCAGTACTCTTGTATTCACAAGTTTACTGGTTGCCTGTAAAGAGAAAGAAATGGGAATGTGTTGAATAAATGACAGCAACAGGGAAGATCTACTATTTATGTCTGAATGATCATTGCTTGCTTGATTGAAAGTAAGATAGCACAGAGCTTGTGAATACTGTAGGAGCTACAACTCCCAGAATTCCCCAGCTAGCAAGGGAACACCCTAGAACAAGCATGTCCAAACTTTGGCCCTCCAGATGTTTTGGAGCACAACTCCCACAGTCCTTTGTCATTGGCAATATAGCTTGGAATTCTGTGAGTTGTGGTCCAAAACATCAGGAGGGCAAAAGTTTGGACTTGCCTGCCCTATAAGAGCTCTCTACTTTCCCAGGTCCCCGGTGGTCGGCTGTTTTAGGATCGGCCTGCTTAGGAAGTAAAGTACTCATCAGGACAATAGTCACCCCTGTAATTTGAGTGGAATTATCTCTGCTGTTAGTGTTTGCAAATGTATGGCTCCATGTTCTGACTCTTCGCCTGCAGGAAAGAGTAAACAGTGAACCTTTTGCCAGCAAGTTCAAAAAGTAGAGAGTACAGATGTTTATGAACATGGCTTTCTGCCCCATTGCCTCCAGAAGTCCTCGGGAACATACTGCCTGTGTCGGGTGTGTGTGTGTGTGGTGGTGGGGGGGGTTCCCTTTCAGCTGACTTGGAAAAAGAAAACCCTAACTGAAAAGAAAATCCTCAGATGACCAAAGGCCAGCTGAGCTTGCACTAAGCTAACACAAAGCTTCTCCTAGACTAGAAATGATAGTACTTTTGGCTTAGCCCAGATTTATGGCAACATCCTTGGGGTGAAGCAGATTCACTCTGCTCCTTCTCTGCTCTTTTTTTGCTCTTCCTATGCAAATCTTTGAGACCTAAGCAGTTGTGCTGGCAGATTACTCTGCCAGGAGATCTCCAAGATCAGAAGAAAGAAGAAGGTTCTACATCTCATTCTAACCCCCTGGAGCCAATGCATTACTCTTTGTTCCTTGTATAGTGATCTTCCTAAAGTGGAGGGACAAAGAGGAATTACATAAATACACAAAGTAGGCTGGAAACCTACAGTGGCCATAGAGGTTTGAGTTCTCTACACAACACAGACAGAAAAAGAAAGAAAATTTGTTTTAGGAGTCCCATATTAAGATACACTATGGTCTCTGGCTCATTAACCTACCTTGGCAGTTTCCTGGTCCTTGCAGGCTGAGTTGCAGGAGTGGCACTAGGATTCGTAGAGGTGAGTCCTTTGATGGTTCTGAGAAGGCAAATGTTAGTCAGACACTCTCCTTGCACAGACTATGTAGAATGTCCATTCTATCACTGAATCAATAAAGAACCATCTTTAAGAGTAACAAGTTTAGTTTACCATGAATTTCAATTAATGCACCCCACTTCTTTAGATGCATGGCCTCAAATACAATATTCAAATTAATTTCACAGTAATGAATACTGTACTTCCTCCGTCTGCCTGAGGAAGTGGATTGTGATTCATAAAAGGTCAAACTGTGATAAATATTTTAGTTTTAGAGCTGCCACCTGAATCCTTCTTGAATTGCTACAGTACACTAACACACTTGCCCATTTCAAAACCTGCTTCTTTCACCCCCATTGTCATGTCCCAAGGAGAACAGGCTTTTCAGAAGGCAGAGGTAAAAACTGACTGAAACGGCATACAATCTGACAGATATTTAACTAAGAAGATCCAGACAGGAAATGGTTGTGTGAGGTGTGGATCTGTGTGGTCAATTCATTTGGGTGCATTGGTTTGTTGTGTGTACATTTATGTATTCTACTGCAGATTTCAAAGGGCAGAACATGGCATCTCACAAGGAGACTCCAAGGGACAGGGAGCCAAAAAGGGCAGGGCTTCTGCATTTTAAACAGGTTTGTAGAAGCAGGACACAAGCTACATCTATTGAAATTTCATCCTCTTCTACACTATTAAACATAAAGGACTTCCATTCCTTCCCCATGCAGCTACAATGTTTCATGTCCAGGTACAGATCAGACATAACCCTAGAGATGGTGAAATGTGCCTGTTTTTGTTTTCTCCTGCATTTAAGATTGCCAGATCAACACCACTCAATTCCATGAGATTTCAAAAATAAAACCTGTGACCAAGGGATGACCTTTTGTGATGTTTCAGTGCTAGGCAAGCAAGTGTTGGGATGGAGGCCAGAAATGATTCTGGACCAGCTGATGTCCAGTGAAGTCCCTGCTACTGGCCTTGATCCAAGTAACAGGATGGGTCCAAGTGTAGGATCGCACTGGCCCTCCTCCCAGCCCCAATCTCTTCTTTTTCATATATCACTTTTGTACCAGCTTAGTATGCGTACAAACACCTTTAGGCTGAGTCAGTATACCTTGGTGCTTAGCTGGGAATGGATATATGGGTGTGCAGACTTTAAGCACACTCCTCCCACAAACACCTTCTCCTCCTCCAGGCCCGCTTGCCCTACAATTTGTCTCCCCTCATAGAGATGCAGAGAAGTGCAACAATTCCTTAAGACTGGCAACTCTACATGTATTTGAAGTTTTAAAGACACTTGGGTTCTTGCCATTCCAAATCTGGAGATCTTGAACAAAGCCTTAGAAATTATTAATACAAAAAAATTCTCTCGCCTATCCCTACTTAACTTCAACATGGTGGCTTTTTCTCCTGCCCTGACCACACACTCAGGACTTAAAGAAAATATTTCCAGCATATCTGGGGCAAGGGACTGGTAATTCAGGGTTTTGGTTCTTATATTAGAAAAACAGGACAATCCCTGATGGGTCAGACTGAGGTTAATCTAGTCTAGCTTTCTTGTTCTCTCAGAATTCCATTGTCACCAGTTCTGATTCAGGTAAAGCATTGAGAAGTAATCTGAGTAACACCACTTTTTAAAGCTGCCTGAATGTGTTTTTCTTCTTATTTTTGCAAATGTGGCCACATGAGAAGCACAGGTCCTCTTCTACTTTGAACAGGTGTAGTACAGGCCTGCCCAACAGGTAGACCGGGGCCTACCAGTAGCCCGTGAAGGATTCAAAAGTAGCCCGCCAGCCATAAATAAAAAATGTGAGGGGATAAGTTCTCCACCTCCACCTCCCCCAACCCAAGGACCACCACTGCTCCAGCAAAGCTCTGGGTCTCCCAACCCACTGTCTCAGCTGAGCGAGGCAGTTCAAGGGCCATGGCACAGTCCCTTGCTCTCCCTACCGGCCAGATGATCGGCGTGCCACTGTCTCATGACCAGTTGAGTTGTTGGTACAGAACAGAGGAAGGGGAGTGGAGGGGACAGTGAGGGGCGGGGTCATGGGCGTGCCCACCTCCTTTGCGTGGTGACGTCCCCCTCTTCTGCCCCCGGGATAATTCCTTCCTCCCACCCTTCCATCCTCATCCTCCTCCCACCCCAACAGCTGCCTCACAGAGACTGTGACCTGCCACTCCTTCTGCTCCCCTTCTGAGCCATTCCCTCCTCCTTGCCCCGCTGCTGGCATGCCCATCCCAGCTGCACAGCAAACATGGCAGAGATGAGTGAGAGCTATGGGCGGCAGCAGCAGTGACAGCGAGGGGGATGGAAGAGAGAAGGGGGGAAACAGGAGGAGAACTAGAGTCAAGTTAGGCCCCGGGCGGGTTGGGAGGGAAAGTGCACCTTTTTAAAAAAAAAATCTTCCAGCAGCCTGGGCAACTGGAAGGGGCAATCTGCGCATGCATGCACACACCGCCCTTGCACCCATCCACACCGGCTCGAGCGGGTGTAAGGTAGCATGTGCATGATCAGCCTTACCATAGGAATGCATTGAAATATGTTCCCGCCAGTAAGGATTAATTGATTTTCAATGCATTCCTATGGGAAACGGCTGTCGTGCTTACAATTTTTTTTACTTATGAGCATATGCTCAGAACAGATAAAATTCATAAGTAGAGGTTTTAGTGCAGTAGCCCTCAGGCACTTTCATCCGGAGAAAGTAGACCTCGGCCTGTTCGAAGTTGGACAGCCCTGGTGTAGTATATTTGCTGAAACGTCTCCTATGTGGTCATCAAAGTCATCCTTTTCATACAGTGAACCTAGCTGGGAGCCTGAGAGTGAGAATGGAAAGAAGAGGAGAAAGCTAGAATGCAGCATCTACCATAGCAATGCAGCAAATATTGAGTCAAGGTCTTTAATTTTAGAAAGAGGATATTCCATTTTGGATTTGCAGACTGTAACTTCTCTCTGTTCTCAGCTCATGAGAAACTATTGACATATTTAGTAAATTCCACCAGTGGTGTAGAACAATCTCGATTGAGTCCACGAAGCTGTTTCCTTGCACTACTTGATATATTGAGTCCAGTTGAGGTTCACCACTCTCCAAAACTTCTGTTAGATGAAAGGAAAGAAATATTGGTGCAAGGTGACCACATAAAAAAGAGAACAGGTCTGTTACCTATACAGTAGTGCCTCAAGATACAGGTACCTCCTGTTACAAAAAACTTGAGATATGAAAGGGAAGTTCTTCTGGGGCGCAATGCACCATGGAAATGGAAAACTTCCACTTATGTTGTTCAAGATATGAAAATTTCCTATGGAAAGGCCCAAGTCCGAGATACAAAAAGCTTGCAGAAGTCTTCAATTCCCAGGGTGCATTGCGCCCCATTCAATCCGTGTGATTTTGCGATACGAAACATCCTGAGGAACGAATTAATTTCATATCATGAAGTACCACTGTACTTGGAACAAAGAGAGAATGTCAGTTGTTGTAGCTTGTCAAGTAAGCACCATTTGCTGAAAACCCCATCAGCCATGTAACTTCTAAAAATGCATGAGTCTAATGTACAGGCTAATGATCCACATGGAGAAACAAAGTTTTGGGTTGGTCAACATCTCTAATGGAACTGAAAAATTAAAAAAGGCAAGCAAAGATAGTGTGGAACTTGAAGGTAGGGGGCATGCAAATAGTCCTAAAAACTGAGCCAGATGTGATGGCCTACATTGCTGGATGCAGTCTGATGGTAAAGCAATATAACTTAGTGAGGAAGGAAGTAGCTTTCACGGGAGCTCTGGTATGACAGAGAGAACCACCTTCCCACATAGAAGTGACAGCACTAATTAATTGCCACAGTTCAACAACAGGAAGGGAATACTAAAAAGGCAACCATGTTTCCCCCCCACATATTTCCTAATTTCATCCTACTTTCATCGCAAAAAATGTATCAGCAACCAATTCACCCAAGTCACCTTATAGAAAACTACAATGTAAAGAATTCTGAAAAAAAAATGAAGCAATAAAAATGCTAAAAGACAAACCCGAGCTGGTGCAAATGCATCATATAAAATTGTAAGTTTTGCTTAAAGGAAGATATAGATAAGGCCATTCTGATAAAAGAGGGGACACCATTAAAAGTGCTATCTCTGGTACCTAAATGTCTGAAGGATCTTAATGATTTGCATGTTACCCCCACCCCTGCTAGCTTTCCCTGAAACTGGAACACTTACTTTTTGAATTATCTTTCCCAAAATATCCTAGTCAGCCTAGTCAACATTCCAGGCAGGTGACTCTATGAAATATAGTCCCCAAAGAAGCTTGTCTAAACCATCAGTTTTGATTCTGTAAAATGGCTGTTGCAACAGCAACAGATGTGAGCTGAGTTTGGACTTTAGAAAGCAATGCTTAGTTTCTGGGCAAGTAACCCTTTTCTACCCAATATCTTGTTCTGTTTTGAACCAAGGTCAGCCAAATGCTTCTCAGGACTTGTAAATAACTCTTTACTTCATTGATATTCAGGAATATACATCCTCTGAAAATGGAGATTCCATTTTCTTATCTTGCCTCATTGAAGTTGCCAACCAGGGAGCATAGATATGAAATGTGATTGGACTGGCTTGGCAGGTTGGGTGGCACTTATGTTGTCCAATGTACATTGGACCACACTGGATACAGTATTTAGAGTTGATTTCTTGTTTTTGGTAATGTGCCTGAAGCAATTGTACTGAGGGCATCTTTCATGCATAAAATTCAGTAATTGTCAAATAGGACTCCTTGGTGACAGGAGTTCAATGGATATGAAGAGTTAATCCCATTACTCCCTCTGGAAGAGGGAAAAGAACTGAAAACAAACTGGAAAATGCTTTTAAAGTGAAAGGAGTAGTAAGTTGTTTACAAAGTTCTTACAAATAATCCCTAGAACTACTTTGCGTAAGTTCTGTGCCTTGAAAGAGAGAAGCCGCTAAAACTAATTCTCATTCAATGTGTTAAAATAAAATGACTTTCCTAGTTCTACATACTTGCTCACTTACTTAATTTATATACCATCCCCTTAGTGCAATGCACTATTCTGAGCAGTTTGCAGCATAATAAAATAAACAAGCATAGAGCAATGAACGTATAAAAAGAAATAAAATGAACGGTCTCAAAAGGCATATTATCTCTGTGACAAGCAAGCAGGGTCAGGTCACATTGCTTCCCAGGTCTAGGAAGGTTCTTTAAGTCACTAACGCTAGTCTAAATAGGGTGCTAGCATCCATATTGTTAATGTAACCAACACAAAACATAGGGGTGGATAATTTTTACCACCCCTCCTCTCAATCACATTACTTTATTCCTGTCTTCATTAAGTGTCACACGCTATATCAAGAACAAATTAATTAGAAGTCATAAATTTCACCTGGCAAGCTTTAAGTAAGGGTCAGTGCATGTTACAGTATATTGGTTTCAGGGAGTCTCTTTTGTATGAGACAAATGTATTGGGAGAAACGCTTACTGGGCACAGATATATACCTTGCACTACCTTGCACTGCAGTAGGGAACCCTTTGGAGCATCATGCAATGCACAACAGGGAATTGCAGCCAGGAAGAAGATAAGTGATTCTCTGCACAGGACCGGAATGCTTTCTACACCTCTCTGTGAAGTGCTACTTTTCTTCTAGATCAGAGGCAGGAAAACTTCACTTCTCCAAATGTTGCTGGGCTGCAGACCCCAACAATCCTCCCAATACTGGGGATGATGGTTAGGACTGCAGGGAATTGCAATCCATGAACATCTAGTTCAGACATGTCCAAACTTTGGCCCTCCTGATGATTTGGACCACATCTCCCAGAATTCTAAGCTTAGATTGCCAGTGACAAAGGACTGTTGGAGCTGTGGTCCAAAACATCTGGAGGGCCAAAGTCTGGACATGCCTGATTCCAATTCATGGATTGCAATACTTTGCTTGCACCTGTTCTTGAATGCATTAGGCAAATGATGTAATATATTTATTTCCTCCTTACATACTGTATATACTCGAGTATAAGTTGACCTGAGTATAAGTCAAGGCCCCTAATTTAAGCCAAAAAACCTGGGGAAACTTATTGATTCGAGTATAAGTCTAGGGTGGGAAATGCAGCAGGGCCTGGCAGCTCCTCCTTTGTGAGCTGGAGGAGCGGTGTGTGATGTTTAAAATGACTTTTAGCCACCAACCCAAGCATTTGCCACAGTGGCTAAATGTATTGACCCGAATATAAGTTGAGGGCCCCTTTATTCAGCCCAAAATTAGGGCTGAAAAACTGGACTTATATTCGAGTATATACAGTACTTTTATTTTTCATCAGTTCCAATTTCAGAGATATAATTACATGCTTAACTATCCCAATGAAATGGAGGAGTGTTTCAGCTGCTTAGCTTCAACTGGACAGTACCCTTGGTGCATTGAAAATGGCAACAACAACAAAAGCTATTAATAAAAACATGACATGGCGTATACAATTACAATTTGTTGAAAATACAGTGAAGCTTTAAAGCACAGAAAAGTAAACTGTCACCCTTTCTGTGTTGTTGTACTTCAGTCACACCCAACCACCATGACCGGTTATGAGGAATGACAGATGTTGCAGTCCAACAACATCTGAGAGTCCAGAGGTCGCTCACTCCAGCTTTTGAAATACAACACAACTATCAGTAATGTGTCCATTGCTATACTAGCCATACTACAAAGGGCTGAAATTAATATTCTCTCCTGATTTAAACTGCTTGTTGATTCAAAACCCGGATTGAATAGCTGGTGGGGTTTAACTTATAGCGCAACAGGTTAGAACATGGGGTATGTGGCTTTGATTCCCTGCTCAGTCAGGGAACTCCCAGGGGCCGGTGTAACTGGTAAAACAGCTCCTTAAACGTCTCACTTACCTTGAAAGCCCAATTTGGGTGACATAAGTCAGGTCAAGCTTGAGAAAACATAACAAATCAGCTTCTATACAATTCCTACATAGGGCTTTCTAGACATGAATTTCCATTATGAAGTGGGACACAGTGTCAATCCCAGCCACGCAAAGCCAAGTTCAAGAGTTAGGAAGCTGAAGTTATCCTGCAGTTTACTCTTTTGTCAAGTAAGCTTGGAAGTGATGTGGCATAAAAAGCCATAGCCAGCCTCATCAAACTCAGTCCTCACAAAGAACTAAATTCAGGATTCTTAGGTGATGCTCTTGTCATGGCTAGATTTATGGGCAAACTATGTAAGCCATCACGTAGGATTCAGGAGGGGGCAAAAATCTCAATGTTTTTTTCCCTTCTCTTATAGTAATAGACAGGGGTCAGATAATCTTATGGAGCATTTTACACTTGACACAGCTTTAAGGCCCCAATGCTTTCTCTCTGCCCCTACCTATGCTTAGCTACTTTTAAGACTGCAGCCCCTGCAGAAACCTACATAACTCCCTGCCATCTACTTAACTAGATCTCCACAGACATTTGTGGCCCTACAGTGGCAATACATTGAATGTACCTGTCAATTTTAATAGCAGGAACAGAGAAAGCATGTTTAGTGTGCAAGTGACCTTTATAGGCCCTGGCTGGGCTTTTAAATACGGAATGTGATTGAGTTACAGAAGCTTAAAAACTTCCAGTATCAACAACCATATTATATTTAAATGCACAATTCATGTAGTCAATATGAAAAAACCTATCTCCATTTTTACGGTAGTCTCAAAACCAGTGAACAATATTACTTGACCCATTTCTCTCTAGAAAAATCATCATTAAATTGTTCTGATATGCACTAAGAACAAAAGGACCCGAGTGTTTATTATGAGTATCTAAAACTGGAACGTGCAAGAAAATTTGTAGCATGCAGTAGCTTGTTCTTCTTCAGACAGTCACACCTTTTCCAGGCCACTCCTCCTATTCCTTTCTTTGTATTCTTCTTTCCCCTTCAATGTGCTCACCGATCAACCTGCTGAGCACGCTGAATACCCATTTAAGAATTTTTTAAAAAAATGACAACTTGCAAATGCCTCTAGAAGTGGTGGAGAAGTTTCACACTCCAGGTGTTTTGAACCACAACTCCCAGAATTCCAATCATGCACTGTCAATGACAAAGGACTGTTGGAGTTGTGGTCTAAAACATATGGAGTGCCGAAGGTTCGCACCACCACTGTGAGGTCTAGATAAACTTAGAGGTTCTACCAAATGCACTGGGAAGCCCATCTGAACACAGATACTATTATTTTGGTGACTTAAAGAACCACAACTATAATGTTATAATGTTTTGGATGGAATCTTGTGTCTTAATTTTACATGTGGAAGGCTAACAGAGTAACCCTTCAGTGGTCTCTTCTGGGTTTTAACCAGTTGCTGATGGGATTTTTTGTGCATATGCTTGATAACTGTATCAGGGGCTAATTAAAGGCCTGTTGGAAGCCACTGAAAATGAGACTGCTTACCTCCTGCATGCATAACTAAATGATTTCCAGATTACCAGAAGTCACTTCTGGTTCACAGGGAGGCCCTTTTGGGGCCTCCAGAAGGCCCAGGAAGGCTCTCACAGGCCCGTTCAGGGTAGGGCCAGGCTGGGGGTAAGTACAAGAGCCCCCAGCTAGGCCCCCCTAGGCCTGACTCAACCTGCATCTGCATATTGCAGATTTTCAGTTATCGCGGGTCAGGTCAGGTCCCTAACCACCGCGATAGGTGGGGGATCACTGTAATCTGAGTGTTCTTGGACTGCAACTTCCAGAAGCCTTCATGACTAGCTGTGCTGGCCAGGGTCCCAGAATACATGGGTTACCCAAGGTCAGAAACCATTGCTGTAGACAGCCTTTGAGGGGTCAATGGGAGGGGTAATATGGGGGCTGTAGGAGAGTAAGAATAAGACCCTTTCTCAGTATTGCTGATGGAAGCTACTCTGTCCATGGAATATGAACATTGAGATGCTGACGTTTTACAAAATCAAGCATTCTGCTGCTATATGTCTGAAGAAGTGGATGTGTCCAGGAAACGTTACATTAAAATATGAAAGTTAGTCTTTAAGGTGCCACATGTTTTGTGTCTTTCGTGTTTTTTTATTTCGATTTTTGCCTGCAAAATCAACCAGTTTCTTCTGCTGAAATCACAATAAAATTTGCACATACTTCTCCCAAGTAATTGTTTTCAGTTCTGTGACTTTTAGGGTCCAGAGCATCTGATTTCAAATGTTTTGACCAGATGAATCCAAACCAAATCAAAATGCCAGAGAGACAGATACCATATTTTAGCACTCAAAATCAGCATACTTAAAACATATAAAAGGGCCTGCATGCAACTGATAAAGGTATGCATGTGTGCCTTATATTTTGGTATACAAGAGAGAACTAAAAGAACAAGAGCCTGCATTTCCCATGGCTATACAAGTGACTATTAGTTCTTCTGAGTGGTCAAGAGATCAAGGTTTCTTAATAGAGTTCCTTTCATGTATGAGTGCCGTGCATACTCCATATTAAAAGCTGCCCTTTATAGTATTTGTAAGGGTCAGCTCAAAGATTCAAGCAATGCTTTTGTTTTAGAGACATAATAATGTATGTCCTATTAAAGGATGCATTTTAAATATGATCTTTACTGTCCACTTCAAAGTATTTAAAGGAGGGGGAATAAAACAGAATAGAGAGAAGCTGCTGGTACACAAAAATTCTAAAAACAGAACTTCTATGCACTCTCTGAGATATTATTGACCAAGAGCTCTTGCATGCTAACAAAAATGCCAAAAACTGAGTTATGGATCTAGCAATGTAACCTATTTAGTACAAACACTCAAAAGGCAAAGCTCCTCTAAACCAATTTTCCCCTGACACTGTTGAATGCTAAGCTGCGAAGGTGTCCACTGAACTTGTAGCAACAGTAGAAACATAAATAAAGGCATACACAAGCATTAAAGGATATTTAAAATGCTGAAGCTAATGGAGAGTTGCTGAGAAGTACAAACAACAGCGTGAGAGAGCAGGATTTACTTCCTGACATGGATGGTGGTCATTTAAAAGAAGGAGTAGCTCCTGTAAACTGTTTATAGGATGGCAATGACAACTGAATAGTGGACGATGGCTCTATTTAAAACATTTAATGGGACCTCTGGAAATGTATGATGGAGTTGGAAAGCTGGCAGTGCTATGTTTAAAGGAGACGTGTTGGTAAAGATATTTTTATACTGCCCCTCCCACTTCTTGACAAAATATAGGGCTTGGAAAAGTGACCCCCTTTTTTTTTAACTACAACCTCCAGAAGAACACAGCCAGTGTGACAGTCATAGAGATCAGTAAGTTTTATGTGACATTATTTTGTGGCTCAGTTCGTCCCGGAAAGCATATGTAAAATACAACTTCTTAGACTTCAAGGTGCCACGAGATTGTTTGTTGTTTTGTGGCAGTAAGTCAGCACAGCCACCCTGACCCACTGCAGGACTTCCAACCAATATGACTATAGTTATGCCCCCTCCCCCCAAAAAACTTCTCCATGTTCTTTGTAAATGGCTGACAATGTGGTCCACTCAAGCCAGCAACCATCAAACTAGTTTCAGGAAATACAAAACCAGTCCAGGTTTTCAGCAAAACTGTTTTGAGCCCACTATCTCGACCCTCCGGATGGAACTCTTCAAACTGTGGTAAATGTGAACAAAATCTGCCTTTTCTAAAAAAATAAACCTTTATTGAGCACCCAGGAGTCTCACCCTACAGAAAGCCTATCACAGTTATTCCCCTCCTTCTAAACTAACCCTGGCAGATTTTCGGGGCATTACAGGATAGGATTATTGAATGAAATCTGTTTCCCTTAGTGACCAGGGCATGATGGCTGGTTGTTGGCAAAATGACACTACTGCCTCTTGACAGTGTTCATGCTGTCTTTAGAGGTAGAGAGGATACAAGGCAAGGGATTTTTATTCATTCATTTCACCACTGATGTAGCAAGCTGGAGTTTGGGTGGCAAGTTAAAAAAATGTGGAAGAAACTGTACATACATGGTTTAGCTTAATCATTATGTAACTTGCTTTGAACGAAGTCCAAGAGGTACAGTACTATAAATATGGGCAGTAGGTACATAAGCTGTATAGTGGACTTACTTGTCCCTTGTACTGTATTTAAATATATCTGTCTGCTTGACTTCTTGGCTATCTTTGAATAAAAGCTGTGATATCACGCAGGTCTAAAAGAAAGCACCTTGTATGTCACTTTTTTTTTTAAAAAAAAGCAAAAGCTGTACAATTGTGCAATTAAATAACTGAGTCTAGTGGACATAAGTATATTTGTTACTTTGAAAAGTATTGCTTCCAACAAAGCTTTTAAGAATGAAGCTGCACCTGATTTAAAGGGGCAGTAGGAAGACACTGTCTTTTTTTTTTTGGCACGCGCGGTGGGGGCACATCAAACTTCCTGTATCATCAGGTTATTCTAAACAAAAGCAGAATCAGAAAAAAAAGGTGAAACTCCCCCCGTACGACATTCATCTGGCAGACAGAGGCTGTGCCTTTGTTTTTTGCGAGTCCAGAAACGCAGAATAAATAAGTATGTCACCGTTGGTTCAGGCGTGCAATGTTTCATTAGAAACCATCCTAATCCCCCCCGGCAGCCGTCATTCCGGAGGCATATGGTTTATTCATAAATCCATTTTGAGCATGGAAACAGCTCATCCGTTCACACCGCCTCCAAAAGAAAGCACTT
Source organism: Phrynocephalus guinanensis (assembly GCA_037367245.1). Classification (NCBI taxonomy): domain Eukaryota; kingdom Metazoa; phylum Chordata; class Lepidosauria; order Squamata; family Agamidae; genus Phrynocephalus; species Phrynocephalus guinanensis. The sequence goes on from CM074739.1 coordinate 42,739,734, forward strand.
TTCTGCGTATTAAAGGATGGGGGGAGAGGGGAGGGAGGAAGACCCCCCTCACGCCCCCTTCCTTATAAATCTCTCTCTCTCTCGGCAACTCCTTCCTGAGACTCAGGAGTCCACCTGGAGGCAACTGCCAGTTGCAGCCTCGTATCTCTGGACCTATTTCACCAAGTATGACCGGCGTCGGCATCAGCACGCCAGGACAAGTCACACGACGCTTTCCCTTCTTTTTAGACCCCATGATAAGCCACAGATAATACACACCACACGACAGCATCCCCACCACCACCTCTCGACGCTCCGCTCCCCCACTTACCTTCCTCAGGGAGCCCACGTTCAGCATAAACCCAGGCGGAGTGGGGAAAGCACAAAGGGCTCCGGAATTCCCCGCCGCCTCTCTTCTCTCTCTCTCCCCCCTCGGGATTGTTCTCAGGTTTCCTTTGCAAATGATCTGTTGACAAACCGCGGAGGTCGGCGGCGAGCGAGGTTTGTTTTGGTTGGCGTCTCGGTGCGCGTCTCCCCCCTTCGCCCTTGCCGCCTCTCGCTCTTCGTGCCTGCCGCCGCCGCCGCCGCCGCTGCTGCTGCTACGGACGGTTTTCCCCAGCCTTGCGCTTCTGGATCCCCGATTCCGAATCACCATTTCCTCCTCGGGGACGGAGGAAGGGAGGAAGAGGCAGCGGCGGCGGCAGCGGCGGCAGCAACGGCGGCGGCGGGGAGGACTGTGGGGGAAGCAAGGCAATCAGTGCCGCCCGCGCCGGAAGACTGCAGGAGGAAGAAGCCCAGGGACCGCCGCTCCATTCCCACCGTAATCCCCCTTCGCTTGCATGTGATTTGGGTGCTGGCTGGTGGCAGCGGCGGCTCCTGCGTGCGTGCGTGTGTGTATGTGTGTGCGGGCGCGCCCGCATCTGTGGGTGGATGTGCTGTGTAAATCGAAGAGCTCTAGCCGTTTCCGCACAGCATGGACACACGCGCAGAAAGAGCGAGAGAGGCACAACCGCGCGCTCGCTCAGTATTTACGCACTGTGCACACGCTAGCCCGTTCGGCTGTCTCCCGGTGCGGATGCCAGCCCACACCGACCGGGAAAAGCCCCCTTAACGACTCCTTCTTCCTGGAGGTGCACCAGCACAGGATCAACACTCGCAAATACGAACGTTTCGTTCCAGGGATGGATGGGTGGCTATGGGTAAAATGTTGCTAGGTTGAGTTACATTCTCTTTGCTGCCTCAAAAGCTCCAGGCTCAGCCCCAGAAGGCGTTTCTGATGCCAGTCATGAGATGTGAAAAGTATTCAAACATGACAATGTCTTGGACAGCATGTAGAATTTATTTCCATCCGCGTTTAGTAATCAACAGGCCTTTTTATATGAAACCAGCACACTAGCTTTCCCTCCTAGCTACTCCCTTTTCTTCGTTGTGGCTGGTGTGTTTACATCTGCTTTTCACCATTGTTCCCCTTGGCGGTAATTCTTACAAAAATGTTACAATAAATGTTTTGCGTTGGGGCTTTTAGCCCTTGGGTTTGATTTGATGGATGTGGACCCTCGGAATTAAAACAGTGCTACTGCTGCTTTCGAAATCCTATGTAATGTAAATAAGCCAATGCTGTATGCTGTAATTTTGATTTACTATTTACTTTTAGGGCAATCCTGCAGTAGCTAGCACAACTGATCCTCAGGTCTTCAGATTTCAATGAAGTTTACTGTGTGGGTGGAACGGCTGCATTCAGACTGTGGAGGAAATAAAAGAACAGAAGTGGACCAAACATGACACAATATTTGAGCTTAGGTGAGGTACTTCATTTTTTCTTTAGAATGAGGGAGAGACCTGTATAAAAACTGCAAAACCATAAAACCATGGGATCATGGGAAAGCATGTACAACTGAGAAACCCCAGAGAACTGAATTAAGACCACATGAGAAATGGATTCAGCTCAAAGATCTGATTAAGCTACCCGGAAGCCCTAATTTGGCTACAGACTCTTACGCAAAAGTCTCCAGGCAGAATAGTCACTGTGCTGTTATCAACATAAACAATTTCAGGCATTGCCATCTTGCCCTTTCAATTGATAGTCAATATCAGAGCGATTTATTATGTACAGGTGTGCTGCAAAATATTTATTAGGCATAATTGTGTGTTTTGTTTCTCTTAAGCCATTTTTCTGCTCTGTTTATTAAAAAGGGATTCTTTTCTTTTTTTAAAAAAGCTATCCCTGGTTTTCATTTGAGAATAATTTTCTTCAAGTGTGCTGGAGATGAAATAAAACCTGAATTCTCCCTGAATGCCCCAAGGGTCTCTTGGGCTCCTTTGCAGGGAAGCCACTGGGAAAAGCTGGTGAAATCATCCCGTGGTAGTGATTTTCAATAGTTAAAGACTTCTTCTTCATTTCCCAACATCTTCCTGCTGAGGAAAAGGATTCCATGGGAGCCTAAGGACCTTCATGGGAGAAACTAGAAATGTTTTGTTTATGAAAAACCATGGAGCCTTGCACAGTATAAGTTATGCAGACAGATTTGAGCAAATGAATTTAGACCCCAAAACATACTTAGCACTGATATCATAATGGTGAAACAAGATTAAAAAACTGATAGCAGCATCAATAGAGCAATGTAGTCCAGGATGCTCAAAGGTATTGCTGGATGAGGTCTCTTAACATGCGTCATCACTAGCAGGCTGATTAGGACTGATGGGATTTGTAGTCCACTGGGCAGACATAGACTGCCCACTGTTGGTATACTTGCAGTAGACAACTGGAAGCTAAAGCTAGCTAGAATGAGTAGGTTTGAACTGCCAGTCAAATGGCAAGCAAGGGTGTAGCCAACAAGGTTTCTGTGGAATGGTATTCTGCAAGTTGCTTGTTGATGCTGTCAACTATGTACATGACACAGAGCAGGTCCTTCTATGCCAGTAGTGGTGAACCTCTGGCCCTCCAGATGTTTTGAACCACAACTCCCAGAATTCCATGCCTGTATTGCACATGACAAAAGACCGGGGGAGTTTGGTCCAAAACATCTGGAGGGCCAAAGGTTCACCACCACTGTTCTATGCTCTACTTAATAAATGGGCCAGTTTATCCCAGGGACTGAATGTGGAATGTTACTCAAATAATCAAAAACAAATATTTTTCACATCAACTGTATTAATTTAAATGTTCTCTATTTATTTGTAGACATCTCCTATACTGCAATGTGGGTGATTTTACAGGCTATCAAAAGAATTGTCATTTGTTTGCTAGCCACTAAGAAATTATTACATTTAGTGAAGTGTAATAAAACATTATGTACTCTAAATAGTTTATATTTCTGTGTTTTGTTTTGGGATTTTGAAGCCGATGTGTATTTTTAAAAAGTTATTGCATATTTCTGCTAACTCATTACTATAACTAGTCAATTCATGGGAGTCCTACGGTGAGCTTATGCTTAAACGGTAGGACAAGCAATGTCCTCATTAGAGATGGGCACGACTTGAAAAAAAATTTTTTTGAGTTGTCATTAGTCGGGCCGGTCCCGTTTCGGCTCGTTTCCGGTTTTCGTGAAAATTCGCAAAAATTAGTCGGTTCGTTTTTTCGTTGTCGTTAGTACTGGTTTTGGGGGGGGGAGCGGGCTCCTGGAGGCACCTCTGTGGGGTGGGTGCCTCCTCTGGCCCGCTATAAAGGGAAAGTGGGCTCCTGGAGGCACCCGTGGGTGCCTCCTATCCTCACCCACTAGGAAGGGGAAGCAGGCTCCAAGAGACCCCTCTACACGGGGGTCTCCCCTCCTCACCTGCTGCTGCTGCAAAATGGTATGCAATAGCCATATGGATATGCATACCAGTTGCAGGCTATGAGACCAGTGAGAGTGATAGCGTCATGCCTTCCCTGCACAAGGCTCTCGCACCACCATGTCTCACACAGAAGGGAATTGTACTTGCTGCGTGTAGTGCAATGCAAGCAAGTAGATCTGGCTTTAAGGTGGCTTAGTGCAAGGGCTAGGGTTAGGCTAGTGACGGGTAAGGTTACGGTGGGCTAGTGGGTTGCACCTCTGGATGCGTCTCTGACCCACTAAGAAGACAGTCTGTGACGTATGGGTAAGGAGTCAAGGATTAGGGTAAGGGTTAGGGGGCTACGGCAGGTTTTAGGGGGCTTTTTGGCATCCCATCCCATGGAAGTCATCCATGGCTCCAAAATTTTGCAATCCACTCCCACATGCTGGCAGCCAGTGTAAATGCGCAGGTGTAAATAAAATAAAATAAAAAAATCAATGGAGGACAGAGGAGGAGAGGAGAGACATTTTGTTGCAAGAAAAACCCCACTGCTACTGTGAAAAATCTGGCAGTTTATAAATTTTCGCGTGTTTCTGTTGTGCTTGTGTGTTTTTGGACCACCATTTCAAAAACAATATTGCGTTCGCCGCCCCATTTTGGATCCCCCGCCCGCACCGCATGGCATGGCGAAATGGCGACTCGAGTCCGGCTGCCCAGGACGGGGGGGGGAGGCGGGACCCCCCCCTCCAGAAACCACCCCTCCGGTAGGTGCCCTGCGCCCTTAGTCAAGCAGGCATTTTTCCGCCTGCTTTTTTGGCCCGGGAATGGGTGGGGGGGGGAGTTTAAAAGTTTTTTCCTGTGCCGTCCGTGCCGCTTGCTTGCGCTTTAATTGCGGCGGCCGGCGGCGAGACTGGGCTTTTTGCTGGCTGCGAGCCTGCGGCGAGTCCCACCAGAGCAGCCCAGGACGGGGGATGGGGGGGGAGGCCGGGGACCTCCAGAAACAACCCCTCTGGTAGGTGCCCTGAGGCACGGCAGGCATTTTTCCGCCTGCTTTTTGGCCGGGAACCGGGTTTTTTTAACTTTTAAAAACTTTTTTTCTGTGCCGTGTGGAACGAGCACGACAAATCAGACCAAAATTGTTCGTTCGTCGGTTCGAGCTCGAAGTCTGGCGGAGTAATTCCCGTTACCGTTTCCGTAGAGTAACGGAACCAAGTAACGGAAACGGAAATGGGAATACCCCTAAGTCGTGCCCATCTCTAGTCCTCATGTACTGACTACACTAATAATCTCTGGGATTTTCTCCCTTTAAAATACAAGCCAAATATACAGTGTAGCTAGCCACCTTATTTGGAACAAAAGATAAATAAGTATCCATTATCATTATGCTGAAATTCTGGATAGTTCAATAGTTTAGATATCTGGCTGTTGGATCTAGAAGTGGAGAATTCAGTTCTTCACTGTGCCTCTCAAGCATGGGCTGGACTTGATGATTCATAGGGTCCCTTTCAACTCTGTCGTTCCAAGATGATGACTTGGTGTTGTTATTACTATTATTAGAGGCATTACATCAGTGTGCATGGCACATTATGAAATACTGTACAAAAAAGAAAAAAATATCCATGATTTGAATTGGCAATGCCTATTTTGAGCCTGATTAAGGAGCCTGGCAATCCCATTTGGCCATATTCTGGCAATTGGAACTTTTTCAGCTTTGCTGCTGAGACTGGATACTCCACAACACCTGAAGGCAGTGGGCTAGCTTAAGAGACAGAGTACAAGCTGCATGCCAGACATCTCTCTCTCTCTCTCATCCAACAACCTGCCACTGTCTCCCAGTGTGTGTCACCTAAGTAGACTACCTCACCCCAGTGGGAGCCAATGTCAGGGTAAAATGAATCCACTCCAGGTCTTCAGATGAGCTATCTGAAGTACAAAAAACAGTTTTTGGGATGGGATTTAGCATCTGTAAAGTTCAGACTAAAATCCAGAGCAGACTGAGTGCTCCCTTCATAATATCTGAGTTACACCAACCCCCAATGACAATTTCACTTCATTTAAGGTGGGGCCAGTTCTGCTTGTGGCCAATGTTAGTGCAAGCTATTTGACTAGGCATTCTTAACATCACTGCCTTTTCTTTTTCTTTTCTTTCTTTTGTGAAATCATTATGCCAGTGGTTTGGTAAATCATTTAAAACAGGCCCTGTGGGTTTTCTGCTGCTTTTTCCATTCCCAGTTCTAATTTTAAAAAGATGCAAGACAGGCGTATCAAGAAGAAGAGTAGCAGATCAGTGAAAGTAAAGTATCTATCCAGGAAGGACAAGTCATGGACAAGATGCTGTTTTCAAAAGAACCACAACCTTCAGGATTTGGGCTGTTTTTAGAAAATGAAATTGATTCCTGTCCCTTTGTTCTGCTCCAGTGGCAGTCTTTGAAGACTTTAAAGTTTTAGCCAGGAGAAAAAAAATCTGTAGAAAATGCTGTCAGGACAGAAATCTGCATAAATTAGAGATCATAAATAACAAACACACCTTTGAACTGCATAGGGGAACATCAATAAGCATTGTACTTTCCTAAGCTGATTTTATGGACATCTGGAGAATGGTGAGAATAGAATTCAAGTCATCTTTCTACTTGGAGATCCCGCTTCTATGGGTTTGGGGACAGGGAGTAGTTGTGTTAGTCTGTGGCACCAAGAGCAATAAAGAATCTCATGATATTTTAAAGTAGAGATGGGCATGAATTGAAAAAATGACATTTCATTTTGTTGAGGGGCTCAGTTCGGTTCGTTTTTGTTTTTCGTGAATTTTCACAAAAATCATTTGTTGGTTCGTTAATTCGTTATTCATTTTTACCTGCTTTGCACAATTTTTAAAGCATTTCCACGTGCGGGCATCCCCCAACGCCCCAGACTAGAGGGAAAACACTCAAGAAATTGATGCTGGCAGAGACACAGTATAGACCAGGGGTCCTCAACCTAAGGTGTCGGGGCCAGATGCGCACCCCCAAGGTCCTGAATCCGGCCCATGGGACAATTGCACCCCCCCACCTACCCCCTGTTTTGTGAGCAAGCCAACCTCTGCAGCTGCTTTTGGACTGTGATCTGGCCCCCAGTGGTGTCTGGGTGGCGGTGGACTGGCCCGCTGTTTGAAAACTTTGAGGACCCCTGGTATAGACTAAGTATGCAGGGAGGCTGCAAGGCAGCAGCGGGCATTGCCCAGGGTGCAAGGCAGCCACAGAGTGACTGCGGGGCAGGGGAGGGTACTCACCAAGAGGTACGCACTATGCATTACGCACGCAGGGAGGCTGCAAGACTGAAGCTTTCTCTCCCCTAAGAGCCAGGCTGCAGCCAGCAGGAACACAGAGACACATGCCTGCCTGCCTGGCCTAAAGTGAAAATAATGAGTCGCAGAGACAGCAGACTGCAAGGAGGACAGGGGCTGCCAGAGCTTTTTATGCCCTCTGTGGCTGCCAGACCTGCCCAGTCTGCAACCTGGGAATGCTATTGGTTGAATTTGTCCAAGAATTTACATGATCCCATCACATGGACTTGCATCCATTTTGTGGCTGACATCCATTTTGTGTTATCCTTAAAGGGAAAAGAAAAATACATCACGATGGGAGAAAGACAAAAACAAATGTTTTAAGGACCCCAACCCCCTCGGTAGGTATTATCAGGCAGAATAAATAATTATTGCTGCATTTTTATGGATGTCCAGGGTGTTTTAATACCCAATAAATCAATATTAGGCATCTGGCAGCCATTTTGGGTCAATGTCCCCTAACTCCCCTTAAAGGAAAAAAAATACAGCGATCTGAGAAAAGACATAAAGGCACATTTTAAGGACCCTAAACACCCTTGTAGGTATTATCAGCCAGAATAAATAATTATCGCTGGGTTTTTACAGATATTCAGGACATTTTTAACAGCTCTTTTCATCCTGCATCGCCATTAACGAAAACAAAAAGTAACAAACCTAATTTTTTTGATTCGGTTCGGCTCGTTCCAATTTCATTGCCAGGTTTGTTATTTGTACGAATAATGGAACCAAAAAAAAATTCATTTCGTCCCCACCTCTATTTTAAAGTAATTCTTTTAAACACAACCTTTCATGGCCTGTTGATGTGATTGCCAGTTGTCAAGCTGGCTGAAGTCCATGAAATCTTACACCAAATACCACCTGTAGAAGACTGCTATTTCTGCAGTCTTACAGGGTTACCTTTCAAATGAAAGAGTGTACTTTAGTACTTAGCAAGTGTATTCAGAGGTCCTACGAAATTCAGTGGGACTTAGTCCCAGGACAATGTGTATAGGACCTCAACCTAAGGCCACATGGAAAAAAATATATTTAGGTTGAAGTACAGGTGGGCAATCACTTTTAACTGTACTGAACTCAGAAATCTCTTGCTGTGTTATCCCTCCAAGTTCTTTTGGGAAAAGATAAATGGATTAGAAAGGTGTGTGAGGGAATCCCAAAACATACCAGCATATGAAGGAAGTCCTGAAAGTTGTTGATACAGGAAAAATCCTCCCCTTATGTTAGGTGGAGTTACTTAATTGCATAATACAAAAAAGAACAAAGCTTTCTTTGCCAAGTTGGAATGCTCCGTTGCACCTGTTCTGCTGCTTAGCTGGCTAGAAAAGATCAAGAAGGGCACTTGGGTTTCCCAGTAATTTGCTTCTAAACAGATGGTTGATGGATATGTTTGTCCAGATGCCAAGACTCATTGATTTTCCAGGATAATCTGCATTAATTTGAAATGGAAGCAGAACACCTGGCCTCCTTTACTGAGTGTGCCTTCTCACCCTTCCTCCTACAAGTATTTACAACACTCTTCCAGAAGCAGTGCTTCAGCACCATGCAAAGTGTGACGCTACATGTATAGTCAGTGTCGCACTTGGAGCCACACAACTGTAGATCAGGGTACTGAGTATCCTTGTTGGACCTAACAGAGACCTCCCCTAAAGTGTCTCCTTTTTCCTCACTGTTTTGCTTTGTTTTAGTTGTGGTGGGATATATCTCCTCAAGAAGGACAACAGTATAGGTCAGTGTTGGAAGATCTATGGCACAGGTGCCAAAGGTGACACGCAGAGCCCTTTCTGTGGACACACAACATTGCCCCCTCCCAGCCACGGCACTTCCCTCTCTGCTCGGAGCATGTCAATGTGCTCCATGTAGAGAGCAGTGGGGGAGGGAGGAAGCAGCTTGTGGGCTTGTTCGTAGCCCGTTTACTCTCCAGCCACAACGCTTTTACAACGTCCAGACAGGTGTGACTGGAGAGTACACTGGGGCTACGATGAACCACCACTCCCCCTGGCTTTCCCAATGGTGTAGTACCCCATCTGCCTCTCTGCCCAGGGAAGAGAGGGTGCTGTGGCCGCGGGAAATTCAAAAGCCTGCTCTTCAATCCTCGCTTTCCCAAAGGGTAGCACCCGAAGCATTTGTAACCTGGTGTACCAATGTATTCAGGTTAAATTGCCGTATTGGCAGTTTGCGAAAAATAAGTGGGTTTTGAAACACAGTCTGGGCACTCAGTCCAAAAAAGGTTCACCATCACTGGTATAGGTAATCATGGAGCAGCCAGGTAATAGCTCTGGCACTGTGCAAGAGGAGAAGGCAATGAGATATTGGTTGTCTCCAAGCTTTCCCCCAGTTCAAGTAAAAGCAAAAAAAGCAAAGTGTTCTGTTTATATACCGCCCCATACCACTACAAGTCGTCTCTGGGTGGTTTACAATTTTAATTACAGTGTGCAGGCTACACATTGCCCCCCCCCAGCAAGCTGGGTACTCATTTTACCGACCTCAGAAGAATAGAAGGCTGAGTGAACCTTGAGCCTGCTACCAGGGATTGAACCCAGGTCGTGAGCACAGTTTTACCTGCAGTACAGGCATTTAACCACTGCACCACGAGGTAGTTTGGATACCCTTGGTGTCATGTCCCCAGGGCTGAAAATACTGCTACTAAATGTCAGATCAGCAAATGAGAAAGCAACAGAAATCCAATTTTGATACGGCATGAGCATGTCAGCCTTACTTGCATTACTTTTACTTAATTAGCGGAAGGTGTATGTGTGTGTGTGTGTGTGTGTGTGTGTGTGTGTGTGTGAATTAGCTTCATCCACAAGGATTCTCTGGGCAACATCAGGCAAGATTTTATAAGGAGGTGGGGTGGCCAAGTGGATAGGAATAGTAGTGAATGCCTCCCTGACGCAAGGCGGGGATCCCAGTGTGCTTACAAGAGGATAAAGTAATGCCATTACTGAAAAATTCCTCCTTGAACTCCATAAAATTAGAAATATGGAGCAGAATTTTGATTGCCATGGAGTGCTGCAGGGATAATGGAAGAAGAATAAAGTTCTGTTGCATTAGCACAGTATTGAGATTATCCCTGAAAATCTCAAACCATGAAAATCTGAAAGGGAATGTGCAAAATGACAGTAAAGAGAAGTATAGAAATATTGAAGTGGTTTTTTTTTAATTCTTGGTTTTAATTATTTTCAATCTGTTACAACCTGTTTGACTATTTTGAGCTCTGATTTATGTCATTTTTAGGCAAAAGATGAGAGATAAACATATTGCCTTTCATTACACAGTGTGAACCACCTTGAATATAGGAAAAATAAAATAATTCCACCATCAAATGTACCCACAAGGGCAATTGTTGAGAAGACATGTTTTGTGGGTTAAACACATTGGTGTATTTTGTGGATTAATTGGCTTAATGTCTGAAGTGGCAATCATATGCTTGTTTGCAGATTAGTTATATCTGTAAACTAATATAAGGCGATAAGTTTTCTTCAATATTAATATATTATTATCATTAAGTTGTTGTTGTGTCATTACAGTCGTGACTGACTCCTTGTGACCCCATTAAGTTACCCTCTTCTAATATAGCAACATCCCATGAACTCTGTATGTGACAGGTTTGATTTGCTTCTTGAATCAGAATGTGGCTCTTTTGACCTCTGTAGATCTCAATGGGTGTTGTTAAAAGTCAAGAGGTACTTTCTTAATATTACCTAACCATAACCACAGACCCTTCTACAGTTATATCATATCTCTGTTGGGATATTATGTGCATTATATGAAAATGACATAAAGAAGGGCAGGGAGCAGCACAGGGATATTAAAAAATGCTTCAAGCTGCCAGACTATTTTTCATACCCAAAGATTATAACACGAATGTTTAATTTATAATATTTTCTCAAACATGGAAAAACTCAATGCACTGGTAGATTTATGTCACAATATCCTTATTACAGAATACTTCAGTTTCAAATATGCAACTCTTGGGCCAATTCACAAGAAAATATATACTCCAATGACTTCCAAGATGGCTGTCTCCAGAATCCATTAATTTCTAACACATAATGTTGTTGCATTTTAAAAGTCTACATTTGGGAGTATGCACAAAAATAAAACATAAAGTACATAATGAATCTTCTCCTAAAATTAATCCTTCTAATAGTAAAACAAGCTTTGATAATACAAACCACATAGCACATTACAAATATGAGTCACTTCGGGGTAGGGGGCTAGGATTTTTATTTTTAAAATTATTTTCTTTGTTTTAATTATGCAAATATATGTTGTAGAATTTTAAAACATTGTAACAAGGACTGAGGGGGCTGAAAAAATCTAAATAAATTATATGCTGCTATATTTATTATATATTTATTTTAGAGTATTTTTGCCCCGCCTTTCCCCTTGGAAAAAGGACCCAAGGTGGCTTACAGTAATGAGGGATAATATACAGTCAAGTACAATTAAGACATGTTTAAGTATTGAAAACAGGGAATTGAGGAACATCCTATAGCATTAATAGGCAACATTACATAAAAACTACAAGAGAACGTGAGTGGTTAAAGTTAAATATATGCATACACTGTCATAATATACCTGCTTTGATTTGATTGAGCAAATAAATATGTTCATTAGAATGACTTCCTCATTGCTCTTCCAAAGGTATAGCCATTTGCATTTGCAGGTCTAAAATAGTTCTGATTTGGAAACATATCTTTTTGCATTGATGCAAATGCAGGAAGGCTAAAGAAGACATGGATATCCCTTCCCCTTGCCAATTTTCCACTTACAAACAATCACGATCACACTAGGATTACTGAACATATTGTCAGTGTATCTAATACAGAGATACATTCTTGTGCTATTTAAAGATATTTCTTATATTACTCCATTCTAATTGTCAAGCCTGCCAATAACATTGAAACTGTATTAAAAATGACCATAGAATAATGGTTTGAATTGCTAAAGCTCAAAAACATATTGAAAAAAAGTCAAGTTCCATAAATAATTAAATTCAGTGTTGCATCAGGCATGTAGCCAGAAAGCTTGACTTGGGGTTATAGGTTAATACTTGTTATACAACCTCAAAAGTCCAAGGAACAAAGACAGCAGCTACTGTAGTATAGCTTTGCATTATTTGCATAAAAGTCGTTCTCACAAATGTGAAAACTTTCATTGAGGTGACAAGGAAACAGCTCTCCTTCCAGCAGCGAGAGGATAATTTTTGCAGTTGTGTGTTCTCGCTAGAACAAAACGAGTGAGGATTTAAATCCCCAGCTAGTACAGTGGTGGAGCTAATCTTTTAAGTAGAGGCTAAAACCATATTTAGTCAGGATCTACTGCTTGTTGGAGCAACATAAAGGGAAGATTGCCCAGTATCCAGCCTGCCTCACTTGGAGCTCTCCGTGGTTCTGTCATATTGCTGTTCCTGTTTCTCTGCAAAAGCTGAGTCCTGCTTAGTTGGGAACCATCTGACCTGACTCACCATTGTGTGAAACAAACCCATAATAGAAACACTGTAACTTAGCAAAACATTCACTGTAATATCTTATAAAAGGGTTTGTTTTTTGAGACTATGAGAGAGAGAGAGAGAGAGAGAGAGAGAGAGAGAGAGAGAGAGAGAGAGAGAGAGAGAGAGAGAGAGAGAGAGAGAGAGAGAGAGAGAGAGAGACTTCTGATAGCATATAAAGTAAATCTATATGCCTTCTAATATGTGTCCTCAGACAAGCCTTTACAGTGCTTGTCAAGGATTGCCAATTATTCCAAGAGAGCCCTCTGCCTGCCACTGTATCTGCATTGAGTGCCCATGCACATTTTAATGAGTGCATATTTTGGATGTAGAAATTGATGTTACTGTATTGCATTCCGTAGACCAGGAATGTCCAAGCTTCAGCCCTCCAGATGTTTTGGACCACATCTCCCACAGTCTTTTGTCATTGGCAAACTAATTAGAATTCTGGGAGTTGTGGTCCAAAACATCAGGAGGGCCGAAGTTTGGACATGTCTGCCATAGACTTTCATTCTATTTGCTTAGAACAGGATTGGGTACTTTTAGCACATTCTGCCACCATATCCTCCAGGGGCTCCACAGAAATGTACCAATCAACACAAGTGGTAGCAGGAAGTGTGTTTCTGATTGTGAATGTGTGTTTGTCGTTACAAACTGCATGACGCTCCTGCAATACTTTGAACAAATGCCTAGTCAGTTTTAGCTTAGCAGTAGCAAGATTTTAGTAATATTTTAATAAGATTCTAAGTGTGTGCGTGCACACACATGCACACACACGCACATGCACACACAAACAATTTGGATATGTATATTTTAAGTTTATGTATGTCTGTATTGCTCATTGACCATAATGAAGTTCATTCATACTTTGAACAGTGATTTGTTATTACTAGCAGCTTCCCTTAGTGGTAGTTCACTATTTTATGCTGGGTGAAACCATTTTTGGTGTGTGGTGGTAGTGGGATGGAGACGTCACTAGACCTTTGTGGTTGCATGGACCCTCGGGACCATTATTTTTTTCCACCCCTGGCTTAGATAACCCTATAGGCTCTAGAATGGATGTTCTTTTTTAAAAAAAATATGGTACTTTTCATATTGGTATCATGAGAAACTGGGATCCCAGAGCAAAACTGATCACCATAACTCACATGTTTAGCAATAATGCCTTGTACATCAAATAGGTGTGTGTGTGTGTGTGTGTGTGTTTTCCTTCAATAGAACAGTGATGCCCAGTTTTATTTATCAGCACAGGCCTGCTGATTATTAACTGTGGTATATCCCATGGACTGGCAGTGATGAATTTGTCTGAGAAACTCCATGTCTGGAACGTCCTAAGAACATTTTTATTTCTAGCTATTACAGCTATCCCTTTGCTTGTTGCTTTTTCCTGTGTTGCTCCCTCTTTTGGGTCTATTTGGGAACAGCGGTTAAATAAGAGCATGGTTAGATAGATGAATACTGTGTATATCAGTGTTTAGTTACAAGACATCCAGAAGAACAGACATATGGCGACAATGGGAGTTTGCAAAGTGGATCAGGATCTGCAGCATAAAGGAAGGAAGTCATAAATGGCCTGAGGAAAAGTGACTGAGGGCATGTCAGCATGCGGACACTCTTTCAAGCAGTTCCGTGATTATTATAATATTATTTTTAAAGGAAAGTCTCCTTTTTTCCTCGTGCTGAATCCAGCTTCCCTTGTTATACAATATGCTGAGTAGCTGTACTTTTTCTTCTGTAAACACTCATCTCAGTCATCTGACTTGTTCTTACCCCATTTCTGTATCATCATGTTTAACTTCTCTGATTTCTCTAGAGGCGCAGAAAGAAATCGTATTCCTAAATGTTCATTGGTTAAAGATGAAGGCAGGTGGGTGTACAAAATCACTGTAGATATCCAGAATCTGCTCCAAGCAGGCTGAAACCATTTCCTTTGAGGTTGAATATGGTGGGTAATTCTGTATGTGGTGAGACTGGTAATAAACTGTTGGACTATGTCCATGTCTGTGTCCGTGTCTGAATGTGTGTGTCCATGCCCATGCCCGTGCCTGTGTCCGTGTCCATGTCTGTGTGTGATCACAAGCTGTAGCAGTGTGTATGTGAGAGAGGAGAAAGACAGTTAACATCTTAAACTAGTTTTAACCTGGGTCTTACTTTGATGCAATATGTTTTCCCCTCTAAACAGTCTATCCCAAAGTTAATGGAACATGGGGCTTCTGAACAAAATTAAATGCAGGATGTTACCTTAGAGGAGATTTGACAAGACAAGATTAACCTTTGCTGAACCTGGGTGTCTATGAGATTTTTGCAGGCAATCCAAATTGGCCTCAGTCTCACTGCTGAGCTGTAATATTAATACTACATTGCAAAGGTGCCATAGGTTTTCTCCGTGTGGACAGGTGGCTCTCCAAGCTTCCCTCCTCACTTTGAATCCTCACCAAGGGCAGTGAAGTAATCCCATCATCTCTTGGAAGAAGGGACCTGCTCCCTGAAGGTTGGGTCTAAGTGAGGCTTTTGGGTCACTTTCACCAGGGCCCTCCAAAAGCTGGTGCCATCTCTCTTTCTCTCTTTCTCTTTCAATATGCCAGTTTCTCCCCAGAGTCAAGCAAATGGGAAAATATTTGTGAACTATATCAGAAATGGGCTATTCTTGGAGTTATGAGGTACCTGGAAGTGGTTCACCAGTCCTATCTTCTGCTGCGGCTTTGAGGCCATGCAGCTTGCCCACCCCTGTACAGGTGGCAAGGCATGTGGCACAATCAGCTACACACAGCTACGATGACCTCCACTCACTATGGGTTCAAACTCCTGGTCTCTGACTGCACCACCAACCAAACATAGGGTAACACCATGTTAATATGTTACTATGGACAAAATGTTCCAACCTCTATGTTCCACACCCCACTGAAAGTATGTAAGCATGCCTCACTTCCTTTCCATCCAGTGCTTTGGTTTTTGTGAAAACCAAGCCAACTTCCTCTAAAGTTAAAGACTTTACTAAGACTTTACTGGATGGACTTTACTGACAAAACTTAAAATTCATCAAGGGAGATGTCATATGGAAGATACATCCTTGAAAACAACACTGTTGAAGGTTTTATGGTAAAAACACACCTTGATAACAGGCACTAAATGTGGGTAATGTAGGGGAATATCAACTTTGACCTGTTGGAAGTGGCAACATTCTGCATTAACTGAAACCTTTAAAGTAATTTCAAGAACAGCCTCACATATAATTCATTATGTGTGACAAAGTGGTAGAATGTGGCAAAGAGATTAAAATAAGGATTCTTAATAATGGTTGGTACTAATAAAGTAGGACCAATTATGAATAAAAAACAAAGCCTTCTCAGGCTGGTTTGCTACCAGACGTAGAACAAATGCATCAGTCCCTATGATTGGGGCTGAAATCTTATGTCTCTTCCTGAAATTAAAACATAGCCATCTTGCAGTTCCCCAAATTCCACAGCCAAAGCCAAACTTTCCCAAGCTCTGTTTGGGAGTGGGAAGAATCACTTTTACCCTTCCTTTATATCTCATCATTTGAATTGCTCCATAGCATGGCATCATGAAGAAATGGTTTCTAGACTGAATCAATTTGCTAGCCACAAATAAAGCCACTAGCTCAAATGCTGAAAGTGAGCCAACATATATGTAAATCCCAATGATGCAATGGATCTGTTCAAAATGGGACCATCACTTAGCCACAAATGTAATTCTCTTATGTTCGTACTTGAGAGGCAGCAGCATGAAGGACTGCTGAATGCTCTCCAGTACAGAAAATCAGATTAACAGAGATAATATGTCTGTGGAGATTCTCAGTCATCCAGGTGAGGTTATCTGGACGTTGAATCATGGTGACTGGACTTCTTTTCTTGAAAGATCAAAACGTTTCGTGCTTATCCAAGCAGTTTCTTCAGACTGACAAAGCTGCTTGGATGAGCAGCGAAACATTTTGATCTCTCAAGAACAGAAGTCCAGTTGCCATCATCTTCCAGATAAGAGAATCTTTGTTTTGCATGACTTTTACTAAGAAGAAAACAGGAAAACGGAACCATCTGAGTGATTTTGGTGATTCCTAATGTTGTCACTAAATTGCTTGGGCAAACCATCATATCCATATACAACATGTACCAATATTAACATTTACACTGCTAGGCAAACAGAGCTGGCATATTCAAGTCAAGTAATGAATCATTTTGATCATCGTCCTTCATATCAGCTTGTGGGAGTTCAGTAGGATGCTTTTAAAAATCCACCACAAATGATTTCTCAAGAAGGGGAAAATATTGACGAGCAGATGGTACGTCTATTGCAATGATGATGATGATGATGATGATGATGATGATGATGATGATGATGATGATGATGATGATACTTGGGAGGAATAGGTCTTTGCACTAACTGTTCCTTGCCGTTGCTTTTGGTAGGAATAGAAATCTTCACTTTGCTTATCTTCTCTTAACCATTCTTCACACATGCCTCATCCTGTTGGTCATAGTACTTTATGTATAAACATTTTAAGTTATTCCAGAACATGGAATATATGTTCTGGAACCAGTGATTTTCCATGAAATGTTAGTGTCTGAAAATAAGTAAATCGATTTCTCTGTTTCACTCTTTTCTAACAAATGTGCTGAATCACAAGTCCAGTTCTTCCTAGCCAACAGCAACTCAGCCTCCAAAGTCTGAGAACATAACATTTGATGCTGGTGGGAAAATGACTGATAACAATGAGCCTTGCAGTAATTATTTCTTACTCCTGTCAAAAATGTATAGAACTAACCTTTACTACAAAAACAATACACAAGTACTAAAAAGCATAGTGTTTGCTGCTTATTAGGTCTTACGTTTTCCCCCTGTAACCATTTCTCCTCTTAGAAAGTTGGGTAGGAAGATAAAAAAAGAAACAGTATCTCCATTGTCACTAATTGTTTTGTCTTTTTCTTTTTATCTCTACATAGCACTCCTTTTGGCATGTCTATAAGGTAGGCCAGTGTTATCATTCCCTTATTTTCCTAAACTAACATATGTCTCCAGAAAGAGAACAAATATAAGACAATTCCAGATGACCACTAATCTCATGGGGTTGGTGCTACCAGTAAATTAACAACACCTAACCCTTTCTCTCCTTTCTTCCTCCTGATAAGGGATGGCGAACTTATGGCACGGGTGCCAAAGGTGGCACTCGGAGACCTTTCTGTGGGCACCCGACATCGCCCCTTCACAGATACCTGTACTCAGGTTAAATGGCTGTATTGGCACTTTGCAACAAAAACAACAACAACAACAACAAAATAGTGGATTTTGAATCACAGTTTGGGTACTCAGTCTCTAAAAGGTTCGCCATCACTGTCCTAGACCATTATCTGATTTCAGTAATGGATAGATAAGGAAAACAAACTAAAGCTTAATTCAGGCAACACAAACGTGCACCTGGTCAGTCAAAAGGCAGAACAGGGAATATGGATTCCCTTTATATTAGATGGAACTATGCTGTTACTCAAAGGTCAAGTCTGCAGACCATATGCACTCCTGGATTCAACCTTGATCCTGAATGTACAACTTTCAATGGTGGCAATGAGTGCATTTGCACAATTCAAGCTTGCATGTCAACTGCTCCTTTTCCTTGGGATGACCAATCTGGCTATACAACATGATGCAAAAGCTGTAGAATGGCTAGGTTTTTGGGGAATCTCTTTCAAAGTCATTTGATGTGGTGATTTTAATGTATATTTATAAAAATTAAAAGAACCTTAATTGGGAAAGAATAGTATTATCTGTATCAGTTCAATAAGCAATGTTCTTTCTAATGAATGTAACAGCAATTCTGCATGCCCATTAGAGAATGTGCCATTGTGGTATTCTTTCTGAAAAAGAATACACAGGAATGTAGTATAAAATGTTGTAAACGTGCTGGAATGATCTAGGACCCACCTTAAGTCCTTTAGGGGAGAAAGGTTGGATTGAAATAATTATTTATTTAAATAAATAAATTAAATAAATATATTGTGAATAAAGAAATTAAAGAAATAAAGAATTACATTTTGAATTACTGACTAGATATTTGAAGAGAAATGGCTAAACACACTGTTTTCCATTGCTATGAATGACTTCCAAAATGGGCAGTTAACTTGTATGGATCTGATCTGTGATTTTGCAAGTTGTGTGTATGAGAAACCAGCTATCTGAATTTCGAATCAAAATAAATGTTACTTGAATGGCATGATGAAAAACCAAGTGTGGGATTTTACAGAGCTAGACCTTCATCCAATATTAGTCCCAATTTGAGTGGTTTCTCCACCCACCACCACCATATCAATAGGAAATTGATAATTCAACAATTATGTAAGTTTACTTATTTGATTTGGGATTAACAATTGGATATACAGTAATACTTTGGTTTAAGAGTACCTTGGTTTAAGAGCATTTTGCAGGACAAGCAAATATTTCTTCTAAATTATGTCTTGATCAACAAACAATGTCTTTGCTTTGATATGATATGAGTCTTGCAATACAAGCACTGGAGCAGGTCACATGATCACAGGTGAGCCAATGGTGGCTCTCTCTCCCTGCTGGATTGTGGGGTATTGTCTGGAACAGGTATGTCCAAACTTCGGTCCTCCAGATGTTTTGGACCACAACTCCCACAGTCCTTTGCCACTGGCAATCTAAGCTTAGAATTTTGGGAGCTGTGGTCCAAAACATCAGGAGGGCCAAAGTTTGGACATGCCTGGTCTGGAACATTCCCTCTCAGGCAAGCCTCCAAAGCAGAAGGAGGAGGGAGGAATGGAGGTCTCCCTTATTCATGTATTAATATATTCATTCATTCATTCATTCATTTTTGCAGTTTGTATGCTGCCCACTACCCAAAGGTCTCTGGGCGGCTTACAATTAAAATAAACAATTAAAACATGAAAATGTCAATAAACAAGATGCCCTAAGCACTTTCAATCTTGCCTGATTTTGGAAGCTAAGCAGGGTTGGCCCTGGGTGGTACTTGGATGGGAGACCACCAGGGAATGCCAGGTGCTGTAGGTGCCTGGAGTAGGAACTGGCAAACCACTCCAGTATTCCTGCCAAGAAAACTCCATGGACATGGGGTCACGAAGAGTCAGTCACGATATAACAACACAACACACAAACAGACAATAAAAACAATAAAAATATTTAAATGTGTGTGTGTGTTGTGTCGTTCCAGTCGTGACCGACTCTATGTGACTCCAAATATTTAAATACAATACACTAAAATTGTCATCAAGATCCACAATCTATGTTATGTCAATTAATGGCATTGATGGCATTTCAGCGCCGGGTAAAAAACGTCTGGAACAAGGTTTTTTACCTGGTGCCAAAATGCCATCAATGTCAGTGCCAGGCGGATCTCACTCAGGAGGGCGTTCCATAGCCTCGGGGCAGCTGCCAAAAAAGCCCTATGTCTACAAGCCATCTCTCTGACCTCCCTGAGGGATGGCTCTTTGAAAAGGGTCACCCTGGCTGGATCTTAATTGTTGGGTAGGTTCATATGTAAGGAGGCAGTCCTTCAGGTATCTAGGGCGTAAGCCATTTACTACATTTAGGGCTTTATATGTCAAAACAAGCACTTTGAATTGGGCTCGGGAAACAACTGGGAAATTTGCTTTGATATGAGAGTGTTTTGGTTTACAAACATGTTTCTGGAATGGATTATGATTGTAAACCAAAGCATTACTGTAGGTCTGAAATATTTGCTATCCCAACAAGGGTAGCCATGGAACATCAGGATGAGTAATGTGGAATATGCAAGCCTTCCTTCCCTAGCTATGCTCCTGATGAAACATCTTGCTCCCCTACCCTCAGCAAATATCCCCAGGAACAAAATCTCATATTAGAGGAACTTTTCTCACTACTGGTCATGGTTTGAAGTTTGTGGGGGTAGTTTTTCAATAGTGTCCTCACTGGAGATAGAACAGTGAAACTTCCCCTCTCCATTGGAGAAAATATTCCCACATGGGGCATTAAGACTAGGAGGTTCTAAGTCTCTAAGAGCTGTTTTCCAGCCAATGATTGATGGTGCAGCCTTGTTGGGAGGAGAAATGGTAGGCAATTTGCTCTCTGCTGCTTCCAATAAGATCTGCTTGTACAATTCTGAACACAGCATAATATATTACAGAGGCACCTTAATTTTCCATTCTTTCTTTCACCCTCTGACAAAGGGTACTAAATCCTATGGCACTGCGACTGGCACTTCTTGCTACCTAGGGAGTTCAAGAGCACATAGGGTTTTTTTAAAACAGTACACACATGGCCCTGAGTTTGCCTTGCCTGGTGCAGAGCATTGCCAGCTGGCCTTCCATGCTCCCAGGGGCAGTGGCAAACACTGCTGTTGCTGCCAATTCTCCCAGGGAATCCCTGGAAGTGTTGATATTTTCATGAAGCTCCTTGAGCCAAAGAAGAATTAAGTTACGACAGCAAACATTTTTCAACTACCGTTTTCCCCACCGGACCCTTTCCTGGCTTCTAGTCCATGTTTTCATAAATATTCCTTCAGGCTCACTTAGCAAGCGTGAAATGCATATAGTTTATTGAAATAAGGATGGATTATGTAAGTGTTTAGAAATCATTTCTAGCACAAAATGAAGTTCAGAGGAAGTTACGTCTGTCTTGTTGAGCTTTCTTCATTGGTCATTTTCACGCAGCCAATATACTGAATTCAAAATGTTTCCATAATAAATATGCATAGCAATTTTTAAAAATGCAGGTGGATATGTTTCTGCATATCATATGTGATTCATCTGGTGATGGATGAAGGCTGCGAGTTCAATTCCGAAAGGGTTTGAATGTTTAGCCTTTCAACAAAAGCTAAGCTCTCACTAGACAAGGTGGATCCCCTTCCTCAGGTGAGGAAACATGAGGGTGGTGAAGTGGAAAGGCAGATACCTGTATATATGGAGCTTTCGTATATTAGTGTGTTGTTTCCTGAACTGTGTGGTATATCATGCTGATGTGTGTGTGTGTGTGTTGTGTCATTACAGTTGTGACCGACTCTTCGTGACCCCATGACCATGGAGTTTTCTTGGCAGGAATACTGGAGTGGCTTGCCAGTTCCTACTCCAGGTGCCTACAACGCCTGTTATTCCCTGGTGGTCTCCCATCCAAGTACTAAACCAGGGCCAACCCTGCTTAGCTTATGAAAGCAGGCGAGATCGGATGTGCTTAGGGCATCTAGGCATACGATGTAACAAAAGCTGAAGCGTCCCTTGAAAAAACAAGTCATTAAGTTTAGATGAAATTGGCACTTGTTGCCCACAGAGAAGAGCTATAAATCTCTGCTTATTTCATTCTTGCAGGTGAGAATGAAACATTTAACATCCTTAACATCCACAATGGTACATTAACAGAGGAAAATATACATTTCAGTTACTTAGTAGAAATGCAGGAAACAACTAAGAATGAGTAGAGTCATCATTGCACCTTGTAACATTAATCCTGAATACATGCAAGCTTGTGTATGTTTTCAAACAAACACCTTTTCAGTTATATTACTATGGAAACTCCATCTGAAACAGATATATATAGGAGTATGTATCAAAGAACTCAAAGATGAGTTCTTGTTGGCTATGCTATTGCTGTTTTCAGATGTATGAACAGAGACACCAAGCTTTTAAGCAGGATTCTCCACCCCCACCCCCACCCCATATATAATTCCCTGTAGCAACATTAGTGAGGAGGTGTGGCTTCCAGATGTTGCTAGATTAACTTTGGTAGACCTGGTCAATGTAACCAATGTTGAGAGGTGATGTTCATTTGAGCCCAATACCATCAAGAAGATGATACATCACTCATCCCAGTTCTAGCACAAAGAATGGCTTTTCTCAAACTAATATTTCTAACAGAGATTTACTAAGAATACTTTTATTTCTAGTTCCTTTTGCTTCCTGATAGTTACGAAGGCATCATTCCTAGTTTGTGATGTCTCACAATACCACAGTAAGTTCTTGATTACCTTTAAGGAAAAAAAAGCAATATTTTATTATTCTTGAATGCATTCACTCTCTTCTCCCACTGTTTTAAAAAGAAAAGAAAGCTCAGTCCTTGATAGAAGTAAAATAAAGGCAGGGATTGGAAGAACTACATTTTTGGATCAGAACTTGAAAATGTAGTGGATTGGATCTCGACTTAGTCATTATACTAACCTCTTAGGACACTGGTTGAACTGCTATATTGCAGCCAGAAGCTATGCTCCTGACTCTGGGTTCATCCCCAGGGGGCCAGCTCAAGGTTGATTCAGCCTTCTTCTGAGATTGGTAAAATAGGGCCTTTTTACACGACCCCTAAGATCCGCTGGCCACTTAAATTCGGACCAGAGATCTTAGGGGTTCGTCGCTCTTCCTCTGTCTTCCTCTGTCCCCACCCCCCTCGGCACTTCCTGGTTGCTGGCTGCCTGAGGGACGGAGAAAAAAGAAAGAAAAGAATTCCCGTTTACCTCCGTTTTGTTCCGGGCAGCATTCAGATCTCTTAAAGGGGCTCGGGGCGGCTTCCACTGGCAGACAGAGATTAAGAGTGTTTGGACATTGGAATGCCTGGAGGAGTTATATCTCTCGGGACCCGGTTTTCCATCAACTGCTCCTGCTCCTGCTAATTTCCACAGCCTTCTACTACCGCAGCTGCTTTTTTCACAGAAGAGATTGGGAAGTGCTGCGTGAATGAGAGAGAAAGCTGGAAGCTCAAGGTACTGTCTCAGAGTTATAGAATTAGTTGTTTGGCAGTGATTAATTAAAGCTCTGTAGGACAGAGGCTTCCACCCTTAGGTTAGGGCCAGCTGTTTCAGCAGGATAGCTGAGAGGGGAGAGAATTGTGAAGACACCAAAGTAGTCAGAATGATAACCTCTGCACCCAGTGAACAGGAGGAAGTTCTGGATGTCTCCCTCCCTACTCCAGTATTATCTCAGCTTCAGAGGACCATGTCAATAGCCATTACACCTATCTCGGACCTTAGAGAAACCAGTAGTAGAGAGCATTTGTTCACTCCCCTACAAGCCAGGGCGAGTAGCTCGGGACCTGTTACACCTCCCTCCCCCCTGCTCAGGTGTCATATGCAATCTATGAGGAAGAACAAGCCTCTGATTGCTGCTAAAGATTACAGCAGAATAACGAGCAAGATGAAGCAAACCACTATAACTGATTATCTCAAAAGAGGGGGACCTGCCACAACTAGGGTGGATCAAAGCAGACTGACCTCTTCTGGGATGTATGGAACACAGTCAATAGACTTACCAGCAAGTGTTATGAAGGACTATCAAATCCTGGATTGCAGCTACTTGGAAAATAATTTAAATGCTGATTTTGGTGAACTAAGGACAATAGAAACGTTATACTCCCCTGTGGGTCCAATTGAGAATATTGTGGTCAACAATTTGCAAAAAGACACCACTGCATCATTTACAAACCTAGACACGCCCTCCTGTACTAGGGACAATGACCCCTAATTAAATCAGAAATCTGTTGATGAAATTAGAGATCTACTAAAGGACATTAAAGAGCTTATTGTGACTATGCTTGGATGCTTGCTAGAAGCCAAAAAATCACCTGAATTGACAACCCAGAGTACAGGGCAAAGGGAGAATGTTGTTGACCACCTGCCTCCAACAGACGAAGTGGAATTCTACAACTTATCCCCTGAAACTATCAACAAAATCACAGGGTTAAATATGGAAGAGCTGCTTTTGTGTGCTGGTCCATCAACTATTATGCAAACCAGATCACCTCTCCTGATCCCACCCATTGTTGACACGGAAGGGGATGCTGCCAGTTATACCAGCTCCACCCTCATAAAGGGTCCCACACAGAGAACTGTGGAGATGCATGATGGTGGGCTAAGAACAAAAGACAAGAAGAAAGATCCCTCACAAAAGAAGCTACCCCTGTCAGCGATGGAGAAAAGGAAATGCAGAAGCAAAATAGATAGCAACCATTATGCCAAGGGGAACAGGAGGATGGACTTTAAACCTTTATTCAAACAGCTAGAGCCCAGAGATCGTCCTAAGAGATCCAAACAGGGTAAATCCAGTTCACATCATAAGAAGTTAAAGCTAAAAGAAAGACAGGGGGGACACTCACCAGTGTCGGGGACAGCAGTAGAAGAGATGCCTTCACCTGCCAGCCATGTCCAGAAGCAAGAGGGAGGTAGTCACCCAAAGGAGCAAGACTTACAGGAAAAGGCTCAACAACAACAGTCGGCATTAAGGAAGAATTCTGAATTGATAGGAGCCTCCCAAGAATCTACAAAGCTGGACACCTATATGAGTAAGCCTATCCCAGTTTTGATCAGACCTAGACCCACTGTCCCAAATCCTAGAAGGAAGAAGAATGTGTGGAGTAAACCAAAACACACAAAATGGAACAAAACTCAGAGAAGCTTGGACACCTTCAACAACCAAATTACTGAAACTCCTCCTTATTGGTGGCAGAGACATTATGCAAAGGATAATTGGGGCTGGTTCCAGCGAGACTGACTTGGGGATAATAATTTAGCCATGTGCAAAGCTGAAATCTTAAATTTTTCCAATTGTGAGCTTGGCTCAACCCCAGCACCTTTTACCTCTCCCTCAACTCATAAGCAGAGGGATCTAAATCATCAGATGAGCCAAGCTTCCTTTCAATATGACCACATTTTGTTCCCCCAAAGTGATTCAAACAATAATCTGTCACTGAGACAACATATGAGGGCAGATGATAATACAATTGAAATTCTCTCTTGGAATGTAGCTGGATGGCAACGTTGCCACCACTCATATATGGATGTTCCTTTCGTAAAGAAAGTGTATGACATTATCCTTCTGCAGGAAACATGGACAGCAGAAACGCCTCTTCTGAATGGTTATTATTCCTTTAACTTAGAGGCATCTGCTGGGATAGGTCCGGGAAGATTAATGGGTGGGCTGGTTATATTTGTTTCAACTACCTTAAAGGTAAAATGTGTTTTGAAACCACCTTTAGCCCACCTGGCAATGGCCGTACTGATGAGCTGGGTGAACGGCAGCCTTCTTATAATAAATGCCTATCTTCCACCTAGAACAAAGAAATCCTCTATTGAAGAAAACTGGTCAGCCTTAGATAACTATATATCAGATCTGTTAGCTGGGTGTCCCGAAGCAGAAATCTTGTTGGCAGGTGATTTTAATGCCCGAGTTGGACCAAATGATATATTTCTAGCAAAGAAATATAATCTGGTCTTAGAGGATCTATATGGGGAATCATATGGACTCCTGTCTACACGCACATCTAAAGACCCAAAGGCGAACTATGCAGGCGCATGCCTTGCTAAGTTATCACGTAGGATACAGCTTCATATTCTTAATGGGGCATTCTATGGGGACTGCCCAGGTGAATATACTTTTATGGCAGGTAAGAGGGCTAGTTCTATTGATTATATGCTTGTCTGCAATGTTTTACTACCTAGGATTAAAACATTTAAAATTCTGCCATTCTTGGAAGGGGATCATCTACCACTAAGCCTAAAACTGTCTCTTCCTCTGAATCCAACACAACCAAAGGACCAGTATACTCCACAGCTAGAATTTATAGGAAAAAGGTTAAAATGGTCTAGCACCAGTAGTACCAAAGTGAAAGAAATACTAACTACAGAGAAATTGCAATATCATCTCTTGCTCTTTAGCAACTTAAGTCCAGAGCAAGACCCTCTTGTAAACTTCCAGGCTTTGACCCAGGAAGTAAACTCCGTTTTGACTGTCCCTTCAGAGAACAAAGTATACCCTGCTTATAGGAACACAAAACCTTGGTTTGACCATGAATGTGTACAAGTTAAAAAAGAGCTTAACACCCTGTACCATCTGTCCCTGAACAAAGGTCAGGAGGAAATACCTGAAATACATCTTCAGCTGCTAGCTCAAAAGAAATTATATAAAACCACCATTCAGAGGAAGAAAAAAGAGCATGTAAGGAACTTATGGGAGGAGCTAATTCAGTCAGCCAAACAAAAGAACTCAGCTCAGTTTTGGAAACTTATTAATGCTGGAAGGGCGAAGAATTCATCGCCACTAGATATGCATGTTCCAGCAAATAAATGGGCCACTTTTTTTCAAAATCTCTATGATGATTCTGTGCAAGGCACTCCTATGGGAGACCTAAGGAATCTGCCTATATGGTCCCCAGTCAGCCCAAGAGAGATAAAAGACCATATTGGCCGTCTAAAAATAGGAAAGGCTCCAGGATCAGATGGAATTCCACCCGAAGTCCTCAAAGAAAATGTTGATTGGTGGGCACATTATCTAGCAGAATTATTCACATTTATAGACCAATCTGGCCGGATTCCCAAGCAATGGGGGATGGCTATTGTGGTTCCAATTTATAAGAAAGGTGATAAGAAAGACCCAGCAAACTATAGACCCATCAGCCTTCTAAACATCATTAGTAAGCTATACACAAGACATCTCTTAGAAAAACTAGAATTATGGCTTGAGCAAGAAGAATGCATTCCATTAGAACAAGCAGGCTTTAGAGGAGGAAGAGCAACAATGGAGCACTGTCTGATACTCCAACAATTAATTGAAAAATATGCCTCTAAAGACCCAATCTCCCTATATGCTGCATTTATAGATCTGAAGGCCGCCTTTGACTCCATCTCAAGGCAGAGGTTATGGCAAAAACTAGGCTCTTCTAGCATTGATAAAAGACTTCTTTACCTTATCCAAGCCCTCCATCAGGAAACATACCTTAAAGTAAGATGTAACCCACAATGCTTAACAAATTCTATCAAAACCTCCAAGGGAGTCAGGCAAGGCTGCCTGTTGGCCCCCACGTTGTTCATCTATTATATAAGCAATATGGTGAAGCATATGAGTGACTTAAAATTTCACCCACCAAAGCTTGCTTCACGGCACCTCCCAATACTGATTTATGCTGATGATACTGTTATTCTATCAAGGTCTCCAGTAGGTCTCCAAAGGGCCTTGGATAGCTTCACAGCCTACTGTGATAAAGAACACTTGACTATTAATTGTGATAAAACAAAAGTGATGGCCTTCGGCAGACGGCCAAAAATAAGATCTTGGATAATAAAAGGGAAGAAAGTTGAGCAAGTGCATAAATTCACCTATCTGGGGGTGATCGTGCAAGAATCTGGGGCTAACAATGCACACTGTAATTGGAGAGCTGAAAAGGCTGAGCAGTCTGCTAATGCTATTGTGAGATTCTTCCGAACAAAGGGAGGTCTCTTTGTTCCAGCAGCATTAAGGCTGTACCAACACAAAGTCGTAGCTCAGCTCCTATATGGCACCTATACAGGAATATCTCTGGCTGATCTGGCTGTGTTAGAGAAGGTACAATCCAAGTTCTTCCGTTCTATCTTACAAGTCCCTCCAGGTGTTTCCAACGCTTTGATACGATTAGAACTGGGTCAAATGAAACTAGAAGCCAGAATACTTATTGCCTCTGTTTGTCAGTGGCTTAAGAGCTTCTCAGACCAAAAAGGCCTTCTCCCTTTAATAAACCAAGACCCTTTTCAACCTAGGTGGATACAAACTCTAAAAAGAAAATTAGAATCTATGGGGTTCTCAATAGATGACCTATTGGTTCAGAGTACTACACAGGCCAAAGCACTTATTAAACAAAGGATCCAAGACATTGAGCGCCAACGAGATATAGCACAATCCCCTTTGTTTAGGGCTCCTATGGAGACCAGATATGTTATGAGAATGGCCAACTATCTCTTACAACTGGAAGAGCCTGCTTATCGGAGAGCCTTCACTTTAGCCCGCTGTTCAGTTATTCCTTCAATGGTTTTAGAAGGGAGATATAAGAAAATTCCCTATGAAGATAGACGCTGCATGTGCTCCCAAAGGGAGGTGGAATCTATGGTACATATGTTTTTTGTTGTCCTCTTCACAATCTTTATAGAGAGAGATTCATTCACCCATGCTTAGATAGACTTACAGTAGACCCAAACGAGATGGCCCTGGAAAGACTTTTAAGTGATGAAAACTCTTTTATTACCAAACAAATAGCCAAATTCTGCTTATACCTGATTAAATTCCATTCTAAGAAGGCGGGCTAGTTTTAACTAGAAAATTATCTATTTTCTTTTACTGGTTTAGTTTCTTTTTCGTTTTAATATTTCTATGTATATTGTTATATCTACACTGTTTTGTAACTCTACAATTTTGCAATCATGTTTAATGACTTTTAATGACTTTTATGGTTTTATACCGCAATAAAAACCTGACCTGACCTGATCTCTTAAAGGGGCGGGGCGCAAAAAAAGAACAAACAGAAGCCAGGAGAGCCCCGCACTCACTATCCTTACACCGGATCAAATATTTGTCACCATCAAAGACCAGGTACAAGAAAACTGCTGTTTGGTCATGCTAAAGTGGGCGGGGTCGCACTTAATTGTCTGCAAAGTCCGGAGCTGGTGGGTAAACATTTTTAAGGTCCGGACCTTGCAGCCATTTGCGGTGGAGCTTAGGGGTCGTGTATAAACGCCTATAGTTCACAGCTCATCAAGGGGTCGGGGGGGGGGTAATATGTAGCTTGCATAAATAAATTGCAAACTGCCCAGAGAGTGCTTTCAGTGTTGTAGGGCAGTATATACTGGTAAGTAGCACACTTTGCTTTTAAACCAATTCTCATTTATTTCAGTTTATTTCAATTTATTTATTTCAATTTAAATACTACTAACGCTATACCCAACTCATTTTTCCCAATTAATTCACATTTATTCTCCTGATCTATTTAATCCATTCCTAATCCCAACTTCTAAAATGAACTTGCATTCAAGATATATCAAAATTAAGAATACTTCTTGCCTTAACGTGTCATTTCTAAATAACTAATGGATATAAATGAACATGAAAGGGAACATTTCTGTTTTGACTGGCAATATAAATTGGGTTAACTGGTGGTTTAGGTATCTAGCTGCACCTCCTGTGAATGCAGCCAGCCTTTGTGAACTTTGGCAAACAGCACAGTCTCAGGGCACCACCAGAAGAAGGAATGACAAACCACTTTTTGAGTATTCTGTACCTGGAAAATGCTGAAAAGGGGTAGCCACATTTCAGAATTGACTTGACAGCACATGGTTATTATTATAAATTGGATTGATCCTTTTGGCTTCTGGTGAATCCATATCACTTGAATAGAAATAAGTCATTCACATTAATTGATTGTAATAAGAAGGTGGGATAGCTAAATAAATCCACAGATGCTTCATTTGAAAGCTAGTGAAATGATTTAAGAGAGATTTCCATACTACATAATGAAGATGGTGGTGGAGATATCAGAGACCGACAGAGCAATCCTGTCTGTAGAATGAGAAACGAACCCTACTGATTTCAGCAGGACCTACGGTACTGTAAAAAAGTGTGCTGACAAAATCACTAGAACAAAACTGGGGACAGATAATTTAAAGAAAACATTTTTCCTTATAGCACGGAGTATGCTTCACAAATATTTGATCAGATCACTGTTTTTACCCGTTTTAATGCATACCAGAAATGCACAAGATTTAACTAGCATGCAGATTTTGAAGGAACGCTTCACTTTTGACACCATCTACGTACCTCTCAGCACTGTGGCCAAGTACAAAGAGTACTCTGGGAAAGTTGATGTTCTAACAAAAACAGTATTTAAACTCCATGGGAAGAAAAAAGTTCAATTACAGAATTCCCTGGCCGTTGCTTAGTCATGATTATCTTCAGCTCCAAGCACTGTTCGATCTTTTAACAGTGTCTATATAAAAATTGGGCATGAGATTGAAGACCTTCAAAACAACCATCAAGTCTTGCAAGGGGAAATCTGACCCTGGCAGACTACACAGTAAACTGAAATTGTATTAGATCCTGGCAACGTTGAAGCAGATGTCTTCTGCGTTTTATAGTACGAGGCTTGGTTAATTAATGGCCACCTTCAATTGTTGCAAAAATAAGTTATGTTCTCCTGTACAACTCTTATTTACACCTGTTCTTTCTTCTCATACTGTCATCAATGGAAATAACTTTCCTATTATAACACACACATGCTTTGGAATAGACTGAAGAATTTGGAAAGTGCATCAAGGGGCTATGCAGTATAAGAGGAAGTTGTGGGAATAGTTTCATCTCCACCAAGCTGTGATGGAAGCCATATCTTTAATCAACAAGACTATAACAAACTATTAAGAGGACATCCATTCATAGGGGTTATATTTCAGAAGCATGTTAATACAGTGGTACCCCGACTTAAGAACAGCTCAACTTAAGAGCAATTCAACTTAAGATCAGAAAACTGTTGCGTTTTAACTGCCACCTTACAAATTTTAGATATGTTCTGCTTGATTTACAAATATTTTTTTTCATTTTTTCATTTTTAACTTCTTTTTCATTTTTTAGATAGGTACCCCGACTTAAGAGTAGTTTGACTTAAGAACATGCATTCGTAATGGATTAAATTCATAAGTTGAGGTACCACTGTATATCCAATGACATTTCATTAAAAAATTCTAAATGAAAGAACAACATAGACCTACCTTCATAAAGAAATGGAGTTGACTTACATTTTACCAGATGGGAAACTAAAAAACTACTATGGTGAGGGAAGATGCAAATTTTTAAAATTCAACATAAACTCAGAAGATGATATGCTAATACTGATCATTGTTATGTGCTGCCAATGGAACCAGATCCAGACTAGAAATGAAAAAATTAAACTACTATATAAAATGAGCCCATATGATTGGAGTCCCAAGCACATTTATTATTACCTCATGTTGGAAAGTCATTTGTAAGCAGTGAATCCTCTGGCTCTGACTGGATATGTGATTTTTAAATGAAGGCTGAGGGGTAAGATATGTGGATGCCACATATTTCCAGCTTGTATTCTTAAATCAGGTACACATGAGAGGCTCCCTTTTAAAACTTACTCTAAGATTCACAATGGAGTTAAGTTGCTTAAGAAGACAGTGTTGTAAAAGTCTGGCCATTTATTTTAACTGAAAATTAGCTGAGTCAGGGCAAAATAAATATGCGCTTTGGGATTCATTGTATGAACATGAAACTCAGCCAAGTTTTTAACACAGGTCAAATCCCAGTTTTTTCTGCACAATAGTCAGTTAAAAGTGAGAAAATAGACGAGGGTTAAGATGATGTGTATTTGCAATTACATATATTGGGGACTGATATGAAAACCAACAAAACTGTATCCTGACAATATGCACACAGTCATCACAGTTAACATGCATTAGAGCCTTCAAAATGAGCAGAGCTGGCCATATATAGTCCTTACTAGATGCTGTGTAATTGGCTCCCATCTCCAAGGTGATGGTGGCATCAGTGATGAATGTGTTAGCATGGATGAATGTAGTCTGGTTGCATTGGTTAGAATTCACCACTGTGCTTTGTGGCAGATGGATACCAATCCATCTCAAATCTAGGATTTACAAGATGATGATCCATTCTGTTGCACTGTATGGTAAAGAATGTTGGGCAGCAAAATTGAGTGTAGAGAGCTGCCCCCATGCAATGGAAATGCACATGCTCCATGGGCTATTGGGTATCTCCCTACTCTACTATGTCAGAAATGATACTATCCAATAGTAACAAAGTGTGATGTCAGTTACAGGGAAGATGAGAGAATGCTGCCTTCACTGGAATGGCCATGTCCTCAGAGTGGCAACTTCCACCATTTCCAATTCCGCTTAGCACCTGAAAGTTGATGGCTGGTGTACTATATCATGTTACAGTACGGTTGTTAATTTGAATAAAGAATTATATTTAAAAAATTATCTAAATAAAAAAAATTAAAAAAATTCTAGAACAAATGTTATACCTCCACTGGAGCTGTGGGACAAGTACCAGTGTGCATCCTACCTATTCCTCCAAGCACAGGGGGTAATTCCACCCCACTGCCAAATAAGCAGATACTGATGAAATTATTTTAATACACCCTAGATTAAGGAATGCATTCTCTAGGATGACCTCTTAAAATACACTGTATGATGAAATTAGAGTTAAAATAGCCATTATGGGTATGCAGAAGCAACAATCCCACCTCTCTGGATTGTTATCAGTCTGTCCTGGACCCTTTAGAACAGTGGTTTTCAACCTGTGGGTCCCCAGATGTTCCTGGACTGCAACTCCCAGATGTCTTTATCACTAGCTGAGCTGGCCATAATTTCTGGGAGTTGCACTACAGGAACATCTGGGGACCCACATATTGAGAACCACTGCTTTAGAAGATATTCCAACCATTTCTTTCCTTAGGTCTGTGACATTATCTGTCTGTTGCTGGATCTCCACTTCTGTGGTCTACCCATTCAAAGTCCACACAACAATTATGCTTCCATAACTGCACACCTAATAGTATAACACTTTTTAAAGTAAGGTTAGTAAGCTAAACTGAATGAGAGAACAAAGAAAAAGGATATTGAAGAACACAGGTGCAAAAACTGGCTCACGATTTAAACCCTCACTCAACACACAGCTCGCTTTTCTGCACACTTTAATTAAAAATTGTAAACCGCCCTACAGCTTGGCGAAATAGCTGGTGAATTGGCTGCTGTAGGACTACAATCTCTCTAGCACTTTGGTGTTTGGAGTGTCCAATGAACCTTTGACTTTTTTGGGGGGGGGGTTCAGCTTATTCACCACCACCCCACTCTAAATTTGATAATTTTTAAAGAAACATGGTGAACATGGTGAAAATTATAGCCAGGACAAAGATCCATAGTACGTTGCACACACACACACACACACCCTACACACACACATCCCAAATATTTCTGCAGACGCCCTTGAGAGTTTGCTACTGCTGGATAAAGCCACTATTTGGAACCACTCTGTGCTGAGTACTGCCTATATCAAGTTGAAGTCTATAATATTCACTTCTACTTCACTCTGATCAGCTGGCAGAGATGTTAAATGAATTCCAAAAATTACTTAAAAGTCAGAAGTTTATAGAACACAAAATTTTATGGGAAAGCTTCGCCATGCTTCATTTTGAGTGCTTGCTTTAAAATTGCTAAGTCTGACATCACATAGAATACTAGCATTTTGTGAGTGTGATTTGAGGCTATTATATCAGAGATAGATGGCCACTTTATGGTCAGATCAAAAACAAAACCCGGTATGGATATGCCAGCCTTCAGGTGCAACATACAGTAGGGATTAGTCAAATAAAAAAAAGAAATCTTAAAAAAAAGTTTTTCATAAGGTGCCCATCTTTAATTTAGACCAGTGCTCCCCAACCTTTTTATCACCGTGGACCGGTAAATGCTTGATAATTTTTCCCTGGCCCGCTTGTTTTGATTTAATAAGATAAAAAATGTAAATGCCCCCCCCGGCCGCTGACGCACATGCGTGCTAGTCGTTTCCCACTCTAGGGGGCGGTGCTCATCTCCGTACTCAAGCCGAAGAGCCAGTGTTGTGCGATGAGTCCTTGGCATCGCTACAAGGAAACACTGTTTTTATTTCCTCGCATTTTCCCCCGGGGGCTACCCAGCCGTCCGTGAGGTCTTGGGACCCTTTGCCCTTCCTTGACATGAGGCCTCCCTCCCTCCTTACTTTCTTTCTTTCCCTTTTCTTTCTCCCTCCCTCCCTTCCTCCCTCCCTTCTTTCTTTCTTTCTTTCTTTCTTTCTTTCTTTCTTTCTTTCCCTTTTCTTTCTCCCTCCCTCCCCCTCTCCTTTCTTTTCTTTCTTTCTCTCTCTCCCTTCCTCCCTCTTTCTTTCTTTCCTCCCACTCTCCTTCCTTCCTTCCTTCCTTCCTCTTTCTCTCTCCCGTCTTTCTTTCTTTCTCTCCCTCTCTCTCCCTTCTTTCTTTTTTTTTTATATTTCTCTCCCTCTCCCTCCCTCTCTTTCCTTCCTTCCTTCCCTCCTACTCTACCTCCTTCCTTCCCTTCTTTCTTCCCTTCCTTCCTCATTTTCTTTCTTCTTTCTTTCTTTTCTTTCTTTCTTTCTTTCTTTCTCCTCCTCTCCTTCCTTCCCTCCCACTCTCCTTTCTTCTTCTTTTTCCCCCTTTTCTTTTTTCTTTCTTCCTCTCTCCTCTCCTCTCCCTTCTTTCTTTCTTTATTTCCTTCCTTCCCTCCCTCCCTTTCTTTTTCTTCCTTTCTTCCTCATTTTCTTTCTTCCTTCCTTCCTCCTCCTCCTTTCGTTCTTCCTCTCTCTCCCTCACTCCTTCTCTCCCTTTCTTTTTCTTTCCCTCCCTCCTTCCTTTACTTACTTACTTTCTTCCTCCCTTCCTCCTTCTCCCTCCTTCTTTCTTTCTTTCTTTCTTTTTCTTTCTTTCTTTTCTTTCTTTCTTTCTTTCTTTCTTTCTTTCCCCTTTCTTCCCCCCTGCCTCCCTCCCCTCCCTCCCTTCTTTTCTTTCTTTCTTTTCTTTCTTTCTTTCTTTCTTTCTTTCTTTCTTTTTCTTTCTTTCTTTTTTCTTTCTTTCTTTCTTTCTTTCTTTCTTTCTCCCTCCCTCCCTCCTTTCTTTCTTTCCCTTTTCTTCCCCCCCCCTCCCTCCTCTTTCTTTCTTTCTTTCTTTCTTTCTTTCTTTCTTTCTTTTTCATTTTCTTTTTCTTTCTTTCTTTCTTTTTCTTTTTCTTTCTTTCTTTTCTTTCTTTCTTTCTTTCTTTCTTTCTTTCTTTCTCCCTCCCTCCTTACTTTCTTTCTTTCTTTCTGGCGGGACGGGGGCGATTGCAGGGGGGTCGCGGCGGCGGCAGCGGGATGGGGGCGATTGCGGCGGCGGCGGCGGGGGGGTCACAGCGGCGGCGGGACGGGTGCGATTGCGGCGGCGGTGGGACGGGGCGATTGCGGGGGGGGGGTGATTGCAGCGGCGGCGGGACAGGGCGATTGCGGGGGGGGCGATTGCAGCGGCGGTGGGACGGGGTGATTGCGGGGGGGGCGATTGCAGCGGCGGCGGGACGGGGGCGATTGCGGGGGGGGCGATTGCGGCGGCGGCGGCGGGGGGTCGCGGCGACGGCGGGACGGGAGCGATTGTGGCGGTGGCGGGGACGATTGCGGGGGTCGCGACGGCGGCGGCGGGACGGGGGCGATTGCGGCGGCGGGGGGGACGATTGCGGGGGGCGTCACGGCGGCAGCGGCGGGACGGGGGCGATTGCGGGGGGGTCGCGGCGGCCGGGGGTCGCAGCGGGTTGGCGGGGACGATTGCGGGGGTTCGTGGCGGCGGGACGGGGGCGATTGCGGGGGGATTGCGGCGGCGGGGGGGGGTCGCGGTGCTGGCGGCGGTGGCGGGGGCGATTGCGGGGGGGGTCGCGGTGCTGGCGGCGTCGCGGTGCTGGCGGCGGTGGCGGGGGCGATTGCGGGGGGGTCGCGGTGCTGGCGGCGGTGGCGGGGACGATTGTGGGGGGGCGTGGCGGCGGCGGCGGCGGGACGGGGGCGATTGCGGCGGGGGGGTCGCGGCAGCGGCGGCGGGGTGATTGTGGGGGGTCGTGGCGGCGGTGGCGGTGGCGGGGACGATTGCAGGGGTCGTGGCGGCGGCGGCGGGACGGGGGCGATTGCGGCGGCGGCGGCGGGGATGATTGCGGGGGGTCGCGGCGGCGGGGGGGGCGATTGCGGGGGGGGTGGCGCGGCGGCGGCCCGGTGCCGATTTATCCACGGACCGGCACCGGTCCGCGTCCCGGGGGTTGGGGAACACTGATTTAGACCATTCGAGGCCCTAAGCACTGAAAAGATTACATTACCTTCTATGACTATATTATATGCATGTAAATAGAGCAATATAACTGTATAACATGTGGCAACACCCACAAATATCGTATAGAAAATTATATGTACAATCAAATTATTGGCTTCCAGACAAATCTCACATTTTCACACTGTACATTAATTTCGTCAGAATCTGTCAACTGAAAAGCTCAAAGAATAGCTTAAAAACCTTTGGAAGCATTTTTAACAGTGGCTGTTATTTCTTTGGGTTGCACATACACTGCAGAGGCCATGGGTGTATCAGACCAATAGCCGTTTTTATCCTTATCTCCACCCCCCACCCCCAGGTAATGCAGCATTTTTTAAAAAAAATTGAACATCATGTGATAATTATGATTATTACACTCAAAACATTGGTTTTCTCACTAGGCTGGTATGACTACCAAATGAAATGGTGAGCTTGATTAGTGGTAAAGTTATAAAAATAGGCGAGAACACCAATGGCACATAAGTGTGGGTATGTATTTTTTGGATAAGCAAATGATTTTATCACTGAAACCCTAACACATCATTGACAGAGTCTTCAGAGTCTTGTCCACAATAGTCTTTTTTGGAATCCATGTTTGTTTCTGAACATAAACTGGGAAAATCATGCCATGCGCTGATGCCTAATGTAACTGCCTAGCAATGCTGGTTACCTGGCAACCAAGCAAATGGAATGATGGAAAACAACTGAGAACAAGTGAGTACTAGACAGCATCACTAAGCGACATTGTGATATATCCATTGACCTTCCCTTCCCAACATAAATATTGTGCTAGCCTTGGCATCAGTTTAGAATTGAAGGGGGAGGGGGGGGGGAGAAACCAATTTGCAATGTTATGTGTATGAAGTCATACCTTAAAGAAGTATGGATAGGCCCAACTCCCCATCAAACTAGACAATGGATACAGAAAGCTGTTCTTCGCGAAGATGAAAAAACAGTTTTGTCTAGTTCATATCCAGCTCTAATCCAGACTATGCAGAATCTCAATGATATAACTAAGAATCTACTGGGGTGACATACTGTATATTCTACAATAAGGTTAGATAAACCTCCAAACCTTCAAACCACACTCCTAAATGACCACCTGCATAAAGGGTGGCATGCACACACCCCTGCCCCAGCTAAGCAGGAACATATGTGTTTCACACAAAGGCCAAATGGATTGGTGGTGGTAAGCACACAGCCTCTGCTTTCTTTGTTTGTTACACTCGACAGCTACCTAAAAAAGCAACAAGATTCTTGACTTCCATCTAGGAGACAAGCCTGCCTAGTGAAAGCCATCGGCCAAGATTTTCTGGATTTAACATCTAAGAACCCCTTGCCTGGCAATCTCCATCGTGCCATGTAAATTAGAACATTTTAAGTTTTGGTGTAGCGTTGACCCTTTTACTGTTTATGTGACTGCGTGAGATAAAGGGTTAATGCAAATAAGGAGTGTGGATGACCAGAGGCAGAACCCTAGTGCTTAAATAGCTCCACCTAGAGTCAGAAAGGGAAACTGCATGCTTAAGATAGGGTGAACTTAGGGAACTTACAGGCACGTCTTGAATAATAGAATAATAGAATCATAGAGTTGAAAGATACCTCAAGGGCCATCAAGTCCAACCCCCTGCCATGCAGGAACCCCTATCACGATATTTCCGACAGATGGTCATCCAGCCTCTGCTTAAAAACCTCTAAAGAAGGAGACTCCACCATGGCATCATATTCCACTGCCGAACAGCTCTAACTATCATAAAGTTCTCCCTAATGTTCAAATGGAATCTCTTCCTGTGGTTTGCAACCATTGTCCTGAGTAGAGATGGGCACGACTCAAAAAAGGGTGTTTCGTTTGTCGTTCGTCGTTTAGGGGGTCCATTTTGGTTCGTTTTCATTTTTCGTGATTTTTTTGCAAAAAAAAAATCGTTTTCGTTTTGTTACGTAATGAAACAAAAAAATGAAAATGAAAATGAAAAATTGCTGTTTCGTTAGCATTCATTACAGTTCAATGTATTTGCCGCAACGAAAATGAAACGCACGACAAAATTTCTGTTGTTTCGGTTCGTTTTGTTTCATTTTGGAGACAAAATTTGTTTTCCATTTTGTTACGTAACGAAATGAAAAACGAAAACGAAAATGAAAAATTGCTCGTTTTGTGCCCATCTCTAGTCCTGACTCCTAGTATCTGAAGCCATGGAAAACAAACCTGTTCTCTCTTCTGTGTGACATCCTTTCAGATATTTAAACATAGCTATCATATCCCCTCTTAGCCTTCTCTTTGAAAGGCTAAACATTCCCAGCTCCCTAAGCCGCTCCTCATAAGACATTTCTTCCAGACCTTCAACCATCCTGTTCACCTCTTCTGTACCCACTCGAGAGCAGAATAGAGTGGTACTATCACTTTCCTTGATCTAGACACTATGGTTCTGTTGATGCAACCAATAATCACATTGGCTTTCCTGGCTGCCGCATCACACTGTTGATGGTTATTTTGTCTAACGTTCAACCTATGACATCATCTAAAGTGGACAGGAGACTTGATTGCTGTTGGGCCACCACCTCCTCCCTTGGTCCTTGACCGGCCTGGCGTATAAAAGCAGCCAGGCCGGTGACAATCGAATGGGCCACCACAATAATTAATGGGTCTCTCCAAGAGACCCATTAAGGTAAATAAGATAAACCAATGGCGGATGAGATTAGATCACTAAATCAATAAGGCCACGTAACAGTTAATAACCAGGGAAAGCAGACTGAAATAACCGAATCTTCAATCTTTTCTTGAGGAGACACTCATTAGGCCCATTCAGAAGAAACCAAAGTTGGTGGCAGACTAGATCAAGCTGGGCATCATCTTGAAAGGAAGGTTGGGCTGATCCATTTCCATTCTGAAACATCAGGCCAGCATCTTATATTACACATTTCCTGCCTCCTTCCCCTGGAAAACTGGTATGGGAGCCAAACCAAAGTCACAAAATATAGAAAATGTGTATACCTACCTACTTTCATTTTGAAATTCAGTCCTCAGCAGAAATACTACATCCCTTTGTAGCTTGCAGCTTTCTTCATCACTTATAAAGCAGCACAGAGCTGAGCTGGAATATGAACAAAATGTAGCTTTGGGGGCTAAAAGTTATACTGAATTTTGTTCTGATATTTTAATGCTAAGTAAATCTGCCATGTTACCAAACAAACAATGAGAACAAAATCCAAACAATCTTGCAAAATAGACTTGAGAAATAAGCTAAGGTCTTGTGTGTTCAACCAGTTCAGATCAAGCTATAAACGTATGCTTCAATCTGTAAATATTTCAAGATTACTCATCAGTCTTGAATACGTGCACTTTCAGCATGTACTGAACGGTGGAACAAAAATAAAACAAGTATCATAGTTTATGTTATTACTGATAGTTTTTATGCCAAGCTAACTGGACTTATCTGGCAGAGCGCCTCTCCCGACAATTAGATCCTGGCCCGACCCACCCGTGCATCCCTGGCCCTTTCGCTCCGGACTGTCCCCCCGAGGCAGGCCCGCAAGACAAGCACGCGTGGGCGCACCTTCTCGGTGGTGGGGCCGTCCGTTTGGAACAGCCTACTGAACGACCTGCGGCAGGCCCCCTCCTTGCGTCATTTAAGAAAGGGCTGAAGACGCTACTCTTTAGGGACGCTTTTAACAATGACTAGCTTCCTTTTTCTGCCCCAGCTCACTTACATATGTTTGGACTGCTGCTGTGACTGCCCCTGTCATTGTCCGCCTTTAGCCTTTTATCTTTTTATCTTTTTAATCATTTATGTTAACCGCCCTGAGTTCCCGTCCTGGGAAGAAGGCGCGGTATATAAATATAAAAATAAATAAATAAATAAATAAACAAACAAATAATATTGTAAAGCTTTATCAAGCAAAATTAGTTATGGATATCATGGGTGGATTTTCTGAAGGTTAACAGAGCAGACCTATCGTTCATTACACTGGGGAGTTGGAAGATATTTTTTTAATAAAGCAAAGTGGTCTGCTTATATACCGCCCCGTACCACTTCAAGTAGTCTCTGGGCGGTTTACAGTTTTTAATTATAGTATGCAGGCTACACATTGCCCCCCACCAGCAAGCTGGGTACTCATTTTACTGACCTCGGAAGGATGGAAGGCTGAGTCAACCATCAGCCTGCTACCTGGGATTGAACCCCAGGTCATGAGCACAGTTTTTCCTGCAGTACAGGGATTTAACCACTGCACCACAAGGCTGTCTCTATAATATTGTTGCATATTGTTGCAAAATAAACAGGAGGGTCCCTTTACACCAGGATGGGAAAACTGTGGTTCCCTAACACCCCCATGTCTCCAAAATGGAGTTGGATAGATAGCAATTTAGAAATATTTGTGGGCATGAAAGATCCAGGGAAGTAGAGGAAAGTTATCCCACTGCTACTATAATAATTTATACAGGCCATGTATGTATGCATGAATATATCATTTATACCTCAAACAGTAGCCAACTTACCCTGGTTCTATTTACAACTGCTAAGACACTTCTTGCCCTCAAGCTTACAATCTAAAATGTGTAACATGACACACAAGGATGTGAGGGGAGGAAAGAAATAAGTTCAGTGCTTGCCAAGTTTTTGACTACTATGAATTTTAGAATCCCTGAAGGTCTTATTCTGTGAACACAGGGAAAACAAGCTTTAGAACATGTACAAAGATCTGTGACACAGCAACTAAGTCAATAAGCCCCGAGACTTGTCATTATTTGCAGTCTGATTATGCAGAGAAAGTGATCCGTAAAAAAATAAACATCCGATTCAAGAAGAATTTTTCTTATACAGCATGTATCTTACATCTGGGTATGCATATACGGTAATGACTCTGAAGCAAATCAATACCAGGTGCTGTGTGAAAAAAGCCAAAAATTAATATGCCAGACATAATGCAATAAACACACCCTTCAATACAAAGAGGAAAGAGAAGAAATCAGTACAGTAATTTGTTTTTAAATTTATTACTCTATATTACATTTACTCAGATGTTTTGGACCACAACTCCCACAGTCGTTTGCCATTGGAAATATAGGCTTGGAATTCTGGGAGTTGTGGTCCAAACATCAGGCGGGCTGAAGTTTGGACATGCCTGCTCTATGGCCATTTTTGCTGGATTGTTCCTGATTACAGTGGACCCTCATATAACAAATGGTTCATATAACATAAAATCTGTACAACATAAAAAATTCCGGAGATAGGGGAAATTTGCTTAACAGAAACACATACAACATAAAAATGGTCACGATTAAGGATTACTCTGTTTTTAATGCATTCCTATGGGAAATTTGTATAAAGGAAAATTTGCTTAGCAGAATTTCATTTGGAACGAATTAATTCCTTTATACAAGGTGACACTGTATTTTGTAAAATATTTCTCTGTTGCATTCTGTTGAGATTAGCCATGTTTAACCTTCCTGTACATTGTATTCCTATAGTGTAAGGTAGCTGGAGCTTTTCCTCTGGGGTTCATAATTTCACAGGGAGGAAATTGAGCCTCAGCATGCAAGTGTTAGAACATATTAATTATCAAGTGTGTTTCTGCATATAGGGTGCCATAATATGCTTTTACAGAGTATGAATGCAATTAAAACCAGAAAAAATTTCATTGCTTTCATAATTCCTCTACTGTTTGTCTCCCCCCAATAAACTTAAATCTTTCTGTGAATGGGGCAGAAATCTGCCTAATGGACAAATATAATTTTCTCCCAGAGACAGATTGCTAT
This sequence comes from Phrynocephalus guinanensis, assembly GCA_037367245.1. Lineage (NCBI taxonomy): Eukaryota > Metazoa > Chordata > Lepidosauria > Squamata > Agamidae > Phrynocephalus > Phrynocephalus guinanensis. The sequence continues at coordinate 42,781,671 of CM074739.1, forward strand.
GATCAGGTATGGCAACTAATTGCCTGAAATAACAAGAAATGTTCAAGGAAGATCAAGTTGCTTACCTGTAACCATGAGTCTTGGAGTAGCATTTGTACATTCACACATCTGGCTTTTGTCCTGTGCACACACAGCAACCTCTGGATTTTCTAGGGCTGCAGTGGAAGTGTGGACCCCACCAGAATAAATAATTGGGGTTCCTGACAGGACCCTACTTCACTGCAAGAGAACAATACAACAACAAACTCTAGCAATGCCAGGGGAGAGGAGGGTGGGATGTGTGAATGCACAGATCACCACATGAAAAAGCTTATGGGTAAAAAGGTCATTTCTCTTCATTGTAGTCTTTATGCATCACACATGTAGATGATTATCAAGCTTACTTTCATGGATGTTAGTTGACATGCTCCTGGTGTCTGAACAATCCCTGAGCCTGTGTGAGTAGCAAATGAGGAATGCAGAAAAACAACAAGTGGAGAGGTGAAGTAGGTGGGGAAACCAGGGATTCCATGAAATCACCAGTATACAGTGTCCCAGTTGGTCCAGTGCCTTTCCAAGACTCTGATAATCAGAAACATTGGGGCAGATCCTTCTAGTGACAATGTGATCACTAGCACTGCTCTTAATCTCACTGAAGCATACAAGCCCGTCTGCCACATCTAGGCCTGTGCCCATAAAAGGAATGATGATGATGATAATGATTATTATGATTTACCACAATCAACACTACTACTATTTCTATAAATTAAAATGATATTTCATTCTTTCTAAATGTAACTAATAATTCTCATAAAAATGCAGTTCAAATTATAAGTTATAAATATTAAAAGCACAAGTAACAAATATCAAGAACTTCAACTTGCACGCATGTAACATTAAAATCATAGAATAAAACCTGTGCTCAAAATACTATAAAAATATAGGACAAATAGCAGTGAAAAATAATACGCATCCATAGAATGTTTGTACAAATAAGCACTTCACACCTCCACCAGCAAGGCCATAGATAACAAGCCATACTTAATGGGTGTTTGGAAAGTTGCATAGGTGGGACTTTCATGCACCCTAGGCAATTGTCTACCTAACAAGACAATGGTCCACCTACAAACCCATTCAGGCCTTTGTCCACCTAACACACCTATTCAAGCCATTCCCCGATTTATGAGCCTACTCAGACCAGGGTGATGTGAAATCAAAGTGAAATATAAAATGGAGGACTCACCACTAACTTTCCTCAGACTGATGAAGCTGCTTGGATGAGTAGTGAAATGCTTTGATTTCTCTTGAAAAGACATCCAGTTGCCATGACTCAACTTCCAGATGCAAATAAATATAGTTGGTTTTACCAGTGGAACCTCACATCATCTTTCAAAGACACCAACAATCCATCATAATCTCTGTTTATATAAATAAATTACCTCATTGTTCCACCATGGAAGAAAAACTAATCTCTAACCCTTACACTGCCAACTAATATTACAATTTTAAGAACTGGAACAAGTAAATGAAATAGGGTATAGTACCTCATTTTAATTCTTTGGTATAACTCCAGCAATAACAATCATGGCAAAGCAGGAGAGGTGAGCTGACAGTGCTTTTAGTAATGGCTTCAGTTTAAAGCAGGCAAATCCTTAAATTTAATCTCGCCTAAATGACACTTTTTTTTCTTCTGGTTCAGAGATGAACCAAGATGTGAAGTCTCATTCATAATAAGACATACTGTTTTACACAGTATGTTTTAATCAGCCTTAAGAGTACTTTGTACTTGTAAATTATAGAATTTTGTAATCTGATTTATGGTGATCTCAGACACTTGGCCCAAAACTTAGTAAGAAATGGGGGGAGGGTCTGAGGAGGGAAGAAATTAAAGGAACAAATTGATAGGCGTTCAGTTCTATTTTTAGGTGTGAATATCAACCAGAAAGCCCTTTCCAGCACCCTTCATCACTGTGCTGAAATGATGTTATCACTAGGGACAAGATCTGTTATAAATTAAATAAAACAGCTACAGAAATTTACCCTTTTGATCTCCTTTCAGCTGCTGTTTTACTTTCACATTTCCCTTCCACTAAATCACTTTCTCTGGTGTTGCAGATCTCTTACTTCTACCTAAGGATAGAAGACTACTAAAATCAAAATTCAACATTGCTAACACTAGGGATGGGCACAAAATGAAAAATGAAATGTTGTTTTGTCGTTTCGTTACATAATGAACTGAAATGAGACGAAATGAAACAATGAAGCACCATTTCATTTCAGATGAAACTAAATGGTTGGTTTTTTATGTTAAAATAAACCATTTCATTCAGTCTGTAAAACAGGCCTTTACCTGCTGGGCTTGCTGTCACCACTGCCACCACTGCTGCTGAAGACCCCGTTTGGAGAGGGTGAGCAGGCTGTGGGAGGCCCTGCCACAGCCACAGGCACTGCGGCCGCTGAGGATGCAGGCTGGAGAGGGCCAGCAGGGCCGCCAGGAGACCCAGCACCCGCCGCTGCATCCACTGCCACCGAGAAGTTTAAAAAACCCACCAACACTTCTCCTCCCCCCAATTGGGAGTGCAGCGGGAGAAACGGTGGGTCTTTTAAATGTTTTTTTCACTATAGAAGCAAGTGCTGATGGCCACCATCAGCACTTGCTTCTGTAGTGAAAAAAGAGTTTAAAAAAAGACCTACCGCTTCTTCTACCCCCAATGGGGAGCGTAGCTGAAGAAGCAGTCGGTCTTTTAAATGTTTTTTCAATGCAGAAGCAAGCACTGATGGCCACCATCAGCGCTTGCTTCTGTAGCGAAAAAAGAGTTTAAAAGACCTACTGCTACTCCTCACCTCAATGGGGAGGGTAGCCAGAGAAGCTTTTTTTTTAAAGTGCCTTTGTGGAACTTCTCAGCACCCGCTGCCCCTGGTGCCACCAATGACCTAGTGCGGGGCTGCCTAGCGATGCTGCTGGAGCCCTGCCAGACCCCAGAAGCCCAAGAGAAGCCCCCAGAGAAATGAAACATTTTGTTATCGTTTCATTTCGTATGATTTTTTTTAAAGTCGTATGAAATGGAACAAAATGAAATGTGGGTGGGGACAAAACAAAACAAAGCACCGTTTTTCTGTTTCATGCCCATCCCTAGCGCACACCATTGTAAACTGAATTTTTTGCTCATGGATAAATTACTAATAGTTCTAGTATGGAAGGTTCACACCTCCTTTATCTTCAAATTTGTGTTACAAATATTAATTGTTTAATTATTGAAAGGGCTTAGAGTTAATTATAAAATGATTCTACACATTAGGGAAGTCAGTATCAAAGTATTCAGGAGCTGGGTGAACATTCCAGGCATTGTTTTGTTGGTCCCCACTAGAATATTAATACATTATTTATTCTACTAAAGCAATAATGACATGTTTATCATAAATATTAAAGTAATTCTTAGATGTAATTACTAGAAATTTCTTTATGGCTTGTATCAGGAAGTGGTAACAATATACTGTAAATAAAAAAATATGGAAGCAAGTGATGGAGAAGCTGTATTCTGCCTGTAAAAAAAAGACCATGAGCAGAAAGTATGCTGGCTACCAGAATGCACCAAAGAATTTCAGAAGAAGATCATTCTAAGCTTCATAGTGTGGTGTCGTGGATCGAGTAATGGACTAGGCCTCTGGAGAACAGGGTTCAAATTCCTGCTTAGCAATGGGAACTAATTAGGGAACTGAAACAGGTAAAACTACTTCTTAAACATATCACTATTAGTATTACTATGTATTGGTTCCAACTTGATGGCACATAACACACACCTCCTTCATAGCCTTTGACTATGTGGATCATGAGGAACTATGGCTTGTTCTGAAAGAAATGGGTGAACCTGAACACTGGATTGTCCTGGTGCATAACCTGTATTATAGTTCCCTGAAATTCCTCTGGGGCTCCACACTGTGCAATAGACCAACTGAGGAGAACTCTCGGGTTGCATGCAGTCCGCTGGCAGCAAAGGGGTCAGGTACTATAAAGGTGGCACTGGGAGAAGCAGAGGGGAAAACTGAGCCAGAGGGAGCAAGGGAAGAATCAGAGGATGTGATCATGAACAGGGAGGAAAATCCAACCCCCCACTAAGTTAAAAAACTTGGGGCAATCATCATTCAGTCTACATTCAAGTCAAGTCAAACTGATTCCACTGAACATATGAGATTTACGCAAGTGTTGGCATATGGTTTAGCAACAGATTCAGGGGGGCCTTACTGTGGTGGGAACTAGCAATTTTATTGGGTCTCTGAATGAGACTGACCTATCAGTAAAGTTTGTCATAAGTGGGGAGGGGAATACACATATATATCGCATTCTGTGCATTGCAGAGAAGGTGGGATATAAAGAACCAGCTAAGTAAATGAATCAAGCAAACAGTGTTATAACACACTCTTCAGAGAATTAACAGATCTAAAGTTGGACGCTCTTCCATTCTAGCAGAAGGAGCTGTCCTTGTCTTTATTCCTAAAATAGGGATTAAAAGTCAGGCTGTTCCCGCAGTCCTTCTCAGACACTAGTCCTCTGGTTGCAATCCAAATATAAGGCACTGGGTTTCCCATTACAAAATGTGATGTATGTAGTGGCAAGAATAATCTGCAGAGGAACGCAGAGGTTATGCGAGCTCAGAAAACTTAACTCATTCTCCAAAAAAAAAAAAGGAAGAAAAGAAAAAGAAAAAGAAAAAGAACAAAGAAAAAGAAAAAGGAAAGAAAAAAGAAAAAAGAGAAGGGAAGAGAAGGGAGAAAAAGAAAGGAACTGTTACTAGCTGGAAATAACTGCAATCTCGCACACCATGCTCTCACACTGCACTTTGAATATTAATTTTGAAAAGTGTGTACCTTGTTAAATGCAAATGGTGGGGTAAATGTGGAGCTTTTCTCACATCAGGTACATGCATTTTGTAGCTGATGATATACACAGCTGCTTATGCAAAGATGGCAGTTTTCCAAAGTTTTCGGGGGTAAAAGGGCATGTATGGTTAATCTACTTTAATCTTGAGATTTTGTTAGCATGAGACTGTAATATACCTAATCCAATAGTCATTGACATATATATTTGCAGATATAATGGGTTATCCAATAAATCAATAGTGCAGTAATTATTCAACCACTTGTTTGACAAATCTTTTTATGCTTAGTTACTAATGATCGCGCATTGCTGATGGGAGATTTATTAATGGCAAATCATGTGAGGTTCAGAACACATTCTAAACATGTTGTTTTAGAGCAGTGGTTCTCAATCATACGTTCTTGAACTAAAAACCCCCAGAAAGCTTTAGCAGTAGTTGTGCTGGCCAGAATTTGTGGAAGTTGTAGTCCAAGAATATGTTGGGACCTAAGGTTGGGAACCATTGGTTTTGATACTTCCAGAAGACTTCTTTCTCTTTTCAGAAACTGACATTCAGAGAGTTAAGAATTGTTTAGCTCAGGATATGTTCTGATAAAAATGTCTGATGCCAGTCAATACTGTAAAGCAGCCATCTCCATGAAGACTACTTAAACCCTGCCATAGCATTTTTGTACTTATCAAAGACCTTGCAACACAACTAGCATTTGATCACATTTTCTAGGGAAGTAGAAAATATTATAAAATATATAAAAATGTTAATGCCATCTTAAGTTTGTCTTTATTTTACTTTTAATTTTTTATTTTATTTTCAGCCATAATACAAAAGCCATTGGGGTTGGGTTACATGTCAGCAGTGGAACCAACACTAGGCAAAATTAGGCTTCTATTTCTGGCAATAGTTGCTGGGGGGCAGCAGCAGGCACAGCCATCACTAGATGTCTTCCACTTTTTGAGGCTTATCTCTTGTCCCTTTATTCAGTCATGCTTGACTTTCAAACACTTTGTGGATCAATGCTCTCCATGCCTTTCTATTAGAGATGGGCAAATTTTTTGTTTCATGTTTTGTTTTTCATTTCATTACAGAACAAACAAAAAATGAAGTGCCCTTTTAAAAAAATGAAATGAAATGAAATGGAAATTTTCATTTCATTTTGTTCTGTTCTGTTTTTGTTTATTATTTATTTTGACAAGCGGCATGGGCCAGCTGGTCGGCGCTAAGATAAAAAAGTGCCGACTGGCCTGCAGGCCAGCTGGTTGGTGCTAGATAAAAGAAGAAGAAGAAAAGTGCTGACTGGCCCGCATACCAGCTGGTCGGCACTAGGTAAAAGAAGAAACAAAATGAAGAATGAAATGATTTTCTTTTTAAAAAATTCATTTTGTTCCAAACGAAACAAATTTTAAAAAAACCCATCTCTACTTTCTATCTCTTATATTTCCTTTTAACTCCATCAAGGTCATTCCAGTGTCTCTTCTAATGGTGTCAAGCCAGCAAGTCCTTGGGTGGCCCCTTCTTCTTTTGCCAAGCATTATTGTCTTTTCCAGTGAGTCAGCTTGCATAACATGACCAAAGTATGACAGATTTTGTTTGGTGATCTTGGCTTCCAGATATTTGTTTGGTGTGTTTCTGTATAGAACTTCCTTGTTAATCATCCTCGTAGTCCATAGGATGCATAGTATCTGTCTTCAAAGTCCAAGTTTCACAACCATATGCAGCTGTTGGAAATATGAACAAATATACTAATCTGTATTTGGTTAGGAGGCTGGTGTCTTTATTCTTCCAGATGTTATTCATACTGATCATTGGTGTTCCTCCAAGGACTATATATAAATCTTATGATTTCTTTGCTGCAGTCATCATTTGCTTAATTTTAGAGCCAAAGGAAAAACACTCCTTTACTGCTTCAATTACCTCATTATTGATATTAACACTGACTTGCATGGCCTCTGATGTTGCCATTATTTTTGTTTTCTTGGTATTGAAGTGCAATTCAAGTTTTTCACTTTCATCTTTCATTTTTAGGATTAGCTGTTCTAGATCTTACTTAATTTCTGCCAGTGCACAGCTAAGGTTGTTAATGTTCCTACCTCCAGTTTTTACCCCCGTGGTAAATTCTTCCAGATATATCTTTCTCATAACCACCTCTGCGTGCATGTTAAATAACGAAGGTGATAAGAATACTATCTTGACAAGTGCCTATTCTGGTTTTGAACTATTCTGTGTCTCCAAAAGCTGTCCTTACTGTTGCTTCTTGATCAGATTAAAGAGATGGTAACAGCTGGATGAGGTGCTGTGAAATTCCCATTTATTTCAGGCAGTTCCACAGCTTATAATGATCAAATCAGTCAAAAACCTTTGTATAGTCAATGAAACACATGTAGATACCTTTTTGGTATTCCCTTGCTTTCCCTATCATCCATCAAAGGTTAGCTTTGTGGTCATGTAATTTGTAATTTGTGGTCATTCCTTTTTGGAATCCAGCTTGTACATCTGGTAACTCACTTTCAATGGTTGAGTTCATATGTTCTTTGATGATCTTCAGGAGAATTTTACTTGCATGTGATATTAAGGCAACTGTGAGTTAGTTTGAAAGTCTTTCATGTTGTCTTTTTTGTTATTGGAAAACAGTGGTACCTCATGATACAAAATTAATTTGTTCCTTGAGACACTTTGTATCATGAAATGTTCATGTCACGGATCCAAACAGGGTGCAATACACCCTGGGAACTGAAGTCTTCTGCCAAAATTTCGTATCTCGGGGCTTTCCATAGAAAATTTTCGTATCTCGAGTTTTTGTAGAGGTTTTCTCTTCCCAGGGTGCATTGCACCCCGGACAGACTTCCCTTTCGTATCAAGCAAAGTTTTTCATAACACGAGGCACCCATATCTCGAGGCACCACTGTATATACTACACTTTTTCATTCTTTCAGCCACTGATCAGTCTTCTATACAATTTGACCTAGTGCTGTCAAAACATTTATTGGCAGCGGTCTCAGTAGTTCTGCTGGTATTCTGTCAACTCTTTGCAGTTTGGCACCTGAATGAATGCCTATTCAATTTCCTTCTCCAGGATGTCTGCTTTCAACTCCAGTGGTTCCTCACTCCTGTGCCTTGATTTTGATTTGAATAAATTTGCTTTGCATATTCCCACGACATTTCTCTGAATACTTATCAATCATGTAATTTGGCTTATACTGTACCCCATAAAACAGCCTGTCTTGGCTTCAGTGGAGGACACTATTCTCAACAAGACTAATATAAAACTCAACTGCTATTCCAATTATTTTCTGTAAATGGAGGGAGGAAATGTACAATTTTGTCAATTGCTTCAGGCATTCAAGTTCTCCAGGCTGGATCTGTTCTATTTGTTACATATGCTGTAATTCCACAAAAGTGCAATAGTGTACAAGTCTATGCAGAAGTAAATCCAATAAAAGTTCAGGGGGGCATACACCTATGTGTGTGGATACAGGACAGAAACTCTAAACTCACTAATGTTGTACCCTTGCTAAGGCCACTCTCTAATTTTAAAAGAACAGTAATATTCCTGTACTGTATATGTATTCCACAAACTTAATGATAAAACCATCATTGAGGTACATGATGCTTTCCAAATTATAGAAGCATACCTCATCCAATAAGCCAGAGGCCAGAAACTACTTTTAAAATGGAAAATCAGAGGTACAGAACTTTCCATTTTAGATTGCAAGAATGTACTAAGTGCAAAATAATTATTCTCCTGAATTAAGGACAGGTCTTCGAAAATGATCTAGCTCTAAAAAGACCTGATGGGATGTCTCTCAGGTCACATGCTCATTTCTGGCATTATTTATCCCAAAGACTATTGTCTGGAAATGCAAGATATCACCCACTGCCATTACACAATGGTCTTCTGAGATTATTTATATATTTATTGCATTTTTAGTAGTAATAAATACAAAATAAGCAATAAATGGCAAGGCAAATAAAAACAAAGACACAAAGCATACAAAAAACATACAGCTGCCAGAGTTTCAGGAGTTCCAGCAGCGACAAGAAGGTAGGAGGGGGGATAAAATGAAGCGAACAAAATGGAAAATTCCATTTCGTTTGCTTTGTTTTTCTTTGATGGGTTGGTTTGTTATTCATTTTGTTAGCTAACAAAATGAGTAACAAATAACACAATGAATTAAAAGTTCATTTCGTGCCCATCTCTAATTAGTACTTTATTAGAAACAAGGTTTTCTGACATGATGAATGATCTCTCATTCTTCTAGAACAAGCTTGACTCACTCCACATTTTGCACAATTACTTGCTTTCATTTTGTGCTTCTTCACTAGGACCAACCACAGATGGTTGTCCAATTGTCTCTTGAATACCTCCAGCACTGGAATGCTCATCACATCCCAAGTTAAATGTTATATTAGTCTAATAGTCAAGATGATTTTCCTGATATTCAGACTAAATCCTGCTTCCTGCACCTGAACCCATGATTATGTGTCCTGCACTCCAGGATGATTGAGATCAGATCTTCTTCCTCCTTTATATGGATACCTTTCTTTCTTTTTTATAGCTTCACTCCATTTTCTCAGTTCCTCCCAATACTGGTGTATTTTTAGTGCTTGTGTTCTGTGATTATATTGCCCTGCATTGTATTCTGCAGATGAAGTTTTACTTTGTGCCATAATATTTTATCTCATTTAAGGAAGTTTGTGGGTTTATGATGTCTCTGTCTTATATTTTCCCATCACTTCATCATTATCTTACTGCATGTTTGCTTAAACCTATTAAGAAGAAAACATGCAATATATGCACAATATCTTTCAAATGAGAGTGCTAGGGACCATCAGTCTGGATATCTTTAGGCTCCTCTCATTATTTTTTCAAAATGTGGCATATTTTTATTATGCCATGTTTTGAAAGCCAACATAAATTATCAAAAGCAAAACAAAACAAAATATTGGATTTCACAAAGACTAAATATATGTTGAAGGATTTATAATATATCAATGCATAAATGGTTTCAAATCTATGCACTGGCTAGATTATTGATTTGATATATAAGAGTTATCTGTGCTTTCTATAGAGATGACTGGCAGAAGAAGCTCAACTTGTTCACAGATCTTTGACTCAGAGAATGAAATGCCATGATGAAATGCACAAAGCACCACACATAGAAACCATTGCTGCTATCTTTGAATTCAGGAAGCTGAAGGCAAGCAGAGGGCATAATCAGTGACGGCAATAAAAATATAAAAAGCCATTTCTTCCACTACCTGTGTGGTTGTGCTCTCTAGTATTGATTTGATAAAACTTAAGAAATGTTTATGGACATCCTTAATTTATTATGGATAGCTGTGTTCCAATAGATACATTACCAGACATGGAAACCCATTTAGCTTTTGGATCTAAGCAAACTGCAGGTGGGATGGAAGAGAATCACCAATATGGGAACAAATACAGGAGGGAAGGGCAAAAGCTTAGTAAGGAAATCCTGAGAGATAATAAATTTATGTTCCAATATTTCAGTGGATTTCCTTTTTGAAGCTGGATTAAAGTGAATCTTTGATATAAGGATCATTTTGTACTTTGCTTGATGTTTTTATATGCTTTAACCTTGTCCTTGTAAACATACTGTATACTGTATACTTTAGATAAGTGTACAATATCGCTCTCTCTCTCTCTCTCCCACACTGAATATCTTTTATGGATTCACTTTACATTAATTAGACCATCAAGATACTATTGTGCAGTTCTGGAGTCTCAAGGATGGAAAGCTAGAGCCGGGTTGTTCATCAAAAGTTATTGTTTTTAAGAATCATACCAGGTATATTGTGAATAAGTCCACTTTCTCAGATAGTCTGAGGAAGTGGACCTGTCTATGAAAGCTCACATTAAAATATAGGAGTTAGTTTTAAATGTGCCATAATGTGTTTGTCTTCTTTTTCTCAACCCCATCCCACTCCTTTGGTTTTCGCCAGGTATGCTAGCACAGACTAACACAGCTACCTGTTCTAAAACTACAGGAGATATGTTGTAGAAATGTTTTGATGAACTCAAGTGCATTGCTGTCTGCTAGGTATCCATCTAGCAAATGAACATTTCTGTCTCCTCTTTACAAAACCAGGTCTTTTTTCCTTGCCATCGCATACGGCTGCCAGAACCATGGTACAGTGGTGAACATCTGCTGACGTCCAGTTTAATTGATCCTGTACCTAAAAATGGATGCTAGCTTCTTTTACTTAGAGTATCTGTTTTTCCGCATTCATTGGTTCAAATCCTATTGTTTAGTGATTCTGGTGTTGTGCCATGGCATAAACTGCAACAATGCATTGTCACCAGTTAACATATGACTGGTGGGCAACAAAGAATAAATGTAAAGAATTGTTAACTATTGGCAATTTGCCAGTGCTGGTTATGCCACTGCACTTACTTATGCTGGCATAACTAACCAATAGGATAATGGCTAAAGTAATGTCAGAAAATTCCTCAGATCGCAAGATTTCTAGTTTGCTAATTATTACAGTTTCTTAAATTGCACAAAACCTGAACACACTATCAACTTCATGAATGAGGGTAAGTTTTTTTCTTTTTGTTTATAATTTCCTGATGGAAAATAAAATGTTCATACATCTTAAAGAATTACTGGTATTTCCTAAGCCTAAAATCATAAGAGCAGCAAAAATATGGCTTGAGACCTTTGGACCCTAAGGAATGCATTCTCTCAAGATCATTTGGGGATGCCCTTCTTCAACAAAGAACAGCCAAACCAATGTTCCAAAATGTATTGCAGTTTATTGATCTTTTAACAATAGTAGCCTTTCTATAGCCCTAATTACTACTTGTACTAGTACTTGTACATATGTACTGTAATAGAATTATTTCCTGTATTTATTTTGTACTTTGGTTGCCATCCAATCAGAAAATTGTTCTGGTATCTTTTAATGATTGTTCAGTCTACACAAATGAGAACATGAAAATGCTCATAGCATAAAAATACCATTATCACTTGCTAGATGCCTATATTGATTGAGGTTCTTTTAAATACATTAGTGCAGAGGCTAATAAAATGAAAATTCTCAACCAGTGATGGCCAAACTTCGCCCCTCCTGATGTTTTGGAGCACAAATCCCAGAATCCCAAGCCTGTATTGCGAATGAAAAAGGACTGTGGGAGTTGTGGTCCAAAACATCTGGAGGGCCAAAGTTTGGCCACCACTGTTCTCAACCATCTATATGACACAACTCTAACAGAAAAAAGACACAGGAATTAAAACAGTTTTGCACTAGCTTCACAGTTTTTGAGTATCTCAATTTACTGTTTGTGTAAGCACACACTAGACTGTTTCCGGTGAGCACAGCTCATGCTACATATAAACTGTTCTACTACTCCATTTTTATTTTCAACAAAAATGTGTAAAATCATTACATATTCACTGTTGCTGAAGGTATGTTAAAATCCTCCCTCCCTTCCCCCAACCTGAAAATGCCTGGTAAAAATAGAGCTGTTAAACCCGATCTGATAATTAGCATCTACAACCCTAAAGTGAAGCTACTCTATCACACAATAGATATCAATATTTATTGCCTAACCTTACTTATCAGTTAATGGTGTGGTCCTTAAAAGCTACAGTTTTCCAATACCTTAGACTCTGGGGAAAACCTTAAAATGCATTAAAGTTTTTAGAATTCCCTTCTCAAGGAGAATGGGGATTCCTTGCTTAGAGGAACAGAAGTGGACATCTGCAGGTCTGACAAAATCGACTGACAGGTCTGCTGTCTCCCTGGAGCCAAGATTCAGGATGTAACAGAGAGTCTGACAAGACTCGTCAAGCCCACTGATTCTGGGGTGCACCTCACCACTGCTGAAAAAATATTTTTGCTAAGAGGCTTGCAGATTTGATAAGGAGAGCTTTAAACTGAGTTTGCAGTGGGAGGGAGAAAACTTTCTTAAAGGTAGAGATCCAGAAAGGGTTGTGGGGAATAGCCCAAATGTTGCAGTGGAACAAGACAAGGAGTATTACAGACCATCAGTGTGAGGAAAAATAGGTTTAGCAAAGAGCTTGTAAGAAGCACACACAGCCTCAAATGTCTATACCTCAATGCACAGAGCATGGGAAACATACAGGAGGAGCTGGAACTCCTGATACAGCAAAATAAATATGATATAATTGCCATCACTGAAACCTGATGGGATCAAACTTATGATTGGAATGTAGTTATTGGAGGGTATAACCTTTTTCAAAGGAACAGATCCAGTTAAAAAGGAGATGTAGCTTTATATGTTAAGGACATTTATACTGCTGAAGAAATACAAGATATACACCTGGGAAGGCAGGTTGAGATTATTTGGGTGAGAATTAAGGGGGAGAAAAATGGGAGGGATGTCACTGTGGGGGTATATTATAGACCCCCAAGCCAGCCGGGGGAGTGGGATTATGCATTCTGTGAGCACATGGCCTTACAGTCAAAAGGGAGAGATGTAGTACTAATGAGAGTTTTTAACTATCCCGATATATGTTAGCAGACCAACTCAGCTAAGAATGCAAGGTGTAACAAATTCCTTACTGCCCTTGCAGACAATTTCATGGTCCAGAAGGTGGAGGAGGCCATCCATTTTAGATCTGATATTAACCAATAGGGAGAACCTTGTAAACGGGGTGGATTTGATTTGAATCACAATTTAAATCACTAGTCAGTAAGGCTCAATTTGAATAATGATTTTCTACATAAAGACTCTTTTTTGCTAGAGCTGTTTTAATCTTAATATTTACAACCAGATGAAGGTCTCATTTTAAAAATAATAACATTTCAGATTAGTTTTACAGTTATATCAGAAAGTACTGATTTGGTGGTTATATACCATTAGAAATACATAGACAGATAATTGTGAAGTTATTGCAAGGTGAACTATCTCCAGTTTAATAGATTAATCAATCAATTTATCAAACATTCATATTTGGACAACTGTTCTGTTGTACTTTACAGGAAGGAGAAAAATAATCATTACCTTAATAATAACAATTTAAATAGTTTTATTTAACCAGAACAATAACATTTTATAGCATTATGTATAATGCTTAAACATCCATGTTTGTTAAATGATGTGGTTAAAATCTATTTTTTTAAAAATTAGACTGTCTAGATATTAAAAACAAGTAATTAACATATGATTGGATCTTAAGGACATTAAAGTTAACACCCCCAAATGTATCTTTCTGACCAAGAGTACAGTAGTACCTCGTATAAAGAAATTAATTCGTTCCAAACGAAATTATGTTAAGCAAATTTTCCTTTATACAAATTTCCCATAGGAATGCACTGAAAACAGAGTATTCCCATTTTTATGTTGTACAGATTCTCCCCATAGGTGATTCTGTTAAGCAAATTTCCCCTATCTCCGGAATATTTTATGTTGTACAGATTTTATGTTATACAAACCCTTTGTCATACAAGGGCCCACTGTAGTCAACAAAATCTTGTGTGTATTACTACAGTATTGCTTATCCTCTACTCACCCTCTACAGAACTGCGATACAAAATACTCAATCATACAAGGTGGCTGTAAGGATGAATAACATGTACTCTACAAATCACCCTATCCCGCTGAAGTATTATATAAATAAATGAGCCTCATCTGTTATGTTCACAGTAGAAAAATGCCATATGCCCTGTTGCCCCCTGATAACAGGGAGCAAATGGCAGGCAATCTCTCTTTGGGGAAAAAGTTGGAAACAGAGGGAGGGCCATAAAGGTAAGTCATCTTTTTCCCTCCTGATTTTAGAGTGAAATATTATTTAAATGAAAGCTTCCACCTGTACCATAATTATGTTGACATTTTGCTACGCAAATGTTACACTCTGTGCACAGCCCATTGTACTAAATATGTGCCAAATTGTAGGAAAACACTATAGTTTCCTGCAATTAACTCTTGCCATATTTTACATCATTTGGAATGTGAAAGGACATTAATATGCAGCTCTATGAGATATACATATTTCTAAGAATGAGAGAGAGAGAGAGAGAGAAACTGAGTAAGAGAAAAGAGGGAGATTGGGAAATTAAGGATTTAAAAATTTAACATTTCCAGTTACAATGTAGGGCAATGTTAGACAAAGAATAATGAGAAAGAAAAATGCATCCAATTTACAAAAGACACTGGCCCGTTCAAACATTTATACAAATGAATGGGTGAGTACATACACATGGGTGCAAAAGGCAGAATATGATGTGCCCAATGTTTCACATTTACAACAAATGTTGCCAAAAGTAAATGTGTGTATGATTTCCAAAGGTCATATGTGAACACACGGACATCGAAGCAACATTGGTTCTACATGATTCATCTCCTCAAATCCATTTACCAGTATATAATTTGAAAGAGGACTGAACAGGATGGACGTAGAACAGCTTCCTTTGATACTGAGTATTGAGATGAGGACTAAACCTAAAACAATAGTTTTGTCTTGAGCATCCTCTGATAAAACAGTAATACAGTGGACCCTCGTATAACAAACAGGTTGTATAACATAAAATTTGTACAACATAAAAAATTCTGGAGATAGGGGATATCTGCTTAACAGAATCGTCTATGGGCCGAATCCATACAACATAAAAATATTTGTGATTAGGGATTACTCTGTATGAAGGAAAATTTGCTTAGCATAATTTCATTTGGAACAAATTAATTACTTTATACAAGGTGCCACTGTATTACAAATCCCAGGGGTTTTTTTTAGTCCAAAACATAATGAATTATGAAGATGCTTCCTATGCACAGGAGTGCTGGACTTGCAACTGTTCCATTTTTCCTAGCATTATTGTCTTTCCCAGAATATATGGCCTTTGCATGATGTGTCCAAGTATGATGACTTCAGTTTCATCATTTTTGCCTTCACAGATATTTCAGGCTTGGTTTGCTCTAGGATCTGCTATTTCATCTTTCTGGGTATTCAATATTCATAATTATAGAAGATATTGTTTTTATAAAACTGAAAAAGTCACTATTCATGAAACACCTAGTCCTATGGCATTAGGAGACTCACAGTATTGCTACTATTATGCTTTTTAGTTGGTCAACCCATACAGTTCCTGAGCTTTTATTTGGAGGCATTATTTTATATTCTGTGAATGGGAAGGGGAAGAGGTAAAACTTTTCCAAGCAGAGAGACTTATTTAGTTTAAAGACACTTAGGCTGCATTGTGATATTTAGCTTGCCTTTAAAAAGTATGTTGAGCATATGCATTCATAATCTTACACACCGTGACATTGGTATTTAACGATTTGCAAACTCCCTGTTCTCTTTGCCCCTCCTCCTCCATCTCATTCTATCCCTTCCTTTCCTCCTCCATCTCCTTTATATTTGTGCCCCCCCCCGCTTCCTCCGGTACTTTCAGTCTCCCTTCTCCTCTCTCCTCTAATGCAACTTTTACAGAAAGCCACTACCCACCCCACCCCTGGATGAGGCAGACAGATAGACATGTTAAGCTGAAAGCTTTGAGGGGAATTACTCAAGGGCCCCCTTTCTCACCCCCCCCAAAAAAAACCCAACTTTGGTGAAGGGGGGAACTCTCCAGCCCTCTGCCTTCCAATCCCCACTTGACCTGAGCACTATGGATTGACACCGCTCTTCTCCCCTATCCTTCCCTCCCCACTCCCCATCTCTCTTTTACCGCAATCTAGAAATCCATATTTTATTTTGATTCCATCTCTCTCTTTCCCTCCACCTTCTCCTGGTCCTACAACACCCCCCAACACACACACACACAATCCACCCCTGACAAGTCCTTCTGGGAGCTGCAAGGGCTGCCACGGACCACGGCTCGTTTTATGGACGGCTCTTTTTGGTGTGCCTTCTTCTTTCGCCTCTGCTTCCCTGCCGCTGTGTGGCAAGTTTTGGCTCAGGTGGGGGGCAAGTGGGGGAGGGGTTCTGCGATGGCTGGCAGGCTGGATTTAGGACCCCGGCGGGATGGATCCAGCCTGCAGGTCATAGTTTGAGGACCCCTGCTCTACGACCATTCAGCTTTTGCATCCCTTTCATTTTCTTCTATTTGCAATCAGTGGGACTAGACCCACCCACTGATGCTAAGATGCTTATTATGAGTATACTGTGGACAAATAGAAGCCTAACCCCCTTGTTTCTCTGACACAACCGTAGCCTTGGCAGCATTTTCTGTACAGTAAATGGGAGGGTGAAAATGAAACAAGTATGAAGGAATCAAGCTTAAACCCATCCTGTTCTTCCAGCTGTGAGCTCAGAGCTCTCTCTCTCTGCACTGCTCCTGTCCAGTGCAGGACTGTACATGCTCTGAAACACAATTTGGACTGATTAGTCCAAGCATGTGCAAGCTTTGGCCCTCTGAATGTTTTGGACCACAACTCCCACAGTCCTTTGCCATTGGAAATACAGGCTTGGAATTCTGGAAGTTGTGGTCCAAAACATCATGAGGGTCGAGGTTTGGATATGCCTGGATTAGCCCAAGGTGTTAAAACCTAATATAACCTAACAATGAATCTCACGGAATGTTAAAGACTTGCAAGTTTTATTTAGCATGTGTTATTACAGACTGCAGGCCAATTCATCAGATGCAAATAATGAAGTATGAGAAAGGCTGTGGCATACAATACCCCCTCTGCTTGTTAGTATTAATCAGAACCAATAAGACCAGAATGACTGTTCTCAATGGGGCTGAAGGGGATTTTTTTCAGATTTGCAGGTAGGCCCACATATGTATTCCCAAGGGAAGGGCTAATATGGGCCTAATTTGCATATTTAATTTCTTAGTCTTTGTAACACTGGGATAACATTTGACAAAATGGGTTATTCTAAACTTAAAAATTGGAATATGAATTAGAACATGAAAGGGTGAAGGAAGGAATGGTTAAATGGGCTCAAAATTTTGGATATAACATTGATATTGATGATTGGACCAAAATGTGGAAAGATAGTTATAAGCTAATCAAACCAGTCAATCTTAAAGAAAATATACTTAAAATGTTTCACAGATGGCATCTCACCCCGGTAAAATTAGCCAAAATGTCAAAAGGGTTAAATAACATTTGTTGGAAATGTAGAAAGAACCCAGGGACGTATTTCCACATATGGTGGTCATGTGACAAAGCTCAAAAATTCTGGCGACAGATTTGGGTAGTGGCACAAGAAACTGTCCAAGCCAAACTGAAGTTTAAACCAGAAATGCTGTTAATATAATGCCAGAGATTATTGACAAGAAAATAAAATATATTCTTCTGTGTATATACATACACAGAACTACCAACCATGGATGAACTGTTGAAAAAGCTACTGGATATGGAAGAACTACATATGATCTCGGAAGTGCTGTGGGATCAACCAGGACACTTTGTAAATGAGAGCTAGAAGATGCTATATAACTGGGCCCAGAAGTAGACAAATGAGTAAGGGAAGAAACGGACATAAGGATGTATACACAATACTTACTAGAACCCATACAGTATGTGGCTAAATGGACAGTATGTGACCATAGGAGGTTTTGTTTTTGCCTTCATTTCTAAGTCCATTTTTTTGTCTTTTGCATGAGTTTATCAGATTGTTGTTTGTTTCATTTTGTTACCTTTGTATTAAAATAAACTGAAAAATTGGTTTAATTCAGTTTTAAAAGAAAATAACAACCCCTAGTCTCTTTTGATGTTAAAATAAATAAATAAAATTGGGGGTGTATAATGGGCCTGGGGTGGTAGGAAGCATCCTCAAAACATGGTTAAATTATATCCATATCTCCTAGAAGAGAGGCATTTTCGGAGCAAATTTCTATCTTTCTTTCTTGATAGGCATTTGACAGGTGATGACACAATATAGAAGGCTTTCTTTTAATGTGCTTAATGAATTGCTCAGTTGTTGGATGAGCTGGAAATAACCATTTCCTACAACACTAAGCATTAGTTATGGATTAATGCGTAGTGAAATACATTATATGCAAGACAAGTTATGGTGAACAAGAAAAATTATTCATGCCTCTTTAATGAAAAGTTGTCCAACAGCATGTAAGGGAAATAATCATTCTTTCTACTTTCATTTACAGGTATCTTTAATGGATTTGTTCATTCTTTTTCCCCTGTGACTTCATTGGAAGACATGGCCCATACCCTGCTACTTGCAATTTGGTAACTTTAACTTGTAACTTTTGTCTCAGTAGTAATATATTCTATCACATTGTTCCCAATCAACACTTCTTTCAAGTGCAAACAGTTAATAGAAGCTGCTGTTCTTTTATAAGCAATTCAAGGAAGCAAACACCTTCTACATTCCTGCAATTATTTTCAAGGAGCACAGTGCCCCAGACACACTTCTCCTGCCTTGAAAATTAAATATCCAGGCATCCGTCATTAAACCAGTCAAATATGCATGTGGCACAACATTTCTTTCTTCTGAAACTATACAACTTTCTGTCATTCATATTTATTTACTTATTATTTATTTGTTTGTTTGTTTTATTTCTATACTGCCCATCTTCCAGCAGGAACTTTGGGCGTTTTACAACAAGGTTAACATCAACATAGATAACAAATCAAACAGTACTAAACAAAAAGAGGGAAAACCCTCAGCAAGAGGCGTCAGGGGTGAAGAGAAAAATAATAATAATTAAAGGTCACTTTTTTGAAGGCGGGCAGGGACTGTGCCAGGCGCAGCTCACTAGGAAGATGGTTCCACAGTGTGGGGCCCACCACAGAGAAGGCGCGGTTGCATGTGAGCAACTTCCGCGCCTCCCTGGGTGTGGCCACTCTGAGTGAGCGTGCCTGCGACATTCTATTTACACATACTTACACATATTTACACATACTTATTCTTCCTTTCTTTTCTCCCTTCTTGTTTATTAATAAAAATAGTATGAGGCACGGTTTTACTGCTTGATGTAAACAAGACTGTCATCATACTGTGTTCGTTCTATAAGGCTGGGAGGGATGTTTCTAGAGAAGAGAGTTCAAGCCTTTCTGAAGTATCAAAGTCCTTAAATGAATCTCTGTGTTTTAACAGAACAGCTGGTTATGGTAAGTCTTTCTAATGGTGGCAGGGATAACTTTCAGCAGCTTCAAGGTTTAAAACCTAGGAGGCTCTTAAATGTTCAGCAGCCAGAAAAAGGACTGACATTTGGACAGCAGGATTTCAGATGCCAACAGAAATATCAGCAGGATCAGCTCATAACCCTATGAGCTATGTTAAATATCAGTGGCATAGATCTCTAGGAAAGGGATTCCAGAAATTAGGAACCACAGGCAGAACTATTAAAAATTAAGTATAGATTATGTAGCTTATTCTTGTATGCAAAATGATATCCTGCCCTCAGGCTACTGCATTTATAGAGTGAATAGGGACCTATAGATCACTTGTAATTCAGCATGTCATTTGTACATAACTTATTAAATCAAGAATAATTACTCTCAAGTGTACCTGTTATATTTAATCATCCCCCCCCCACACACACACACCAACTATTGGGCATTTGGAGCCAACATCCTCCAACTAGATATTCTGGAGTAGTTCTCCAGAGTCCATTGGGTCAACAAAACAACGTAGCAAATGGATTTTGCCCCCCATTTTAAAAGCTTGTTTAAGCCCAGCCTTGTCTAAATAACCACTGACATGAAGTGTTTCTGGTACTGGCTGAAAACGGATTGCTGTGTAGGTGCCAGGGAGGATAAAAATGATTTTTTAAAACAATCAAATTGATTTAAATCAAATCGGCCCTGTGCCCTGTGCAACATTTGGGCTTCTGCAAGTAGAACAATGAATCTCTCAGGATGTTTCTCTGAATTGCAAAGGTTAGGAGGCAGAAGGAGGTTAAGACATATTGATGCTATAGTGGCAATGTGCCACTGACTGGGAATGATTAGGAAACATGGCCTTAAAATGTTTATAATTTGCACAATTTGTTCCTTAAAACAGAAAAGCGGGTGAAAGGAGCTTCATTTTTCAGATATGTAAGAAACTCAAGGGGTGTACTAAGGCACATGGTGGTTCAGCAGGCTAGAACACTAAAAACTGTCGGCTGCAAAGTCAGCAGCTCGGCAGTTCAAATCCCGGGTGCCACGCAGCGGAGTGAGCTCCCACTGTTAACCCCAGCTCCTACGAAACTAGCAATTTGAAAGCATGTAAATGCAAGCAGATAAACAGGTACCGCTGTAAAAAGTGGGAAGACAAACAGTGTTCTGTGCACAGAAATGCATTGAGCAATGCCGGCCACATGGCCACGGACTTGCACAACACTGGCACTTTGGCTTGGAAATGGAGATGAGCACCACCCCTAGAGTTGGACACAACTAGCACCCATGTGCAGGAGGGACCTTTACCTTTACAAGGTGTATACTATTCCTAAAGGTAAGGGGCTAAATTCGAGGATGTGGCCAAAATGTAGATTTGCAGTTATTTGATTGTTTGGCAAAAATTGCTGTTAATAGGCCTTTGTTAATTTTAAAAAGGAGTTTACTGAAGGAAATATTTTTAAGCTGAAAAAGACAACTCATAACACTAGACGTTATACTGGGATCCCAGGAGTGCTGAGAGGCTTAGAGGGAACTTCTTGAACAAAACAAACATTTTCAAAACATTTTTAAAACATTATTTTTAAAAGCATATATGATGGGGATGGGCTGCATGTGGGTCACCACTGCCATAGAGGGACAATTCCATCTCTTGATCCTTTCAAGCCCAACAGGAATCTTCATTCACTAATCCCAACTAGAGTAGATCCATTGACATAATGGGATTTACATAAGAGCTTTGAGTATTTTTGTTTTTTGTAATTATCTGTTGCAATTCCCATTATATATTGCAAAGCAAAATCTGAAAGAGGATAGTGAAGATGTATTACATTATCATGACTCTCAATTCATCATATGCCCTGGCATATTTCAGTGATGTCAGCCAACAACCTTTTATTTGACTCAATAAAACTGGTTCTATTATAGATGAGATTATCTGCAGCAGCACTTACCTCCCTTTTATCTGAAACAAATACATGAAATGCAAATCTTCCTTGGACTTCCCTGCCATTATTTCTCTGCTTTCTAAATTGTAGTCCCCAGACCCTGAATCATGTTCAACATTTTTAAAGAACAGTTCTTCCCAGCTCCCTTGGACTCTTCATTTGTTGCAGCAATTTTAATGTCTATCCATGTGAGAAATGTACCATATAACAACCAATAATGAGTGCCCTTTGTTAATATGCAGGTTTTATCTCCTTTCTGCCAACAGTAAGCCCAGATTTAATAACAAATTAATTATGAAACAGTATGTTTCACAGTTACACACACACACACACACACACACACACACACACACACACACACACACACACACACAATTGGATTATATAATGGATTTTTTAAAATTCTTTTGGAAGTCATGCAATTATTCCCAATTTTGACCAAACAATTCCAGTGATTTCTATACCTAGATAATTCTTATTCACAAAATATGATTTTTAAATCCAGAAACTGCTCTGGCAGATGACATTCATCAGCTTTATATGACATTCAATTGTACAACAGGATTTCAGCCATTATATATTTAAAAATGGACTAGGGCACAAAGTCTCAAATCCAAGATTTTCATGATGATTGTCCACCTTGTGGCATTGTATGGCACAGTGTGCTAGGCAGCAACCCTGGGCATAAAGAGCCACCTCCATGCCATGGAAATACTGCTGAATATCAGTTATCTCCCTATTTGACCACATCACAAATGATACTATCCAAAAGCAACTAGGTGTGGTATCAGTAACAGAGAAGATGAGAGAAAGATGGTTCCACTGGTATGGATATGTCCTCACAGCAGTACCTTCCACCATCACCCAGACTGCATACTGCCTGGAAATCTATGGTCAGCAGCCCCGTGGGTGACCAAAACAGAGATGGCAGGACACTGTCAATAAGGACATGTGAATTGTTGGCCTGTACCCTGAAGACACAGTCAATCAGGCAAAGTGGCATTTCAGGATCCACAAAGTGGCATTTAGGATCCACCTGGGGGGGGGGAAACACTATGAAGAAGAAGAAGAATAGGGCACAAAGTGCAAATTACTGTACAATGAAACAACATTACAGATAGGGAATATTCTTTTTCTTTCTCTTACCTACAACTCATTTTTCCAGTGGGTATCGCTGTTGATAACCAGAACATTATTTATATCTGTATCACTTCCACCTAGAGATTAGTTCCATGGAAACCCTATTGAGTACTATACAAGATGATTTATGTCTCCCTGTGGTGTAGAACTGCCTATAATGAGTTTACATGTCAGAAGTCATTTTGATTGTGAAGAACAGTCATTTGTAAGGCTTTTGATAGCTCGGTTTTGATTTGAACTGCTTTGTTGCCATCAAGTGGTTCATAATAGCATTTCTTGACAGCAAGAAATGACTTTGAAAGTCAAATTCATTACCAGTATCTATCTACCAAACATTTCAAATACAAGGAAATGAACACAGATATCAAGGTTCCTTTTATCTGTGAATTTTCTTTCATGACACAAGATAAATATAATTAGTACATGCTAGACAAACTCATTACAAACCAGATGTTTCCAAGCTGCTAAAACAATTTAATGAAAGAAAGAGGAAGAAGTTAACATGTCATTTCTCCAGCTGGCTTACTTTATATCCAAAACCTTAGAGAATCAGAAACTCATTCAAGCAGCAGTTTTCTGTAGAGTGCCTTTTAAAGAGCACAGAATTTGTTGATAATAACCAAGCTTTGCCTAAAGAGATATTGATATTTAACATATTAAGAAACAAATACCTCCTGTTTTAATGTCTTGTAAGTTATATTTATTGTATATTCTGAATTACTAAATTTGCATTCATTCTGGTGAGCTACTTGCAAAGGTGACATTTTATTGGTGAGGAGCAGAAACAAATCCCTCTCATCCAAGGTCAAGGTGGAAAGTTGTCAAAGCAGCTCAGAATATTTTGGCATCTGATGCAGAAAATCTCACAAAAAACAGGGTTACTACATTTTGCCGTTTTGTATAACATCCCATCTCATCTGCCTGAGAAAGTACAGTCTCCCTAACAGAACAACTCCTAGCCCTGATGAAGTCTGTTCTGTCTCTATATTCTGCCAAAGTTTGCAGAGAATTAACTGGCATCATCATAAAATGATGGGGAGGCAGATCTTCTGAAGAGCCACAGTGGACTTAGTAAGCCACAATTAATTACGTTAGTGCCCCCACAATGATTCTGTCATGGTTATCCAGGTAGTTATATCTGTCCAATGAAAAATTACAAGGAAAAGTATACTGTATCCCAGAAGCAGATATAAAATCTGAGCATTATATAGATTTTTCTGTGAATGCACACAGAGGAAATATGGAGGCAATATCTTAGCAGACAGGCTCTTATTTTTCATTTCAGGCCAGTGTTATGCCCAATATCTGAGATCCTTTATTAAGGATCCAATTTTTGTCATCCTTCAAGAAATGACACAATATATTCTAAGTATTATATTCCTGTTCTATAAATTTGTAAATTGTTATTCCCCAGGCCAACTGGTGCCTCCCACATACATATGAACACAAAATATACTTTCAATACAAGTCTTCATTTTCCATTTTCTTGATTTAGGCTGCCTCTACTTGACAAGAAATCCCCACTAAATGTTTTCAAACTCTGCAAGATACTTCAACATTATGAACTGTACAGTTCACTCTGTCATTTCAGAATTTTAATACCACAGTCAGAGGCACACATAGGTCAAACATGAGGTCGGTGGTTTACTGAATCCATGTTCAGCTTTTCTGCTACAAATACAGTGGTACCTCTACTCACGAATCTAATCCATTCCAAGTGCATGCTCTTAAGTAGAAAAATACATAAGTAGAGCACCGTTTTCCCATAGGAGTGCATTGAAAATCAATTGAAACCCAAACACTCCTTTGAAACCTGAACGATCGCCATCGTGACCCTCTTGTGGTGGTGGCAGTGGCAGGTTTCAAAGGGCTAGAGCCATGACTGCTTGGCTCTAGACCTTTGAAACCCGCCTGCTTGGCATTGCGACCCCCCTTGGTGCTTGCTTGCGTGGCTCTACATGCACATGCCCCCTTCCACTCACCCGAGCTGCACCAGCATGTACTTGATCAGTGCATGCTGGTGCATACCTGTCAACTTTGCTCACCACTAGCCCGGGATAAGAGGAGGGAGGCATAATGTGTACACGTGCACACACTTGTGCACCAGCGCAAGCGCAAATGCATGTACACACACATGCATCTCTGGCTACCGCACCAGCTCACCCCCTCTTCCCCAGCGGCACCACCCCTTCAGCCAGGCCACCAACAGGCAAGGCGCACAGCCACTGTGCCCCCCTCCCGCTTTGAACTGCCCTGCTTGGGTGAAGGGGAAGCAGCGCACTGCCAGTGCGTTGTTCGCTCGCACAATCTGAGAGCAGAGGGGTGGTGGTGGGGCAATTTGGGTTATTTCCGGGAATGTCAATGACCCAGGAAAAAAAACATGAAAGAGAATAAAATACAGGGTTTTCCAGCCAAAACAGGAGAGTTGAGAGCTATGTGCTGGCATGGCTCAGGCAGGTGGAAGGGAGGCACTTGCATGTGAGATCCTTTGAATTTGCCATGGCACCAGTGAGGGTGCTCGTGTGGCACCAAATTCAAAAGGATCCAGCCTTC
Organism: Phrynocephalus guinanensis; assembly: GCA_037367245.1. NCBI lineage: Eukaryota > Metazoa > Chordata > Lepidosauria > Squamata > Agamidae > Phrynocephalus > Phrynocephalus guinanensis. The sequence goes on from CM074739.1 coordinate 42,807,161, forward strand.
CCCCTCCTCCCCTTCGCTCAGATGAAGAGGAGGAGGAGGAAGGCTGGATCCTTTTGAATTTGGCACTGCATAAGCCTGGGTGGGGAAAACAAGGCTGGTGGAGGCGAGCTGGTTCCGCTACCCCCCACCCTCTGGAAGGCAAGGATGCTAGGGAAGAGCTGGGTAAGGCAGCAGCACGATCCCTGCCTCCCCCACCTGCTACCCAGCTGTCTGGCACTCACCTTCAAAGCCAAAGCAAGGGAGGGAAGGCTGGGGAAGGCGAGACAGTTCCACCTCCCCCCCCCCGGCCAACGCTCGCTGATTCAAAGCCCCCACTGGAAGGCATGGCTGGGGGAGTCGTAAGTAGAGCAAATAGGTACAATTGTAGTGCTATAGGTAGCTGTCAACAATAAACTGAAAGATGAAAAAATATTAAAGCATTATAGCAAATCATTTAAAAACACAACAATATTAAGAAATCATTGGTACCAAGTAGTGACATTTACTCTAGCAAACAAGTGAACTTTAGAATGAAACGCCTCTGTGAATGGAAAAAAATAAAACAAAATCTATTATGCCTGTTGGTGGAAGGTTAATCAAGCTGGAGCTAGCCTGAACTCCTTTGGAGAAGGATTTTAAGAGCATGAGAGCAGCCAATAAAAAAGTCCTCTCCTGAATTATTGCCAAATTTTCCCTTCATGGATGCAAGTATCTTAAAACCTGGGGGTGAGGGGCTCATGTAAGAACATGAAGTCTTTCAAATTGACCCACTAAGAAGGTTAATGGCTTCCAATTTAGCAAGTTTGATTCTTCCCCCAAAAAATGAACTAACAGCCAGTGAAACACCTGTGACAAGGAAGTTGAGTCATTTATTCCCTATAGCTCCTATCTCACCGGAGCCATTTGGACTATTCAACGGCACCTTCAATATGAGTGTTAGAGTAGTCCACTGAATAAAAGGAACTTGTGAGATGCTGACTCACCAAGCTCCCTATATTAATTCTTACTTTAGAAGGAATTAATATAGGCCTTGATTTACCAAGCTTGTAGAGATTAAATGGGCCACTTCAGCAGAGACTACCTGCTTGTTTTAAGCCTGTGCTATCAGTTATATGGGGCACTGTGGCTCAGGGTGCTAGAGCGCTAAAACTGTAGGCTGCAAAGTTTGCAGTTCAGGGGTTTGAATCCCAGGTGCCATGCAGCAGAGTGAGGTCCTGGCTGTTAACCCCACCTCCTGCCAAACTAGCAGTTCAAAAGCATGTAAAATGCAGGCAGATAAATAGGTACTACCATAAAAAGCGGGATGGTAAAGAGTGTTCCGTCTGCAAAATTGTGTTCAGCCATGCTGGCCACATGGCCATGGACTTGCACAACATTGGCTCTTTCGCTTGGAAATGGAGATGAGCACCGCCCCTAGAGTCAGGCACGACTAGCACAAAAGTGCAGGGGGAACCTTTACCTGTTTAACTGTGATAAACAGTGGAGTCAGTGATCCAAAACAGGCTCTAAAACAATATCATTGTGAATAGCTCAAATAGCTCAAATAATATCTGAACTGATGGTAGAAAGGATAATAATGTTTTCAGCTATTTTAGCATAATAATGCAAACCAATTCAGTCAATATTTATAAAGACATCCTTCTATAATTATTACACCAAACAAAAATGTACTATGTACTAAAGGAAGTAAAATCAGTAAATACAGTGAGGGGGGGGAAGTAAGCATGTAAAACCCAATCTCCTCTCATAAGTACAATTACTTTCACTCCCACAAAACAAACATCTTATTCCCACATTAGACTAGTTTTTACCATCCTGCAAATATTCTTGCAGGCAGATGGAGACTTCCTTGAGAGATAATCTGATGATCCCTGCTCTGGCTTTCCTCTTTTAAGTACAGCTGATCGTTTCATGAGTCAGCTCTTCCGCAGTCTATTTAACCATCTGTTTGGATTTAAAATCCCGCTCAAATTATGAACATAAAATGCACCCCCTGTTTCTTGAAGTTATAAAGTTATAAATAGGAGTACAAGACAGCACAGGTTCAGATAGCACATGCATTTTCAAGTAAATGAAATACAATTTTTAAAAAGTATACCATCACTATCAGATTTGCTCCAATCACTCAGAAGGCATCAATGACATTTTTCCAGCTTTAATGATTCCATGGGGTTTTGCATATTTAAAGAACATATACGGACCAACATTTATATTTGCCCCTCTCAAACATCTTACCCCAGCAACCCTGTTCCCTCTTTTCCTGTGGCGTTCTTATTACCTGCTGGTCTCACTTTTGTAAAAAAAACACAGGGAGTAGGAACATGCCATATCTGACAGGATATCTATCACTGAGAGAACAGAATAATTTTATGTGGATGTTAGGTAGGGTGCATAGGCATCACTTTGAAAACCACTATTCTAATAAATGGAATGAATATCTTTGAATGTGCTCTTAAAAATGAATAGATGTCATATTTCTTCTGTGTTTTAAATCAAAGAGGGGCAGCTTTCAGAGGTCCAGAGGAAATTCCACACCCACCCTTGTACCCCAGAGCACCATATTGGCTTCCATGACTCCCCATCCCGCTAAACATTTTTCTTCTATATATGGAAAGCCCTCTCACACATTCTGCTAGCTGCAAAGAGACCTTTTTGCTACATTTTAGCTGCTTTTGATTTGTTTCAGCCATAGAAGGCTTTCTCAAAATTGCTTCTTTACTAACATTCCAAATCACATGGAAAACTTCTACAGATTCAACTTTCCAATGCCTCATCTGCCTCTGATAGCTGTCAAAGTCTTTCTCAGCAAGACATCTGAAAATGAATAGAAACCTGTCAGTTGAAATATGAGGCTTACTGTATAACTGGCAGTCCTTTATGATCGACTATAGACTATGATATTTTCAGAAAAGTCATATCATTTGTTGCATCTATTTATAATGGATCAATGATATTCTTTAATTTGGGCTCATTTGTGCACATTAAGCATTTTTCTTCATTCAGTCTTTTGGCATTAAGGTGGTTGCACTGCTATGGAATAGAAGGCACAAGCCTCGTTCATCGCTATGCTGTTTCAATCAGATGAGAATCCATGTCTAAAAAAACCTCCTTGTATGATATGAGAAGATATAAAAATTAAAAATTTGGTCATGCTATTGATGTAGTTAGTGTGTTGTACACAATTCCCACAAAATTCACATAAAGGTCCACATATTTCTGATGGCTACTAAAATTTAACAAGCCACATACAGACAAACAAAGAACATATGTTCTTGCTGCTACACTGATGAATATATACAGGTACATACTTAAACTAATTTTTTTCTATTTTATTGTGGAAATACTGCCATCCAATGGCTGCTACATTTTGTTTTTATTCAAGCAGTTCTTATAGCCAGGGCAGGGAGAAACCACATTAACCTGCAGCCAAATATTTTCATTTTTTGTGAAAAACATTTTTTCTTGAAATACTACATTGATAAATGTTGAATATTAGATTTGCATTTAATATTCAATTCTAAAACTCTCCCACAATCCAACACAACAGTTATTCCTATTCCAAACTAGTTAGTATTATGAAAGTAATGACATAAAGAAAATATCAATAAGTTTGCATGTAATGTAATTACATGAAACAAGCAATGCTTACAAACAAATGCTCTTAGTTAATAAGGTCTTTCCCAATTTTACAACTGTCCATTGTTCTGTCTTCAGATCTTTCCATTACTGTTATCATCTATGGCTTTGATCTTGAAAATTGGCTCAATGAACAGTAAACACACAGCTGTTTATTAAATATCTGCACAGAGATGGCCCAGAGTAGCTTCTTTTAGATGAAGTATGTAATATGAGAGAGAGAGAGAAACACATGTGCATACATATGCAAACACATCACTTGCAGCTTTAAAATGTCCCTCTTTCAAACCTCAATACAGAACATGCTGGCTTGGCAGGAAGGCTTCTAGGAATGGTTGTTTCCAAACTATATCAAGCTCTGCATTTTTCTATGATTTGTATTGACTAGCCATATATCTGCACTTCCATCCACATGAAGCAGAAAATTATGACTGGCTACAGCAGTTGAGTCATCATGACCACTGGACTTCTTTTCTTGTGAGACTGAAATGTTTCACTCTAAAGAAGCTACTTAGATGAGTACCAAAACATTTTGATCCCACAAGAAATGAAGTTCAAAAATGAAGGATGGAAACAGCTTCACCCCCTTACTGAAGGAGACAGAGGAGGTGTGGAGGCAATGAAAGAAATGATAAAATATGATAGTAGGGCCAGAACCAAGGAAAAAATAGGGGGCAGGGAGCAGGAGAACATGGAAGAAACAGGGCAAAGCCTGACTGCATGGCTTCCCGTAGCAGTGCTGTTTTCTGAATAACTGCTATATCTAACAGCACTGATCTTTGCTACTGCCTTTGTCACTGTTGTTGCCAGTAAACGAAAATTAAAATGCAGAGAAGAAGTCCTCCTCAGAATGTGGAATTATACCAGGAACAACAATAAGAGCAGCAACTGCAATTATTTTTCCTCTCTGCCCCTTTCCACTATTGCTTAGGAAAATAGAGGTTGCTGATCATGCCAATCAAAGCACCAAACAATTGTGAAGCTGATAAGAATATCATAAGTGGGTTATTATTTAGGTAGGCTTTTCAGAAAGCATCACAGTGTCTCAAGGGCCTCTTCCAATACCAGGATTCTATGACTCAAAATACTACTAAAATTCATAAAATTCAAATAACTGAAATTAAATTATGACTCCTGATATGCAACAGCCTTCATAAGATGAATAAAGCATATATGACAACCACAGACAAATACAGAACATAATTCAACAATGCCAGTGCCAGATGGGCATTGCTGAGGAGAGTAGGCCATAGAGGACAACACAGCAGTGAGGTCTTGGTCTGTATCTTTCTGTCTAAGAGGTGTGGTTTGTTGCTTTAAGTACAGTTTCAAAACTTCTAATATCCATACTGAAACCCCCAGAAAAAACTAAAGTCATTTCTTGATTTCCACTGTAATACTGACCACAGGCAGATACAGTGCTTTTGAAAGTTCAGAGTGCTTTATATACATTATCTTGTAATTCCTATATTTCTATATGGTACATATGCATTCTTCCCTTCTTATTCCAGATAGTTACGGTGACAGATTGTGCCTTGTTATGGTTGCTATTACACAGCAGGAAAAAGATGCAAATAGATCCACTTCGAAATCACACTGGGCAAATTCACTTCAAGTAAATTCACTTCAGCAGACCACAAAGGAGCCAGGTGGTAGTGGAGGATGGGATTGACACTTGGCCTTTTTTTGCAGGTTGATAACTGAATCCTATCCTCCCCATACCTGGTGGCTGGGTCTATTTGTTTTCCCCTTTCTCTCCTATTAACTTTCTTTCTTTCTTTCTTTCTTTCTTTCTTTCTTTCTTTCTTTCTTTCTTTCTTTCTTTCTTTCTTTCTTTCTTTCTTTCTTTCTTTCTTTCTTTCTTTCTTTCTTTCTTTCTTTCTTTCTTTCTTGGGGAAGGTAGGTGATAAAACTAAAAAAAAAAGCAAAGAATTAGCAGACGGGGGGGATGAACTTGGGAATTAGCCTTGTTTCTTGCTTGTTAAGACAGCTCTGCCATGGCTCTCCAGATTTGCAGGAAGCATGGCTACAGCAGAGTGCCCTTAGCAAGCTGGGAACTAGGCTGATTCTGCTAATTCCTCATTCTTTCCTTCCCTTTGATCAGCTAACTCTCCTAGTGCTAGATTAGCCATCCTTTAAAAGAAAAGAGAGCAAGAGCGAGAAGGAACTGAAGAAAAGGCAAGAAGAAGAAAACAAGCAATGTGGAGAGGAGACGATTCAAACAATAGTTTCACTGCAGTTTTGCCTCTTTCACTGCTGCTGTAGCAAGCTGGCGATGGACTGAAACAGAACACCTAAAAAAAAAAACCCACATCAGTTTAAGTGATCACGTTGCCTGAATGCATTGTATCCCCCCCAAAAAGTAGAATCACAGAATCATAAAATAGTGAAGTTAGAAGGGGCCTACAAGGCCACCAAGTCCAAGCCCCTTCTCCATGCAGCAGCAGAATAAAAACTATAGTTTAGGAGATAAAACTTCAGGCTGATTCATACTGCCTTCTTCATCATGTGGTCAATGGAAAACAACATGAATCAGAACACTTCAGTTGTGTTTGCATTTGTAGGCACACTTCAGCATTTCTTACTTTATTTATCAATTCAGTCAACACCCTAAGATAACTTAGTTATTTAATCATGCATACAGGCCTAATCATGAATTTCTTGATTCTCTATTCTTATACTGAAAAGTACAACAATCTCATATAAATGATTAACAGCCTATTAATATCTCACTTTTATTTTAGTGACACTATATTTCTTTCCTTTGCAGTTATATTTATAGCCTGGAGAAGGTAATGTAGTAGAAAACACTCCAAGTCTTGGTACTGTCCCCTAGACTTTCAGCCAACTGAGGACCTGTCACTCTTCCTCCCTATCCCATAATCACAAGTGCAGGTGGCAGCTACCCTTGCCAGAACCTCTGCATTTCCAAAACAGGTGATGTGTTTTTGCACTTGGGCCAATCCTGATAATTCATATAAAATGTGTGAATATGTTTAGCTATTTATGCAACAATTCCCAAGGATTTAAAGTGTAATGTGGACCGAAATCATGTAGCTGTTGCCATGTACTGTATGTAAAAAAAAAAAAAAGGTAAAGGTAAAGGTTCCCCCCCGCACATGTGTGCTAGTACTGTATGCACTTCTGGTTTTAATATATAGCAGCAGGTATATTCCTATGAAGTCATTTACAAACTGAAAAACACAGAGGAGTGCTAGATCTCGATGGTTAAAAATCTTCACTAGTGATAACACCTATTCAGACGTTCATCTGATTAGAGCTATGTAGACAACGGGGACATGGCTGTACACAGAAACCCCAAAGATACCCCACCCCAAGAGGACATCAGTTAGATCTTTGTGCATTGTACTTGAAGGTCTGAAGATGAGACTGTATGTGCCTTTGGCTAGATAATCTTACAAAGTTCCTATAATCAGAAAATCTGATAAGAGAAGCTCACAGCCTCTTTTTCAGACCACCTGAGAATCAGACTCTACCCATGAAGGTCTGACTTCCAAGTGGGAGATGGAACATTGGCAGCATGGCTTATTTATGTCTACGTGTCCCCACCACTCGTATAATCTATTTAGGTTTGCATAATGTTAGAACCAGAGCAGCATAGCTGATAGCAGATTAGGACTCACAGAATTCCTGTTCCATCATGGAAGTTCGCTGGAGGGAATTTTACACCAGTAAAACCACTCAAAAACTCACAAAGCTTGAAAACCTTATCAGGGTCAGTGCAAGCCAGATGTGAATTAATGACACATTGCAACCGACGAATTCACACAAATGCCCCAATGAAAAGAATTCCACAGGTTAGTTATGGTTTTTATATTAAAACAGTTATTTGTGATTCCTATGCCGAAACTCATGTCTGTTGTCTTTATTGAGTGGCACCAAGTCTAAGCATTTTGAAGGCACATAATTTCTTTCTATTCTCACTTTTCATTCTTACTCCTCCCCACACTCCCAACTAAATGCTAACTGCTCATTAGTGCTTGTGGTAACAAGTGAATGGTAAGTGCTCAGTAATGTTACTTGCTAAATCTGCTATTTTGCTATTCTCTTCCATTTCCCATCTAAAAACATATTCAAAAAGTGAAGAAGTGAACAATAAGACAGCCTATGCTTTAGATGCAGTCTGCGGCATAAAAGCTTTAAAAATGTGAATATGCTGATGTTAAAAGCTAAAAGGAATTTATTTCCATCTTGCTGCCCTCAGAGGAGTAAGTTTTTGAAAATGGCATCATTCAGATTGTTTAGCAACAATTAGAAGTGCCTTTCTTGACCTCTTCCACAAGTGAAAACTACATTAGGAAATGTTTAGCTTTACTGGAGGAGAAAGAGAGTTAGAAAAACACTGAACGTCCTTCCCCCAACAGCATGTTGTCTGATGGCCAAACCAGAACAGCTAGAACATGGACACACCCCCCCCTGCCACTTTCTCTTTTCCACATTGCAACCAAGAGAGGAACAAAAATTAGGGCAGGAAAAGAAGTTCCATCATTATCTTTGACTATGTATTCTTTATAACCTGAGTGGTCTGGTTTCAAGTTTCCAATTCAGCCTTGAAAAAAACAAAAGTCTGTAAGATTCATCATAATGCTAATTTTTTCCCCTTAGACAAATCAAAAAATATTTCACACCTCCACCATCAAGGCCCTAGCTAATGACCCTTACTTTATAGCAGGGCTGTCCAACTTTGAACAGCCCGCAGGCCCCTTTCCGCCGTTGCACAGGCCTGCAGGCTACTTTCAGAAGTGAGCGTGCACGTGTGTGTGCTTCACCGGTGCTCCTGAATAGGAGGGTGGGGTCTCATACCGAGGAGCCAAGTGAGGTGGTGTGCCAGGCAGGCGGGTGAGAAAAAAAAATCCACCCCAAACACGCCACTGCTGACAGTGGGTCAGGAGGCTGGCGGGGACCTGGGGGGGGTGACTTCTGACGGCCCCACGGGCTACCATTCCCCCATGATTGACAGGTTGTGCAGGCCTGCTTTACAGGTTTCAGCACCTTAGGCCATTGTTCACCTAATGGCCTATTGAGACTATTGTCCACCTAGCAAGCCTATTCAGGCCACTGTCATCTGCTGAGCCTATTTCAGACTAGGACAACTTGAGGTCAAAGTGAACTATAAAATGGAGGACTCACAATTAGCTTTCCTCAGACTAAAGAAGCTGCTTGGATGAGTAGTGAAACGTTTCAATCTGTCAAGAAAAGATGTCCAGTTGCCATGACTCAACTTCCAGATTGTTGGTTGCACAATAGCAGCCTCTGTAACCTACTGATATTTGCTTTGTGCGTGTTTCTGTGTAAGCTATATTTCCCACAGTTCCTTAAGAAAGAGCCTGTCACAGAAGCTTGAATGATTTTTTAAAGGTTGCAATTCATTAGGGTCTATGCTTTTTTTTTTTCCTTTTTTGCTGGCTGCCAGAGTAGAACAATAAGAAAAGACTCTTGATTTTTCTATATTTCAGCCTCTGAATGTTTGATACTTTAAACATGCCACTCAACAGGGAAAGCCAGCTGAATCTTCTTGTATGGGATTCTGGATTTAAGATACTTTTTTCTGCAAAGAGCATTTAAATTTTAACCCAGCGCACTCTGAAATTTTACAACCAAGTATATAAAGGTGATGGTTCTGGGAGTAAGATTCTCAAAAGGTAAATTCCCAAGCTCTGATTTTCTGCCAAGTATATAAAGTTACTCAGAGCCACAAAGTCCTACTCAAGTAAGTTGTTTGTTCTCCTTAGTGGTTTATTTAAGGGGAGGGGAACAAAAGTTTTATCTAGGTCGAAATCACTAATGCCTGCTCACAAGCCATCCCTACCATGTTAGGTGTGTATGTGCATGTGTGTGTGTAATCATGAGGAAAATGATATTAAAAACACGATGGTAATTATTCTGCTTTCTCTAGATTAGCTGCAAACATAACTTCCCTGAGCGACTGATATGCTGTAACCAGTGTAGACATTCTTGGATAAAACAAATTACCTGGACCCATGATAATCTGGTTTAAGGAAGAAACAGTCACAGTTTCTCTAAAAGAATACCTATACCAGGAGAATTTTGAATTCTGTTTGTTTTACTGCCAGTAGTAGTCCAGTGCTGGTACTGCACATGCAATTATATCTGTTTACAATCTGAAATGACAGTACATTTTAACCAAACACTGAAAATATGAAAACAGTCTTCTTAAAATGTCCTTTTCCTGGATTTCTCCCACTATCATCAGGTAAGGGTTATCCGTATCTGCAAACAAGATATACCATGTTGCAATATTTAGTGCTTGTCCATTACAGTCCATTAGCACACCACACCTGGTTCTTGTGTAAATTAAACAGAGGTTTTAAAACACTGTACACAAAAAGGCAATGTGTATAAAATCAAGGAATTGGCCAAGATCCACCAGTTATGTGCACTGCCTAATGATAATCCTGCTGTTTTAAAAAGCAAAAAAGAATCCACTGGTGAGGAGAGGTTACTTTCGCAACATATTCAGTTTCTCGGACAGAGAACTATAAGGGAAGCCAACACTTTTACGTTCTGCTAGATTTATAAGATGTTAGGAAACTGTGTACTTAGGTGGCACACACATACACACTAAGAAACATGAATTATTGAGTAATTTACAAAATGTAAACAAAACAAAACCCTGTAAATCATTATTTATATTACTGCATTAGAATGTACATTAAAAGACAGCTGGCGGTAGTAGATTTGGAATAATCAGAAGCCTGATGTATCAGCACAACTCCCTTGTGCTGAATGATCTCAAATCTATTGGTACAACTGGATCTGTCAGCAAAGTTGAGAGCAGTTGGCGGAAAAGTCCAAAAAGATCCAGACCATTTGGGATTGCACCCTTAGTCTTTTGAGTCATTTCAGGAAATTCTACATAAATCGTCATTGAGCTCTTTTTACAATCTGCCTGAAAATTATTTGATGTGCATAGTACTTACAGTATATGCATTTATTAATGCTATTCTGTGTTTTCAGTAGTAGTAAATATTGGCTGTGAAGATTCTCTGTCATCCAGGTGAGTTTATCTGGAAGTTGAGTCATGGCAACTGGACTTCTTTTCTTGAGTGGTTGAAACATTTTGCTGTTCATCCAAGCAGCTTCGTCAGTCTAAGGAAATTTAGTGGAAAGTCCTCCATGTTATAGTTCACCTTGATTTCACATCATCCTGGTCTGAATATGCTCATAAATTAGACAGTGGCCTGAATAGGCTCGTTAGGTCAACAACATCCTGAATAGGTTCATAGGTAGACCATGATCTAAAGAGGCTTGTTAGGTGAACAATGGCCTAAGGTGTGTTAAAATCCCGCCCATGCAACCTTTCCCAACACCCATTAAGTAGGGGTTGCTAACTATGGCCTTGCTGGTTAACTTATCTGCACAGTATGTCATCGGGAATTTCACCAGAAAGGCTCCGACATGGCACACCTTGATGGTTCCCGTAACTACTCCTTCTCCATGAAATATAGAGGATTGTTCATATGTCTATGCATATTTTAATGTATTTATAAATAAATGCAAATATGTTTTAAATTATTTTGCATGATTTTTTCCTGTCTGATTTTTAATTTGATTTAAGGCTAATTGGTTTGCAGATACCCTATGGAGAAATTAAAACAGCAACTACAATTGTTGTTTTATAGGTATGGTGTTCCTTTCTTTGCTGCTGCTGCTATACATGTCTCAGCTCTGGCAGGAAAACCAAGCCCACATGGTTAGATGTATCATTACAAGGATTACAATTTTCCTCAGCGAACAGTATATAGATTGTGGCCACTGTATTGTGCGAATCATAGATGGCAATCATGCTGGCAAGTTCAGCCATTCAAATCCAGTGCTCATATTAGTTTTATCCCTTCCCATTAAAAAAACATAGAGACCATCCATCTGAGGCACCCATGTCTCAGTTCCAGGGGCTAAACACTTTATTCAATGTCTGTATGTACTATTTGTCCAATGTAACAGTGAGCATCTGTTGTACTGCAGATGTCTGGCTGCAACTCCAGTCAGTAACAGCAAGCTTATCTATTGCCCTCCCATCCCTGAATAAAGAGACCATGCACAAGTTGTGGGATTAAAATGGGCCACAATTTATTGATATTGAATTCACTGAAATTTAACTGTTAAACATCCTTTAAACAATGGGGCTTGACTGTAGTGCAAGTGGCATAATTAATGGCATCTAAATAATGTTAGGAGGGTGCTGCCCACCTGTTTAGCACCCTCCCAAATGTTGTGGTCTGGGCAGCCCTCCACTCTCACTTTTGCCTAATTATAGCTGAACCTATAATTCCTAAATTCTTAATCCATTTACAATTTATAATGAGGGCTGTTGATCAAATTAAGGTACTGTTACAGGCTAAGTATAACCTAAATTCTGTTTATCACTTGCACTGCCTGCCAATTGTGACTGGATTTAAATACCTCCCCCCCATACCCTGCAGAGTATGGGATGGGTAAAAACACACTGCTACTCCAGTCCAATTTGAGTAACAGTCAAAAATTCCCACACGGCCCTTACACAACCAGCTAATCTCATTCTTCTACTTGGGTGGGAGGGTGGGAAGACATCCAAAGCTTAAGAGACACTGAGTGCCATGTGGTGCTGCCCCAAATAACCTTGGTCCTTGCAAGGCAACCCCATAGGATGCCAACTCAATGGCCTGATCCGAGGTGAGGGACAATGCATCCCCTTGGTGCACTACGGCAGTTCGGAGGGACCATAGCTGAAGAATGTTGTGAGTTGCAGTATAATAGTCACTTGGAAAGTCACAAGCTGCCACCCTCCCCCCACCTTTCAGACCTTGAAAGAAAAGTCTGCTGATAAAGAGTAAAGTAAAATCACTCTTGTCTCCTGGGTAACCAGGCATCTTCATCTTAGGGCATAAGCCAGTGGTGGTGAACCTTTGGCACTCCAGATGTTTTAGACCACAACTCCAAGAATTCCAAACCAGTATTGCCAATGACAAAGGACTATGGCAGCAGTGGTCCAAAACATCTGGAGTGCCAAAGGTTCACCACCACTGGCATAAACTGAGCTTTATTACCTTTGAGCCATCTTAGTAAATGTTGATGTGCATATAGAAGATTTGTATGTGGCAAAATAAATTCAACTGCATTCATAAATAACAAAAATTGCTCTGTGCGATTTTATTTACTTAAGTGTCTGATAATGAAAATACTTAATCTGAATGGCTGCAAAACAATATGTATCTTCTTGGAAATGTAGTTCCATGAGGACCAAGTGCAATATTAAAAGATAGCAAAGTTACTACAAGAGGAAAAAGTAAATCAAAGGCTTGAGAATCCTCTTCTACCAGGAGATAAATTAAGAAAACTGGTTGCTCAGCTCTCAAGCTTACAAAACCAACAACAAGCAAATCACGAAAATACAAATAATGCCTAGATGAATAAAAAGAAACCAAAGGGCTAGCTTAAAATGTAAAAGGGTGAGTCTTCAGAATACAACCAACAAGAAGGACCTCTTAGTATTCTGAAAGCAATTTTGCTCAGGGCCCTAAAAACATTAGAATGTAACTTCAGCTGAACCTAAAACCCTAAAAATGATATTGAGAGAAATTGACACTTTAGAAAAATCTCAGTTTTTCAATACTATTATTATCAAACAGACCTCATCCTTCTTATCTCCTACTAACATTTCCTCATCTTATCCCTGATCTGTGTACTTCTCACATTTTATTTTATTCTTTTTTGAGGAATAATTTCTTCACAAGAGGCCATGCGATCCTAATTCAAACATGTGCCAACCATCTCCTTTGTGTTGGCTGATTTGCAGACTATGATCAGGTAGCAAAACAGCCATAAAAAGGGGGTGGTGGGTTGGAGAGGGATAGAGTAGAGGCAAAGAGAAGTGGAGCTGAGTTATGCTAGATCCAAGTACTTTGCACGCAGAGACAACCAAGCTGAGAAGGATGCTTCCTAAATAAATCCTTATAGCCCTAGGTTGGAAGAGTTTAGATTCAACAGCCTTTGAGCTCACCTAAGCATCAGCTTGGCTGCCCTTCAACCATCTTAGCTGGTTAAAACTGGACCCATATTCATGAAGTACACTTTCACTATAATTAACCTTTGACTGTTCATATCTTTTAAAATATAATCCCACATGGTGAAATAATTGCAGAAAACCCTGGACCTGGAGGCTCATGTGGACTTACTGCTTTCTTTACATATAAGCAACTAGGTGTTTTGGGGGGGAAAGAAGCATAAAAGCCCAGGAAGTTATCCAGTGGATACCACGCTGGGGCAATAAATTAGCAAACCAATTTTAATACAATTGTTTTGCAGGAGAGATACAGAGTATTATAGCAACTGAAGCACCTACTTGGGGAATAATTTGCATATCAATAAATTGCTACCCTTAAGTTTTATTGAATGCCACTTAATACTGTAGTATTTTAGGCATAATAGAATAAAATTACATCTAAGAGCTACAGAAGTATCTAGTCATTAGAATCAGGAAGATCTGACAGAGCTTGTGGTTGGGATTCTAGCAGCATCACTTAATAGTGTATATTTCATTATGCTGCTGCAACACGTCCTTAGAATGATGCACTAATCTGAATATATACAAAAAATCCCCACCAAAACAAAAAACCCTTCCTACTATCCGGAGTTTGAATACCATTTACAGTCCCAGCTATAGCCTTATTCCATGTGCTTGCCAAGACCTTTAGTTTCCCTTATACCCCTGAATGGAAAGTTATGACCTTCATATGCATATATTTCATGATATCTGAGATTTTGTCTAAGTTCAGGGAGACCATGCAGGTGGCAGATCATCAGTGACGTAAAGGATCCAAATGGACTGAGAGGCAGTTCATGGCTCTTAGAGGTGGCCTTTGCTGCAGGTTCAAGTGGAGGCGGTAATGAGGGAAGGGCAGGTAAAGTGAGGAGGATATTCAGCAGCATCTCCTAATTGACTTGCTCAGAATGAGGAGCAGACAGAGATGTTAGGGTTTCACTGGGATTTGTGGCTCTTGATTGGCTCATGACATCAAATGACAGTAGTTACAGGCCAGCACTACATGTGACATTGGAAGCACTGCCTGCAGCACTGTGTGTGTTTTTGAAACAATTTTTTTTTTAATTTGACCAGTCAGGGAAGATTTCCTTCTGTCACTAATAGCATCCCCAGGTGACTACAACATGGCAAAGGGAGAAAGATAAAACTCTCCTCCAAAAACACTAATACATTGTTGCAACTTTTAAGCACTACATATTTAGCCCCTTAAGGTCAAAACAGATGAGTCAGACACTTGGAAGCTGACAGAACATCTACCAATGCAACTCCTCCCACATTTGTGACTCAGTCTGCAGTCACCTCCCAATGACTAAGCATAAAACTAGGAAAGTTAACTTCCACAATGAAGGTAAAAAGAGTTCATGGTGTGGCAATCAGACATGTTTCAGCAGTTAAGAAATTCCCACTTCTAACAATGTACTAAATAAATAATCAAGTGTTATGTTAATTGCACTTGATTCCCTTAGAACACAGAGCACAACTGCCAGAAAGGATCTCCTGAAAGTGCCTGTCCATTTCTTAAACTGGACTTCAAAAGGCCCAGGGAGATGTGATACCTGTAAACATATAGGGGAAGATCAGAAGATCTCTGTTCTCAAATGTTGGGCCCTTAGTCAAACCAAATGGCTCCTGGCTAAAGACTTTAGTGATGGAACATGAATTTAAGGGTCCTAAGCACCAAATAAAGTTTGGTGTTAATCCCGTCACTCCAGCCTCACACCTTGTAGAGACAAAAACATCTTAGTAATTAGGATGATTATGATCTCAACATATTAAAGCCAAACAGGAGATGGAATAAGAGATTCAACACATTTTTTATCTGTGAAATACATATGGATGTTTGGTCAGGAGGCCATCAGGACCCACAATAATCAGTTAAAAGACTTCTGGAACAGGAATATTTTTACCTGGTGCCGGAATATCATCAATGTTGGTGCCAGGCGGGTCTCACTTGGGAGGGCATTCCACAATCTGGGGGCAGCTGCCGAAAGGCCCTGTTCCTACAAGCCATCCCTTTCACCTCCTCTTGTTGTTATATATCTCTATTTAAGTTATTATAATAGCAATCAGGAAAAGACATTCTAGCAGGTCTAATCATGCCTGATTCACCCCCATTTCATTCTACCAATGAATAAATTGAATGTAATATTCCCTGTGTTTAAGTACCAGTAGTCAGCTTGGTCCAAAGTTATGTTCTGGGGGTACTGTAAGAAAGCTGTAGTAATGGCCTGGGGGTCGGTGGGTTCTAAAGCTGTCCTTACCCCTTTTACAGGAGGGGAAAGAATATTTATATGTGCATCTTCTCTTCTCATAATGAGAATTTGTTATAAGCCATCAAGATGGAACGGACATACGGAGACCCTAACAGGGCTTTTGTTGTAAGGATAATTGAATCTCCTTACTCATATATCTTATATTCTATAACTCTATAACAAATTTCACAGCTGCAGCCTAATCAAGGCACCATCATACTCAAAAGGCCCTTTTACAAGAGAAAAACGGCTTTGAAAATCACTTCTGTCCCACACATAGCAGATAGCCAGCTGCAAGAACAAACTAGGTGAGAACCCTTAGTGAGACTATATCTTGACCTCTAAAAATATAAGCAACAACTGCCCAAAATAAGAATTAAAAAACAAATCAATGTCACAACAGGTATTCATATTCTCTGGAAAGAGTTATATTTCTATAACCAGAGAAGTGCCATATATTAACTCAAGGGCATGATTCCAGAGGCCACAAGCATACGTACATGTAACCACAAAAGTACGGAAAATAACTCATAAAACAGCTTCTGGTGAAATGAGAACCCATCCATTCTTGTTGATTCTTGCTGATGGACAAATATTGCAGCCTTATAAATGCAGATATGTACATCCTGCTTCTATGAGCAGCCTTATCTAATTATGTGGCTTCTCTGGTCTTGCAAGACTCTTTTGTTTTACCCTTTCCTCAAATAAACCTCTTTTCCTTTTACATCAATTACTGGTCTCTATTGGTTTCTCTTCATTTCTGTTACAGGACCTTGCCAGAGGGAAAAAAGAACCTGCTTAAAATAGTTTTCCCTAAATTTCTTTTCCAACAATTTCAAGATAAGTGATATATTTAGGTAGTGGCTTTATCAGTTCCACACCACCAGTGAGTTTCCATGCCTAAGCAAGGACTGAAACCCAAACTTCTTGAGTCATAGTCAATCACTCTATCTATTACACTACACTGGGTATCAGTGGTATCGCCTCCATTTAATCAGTTAGCTTTTCACTGAGAGAGAGAGTTAAGGCTTGATTTGATCTAGCACTCACTTATTTGTTTTTCTGGCAGTCCACTGTATCCACAAAAGTCTCCTCTAGAACCATGTTTTAAATGGATTGTGTTTATGCCCAGCAGCTTCCTTCATTTTCCAGCTTTTGCATCCATACATAGTAATTAGGAATATTTGGTCTTGGTCTAGGACAGTGTTGGCGAACCTATGGCACAGATGCCAAAGTTGGCACTCAGAGTCCTTTCTGTGGGCACCCGACATTGCCCATTCATAGCCACCTGTATACAGGTTAAATTACTGTATTGGCACATTGCAAACAAATTAGTGAGTTTTGAATTGCAGTTTGGGCACTCGGTCTCTAAAAGGTTCGCCATCACTGGTCTAGGAGAATTTGAAGGGAGACACAGACTGAAAACAATTATTCACACACCACCTTATGAGCTTTGTTACATAACTTATATAATCCTGATTCACCCTATATTTCTTTCATATTGTGGAAAAGATTGAGAATGACTGGAGAGAGTATGAATTTTACTTTAGGAATCATCGATAAATAACACACTGTACAGCATTACTGTTCTGCAAACTAAGGATCATATATTCTTAATATGAGTCTGCGTATTACTGCTAGAGACCATTTGATCAACTCCTTTCTGTTAATAGGATTACCAAATCAAAATCCAAAGTCTATTATAAATGATAATGTGGATGCAAAACCTGAGCCCGGTTAGGTGATAAAAGAACAAAAAGAACTATTTATATTTTTCATATTCCAGTAGAATAACTTATGTTCTGAGCCATGAAATATAGTTGAATTCTTATTTTTATTCAGATTACTTTTAGCATTTACTACTTCACAGTCTCTCCTTATATGTATCTAAGGATTTACACAAGGCAAACTATGGCTTGATGGTGAATTTTGTTTATGTATCTTGTTTATTAAAATATGCTGCCATTTTAGGCCTAAAATCACATACTAGTTCCAGCCTGAACAGAAATCCGTTGTTGAGTACTATCTGGTAGGATCTTTTTATCTGGCTTTTTGCGATATGCTTTGCCTACCACAGAACGTGTACAACAATCTTTGCAAAACCATTCCAGAAAAATTGGCATCCTGTTTGTAATACTGCTTATCTAGTAGAGATAAGCAATTTTGGATGCAGCTCTAAGACCTCTGAATACTATTCACTACTAAACTTCTGACATTAAAAACACATATTTCCTATCATAGTAAAAGAGCCTGCAAAGCTTCTTGAAATATAAAAGGATGTCTAAAATTCCAAATATTACAAAACTGTTCTAAAATGGTGCCTTAATAATTTGGATACGTTATATTTGTCTAAAAAGCAGGTCCTCTCAAGAAATGGTTTCTTTTCAATATCAGACGAGGAATTGTACATAGCCACAGAAATATTTATGGGCAAATTTCAGCACAAAGAATAAATGTATTTATAATGGATTTATAATGGAAGTACAGACATTGCTCATTCTAGGATAAATTGTGCTGCTGGAATATTTATTATGTTCCTTTCATAGCTATGCCACGGGCAGCTGCATTTCTAAAGGAAAGAGTTTTTCTAGCTTGTACAATAGATAAGATGCCCGTCTTTTTTTTACTTTGTAGATGTCAGGTTTAATTTTATTTAAATTGGCTGTTGTTGGAGGCACAATACCAACACTGTCCTGCACTGTAATCAGGGAGATTCTATAAAAACAAGCTATTACTAAAATTATCTTATAGAATCATAAAATCATAGAATCATAGAATGAAGTTGGAAGGTGCCTCTAAGGCCATCAAATCCAACCCTCTGCTCAATGCAGGGATACAATCAAAGGATATACCTTGCTGTTTCCTTTCCCCCTTACACATAATGAGTCTGATTCCAACATTTTAGTGTAGCTGAAACACATTATTCCATTGCATATTAGAGATGGAAAGTAGAGATGGGAACAAAATGATTTTTTTCATTTTGTTATTCATTATTTGTTTCGTTACATAATGAAATGAATAACGAACCTAGGGGCAAATTTAACACAAAACGAAATGAACCAAGAAAAATTGGTTCGGTTAGTTTCATTTCGTTAATGGGGGGCGGAGATGTCTCCTACCTGGTGCTGGTCTGAAGGTCCTTTCCTGCCGAGCTGCACAGAGGGAGCACGCACCTCGTCGGTGCCATTGAGGGATGCGGCGGGCTCGAGCCTCAGCCCAGCCCCGGGAGAAGAGGTAAGAAGCAGGCCACGTTTAGGTGGCCAGAGCAGCGCAGCTTCGAAGCCGCCCCCCTTGCACCTCCCTCTTGCGGCCCGTTATCACTGGGCCAATCGGGAGGGGTGATAAGAAGGAGGCCGCAAAATGGGCACTGGGAAAAAAGCAGATAAAAATGAATAATGAAACAACAAAACAACAAAAAGATTTTTTTCCACATAAAATTCACGAAAAACGAAATGAAACAAACCAAACTCCTTAACAAAACGAGACGAAATGAAACACCATTTTTAATTCATGCCCATCTCTAATGGGAACCCTTTTTCTATGTATAGTAATTGGCGAATACAATCCTTAAGCATATGTTTGCAATGCATTACTAGTGCATATGCTGACTGACATGAGCTTTTATGGATTCTGTTGATACCAATCAAATAAATGGCAGTCCAACCCCCACCTCTTCAGCGGATCAGCCATTCACCAGGCCCAGCTTGCTTGCCTTTTCCACCTTCTCGGTTAATCTTCTAGTGACAAGCAAGAGCACAGACATCTCTGCCACATCCTTTTGTCTGAGTGGGAGATTAGCCAGGCCGGGATAGCCTGGGCAAATCAGTTGAGGCGGTGGAGGAAGCTAGCATGCTGGGCCTACTGAGTGGTTGCTTGAGCCAGAGGAGGCAGGGGAGGGGCAGCTGTGCTACTGCCTTTACGAACTGGCGTGAACCAGTTTCTGCTCAACTCTAAAATTCACATAACATAAAACTGGTGGGACACTCAAACAGCCTCTCTTCATTAAAGTTCTGAAAAAGCATACATGTTTCTCCATTACAACAAAGATAACCCACAATGACATTTTGCTGCTGGGACAATCCCCACCCCCACCCCATTACAGTAAGGCTTGCAGCAAGCACATAAGGAACAAGAGAGAATGGCGGAAGGCCAGGAGCAAATGACATCACTATTGATGCCAAAGTTTGTAAGTTACATTTAAAAATGGATAACGAGAGCCTAAAATGAGCAGTAGTATGATGATTTTCTGGATCTCTGTCACTGCTCAACATGGCATCAACATGGCATTATATTTCTTTTACTTGAAAGCTCTCTGCTCATCAAGAGGCCCCAGTACTTTGACTCTCTCCATACTAACTCTACTACAATATATTTTGCTTGCACAGAACCACTGCCATAATGTACATAATTTTCTGCTTGTCAGATTTTAATTTGGTTGTTCTTCATTTTATGCCTGTGCAGCACTCAGATTAATTGAACTAGAAACAGGTTTCAAAATAAAATAGATTCACTGCATATACAAGGTTTCTTCTACAGCAAGATTAGTTTTCCCCCCCCCTAGCTCTGCCAGCTAATATCTGCTACAAGTGATTCTCCAGGATACCAAAGTATCATTCCTGAAAAGCAAGTTGCATTCCCAATATCTACCTGCTGGAGTTTTGTTTGCAACCTCACATGCTGTCTATTTCCTGCATAACTCGGAGGGACTTTTCTGGCTGAGGTGATTGTGTATCAATCCAGCATTAACCAATTATTCCTTCCAGTCTTTAAACTCAAAGAGAGCCCTATCTCTCTGCTGAGTACTCTTTTCCTCTCCTTCCTGGATTGGTGGCAGATGGTTGTTTGCTGTTGATCTGTCCAGTTGGTAGTTAAGTATGTGTGAAGCAAAGAAAGCAGCTTACACAAGTCTGCAATTTCAAGCAACTGTAAGTAATGAAATGTTTGTATTCTTTCTCCGGCAAATGTCTCAAAGTGAGTTACTGAGACTTTATGTGCCAATTAATGAGAAATGTGTAGAATCTGGAGAAGTTTTAGCTATTCTTCTCTGTGGATCTCTTTACTTGTACTGTGTAACAAAAGGAATTTTGCTAGAAATTCAAAACTCGGTAACTTTCTAACATTCCCTAATCTAAATAAATGAGTAGATAATTTTTTCAATCCTCTTTTCCTTTCCTTTACAGCTCTGCAGTTGAAAGGTTGTCGTCATCGTTATTGTTATATAATGAAGAAAACGAATGCACAAATTATTAGAAATAAAGCACAGAAATATGTGTGGCCCCTCACAGATTTTTTTGCTAGAACTTTGATACTGTACACTGCAACTCCTCTTGTATCCTTCCTTACCTGACACAAAAATGCTATGAAACCACAGGGATCAAGTAGAATGCAAAGCATATCATGAGGAATAATTGTGTGGTGGTAGTAATTTATAAGATACTCAGTGTGGTACAGTAGATAATCTAACAGACTAGGACTTAGAGACCTGGCTTCAAATCTTCATTTTCCTAAACCTACTTTTGAAACTCGGAGTCACTTGAAGTATTCCCAAGGCTAATATATTTGGCATCTATCACATTTTTAATTATTCATGAATACAGATATTCACTTGGGCTCAGTATAGTACTTTTGTTATTCTTCTTTCATATACCAATACTTAGCCATTCACTATATATTGTCTTTTTGGCATAATTTTATGCCATGATTCTGTTCTGCTCTATTACTGATTAATGTTAATGTTCAATATTGTTTGATGATATTGTCTTGATGCTATCTTCTTATATCATTGTATTATGTTTTGTTTGTTGCAACTTCTGGATCACTTTTTTCCTGACAAGGGACCTCTTTTCTTTATTAAGCTAACACCAAATTATCAACCTTTTCTTCTTAGGATATTGCATCTCAGGGTGCAATCAGACTATGACAAAAAGATCAGATTGGATGGCACCAAAAGGGTCAATTCCAAAGTACAATCTCAAAAGGGACCCTTTAAAGTGGTCCTTTGGTCCAGACCCAATTGCACTAGTTTAATTCAAAAGACAGAGCAGAGCTGCTCCTGGACCAAAAAAGGTCTGGATGAAGCACAGAGCAGGATCAAGCAGGTTTGCTGTCTTTAGTATGTCATCTGGTCAACAGCAAAGAGAATAAACTAGACCATGTTGTCAGCACTCCAAAATGTGATTTAAACCCCAGTTGCTCACAGACTATCTTTTATAACTCAATATTTTTCCTAGTTTATCATCAGCAGTTCATACAGGGGAAAGAGATATCTGGATCATGGAAGAGACATCTGCCAGTTATTTCTCGACCGTCTATATACTTAAGAGTATGACCAGAGAAACAGAGTCTCCCAGGTTCATTGTGGCTCATTTGGGGCAATAAGGTCATTTCAACAGCAGTTTGGCAAATGTTTCCCTTCACCTGGAAAATGTTCATTTTTCTCAGCTAGTTTCAAGGCAAGAGAGCACATGCACCCCAAATTGCTGCATCTCTCAACCTCCTCTATCATTTGCCCAACCTGTTCCCTGCCTCCTCCTTGTTCTTTCCCTCCTCCCCTCTCTCCTGCACTTCCTTTCATCATTAACAGTGATTGAAATGAGAGGAGGAAGCTGTGGTCCTGGGATACAAACAGTGCAGAACAATGGTTAACCTGCCCACACTGGAAAAGAGAAACAATTTGAGGTCTAATGGACTTGCAGAAGACCTAAGCACCTCTAGCTCTGCACAGCCATTGTATCTTACAGAGTGAGCTGTATACGATGCTGTCATGCCACCCCCCACAAAGTATTTGGCATTGTCAACGTCAGCTTGGGACATACATGCCACTGTTTGGAAAGACATAGGACGTTTATACACGACCCCTAAGCTCCGCTGCAAATGGCTGCAAGCTCCGGAGCTTAAAAATGTTTCCCCACCAGCTCCGGAACTAAGAGAAAATTAAGTGCGACCCCGCCCACCTAAGCGCGACCCAGCGCAGCTTTCAAGTACCTGTTCTCGGAGGGTGAAAATTTTTGATGCGGAGAGTGCCGGGCTCTCCTCGCTTCTTTTTGTTGTTGTTGTTGTTGTTTTGCCTCCCGCCCCTTTAAGAGGAACCAGGAAGTGACCGGGGCTCGGAGCAACTTCCACCAGCACCAGAGGTAAGGCTTTTGTCCCTTTTTAAGGCTTTTTTCCCCTCCCTCCCCTCATGTAGACAGAAGCAAGGAAGTGCGGAGTGGTGGGGAGGAAGAGCAACAAACCCCCAAGATCTCTGGTCCGAATTTAAGGGACAAGCGGATCTTAGGGGTCGTGTGAAAAGGCCCATAGGCAATTACACATATTAGAAAACAAAACAAAACTGCTTCTCAAAAAAGGGAGGGGGAGGGGAAGCTCCTGCCAATGAAGCAAAAAAATCTGGATGGTTCAGGAAGAAGGCTGGAATGGTTCATGATTAGCTGTACATCACGTAGTCATGGGAAATATACTAAAATTAACTCTCCCCAAAGTGGAACAAAATGGGGTATAAATTTCAGTGTAGTTGAACTTGTAGTGAAATCCTGTTGCAAGTTTCTGCTGCAATTTGCTTTTTATAAATGAACATTTGAATTTTTTTTTACAGGATATGAAATTTCTTCTGCTGTCTGTCTACACAGGTATTCTGTGGGAGGACTCTATAAGCAAATGGCTGCAATTTCTATAGTACAGGGTATTTGGGCAATGCTGTTGCTCCAGTTTTCTTCTTTGCTGCATAAAAAGTTAACTTGTCCCGTCTTTCAGTGTCAATTATTTTAGTCTGAACTGTTTGGACTGCTTACTTGTTTTTACAGTCTAGATTTTTGGTTTTTTTTTTTAAAAAATACACAGAGGTCTCCTTCTATTTACTTTTTAAATGGTGTAAGTCATGGCAGCTCTTGATGCATTTTGCATGTCGTGTTTATACTGACACGTTTTGGTTTCCAGAAGTCTTTTCAAAGCATCAGTTATAACTGGATATAATACAATATTGCTAAAAATATTTTAAAGGGCTTATTTTTAACTTTGTATTTTGTTTTAAAACTTTATATTTGACTTTAATCTAAAACTGAAAACTCTTCAAATTTCTGCAAAACTATATTTCTTATATCAACCTGAATTGGCTATATGCCATTTCTGCTCCCACTTTTCAACTTGCTTTCCAAATCACTGCAGATGGTCTCCAGTCAACAATGTACATGACTTCATACAAGAGAAGAATAAAGTGTAAGTAGGGGGACAGTGTCATCCCCATGGAAATGGATCACTTTTCTCAGTGCCACCCCCATGGACATGGATGACTGAGCGTATCCCACACAGCCAATGTTTAGGTTTTATGACTGCATTCTGGGGGAGGGTGGGGGAAGTGAAGGAATTCATAATGATGTGCCCGAGCATCATGTTGGCTATACATCAATACAAAAATGTTTAATTTCCTCAACATTCTACAGATGATTCTTTAGAGAAACCTGAGGAATCAGTGAATAGCTAAGAAACAAACCGGAACTACAGCAATATAGAAGCAGTGGAAACATTTGATTTGAAGAGATTTTAAAAGAATTATCACATGATTATATTCATAGGATATAAAAATAAAATAAAAATAATTATTAAAACATGCATGTACTTAGAAAAAGTAGACAGATTAATAAGGCCTCTTTATGAAATCTTACAACAGAAAGCAAGAACTTAGCTACAGACTCTGTAACTCTTTGGTTGATACCTGCCAACAAATATTCCAAATACCAGAATTGCCTTTTAAGGCATTTTCTCATAATAAGACAGAGAAGTCTATTATCTCTCTAGGGGCTACATTCAACCAAGACATGGGTCAAATAGTCAACTTCTTCTTCTTCACAGGCACCTAACCAATCTTCATAAGAAAAAGCACATACTACCTTTCTACTATGCTGTAATGCACCACATATATTTCCTTTCTATATGTGTGTTTTTTAAATTAGGACAATGAATCTTTCTATAGAGATAGTATTCCTATGCACCGTTTTAGTCTATACAATAGAAGCCATTAGTTCACTAAAAGGGGTCAAGCAATGTCTTTCAGAGAATCTGTACTGCATTAGAAAAAAAATAATAATATAAAGATAACCAAACATGAAAATGATTGACTGTTAGAACAAATTGGGGCCTTGGAACATATTCTGAAATTGCAAGCTCCTCCTCCCAACTCCTTAATTGGCTGGATATCTATTACATAAATGACTCTCATGTCAAGAGTGATACTCCGTGCTGCACAGCTGTTTACAGCACTGTACGAAAGAAACCAGCAGATGAGAGGTCAGGCAGCAAAGACTTGGGAGTTCTTCATGGAATGCTGAGAGCTCTTATCTCTGAAAGCCTCTTCGAAAGGTAACTAATATATTGATAGTAGCATGATTTGATTTTTAAAGATATGTTTATCTACATTTGATAGCCTTCTTCAGAAAAGCAATGATAATGATGAAAAGATGCATTATCATTATCATCCTGCAGAATTAGAATCTATATATAATGAATAATGTTGTAACCTCTTTAAAATCTCTACAAATCAAGTGCTTCCACAGCTGCTACATTGATGATGTTCCTATTGTTGCTTTTATAGTCTATTTTTCATTCCAACATATGCCTTCAAGTTATTGGCACTCTCCTTTCCCCTGCTTTTGTGCCTTTCCCCATGATAGTCACATATTAAGGTGGAATAGTTTCTTGCTTTAATTCCTTCCAGAGAACACTGTGCTTTTTTTTTACAAAGTTGTCAATCAATAAATCACTCAATTCTCTCTTGTACTAATTGCCTTCTTTCTATGCCAGTGATGGCAAACCTTTTAGAGACTGACTGCCCAAACTGCGATTCTAATTTTTTGCAAAGTGCCAATACAGCAATTTAAGCTGAATACAGGTGGCTGTGAAGGGGCGATGTCGGGTGCCCACAGAAAGGGCTCCAAGTGCCACTTTTGGCACCTGTGCCATAGGTTCACCAACACTGTTCTATGCAATGCATCTATTCCCATTACAGTATTCCTTTTCATCCCACCTGTAATCAGACTTCTTCTACTACTACGTTTCATGTAGTCAAGTTATCATTTTGGGCCTGGAGATATATTGCTTGCTAACATTAGTTATTAATATTAATTAATAATAATCTAATTACAGAAAGACTATTAACTGGAAAATATATTCTAACCAATTTTTATCTCACACAAAAATAAGATTATACTGTAACACTTGTGTTCTAGCTTAGATGACTATTTTTACACCTTAAATACAAATTTCTTTAAATACAAATGCTGATGTTGTTTCTTCATAAAAACAATGACGTTACAGAAGGAAAAGTGGACTGTCATGCATATAAAGTCCTGTCCTGAGTTACATAAGCGGGACAGATGAATTTGATTAAACTAACTTAACTCCCCCCCCCCAAATTAAATGCACAATTCATCAATTTTCTTACTGAAAAAAAGTTAAGAAGTAACAGTGCTCAAATATCTAAGCATTACTGCCTGCAAACTATCTAGCTATAGCCTCTGTTAAGGAATAGATACAGAACTTAGCAATTAATCCACCACAGATTCCTTCTGATTTGGTATAATTAAGTGCATCCTGATTATAATAACTGTTATTCTATAAGTACCTTAGCTGGGAATACATTCCTCCAAGTCACTGAGATATGTATTAAATTGCATTATCAAGTGCATTGTTGTCAAGATTCAGTATTGTAGAAGCAGTTTCATCTATTAAACAGCCACATTTTCATTGAAAGTTTGATCTGTGGTTATATTTTGTGAACCCTGCTTATCCTAATGGGTCTATTGTTTTACCATTAGCAAGCTCATATCTACAAGAAAGTGCATGAAAGTGTTTCCTGACCACTCAAGGGGAAAAAACACATCCAAATTTTTGCCTGCTGATTTGAATTAACTTCTTGTGTGATTACATTACGGAGAAATATGAAACTATACTCAGCAAATTTATGACTCTTAATTCTCCAAGGAATTAATTTTTCTAGATTCTCAACATTTCCCTTTAAGATTGCTTTAGGCATCTGAACTGATTTAAAAAGATAGAAATATGATCATCGCCAAAGAAACTGCAATTCTCACCACATACACACACACGCACAAAACACCTTCAGTTTTCTTTTTTCTTTAGGGGTTCTTAGCATCCCATTTGGAAGAATAATTTCCAGATAAGGTTGATCTGTTCAATTTAGAGTCTGACAATGCACACAAGGTTAAGTACATACTATGTATTTCGTAGTGGTCTTATGCCATTGATATGACTATTTCAATAGTAAGCAAATAGCAATTCATATTTAATTTGCAAACCAATGTTTTGTTTTATTTACCTGTACAACATAAATCTCCCCATTTAATTACTTTGGAAAAAGTGGCAGTAAATTTAACCCATTTAAACCAGAATTTTAATAATCTCCATTTATAGTTGCAAACTTACAAACACCCTACACAGGTGTTAGTTTCACTAAAAATAATGGGATTGGCTGTTAAAATTCCAGGGCTACAATCAACAGGATCCTATATCTCTAAATAGTTGGCATTTTCAGCCAATACCATCATAGGGGCCTCATTATGGCATGCTTATATCAGGAACTGATCCCAGTGGTAATTATGATTCCAGTTGCTACAGTTTCCTGGGTCAAATACAGTACCTTGGATTAAGCCAAGGAATAGCTTGACAATCACTGCAGACATCCCCCCTCCATGTTGTTCTGTACAGGAACCTGCCAATTCCTGCACAACTTGAAGCCCTTCCGTGTGAATCCTGCATAGGAGATCCACCATTTTGTGTATGAATTGTAATAATCTTGCACCACTTGACATTTCTTCTTCCCACTCTGTGCAAATTCTGCATGGGGGAATAGGCCATGTTGTGCAGGATTTTTAATGAGCCTGTGGCATTTCTTCTAGGAAAAAAATAAGGTAACAAAATTTCCATGAGATTTCCTATGAGAAAAGGAATCCCTTTGTTTTCCCCCCTCCTGCACAAGAAGTTGCATAAAATATTTCTTTACTTTTTAATCGAGTCATACTGTGGAGTGTCTCTAAACTGGGTTATATTTTTAAGGCCAGCTCTACTACACATCTTGTGGAAACTGGATACAATGTTATACTGGGCACTCCCCCTGCTGTGATTAAGCACAGTAAGTTCATTTAGGACGACAGAAGGGACAAAGTAAATACATCTGTCATAGCTCTGAACCAGTACATCCAACATTGATTTTTTTAAAGGGCAGCTATTCAAGACCACATCATATGTGATGTCAGTTTGGCCCACACATTTAAGAGCTGAATAGTTCTCCATCACCAAGCCGATGTGGTAGTCCAGCCCTTGTAAGAGTTGGCAAATAATTACTCAGTTCACACTGTTTGTCTGTTGTTGAACTTTGGAACAAGCTTTGTTATCAATGACTATTGTGTACTTACACTGTAGTTTTGTCATCATCTTCCCATGAGAAGAAACTCAAAGCAGAAAAAGAAACCAATACCTGAGGCCTCAGTCCTTTTGGAGATCTAGGATAGGATGGGTGCTTCTTTTTCAACAGCAGAAAGAGTGACGTTTCTTTGAGTTTACTTTAAACAGGACTTCTTTTTGAAGGTTCTAGCTTCTAACACAGCTATTTGAAACAGCACACTCCTACCTCAGAGCATGGAGCAGTGAGAGAGGCAGAGGGCACATATAGGTGGCCAAATCAGCTGAATCAACCCTGACAATCAAGGGCATAACACGGTCCCCAATGGAAGAGTAAAGAAGCCTGGTTGGATTAAAGGAAACGTATGGGGGGCGATATTCTGTTATGGCTTGGCTCTTAGACACCAGATTCAATTTCAGCATCTTCTATTAGAAGAATGTTAGTGGGAAGTCCTCAGTCTCTTCCCGCTACAACAAACAATCATGGGCTCAATGAATGAAGATATGGCCTTCTATAAGTAGATCCCGGAAAGTTACTTTTAAAGATAGTTCATTACCATCCCTATTCCAAAACCACCATATACAGTAGTTAGCTATTAGTTATAGTTTTAACAGTTACTTTTTCTGTCCTGTTTGTCATAAATAACAAAAAATATTTATTTATTTTAAAAGGGGGGAGTATTTTCTACTTAGCAACAGATGGAACAGCACAAACCAATCCTTGAACCATGAAACAGTCCATCTCCATCCATCTCTATAGATGAAAAGGTGCAGAGACAATATAAAAGGCATTGAATTATCCATCATGAATAACTAACATGAAACATTTCCTGCATGGAATTATCCATCATGAATAGCTAACATGAAACATTTCCATTTTTTATGTTAGCTATTGGAAAAAGGAATTAGTCACAATTAACACATTTACTGAAGGCTTTGCAAAAGTCAATAGATTACATGCTGCTGAATCAGGCTGAGTTTTTGGGTATTTGTATAGAACTTATAAGAAGCTGGAACCAGGGCACCTGAGTGCATATTTCAACTTGCCCAAACACTGAAGTCTTCAGAGAAGGTGATCCTGATGGTTCAGCAGGGGCTTGTGATATGAAGTAGGGCCTTTAGTGTAATTGGCATGCATCTTGTGGGATGCTTTGCCAACTGATAGGAATGCATCTCACTTCTCTGTTTTTTCCAGCACTCAAGACCTTTCTTTTCAAAAAAGCATTTCCCAACTACCAAGTGATAGGCACAGTTTTCCTACTGTATTTGTTTTTGTTGTTTCTTTTTGCCATTCTGGCTGAAGAAGCGTGCTTATTGCCCATAAACCTTCTCTTGAAAAGAAATGAAATTCTTTTTGTTTGTTTGTTTCCACTGTAACTTCTTGTATTTGTATCAACCCACTGTGCATCACTTCAAAGTATCAGATGTAAAGCAGTGTATACATTCAAGTAATGTATAAACAGACTGTCTGAAACAACGTATTGCCAAACCCTAGTTATCACAAAGGATATTTTTTAACCTTCTCACAACTTCTCAACCACTGTCTGAAACAAAGTATTGCCAAACTCTAGTTATCACACAGGATATTTTTTTAACCTTCTCACAACTTCTCAACCAGTCAGGGATTGCACAATAGTTACAGGCAGAGTTGATTATATATAACCTCTGTTTTGTGTTGTGTTGTGTTGTGTTGTGTTGTTAGAGACATGACTCTTCCTGACTCCATGTCCATGGAGTTTTCTTAGCAGAAATACTGGAGTGGTTTTCCAGTTCCTACTCCAATATTTAACCTGTAAGAAAATCTAAATCACTTATAAATTACTTCCTTACAGGTTAAAATAAATTCTGTGGGAGCTGGCCTATCCAAACTCCATCCTTTGTACTACCTTGTCCTCCTGAGGAAGCTCCCGGGCAGGGTTCCTGTTTCTAAAGGCCCTTGTGGTACACGAGCCTCAAACTTATTATTAAGAACGGTAACTTTGCGTCCAGACGGTCTCCGGCAGCCGGTCGACTTGAGGAGGGAAGCTCTCCTTGGCGCGCGCCACTCCAGTTGCCCTTCCCCGGGGCGTCCACCTGAGGCCAAGGCCGTGGCCTCCGTAGGTGCTGCCATTGGGGCGTTTTGTCTCCCAGTCCTACAACCCCAGGGGGTTCGTGCCTTATTAGGGCTCCGGAAGCTCCCCTCCTCCATTTTTGGACCGGAGGGTGCCCTCCGAGCCTCGCCAAGGCCGTTCCCAACACACACACACCCAGCGCCGTCGAAAGGGGCGGGATGCCCTTGGCGAAGGATGCTCTTTTGGCGGCCGCTTCTTCCTCCCCTGGTGCGCGTCGCTCCGCCGTGGCGGCGCCAGAGGCTTCGGCCGAGACGCTCGCTCGGGGCCACGCGCGCCTTTCCCGTCCCTCATGGGCGCGCTCGGAGGGGAAGTGTCTTAACGGGGCGAGCGGCGGCGGGCGCTCTCTCGCTCGCCCTCATGGACTGTCGTGGGTGGGGTGGGGGTGGGGTCTTTCGCAGGTGGCCGAGGCGTCCCGCGGTCGCTCGCCATGAAGCGCGTCTTTCTGAAGTGGTTCCAGTCCGCGGAAAAGAAGCAGCGCACTTCCTACGAAGGGGTCGTGTGCGAGGCGGACGCCGCCTCCATTGCCTCGCAGGACGTCTTCAAGGTAAGCAAAGGAGAGCCTCGTCCCCTGGCGCGCGCCTTGAGGGGAAGGCGGTCTGGGCGGGGGGTTTGGGGTGGGTGTGGGTTGCATCAGCATCTCCTGTCGGGGGGAAGGGCGGGTCTTTCGCTTGCATTCCCTGCAGGGCTCCGTGTGGGAGAGAGAACTCGATAGAAATTTCAACAGGGTAAAAAGCTTCCCTTTCGCTACGTCGTTCGGGGAAAAACCGCACCTGTTGAAAGTCTTCCTCCTGAGCATATTCAGGACGTAGGGATTCTGACAAAGAACGTGTATTTGCATTCCATGAACTCGATATTTATTTATTTATTTATTTATTTATTTATTTATTTATTTATATACCACCAGATTTTCCCAGATGGGAACTCAAGGCGGTTAACAAAGAATAGCATGCAACAAATACAGAGAAAAATAATGGATAATATTTTCCTGTTTCCACTCGGATTGCTAAATACCTGCCTCAGTCTTTCCTAGAAGGGCTCAGAAGGGCCTTTTTATCTCAGTCCAGCCACAGGGACACTGCCTGCACACACACACACAAACAGACTCATCCTTTCCATCTGGCCTTTTAAACTGTTTTGCAGTATTTCCAGTATGTGGAGGTTGCCCATCGGCCCATTGGATTTTAGTGGCCATGTGTTCTGTGTATTTAAAAGTACAAAAACAGGTGTGGGAAGCATGTTTTCAATTTAAGTATATGGAGTGCCAAATGGTTCCTGTCCCTCTTCTGAAATAAGGGATGAGTGTAATGGAAAGCAGGTCCTTCTATCAAAGGTTTACAGACTTTAGACCCGTAGGCTTTTGCTAGAATGCTAAAATCTGCCAACTAGAGTCTGGTGCAAAAACACATTCAGAGTCAATATTCTATCATACCCCATGAACATATGCTGAAATATACACGAAATTGTTATGTTCATAACCACACCCTTCAGGACACCCACAAGGCATTCTTAAAAACTGACTATCAGTGCTAAATAAGAATCTATTCAAAACCAACCAGTTTGTTTTATGAATAGTGGGAATACAGTATTGAGGTTATCTGGAAGCTGAGTCATGGCAACTAGACTTCTTTTCTGGAGAGATTGAAACATTTTGCTACTCATCCAAGCAACTTCATCAGTCCGAGGAAAGTTAGTGGCGAGTTCTCCAATTTATAGTTCTCCTTGATTTCATGTCACCCTGGTCTGAATAGGCTCATAAGTTGGACAGTGGTGTCTAGGGCAATGGTGGCAAACCTTTAGCACTCCAGATGTTTTGGACCACAACTCCCACAGTCCTTTGTCATTTGCAATACAGGCTTGGAATTCTGGGAGTTGTGGTCCAAAATCTCAGGGGTGCCAAATGTTCGCCACCACTGGCCTAGAGCAGTGATGGCGAACCTTTTCGAGATCGAGTGCCCAAACTGTGATTCAAAACCCACTAATTTTTCTGCGAAGTGCCAATGCAGGAATTTAACCTGAATACAGGGGGCTGTGAAGGGACTATGTCGGGTGCCCACAGAAAGGGCTCCGAGTGCCACCTTTGGCACCCGTGCCATAGGTTCGCCAACACTGGCCTAGAGTGTGTGAAAGTCTCACCTATGGAACCCTTCCCCACACCCATTAACTATGGGTTGTAAGCTGTGGAGGTGTGAAGTGCTTCTGATTTGTTTGGCAGTCGATGAAAGGACAGCATGATAAGTAGCAGACAGATTGTGCCTGATCCTCCCACCTCTGTTGAGAGAGGGGTTTTCAGTACACACATGAACAGTTTCCTGACCCCTCTTTCAAACCACCTATCTTCTCTGTCTAATATGTGTACATCTTCATCTTTGAATGGATGCCCTTTGTCCTTCAAATGGAGGTATACAGCTGATTCTCTTCTTGAGCTGTTGCCCCTCCTCTGTTGAGCCACTGACCTGTTCAATGGCTATTTAGTTTCTCCAGTGTATAGGTCTTCATACTCCTCACTGCATTGGACTGCATGTACTATATTGCTCCTCTTGTGTTTTGGTGTTGGGTCCTTTCCTCAGACTGACAAAACTGCTTGGATGGGTAGCAAAGCATTTTGATCTCTCAAGAAAGGAAGCCCAGTTGCCATGACTTAACTTCCAGATAACCCCACCTGGCCGTTACCGTACACCCCGTTCGTTCTTCCTTTTTGTCCTGCTTGGGACCTGTACAAAAAATTCTTACCATAGCATGACAGCAAAACCTTGTCTCGACCACGCCCCCTGAAAGGGGAACAGAGCGTGACAAGCCATACCTGCCCCTGGGCTGGGGAATTCTCTTGTCACGCTTTGTTCCCGGTTCCTGTTCCGAGACAAGGGACGTGAAGTAATGGCCTGTCATGGAAAAACCAGTGTCCACCTAGTGGTCAGTGGCTAAAGCAGCATTCAACATTAGTTTCACTACGGGAAACACCATGCAATGCAAATGTTTATTAAAGAAAGTACTAAAAAATCTGTAGCATTGACGTGTAAATCCCGGAAGACCAGTAAATCGAAATATCGAAAAAGTTTTATTTATGATATTTATAAAAACAGTTAAGAAAGCAAGACAAATTCAGAATTTATCATGGAACAAGGATGTGATCTAACAGTTGTCACCAGACAAGTAATCACGCCCATGAGGAAATGGAAAGAGGGACTGAACAGGGACAAAACCATGTGACCACGAACAATGCTGTCACAGTACAAACGTAATCACGGAACAAGGTAGGACATGAAGTAACAGCCCTGGAAGAATCTTCACAGACAATACTAAGGTTGAAAAATGAGGAATTAGCATAAGATTAGTCATATAAACAATTTTGCCCCATTGTTATTTACCTGTTTTGGGAGTCAAAAACCCAAATCCTGGAGATCCTGCAAATCAATGAAAAAAGAAGTAGATCCCATTCTACTTCCTGGCCATGCTATCTTAAATGGTCCCTTAAAATATAACTTTAATTTAAACCCCTTATTTTAAAATGTTCACATCCAAACTATGAATGTTCTTAAAGCCCAAATATGAATTCTATTCTTCTCCCATCAATATGTTATTTAAACATTGCTTTGAATACGTATGTCTTCTTGTTGTTAAAAACGTAAATAAGAGGTACTAAATCTGCTTTGCTTTGGTGACATGCCTTGTCCCTTAAGCAACACTAAGTTTAGGCTTCCCACAATCTGGCATGAGCAGAAACACAGAGGGCTTGCTATATCATTTGTAAAGTAACAAGACCCAACCCTGACACTCTTTTTTCCTCACTCATCATCTTCACACAAGCATTTAGAAATATTGAGGATAGTACCGATCCCTTAGGAACCTCATAACTGAATTGCCCTGAGGCTGAGTGATACAGGTTTCCCACATCATATTCTGGGAATGTTAAGCGAAGTTAGACCAGAACTAGAAAATGATATCATGATCAAGGGGTGTCCAGTATTTTTGAGAGGTCCATCCAAACCCATAGGAGGAACTTGCCCTGTCAAAATTCTGGTCAGCACAAAAGCAACCAGTGCTTTTTCTAGCTTAGTCTAAACTTGAATCTTTACCTGTATTGAAATCTATAGCATTTCTGTATCCTTTCTGAAGATAAATGTTTTTCTCTCTCAATGTTTAAAATACAAACTAGGTCATTTCAGATGGAAGTACCTGCAGACTACGAAGTTTCATTAAGAAGAATCGTGATGGACTTAAGAAAGTGGATGAACTAAATGCCACTCCATTACATCATGCTGCAGGACAAGGGCAACTTGAGCTAATGCATATGATTATAGATTCTTCAGCTGAAGGTGACAAAACTAATTACATTATAGTAATTATTATTATTGATCCACTCATGAACTTTATGTGGTGACTCAGTAAGATTCCTGTGCCAAGTGAAAATCAGGGTTTTGGATTCAAGATCTCATTTAAGTGCAAAAATGCTCTATATGATCTCAGTCAGTTACTCCTTCAATCTGCCCACTCTTTTGTATTTGTATCACCAACCCCATTTGATGTCTGGCTTTTAGGCACTTGATAATTCTTGGCTATATGCAGTTTTAGCTGCAGCTAGAACAGATTCATTGAAAGTTATATAGATTCATTTCAGTGGGTTCCTTCTTGTTAGGACTAAAACTGGATAAAATATCATACATGTATATTTACCCTAAATTATTTGAAAAGAGGGTATGGAAATCCTACTCATGTTTGCCTAAAGATTGTGTTACCTGACACAATTACTTGTAGCTAATAGATGAGCTGCTAGGATGCATCTCAGTTACAAGTTGGATGTGTGACCTGGCACCTCTTAATTTTGCCACAGCAAATGGTACAAACTTTATGCACATACCATGGGATTTGTGGGGACTATCCAAATGAAACAGATCAAAGTTTCATTATTTTTTATAGAATAAAAGAATGTTTTTCTTAAATAAAACAATGTTGGTCTTTTACTATAATAAAATAATTACTATAAGTTCTAATCTGCATATGTATTACTATTAACAATATAGCAATATTGTTAACTGAGACAAATGTATGTAAAATACAAGTGATATGTAATATTTCCTACTTTTTGTCCTAGCGCTAAATGTGACTGACTCCTCTGGAAACACGCCACTGCACTGGGCCACCAAAAAAAACCAGATTGAAAGTGTTAAATTACTTCTCAACAGAGGGGCTAACCCTAATATTCTTAATTCCAGTACGATGGCTCCACTTCATTTGGCTGTGCAGAGCCTATACAATGACTTAGTTAAGGTAAAGTTAGTTTAAGCTTATATGCATGCAAAAAAATTAATATTAAAACAATCTCATGACTGTGCTTTACACAGAGAATTGTAAAAACATTTTATTGGCAAATTAGAGCATGAAATAATGAACTCTAGATTTTATAAGTGAGATATTTTATATAAGTAGTTCTACACATATTGAGCTGATTAGAATAAACTGTTCATGCACTGCTAAGCCCACAGCAATGACCAAGATCTGATTGGATGCTCATCCAAACAACATCTCTCTGTCTCCAAACCCTATTATGGGCATAACTCAAGTCATCCCACTTCGTCAAAATTCAAACCAGTCTGGGCAGGAAAAGGAAGTCAGGGACTTCCTTCCCCTGCCTCCTCCAACAGCCACACATTCCGACATGGAATTTTGACCAAGTGGGACGATGCAGGTCATGCCCATCCCTACCTCCTACCTTTTGGATTTAGATTTTGAGAATAACCAGATCAGCCAGTTTCTTAATCAGAGTCTGTTTTTCAACTTTTAAGAGCAGCTTCATTAGTAGGCACTAGCTGAAAGGTTCCATGATATGGAGATAATTATGCTATTCTATATCTGTAGATCTGAGTGTTATTTAAAGGCTGAAACAGGATAGTCAAAAGGTTTGCTGCCCTATAAATTGCTTTGAAGTCTAGGGGTGATTTACACTGTAGGTTGGCATATGAATTTGCTGGAGCTCTGAATAGACATGAAAGGCTTGATTCAGGATTCAGGGTGGCAAGTGATTTAGAAACATGACTTGCCAAGATTTCTTCCTCAATGGAATAAACTCATTAAAGGAAGGAACTGGAGAATAGGTGATTCAGAACTTCTGTTGTAGCTAATCAAACATGACAGAATATCCCTGTGAAAGAATATTCACCAGACGTAACAAACAGTGCACTACCAATGTGTTTGCAAAGTATTGTTTACAGTTCTGTGACAGCTGGTACATAAAGCTTAACAACCAATCAATGGTTGGCTGTTTTGGGTTGATAAAAATCCTTTGTTCTGGGCCAGATCTCAGTTCCATATCATGTTGAGGTCCATCGTATTCTTTCTCAGCAGTGCCAAAGCAGTGGTGTTTAGTCTCAGCTGGCAGTAGCAAGTAGATGAGTATGCCTCAATTAAAGATGAATCTAGACAAAACAGAACTGCTATTGCTTGATGTCTCCTGGAAGTTTAATTCAGGTGTATTAAATTTATAGGATAAGGTTGTTCTCTGTGTGGCAATAATCACTCCCACCTTGCAATCCCTGGGATAAGCCAATGAAATGCACTCCACAGGAACCTTGACTAGCCAGAAGAATTTTGGGACCAGAACTATGGCTGGTTTGAAATAACAGATCCAGCTGTGTACTGTGCTTATTTTACAGTGTACTGTATTAAAAGACCAGTTTATTAAAAGAAGATTGGAAACCATGTACTTTAGTTTGTTACCTTGTAGATTTTCCACGGAGAGATAAAGGATGTCTTCCAGTAATTATTATGTTAGCAGGATTATTCATGTAGCATCTAAGTAATGAGAATATCCTGTATCTGGTACAGCGATGAGATAAAAGAGAGGCCAAACTTACATATCTTACTTTAATATTTAGATTTTCATTGAACACAGTACTACAGATATAAACCTGGAAGGAGAGGGTGGAAACACACCTATATTAGTAGCATGTTATAAAAATAATACTGAAGCACTGAAACTTCTGGTACGTATAACAATCCACTTGTCTCTTTTCATTTATAAATTTATGTTTTAGGTGCCCTTATTTTGGCATCACAGAATATTTTTGTATAGCCTTTTTGTGTAGCAGGTACTGGACATGATTAGAAGGAACTGTTTATGGCAACTGTGGAGAAAATCAGAACAGGAAAATGCTTCTATATATATATAATGATGTGGGGGATTCAGGCAAAGTGCCTCCTTTTTGGATGGAAAGGTATTGCATCATAACTACCTCTTAGTCCTTTGGAGTTTCTCAGTTCTGACCTTGTTGCCCCATGCAAGAAGAACTATTATCGAGTCATACTCTCTTGGATCCTCTTGCCTCTACCATCAGGAAATGGAAGATCATCCTAGCATCCCTTGCATCACTGTCAGTGCCTTCATGGTTACTTAAATTGTGAGCCACGCACCCACCCACCCACCCATATTTTAGTGACCAGAAGCACTTCATGCACCACTTTTGTATTAAGCTTATAACAGTGAGAAAGATCTGACTTAACATGAGAGGATACTCACCCAAATACTGTAATAGGACTTTTTATTCCTCCACTTCTCACCCCACACACTACCATTAAGTTTTAGAAGATCCTCCAACTTTTTGGGTTAGATTTTGAAGGCATACAGAGGAGGGAGGGGTGTTTGAACAATGAAAGCCACTCTGTTGGTGGGAGGAAGATACTTAGATGCCATCAATGTCTCTAGTCATCTCAGCCTCTGTTCTAGAAGAGATTCTAGTCCTGAACTGTTAGAAAAGTACTGATATCTAATACTGTTTTGAAATCAATGAGCATGTTATTAGCATGTGTAAGTGCACAAATGACAGCAATCCAGTAGTGTGTAAATGGGGGAGTAGGCTGCCAGTTCTGTATTTCTTTTGAAATTTATAAAAAATGATATCTTATTGTTTGATCCCTATCTTGCAGATTGAAAAGGGTGCTGATGTACGTAAAGGAAACAGCATGGGCTGCATGCCAGTCCATGCAGCAGCATTTTCGGGGTCCAAAGGATGCATGGCAATTGTTATTAAAAGAGGTAAATGCATTTTGTAAACTGTCAATTCATGCTTATAGCAGCCAAATAGAATTACTCCGGTCCTGTGTTTTATAGTCTGCATTTAGACATTTCCATGTGTTGGCAAATACAACTATCAGTTAGTATGAAAATGGTATCACATGGCATTCTGTTTTCAAAACAAGGACATAGGAACACAGAATATGAAGTTGCCTTGCTTTTGTGAAAGACAGTTAAGATTATCCACCCTGTGGCTCTAACAATATGATAAGACTTTGTTAAAGACTTCTTTTTATGGCTATACTGGTGGAGAAGCAGGAAGCAAGGATATAGTTGATAAACTCTTTGTGACTTAGGAAAAAGGTTTTTTAAACATTTGAATTGATTGGATTTTTAATTTTATATTGATCGGTAAGTATACTTGCATAAATAATTCAACTGCTGCCACAAAGTTAATATGCTACAATATCTGAGAATAAAAGTATTGAATGTCCCATCTCCCTTTGGATTATTATAGCCTGAATTTTGTAACCACTTTTAAAATTATTTTTCTTAAGGTGAAGAGTTGGGCTATTCCACTGAAACTCATATCAACTTTACTAATAATGGAAAGTGTACTCCTCTTCATTTAGCAGTTCAAAGTGGAGACTTAGAAATGATAAAAATGTGCATTGAATATGGAGCACAAATTGATCTGAAGCAGGTAAGAGCTAACAAAAGAGCTATACTTTTATGTGCATGATCAAGTCAAAGTTTAATACTTTTAAAAATCACCATTGATCTCTGCCTTAAAAGTTAAATGAATACTGGATGCCATGCAGTTGGGCTGAAAAAGTTAACATGTAGTACTTTAGTGAAGCCCCTGCTCATGACTTGCATTAGACCCCAATGAGCTCAGGTAGCCAGTTCAAGGTTGGCTCAGCCTTCCATCCTTCCAGGGTTAGTAAACTGAGTACCCAGCTTGCTGGGGGTGGGGAATGTGCAGCTTACGTTATTAAACTGTAAATTGTTCAGAGAGTGCTTTAAACTCTATGAGGCAGTATGTAAGCAACACACTTTGCTTTGTTGCATAGATTTGTTGCATAGGCTGAATATAGTTCTGATCTCTCTCTCTCTCTCTCTCTCTCTCTCTCTCTCTCTCTCTCTCTCTCTCTCTCTCTCTCTCTCTCTCTCCCCCCCCCCCCCCGCTCCGGGCAGTTCTTTTTCTCTGTGTGTGCATGTGTGTGTTAAACATCAGGCCTATACAACCACCAGACATGCCAGTGTCTGTAGCCTGTCACCTAGTCTTAAATCTGAAAGCCAAGTGGTTCTGTAAAATTGGCCATTATAGACTTTTAAAAACATTTGGCACAAGCTTAGGAATGATTGCAAAGTTTTCTTGTGCTTTATATTTCTGTATATAGAATGACAAATGCACAGCTCTTCACTTTGCTGCTACCCAAGGAGCTACTGAAATTCTTAAATTAATGATGTCATCATATGTAGGTGAGGAACCTATCATCAATGCTTTAGATGGAAATAAGGAAACATTGCTTCACAGGTGAGTCCTTCCCCTATTTTCATCGTACAGTGGTACAGTACCTTATATAAAGGAATTAATTTGTTCTAAATGAAATTATGTTAAGCAAATTTTCCTTTATACAAATTTCCCATAGGAATGCATTGAAAACAGAGAAATCCCTTATTGCAACCATTTTTATGTTGTATGGATTCACCCCATAGGTGATTCTGTTAAGCAAATCTCCCCTATCTCCAGAATTTTTTTATGTTGTACAGATTTTATGTTATACAAACAGTTCGTTATATGAGGGTCCACTGTATTGGCCACATTCCTCTTTATTACTATTTTGTTTCAATTTAATTACTTATTTGAAGACAAAAAACCTATTGAGGAAGGTAATAAGGGTTGGTTCTAACATCTGAAAATCTTCATTGCATGCTACGTTTCTCAACAGATTGTCATGGAAGTAGAAATGGTGGCGGCAGAGGAAAGACGTAGTCCCTGGTAGTTTGTAGGGAGGGATACAGCCCCCAGTTGACCCCTGTAATAGAACCACTGTTAATAAATAACCTGGAATAAATAGTATATCAATCCCAAACTCCTTATGTGTGGTGTTTTCATTTATTGATGAGATGTGCAGTAATCCTTCCTCCATTGCCGCCATAAAGAAGAACAAGAAAGCACACTAGCAGCTAGAGCTCCTGAATAATAGCCACAAATGGCAACTAACTTCTTATAGTCTTTACAGCCTCTCATAAGGCTAGTCTAATGCTTTTTTCCAACACATCCTTGCCGTTTTTTAGTCCTGACATTTTTGTTTGCTGTT
This sequence comes from Phrynocephalus guinanensis, assembly GCA_037367245.1. Taxonomy (NCBI): domain Eukaryota; kingdom Metazoa; phylum Chordata; class Lepidosauria; order Squamata; family Agamidae; genus Phrynocephalus; species Phrynocephalus guinanensis. The sequence goes on from CM074739.1 coordinate 42,847,942, forward strand.
ATCTTTTTTCCATAGGGCTGCATTGTTTGATCACTATGAACTGGCAGAGTATCTGATATCAATGGTAAATGTTTAATTTACTAATTAAATGATAATAAAGTTTTCCATAAACAAATGTCAGGATGTATGGCAATATGTGGAAAGACACAGTTGTAAGTAATTAATGTCCTTTTCAGTCCATACAGGAAATTGACGTAGAGATCTCTTTGAGTACTGATGGAAGCCTAGGCATATAGAGCACTGCAAAATGTAGGCCTCCCTTCTGAAGATACTCACATAGTAGCAACAGTATTAGTGTCTTCATTGTAGATCCCTCTGAGAACAATTAGCTGTGGGAGGACTAATAAATGTCAATAATGCATAAATACATAAACAAACAAATAAACCTCCCTCTGTTTTCCTTTATGTGTTTTAGCCCTGCTTAGCTTAACTTAGGGTCAAGTGGCCGGCATTTCCAACTTCCCTGAGCAATAAAAGTTCTCAGGACAGTTAATCAGTTTCCTTCTGAGGTGAACCTCAGTGGCCACATTCTAAGAGACATGTAGCAACTTACCATCATATGCAGAAAGAACCCTCAGCATTTTTCCATATTCTTAAGTTAAAACAACTAGGGATATAAAGCCTGACTTTATTTGTATTTTCATGGTAAACAGATTCCTTACTGTAGTAGTAGTGAGGTTCCCCCCTCCCCAATCTTAGAGACATTTTGCAATGCCTTCTGGAATGAACAAGCAAACAGCACTGGATAGGAATGTAGCATGAAGCTATACTAAACTCGGTCACTAGTGTCCTTTTCCATGGAGCAGTGGTTTGGTTATTCAAAAGGCACAAACACCCTCCAGTAATTTTAATCATTAAACAGTCCATGCAGCAAAGTGACAGCCATTGCCCTTCTGTACAAATCGTGTTGTTTGCATTATGTTTGTTATTGGTGCAATTTTGCTTAACTTGCACAATTTTTTCCATTTTTATTCTCTTCTCTAGTTCAGAATGTCAACAAGGAGCCTCTGTTCAGTACCTAGAACAGTGATAGGAAGCTTTTGATTAATTTAATTATATTAAATTTTACCAGCACTAGCTATTTATGCCATTTGTTAATTTATTTGATTTATTTTTCAATTTAATTCAGAGAACAACTCCAGGCGGTGTACAATGAAGGTTAAAACAACAAAATAAAACTAATTTTTACATATATTAAGTGAACATAATAGACATAGAGAGTAAATAAGCTTCTGACAGCATAATTTTACACCAACAATATTTTGTCGATTGTATTGTAGAAACAGGCACTTTGCAATGTTTATGTGTTGAACATTTGCCAGTGCATTGGTGCCAAGCCACTCTACTATACTCGGACAACATCCTAAGTTAGCTGACAACACAACGACATGTTATGATAGTCCGGCCAAGTCCTCCATTGATATCAACATATATACTGTATGTCTCTGTGTGTCATACTTGTCATACCATTCCTTGCATTGGTTTAAAACACCACTGATAAAAATAGACTAGGGCATCTGAAAAAAGCAGCTCTTCAGCATACAATGGTCCCCCATCCATTCGCATTTCATATACTGCGGTCCTGTTATATTGTGGGACCACAGTATATGAAAAAAGGCCCCCTGGGGTAAGGGGGGAAGGCTTGTTTCAGGCCTCCCTTACTAACCCCAGGAGTGGCGCCATCATGAATGGGCCTGTGAGGGCCTTCCTGGCTTTTCTAGAGGGCTCCAAAGCCCCCCCCCTGCAAACTGGAAGTCACTTCCAGTTCTCAGGAAGGCCCTTTTGGTGCCACCAGAAGGCCTGGGAAGGCCCTCGCAGGCCCACTCGGGGCAGTACCAGGCTGGGGGTAAGTACAAGAGCCCCCAGCTAGGCGCCCCAGGCCTGATCCGACCTGCCTCCGCATATCACAGATTTTCAATTATCGTGGGTCTGGTCTGGTCCCTAACCCCTGCAATGGGCAGGGGGTCCTTGTATATGGTTTCTTGTTTAACTGTTTAAATGATTTTTAAAGATACATTTTTATTGATTTTTAATTTCAGGGAGCCAAGATTGATAGTGTCGACATCGAGGGTCGAACTCCACTACTACTTGCTACTTCCTGTGCATCTTGGAAAATTGTGAATTTATTACTCTCAAAAGGTATGAACTGAGCAAAATAATACATTATGAACAATGGTGTTAATTTATGCAACTACTGGTACTTCTACCAGTGGTCGATCCCTCTTTTCACTCTTTTTATTTAGGAGCAAATGTAGAATTAAAGGATCATCTTGGTCGTAATTTTTTGCATCTAACAGTACTGCATCCTGGAGGGTTAAAGCATCTGGATGAACAGTTTTTGAAGGTAAAATTCTCTTTGTGCATGTTAAGAACAGGTGCATAGATATATATTATTTTGGAATAAAATGTCTTTTTATCATATGTTTATAGAATTCTGTTTATATTCCTAACAAAACATTTGAGCCATAGCAAGTGTTAAAGAATTATTCCCTATTTCTTTACACATTTGTTACTCCAGATTTTAGGGGGCATCTTTATAACTGCTTATCTTTCATCATACATCATTGTGCCTTAGCAGAGAAACCAATATAACAGATAGTCATGCAATTAAATACGAAACAGCTTTTGTCAGAAAATAACTTTCATACAGTAGTACATTTTAATACAGTAGGTGCCCCCTTTTTATGTAACAGATGAAGCACATTAAAGATCTTGTGAATGATGAAGATAATGAAGGGTGTACTCCTCTACATTATGCCTGCAGACAAGGGGTAGCCCTTTCGGTGAACAGCCTCCTTCAATTGAACGTTTCCATCTATTCTAAAAGCAGAGATAAGAAATCTCCATTGCATTTTGCAGCTAGGTAAGCCTGGGCTCTGTTTCCTCATCCACTTTGTGTCCCATGTGATACATTTAATAATTTGTACACCTATCTTTTATGCAGCTATGGGCGCATCAACACCTGCCAACGACTTCTGCGAGATATGGAAGACACCAGGCTCTTGAATGAAGGAGACAAGAAAGGAATGACTCCTCTCCACTTGGCCGCTCAGAATGGCCACGAGAAAGTCGTCCAGTTTCTTCTGAAAAGAGGTGCTCTCTTCCTCTGGTATGCCTCAAAACTTTCTTTTCCTTGTCTCATTGACAGCAAAATGAGCGTATAGTAATCTGTGTCTTTGTATTAATTCAAGCTATCACTGAAAATGTCTCACTGATGTTTTGGTATCTCATGCTCCATAGTGTAGTATATATGTGGTAGGCATGTGCCATTCTTAAAAAAAAAAAAAACACCTCAAAATCCCAGAATTCTCCATTTTGAGAATCCCACTTGCCAGACCCACACCTAAATTATGCTCACTCAGAGGAAGGCTAGTTTGGGAATCTTCATAGCCTAGGACAGGCATGCCCAAAGTCAGGCCCAGGGGCCAAATGCGGCCCGTTTTCAAATTTCCCCGCCGGCTCAGCCTGTCATGCATGCCTGCCAGCTGGCCTCTCCCCATACTGGATGGAGACATCAGCTTGCAGTTTTATGGTTTGCCTGCCCTCCCTGCCTCTGTCCACCCCACCAGCCACCAGCCCAACCTACCCGCTCCAGCTCCATTGCTGCAGCATCCTAGCTGCCTCCTTGCATGTTATAGAGATTTGTCCAAAGTCCAGCCCGGGGGCCAAATGCTGCTGAATGCCCCCCCACACACACACATTTTCACATCGACAAATCTGGCCCTCCTTGCAAAAAGTTTGGACACCCTTGGCCTAGGATAAGTTGAACATCAGAGTGACTTCTTCTTAGTCAGTTGGAGGCTGAATCTTGGTCTGTACTAGGTTGTGAAACCTTAAAGTGAGCACAATTTAGGTGTTTGTGTAGCAGGTAGAATTACATAAATTGAGAATTCAGAGATTTTGAATCCACCCCACTGTGAATGTCTCATTCCTAATAAGTGTTCTGCTTATATTCTGCCCCAGACCACTTCAAGTAGTCTCTGGGCAGTTTATAGTTTAATTACAGCATGCAGGCTACACATTTTGGTTTAATTCATTGACAGATATGCAGTAATTGGTTGGTAATAGCGGTGGCCATGGATAATACACAGCCACGTCTTTGTTCTTTGATGAAGATAAAATTGCAGCCGTGACACTATAGAGCAGTGATAGCGAACCCATGGCATTTGGGTGCCAAAGGTGGCACTCATGAGCCCTTTCTTTGGGCACATGACATTGCCCCTTCACAGCTGTGACAAAACCCTGGAAACAGGAGTAATGAATATACAAATCATCAGCCAATCCCAGCAGGAGGGCGGGGAATGGTATGATAAAAAAGGGTGGAGCCTAGTCAGTTGAGGGAGTTCAGTTGAGTTCAGTTAAGTTGAAGGTTTTGAGAGTGAGTGCTGGGATAGAGCACTGCTCTGTTGGAGTTCTGTCAGGCAGTGAGGGTTATACTGTTTACTAGTTATTAAAGACAGGGGGGCTGGAAGAGTTGATGAAATCTATTATATGTTAAAGGCAATGCATACCATCCTCAGATATTGTTATATTTATTATTTTCTCAATAAACTTTGTTATTATTTTTATATTATACATCTGAGTCGGTCCCAATTCATAAGGCGACAATCTAAAAGGTAGCAGCATTACCAAGTGAATAAAAAGGTGGCAGCATTACCATTTCCATCACATTTACATGTGTAAAAGGGAGGTGTCATCACAATTTGGTGGCACAGCAGTGGGATGTCGAAATAAACCCAGTTGTGCCTTTGAAAACTTAGTCTGTGAAAGGGGTTGACGTCACAACAGCCACCTGTATTAAGGCTAAATTACTGTATTGGCACTTTGTGAAAAAAAATAGTGAGTTTTGAATCACAGTTTGAGCACTCAGTCTGTAAAAGGTTTGCCTTCACTTCTATAGAGTGTGGATTTAGTTTGCATGCATTAATACAAATCTGAGCAACACAATATTGTTAGCTTCTGTGTACTGGTGAAAAAAAAGATGCAAAGAGGGCTAACACGAACAGTTGATATTGTAAAACATTTTGGTTAATGCTATTAAATCTGTTAACTAATGGGTACATCAAAAAGTTTTGTTTCCTAAAATTCTTCCTAGTCATAATGGGCAGGTTCAAAATGTATGTTTCATATGCAGATTTTCTGAAAAGAAGCATTTTGGGAAGGTATGCTTGAATTCCAGTAAACATCTCAGCGCCATCAAGCTCAAGATAGCCACACAATGAGTGGAAAAACTTTTCATCCTAGCAGCAAAATGCATACAAATCTGCTGGGTATTTATGCAAACCAGTTTATTATTGTTTTAAAAAAGAAAAGATAGTTTTTCATAGGACTTTTAAGAGTGTTATTCTAGCAAAATTTTAGACCCTAAATTCCATAAATACTTCATAGATAAGGGTAAAGCAACTCTAACAGTTCTGCAGAATCAACAGTTGAATCAGTTCCAGCAGAATGCCTGAGAAGCACTACTGTATTTCTGTGGTGCTTTGTGGGTCCACTGTATTGAAAGAGCAAGAGAGGCAGTAAGCATACAGAAACCTCACTGTAGCTGTTATATTTTATGTTGGTAAATTTCATCAGATATAAATTTCTTCCTTACTGGAAAGTCCTGGAAAGCAAATGCTGATGTCAGATAATTGTAGATGTTCAGAACTATTGGGTTGATGCAATCAACAATGCTATGTTCTGATTATGTTTAATCTGCTATTCCAAAAGTGATTATAAAGGCTGGACTGCTTTGCATCATGCTGCCTTTGGAGGCTATACGCGAACAATGCAGGTCATTTTGAATACGAATGTGAAGGCTACAGATAAAGTGGACGAAGATGGGGTAGGTCTCTGAACAGACTCAAGCTATAATACTGTATTGCAAAGTATTTTGGAGAGTGCCTTTGTTCTACTTTTTAAATGATGATGACAGCTACTCAGGGTGGGTTTGCATGGTCCATTTCCACAGTGAAGTCATTATGAGGTGAGGAACTGTTGTAATATTTTCTCCCATAGAAGTAACACAGCAAAGTGATTATTTAGTGGATTATAATTTATTATCCTCTCTTGCTTAAGCTATGAATTCATTTCAAAGTATTATTGGAATTTCCGAGACCAAAAAAGAAAAGAAAAAACTGTGGTGTGTGCAGTATTTACCGACTGTGTTCAGTAGAGTCTCATATTAAATCTTACCAGAAACACAAGTTACATGGAGGATGCATGAATGATCTTCCAACCTTAACCCTCCAGTACATTAGCATCAATACATGTAGGGCCACCACAGTGAGACCTGATGTCTTCTGCTGCAATGCTCCATGTGCACAATTGCTTATTAAGAGCAAGCTGCTGATTAAAGGTGATTTGCTACACAATGTGACAGGTAGGTGTATGCTGAAATCATTAAGTGAAACCTTTAATCAGTGGCAGTTTGCGTCTGGTGATGACATTGCCATGGCTCAGGTAGAGCTGGCCAACAGAGATTTAGACAGTAGCTTCAATTACATTTGTGTTTTTTAAAATTTTTATTTCAATGAAATGATATTTTTATATATATATATATATATTTGTTGGGGATGGGAACAAAGAACACAGCTCTTCATCTTGCTGCCAGAGAAGGCCACGCAAAGGCAGTTAGATTGCTTCTTGATGATGGTGCAAAAATTCTTCTGAACAAATCTGAAGCTTCTTTTCTTCATGAAGCCATACACTGTGGGCGCAAAGAAGTGGTAAACACTGTGATCTTACATAAAAAGTAAGTACATTAAAATGAATGTGAGCTTTGTGTATTGAATTTCTGCCAGGAGATTACTGCGATTGCATTAAAGGTTAATTTGTGCTTTTCATTGAAACCCTGAGAGGAAGAGCTTTTTGGATAAATGTTGATATGTTTCGTAAGTTTCATTTATTGTATTAATTGACCTGTGTGTGTGTGTGTGTGTGTGTGTGTGTGATTCTCTGTCTTTCTCTCATAATTAATATTTAGTTCAGAGCCCTAATTCTATCTTTAGTCCTAACTAAAATTGGGAAGTATAGGACTTGTTAGTAAACATTAATGTATGATGTGCATTATCTTTTAAAACATGCAGTCAGGAAAAAATACAAATCATACTTTTCTCAATCCTGGAGCATTTCCCATATTATTTAGTCACACTCTTAAGTCTCATTTTGCATTTGAAAACTCAGATAATCCTATCCATCTTTTCTACATATTCAAATATAAGCCAGAAATTATTTTTGCAATTTTTATTTTAAAACTTCCATAGTGGTCTATAAAAGCTATGTGTATCTTTAGTCTAAAACTAGTCAACTGAGAAGCTATAAAAGGTATCAGAGAACTGCAGGAAAAATATCAGAAGGAGGAATGTTTGGAGAGGCAAGGACAATAGAGTGAAATATAAGAAGGCCAACATCCTGTTGAATGAGCTGTAAATTGCACTAAACTAGACCCACTGAGTCAATGGATATTTGTTGAGTCATTTCCACCACATTCCATTGATTTAAATGGGCCTACTCAGGGCCGGTGCTTCCATTAAGGCGAACTAGGCAGTTGCCTAGGACGCCAAAATGGAGAGATGGCGCTGGACAGCCTGCTGCACCCCCGCCGACTCCCCACCGCTGGCTACCGCTGTCCGTCCCCCACTGCCCGCCAGCTGCCCATCGCCGTCCATCCATCGCTGCCCGCCGCTGCCCACCCGCCGCCCATCGCTGTCCATCGCTGCCCACCCCCACGCCCGTCACCGCCCCCGCCATCCACCCCCCCTCACCCACCCACCACCACCCTGCCCCCCCGCCCCGCCCGCCTGCCCTCCCTCGCCTGGGGTGCAAAAAAAAAAAAAAAACTAGCACCGGCCCTGGGCCTACTGTAACTCCAAGTCACCACTCATTCAGTGTGTGTCTTTCCTGGGAATTACTGCTAAGCAACAGAATTTAAGCCAATGTGTATTCCAACACTTTACTGAGGGTAAAGAATGAGGATTTAAGCAAGAAAGAAACAGCAAGTTTTAAGATTAAATTTAAATACTGTATATTTATTTAGATGGGTATAATTTCCCTGCAGATGGTAGCAATGGTTAAGTTCATCTGACCATGATTTTATTGTCTGATGAAGTTGTGACACAATATTATGGATGACCTAGCAACTAATGATCTATCTCTTGCTATAGAAACATCTGCAATTTAGTTAAGTAGCTGGTGTGAACCTGCATATTTTTTAAAAAAATCTTAAGGTATAGTAATACATCTCTGTTCATTACATTCACAATAACTATTCTGACCCCCTTCAACTTATATTTTTCAGATGGGAAGAATCTATAACAACATTTTCCCACCATTCATCTACAAATAAATTTGCTATACTGGAAATGGTTGAATATCTTCCTGAATGTTTAAAAGTGAGACTTTATACAGTGAATATTTAAAGTTGTGGTAAACATAATAGAGTTGGATATGAAAGTGCCCTTGTATTTTTCATTCAAGGAAGACTTATTTTATATCTTGTGTTGTAGCATGCAGAATGTGGTCTGTATGCAGTCCTGTGACAGCCCATATATGGTCCTTCAAATTCCCTGGGAACTCTTGTCATCCCACTGCAAAATTCCAATTTTTTTAATGTTTTTACTCAAAAACCTCTTATAATGTTCTCTAGCAGTATGGGAGGCAGTTCTGCTGGATTTTGCAGGTAGTGCAATCCCTTAGGGTAAAAGAACAGTGTGTGTGCCCACTAGACATTGCTTACCTCTCCACAGGATGCTGTGGGCTCAGAGGACTCAACAACACAATTTGGATCAATAGGTCTAGTTCACCCCAGATAACCCTGAGCTGAATTTGAGTCAAGTTACCAGTGCAACTTAAGTAAAGCTTGATAGCAACTCATGAATCCCGATCCATGCCTCTGTTCTAGTACAGAGTTATTTATTTCAGGGTGCTGTGGATGGACATGTTGTAATGACACCCAAATGGTTTAAATTACCATTCTTTACTATGTCTTTGATGTGCATTTTGTGCAAATCCATGTATGCATCAAGAGTGCTGTGCACTGCTCACTTGTTTTCATGTGGAAAACATAGCTGCATATAGTAAACATGAGGCCTGGTATAGTAAGGCATACCTGCCATTTTGTTCTAAAACTGAGAACTTAGAGGAAAGTGTGCTAGATTACACAAAAAGCCAGTCTAGTCCAGTACTCCACTTGCTCAGTAACCAATCAGAATGGGAAGCCTCAAGAAGAACATGAATGAAATCCTCCATGAATTTGTCTACTGATATCTAAAGCTATTCAAGATGGTGGCCCTCACTGAATATGTGGTAGAAAATTCCACTTTTTGAAGAATTGTTTTATGTCATCGGTATGAATCTCTTGCTGGGCAGCATCTTTAGATTATCAGTATTCTATTAATCAGAGAGATTGATTTACTTGTACCATTTTTGTCCTCTGCCGAATAGTCAGAAACAGTGTAGGTTTTCCTCATACAAGAGTTGCTTCCGCACCTTGAAAATTGCTACTGGTTTCCATCCTTTTGCTTAATTATGTCTGAAAAATATAAATTATTGTGTATAGTTAATGAATCCCCTATTTTTATTTTCTGCTGTAAACCTACTGTCTTCAATTAAATGAGATGATTCAAGAGGGGACTCTTGAGAAAATGTTCCAAGTTATACTTTTGGCCATCTGCAGGAGTACCTTATCAACAGGAGTTTGGCCATCTTATGATTCATAGCTATGATGCATTTTTACAGAACCAACTAGTGGCTTGAGTCAGAAGATTTAGTGATGAAAGTATAGAAGAATTAGGTGCAAAATGTGCACAGTATTCTTTGCTAATAAAATCGCTTACAAATGACCTTTACAAGTGATCTTAGAGAAACCTTAATAGAATTGGGAAAATGGAACTTTCTGAATGTTTCAGCAAAGCATTCACTTCTTGACATTAATATGTAGATTGACATAGAATCATAGAATAATGGAAGGGGCCTATAAGGCCATTAAGTCCAATCCCTCCGCTTAGTGCAGGGATCCAAATCAAATGATATCCGACAGTTGGCTCTCTGATTTTCTCTTGAATGCTTCTGGTGCAGGAGTGCTAACCACTTCCCAAGATGATACTGTTTTTACTGCTCTAACAGAACTCCCCCCCCCCTGATATTAATCCAAAAGTTGGCTTCCTGTAACTTGAGCCTATTATCTTATGAAATGCACTCTGAGAGGACAGTTTCTGAAAAGGGACATTTTGAAATACGTTTCCACATAGTCTTTTGTCCATTTACTTTCATTTGAATTTGAGAGTTTGTAACCCAGAAAAATCATTCAAATATTTAAATTTTGTGGACAGCCCACTTCAGTTCAGGTTTCCTTTTATGCCTCTTGTCGCTGATTCTCCCTTATTATATGGTGTTGTCTTTTTCTGGTGTTTTATTGTTCTTTTAGCCTTATTGTTAACCGCCTGGAGTTCCCTTGGAAGACGGGCAGTATAAAAATATAATAAATAAATAAATAAATAAATAAATAAATAAATAAATAATAAATAAATAGTGACTAATGCAGAATTTTCAAAGTGGCAGCTGTACAAGCATAACAGACAAGAAGCAAAATTTTAAAAGAAAGGCAGAAGCATAAATAAATAAATAAATAAATAAATAAATAAATAAATAAATAAATAAATGCTTTCTGAGGAAGTGTGCTTGATGCATTAAAGCTCACATTAAAATAGAGCAGTTAATCTGTATGGTGCAGCAACATTTTCGTCTTCTTTTCTCTTGTTTTTGTTTTTTTGTTTTGTTTCTTGACTAGTGTAATTCAGGGGTATCATTCTCTGTTACTAAAGACTCTATCTCATTTTTAGACAATCTTTATTGCATAGCATATTTTAATTGTCTTAACCTACTGTATTTATTTTCTTTCTCTTTAAGTTAGTTTTCGATAATTGTATTATTGAATCTTCTGAGGAAAGGACTTGCAGAGACTTCTGTGTAAGTTGAAACCAAGGTTCTGTGTACTGCCATATTTTGGAGTAGCTGCTAAAGCATTTAGGCCAGTTGGATTTCTCATGCACTTAACACTCCATTGCACATATGGTTCTTCTTTCCCCGTTGTGCACAAGGAGTACTCACTATTGTACAAGTAGCAGCCCTGTTGCTCTGAATGGGGTGATCTCTGACTTCTACACTGTGAGCCAGAGATTGAGCAGAATGTATTGGGCTGACTTGTGTGTGGAGAGCTGTTATGTTGCATGTTTCACAACAGGATAGAACTCTCAGTGTTTCGTAACATGGCTATTGTAGGTTTTGTATCAGGAGGAAAGAGAAGTCTTGATGTCTGGAATTTTATGTTGAACTAACACATGAGCCAAACTGGCTTGTACTAACCCACATTTAATTGTATCATAGATAATCCAGACAATAGTGTTTCAACTGTTCTTTAATAAGGATTCATCAAATGTAGTCACTGCATTTGTACATTCCACAAAACTGTTATTTGACATGCATTGAATGGAAAGAGGGAATATGCACTAGCCTTGCATCATCCCTTGCCCTGATTTGTTTTCTTCAGGGGCTGAGAGGAGTTTGAAGACTTTTGATTAAATTACATCTTATCATGTCATCTGGAGCCAGTATTCTTACCATTTGTCATTTAAACAAGACAGTTTCAATAACTATGGCTGAAGGTTGGCTTGTATGAAACAATTCATAGCCTCAGAAAATTAATTTGTAGTAATAGTTTCTATTAACATAATTTTGGTGTTAATCCAAGCAAACTGCAAATAAGCGAATTCCTCCCATATATGGGACGTAGCTGGAAGGGCATGACTACAAGCTACACTGTGATTAATTCTTATACATTCCCATCATAATAAGCTATGCTTTAACCATAACATACAAATCCCTACATATGAGTTGTCTTCTGTACTAAATGCTCCAGATGGAAAGTGTAAGAATTACTTATGTAATAGAGAATAATTTATGTAATTTAGAGGTATTTGTTAAAGTATCAATTTTTCATGACTGTTAAGGCTTTTGAGGGTGGGGTGGTAATGAGAATGTTTTTGGCACAATATGCTGTAGTAGAACTAGAGCCAGTGAAATGAATACACTGTCAGACTCTGGAGGCCTGGGTTCATATCCCAAAATGATCATGAAAACTTACTGTGAGCTGATAATGATATATCACTCATTCAATATCTCATATACATTGGCAGTTATAAGGGGTTGCCATTGGTTGGAAGAACTTGATGGCACATACAAGTAACAACAAAGATACTGGTAATGAACACAAAGAACAGGCAGTAGGGAGAAACTATTGTCTATCAAATATGTTCAATAAATTCTCAGAACTTCTGCTCCTTAATTGCTGGATTTCTTTTTGTTTCTGAGTTGTTAGTAGCCTGTTTGCCCCTTTCCTATGTTTCTGTTAACATCATATAAGAATATGCTATGGAGAGTTTGTTGTTAAAATTAAACTGAATTATTCATGGTTCACACTTCTACAGGTTGAATATAACTTTCGGTATCTTCAATGCCCACTTAAGCTTACCAAGAAAATAAAAGAAGATGATGAAATATTTTATGAGCCACTTCACACTCTAAATGTAAGCTATGTAAATGTGATTTCAGATCTTCTGTTTTTGTTTTCTTTTTGGCATTACAGCTAATTGAGGTGATAGAGTTGCTTCCACTCAACCAAGCAACATGTATATTTCCTTGTATTCCTGCTTACTTATGTAAAGTGGCACTTTAATGGCTTTGGGCAGTTTTTTCATGCTGATAGGACTCCTAAGTTTTAGACTCTTTTTTCTGCTATAACCAAAAAGAGTTGATCTGAATCTAGATCTCGAGGAAAAGTAGAGGTGATTAAGATTTTCCCCCATATTGCTATTTCAGTCCTGATAAGAATGAGCACAGAAAAGACCTCACTGTTGTTATGTGTCATAATATTTTCTTGGGTGTCTTCACACTTGCTTGTACACAAATGCACATTGATGCATCTTGTAAACCGCCCAGAGTGGCTTCCCATCAGATGGGCACTATATAAATCAAACAAATAAATAAATAAATAAATAATAAAATGTGTGCATGCATTTGCACAGTGCATCAACCAGGATACAGTTAAAGGTTGTCATGACTTATAGTATTAGTTTGCACATAATTCAGTATATTGGCATCTTGTTTTCTTCTAGGCCATGGTACGACATAATCGTGTTGAACTGCTCAGCCATCCGGTCTGCACAGAATATTTACTCATGAAATGGTAGGTAATTTTTCAGTTTTCCTATTCAGAAATGATTTTTTTCTCTAATCAGGTTCATTGGAGGAGAGAATGTAAACATAACATTTATTTTGTGACAGGGGACACTAGTTGATGGCAAGGACACAGATGAATTTGAGAAACCCTGTAACTGATATAGATAGACACAAGCAAATAACCTAAACATCAATAATGTTTTGTTATATATTGCAAGTTGCTTCAGAGCTATGACAAGCCTAGTAGACTTTACAAGGTGTGTAAGATGTTCAAAGAGTGGTTTATTGTTTTCTTGCAAACACAGACCCTCATACACACTCACATATACACCACGAGTTTCCATAGCTGAGCAGAAATTACAACCTACATCTCCTGAGCCCTAGTCTGAAATTCTATATGCTAAACCTCATTGGCTCTAACTAAAGCATCATGAATATTTATTTGTATGCAATTTATTTAAGCAAAATTGTTTCCAAGTGGGCACAACTTTATGATACTTGTTTTAAAAGATAGTACTTTTGAGCTTTATGTTTCTCCCTGGTGAAAGAAAAAAATGATCATTTTGTAGCACTATTAAACCCACTTTTCATTAAAATTTTGTTTTATAGGATGGCCTATGGCTTCAGAGCACATCTTATGAATCTTGCTGTTTATTCTCTTGGCTTAATACCTTTAACCCTATTGATCATCCATATCCAAGCACCAGACCGACCTTTCAACAAAACTGTTCACTCAGGACCTTTTGATAATCAGGTAACATTTTAATTCATTACTTTGGAAAGGTGTTGAATCCAATAGCCATGAAGAATATGCTGGGATTCCACAACACTGGAGAATTATTGTCTTCATGATTGCCCCTTGTAGTTTTCCAAACAGCCTTTGGATAACTACAGTTGGAATATGGAAACATATATTTCTTTGATTTAGCAAATCAGTTTTTAAACTTCTTATGGAATTAACAAAGTATTCGTAAAAATAACACATGGTTTTCAGTTGTAATTTCTGTACAAATTTCATTTGTAGATAATTTACTTTTATTTTCCTCTATATTGCCATATACTTATCTCTCTCTTCCAAGTAAAAAGAGTTTGGAGGGGTATATCGTTCATCCAGGATTTGATACACTTTGGAAAGCTCTTGAAGGTTTCCTGCAAAAAATTGCAAGCATTACAACAAGCATGGTTTAAGCCTAAACTGGAGTTCATACCTCAAATTTATAGTGGGTACAGCTCTTGACTGAAAAACATTGTTCAGAATATTTTATTGAGTGATATAGAATTTGTTATTATCTAACATATGACAGCTGGCAGCTTCCTATGTCACTCAAATAGTACCAAAGAAAAATGAGAGGTTTTTGTTACATTAACTTTCTTACCATATTTTTGTTCTTCCTTTGCTTTTACAGGATTCATACTTCATGAAAGTGTGCATGAGCTTGGTTTTCATCATGAGTGTATTTGGAATTTGTAAAGAACTAATACAACTTATCCAACAGGTATATACAGCTATTGTGACCTTGCTTTCACATTTTTGAAGTGTTATCAGTATGCAGTTAAATTGCTGTCTTCTAGAAGGAAAATACTCATTCAGTTTGACACATAAATAATACAATGATCTATCTGTTTTAGCTGATGGATAATAATATTTATTATGTTTATATTCTAGAAACTGAAGTACTTGCTGGATTATTCCAATCTTCTTGACTGGACAATTTATACTACAAGCATCATTTTTGTATCATCTTTATTTATTAGTCTCCCAGGTCAATTACAGTGGGAGTGTGGTGCAATTGCTATATTCTTGTCTTGGATGAACTTTTTATTGTATTTACAAAGGTAAGTCATAGTGCTAATCCTCTGATAACAGATGTGTAATATCCAATACAGAATATTTTATACAGTGGTGCCTCGGATAATGAATTTAATTCATTATCCGAGGCAATTCGTTATCTGAAAAAATTCGCTATCCAAAACATGGTTTCCCATAGGAATGAATGGAAAACCAATTAATCCATTCCAGAGCCTAGGAAAATGACACAGACACCTGTTTTTTTGCTCAAAACTCTTTATAAAGTGCACTTTAAAGGTACAGATGCAATGCAGCCTGGGATTATTCTTTTTTACCGATGCATGCTGGAAATTCATTATCCGAGGCAGCCCATAGGAAAATTTGTTATCTGAGGCAGTCCATAGAGAAAATTCATTATCCGAGGCAGACCTATACCTAGAAATTGTGATTCGTTATCTGAGGCAGCCCATAGGGAAAATTTGTTATCTGAGGCAGCCCTATACCTGGAAATTGCGATTCGTTATCTGAAAAATTCGTTATCAGGGGCATTCATTATCTGAGGTATTACTGTATTGGTTATATTAAAATTTAAGTTTATTTAATAAGGTGAAATGGTTAAGTTCAAGAATTTACATCAGTAGGACCATTTTGGGGAGCTCATGTTACTGCATTGTATGCCACACTTTACTATATCCTGTGCTTACAAAACAGTCTAAATTCTTTTTTTCTTTTTCTTTTTTTAGGTTTTTCTTTTCTTTTTTGTTTCTAATTAGTTTATTTATTTCACACAGTATAAACAAACAAAACAAGCAATTATTCCAATACTGCATTCCATAAAGTAAAGAGGGAGAAGGGAAACCAATTTACAATATTAACACAAACAAAATCTGTGGTGGACATTACCTGTCCACTTATCTATTACTAATACAAAAGAGTTAAGGATTCCACCATTGATCGGCCATCTGCAAATATTTCACAATTTCTAGGGGCACTGTATAAACATCTTTACATCTATTTCACCCCTTATTCATTTGTCTGCTTCTGGGCCCAGTCTAAATTCTAATGGAAGACCATGCAAAGCATCAGGGCTCCAAAAACATCAAGTACACCAGTATCGCTGGTGTTTTAAAATCTGTATTCTCTTGTCAAGCTATTCAGAGATGGGTGAGTTATCTCCAACTAACCCCAGATTAATTTGTAATTAAACTGAAGAATTAAACCCCAAGTCAGTAAATAATTTAATTCATAGCTAACCAATCCAGATTCCCTGAAATACTTCTTCAGAGCAGCTTTGTTCAGCCAGGGGGTTGCAATGAATGTCCCAAGAAAACAGCAGTTGTGTGAGTCTAGGGTCTCTCACATCATGAGTTGCTCTGGGCTGCAAAAATGTCCTGAGTGGAGTGGGATTCAGCTGTGCAGTTCCAGTTTTCATGGAATCAGTGTGTCCTTTTACTAGGGGCACTGGGAAAACTCTTAGTTCTCCCCATTCCCCAGCTTTTAAAGTTTACATGCTGCTGGATTCGTATTCATTTCAATAGATATAAGAATTGATGGATGAATGGATCTGGTCTAGAACAATTTTAGGTGAGAAAGAAAAGGCAACTCATCACAATAAATTTAGAAATACTTCATCGCAGCATATTATTTTTCTACAGGGATACCAAAGTCATGTATGCAATCCCCCACATCTACATTGGAAAAAAATAATACTAATCACCATGTCTTTATGTATATCTTCCTAGATTTGAAAATTATGGAATATATATTGTGATGTTTTGGGAAATTTTGAGAACTTTGATCCGGATCGGTATTGTGTTTTTCTTCTTGATGTTAGCCTTTGGGCTTAGCTTCCATGTTCTTCTTGGTTCACAGGTTTGAAATGTCTCCATTATTTTGTTTTGCTACAAAGTAGATACAGAATTTCATTTTACATAAAAGCTGATCCAGAAAGAAATAATGCAGTGTGTGTTTGTCACTTGTTCACAAAGCTTGGAAGGAATGGGTGTCACAAAGTTGTTCAGTAATCTCTTTCAGGCATTTTAAATGCAGTTGGCTCAAAGGAAATATACAGTGCTACCTTGTATAAAGTAATTAATTCGTTCCAAATCAAATTATGTTAAGCAAATTTTTCCTTTATACAAATTCCCATAGGAATACATTGAAAATGGAGTAATCCCGATTTTTATGTTGTACGGATTCTCCCTATAGGCAATTATGTTAAGCAAATTTCCCCTATCTCCGGAAATTTTTATGTTGTATAGATTTTGTTATTCAAGCTGTTTGTTAAACAAGGGTCTGCTGTAATTTTAAACCAGTATTTCTGACTTAGTTAACCAAGTTGATTGGTATCCAGTCCTGCAGCTTTATTGATTTTTAAATATCCCGTTTTATTGCAAATTATTATGTCAAGTCAATTCTTTAATATTGTCAAAGATCAACATCCAAATGTACAGCTAAAACAGATTACAGTACAACATTGTCCTTTAACTAAAGTATATGTGCAAAAGTTAAAATATCCTAACAGAAATTGTAAGTACTGCTGGCTCAAATCCCATTTTAAAAGTTGTCCCTGGTAACTAAAACCATTAATTCATTGGAACCCTCCCCTCACAGATTTTTAGAGCAGCTACTAGAAATGTTGCCACATCATGTAAAATGTCTGTATTATGTCCTGACAAAGGTAAAGGGGTATCAAATGCTTCAAAGTACCCAAGGAATAATTTTAAGTGAGGCTCAATGAAGCTTCTCTGAATATGAGAGTAAAATTGGTACATTGTATAAAGGAATTAATTTGTTCCAAATGAAATTCTGTTGAGCACATTTTCCTTTATACAAATTTCCCATAGGAATGCACTGAAGGAGTAATCCCTAACTGCGACCATTTTTATGTTGTACAAATTCGCCACGTAGGCGATTCTGTTAATCAAATTTCCCCTATCACTGGAATTTTTTATGTTGTACAGATTTTATGTTATACAAACCATTTTTTGTATGAGGGTCCACTGTAAATGAGATGTGTAGCCAGCTACGTTGGACGTTCTATAAATGTCATGAAATGAATGTACAAGCTTGTGGTGAGGTTAACTGGATTTCTTAACATATCCTGAAACTCAACATTCGTGTTCAGCAATAGTCAATAGTCAATAGCAGGGAAGATTTGATTTAAATCATATAAATTTAAATAACAATTTTGATATTTAAAAATCAGAACTTTTTTTACAATTTAATTTTTAATTGACCTTTTAAAAAAATGTGATTTAAATCGATCTCCCCCTCAAAAAAAAAAACCATATATTTTTTACCCACCCTGGTCAATGGACAATCTCTTTGTTAAGTTTAAGAGAGCATTATGGAAGATGTTTCTGGTTTCCGTTAAAAATAAATAATATCGGCTGAGTTGGTAACAGCTAGACATTGCTTAATTTGTATAGATTATGGGAGGGAAAGAGAGACTAAATGTATGTGTGTGTTTGTGTGCCAGTCTGCAAACAGAATGACTGTCACACAATGTCATTACTGATAACTTTTATCTCTCATTTTTCTTCTGTTTTAGGAAACATATAGCACTCCATACCTTTCTGTAATGCAGACATTTGCAATGATGCTAGGAGATATAAATTATCGTGATGCCTTCCTTGAACCTCTGCTCACTAGGAGACTGCCTTACCCATTGCTGAGTTTTATTGTCCTTATTATCTTCTCTCTACTTATTCCAATTCTCCTTATGAATTTATTGGTAAGAAATAAATATTTAATATGGATTACCTAGATAAAGTTATTGCATAGAATTTTTTTTCCTAATTCAGAAAAGGAGAATATATTGTGGGAGTTATGGGTTTTGCAGTTAGCATAAATTGTTATATATACATAGCAGTTCAAGAAATGTTTGTCTTTTGGTCACTTTGTATATTGGGAAGCTGCCTTTCACCCTGGGAAGTACAGTTCTGCAGTGGCTGTACTGGCTGTGGCATTTGAGAAGTGTAGTTCTAAAATGTTTCTTTCCCAAGCTTGTAACTGCGGAAATATTCTGGTTAACCAACCATAGTCTACACAAATTAGCAGTGACTTTCCAAAGTCTGAGGCAGAGGGTCTTTCCTGTCCTGAATATTTTAAGTGAACATACCAGGGACCAAAACCTAGAACCAATTGCATACAAATCATATGATGTACCACTGAGGTCTGGTCTTTTTTCTATATCATTTGTGGTCCTTAAATGCATACTTCTTTCTTGCAGAGCTGACCCAAAAGATAGCAAGGAGAAGCAATTCTCCTGCCAAATAACTTCCTGTTACTCATTTGCTACTAGAGGTGGGCATGAATTACTTTGTAACCAAATCCCTGAAATGTATTTATTATGTTGACTGTGAATCAATTAGTGTTGAATTACTTTTCTGGTCAAATATATGGGTAGTAAATAGATATGGGTACAAACTGCTGGTTCTGCAGTTTGGGCAGGTTCTTTCTCAACCAAACAATGTTGTGGTTCCCAGCCCCACCTCCTCAGGCAGGCACCCAGTCTGGGGCAACACCCTGACTTCACTGCCCTATCTCCTCTGTACCCTGCCTTTGAGGGGCCACCTTCTGAAGGAGGTTTGCCTGCGAAATGCCAAAAAAAGTGTTCAGTTGGGAAACGAACCAGCACAAACCACCTAATCGGCAGTTCGTGCTTAGAGATGGGCACGAAATGTTAAAATGTTGTTTCGTTTCATTCCATTGCATCCCTGCCTGCATTTTGTTTCATTCCATTTCATACAAAATTTTGAAAAAAAAATACAAAATGAAACAATAACAAAATGTTTCATTCTTCTGGGGGCTTTTACTCACCCCCTCCTCCTGGGCTTCGGCGGCTTCTGAGCTCTGGTGGGATTTGGCGGTGGCAGCGGGGCTTCACACTAGCATAGTTTGCCCTTCCTGGCCAGTTTCCTCTGCAAGGCCAACCCGCGGGGTCTTGACAGCAACAGTGGCAGCGGCAGGTGCTGGAAGGTCTCCCTGTGGGGGCTCGGCAGTGGCGGGCACCGAGAGGCTTCACATAGGGACCGCTTTTACAGATGCACCCAATTGCAGGGGAACAAAAAATGAAAGGAAACGAACCCAACATTTCCAGTTCGTTTCATTTCATTAGTTCATTTTTCATTTCATTCTGAAAAAAAAGACAAAATGAAAAAAAAGTGTTTCATGCCCATCTCTATTCGTGCTTATAATTATTTGCTACTCATACATTTGACCATGTCAAAACTTATTGAATCAGAGTCAACCATAAGCAATTCATTTCAGGGCTCTGATTACATCGTTGTAAAGCCTGGTCCCTCCTCTCACAAGCAAAAGCCAGCAAATTTAGATTTGGATGGATACAGGCATGCAACTGTTCTCAGAAATATCTGTACAGCCAGAATCAGCAAGGAGAACCTTATTTTTCCAGTGGCCTTTGCCATTCCTTGCTTTCCTCATTTACATTCTATTGGGGGTGCCATTGGTGGAGTGCAAGTTTTTATTGGAATCTATGGGGATTATTCCATTGGTTCAGCGGTAGGGCCACCAGTGATATCTTATTCTTTCAGGTATTCCATTAAAGGACCTATTTATGATACCTGACTGCTTTTTTATTTTTTAATTATCATTGGATGAATGTTTTAGCATGGTTTTTAAAACTCACCATGCTGAACATTTTATCTGTTGCTTTCCATAATTAATTTTTGAATTAATTTCTTGATTTTCAAATAATTATGTTTTACTTGCATTCTGAGTCAATAGAGTGTTTCACATAAGCTAAAAATGGAATTTTATGTAGTGTGCTGGGTGGTAGACTTTGAAGTTATTTATCTTTTTAGAAGTAATTGTTCCTGTTAAGATATTTTTATGGGAAGCAGAAATGAAATGAAAATTTAAAAAGATGTTGATTCTGCTTTGCATTTTATAGATTGGTTTAGCTGTTGGGGATATTGCAGAGGTGCAAAAGTTTGCAGCACTGAAAAGAATAGCAATGCAGGTTAGTGATGTATATTACAACCTAAAAATGCACAATCACTTAAATGTGCTGTGAAAGTCCTCCTCTGTGTTCCACCACTGAGAAGAGTTCATCATGTGGAGACATAGAGCAGTAACTTTTCCCAGTTTCTCCACTGGATAAGATGCTGAGGTGGATCAAGATTATTTGCAGCAGCCATATAAGGAAACTGGTGAGTAGGAGGAAGTAAAAAAAGTCATGAAGAAGGGGGAAGTTGGTGCATGTGATCAGATGGAAACATTTTCTTTCCTACTTTCTTTTAAAATCCAAGATATCTGGATAAGTCTTAAAGTATCTATGTGCCACAGTACATATTTGTATTTGAAGTACATATGAGGATAATAGAGCTTTGAAATGATGACCCTTCTGCAAAACAAATTAAATCCCTTGCATTAAGGCTGCTGACACTGATAACATGGACTTCTGACTAAAAGATCTTTATGTAGGACACTGGAAAATATTCAGTCCCTTATTTTTTTTTTCTGGCATCATTTATAGTGGCTAATTGCTGCTAATTCACAAATCCCTGCATGGCTTTCTCATTACACATCAGCTGTTGTATGGCTAAGAACCCTAACCCTATCCAAAAACATATGATCACCACTGCCCAGACTTCCCAGTTTTAACAGCATGCATACATTTACATCAAGAAGTGACTGCATACTGGAGTGTGGTGGAACTATTTTGTATCATCATGTTTTTTTTTTCATTTTTTGCAGTTTCTAGTTTACATTAAAAATAAATATTCATTTTCTTTAGGTCAATCTGCACACAAACCTGGAGAAGAAACTGCCATACTGGTTCCTTAGCAGAGTTGACCAAGAAACGATCACTGTATATCCTAACAGACCAAGATATTGTGGATTCATGGTAAACTAGTTTAAAAATTCCTCCCAAATTCTAAACTTGATCCTATAATTTCTGCCATGAATCTAGTAATTAGTAACTATTCACTCAGTTAGTTTCCTATAGAAGCCAGTATTAAAAAGTCAGTTAGCTACTCGGGTTAGATTTCTTATTGATAATGACACTATAAAGGTTTTCATTTCATGCAGGGAGGGAATTTACTAATCCATTTGTTCTTTAGATCCTTATGTACAGAGTTGAAAGAGTGAAGAAGACTAACCACTTGTCCCTGCTTCTTCTATCCCAAAAGCTATTCTATTGGCCAGAAAGAGAATATATGAGCAGTCAGATAAACCCAGTTACAATCCTACATGGAAAAGCAGCTCAGTCAGTTTTCCTGTCAATAGGGAAGATTGCAACTGCATTCATCTAAAACATATTTCAGTCTCTTAGATCTTCTTGGTCAAAGATTTAGAGGTCATGGATGGAGTAGGAATGACCATCATGTGCATTTTTGTATCCTCTGCAAGTCTTTCTGTTTTACTTCAGCTACATAAAACGCAACAGCCAGATAGCTAACTGAACCTGGTTAGAGGGATCACATAACCCCCTGTTATAGTATCTCCACTGGTTGCACAATTCAAACTTCTGGTTGTAATATATAAAGCCCTAAATGGCTTGGAATGAAGCTGTCTCAAGGACCGTTTTCAGCCTACCCAGGTGTTAAGATCATCAGGGGAGGCCTTATTCCCCCTACCTTGAAAGGAGCATTTGGAGGGGACATGGGTGATGGCCTTCTGTTATCCATTCTCATTTTCATGGAAGTGGTTTGTTTCCACAGAGTGTGTTCCAGTATTGCTTTGGATGTAATTATACAGCAACAGGTACACCAACTGCTGATTCATCATTAGAGCTAGAAGTGCTGAAACAGAAATACAGGTACTTGTTTACATGTTATTTTAATGTTTGTTTGATTTTTTTAAAAAAATGGTCTTACATATCTTGTTAATGGTAAAACTGTTTCACCAGTCTAATCACTTTTTGGATTTAAGGAATCATAGCTTAAAGTAGATACATTATTAGATTGTGATTGTTTTTATATTGCAGAAAGAAAGATACTTTCAAATATTAATTTTATGTATCTTTGACCAATTAATGTAAGAAATGTATTTTTCATGTTGCTTATAGCAGTAACAAACTTTAGAGAAAGAACTGTGAAAAAAAGGACTGTATGTCTGACTGGGGTAAAGTATTGCATACAAAGCTACTGCAGAGTTCATCACTCCCCTCCAATCCCCCAGGAGGTTGATGAAATACATGGCATGGCTGTCTTTGTCTCAAGGGTTGTGAACAGCTAATACTGTAGCATGATTATTTTTTAATTAATTCCTTTTGTGTGTTTTAGGCTGAAGGACATTACAGCACTAATGGAGAAGCAGCACGAGCTCCTTAAACTAGTTGTTCAAAAAATGGAGATCATATCCGAGGCAGAAGATGAAGACACAAATGATTTGTTCCAGCACAAGTTTAGGAAGCAACAGCTGGATAATAAGAACAGCAAATGGAATACAGTGTTAAAAGCAGTTAGATCCAAATGTACCTAGCTGCGCCAGAGTGTTTCCCATGAAAACAGTGGGCACTTAAGTGATGTGCTAGTTGGAGACATGAGCTGCCACTACAGGAAAACAAGCAGGGTGATGAAAGTTTACCCATAATCTGCAGAGGTAGGAGTAGGGGCTGATTGCATTTTGAAACTGTGCTTGTTTGATCCACTGGCAGTCTCAAGTAGTAAGTAACTTTTGCCTAAATCATTCCCTTTACTTTTTTCCCCATCCACTGTAAGTTATCTTGTGGCAGCGGCTGGTTCCTCATGCCAAAAAAGCTCACTTCTCTGTTCAAGCACAAGTATCATTGAGTCAGTATATTTCTGCATCAGACTTTCCTAAATTTAGAAACTCTTCTCCGTTTGCATGGGTATAGTATCAGTGGAGTTTACATTAGGTACAAAATAGGTCCCTAACTGGCACTTACCAGTATATGAAAATGTCATCTTAGCTTCTTAACTTTGTATGTATTCAAGTTCAATGCAGTGATGACCATTAACAGCTTAGCTATTCAGACTCTGTTTAAACTAACCCAAAGATACACGGATGGCTCTGGAATGAAGGTGATAAACTGATGGCCATAGAACGAAGAAGAAAAGCAGTGATTTAATGTGCTGGGCAACTCCTTTTTAGAACATTCAGTTGGTATAAGTCCCGCTTACTTTCCACTTCATTGCATCATTTTGCCTTTACATGAAAGCAATACATCATCTCATAGCCTCCATCTTTGATTCTTCCAATGTGCTTAATGTGTTATCTATCTAGAAGCTGTAAGTGCTTTAGAACACAGCAGCCCATGTATTGACAGGTAGGACTAGTATTATTGCAGTCTTAAAGCAACTGTACTGTTCACCAGTTTACGATGCTGACTTTAACATATAAAGATCTTAAAAAAAAAACCTAAATATATGAAAGAACACCGCATTTTTCCTGTGAGCAGTTCAGGTTGGCAAAAGAGGCCTGTTACCTTTAGTGGCAAAGTTGCAGATCTGTGCAGCAGTGATAGATGAAAGGGTCTTCTCCATGGTAGTCCTTCTCCTACTAGATGCCTTTGGCAAATTGTATTATCATACTGTTATCAAGTCAAAAAGCACCTTTTAACCCAAGACTGTGAATGATATAAAGCAATTTTGTGCCCACCCCAACCCTTTCCATGTAATGAAATTATGTATGGAATTAGCGTAAATGTTAATTATATTTTTAATATTGTTTTATAATTTTATTATATATTTTTAAATATGTATTTGTCCCTCCTTGGGACTTGAAGGTGAAGGGTGGGCAATATATAAATAAATAAATAATTTACTCCTATCAAGTTTTTCACTTCTTTGGGATTTGTGGAGTGAGAATAAAGACATTGCAAGAAGAGATGCTAGAGTAAAGAAAGTCATGCAAGTCTTTTAATGAAACCCGTGTGTGTGTGTGTTTGTTTAAGGATGTGACTACATTGCAATATACTCTTCCAATTACTCTGGTTTGGTGTTATGCAAATCAATTCTAAATTTCCCAGCTATATGACATTATTGAAAGCGGAGGGGGGGGGAACTTGCACTTTTCTTTGAGGAAATGTATGTTATTTAACACCTATCAGGAAGTTGTTTATTTTAAATCACTCCACATTACCTTTAGAACTTTAGTGGTTAAATGCCTGTACTGCAGGTAAAACTGTGCTCACGACCATGATTGACCCAGCTTTCCATCCTTCCGAGGTCTGTAAAATGAGTACCCAGCTTGCTGGGGGGGTGGCAATGTGTAGCCTGCATACTGTAATTAAACTGTAAACTGCTCAGAGACTACCTGAAGTGGTATGAGGTGGTATATAAGCAGAACACTTTGCTTTTTTATATTTTTTTATTTATTTATTTATTTATTTATTTATTTATTTATTGCTTGCTTGCTTGCTTGCTTTGCTTTTGGTTGTGTGAATAAATGTGTCACATTTCGGAAGAGGAGTTCCCTATCCTGATATCTTGGATATGTGTTTGAGGTGGTGCAAAATGCTTTCCCATCAGGAATTTAGTCATTGTATAGTATAATCTGATAACTGCAGAGCCAGAAGGGACCTTGTGGATCATTGAGTCCATCCCCTATCAAAGAGGCATAGTGGGGAAATGAATTCCTAATCTCTGGCTCCACAGCCAGAAACCTAAACCACTGAGCTATCTAGCAATTCTTACTATGCCTGCTGTCCGAACTGTTTCACTTTTTTAAAAAAATGTACCATTCAACTTTGGTACTGAATCACATAGGTGATGGAGTCTTTCTGTCTGCAACATTAATGCAGTACTATGTCACTTAGAATAAAAAAGAGAAAAATAACTTTGGACAAGGCAGAATGCAAGGACAGATGCATGGGTGGATGAAAGTGCCAACACTGGCACTAGGATCTGTTTAAGACTATTTCGAGAGTGGTGCATTTATCTGAACCACATCAAATCAGATCAGCTGCCCAATGAGAATGGACTAAACAACACAGAGGTTGCATGACATGAATCAGTACAATAATACATCAACACAACTCTTGGGCAATGTAGTCATACTCTTATATTCTGATCTCATACATACTACATTGGGGAGCTGGCTAGGGGATTCTGGCAGTTATCATTCAAAACAGTAATGTTTCCATGCTCTGAGTGTTCAGACCTCTACATTGGAGAAACTAAACAGCTCCATTAAACAGAAGAATGGCCCAACATGAAAATGGAACCAATTACCTCTGAGGTAACAGCTCAGGACCAGAATCAGCAGTACACTCCTGTGATTCCATTTGATTCTAATGAAAAAGGCCACTCTTTCAAAGATGATGGATGTACGTAACATATATAGACAAACAACTTTTTTCCTAAGATCGTGACATAAAAAAAATTAAAGGGTGTTTGTATAAACAGAGAGGAGTAAGTGGAAGCCATTCATGTCAGGAGCATTGAAAATCCCTCCCTCAACAGAGGTGGGGGGCTCCGGCATAGTCTAGCTGCTACTTACCATTATGCTGTACTTTCCACAGTAACCCAGGCAAATCAATGGAGCCTTCACCAGTCCCACAGGTCACAGCTAACGACTGCCATTAACTTGACAGCTAACGTTAAAACCCATTACTTGATGGGTGGGTTCAGCTTCATTCCCACCTTAGTGGGGCCATTGTATTACCTATCCAAATAAGATTTTGCCATGGCACACTAATGTCTCACCTAACGAGTCTTTTCTATTCAGGCTTTGTTCATCTTTATGAGCCAATCAGACAAGTTCTCCATGATCCCATAAAATGGGACAAGAGGTCAAGCTGACAGGGTTGGAATAAGAATGGAGTCTCTCAGTGCACTCAAAGCTGTAATATTCAGACCGATGAAGCTGTTTGGATGAACAGCGAAACGTTTCTATCTCTCAAAAAAGAAGTCCAGTAGCCATGACTCAACTCCCAGATCTTTGATTTGTCATAAAGATGGGCTTTGCTGTATAAAAATTACAATATTAAGAAATATGTATTTAGGATAATATGGCAATATATGTAACTACTAATTGCTGTTGAAATTATGTGGTGTTGTTTTAATAAAGCTGCTTATCCCTGTGTTTCACATCAGTATAAGGACATTTCTGTTCTGCCTTATAACATTTCTATTGGGATTCGAAAGTGTCCATAAGCGGATAGATTTGTTCCTGCTTTTTGCAACTGTTAGTTTACCAGTTAGAAGAATTCTAGCCTACCCTTCATCTTTGCCTGAACAGAAAGATTATAGGCAGGTGCCTCCCCCATGTCACACAACTCATTTGTAAATACTGCACTTAGCCTAAATCTGATATAAATTCCAATCCCGACCCTTCAATTTTATTGAACTGGCTAAAGCAAAAGTACCATGTTTGTGTCTGTTTGTGTCTTCTTTTGGTCCTGCAGATTATTGGGGGGAGGTGCGGTGGAATCAGCAAAATGTACAGTGTTCAGCTGCAAAGTTTTACAGATGGAGGTTCCAAGCACTTCATCTGAAATATTCTTTTGTCCCACAGTCCTGTTGCATTCGATCGGCCCTCTCTATTGAAGTTCATTTGTGAGAGTGCAAAGGGTTATATATTTGTGGTGTTGTCAGGCCATCATAACAACACTAGAGGGCAGTGAGTGCTAGTATTTCTTATGGGACATTATCTGGCCATTACAACAGTTGTTTAGATGTAAAAAAAGGGCTCATCTGAGTAACTTTAGTCACAAAGCAAGCTACAGTTTACAGTTTAAAGGCTGATATTATAAAGCAAAAAATAGTGACATTCAACACTTCTTGGGAAAGTGTAAGAGTGGGTCATTTACCATGTTGTAACTTAGTGATGTTTTCTTTTCTCCCCTTCCTTAAGCAAGCAATTTGGGATGGTTTGTTTTTGTTCTGTTTTTGTCTCTTCCACTTGCGAAGCAGCTGTTACAGAGGCTGGGAATGTGGAAAACCATCTGTAGCCTACCCCACCCCTGAGAAGCATAGCTAAAGTTAACCTCAGAGCCACCGCTTGGCAAAGAGGGCCATTTTCATTAGGCAGCGTTAGCCATTACCCAAAGCTCCCAGCAGTTCAATTTTATTTTATCTTCTGTGACTTAGATGTAGAAGGTTCACGGCTCAGGAAAATTTACAGCAACTGCTTTTCTGCAACTCAGGGTGACCACACAACTAGGCAATTCCCAGTATAACTGCCCGTCTGAGTACTATTATTACTTCAAGAATATTAGCATGGCTAAGGGGAAAGTGAATAAGAAACTGCATATTGAAATGTTCTAATAAAAAGGTCTAAAAAGACTTTAAAGATTATGCAACTGAATGTAGGTTGAGTCAGATTTAATGTGCATCAAACAACACTGACAGTAGAAAACTCACACACTTTTCAATGTGCATTACAATTGTGTTACTCAGTTGCAATCAACCCAACAAAAAATGTGTTGAACATTGGATGAAGATTATATCAGCTACTGATTAGCAATCAGAAGGCACCAGCCTAAAATCATGTAAAGGTTTGAGACTCCAACATTGTAAACCTCTTTGTTATGACCTAACCTGCTCTACTGAAATTTATTAAATGTAAATCGCCTTTGGGATGGCCCCAGAGTGTAAGCATCACTGCAGTACTGTAAAACTATTTGATATTTTTTTTTAAAGTTAATATTGAATGGATGCAATCTTCTAATACAACTGTGAGACACTCAAGAGGTATAAAGAAATGTTATTTGGAGATGTACATACACCAGGCACATTATAATAGAAAGATAAAATATGGAAATAAAACAGAAATTTGCAAATAGCTTGAGTTCAGAGAGCTTATTTATTTTAATGAGCCACTTTGATAAGAACAGAACAGAAACAAGTTCAGTGGAAACCTGTGTAGAAAAACAGAAGGTAGTCAAAATACTAATCATTATTCTTTGACAATGAATTCTTTCTCAGCCTGTACTAAACTACAGAACAAATTAACTATGATGACCAAAATTATATTAGTTACATCTGCCAGCCTAATATAATTGGCATGACTCTTTGTTGCCTATAGCTGAGCCTTTTGGTTCAGAGTGTGTATAGCAAAACATAACAAGACTCTTGTATTTGGGAAATTTTATGGGCCACAACATTTTGGTTTCAACCAGCAGTACTGTGGCTGAGTCATTGGGTTGGATCCAGTGCATCAAGGAGCCTGCCTGCCCCTTGATGCTTTCACATTCCTTGAGGTCCCCTGGGAATGCCTAGTTCTAAACAACTGAAGTATCCCCTAGGGCAGTGGTGGTGAACCTTCGGCACTCCAGATGTTTTGGACTACAACTCCCAGAATTCCAAGCCTAGATTGCCAATGACAAAGGACTGTAGGAGTTTTGGTCCAAAACATCTGGAGTGCCGAAGGTTCACCCTAGGCTAGGGTGTCAGCCCCATCAGTATCCTGTGTCCATTTTAAAGTTGTAGGACCCCGAGGGGTGTCGACCCCATCAGTGGCCCATGCCATAAATAATTGCTGGGAGCCTCCTGCTGTCCCCTCATGATTCAGCCTGTGGCCCCTCCCATCTGATGTGTCCTCGTCAGCTGTTCTTCCATACGTGTAGTTTCTTGCCTGCTACTTTATCTGCTTGGATCCATCCCAATGCCTGTAAAACCGCCAACCTCCCCTAAAGCTGTGACAAAAAACTAACACAATTCTACACCAACTACACATTTTGCTACTAAATTCCATTATATGGGTGGGTGGGCTTGGATTGCTCTGTCTTCAAATCGAAAGAGGGTTGCCACTTGTGGCTTCCCCTTTTATATCTGGCCAACCAGCCCATTGCAAGCATGTCACACTCTCCAAGGGGCCTGGAGAGACCAGTGTCACATGCTGTCACCCAAGCCTGCCCATTGGCCAGGCCCCCTATACGTGACATGGTCCTCCAGATTTCCCTTTCCACGTGGAGATTGCCATTACTCTTTGTTTGACCCAGCACTGCACCAGCAACAATCAGCGGACCCAGTAAGTTGGATTCTTTTCCTCTTTGGTGATTTGCTACAAGTTAAGAAGTTAGCACCAGCGTTTGCAGTTTTATGCTATTATTTTTGTTAGTTGAACTCAGTGGGCTTCTAGCCAATTTTATCCAATTATAGTAGCTGTTAAGTGGAAGTTGAGTCATGGCAACTAGACTTCATTTTTCCTTGAGATAGCAAAACATTTCGCTGCTCATCCAAGCGGCTTCATGAGTTTGAGGGAAATTAGTGGCAAAATCTCCAATTTATAGTTTACCTTGATTTCACATCACCCTGGTCTGAATAGGCTCATAAGGTCGACAGTGACCTAAATAGGCTCATTGGGTGGACAATGGCCTGAATAGGCTCATTAGATGTACAATGGCTTGGGGTATGTGAAAGTCCCACCTATGCAACCCTTCCCAACATCCATTAATTATGGGTCATTAGCTGTGGCCTGCCTGGTGGAGGTATGAAGTGCTTCTGATTTGTTTGGGGATGGTTGAAATAGCAGCTTGATAAGTAACAGACAGATTATGGCTGAGTCCCCCACCTCTGTTGAGAAAGGGATTTCCAATACACATTGCTCCTCTTGTGTTTTGGTGTCAGTACCTTTGAGTGGATGAGTCTCTGCCTTAGTGTGTTTGTGGGTTTGAAGTAAATAGGGGTGTAGTGGAGCAATATAGTATATGTGGTCCGATGCAGTGAAGAGTGTGCAGACCTCTACACTAGAGAAACTAAACAGCCATTAAACGGGAGGACAATCAACACGGGGGGGGGGGCAACTGCTCAGGAACAGAATCAGCAGGACAAATGGCACTCTTTCAAAGATGAGGATGTACACATATTAGACAGAGAAGAGAGGTGGTTTGAGAGAGGTGTCAGGGAAACCATTCATGTGAGCATGGACCACCCCTCAACAGAGGTTGGGGGTTCAGGCACAATCTGTCTGTCTGTACTCATCATGATGCTCTTTCAAACATCCCCAAACAAATCAGAAGCACTTCACACCTCCATCAACAAGGCCACAGCTAACCCCATGTTTAATGGGTGTTGGGAAGATTGCATAGGTGGGACTTCCATGCACCTCAGGCCATTATACATCTAATGAGCCTATTCAGGCCACTGTCCACTTAATGATCCTGTTCAGATCAGGGTGATGTGAAATCAAGATGAACTACAAATTGGAGGCCTCGCCACTAACGTCCCTCAAACTGATGAAGCTGGTTGGATGAGCAGCAAAACATTTCAGTCTTTCAAGAAAAGAAGACCAGTTGCCATGATTCAACCTCGAGATAACCTCACCTGGATCACTGAAAATCTTCAGACAGTAGGTGTTAAATGTGTTTCCTGTGTTAATCAAAATCAGTCAATACCATCATTGAAAATTCAGAAGATGAAAGAATGGCATGCATCACCATAAGCATGAAGTAATGTGCACAATACGATAGGACACAGAAAAAAAGGAAATGAACCCAGAATATTTTTAATAGATGAATTTCATAAAAGGAATGTGCGGAGTAATAATGGGGAGAAAAACCGAATCCAACCAATACTCCCAAAGCGGACAGCTTATAAAAACATTTACATGACCCATTGTCATACAAAATACTTATTAAACAGAAGTCTCACAAAAAGAAGCAAACATTACGTACAAAAAAGAGTATCAATAGCTCCAAATGAAATCACAGGAACTATTAATATGCACATATGAAGGACCAATTTGGCAAGGGTGATTTTTGAGAAAGATTTGAAGGCACATCCTGCTAGCAGAACCTCAGTTGGTTTACTGGATTCCATACAGTCCAAATTTCATTGTCTTTAGTTGAAAAGTAAGGATAAACAGTTTGGAAGCAAACATTATATAGATCATGGATGAAATTAATTTAATTTAATTTAAAATATTTTTACCCCACTTTTCTCCTTAAGAGGACCCAAGGTAGTTTTCATTGTTAAAAAAACAATAGTAAATATATTAAATACTAAAAAGGATATAGATAATCCATCTAATCCAGGACTCCCTGAAACTGAAAAACCACCACCCACTCCACTCTAGTACATTGCTCAAGAATAGAATATTAGAGATTCATCAGTAATCACTGAGCATTGTGGGATCCAAGGATAACTTTTTCAACAATGATCTTACTACTACCTCCATTAATTTCTACCCTGTTGGAAGAAGGCATTTACCACTCTTCCTACCCACCCAACCAGTCCCTTTCTGGCAGATTTTACAAGCCAGGAATGGCAAAGGTCCAGCAGACACGTGGTACCCTGTATCTCTCCAAGGGTCCTATTCACACCCTGAACCTGCAGAAACTGAAACTAATCCATTAGCATTAGGCAGGCAGGGGCCACCGTTAACATTCACTGAACTTAAATCAGCTACAGTCTCCAAGTCTGAATGAATCCAAGCAATTCTGCCTGCAAAGTATTGTGCACATATTCCACAGTGGACTATAATATATTCTACATAGACATCACTTTGCCAACTAAGGTCAGGATGGTTAAAGCTATGGTTTTTCCAGTAGTGATGTATGGAAGTGAGAGCTGGACTACAAAGAAGGCTGATCACTGCAGAATTGATTCTTTTGAGCTGTGGTGCTGGAGGAGAGTCTTGAGAGTCCCCTGGACTGCAAGGAGATCGAACCTATCCATCCTGAAAGAAATCAACACGGAATGTTCACTGGAAGGACAGATTTTGAAGCTGAGGCTCCAGTACTTTGGCCACCTCATGAGAAGAGAGGACTCCCTGGAAAAGGCCCTGATGCTGGGAAAAATCGAAGGCAAAAGGAAAAGAGGACGACAGAGAATGAGATGGTTGGACGGTGTCATCGATGCAACCAAAATGAATTTGACAAAACTCCGGGAGGCAGTGGAGGATAGGAAGGCCTGGCGAGCTCTGGTCCATGGGGTCACGAAGAGTCGGACACGACTGAACGACTGAACAACAACAACAATAACAACATTTTCTTCCTTCGGGCTATGATGTAACAGCCCTAGACCAGTTGTAAAATATAGGAGCTCACAGGAGGATCCGGTTGAGGCCTCATGCAGTTAGCAGACATCCATCTCCTTTTCCCACACAAACCCATTGCACTCTCAGTGTCCACTCCAGAGAGCAAGAAACCCTCCAGAACATATTTTTGAGGGTAGAAAGCAGACAGAGACAGAATGAACAAGTCCTGCTGTGAGCACAGTGCCGATAGTGACTGCATGGAGAGGAGAGAAATTGCCATCTTCAAGATTTGCTTCTGGGCTTCTTCCAACAGTTCAAGTCCCATATTTATACCAATCCATTTTCTCCACTTCCACAATTATGAGAAGGTGTTCTTAAATGCTATCAATGAATGGTCCTTTCAGCCATTCCAGTTACTTCTATAATCTAAGCAGAGAAGCATACATATACCATGGATCTCCCATGTCCTACCTAGTTGATTCATGCTTGTGTAGCTACAGACATTGAATGACTATCATTGGGGTGATTGCTGGATTCAAGGAATAAGCATATTCTAAGCATAAAAATGGGAGTTGCAAAAAAGGGACCATGTATATGAACTTCATCTCCATCTCTTAGGCTATTACTTCACAAACGTCTCGCTGCGCGGCGAGCCGTCATTTCTGTGCGAATCGATCGTTTCTGTCCTCACGCTCCTCCTTTTTGGATGCGGTGCCACCCCGACCACGCCCCCTAAACCGTGCTCCAAGCGGGGCGAGTGATTCCCCTGCCGGAGCCGGGAATCTTTTTCACTTCGCATCCCGCTTCGCATCCAAAGTCACGTGTGGCCAGTGATTATATATATTTAATTTTTTTTTAGTTACTTTTTCTCTGAAATGCCGATGCATCGATATTTTGGTTTACCCGTTCTTTTGATCTTGCTTTCTGTGCTTACAATATTCCTTGGAGGAGCGATGGTATACACAACAAATGTTGTGTGCTGGTCCACCTAGTGACCCTGACGGAGGACAGCAATTTTTTCACGTCGCCAATGGACGAAGCAATAAAAATCGGGAGTAGAAAACAAAGGAACATATAGTTATTCAGCTCTGCCGCAAATGACAGCCGGGTATTGATGCATCGATACGCCGTGGTAGTTTTTTTTTTAAATATTAAAGAAAGCAGAAACCGGACGTTGCAAGTAAGCTTCCCAATGCGAAGGGACCATGTGAGGTAGTACTGGATTCGATCCTAAAACTTCGCCTCTTGAGGACAGAGAAAGAGGGGTGGGAGCGAATGGAGACCACGTGACCGCCTTCGCATTCAAAGCGAAGGCAATCCCGCTGCGAAGTGAAGTACTTCGTGAAGTAACGGCCTTATTGAAACAGTGATTCATAGAAGCACGTACTTGTGTGCTGGTTCATCCTCTTAAGTGCTTTCCTGAATCTGGGCCACAGATCATGAAGTCAGCCTTTGGAAGGGGAAGTTGGGTGGAGGAGATGATGAGGTGCAGGTGAATAAGTGGTTGGTGCCTGAGCTGGAGAGCAGGAATGAGGTTGATTGTTTGGAACTTGAGAAAAGAGGATGAGCAAAATAATGTTGCTAATAGTTCTCAGGGTAAAAAAATAAGAAAGAAAGAGACACATGCTGAGAGAGTTCAGAGTGAGGTCAATAAAACAAGAACACGCACCATGAGTCACAACTTCACTCTAAGCAGTTGTAAAATCAAAATCCAGCTTCACGAATGCACGCAGCAGCAGCTCCCCCCCCCCGCGAGTCCTGTGATACTTGTAAAGCGTGCAATATCTTAAATGATACATGTATTTTAACTCCCACATATGAAGGCATCGGTGTCTGCTGTTCTATTATTTCAACTATTAGCTGCTGCTATGAGTACCGCTGCTTAAAAACAAGCAAAGACCTATTACTTTATGTGGAACCCATTTGGATTTATGTCCTGATCTTAAAGACATTTGGCTTGGAAATAAGTCTCAGTGTAAGCTTCTGTTTGGCAATCACAAGACAGCTGTCTTTGCCACTTGAGCAAGTTTGTAGCAGGTCAAATATGGTGAACCAAGATCTTAACTCAAGCACATTGTTTTCTTCTTTCTTTGCTCCCTCCAAAACAATTACATTCTCCTTTTTCCATCAGATGAGTGTTAACCATTAGAGACCATTCCAGATGTCTGCTCAGAATTATAGGGCAATACCACAACTACTGGGTGTAGCTTTGATACTGGTAACCATGCTGCCTTCTGCATCTAGAACTCCATCCTACCACTGCTCTGTTAAATCCTTAACAGGATGCCTGACTTTCCAAGGTCAGAGATATTTGGACCAGGAGCCTATGTTTGTCAATTGTCATAGTTGGCATTTAAAGGCTTAAACCACAACAAAGACTCGCATTTCAAAATTCAACTGGGTATCTAGGTATAATTATTTTATTTATTGTAATAATTCCAGACCACCTTAGCTTCTCTGCTTTCTATAAGCTTTAATTCTCTATGTTGTTTCTGTTGCCCATATGATACTTGCCCACGAAATACACAAATCATCCCAAAACAATGCTGTAGTAAGGTCCCCATGAGCAAATTACAGCAAAACAGAACAAAAGTACACCTGGGAAAGCAAGGTGTTGATGTTGTTTTGTCCCACTTTGGCACTGTGGAAGCCCTGAGCTGTGCAGGCACTAGAAGACAATAGTAGTATTATGGGTGCTGGGAAAGTCGAACAATACTCTGTGTGCAGGGGCTGTGAATTAGCCATAGTGTGAAACAATTTGGTGTGCACATGTTAGTTGAATGCTAGAATTACTGATGACACCCAGTCACATAGCTTCTTCTTCATGATGCAGGGATTAGATAGGAATCTTGTTGTTGTTGTTGTTTTTTAAAAAAAAGTATCTGGAGAAATTCATGCCAATGACATGTATGAACAAGTCCTAGGATGCATCTACATCAACACATCGCCCTCTCTTCCAGTTTATGTTCAGAATGTGAAACCTAGAATTGTTAATGGATTCAAACAGTTTGAAATGGATGTAGTCCATAAAATTGCTTTCAGTGCAGCTAAGAACATGTGTTAATCCAACGGAGTTGGAGAAGAAGGCTGTCATGAGCATTACAAACCACTTTTGAATTTCTCACAACTTTCAAAGGCTGTTTGCAATTTGAATTTGCTCTTTGAGAAACACAAGACTCAAATCCTTCTTTTAGAACAAATTACACCACTCTGTGGATTGCAGTCATGTCTATCTGTGAATGATATAATCTATTTAGAACATATTCCAGCCCTAAATTAAGAATATGTAAATGCCATTGATTAATAATAATAATAATAATAATAATAATAATAATAATAATAATAATAATAATAATAATTTATTGTCAAAGTACATGTGTACAGTGAGATTAGCTAAACCTATTTAAAAATAAAGTAAGCACAACCCCAACTTTTTCACACTCTGTATATAATCAGTGTCTGTGTATGTGTACAGTGAGATTAGCTAAACCTATTTAAAAATAAAGTAAGCACAACCCCAACTTTTTCACACTCTGTATATAATCAGTGTCTGTGTATGTCTCAGTGAAATCATAAGTTTCAGTTCAGCATAATATGTTATGCTTCCACTTAATTAATGTTGTATCAGGTAATAATATTTCTTGGTTCAGAAACATGTGTAAAATTGGAGCAAGACAGATTTAAATTTTGTAATTCAGTTTTACTACTACTTCATTGCTAAGAAGAAAAAAGTTAATGTCTATAGTTCCTAAGAGCATGGTTTATCTCATGTTTGACTTGCAAAGGATCCAAGGTTCAGGTACAGGCATCTCCAGTTAAAAGAACATTAGATGTATTTCTAGGAAAACCATCTGACTTGAGACATTAGATCTGCTGACATCTGGACAGTACTCAGGTGGAGGGACAGATGGGCTGACTCAGAAAGAGAAACCAGCCCCTCCTTCTAGTGGCACTCAGAGGCCATGTTGCACTTCCAGGAACCACAGGGTGAATTAAGCTACTGACCTCCATGCTTCAGCCCACTGAGCAAATAACCACAATATGGCGTTCACTTATTCATCTTGGATAATCTTTGATTTTTTTTCTTTTGGAGACAACCACCAGAAAGTATTGGCTCACACCAGAGGTTTTCATATGCTTGGTGGCACACTTCTGGCCTTATCATTGTAGGTTAGTCTGAACCTGATCTTTTGAAAGCCATTTCAAAGTTAATGTGTACTTCCTCTGTGCTACTCCCCATTTAATAGTGAATTAAGAAGACTGTTGAAGGATTTGTTGATAAGCACTTTCAGTGGTAAACAAAGGAAAATAATCCTTCTCATTGCCAAAGAAGAAATTGATCTGGCCTTTCAGGCTGTTGGCTTGAATCTACAGCCTCCTGCAAGCCTGGATTTAAACATTAGTCAGAAATATATGGAAACATGCAATTATCTCCCTCACTGACACCATCATGATCTCTACCCTTCCTTTCATCTCCTATTCCATTCCTTTTTCTGGATCTTCATCAGAAATATCCTGAGTGATGCCTGTTAGCAGCTGCAACACTGCCAACACTGTGAGTGATCTCAGACATCCTACATAGGTGTTCACTCAGCTTCTGTATAGCCCTGTACACCATCCTTCTCTGGGTCTCTTTCGCACACATAGAGGGAAACCAGCCTGAGGGAGACACGACATCTTCCCTCTAGCCTTATGTGTTACTTGGGCATATCTTTTTAAAGGCTCTTATACGTCATGGTTATTATCAGACTGACTCATTGTGGGTGACTAAAGAAGAGTCTCATCTCCAGGGTTTTCTGGGTTTAGACAGCGTAAAAAGTGTTGATGAATCTTTATGGGACCCTTATCTTCTGTTTTTCAATAGTGAAACTCGGAACTGTGTTTGAACAAGGCTGTTTATGTATATCATCAAAGTCGGGCAGGAAATGTTGAAGACAGCACAGAGGTGCCCAAGAAACATAATATTTGTCCGGGAGTATTGCACTGATAGCCTCACTTTCTTTTCAAGGAGTGATAGATGAACTGCAGCCTGAAACTCTGTGTAAATTGTGCGCTACAGTTTACTGAATGTAAATAAAATTACATTCATTCAGTTTAATAAATGTAAATTCTGGTTACATTCATCCCAAGTAACCCTTTTTTTATTATTCACATATCCTTTTCTACCACATTTTCCAGTAATGCTTTAGCATGCATATACCAAAAAAAAAAAAAAAAAAAAAAAAAAAAATCACTACAAAGTCTTCAGCACATTTCCTGTAGGGATGTTCCCATCTGAATCACTTTATAGAAAGATAACTTTATATTTAAGAACGCAAATCCAGAAGGCCAGCTGCACATTAAAGCAATACAACTCAAGTAAAATCCACATGGAATGTATGGGATCCTTGCTACATTGTTCAAGAGAACCTTGGGATTCCTTGGGGCTTGGTCTAGAATAGGGATGGGCACAAAATGGAAAAATTGTGTTTCGTTTCATTCCATTTTGTCCCCCTCTGCATTTCACTGCATCTCAAAAAAGACATAGTGGAACTGGAAAAGGTGCAGAAGAGAGCGACTAAAATGATTACTATGCTGAGGCACCTCCCTTATGAGGAAAGGCTAAAACATTTTGGGGCTCATTAGTCTGGAAAAAAGGTCCCTGAGGGGGGATATGATTGAGGCGTACAAAATAATGAAGGGCATGAGTAAAGTGGATCGAGGGGCACTCTTCTCCCTCTCACAAAATACCAGAACTAGGGGACATCCACTCAAACTGACGGCTGGAACAGTGAGAACAGACAAAAGAATTTTTTTTACCCAGTGTGTTGTTAGTCTGTGGAACTCCCTGCCACAGGATGTGGTGATGACATCTGGCCTCGATGACTTCAGAAGGGGATTGGACAGATTCCTGAAGGAAAAGTCCATCACAGGTTACAAACCATGATGGAGATGTGTAATCTCCAGGCTTAAAACTGGGGTACTTCAAGGAACAGATGCAGGGGAGTGGTATCAGGAGACAGATATATAGTCTCGTCTGCTCCTGGAAACATTTGGTGGGGCCACGGTGACATACAGGAAGCTGGACTAGATGGGCCTTTGGCCTAATCCAGCATGGCTCTTCTTATGTTTTTATGTTCATTTTGTTTCATTTCATAAGAATTTTACAACAAAAAAAAATCATACACTTAATTAGCTTTTGAGGGTCCATTGTTGTCTCTGGTGGTGGCAGTGGGCCTAGGGTGGCCTGCCAGGCCCACTCTCACCCTCTCCTCTCTGGTGGTGGTGGTGGTGGCAAGGCCTCCCGTTTGGCCCATTCACCCTCTTGTGTTCAGCGGCAGTGGCAGCGCAGTGGCAAGGCCTCCCACCGGGCCCGCTCACCCTTTCCTCTTCAGCTGCACCCAGGGCTCTTCAGCAGTAGCAGCAGCACAGCGGCAAGGCCTCCTGCTGGGCCTGCTTGCCCTGTTGTCTTCAGTGGCCTCAGCAGCAGCAGCGGCAAGACCTCCCGCTGGGCCTGCTGTCCATCTCTGGCTGTGGTGGCGGCTCATCATGCGGTGATGGCGGAGGCGACAGACCCTCTGAACCCAGCAGGGAAGGGAGCCATAGCCGATTTTACAGATGAGATGAAACACTTTGTTTACATGGGGAAAAAACACTGTTTCCATTTCATCTGTAATGAAATGCTGCTTCCTCATTTCGTTTTGTTTCATTACGTTTCGTTACGTAACAAAGCGACAAAACAGCATTTCGTTTTTCATTTTGTGCCCATCCCTAGTCTAGAATTTCAGACCAAGATAAGTTAATCTATAATGGAGAACAAAGTGGGTTACATCGTTAAACACTATATTAAAAGCAAATAACAGTCAATTATTCAAGTACTTTTTAAAAAAAATTAAATAAACCTATTAAAAATATTAGGTGAAAGCATTATTAAGATTTAAAAGCAACTCCAATACAACCCATCCTGTTTTAAAATCTCTCTTAGACATCCAGTCAGTAAGGAAAAACCTTCCTGAAGACAATGATCTTTTTCTGTTTGTGGAAGGACAGCAAACATGGAGCTAGCCTGGCTTCCCATGACATGGAGTTCCAGAGTCGGCAAGCAGTGACAGAGAAGGTCGTCTCCCGTGTCTCCACCAAATGCACCTGTGAGGTGAGTAGGACTAAGATAAAGGCATTCAGTGATTATCTGAGCAGCTGCTCATAAAGGGAGCCAGAGTCCTTGAGATAGCTTAGAACCAAATTATTTAGGGGTTTATAGGTTAAAGCCACCACATTGATTTATGCCTGGAAACAGTTGGGCAGCCAGTGCTGCTGCTGTCTGTGGAGTTATGTATTCCTTGTAACCAGCCTGAGTTAATAATCTGGCTGCAGTGTTTTGAGCCTGCTGCATATAAATGCTTTGTGGGTGCCTGTGGTGAATGGCATTTTAAAAACAGAGCTGAGTAATAACCTAGCACAATCATTTCCCCTGCATTCACTCAATATTTGGCTGGTATTTCTTCTGGCAGCTGATTTTTCAGGTGTTTCTTGTAACACAGTATTGACAAAATAATTCCATCTGAAATTTACTTCCTTTTATTATTTTGGATTCTGCTGCTGCTGCTAGGTTTCCCAGATTGTATGCATTTTATTTCTCAAGCAGGCATAAACAAGGTACTGAGATGATAGATAGATAGATAGATAGATACATAGATAGATAGATAGATAGATAGATAGATAGATAGATAGATAGATAGATAGATAGATAGATATTTTAAAAGAGTTGAAAGGGGAGCACCATTTATTGAATTCTATAAGTAATGGGGGACTATTTCATTTCATGTTGTTTCCTGTCATGGAATCCAGTCCAAAATCATTTGCCTGGGAACTTTTCTGATTCTAGATGGGTGTCATCTTCACCACAGCCATAATCCATCACATAGTCAAGAAAAGAGACGTACTATACTCTCACATTATCCATATGCTGTATGTGTGTTTTCAGCACAGATACTCCAAAGAGTAATAGAGTTCATGATAATGGTGCTTAATAGAGATGGGCACGACTTGAAAAAAATTTTTTTTGAGTTGTCGTTAGTCGGGCCGGTTCCGTTTCGGCTCGTTTCCGTTTTTCGTGAAAATTCACAAAAATTAGTCGGTTCGTTTTTTCCTTTTTTCGTTGTCGTTAGTACTGGTTTGGGGAGGGGGTAGCGGGCTCCTGGAGGGAGCTGCAGGAGTCAGCCAGAGCCACAAGTGACGGACTGGCAGACTCTTTGCACCCGCTGTGTCTCACGTACTTGCATGTAGTGCAATGCAAGTAGATCTGGCTTAGGGTTAAGACGGGTTAGCGCAAGGGCTAGGGTTAGGCTAGTTACGGGTGAGGTTAGGGTGAGTATTGGGGTGCACCTCTGGGTGCCTCTCTGACCCACTTAGAAGGACAGTGTACTGGCGTATGGGTTAGGCTTAGGGTTCGGGTTTGGGCTACGATTAGTGGGCTGTTTATGCCCGATTGGCACATCCCAGAAGTCTCTGTGGTCAACCTGGCCAAGTGGCCATGCGATTGGTGGAAAATTTGCATGGTCTACTCCCATGATATTGCAAATGTGCAGGTGTAAAATAAAATAAAATAAAATAAAATAAAATAAAATCAACGGAGACTTTTTTTTGCAAGAAAAACCCACTGCTGCTACTGTAAAAGTTCAAGCATTTAAAATAGCTAATTTTTGCATGTTTCTGTGGTGCTTTGGTGGGGTTTTGGGCAACGATTTCAAAAAAAATATTGCGGTCACCATTTTGGATCCCCCCCACCGCATGGCAAATGGATGCGCCCTCCCAGCCTGGTACAGTCAGCAAAACCTGGCCATGCGATTGGTGGAATGGCTCCAAAACTTTGCATGGTATACTCCCATGGGCGAGCCCATCATTGCGAATGCGCAGGTGTAATAAAATAAAATAAAATAAAATAAAATAAAATCAACGGAGACTTTTTTTGCAAGAAAAACCCACTGCTGCTACTGTAAAAATTCAAGCATTTAAAATAGCTAATTTTCGCATGTTTCTGTGGTGCTTTGGTGGGATTTTGGGCAACGATTTCAAAAAAAATATTGCGGTCGCCATTTTGGATCCCCCGCACTGCATGGCAAATGGATGCGCCCTCCCAGCCTGGTACCAGCAGCGCAGCAGTAGCAATAGCCAAGGAGAGGGGGGCGGGGAAACCCCCCCTCAAATAAAACACCCTTCTGGCCTGGTAGGTGCCCTCAGACAGTTTTCGCCTACTTTTAGGGCCGGGAATCGTTTTTTTTTTAACTTTTAAAAACTTTTTTTCTGTGCCGCTTGGCATTGCGCGATCGCCGCGATGCAAGTAACGAGCACGACAAATCAGACCAAATTGTTCGTTCGTCGGTTCGAGCTCGAATTCTGGTGGAGTAATTCCTGTTTCCGTTTCCGTAGAGTAACGGATACGAGTAACGGAAATGGAAACGGGAATACCGCTAAGTCGTGCCCATCTCTAGTGCTTAATCATTATTCTTTCATCACTAGGAAATGCATCTCAGTCACAAAACATTTAATTTAAAACAGGTGTCTACTCTAAAGCATCTCACTAGTGCCATTCCTTCACCTTTCTAGTATTTCTGGCACAAAGCTACATATTTCTCAGAACTCAGCAGTTTTATTATCTGGTGAAGCAATTTGATAAATACAATACTGGAAATGGGGATTTTCTGTAGGATAATCAACATTAGACATGGGCACAACTCGGCGAAATTGTCGTTTCCGTTTTCGGTTATCGTTTCCATTGCGTAACGGAAACGGTAACGATAATTAAGCCGTCAGAACTCGAACTCGAACCGAAAAAAGAAAAATTTGGTCGGGTTTTTTGTTTTCATTTGTGGCATCACGGCGATCGCGCAATGCGAAGCACAGAAAAAGTTTTTAAAGGTTTTTTTTTTAAAAACCCGACTCCTGGCCAAAAAAGCAGGCGAAAATATGCCTGCCTGAGGCTTTGCCACCTACCAGAGGGGTGGTTTCTGGGGGGTCCCCAGCCTTTCCCCCCCTCTTCTCCTGTCCTGGTCTGCTTGCACCAGGCTGGGGGGGGTCATCCTCGTCGTCTCGCCATGCCATGCAGTGGGGGGGGATCCAAAATGGCGACCGCAATTTTTCTTTTGAAATCGTGGTAAAAAAAAAACACCAAATCACCACAGAAACATGTGAAATTTATTTATTTTAAATGCCTGAATTTTAATAGTTAGCAGCAGTAAAATGTTGTATTGATTTTATTTTATTTTATTTTATTTTATTTTTTATTTTTTTAGACCTGCCCATTTGGGCTGGGCATGGGATGGGACCATGCAATTTTTTGAACCATTCCACCAATGGCATCGCCAGGTTTTTGCCTGACACTTCTGGATGTCTCCGAGGGCATAAAAAGCCGAGGCACCTTCCAGAAATCGCAGTCGGGTGTATGGATGTGGTTGAGGGAGGAGGGCTGGCTGCTGGTGCTGGTGTGATCTGATCGAGATTGAGGAGGGAGGCTGGAGGCTTTAGGATTTCAGTTAGGCAGGCAGGGAGGGAATTGAATTTAGAAAATAATTTCTTTGATTCCCTGCAGCTTTGTCTGCTGAAGGGAATAGCAGTTTATTCTTTATTTCTTCTCTGGCAGTTTGTGAGGAATTTTTTCTGATATTGGATAAAGGGGGAGGTTCGACTGGGAGTGGGAGGTGTGGATTTATTTTAAAAATATATTATATACTACCATTTATTTTCTATTTTCTCAACTTCAGTTTGCTTGCACACACACACATTTGGGGTGCAAGCCAAGAACAGAACCTCTATTGTAAGTGATATCCTAACTGCCCACTCGCCCGTCCGCCCCCGCCGCCACCCGCCTGCGGCCCGTGCTGCCACCCGCCCATGGCCCCCTGCCCCCGCCGCCCACCCGCACCTCCCCCCGCCACCTGCCACCCCACCCCGCCCGCCACCTAGGGCGCAAAAACACCTAGCGCCGGCCCTGATTGCGGGACACCCATATGCTCTGGGAAGTCAAATTGCGCTAAATCGCGGTGGAAACGACAAATGACAAATGACAAACAAAATGACAATTTTTTGAAAAATTTCGCAAGAAACGGAAACAACCTGAAACGGACGCGCTCCGACA
The DNA here is from genome assembly GCA_037367245.1 of Phrynocephalus guinanensis. Lineage (NCBI taxonomy): Eukaryota > Metazoa > Chordata > Lepidosauria > Squamata > Agamidae > Phrynocephalus > Phrynocephalus guinanensis. The sequence goes on from CM074739.1 coordinate 42,891,921, forward strand.
AATGAAAACTCGAAACGTCATTTTTTCTGGTCATGCCCATGTCTAATCAACATCACTGAGGGAAATTAATGCAGTACATTTTTCTTCACCTTAGAAGGGCTCCTAAAGCAATGTACAGTGATCCCCCTGCCTATCGCGGGGGTTATGGACCCAACCAGATCCACAATAATTGAAAATCCGTGATATGCGGATGCAGATTGGGTTGGGCCTGGGGAGTCTAGCTGGGGACTCTTGTACTTACCCCCAGCCTGGTGCTGCCCTGAACAGGCCTGCAAGGGCCTTCCCGGGCCTGTCAGAAGCCCCAAAAGGGCTTCTGCATGAACCGGAAGTGATGTCCAGTAAACCAGAAGTTACCTCCGGATCACCGACAAGCATTTGTGAGGCCTCCGACAGGTCTAGAAAGGGGCAGCGTCAGTCCTGGGGTAAATACAGGAGGCCTGAAACAGGCCTTTCCCCCTTACCCCAGGAGGCCTTATTTCATATACTGCGGTCCCGCCATATAGTGGGACTGCAGTATATGAACCGCCAAAGGGGGGTACTGTACTGTGCAGTAACATCACAATGAAATCAAGCAAACTACAAGCCACAATTTTAATTCATTCAAAAGCTGACCAGAACTCTGACTAAATAAAACTTGTGAATGAATCAGGATTTGTTAGAAACCAACAGAAGTATTAGTTCAGTGTTGTTTTTCTGCTTGATCCTTCTTGTGCAGTTTGTTCTTTTGGCATCCCTAAATTGTTGCAAAGGTGTCAAGCATTTTGGAGTGAGGTGCTCTTCATACATTGATAGCACCAAATTTCCACGTGAAAAAGCTTTTGATCACTAACCCCGCTTACGCCGCGCTTCGGGGGGCGTGGTCGGGGCGACATCGCCTTCAACTCCAGGCTCGTGAGGTTCCATCGCAACGAACTAGTCCGCAGCGGGGCAGCAGAGAGGTCGGAGAGGTGCGTGAAGTAACCGCTATGGGAAGGGAGTATGTGAGTGCTATACAACTTGATACTTAGTCCAGGAAAGAAAATGCTGGATGTTCAAGATGGTAAAATGGCTGCTTGTAAATCGGGTCCTGAAAAAATTGAAGCATTCCTAGTTTCAATAGTCTAATGGATTTTTCAGCTGAAGATGATGACCAGGAAAGCATTTAAAAGCTTGCAAAGAGGTTGTTATGGGAATGTGCCAGGGCATAGGATCACTGGTGAAAACAGACATTTCCACATAAGATAGTTGCCTGAAAAAGAAGCGCAGTCTCCTATATCTCCTTTGAAAGGTATACAGAAGAGAAAATTTCAACAGATGTAGTCTGCATGATGTGCACACCTGTTTAAAAAAACCCTATTCTGCCCAACTATTACACATAAAAAACCCTATTTCCTTTTCAGATAGTCGCTGTGCTTTTAACTTGAAAAATGCTGGTTTTAGTCAACAGACATATAACAGTCTAAACCTGTAGGAGTTCTGTTGATGACCAATGCATTTCTGGACTAAAAGATATATTATTACCATTGGCTTTCCATTGAGGCTATGTTAGAGATACCAGAGGTGCACCTTTTCTTCTCTGTTTTTTCTTTTTTCATAGTGGCAGAGTACAAGGTATTGCTTTCAGGTGCTGCTACTTGCTACCTTTAGTAAGGTTACTGAGATTATATGGAAAGACTGATTTCAAAGTGTTGATCATGTTCATTCTATTTTGCCCAACCCCAAAACACACACACACACACTTGGTGCCAGATAGAGCTGCTGGCTGGAAAAAAATACTGGAAGTTTGTTGAGATATTGCCATCAAGAAGTGCAAAATTACCAGTTGCCTCCTCTTTCCCCCTCCTCTTTATCCCTTGAATTCTAATAATGCTAGTGACTGGAGAGCTTGACACTTCCAAAAATCACGTAATCTACAATCTCAAAATGCCTGTTTTATAAGACATGTGCAATGGACAGAGATGAGTGGGAGGATATTTTCATGAAGGCAATCAACAGATCAATACAAGATTTTCCATAAATGTTTAAAAAGAACAATGCGATGAGAATAGAGGGACATAATAGAGAAAATGGCTGTGTTGAATCCAGTTGTGTAAATAACAGAGCTTGAAGTGTTACTTGGGAGACCTCAGAAATGGTTTCGGGACTATGCTTCCCAGAATCTTACAGTCTTGGAAAGCAAGCACAGAGCGCAAATTTGTAGCTTTAAAGTTGTCAACTTAAACACTATGCTATAAAAAACTCCATTTAGAATATACGTCCTAGACATTACATAACAGATGCAAGTATCAGCAGAGACCATTTTATTTTTTGCACACCTCCAGTTATATCACGCACTATTAACTAGGAACAGCAGTCTCATTTCCCTTTGTACCACATCCGCCTTGGCATCTGCCAAGCTTCCATAAAACTGAACCACAAATTACATGCATGGGTGTATTTTTTCTGTTCTTTCTCAGATACCAGATGTTTGACTAATGGCCAATCCCTATTGTTCACAAGCCAGTATGTTAAACAAGCACATCAGTCGACATTCCCTTTGTTAGATTATTCCATCCTACCTCCTATGATGTCTTCATGTCTTCCTAATAACTTTATTGGTTTGATTCCATTTTAGTAATTAAAAAAAAATACAGTGGACCCTTGTATAACAAACGGTTTGTATAACATAAAATCCGTACAGCATAAAAAATTCTGGAGATAGGGAAAATTTGCTTAACAGAATCACTTATGGGGCGAATCTGTACAACATAAAAATGTTCGCGATTAGGTTTTATTCTGTTTTCAATGCATTCCTATGGGAAATTTGTATAAAGACAAATTTGCTTAACAGAATTTCATTTGGAGCAAATTAATTCCTTTATACAAGGTACCACAATAATAATAATAATAATAATAATAATAATAATAATAATAATAATAATAATAATAATAATAATAATAATAATAATAATAATAATAATAATAATTCCATGGTAGATTTATCTATTTCACTGGGGTGTTTTTTTTAAAAAAATGCATATTTTGCTTTTCCAAAAAAGGCCAAAATCACTATCTAAATAAGTTAGATAGATAGATAGATAGATAGATAGATAGATAGATAGATAGATAGATAGATAGATAGACAGATAGATGATAGATAGATAGATAGATAGAGTACTTATTCATCCCCAGTTCTATGTATAACAGCTAACTGGACTGGAATGGCAGTCTGTTTAGAAAATAGTACTACCCATGGTACCACAGACCAGGAGCAGAGCTTGGAATATTTACTTTCTGGAGTAACTTTTCTGCAAAAGCTACTTGCCAAGCTTTGACTAGGAAGATTAGGCTAAGTCTCATGGCATATCTTTCCTCTAATAGAAAACAATAGTTGTGTCTGAGGGTGTGAATCTGAGAGGCTGCCAACTAAGGTTGTTATCTCACATTTCCCAATAGCAGGCCAAATCACAACTTTACCTCAAGCACACTCTGTTGGTCAGTTCCTCCTTAGATCTTGTTGCACTCTTTGTCCTAAAATTGAACAAACAGATGTCTTTGTTGCTAAGAAGGTATCTGTCGTCTATTTTTTTTAGTCTCTCTTTTTTGCATTTCTCTGTTGTTTCCCTGTATATTAAACCTGTGTGTTAAACTTTGGCACACTTCTAGTGTATTAATGTTAACAGTGTTAAGCCTGAAATTTAAATAACAGTCTTAATATAAGGTGGATGCATTTGCTAATTTAAAACTGGCAGATGTTAATTCTGCAGCGGCTTTTGAGACCTAAATAACTTCCACTGATGTAATGGTACCAGGTTACAACAATTAGCAGCATATTATCCAATGGCAAAAGCACTTAATTCTCTGTAGCATCATCCTTAGAGATTTGGGATTATTCAAACTGCATTTGCCAAAGCTGCTCTCCTGAGGACTGTGGAAGCAAGCTAATGTCTGTATTTATTGTTTGGAAAGCCTGAACTACTAGAACTGAGACTGAAAGGAAGCAGGGAGCTGGTTTTGCTCTCTGAATAAAATACTATGATCAGGAGAAGGAATCTGTTGGAATGCTAATGATGTTGTTGGAAATAGAGTATCGACAGATGTGGATTATTGACAGAGAGATGAAGCCTTTTGTTTTCTCCCTCTTGTCTTTTCTAGATCCATTTGTTAGTCTCACCACTTTCCTTCTTCCTGTGAGATCATTTCCAGTTTGCATCAGTTCTGGGAGGTATAATCCCCAAAACTAATGTTTCCATTTTTCTGGTTCCAACAAAATAAAATAAACTTCAAATTATATAAATAATGTATATAATTCCCCCACTGGGAAACAAAAAAGTTGCATTAGACCTAAAAGATTATTTTAACTGCCTTAAAGCTAGTGAAGCTTCTAGGGCTATGAACAGTGCCACGTATGGTTCTATCTTACTCAAAGATTTGGGGATCAGTTCTCCAGTTTTGAGCTTTGGTCTTACCTCTCAGGGAATAGGATGCTACAGACCTGTCAGTCATAGATGTGGGGGATTCACTTTTGTTCGTTTGATACATTTGTGTTTGTTTGTTTGTTTGTTTATTTGTTTATTTGTTTGGTTTCCCCACTATTTGTCTGTTTTACAAAGGCTGCTGCTGGAACAGGCACAAGGGCTGGAATTTATGCTGGCATATCTTCAGTGACATAAAATTCAGCGATGCATTACTACCAGTTAAGAAGACAATGGTAGCTCTGAACTGGCGTAGTGCAGGGAAGGAGCTCTTTGCCCAAGCGCCCGTCTGGTATCACGTGTGTGCAGTTTATTGGCTGCTTGCAGGGGCATTACTTTTGTAAGGCCTCACCAGGTGGCGAGAGGTCTCTTTCTGATCCAGCCATCTTCCCACCCACCCTCCCATATAAGAGAATCAGATTAACTGGTCACATAAGGGCCAGATGGGAATTTTTGGCTGCTACTCAAATTGGACCAAAGTGGCTGTGTGTTTTTGCCCATCCCATTCTCTTTAAGGCCAAGGGGAGGTTTATAACTGGTCTCAGTTGGTGGGTAGTACAAGCGTTAAATTTAAGTCAGGTGAAATGTAATGGATAATATTCCCTAGTGAGCCAGTAGCCCTCAACATGAATTAGGAACATTAGGAACATCAGGTATGATAAGTTTAAGTTGTTTCTTAAAAATTGCCAATGCACCAACTGATAAGTTCAGGTGGTTCCTCAAAACTGCCACGCTGAGAGTTAGTTATATAGCAAGGGTTTTATTAGGCATACCCAGGAATACAGAAATATAGAAAGTATATAGCAAGCCAACATAGCAAAACACAGATATGGTTAGCAGAAATTCTTAAGCCTCTGCTTAAGGGTTCAGAGCTGCCTGGGTTGATCCATTGTACGGATCACGCCCTGCTGGTCTGGACAAAAGCTTAAATGGCTTCCCATGATTTATATACTCTTCTGTATGGTCAGTATGATCTCAGAAGTACGTATTTTGTACACCCCTACACGTGCCTGTTGCTTGCATGTGTTCTTGGCTTATAGCCATTTGGCCGTCAAAGCCAGAATGACTTGACCCTATTTCCCAGTTTGTTTGATAGTTCAAGTTGGTTCCTTATTCCTGGCTAACCGCCAAATGTTGCTCTTCAGGAGATTGGCACCCCCGCACTTGCGGTCATGCCAAACCTTAGCTACAGAGAAGCTAGGTCACTGAGACCTTATGCCTTGTCAGCACATTCAGGTCTGTTAATGCTTATAATAATTTTTTCTCATCATTATAAATTCCTAACAGGTATTAGGTATAAATAGATTCAAAGATTAGGAATGAGGGCTGCCCAGACTGCAGGTTTTGGGAGGGTGCTGAACAGGTGGGCAGCACCCTTCTAATATTAGGAATCATTAACTGATCTGCTTGCACTACATTCAGGCCCACTTGTTTAAGGGTTGTTTAGCAGCTGAACTGAGTGAATTTCATATCAATAAATTGTGGCCCAATTTTAATCCCACATACGTGTTTCACCTCTTTATTTCCAGCTGGGTGGGCAATACCTGTTTCGCTTTGAACTGCAATAGATCATGCAACTGCGGTGTGACAAGAAGAATGAGCACCATCTTCTTATGTGCTGGCAACTCACTGCTAAAACTCTTCCCATTGGACATTCTCTAAGGGGCATCAGGGACAGGATTATGGCCAGTGGCCTTTGAAATCCATTGTAGAGTCTTTACATTGTGTGTCACCCTTTTGCAACTGTTTTTTTTAATGGGTGCAGAAGGACACACCATCTGGAAACATCACAAGAGTCTGCCCAACGTTTCATGCTTTGGCCCTGAACTCTCAGTGCACGGGATGGGTATGTCCTAAAAACCCTGAGCCTTTATACACGACCCCTAAGCTCTGCAGGAAATGGCTGCAAGGTCCGGACCTTACAAGTGTTTTCCCACCAGCTCCGGACTTTGCAGACAATTAAGTGCGACCCCGCCCACCTAAGCGCGACCCAGCTGCACTTTCTTGTACCTGCTTGAGGTGGGTGAAAATCCCCAGGTCCGGATTTAATCTGGTCAGTGTGGGGCTCTCCTGGCTTCTGCTTGTGGTTTTTTTTGCCTCCTGCCCCTTTAAGAGAAGAGGTGGGAGGAAAAAAAGCAAGCAGAAGAGAAACGGAAGAGAAACGGAGCTCCGGGAAGCTCCTCCAGGTGAGCTGCATTTTCCCCCTCTTTCTCTGGTGGGGAGGAAGGAAGGGCAACGAACCCCTAAGATCTTTGGTCCGAATTTAAGGGACCAGCGGATCTTAGGGGTCGTGTGAAAAGGCCCCCTATTTGAGGTGGATTAGCCTTCAGATTAAAAACACTTACCATTCATAATATAAAGGAACACATGCTGTTTTGGTTTTTAATATACATGTTCTAGTCTAAATATCTGCAAATCAAGGTTGACAGGACCCATTTTTCTGTCCAGGACAATAGGCAGTGAATAGCAACTGTTTCCTCAAAGGTAAGGTCCATAGTGTCCAAGGCCAGTCAAGTTACCTTGTGATCCTTCAAAAAAATTTTTTTTAAACCCGCTCTTGCTAGTTAAAAAAAACACCTAACAATTTAGTGAGTACAAAAAAACACACTAATTTGCCTTGTCATGATAGGAATATCTGCAGTCTGGGGCAGAATGCACAACAAGCCCTACTGCAACTAAAACAACAGTTGCACGAGCAAACATCTGGTACTTTTCCTGGGCCCAGTTTGAGGCCAGCAGTGTGGGGATGATTGATGCGCCCCTCATTTCGGACATTCTGAGGGCTGCCCCTGGTGCCTCTATATCTATAGTGATGATAGCCCCTCCTCTGCCCACCAGACTATCCCAAGGAGCCAACTCTGTGTGTGTGTGTGTGTGTGTGTGTGTGTGTGTAGAATATGCCTCGGTAGACCTGAGATTGGACATTTTCACTCTGCTCTGAGCAGAATATATAGTGTAACATCACTCAACTGCAGGCTGACAATCACTCACCCATCCTTTCCTCTGGCATATTGTAGCCCTTATGAAACTGGGTTGGATTATAGAATGCCTTTATTTATTTATTTATTTATTTTTATTTTTACAACTTATATGCTGCCCACTACCCAAAGGTCTCTGGGCGACTTACAATAGAGAATTAAAACAGTTAAAACATCAAATATCAATAAATAATTAAAACAATAATAGTAACCTTACACTAAAATCATTACACTAAAATTGCCATCAGAGGACCCACAGTCTATGTTGTATCAATTAAAAAACTTCTGGAACAGGAAGGTTTTTACCTGGCGCTGAAATGTCATCAATGTTGGCGCCAGGCGGATATCACTTGGGAGGGCATTCCATAGCTTGGGGGCAGCTGCCGAGAAGGCCCTGTTCCTACAAGCCATCCCTCGCACCTTTTTGATGGATGGCTCTTTCAAGAGGGCCCCCTGGCTCGATCTTTATTGCCGGGTAAGTTCGTATGGAAGGAGGCGGTCTTTCAGGTATCTAGGTCCAAAGCCATTTAGGGCTTTATATGTTAAAACAAGCACTTTGAATTGGGCTCAAGCAGCAACTGGGAACCAATGAAGGTTAAACAGAATCGGTGTGATGTGATCCCTGGCGGCCCCACCACTTACCAGCCGCGCCACACAATTCTGAACCAGTTGCAATCGCCAAACCATCTTCAAAGGCAGCCCCATGTAATGCGCATTGCAGTAATCAATACGGGATGTTACCAGTGCGCGCATAACTGTCATGAGGCTCCATTCATCCAGGTAGGGGTGGAACTGATATATTTTCCGCAGCTGGAGAAAGGCACCCCTGGCCACCGAGTCCACCTGGGCTTCCAGAGTTAGACCGGGGTCCAGGAGCACCCCCAAGCTACGGAGCCCATCCCTTAGGGGGAGTGCAACCCCGTCCAGGACAGGGAAGTGGCCCTCTAACCTGTCCGGTGAAGCACCCACTAACAGCACTTCCGTCTTCTCTGGATTGAGTTTCAATTTATTAACCCTCATCCAGTCCATTATCTGGTCCAGACACGAGTTCAGCACAGAAACCGCCTCACCTGGATTGGTGGAAAACGAGAGGTAGAGCTGAGTATCGTCAGCATATTGCTGACTCCTCAGCCCAAACCTCCTGATGAACTCTCCCAGTGGTTCCATGTAGATGTTAAACAGCATGGGAGATAGTATTGAGCCCTGTGGAACCCCATGACGTAAACGCCATGGGGTAGAGCAACTGTCCCCCGGCACCACCTTCTGGATACGGTCAGCCAGGAAGGAGTGGAACCACAGCAAAGCAGTGTCTCCAACCCCCAACCTGGCCAGCCTATCCAGAAGGACACCATGGTCGATGGTGTCGAACCTTTATTCTGCCATATATTTGTTGGGGCATTTTTGACAAGAGAAACAGATCCCAATCAGCTAGGGAGAAGGCCAGCATGTCCATGCTGCTCATTAGGATGTCATTCCCTTAAGGGATCATGGAATGAAAGAGAACAGTCAGTCCCAACTCAGGGGCTGTGGCACTGTCCATACTCCCACATGACAGGTGGGGGGCCATACACTGGCTTTTATCCATAGAGTTAACCCTCTTGCCGATCAAAGAAGGGAAGAGTGTTCGTGAGCTCAGTTGATTGCTGCTGGGATCTCTCCTCTGTGAGAGGGCCAGTTCTATGCCAGCTGTAACCGATAAAATTGAGGCCAATTTTTTCCTGATAAAATTGTGGTATCTTGTGTCCTTTTTCTCACCAGGGCCCTCTTGCAGCCTTCATTTTGCAATACTTTCCCAATATCAGCCAAAGAGTCTGAACTCAACAGACTGTATTTCAATCAACAGTTTGCTGCCCTTTGCAAAATAAGATAAGCTATCCTCTCATAGTTTATGATGTCAGCAGGTCCCCTTGATTGAAATACAGTTTTGAAATCCACCTCTCCCTTCCTGACTGCAGCATAAATGGGGGAGGGAGAAGTGGGGAGCGGGAGGTTGTAGATTTTAAAAGACAGCTGCGTGAATTAATGAACTGATGTGAGAATCTGGTTTGGCCATGAGCCCCTTTAAAATTCATATGGATGACCTCATAAAAACAGCCCCCAAATGCCCGCCTGCTTGCCCTCTAACTTGCTTGTAAAACAAATCTATCCCTTAATAACTCCAAATGCCCACAGAATTCAGTACACATTTTAACCCAAAATTATTGCTTCATAAGAGAACATGAAAATTTCCCATGAAAAAGACATTTAGTCAGCACAGGCAAGTATAAACTCAAATTGTTATTTCACAGTATGCACAAATTTGCTCTCTGGGGAGGGTAGAATATCATTTTTTGCACCTGCACTCCAACAGCAATCTCATAAGATTTCAGCCATTAACGTTTTTCATTAACACACTTCATACAGAATTAATATAACCTGATTTTCACAAACACATTCTATATTTAGGTCTCCCTTCTCACACCGTATTAACGCAGAACTACTAAAACTCCAGAAACTGAATCTGGAAATCTAATTAAATGGTTTTGGTTTGGAATTTTGTGAGATAGGTGGGTGGCCTCTATAGGAAGTATTTTAGGATGTAACTGAAGTTAACTGCAGTTAAACAATCAAGTATGTACTGTATTTTAGTAGCGTATTTTAGCTCGTGGTTGGTGGCATCCATGACGGTTTTCCTCTTTCTTCTTCCCATTTAACATGGTGTGCAAAAAAACACTTTGTATCGAACTCAGCTATGTTTCTGAGTAAGTAGGTGTGCAGCTTGATCTAGTTTATTTTCGAGTACGCATGCATAAGAGCTGGTCTTTCACATATGTACTTGAGCATACTCACTTTAGTTAGGCCCCACTGATTTCTACTGAGAACAGGTTGAAGTGGAAGAGCACATACTTGGTATGCAGAACACTACTGATTTGGTCCCTGCATTCTTCATTAAAAAAATTGAGTACAGTCACCCCCCCGCCGCCATTTTGCGGTTCAGGTACTGTGGTCCCACTACATCATGGGATCGCAGTACCTGCACCACGGGGTGGGTGGGTGGCGGGGGGTGATTGGGTCACTCCGTGCCGCCCCCCACCTCCGAGCAGCCTCGGCACCGCGCGGGGGGGTTGGGGTGATCGCATCGCTCCCTGCCACCCCTCGCTCCCTCCGAGAAGCCTCAGAGCCATGCAGGGGGGCGGGGGGGGGGCAATCCGGTCGCTCCATGCTGCCCCCTGCACCTCTGAGAAGCCTCGGAGCCATGCGGGGAGGGCGGGGGGCAATCGCATCGCTCCCCGCTAGACATGAGCACGACCAGAAAACATGATGTTTTGAGTTTTCGTTTGTCGGAATGGGTCTGTTTCGGCTCATTTCCGTTTGTCGTGAAATTTTTCAAAAATTTGTCGTTTCCGTTTGTCATTTGTCGTTTCCACCATGATTTAGCGCGATTTGACTTCCCAGAGCATAGGGGCGTCCCGCAATCAGGGCCGGTGCTAGGTGTTTTTGCGCCCTAGGTGGCAGGCGGGGCGGGGGGCGGTGGGGCGGGCAGGTGGCGGTGCGGGCGGACGGGCGAGTGGGCAGTTAGGATATCACTTAGGAAGGATAGAGGTTCTGTTCTTGGCTTGCACCCCAAATGTGTGTGTGTGCAAGCAAATTGAAGTTGGGAAAATAGAAAATAAATGGTAGTATATAATATATTTTTAAAATAAATCCACACGTCCCACTCCCAGTCAAACCTCCCCCTTTATCCAATATCAGAAAAAAATCCTCACAAACTGCCAGAGAAGAAATAAAGAATAAACTGCTATTACCTTCAGCAGACAAAGCTGCAGGGAATCAAATAAATTATTTTCTAAATTCAATTCCCTCCCTGCCTGCCTAACTTAAATCCTAAAGCCTCCAGCCTCCCTCCTCAATCTCGATCGGATCACACCAGCACCAGCAGCCAGCCCTCCTCCCTCTACCACATCCATACACCCGACTGCGATTTCTGGAAGGTGTCGGCATCCAGAAGTGTCAGTCAAAAACCTGGCGATGCCATTGGTGGAATGGTTCAAAAAAATTGCATGGTCCCATCCCATGCCCAGCCCAAATGGGCAGGTCTAAAAAAATAAAAATAAAATAAAATAAAATAAAATCAATACGACGTTTTATTGCTATAAAAACCCACTGCTGCTACTATAAAAATTCAGGCATTTAAAATAAATAAATTTCACATGTTTCTGTGGTGATTTGGTGTGTTTTTTTACCACGATTTCAAAAGAAAAATTTCGGTCGCCATTTTGGATCCCCCCCCCACCGCATGGCTTGCAGCGAGACAGACGACGAGGATGACCCCCCCCAGCCTGGTGCAAGCAGCCCAGGACAGGAGAAGAGGGAGGGAAAGGCCGGGGAACCCCCAGAAATCACCCCTCTGGTACATAGCAAAGCCTCAGGCAGGCATATTTTTGCCTGCTTTTTTGGCCGGGAGTCGGGGTTTTTTAAAAAAACTTTTAAAACTTTTTCTGTGCTTCGCATTGTGTGATCGCCGCGATACCATAAACGAAAACGAAAAACCCGACAAAATTTTTCTTTTTTCGGTTTGAGTTCGAGTTCTGACGGCTTAATTATCGTTACCGTTTCCGTTACGTAACGGAAACGATAACCGAAAACGGAAATGACAATTTCGCCAAGTCGTGCCCATGTCTACTCCCCACCACCCACCACCCCCTCCGAGAAGCCTCGGAGCCATGCAGGGGGGCGACGGGGGGCGATCGGGTCACTCTGCACCACCCCAGCACCTCTGGGAAGTCTCAGGGGCACGGGGGGCAGCGGGCAATCAGGTCCATGTTGCCCCCTGCACCTCCGAGAAGTCTCGGGGCCATGGGGGGTGGCGGGGGGGGGCACAATCTCCATTGAAATGCATTGAGTCAATGGATTTCAATGGAGATATTTTCCCCATTGAAAGCATTGAGCCAATGTTTTCCAATGGGGAAAATTTTCTCCACTGAAATGCATTGCCAATGCATTTCAATGGAGATGGCCCTGGACAAGAAGTCTCGGGCAGCAGCGGGAGGTCAGATACCCCTGTTGCTGTTGGCACACGCCACCCCAACACTTCTCAGACAGGCGGGCGATTGCCTCCCCCCGCCGTGAGGCCCCACCCCACCTGCTTCCGCATATCGCGTATTTTCATGGATCACGTGCGAGGTGGGTCCCTAACCCCCACAATTGGCCAGGGGTTACTTTATAAGGGATTAGGAAAAGATTTTGTACCGAAGGATCATGTCAGTACATTGTTAGTTAGAGCAGTAAAGTAACCAAATTCTCTCACATCAGCTTCCTATGGGTCTTACTCCTTTACAGGCAGGAAACATGAAGGATAGATATGTATAAATAAATATGACCAGGCCCACTGAGTTGAATACCTGGCTGCAGAGCCAAAGGTTGAATTCTTCATTGTGCTTCAAAGTGAGAAGAGCTGAGCTGTGTAGCCTTGCGCAAGCTGTACAGTGCCAGAGCAAACTCAGAAGAAAGGAACGGTAAACCAGAACACCTTAGAGAGGGTTGGTATGAGTTGGAATCAACTCTACAGCACACAGTTTATTATTACAGTTAAGTATGACACAATTATTATGGTTAACAATGTGCAAGATCTGAGGAAATACAGATTAGTTTAATCTTAGTACCCGCCAAATTCTCATGTATTCATTAATAAGTTCCTTCTGTCCCGCTTCTGCTTTAATTTCCATTTGTTTCAGGAGGCCAAACTGTACAGAAAATTGAATTAATTGTGTACATATTTACCATAAAAATATTTATTTATAATGTATATATGTATTTGTTTATATGCTATTCATCTACTAGCAATCCAGAACTTTGGGTGGTTTACTAAAGCCAGACACATCAAATCCAATAATAATAATAATAATAATAATAATAATAATAATAATAATAATAATAATAATAATAATAATAATAATAATAATAATAATAATAATAATAATTTGATGATGATGATGATGATGATGATGATGATGATGATGATGATGATGATGATGATGATGATGATGGGCACAATACAGAAAAACAATGTTTCATTTCATTCCATTTCATCACCCTGCATTTTGTTTCATTTTGTTTCATACAAATGTTTGGAAAAAAATTGTATGAAATGAAACAGTAACAAAATAATTCCTTACTATACTCACCTCCTCCTCCTCCTCCTTCTGGGCTACGACGGTGGAGGCTATGGTGGCGGGCCCAGGCTGGTCTGCCGGGCTTGCTTGCTGGATGGCTGGCAGGGCTCCAGCAGCAGCTTGGGTGGCTCTGGCGGCACTGGCAGCGGAGGTGGAGGAGGGACACAAGCAGGTAAGGGAGCTGTTTTACAGAAAAAAAATCATGAAATGGATTGTTTTGTGCCATCCCCAACAACAACAACAACAACAACAACAAACATAAACATAACATAACATAGCATAACTTTTGACAGCAACAGCTAAATCAAATAAATTAACACCTGATGGGGCAGGAAATATCTCACATGGGGAGGATGTTCCTGAACATCTCTTTGAAATAATTCCATTTTAAATAAAACATTTCAATAACCTCAAATATTTGACATGGTGTGTGGGTGTGGGTGTTTGTTTTGTTGACAAACTACCAAACCTGCAGAAAGTCCTGTATGTGTGTGTGTGTGTTGTATCGTTACAGTCATGACCGACTCTTCATGACTCCACTTAAAACAAAAACAAAACAAAACAAACAATTTACCAAAATCAAGCAACCTTTGAGACTAACAGATTTATTTCCATGCGAGTTTTCATGGACTAGAACCCATTTCTTCAGATCATAACCCACAAAAACCTCAGGCTGGTAAGTTTTTATTTTGCCTTGCTTTTGTTGTATGTGCTGAAACAGACGAACACTGCTATTTCTTTCCTAACTATTAAAAAGTCAGTGGCTGCTTTGTGCTGCTGCATTTTATAGCAAAATCTGGTTGGCAGACTAAAGAGGAACAGCTGCAATATCATAAGACATATGTTTTAAAAACTATGAACTAGAGCCCTGGTTAAATGATTGAGTTTAGATATAGATAGGAATGAGTATTACAAAGCTTTCAACTCTGGGATTATGAAAGACATTTGACTTAAGAAGCAGAGGGGTGCACTGAAAGATTCCATGCAGTAAACTGGGGGTTATAGTTTGGCATCTAATTTCACAGGTGCCTGTGCTTTTCCTGACATTGTAGCCATCTTCAAGCAGAGCTTGGGAAAAGTTCCTTTTTTCAGCCTAATACTCCCAGAATCTCCCCGCCAATCAAATGCCATAATGGGAATTCTGGTAACTTCTTGAAGCTTTGCATTTAATAAAGGTGTCAAATGTTCTCTTTCTTGTGATGCTATATTTCTGTTGAGTGTTGACATTAACTTCCTATATAATTAACCATGAAGGCCAATTAAAATAGGCAACAGTGTCCTTTTTTCCAGGCCTGAAAATATCAAAATCACTCTCTTGGAGCACTTTAATCTTCTAAACCATCAAACTAGGATATAGTCCTCTTTGGCTCATAAGGCCAAGAGATCATGCATGAAGAATATACAACATACAGTTTTATAGGCACTATTGTGCTCAGTAACCTTTGCAAATTCAGACCCTGCCCTAGAACACATCCAGTTTCGCTCAATGCAGAGAAGGCTCAACAGCAGCAAACACATTATTGTTGTGGGTTTCAATCACTTTTCATACTGAAGAATCTTAACGAAACCCCTGGGAGGGAAAAGTAGAACTCCTTTGAAGACATTTGGAAACTCATGGTAATATTATAAGTATCTCTGTTTTTTCAAAGTGGTAGTATTTGATACATTGGCTCAGACATATAACCCAAGTTGCCTTAAAGTTCATCTCATCTTTATATGTGTGTATGTGTGAGATCTGAAGCAATTCGGAGACCTGATTATTAATACTGGTTCAGTTTTACACTGCTTTCCTAGGATTCAAGTGTTAATTCTCTCCCACCCCAATTGTGTGTGAAATGTATTTATCTGTGGAGAAATCAATCAGTTCTGTCCATTTGAGCAGTTCACATCTGTAATGCTTGCCTCTTTTTATAAGTGAGGCACAGAGAATTCCATAATCCATGCGGAATAATTTTAGCCCAAATGAGCCTTTTGTATCCTTCTTTCATGGAGATTGCTTTAAAATAAGGCACACATGTTTCATCAGTAACAGTACCCACAGTGAGAAAGGGAAGTTTGACATTGTGTCTTGAATCAATCATTCTTGCATATTTGAAAAGAGTAAGATAAAGTGCCTTGAACCTTAGAAATCACAACTCTCTTCTTTCTCATGAGCTGGAATGCATATCTTCCCTGTGCAATAAATGGCATTATATTCTGCCCTTTCCCTCCTAATGGTGGGTTTGCATTCTGTTTTTTTTTTAAACTACTATAACTTTAAAATCTTGTACGCTCTGAAGTAGTGTGGTTTGATTAATCAAGGAGGAATGAAGAACCTCTTGACTTTATACCAAAGGAGCTGTAGAAAAGTTAGGGTTTGTTGTTGTTGTTGTTGTTGTTGTTGTTGTTGTTGTTGTTGTTGTTGTTGTTTGTTTTGAAATGATTGGAAATAAGGGAAAATAGAAAACAATGCATTGTTTTGAAGAACTATGTTTGGTATAGGCACTTTTCAAAACATCTTGAAAAACTAAGAGCACACCTTTAAACTTGGATGAAAAAGCAATTTGATCTAGTAGTCAATATTAGAACAACAACAAACCCTTGATCTAGTCAATATTACAACACATTCCTATACTAATATTTACAAGCCACTGAGTGTCTGATTCTATTTCCTTATGTATTATTTCTGCTAGGAGGTAACGATCAACTGCTTACTCTGAGGAATGATACTGATATTTCTCTTAGTGTGTCAATGTGAGCCAAAAGCTTGGGTTAGCTAGACACAGGACATTAATGGTTCAAATGTCTGCTCAACCATTAAACATACTGGGTGAGCTTTGGAGAGTCACTCTGGCTTTTACTGCATACTGTTAAGACAACGAATGAATGCATTGCATATACCAGTGGTGGCAAACCTTTGGCACTCCAGATGTTTTTGACCACAACTCCCACAGTCCTTTGTCATTGGCAATACAGGCTCGGAATTCTGGCTGTTGTAGTCCAAAACATCTGTAGTGTGAAACGTCTCCACCGCTGGCATGTACTGTACATAAAGAATGTGGATGGGAGTAATTGTATGTGGCTGTGGCTCACATAGGAAAGACTTGGGAAAGGATGGAAGCTTATGGTGGGTCAAAGGCACTGGAGGAGCATTGTTACAGAAGTCACACTGAGTTGCAGATTTGAGAAGAGTGTTATTTGATATATACAGCTAATTTGGATAGTACATTGTGGGGGTGGTCAGCCTGCTGTAGTTACTTGTAAGCTTTTCAAAGAGACATTAATACTGTTGGAACAGAGCCTCAACACTTGTAGAAAAATAATTTGGATGGCGGTAGGATGATAGCATGACTGTGTTTATTCCCACTTTCCTTTCCTAGATCTCTCTGTGGATTGCTACTTTAAGGCTCTTCCTCCTCTGTTCCCTCAGATCACTTCTTGCTTCTTATAGCCCTCTCCCCCAATCTTCTCTTGGCTCAAGTGGTTGTTGGCAACCTGGTACATCAGGAGCTGCAGAGGCTTCTGAAACTAAGTCTGTGAAGATTCTCAAGTCATCCAGGTGAATTTATCTGGAAGTTGAGTCATGGCTACTGGACTTCTTTTCTTGAGATATTGAAATGTTTCACTACTTATCCAAGCAGCTTCATCAGTCTGAGGAGAGTTGGGGCTTCTGAAATTACATCTGGAACTCTTATTCAGATGTAATTTCATCATGACTGGATTTCTTAGTCAATATTTTTCCCTTTTTGCACCAGTCCCTGGAGTGATTATTTCTCCTTAACACCTACAAGCTATCCACTTGATTGTTCCACTCTGCCAGTAAGTAGCATGTAATCGTCACAGGTGTAAGTTAGGTGGTCCAACTCTACACACATTTAATTAGAAGCTACCTCGTATTTTCATTGAGTTTGGTGTCCTTTACTTCCTGTGCTGAAGGTTCCAAAGGCAAGAGTACCGTATATCTTATAAATTTTATCAACGAGTTCAGTTGTTTTGGCTCAGTAAAGCTTGAAGGATTGATTAATAGAATTTGAACAGAAGTAGTGTCACAAGACTTTTAAGTGGCACCCCAATTAAGGCAGAAAACACACAGTTTAAATATATTACTTTTAAGTGTGCACCTGCAGAGGCAAGCATACACAAAATTTCTTCCCAAGCAAATGATTTAGCTGTTCATTCTTCCTTCCTCAAACAGGAACATCTGTCCAGGATCAGTGATGGAATTAGTGTGCTCCAAATCTTATTTTTCTAAGGCATAACACTTAATTTTCCCTTGGGTAAACAAACCGAATAATGGATGAATTCTGTGGGATCACATGTCATTAAAGTATCAGTGAAATGCAGACTTTAATCTATTTCAGAAGTGGGACTAGAAAGCTCCCGTTATGACAGATGATTTCTAATTGCTAATGAGTCCATTATGATATACTTCATTCCAAGACGGTGTTAGGATCTTAAGAAAGCTATTGAGCCATTGTTTTATGGTTGTTGAGTGATTCTTTATATTTCAAAAGCTTTGAAGTCTAATCCCATGAACCACTATTCTGGGAAAATATTGTTATGAAAAGACAGAATGGTATTTATCATAGTGGCAAAGGGTGTTATAAAATCACAAAGTTGAGCTTCTTTTCTATGGTGAAACCAATTTGAGCCAAAACAGGATAATGGACAGTAGAGCACAGTGAAAGTTATAGCAAACAAATAAGTGATTCTTTTAGTTCCCACTCTCATTTTATCTTGCCATTGGGTTGATGGTGAGGAAAGATGGTTTGGGCTGATGGAAACTGGTTCATCAACATCTAATAGGCCACACCATAGAAATCACCAGTAGCACTACCACCACTATCCAAGGAGATTTCAAAAAAGCCACAAAACAACTAAAAAGAGCCACAAGACTGAGGATAGTACCTCTAGATAGGTTTCTTTAAAACTGTTCCTGCCACTGCTAGTTGTTTCCAAAAGTAAATCTTTACCATCATGAATACCCAACATTAAGACTAGAGTAATGAAGCTCTGTATTTGTACACGAGCAGGTATCTAATACCATTACAGTCTAAAGACTTTGATCTCCATTCTATGTTTTTCATTTGCACTTTTCCACCTTCGGTAATGCTAAATGTAAGGTGGGAAGGTTTCTTTAGCAGCCAGATATCTTATTACACTTCTCATTAACTTTGAAGAGATGGGTTTGAAGAGATAAACCATTATTTTATTGTATGAATCTTATCTGAGTCCTTAGTTTTTATTTTAAACCCTAGTGAACATCTACTGTAAGATGAAGGGAATATTTAGATAGTGCTGCAAAGTTTCCTGTCCAATTGCTCTTAAATTTTAACCTCAGAAAAATACACTGGAGTATAGCAACTACACTGGTCAGTATAGCACCTTCAAAAACTTGTAGCTGATCCAAATGGTATTATTCCCAAACGCTCAAAAATCCATTAGTATGGATATATCATATGTGTGCATTATTTTATTTCCACCATTTCCTATCTTGCTAATCGCTGCTTCTTCTCTTGTTTCAGTATTTCTCAACATTATTCTGTCCTATATCTTGCTGTTATAAAATATAGGCTTTGTGGTAGAGATGGGCACGGCTTGAAAAATTTTTTTTTGGGTCGTTTCCGTTTTTTCACGAAAATTCGCAAAAATTAGTCGGTTCGTTTTTTTCGTTTTTTCGTTTTCATTGGTACTGGTTTTTTTGGGGGGGTAGCGGGCTCCTGGAGGCACCTCTGTGGGGTGGGTGCCTCCTCTGGCCCGCTATAAAGGGAAAGCGGGCTCCTGGAGGCACCCGTGGGTGCCTCCTATCCTCACCCACTAGGAAGGGGAAGCAGGCTCCAAGAGACCCCTCAACATGGGGGTCTCCCCTCCTCACCTGCTGCTGCAAAATGGCATGCATAGCCATATGGATATGCATATCAGGTGCAGACAGTGAGACCAGTGAGTGAACCCAGAGCCATAGGGTGATGCCTAAGGCTCTCGCACCACCATGTCTCACAAAGAAGGGAATCATACTTGCGTGTAGTGCAATGCAAGTAGATCTGGCTTAGGGTTAAGGTGGGTAAGTGCAAGGGCTAGGGTTAGGCTAGTGACGGGTAAGGTTACGGTGGGCTAGTGGGTTGCACCTCTGGGTGCCTCTCTGACCCACTAAGAAGACAGTCTGTGACGTATGGGTAAGGAGTCAAGGATTAGGGTTAGGGTTAGGGGGCTAGGGCATGGTTTTAGGGGGATTTTTTGGCACATCCCAGAAGTCTCCATGGCCAAGTGGCCATGCGATTGGTGGGATGGCTCCAAAAATTTGCATGGTCGTCCACTCCCACATGGCTGGCCACTCGGCCAGCCCATCATTGCGCAGGTGTAAAAAAAAAATCAATGGAGGACAGAGGAGGAGAGGAGAGACATTTTGTTGCAAGAAAAAACCCACTGCTACTGTGAAAAATCTGGCAGTTTATAAATTTTCGTGTGTTTCTGTTGTGCTTGTGTGTTTTTGGACCACGATTTCAAAAACAATATTGCATTCACCGCCCCATTTTGGATCCCCCGCCCGCACCGCATGGCATGGCGAGTCCGGCTGCCCAGGACGGGGGGGGAGGCGGGACCCCCCCTCCAGAAACCACTCCTTCAGTAGGTGCCCTGCGCCCTTAGTCAAGCAGGCATTTTTCCGCCTGCTTTTTTGGCCCGGGAATGGGTGGGGGGAGAGTTTAAAAGTTTTTTCCTGTGCCGTCCGTGCCGCTTGCTTGCGCTTTAATTGCGGCGGCCGGCGGCGAGACTGGGCTTTTTGCTGGCTGCGAGCCTGCGGCAAGTCCCACCAGAGCAGCCCAGGACGGGGGATGGGGGGGGAGGTCGGGGACCTCCAGAAACAACCCCTCTGGTAGGTGCCCTGAGGCACGGCAGGCATTTTTCCGCTTGCTTTTTGGCCGGGAACCGGGTTTTTTTAACTTTTAAAAACTTTTTTTCTGTGCCGCGTGGCATCGCGCGATTGCGCGATGCAAGGAACGAGCACAACAAATCAGACCAAAATTGTTCGTTCGTCGGTTCGAGCTCGAAGTCTGGCGGAGTAATTCCCGTTACTGTTTCCGTAGAGTAACGGAAACGAGTAACGGAAACGGGAATACCGCTAAGTCGTGCCCATCTCTACTTTGTGGTGATAAACCTGAAAATGCTTCACGTTTAACTGCTTCCTTTTGGATATACTTTTTAGTACTCCAGAAATGGATTACATTTTAATTTTATTTTGGCTACTGAAGTACATTTTATTTTATTTATAGTTCCCCCTTCTCCGAAGACTAGGACCCAAGGTGGCTTACCAAATGGTTAAAGACCAGTCAAAGCTAAAAATGCCATATACTATAATATTAAAACTCAGTTAAGTACATAATGCCAGCATCTAACTGATTTTTGCAAAATATACACATAACTTACTCTGTATAAGTTGCTGAAGTGCTGGGGCATGTCTTGATTGTGTACCTAGTAATGTTCCCAACTGCACAACCAAAGTGCAACCTGACACCTCATCCATTCGTCACAGCAGGTTATGCAGACTTTACACAAAGACCAATAGGACTGGAGCCATGCATATTTGATCACTGTATTTTAGTGCAATTTAAAAGCATATTGTAAATTCGTAAAAATAAAAAGTTACAGCATCCCCCATTAAATAACCTTTCTGAATAAGGTTTCCATGTTTCTTACAAAGTAAGATTTGCAGCCATTCTCTGCCTTGTTTAGGCCAAAGTCATAAATACAATATGAAAAAGGTACAGGCTGAATCAGGGTTGGATGAGTTGCATAAAGAATCTTATAGGGTTGTGTGTGAAGAATTGCTTTCAGGCTGTGGCTCCCTTCCAATGGGCCTGAGAGGGGACCGTATGCCCCCCATCAAGAATGAATGGTCTAGGCAGTGATGGCGAACCTTCAGCACTCCAGATGTTTTGGATCATAACTCCCGGAATTCCAAGCCTAGATTACCAATGACAAAGGGCTGAGGGTGTGGTGGTCCAAAACATCTGGAGTGCTGAAGGTTCACCACCACTGATCTAGAGCAATATTTATTTCATGTTGCTCTAACATAAAGCAATGTGCTGCTTAGATCATCATGCCCATAGCGCTTAAAGTGCTCTGGGTGGTTTACATTCTTTTTATGCAGGCTATATATTGCCTCCCCCTCACCCAACCACCCTAAGTTTGGTACTCAGTTTAAAAAATTCAGAAGAACAAAAGGGTGATTCAACCTTGATCAGTCTACCTGAGCCCAAGATCGAACTCAGGTGATGAGCAGAGTCTTCTCTGAAGTACTGTAATTTAATCATTGCACCACAAGGCTCCTCCTTTTATATTTTTACAAAAATATGAATGGTTTAGTGAAAGAAGATGGCAAGAATGTGGGATATCCACATCAATTCTTTATGTTGATGTTCATAAGATAGGAGGTATTAGATGACTATCAGACCTAAACTGCTACCTCATTACAGTATTAACATTTCCCCACTATGAGCAGAAGTCCCCAAATCCCAGAAGACAGTGAAATATCATGATCTGAAAAGAATTACTACAATGTGAAACAGAATTCTCTTACTCCTCAGAAGGCAAATAAGGATTGCATTCTGCAGACAAATATATTCATTTAGACTATCTTTATGGTGCAACTTTTGCCATCTTTTGTTGTGACATGGAACTTCAGTATATAGTTATATCTAAAGTACATAGGCTCTAAGTGTGGATTAGCACAAGGCATAAGATATACAGATGCATGTATAAATACAGTAATCCCCTGTTTATCGCTGGGGCAAGGGACCTGACCTGACCCGCAATAAAGGGAAATCCATGTTATGTGTATGCTGGGTCGGGACAGGATTTGGGAGCCTGTTTGGGGCCTCCTACATTTACCCCAGACCTGGTGCTGCCCTGAGTGGGTCTCCAAAGGGATTCCCAGCCCTGTCAGACACCCCAGAAGTTTTTTCAGAAGCGACTTCCGGTTCACTGGAAACCACTTCTGGGGCCTCCAACGGGCCCAGCAAGACTGTTGGGGGCCTGCTCAGGGCAGCACAAGGCCTGGGATAAGCGGATGAGGCCCCACACAGGCCCACAGAGCTTGCCCCAGGAGCTATTGTAGTTCATATACCATGGTCCCGCGATATACTGGGACCACAGTATATGAACTGCAATATAGTGGGGGACAACAGTAATACTAATCATGTATCTTCAAGTTAATTCTGACATGGTGATCATTTCTAGGGTTTTCTGTGAGAATATACTGAGAAGTGGTTTCCCATTCCCTTCTTCTGGGAGGGGGGTGCCCTTGGTCTGGGCAGCTTGCCCAAGGCTACACAGGCTGGCTTTTCTCCCAGGGGGCAGAGTGGGGAATTGAACTCCTAACCTCTGGTTCCGCAGCCAGATGTCTAAACCATTGAGCTACCCAACCAGCATGTATGATGTCCATATATAAACATATTATTCCTGCCTGTTTCCAGTAATACATATCAGCATACTATACCAATTGTAAAGAAAAGAGGCAACAGAACAACTGGCATGCTTTTTACTTGAGTGCTGCCATTGCATGCATAAAGACTGAAAAATATTTGTTAGGTTACAGTGATGGTATGCATTTACATCTATCAAATATCATGTTAGAAAGGGGGCTCTTATTAATTTAATTTTAGCCTTTTTTAAAAATAGTGACATAATTCTACTAGCTTTTAGCACTGGATTTTATTTCTAGTTGTGTAGATTTTGGATCGTATAGTTCAGAAATGTTATGAATATGTAGTGGGGGAGGAAGAACAGTCAGGGGTCATATATTCAACGAATCTTCCAGATGACAAATTAGACAAATAATGTAATCTCCATAAAAATCTGCATTATAATCTCCCATTGCCTTCAATTGTGTTCCAAAAAGACTGGTGTAATTAATAGAAACTGTACCATGTTCTGCTTTTCTTAATGCTTAGTAGGTTGAATAACTGCTTTGCTACTTAACAATTCACCTTCCACTGATATTACTGATAGTAAATGCTTATCCCATTTTACAAAAAAAGTATTGCTGCATACCTTACTCCTTTGAGACCCTGTAGCATTACAGCTATACAGTTATAAAAATGATACTTCTAATCTGGCACACTCAGCAGTTGGAAATATTACTTTTTTCAAGGACAGCTTTCATAATTTCCAAACAGCAACAGGTCATGTTGGTGAGGTGCGGTGTTTTTTTTTTTTTTGGCCCCTGAGTGTGTCAAATCAGGTGTGATAGGGGTATAACTTCAAAACCACTCATTATAATAGTTTTCCCTTGTTTCTCGACTGAATATTTCACCATACAGTAAAATTCTGAAAGTACTGTCTTTTGGTAATTAAACTTGATATGCAACGGTATTTCTCCTCCACTTTGCTACCGACATGGACATTTTGATTACAATTTTTGATTGATTAGGAAATATTCTAATGTTTGAAAACCTCCAAGACAAAGTACATTGTTTAAGATATTATGTGGACAAAATGTACATATACATTGTCTAGGAGGAAGGCCAAGTAAGATGCTAGTTTGCCATTAGAACGTTATGAAACATGATCAAGTTTTTCCCCCTTCAGAAATAAAGTTGCCAAGTTTGCACCATCTCAACGCAAACAAAGCACATGCATATCTACTGATGACTAAGTAACAACTCAGCAAATGCAAGCTATTTTTCCACTTCCAGAATGAAGAAACTTCACATCGGGATAAACAAATACTTTTTGTAGCTTAAGTAGGATCTGCTTCTAATGACAGACATACTGTAATGTCTGTTTTGACACAGAGAATATGCTATCTAGTTTTATGCATTCCTTGCGGCTAAAGCAAAGCAGTGTAAACTCTAATTAAAAATAAAAACTTTAAACTACAGAGGATGTTGGTTGGAGATTCTGAGCCTTGGAAGGTTATCTTTAAAAGTATCTTTTCTGTACTTGAGTAATACCTTTTTTTTTAAAAGTATCTTTTCTGAACTTGAATAATGTTCAATACTTGGGAAGGCCACGTGGATTTCAATCCCCACATCATCTTTCCAAGAGTATAGTATACTGATATTCTTCTCACTTTAGACTTTCCATTTGGACCAGTGTAGCTGGAAACATCATGTAGAGCTTCGTGCTCATTTAGATAGATGCCCCATCAGAGTCAAAAGGAAACCATTATTCACTTTTTAAATGTTCCCTTTAGAATCAGCTAAAACATAAAACTGGTTTGATTCCCATGAAGAAAGACAAACGGCCTCAAATAAAACCTTTGAGAGTTGTAGTCAGAGACTCCCTGTTAATACTTCCCTGCGCCAATATGGAATTTCAGGGTGCACTAATTAAATGCAACGAGTGCAAAAGGTCACATTAGGGTGGTGTGGCTGGCGATGGAGTTCTCAGATAGAGTTGCTGGAAGGAGGCAGCCCTGAAAGAAACACCTGGCTTGAGCTCTCAGCAATGCATTAGTTAGAAATGGGAGAGAGAAGCAATCCCACCACTAATGAGCCCCAGGTGAAAAGTCTGTTTTAACTTGGTGAGGCCTTTTTTGAAAGAAAGAACAGGGGAAATCTGAATATTTTGATTGATGAGAAAATTGTTTGGCATCCCTAATTGTCCCTTACATTAAAACACAAGGCTTTGTTTCATTTTTCCCATTTAAAGCATTTAGGCTGCCAACCGCTAAGAACACATCTAATGAGTAATGAGTGAAAGGAAGGAAAAGAAATTCCAAACATGTAAGTAAAGGAGATAAAACCATGCTCAGCATTTTGTGTTGGCTGAGTGTTTATGAGTTACAACTATGTAATGGGAGTCTTTTTTTTCTTTTTTGCATCAAGGATCTTACTAAGGATGACTAGAACATGGAAGCCAAGCCTTACCTTGGCCAGAAGTTGGGCTTGCCTCATTTGATTTTAAATTACAGACACATGTTTACACATGTGCTCCATGCAGGTTCCAGTGCAGATAGTATTTGCAAACTGTAAGGATCAGGGCCAAGACAATCGGCATCTGTGTCCTAATCTAGATTTAAGAGTGTGTTTTTCGCTTTGTGGCTCTAGATTGAATGATCAGAGCTTGCAGGTATATATTTTCGAAGAATAGTAGGTCAAAGGTACTGCTTCATACACCACACAAGGGTAGAAGGCCAAACTCCCTACCCTATTATTTATACTAATTCTAGGAAACCCAGAAACTTTTTAATTGAAGATGTTTGAGTCAAACAAGATTCAATAGGTAGCAGGTCATGCAAAGCACAGCTTCACTGAGTGTTGAAAGACATCTGATTGTCAAAGAATGTGCCTTCAAACAGCTCCATATTTTGCATTTTAGAGAGTTTGTCTGTGTGCAATGGTTTGGAGGAAGGTAAAAATTAACTTGCTGATCTGATTGCCCAGCCTTGTGTCTCCTTTAAAATTATGCTGTGAGAGGAATGGGTGCTAATGAAGGCTACTGGCAAGTAACATTCATTTTTCCTGATGTTTTGTTGACCCCATATTTCTTTTTTATATTGCCTGTTGTTGCTAGTCATGCCTACCAGTCCATTGGCTTTCCCATTCCTCCTGCCCACCAGTGGGGAAAGAGAGAAGCTACTGGAAGAGACATCTCAGAAGTCACCTTAGCTGTACCGTGACTGGAATCATCTGTTGCTGCCATTTTAGATGCCCAGCACCATATTTTGAAAGGTTGCATATATATATATTTTTTGTCCACCTGGGGCAAAGGATGCAGCAATAAAGGACAAAGTGGTTTTGATGGTGTACTTGAAAGTTCCCTGTTCATAATAGCCCTATTCATGTATTAGGCATCTGTTCAGGGAGGATCCAGCAACAGCAGAAGAACAGACACTAATTGTTGTAATTCCCAGACCCCTCATGGAACAAAAAAAAAAAAGATTGCACATCTTAAAGATTTCTTTCCTTTCTTCTCACTCTTCCTTGTGAGTAGAACTCCGGTGACAAATGTGGAATGATTTGAGAGCAAACAACAAATCTGATCAGACTAAACCTACCATTTTTGTTTGGTGGCCGGGATATCTTTAATATTGATATTCTCGTGTTAGAAGCTGTGTGCCTATGGAGAGGGAAGAGCTTTCTCATGTACATGAGGCTTTTACTTTCAAAAAGTAATCCTCCATAGTTAATGCTATAGAAACAGTGCTGGATTGGAACAGGTAGTATATCCACCCATCCGAGTCTTTCTTCTGTAGGGATTCCAAAAGCCTGAACAGGGCTAGCAAGTCTCTTGAGTCATAGAATCATAGAGTTGGTAGAGACCTTGAGGGCCATCCAGTCCATCCCCCCTGCAGGAACTCCCATGAACCTTCCCTTCAAGCTCATGTTTATTTAGGGCGCTTTTACGCGACCCCTAAAATCCGAGGCAGAGGGCTCCCAGATCCGGAGCTTAAAATTGTTTTCCCACCAGCTCCGGATTTTTAAAAAAATTAAGTACGACCACGCCCACCTAAGCACATCCCAGCGCATTTTCCAAGTACCTGGTCTCCGAAGGTGAAAAATTTCTGATGCGGATGTAAAGCAGTGAGTGCTGGGGTCTCCTCGCCTTGTTTTTTTTTTTGCCCCCCCCGCCCCTTTAAGAGACTGGAAGAGACTGGAATGCTTCCCGGGGCAGCTTCTGATGGCAGAGCGGAGGGGAGCCTGCATTCTTTTCTCCCTTTTTTTCTCCCTCCCCTCACGCAGACAGTAGCAAGGGAGTGCGGAGGGGTGGGAACACTGGAAGAGCGACAAACCCCCAAGATCTCTGGTCCAAATTTAAGTTGCCAGTGGATCTTAGGGGTCGTGTAAAAGCACCCTTAGTTTCACAGCAGGCATCCTGCCAAAAAGTGTCACCACCACCACCACCCTTGGGTGCCCAATCATACACCCTTAAATCAATTCCAGGGGATTCTGCCAAAGGTAGGGTCTGGCTGCAACATATAGTCTGCTTTCGGCTTTTCCTGTTGCCACTTTCCAAGTCACGTTCATTCTATAAAGTTGTCCTGCAAATGAGAAAACTCTCACCTTTGGGATAGCTTGACTCTGACATGGCAGACATTTTTAATTTTCCTTCTGTGTTTGGACAGAGCACAAGAAAGGAGAAGTGGAGCCCCCTCTTGCTCTGTGTTTTCTCTCACAATCTGATTTTTGAGCTCTTACTGTCCCTCCAACCCCCTCCTTTCACCTGGAAGTCAAAGCAACTGGAAAGCCTCCTCACCTTATTGCATCTCACCCCCCCTTCTTGACTCTCTTATCTCTGGGATTACCGTACCTCCATGAGTTACCCAGTAAATTGCTATTTTATTATCCTGTCTCAATAAAACTCCACTTCTGGAAAAGCTCTGATCTCATAGATATTCCTCCCTAACAGAAACACCCTGTCTTAAATAATCCCAAACTGCTCAACATGTACTGTACTGTAAATGGAAAACATGCTAGTTTCTGAGCCATTTCAACAAACAGACAGCAACCTGTCCTCTGGAAGAATAGAACCTGGGACATGGTGATAAATGGTTCAGTAAATAAGGCCTGGTACTTTTGAGTTATGTTGCTTCCCCCATCCCCCACCTGCCAAAAATCATACTACAGAAGCTTATTCTCTAAACACGGAGCACTCCATAGATGTATGTGATAATCTATGTGAAGATGCACATTGTAGTACAACCTCAGTGAACACAAATGTTCTAGTTGCTTAAACAAAGTGGTAGAGATGGGCACGACTCAAAAAAATGGTGTTTCGTTTGTCATTTGTCGTTTAGGGGGTCCGTTTCGGTTCGTTTTCATTTTTTGCGAATTTTTTGCAAAAAAAATCATTTTTGTTTCGTTACGTAACGAAACAAAAAAACAAAAACAAAAACAAAAAATTGCTGTTTCGTTAGCATTCATTAGAATTCAATGTATTTGCTGCAACGAAAACGAAACGCACGACAAAATTTCTGTTGTTTCTGTTCGTTTCGTTTCATTTTGGAGACAAAATTCGTTTTTCATTTCGTTACGTAACGAAACGAAAAAACAAAAACGAAAACAAAAAATTGCTCGTTTCGTGCCCATCTCTACAAAGTGGACTTGTCCATGAAAATAAATAAATAAAATGGTAAAGGTGCCACCACATTTTTGTCTTTTTTTAAAGATGACACAAAACTCCTTGTTTTGCTGCAAGAGGTTAACACAATGACCACTTGCTCCCTAGAATGTTATACTTAGCAGTCTTCCCAGTTAGATGTGACAGAAATTAAAGAATGAAGAGACAGAGTGCAATATTATATAATTTTCAGATCCATGGTGTAGGCACTGGATTTTCATTTTTAAAGACTGAGCTTCCATCTGCACATCTTATACTAGATATCAATTTATTATAATAATAATATAACATTAGAACTGCAGTGCTGGAAAGGGTCATATGGATCCAGCCCCAGTGTCAGGCCCCACAGCCAGCGAGTAAGTGACTGAGCTCTCCAGCACCAGAAGTTCACAGTCTGTTGAAATGAATGGGGACCACCATGAGCGAAGGCATAGGAGTGTGCATCTCTCTCAGACCTTCAAAACCTATATGTAAATTCACCGGAATTAATTTCATACTTCTTCCTTTCCCAGAAAGGAATGCTAGTAATAATGGGCCTTTCTGAGTTCCACTGTCTTATCAAAAATTCATTCCATGAGATGAAATTTTCAGCTGTTTGGCAGCTTTAGCATGTACTAGCTTAGGTTAAATATATTTGGCCAGGATACAGAGTCTGTCAGGGTGATGCTATTGTCATGGTCCTATGCTGTTTGATGTGAGCAAATCTCGAACTTCTGGGAGCCTTTTGCTGTGTGCTACCAAGTGTGGAGCAGTCGATGATGCGAGTGCCTCAACCCCAAATTCTAAATTTATGGTTTGTAAGTCACATAGTATTATAGTGATGTGTGATATACTACTACATACTAATGATGTTATCATCCCAGTGTGCATGTCCCCACCCCAAACTATCCAGACACTGGATAAAAATTGTCCAGACAATGTTGTTTTTCCCCCAACAATTCTGCTTATGGATCACAGATATTTTGTTTTGTTCCAGAAGGCACAGCTTGCTCTCTCTGTGCCCCAAACTCTCTCATCAGCATTATCTCTCCTTTCCTCTCTTCTCCTGGCCCTAAAATGCCACCCTTTAATGACTGTTTTATAGAATTCTCCAAACTAATAATGATAAATTATCCCATTATCATTAAAAATGTTGTTGTTGCTTTCGAATGTTATTATTAAAATCTTCCTCTCTTTCATGCTGGGTGCCTGACTAGTCAGCTGTATCGGCCTGCTTTAGATTTATTTATTTCATACGGCATAATAGAATGCCGCCTTATTGCATAAGACTTTGCAACACAATATAAAATATGTATACAATGTAAAACATTAAAATAATAAATTCTACAAGATATTAAAATGCATAATACAAATAGTGAATGATTTGTGAAATAATTATGGATGAGCAATTACTAAAGTTCCTAAGCCTAAGATCAGATGTCTAATTCATTTAACCACTGAACAGCAGTGCCCTCAAGAGTAAGTCATTTTTGCCTGGAGCCCAGGAATCTTCTGTAACAGGTGATGTGAGTTTGTTCTGCATGGTAATAGCATGGAGAGGGAAGGTGATTGGTTCAAAGTAGGGGCCAATGGAATGCTTTGGTAAGGTATAAAAAATGTCAGTAAGTTATAAGAACATAAGAAGGGCCATGCTGGATCAGCCCAAAAGCCCATCTACTCTACCTTCCTGTATCTCACAGTGGCCCCACCAAATGCGTCCGGGAGCGCACGAGATTAGATATCTGTCTCCTGATACCACTCCCCTGCATCTGGTCCTTGAAGTGCCCCGGTTTTAAGCCTGGAGATTACACATCTCCATCATGGTTTGTAATGGAGGAGGGGGGCAAGAGAGAAGTGGGGAAGTTAACTCTCCTCCTATGCACTCCCAAGGTCCTTTGTCATTGGCAATCTAGGCTAGGAATTCTGGGAGTTGTAGTCCAAAACATCTGGAGTACCAAAGGTTTGCCACCACTGCAAGTTAAATGTATTTTGTTAGCTGTAGGTTAAAGGTAAGAGTTTAACAGAAAAGCACATAGTATTTAAGACCAGAACACTCAAGTTTGTTGTTTGTTCCTGAATAAATCACTTGCTATATTTCAATGCATACTGAATTGACTAGGAATAGTGTTGTTGTTGTTGTTGTTTTCAAATACTTAAAAACTTTCTGGATAGGAGCGAGCATAGATTAAATGGTAGCAGTGGAATATTATGTTAAAAACCTAGCTGCGGAAGAGGCTGTGCCGCTCATCCCACCTAATACTCTGCTAGTGAAATAGATTGAGGAACATGGTCAATTGCCATGCCTTCTAAGGGGGCATTCCATCTCAGGGTGATGTAAAGGTTGCAAGATATGCCCACAGACTCATTTAGAATTATCAGCCAGCACTTCACTTGTGTGTCCAATATTGGCACCTCTCATGCTTAGTTCAAATCCGGTGAAGTGCTGTCCAGTTTTCCTTGGAAGACCAAACCCATTGGACATTGTACTGGATCCGAAACTAAATTAAACAGAGAAAGATTAAGGCAGGAATAGGTGTCTGAATAGTTCAGCAAGATTGTTGAAGAATTGGTTCTATATTTAAGGTGGAAGCAAAATGTCTTGGGTCTGCATTTTCTTTCATTTACATGCAATCAATTTATTTCCC
The DNA here is from genome assembly GCA_037367245.1 of Phrynocephalus guinanensis. Classification (NCBI taxonomy): domain Eukaryota; kingdom Metazoa; phylum Chordata; class Lepidosauria; order Squamata; family Agamidae; genus Phrynocephalus; species Phrynocephalus guinanensis. Next base: position 42,923,147 of record CM074739.1, read on the forward strand.
ATCCTTTCCAATGCAGCTAACAAAAATATTGTGGCACCAAACATTTGGAGAAGATTAATACAAAATCACACATAAAACCATCATATGAAAGCAAAAACAAAGAATGTTCATTTTGCACCTCAAAGACCAACAGATTTAATATACCATAGACCTGCTCATGATAGAAACAACCTCATTTGATATGGAAGAGGAGTAGGGAGAGGATGGTGACAGAAGCTGCTAAAAATGATAAAAATGGAAAAGATTATTCTTGGCGGCCACTTGGAATGTTGCTTTGATTCTTCTCTTGCCTTCTGTCCTGCACTGACAGCATCTATAAGGGGAAATGGCAGGTAGGCCCCCCCCCTGTTTTGTGGAGACAGATGGAAAGATAGTGGAAAGTACAACTGCCAGACACTGTTCTTCTTGCATTTCTGATTTCAGCTCAATAGAAAAATCACTGTTTTGGAGTATAATTGGGCAAGTGTGTTCACTTACTTGAACATGTTATACAGGCTTATCAGGTTATAATCTAAACGTATTTATTTATGGCTAAATATATGACCCAGTAATAGCAATGTGCAACTTCCACCTTAGGAACCACAGGCACACATTTATATGTAGATATAAAGAGAACATTATTTTATTTATCTAAAGCATTATATCCTGTTTCTCAGATTCTCAAGGTAGCTAACATGCACCAAAGTCAACTGTTATCCACATACATTTATAATATTAAAAAGTCACAACACATGCAGAAAAGGTGATGGTGACAGAATTTAAAATTAAAATTAAAATCAAACAATAAAAACCAAAAGCAGACAATCATACTATAAATTTGAGTAGTGTGTTCTTTCTTTCTTTTTAAATTTTTATTAAAGACCTTTATACAAAACAAATATTTGTTGAAACAAATCTCATATAATATTGGTTTCATTTTTATTTATTCTGTTTTATGTTTTTCTTCACCTTTCTTTTCTTATTTTGAATGACTGCAGTATTACAGTATATTGTGTAGCGTATTCTTTCTGATTGTGTCATATATTGGGACATGTATATATAATCAGGATTTGCATTTCCTTCTTGTATTAAAGCTTTAAATAAATAAATAAAATAAATAAATAAATAAATAAATAAATAAAAGTGGCCTAAATCGAGCCTTCACAAAATGATGGAGTTGCTGCAGAGAAGATTTGGATCAGTTCAGATTAGTACAGGAATATACTGGCCAAAACTTCAGTCTTGGAAAATATCTGCAATCCAATGTATGTAACTCAAGGAACAGCAGGGGTCGGTTAAACCCAAAATGATGTGTGACAGTATAAACCAAACACTTAGAGTGGGACTTAAAATTAATAGTCTCTTTTTCTAGCATGTTTCTCTTCTATTTATTCAGACTGCGGGAAAAATATATACACAAACCTTTCAAAAATTATTAGCACCTACTAATATCTCAATTTTTTTTTAAATGGGGCAAGTTCTGGGCATTTAGCCAACTGAGAGAACAGTTGGCTAATATTTCCTCTTGTTTCTTGCTTGCTCTGTTACTTTCTTATGTCCATGTTAACAACATCTAGACATTAGTGCTACAGTAGTTGGAAGATTGGGGAAAAACTCACAAGCGAGGGAGGTATCCTATTTATTTTCACTCAAGAGATTTCACTGCTTGCATTAAATACAAGATGGTGTCCGTTTGCCCTTCTTACCCACAGAAGTTGGCTGGAGTTGGAGATGTGACATATCCAGGTTTTCAAGGAGACAGTGACCTGCACTATCCCTCAGATTTAGGAGGCTCGGGAGACATTGTCTGACATACCCTGCTTTGTCCTGTAACAGATGCAAACACCTTGCTACAACAATATGAGAAGATTCTTAGTCATCAAGGTGAGGTTATCCAAAAGCTGAGTCATGGCAACGGGACTTCTTTTCTTCTGTGAAGATTCTCAGTCATCCAGGTTCGTTTAACTGGGAGTTGAGTCATGGCTACTGGACTTCTTTTTGAGAGATAGAAACGTTTCGCTGTTCTTGTTTTGTTTTTTTATTTGTTTACTTTTTAAATTACATTTAATAAAAGCTACAATAACAAACATAAAGCAAAACCAAATAACAAATGTATAAAAAATTAATCATAACACAACATAGCAAAACAAGCCCCATGCAACCCACCTCCCACTCAGGATTCAGACCAAATTTACAGATATTAAGATATCTGTCCATCCCACTTATTTCTAGTAATAAAGTACATTGAATCTTCACCTAGTGTGTATCCTTTACCTTTTTAAAATACATATGCTAATAATTTATCCCATATTCCATTGAAATTGTTATATTTTTCTCAGTCTCTTCCTAATTTTAATTTCACATGTCAATTTATCATTAATGGCCATATTCCATAGCTCCCGATACCTATACTTCTTTGCTTGTGAGCTCAAAATATTTTGCTACTCAACAAAGTTGAAGGCTCATTAGGTAGACTGTGCCCTGAATAGGCTCGCTGAATAGCATCCCCCAAACAAATCAGAAACACTTCAGATATCCACCAGGAAGGTCACTGATAATAATCCATCCTTAATGGGTGGTGGGAAGGATTGCATAGGTGAGACTTTCACATACCCCAGGCCATTGTACATCTCATGAGCCAGCTACATGGGAGTTTATCCTGCTCTGAATCCTAACTGGTCCCTGCAAGCATTCACTCATAGATCCCATGACATGCAAATTGATAGGATCATTTTCTCATTACAGCCGCTTCCAGAAATAACTGTTCCATGGAATCATCTCTCCTTGTAAAGCAGCAGAATGTGTTTGCGATTTGATTGAGTGCTCCTTGTAGAGGGCTTATCCTGAGTTAATATGGGCTGTTCACCTAATAACTTTCAGAAGTGATCCCGTAATTAAATCCATGTGACAAAGTTACATTGTAATTGGTTAATTTGCATAATGTTTCCGAGGAGGAACATATAACAAAGGTCCTAGATTCCAATCAACTAATGTAGTCATAATGTGATACTTCCAGATGTCCAAATACCATATTCTTAACATTGCTGAATGTGAATATCTCAATTTACATTATAGTCCACAAACTGTATTAAGATATTTAAAAAATTAGCCCTTTAAAAACATCATGTGTTCAACCTGGCTTGTTTAGAGAGCACTTATTTTAGCTGATCCCTGCAGCTCTGTTTTGTGCATCTACTTTCACAAATATTCTGATGTTAGTGCCCTAAATCTAAGGGCCTGTTCAAAGGATATATGGATGGTACCATTTGGTACAGTTTGGTGCAGGTCAAATTACAGTGTCCACATGTATTTCTACTTAGATTGATCCATTCTGCCCCTATAAGAGCCATCCTGCTCCTTTTTGACATAGAACTAGGGACCTGTTGGTTTGTTGGTTTGTTGGTTGGTTATGATTTATCATCACAGGTCTAATAATTGCATTATGTAGCCCATGCAGATGCCCAAACGAAGCTGACATTCTGAGGAGACAACCTCGTGATGCATTAGGTGGGTTGTGACATTTAAAGCGAGGACAGAGCAACCCTCTCCTCTGTTTTCTTCTTCTTTTTAATATTTACCTAACCGGCACAGCGAAATTCTAATACCATGCTAGGCTGATGTATTGCTTTTGCAGTATGCTACTTATTGACCTTAATGGAAACAACACAAAAAAGGAAAGTCATCCCAGCCAGCTGAACAATTGGTATGGGAGAAGGTGGGGAAGGGGGCTGCTTGACTCCATGGGCTTTGGCCCAACAAAGCAACACAGCCAGAGCAGAGTCCCAGCTGAGTGGCAAGGTGGGGGAGAGGGGGGAGTCATCTGCCACCAATTTATCCAAACTTCACCCCAATGTTGTCCTTCCTCTTCTGCTTGCTTCCTAAGCTTGATGTATGCTGGATAAACCTGCATATGAGTAAACTGGATAAACCTTGCTCATGAATAGGCCAGGTAACCTGCTTATGAGTGGACCTGCCATCCAAAGACCTGCATGGAGCCTTCTTGTGGGAGAATAAGCATCCCCAGTATGAATGGAAGGATTGCTTGAGTGAGAGAGATAAAATAGACCACACTGAAAATAAGAACTTTTAAAGTATGAATCAGATCATTCCAAACTCCCCTATCCGAATACACCCCTATGCACACTGACAGCAGAGCTATTTCATAGGACTTAGGTTGGTCATGTTGAATGTAAGTCCCACTGATTTTAATGTCACTACTTGATGTATGACTAAATCTGGATCAAATTCACTTATTTTTTTACTTCCAGGAAGCATGCTCAGAACATTTTTAATACCAAAACAAACACAGAAAAAGGTATGAAAAGGGGTATTAAGTACCAAGTATGTTTTAGTTGTTTTGTAATTTTCTGCTTTTTTGCCCCAGACATATAACCCTGGACAGATGAAACTCCTAAATAATATAGTAAAGCTCTCTCCTAAATCAAGACTATCTCACATTCAATGCAGAATTCTTTCCCACTTTTCATGGGTAGATGGAGGTGAAAAGAAAATATCTGCAAATATTGGAACAGGAGTAATTATTTGTGCAACATGGCTTACCTTGCTTTGGTTGGAAGTAGGTGGGGGGGTTGTCGTTGTGTGTGTTTCCTACTCCAAACAACTTCAAAGGCATTTTGACAGCCTCTCCATCTTTTTTCAATCTTTTGAGGTTCTTTTGATTAAAGTTTTCTTCCTCTGCCAAACTGCCATACTAATAAATTGGCTGGCAAGGAAGATTGTTGAAATATCAAGAGACCTGCTAGTGGATTATTGCCACTGTACAGCTCTTCCAAAAGGAAGGAATTACACTTAACCTGCCTTCAACCATCGTGTCTGTAAATACAGTAAGATGACCTCCTACTGCATTTCTCCTGGCCATCCCAGGAGGGATAGATGTCTCCCTCCATTTCTGCAAGGAGGAAATTGGAAAGAAACCTTGTTCTCTAAAGCAGCAAGAAATATCTTCATCAACTAATATGTGCACACATATGTGGATTAAATCCCATTGAATTCCATAGGGCTTAATTTGAATAAAGAAGTTTTAAGAATATGGCCCTAAATATAATTTGCTTAGAAAATAGCTCCTTTATTATTCATGGATTTAGGATTAGGGCTCTACTGATAAGGACTGTCCTGTTCACTTGGAAGCAACACTCGCTAATAGGGAAACAGCACAGCATAATATGGTTGTGTTGTTGTGAATATAGATCAGATCATGTAACACACGAATTTCCACTTCTTTAAAACTATGTTTTCACTCCTGGTGCTCAAATGTTTCAAAGTGAATGTCTGGAAACTCAAACATTTGAGAAAACTGTGTGGTCTTGAAGACCAGTTCCCAAACAAAAGCAAAATGATTTGCAGATTGAGGCACTCCTGTGTTTGAATAAACAGAGTCTTTCCCCTCTTAAAGGAGCTCTGCATCTAGTGACATAGTAAATTGTATATTTTGGCCTTACAGTACATAAGCTTTAATCAGAATCAATTCTGGCCTTATATATCTTGCTACACCGGAACTTGTATCAGACTGACCTAATTTTTAGTGAATTGCAACTGCGGATATTATTAATGAAACTGTCTATCTTATTTTGAGTTCAATAGTAGTTCAGCAAGTAAATGAATTTAGAAAGATAAACTAAAATGTTGGCCAAGAACCAGCAGAGTACTTGAGCATCCATTACCGACAGAATTGGGCTTCATAGAATAGAACATAATAGAATAAAATAGAATCGAATCGAATCATAGAGTTGGAAGAGACCTCAAGGGCCATCTAGTCCAACCCCCTGCCATGCAGGAACCCTATCACAATATTTCCGACAGATGGCCATCCAGCCTCTGCTTAAAAACCTCCAAAGAAGGATACTCCACCACCCTCCGTGTCAGCATATTCCACTGCCGAACAGCTCTAACTGTCATGAAGTACTTACTAATGTTCAAATGGAATCTCTTTTCCTGTCGTTTGAAACCATTGCCCCAAGTCCTAGTCTCTGAAGCCATGGAAAACAAACCTATATGATATCCTTTCAAATATTTAAACATACCTATCATATCCCCCCTCAGCCTTCTTTTTGAAAGGCTAAACATTCCCAGTTCCCTAAGCCATTCCTCATAAGACATTTCTTCCAGACCCTCAACTATCCTGGTCACCCTCCTCTGCACCCGCTCGAGGTTGTCAACATCCTTTTTAAATTTAGGTGCACAGAACTGGACATAGTACTCCAGGTGGGGTCTGACCAGAGCAGAATAGAGTGGTATTATCACTTCCCTTGATCTAGACACTGTGGTTCTGTTGATGCAATCAAGAATCACATTGGCTTTCCTGGCCACCACATCACACTGCTGACTCATGTTCAATTTATGGTCCACCAAGACTCCCAGATCCCTTTCACAGGTACTATTCTCCAGCCAAGTATCCCCCATCCTATATCTGTGCAATTCATTCTTTTTACCTAGATGTAGCACCCTACATTTCCCTCTATTGAAATCCATTCCAGTAGCTTTGGCCCAGCACTCTAATCTGTCAAGATCGTTTTGGATTTTCATTCTATCTTCTAGGGAATTAGCAACCCCTCCCAATTTGGGTATCATCTGCAAATTTAATTGGCATACTCTCTATTCCTTCTTCCAAGTCATTAATAAAGATATTGAACAGCAGTGGACCCAGAACAGAACCCTGGGGCACCCCACTGGTCACGTCTCTCCAAGCTGAAGAAAGGCCATTTATGATAACCCTTTGGGTGTGATCAGTCAACCAATTACAAATCCACCTAACAGTAGCACTATCTATCCCACTTTCTACTAGCTTCTTAGCAAGAATACCATGGGGAACCTTATCTAAGGCCTTACTAAAATCCAGATAAGAGCATTCCCCTCATCCACCAGGCCTGTAATTCTATCAAAGAAAGAGAACAAATTAGTCTCGCATGACTTGTTTTTAAGAAACTCGTGTTGACTGCTTGTAATGACAGCATTGTTTGTTAAATGATTACAGACTGCCTGTTTAATAATCTGCTCTAGGATCTTTCCAGGAATTGAAGTCAAGCTGACTGAGCGGTAATTATTTGGGTCATCTTTTTTCCCCTTTTTGAAGATGGAGACAACATTAGCCCTCCTCCAATCGATGGGGACTTCCCCTGTTCTCCAGGACTTCTCAAAGATTATTGCCAATGGTTCTGAAATTACTTCTGACAGTTCTTTTAATATCCTTGGGTGTAATTCATCTGGCCCAGGAGACTTAAATTCATTTAATGTTTCCAGGTGTTCCTGTACTAGCTCTCTACCTATTCTATGTTGCAATTCCCATCCTACCTCATCTACTCTTTGTCCCAGCGGATCTCTTTCTTCCTTTTTGGAGAAAATGGAGGCAAAGAAGTTATTGAGTAGTTCTGCCTTTTCCTTGTCTCCTGTTAGTACAGTCACCCCCCGCCGATGGCGGGGGTTAGGGACCCACCCCACCCGCGATGCATGAAAATCCGCAATATGCGGAAGTGTTTGGGGTGGGGCCTGGTCATGGGGGGTGATTGCGCACCTGTTCAAGGCTTCTCGGAGGAGCGTGGGGGTGGCATGGAGTGAAGTGCTCACCCCCCGCCACCCCCCGTGCGGGCCAAGGCTTCTTAGAGGAGCGCGGGGGCAGCACAGAGCGAAGTGCTCTCCCCCTGCCGCCCCCTGTGCAGCCTGAGGCTTCTTGGAGGAGTGCGGGGCGTGGTGGCATGGAGCAACACAATCGCCCCGCACCACCCCCCACGCGGCTCCGAGGTGCATGTACTGCGATCCCACGATGTAGTGGGACCGCAGTACCTGAACTGTGAAATGGCGGGGAGTGACTATAACTGGTTATCATTTCCACACAGAGAGCCTATCATTTCCTTATTTTTCCTTTTGCTGCGGACATAATTAAAGAAACCCTTTTTACTATCTTTAATCTCTCTGGCAAGTCTAAGTTCATTTTGCACTTTAGCTTTTTTTACCGCCCCCCTGCATATATTAGCTGTTTGCTTATATTCCTCTTTGGTGCATTTCCCATTTTTCCATTTCTTGTACTTGTTTTTCTTTATCGTTGGCTGAGTTGAAAGTTCTTTAGTAAACCATTGCAGTTTCTTTAGACCTCTACCATTTTTTCTTCTTGTTGGAACAGTTTTAGTTTGTGCCATTAATATCTCGCTTTTAAGGAACTCCCATCCCTTCTCTTTCAGTGTTTCGGTCCATGGAATCACAGCCAATAATTCCCTAAGTTTCCAAAAATTGGCTTTCTTAAAGTGCAGGATTCTTGTCTGACTATGCTTAGCTTCACCTTCCAACTGTATAACAAATTCCAAGAGGGCATGGTGACTTTTACCTAATGATCCCACCACTTCGACCCCTTTCATCCTACTACAATCCTCCATCACCCCTCAGACCTACTTCAGAGGATTTTCTATGCCTCTAGAAAATGTTTTTTAATGTAGGATGGGGTTAGTGGGATGATGGAAGAGGGATTGTCAGCTGCAATAGAAAAAGAGCTGTCTAGTTGAAGTTCACTGCTTGATCTTGGGCTGTATTTATTTATTTATTTATTTATTTATATTTATTTATTTATTTATTTATTTATTTATTTATTTATTTAATTTATATACGGCCCATCTTCCCAGGGAACTCTGGGCAGTTAACAACACGGGTTGAAGCAACCAATTAAAATACAATACAACAGTACATCAAAGAATCAAGAAAGAATTTAAAAGAGGGGGGAAATAAATAAATCTAGGTAAAAAACAAAATCATCGGCAAGTGGCATCATAAATTGAATTTTAAAAAAATTAAAATTAAAGGTTGCCAAATGCCTCCTGAAAAAGCAAGGTTTTAAGTGCTTTTTTAAAGGCGTGCGGGGACTGTGCAAGGCACAACTCACCTGGAAGTTGGTTCCAGAGCAAGGAGCTCAAAGTTGTGCTTTTGATTTTTTTTAAAAATACATAACTCAGCTTCCAAGACAAAAAGCAAAGTGTTCTGCTTATATACCGTCCCATACCACTACAAGTAGTCTCTGGGAGGTTTACAATTTTAATGAAGGAAAGAACTACTGAAGCAAGGGCATCACTAAGCACATCACAGGACACTTGTTTGTAGTAGGTTGATCAATAGTCTTTTTGCCCATCTATGGGCACTGTAAATGCATTTATAGTCAAAAAGGTAGTTGAGTATCTATCTATCTATCTATCTATCTATCTATCTATCTATCTATCTATCTATCTATCTATCTATCTATCTATCTATCTATCTATCTATCTATCTAGTGTTTGCTTAGTCTTGAAAACCACTAGAATGCAATATTTTAGCAGCAGCATCTAGATTCAAGGTGCTGACCTTGACCTACAAAGCACTGTACGACCTGAATCCTAGCTACCTCAGAGATCAAATCTCACAGTATGAACTGACTCGAGTGTTAGGGTCATCAGGAGAGGCCCTTCTCTCCATCCTGCCACCCTCACAGCTACGTCTCATGGGAACCCATGAAAGGGCCTTCTCGACTGCTGTGCCCAGACTCTGGAACTCCCTCCCACTAGAGGCCAGGACTGCCTCATCTCTGTTGTCCTTCCGAAAACAGGCAAAGACCTTTCTTTTCAGGCAAGCTTTCCCTGAATTACGGACTACCAGGTATATTTTATATGAATCTATAAAGTGTTGTGCTTTATAGATGGGTTCACATAGACTTTGTGTTTATGACTACTTACTTATAACCGTGTTGCTTTAATGTAATGTTGTCTATTAATGCTGTAAGACGTCCCTCAATTCCTTGTTCTCAAATACTTGAACATGTCTTAATTGTACTGGACTGTATATTATCCCTCATTACTGCAAGCCACCTTGGGTCCTTTCCCAAGGAAAAAGGTGGGGTAAAAATACTCTAAAATAAATAAATAAATAAATAATCTGTAACAACTGTGTGAATGAATTGCAGGGAAATCAGTGCAGAAACAGATTGCTTTATGGATCACAAACATAACATTGCACTATGGCCTTAGAATTTTTATGCATTTTTAGCCCTCTCTAAGTATATTATTATTGGTGTCTTTAGGAGGCATTTTTGTTATCTACTTGTTTCCAAGAGGATATTCATTTTGTCATTCATATCATTGGTGTGTGTATGTCAAGGGAAATCCCTTCGCATCTGTAGAATCAACTACATTTAGTCCATGGCTAAATGAGATTAATTTTTTTCTTTCTTTTTAAAACCAAATATTATTTAGACAAGGAGATAATCAGTTCTGTGACTTATTTAGGTAGCTCTTCTAAAGTCTTGTAACTTTCTACTAAACTAAAGTGAGTTGAGCTGCTCCTAGAGCTCACCCGTTACATATTACAACATTTGTTCAAAGCTGGGGAGGGGGAGGCGTGGCAAATGGCCACATTCTTAAGATCTTGTAATTGAACAAAATCTTGGAATTCAGCAGATGACAAGTTCAAGGATGACCCTATTTCACTAAAGCCCAGTTGGAACGCATAAAGCCATCTGATTTTCAGTTTTCATGTGAAACGTTTTTCGAGCAGAAGGATTAATGAATGCATGAGAATGTGTCCTTGGATTACGATGCATTCCTTCAGAATGAGAATAAGAAATATGAGAAATATTAGAAAGAAAACAAATGTGGCATTGTTAATTTCTCACTATGTGGCTGAAATACTTGTAACTAAGTGTCCATAACATGACTTCAGTACTGGTTCATTTTCTCACAAATGCCAGGTGCATTTACTGGAAACAGTTGTAAACAGTACATGATTCTGCTAAGAAACAGAAAAAGAACATGAACTACCGTTAAACTCTCTTTAGTCCTCTATAAATGCTATGAGATCTTCTCTCCTGGAACTAACAAGATAATAAATTTAAATTGACTCACATTTCTAACATAGACAGCAAAGCTCTTTATTTATGAGAAGGCCTCAGTATCAATATGAACAGTGTAATTTGATGTTACATGATTTATTTATGAAAATTGTAATTGGTTAAATTAAGTTACTCAACTATGTAATTTGAAACAAAGGCACAATCTCACAGATGGTGCTCAGAACCTTGTTTACAAGTAGCTGGTTAGAGCAGTTTTGGTGTTTTGGCAGAGAGAGTGACAGGAATCTTTTATCTGTTTATTTTAAAATGACCAAATTGTGAAATTTAGAGTTAAACAATTTAACAGCTGTTCCATTAGATAATTCTTGGCTAAAGGTCACCTTACAATAAGAATGGGAATATATTATTACGTAAAGGAAAAATATAGCTTCTAAGAGAAATCCGTGCACATTCCAAGCCGCCACAAAGACTGCTTATACATATAGTGCCAATAAAAATAAAATAAAAATCAGGTAGAAAAGTTCAGGGAAAGACAGAGACCAAAGTGGGTTCGCTGACTGAATTCCAGTCAGGTTTTTAACTGTGTTATTTTTAATTCTGGCAGATGCCTAAAATTACTGTCATTTAGTACTTCATTCTATGGGCTTTCCGCTTACGAGGGGACAGCACTGAAATTAGGTGAAATATGCAGCTACCTTTGAAAGCTTGGAAAAGTGTGTTTCTGTACTAACTCTTCCAGAATTCCTCTAATATTAGCAGGAGAATTCTGGTAGCTATTATCCAAGGAACCAATTTTTCTATAGCCTGCCTTAAACCTGTCATCTGCAAATAGATTAAAACATAGCACTTGCAGAAGAACCATATTAGTCTCATTGCTCTTAGAAGCAATAAGACTCTCATCGTGAAAATGCACACTCCAACTCTGCTTTCATTCAAAGACAGATTCAAGGCTAGATGTAGGTCATATGTAGCCTTCCAGACATTGCTAGCCTGCAGTTCTCATTGGCTTTAGCCAGCATAGCTAAAAGCAAGGGGTGTTATATGTTGCAGACCTATGGCATCTGGAGGACCACATTTCCTATTAGACATGGGCACGACTTGGCAAAATTCTCATTTCCGTTTCCGTTCCTCATTTCCGTTACGCAACGGAAACGGTAACGACAATTAAGCCGTCAGAACTCGAACTCGAACCGATAAAAGAAAAATTGGGTCTGATTTGTCGTTGTTGTTCATGGCATTGCGGCGATCGCGCGATGCCAAGCGGCACAGAAAAAAAAGTTAAAAAAAAAACCCGATTCCCGGCCAAAAAAACAGGCGAAAATATGCCTGCCTGAGTGAGGGCACCTACCAGAGGGGTGGTTTCTGGGGGGGGGGTCCCCGGCCTCCCCCCCCTCTCCTGTCCTGGGCTGCTCTGGTGGGGGGCATCCTCGTCGTCTCGCCATGCCATGCGATGCGGGGGGATCCAAAATGGCGACCGCAATATTTTTTTTGAAATCCTGGTCCAAAAACCCACCAAAGCACCACACAGAAACATGCGAAAATTAGGTATTTTAACTGCCTGAATTTTTACAGTAGCAGCAGTGGGTTTTTCTTGCAATAAACGTCTGTCTCCAATCCCATTGATTTTATTTGATTTTATTTTTATTTTTATTTTTTTATACCTGCGCAATGATGGGCTGGCCATGGGATGGGACCATGCAAATTTTTGGAGCCATTCCACCAATTGCATGGCCACTTGGCCAGGTTTTGACTGAGACTTCTGGGATGTGCCAGTCGGGCATAAAAAGCCCACTATAACCCTAGCCCTAACCCTAACCCTAACCCTAACCCTATCCCATACGCCAGTACACTGCCCTTCTTAGTGGGTCAGAGGCACCCAGAGGTGCAGCCCACTAACTCACCCTAACCTTACCCGTAATAACCCTAAGCCTAGCCCTTGCCTTAACCCCAACCCTAAGCCAGATCTGTACTCGCATTGCACTACACGCAAGTACACTGTCCTTCTTAGTGAGTCAGAGGGCGCCCAGCAGAGGCATTCTTCTCTCACTTCGCTCACAGTCCAAAGTTCCAAAAAACTCCAAACCTGTATGCCAGTATGCTGTCCTTCTTAGTGAGCTAGAGGCACCCAAAAGAGAGGTGCCTCTGCCAGTGCCACTTGGTACGCAATGGCTACATGGTCATGTACCCTTCCTTTTCCCTTTGTAGGGGGCCAGATGAGGCATCCACCCCAGAGAGGTGCCTCCAGGAGCCTGCTAAATGCCTTCCCTTCGTAGCGGGCCAGAGGAGGCACCCACCCCAGAGAGGTGCCTCCAGGAGCCCGCTACCCTACCCCCCAAAACCAGTACTAACGACAAGCGACAAACAAAACGACAAATTTTTGAAAAATTTCACGACAAACGGAAACGAGCCGAAACGGGCCGGCTCCGACACACGACAACTCGAAACGTCATTTTTCCTGGTCGTGCCCATCTCTATTTCCTATATTTCTTCCAGGGAGTTCAATATGGGTTACTCACCTCCAGCCCCATTCTCAATAAGCACGTATTTGTGTGTTGTGTCGTGTTGTTACAGTCATGACCGACTCTTCATGACCCCATGTCCATGGAGTTTTCTTGGCAGGAATACTGGAGTGGTTTCCAGTTCCTACTCCAGGCACCTACAGCACCTGGTATTCCCTGGTGGTTCCCCCATCCAAGTACTAACCAGGGTCGACCCTCCTTAGCTTCCAAAATCAAGCGAGATTGGTTGTGCTTAGGGCATCTAGGCAACTTATAATTTGTGTGTGTTGCATTGTTACAGTTGTGACCGACCCTTCATGACCCCATGTCCCTGGAGTTTTTTTAGCAGGAAGACTGGAGTGGTTTGCCAGTTCCTACTGCAGGCACCTACAGCACCTGGTATTCCCTGGTGGTCTCTCATCCAAATACTAACCACAGCTGACCCTGCTTAGCTTCCAAAATCAGGCGAGATCAGAAGTGATTAGGGCATCTAGGCAGCTTTAAATAAGCACACTTCTACCTAATATAGTTTTCTTAGCATGCACTGAATTGCTGTAGAAGTCCACAATCCTAATTTGAGTTTAAGCTAGATATAGATATGAAGGTCTTATGATTTCTTTGATTTAGATGGTCTCTACAAAGTGGAGAAGCATTATTTCACGTGCCCATAAGAATTTACAAGACTGGCTGTGATTGAGTTGAGAAGCAGTTGTGAGAAGGAAGAAGGAGAAGCACTGAATTCACTGCTTAGCATCAAGAGCTGGTGTACGTGAGAAGGTATTTGCAGACATACCAGTACTCCCCTGGTTTTGTGGCCTTACCATGGCATGACATCGTTTTGGTGATTAGCTTCTGATGACACATTCCATCAATGATACATATTTCTTGTTACCGCAAGTCCATTACTTACTGGTAGATCATAAATTAAGTTTCAACCCTTGCTCTCCAATGAAAGTATTTTATGAAACAGCTCCTGAGTGAAGTGTTGGGTGTTGCTTCTGTCTAGATCAGATTTTCCTCAAAATATTTATTGATTCATAAACACTTGGAAACATTTCAGATAATAAATTTCTGTGTTGTGTTTCTTGAGAGAGAGTGTGTGTTGAATTGATATTTGCTTGAAAAATCCACTACATTCTATTCCTGTTATGTACTGGATTTTTCAAGCAAATACCAGTTAAGCTCCTCCTCCAAAATACCATAAATTGCAGACATGGGGCATTAAAATGGTAGGGGAGCAGCAGGATTAAGGCATTAAAAACTCACTATTCCATACCGTGATCCTGATTTTGATCAAAGGCCAAACTCCTTAGTATTGGTAAATCCCTGTGATGTGTTGCTAAATTCAAGCTCTGGAGAAGATAGGACTTCCGGGGGGGGACGGGGCAGCGGGGGGGGGCGGCGGGCATGGGGGTGGTGATGGGCGGCGGCGGGCGGCAGGTGGACGGTGACGGTGCGGCAGGGGGGATGGATGACGGTGGCCAGCGGTGGGGGGGCTGCGGTGGTGGCAGCAGGCTGGCCAGTGCCCCCTCTCCATTTTGGCGCCCTAGGCAACTGCCTAGTTCGCCTTAAAGGACACGCTGGCCCTGCTTGGAGGTTAAAAGCTGTTGATCCTGGTGTGAGTTTCTCAGTTCTGCACATTTCATATTATTTTGCTTTTGCTGGTGCTTGCTCAGCAGGATTATTTATTTGGTGATTGGCTCCATTGTTCAACTATGCAAACACTGTGCAGTCTTTAGAGGGAAAACATTTAATGACTGCAAGTAAACATCTTTGTTCTCTTAATAAAATTGTTCAGGACTTGGGAGAGCACAGTTTAAAAAAAAACACCATCCTGACCTAGGAAATATACTCATTTTAGTTGTGCAAAACCATGATTTGGAGAAAGTAGCCATCATAGTGGCTTAAATTCTGTTGTGTACATTTACGCACAACTGTGGTTCTGCCAACTAGATACTAGACAGTGTGTGGGAAGAGAGAGAAACAGCAAAAGCTATGGAGCTGCTCTGGACCTCTGAAAGTGTAACAAATCTTTCTAGAAGACTAATGGGAGAAACAGTGGTTGCTGGGATATTAACATTGCACAGGTGCTCAATATGGGTAGAGAAATGCAAATATTGTAAAGTTTCCCATACACTCATGCCAAAGAAATCAAAGACCAAGAGTCCATGCTGGAAGCTCTAAAACCTTTGCACCTAAGAGATGCATGTGACCTATAGAGAGAGGAATCAATCCTGATAGAAGAATAAGATGCTTTGTCCAATGATCTGACAATACTGAACAACTACCAACCAGTATCTAACATCCCATTCTTGAGGAAAGTACTAGAGTGGGTTGTGGCCTCACAGCTCCAGAGGTTTCTGGATGAGATAAACTACCTGGATACAGCTCAGTCTGACTTTGGGCCTGATTATGGGACTGAGATGGCACTGGTTGCCTTGGTATATGACCTATGCAGAGAAATGGATAGGAGGTCTGTGTCCCTTTTGGTTTTACTGAATCTTTCAGTTGCTTTTGACACTATTGACCACAATATCCTCCTGACTCGTCTCTCTGAAATGGGATTTGGAGGCACTGTCTTACAGTGGATTCAGTCCTTCCTTCAGGAGAGAATGCAGAAATTGGTGTTAGGAGACTCATGCTGAAGACCACAGGCACTGACCTGTGAGGTCCCTCAGGGTTCTGTTCTGTCTCCCATGTTATTTGACATTTATATGAAACCACTGGGAGAAATAATCTGGAGTTTGGGGATTAAGTGTCACCAGTATGCCGATTACACTCAACACTACCTCATATCACCTCTGGATTCCAAGGAAGCTATTTCAATTTAAGATCAGTGCTTAGCTTCAGTAAAGAACAAACTGAAACTAAACTCAGACAAGACAGAGGTGCATCTGGTCAGTTGAAAGGGAGATCAAGGGATAAAGGTGCAACTGGTACTGGATGGGATTATCCCCAATTGAAAAAAGAGGTACGTAGCTTGGGGGTGTTCCTGGACTCATCCTTGAACCTAGATGCCCAGGTCACAGCTGTACCCAGGGGTGCATTTGCACAATTAAAACTAGTACACCAATTACATCTGTTTCTTGAGAAATCTGCTCTGGCCACACATGCCCTAGTGACATCCTGGCTGGACTAGTATAATGTGCTCTATGTGGTGCTACCGATGGAAAGTCTCAGGAAACTTCAACGGGTCTGGTCAGACCCCACCTGGAGTACTGTGTCCAGTTCTGTGCACCTCAATTTAAAAATGATGTTGACAACCGTGAGCGGGTGCAGAGGGGGGCGATCAGGATGGTTAAAGGTCTGGAGGAAATGTCTTATGAGGAACGGCTTAGGGAACTGGGAATGTTTAGCCTTTCAAAAAGAAGGCTGAGGGGGGGGGTTATGATAGCTATGTTTAAATATAGATATCATATTGAAGAGGGAGCAGGTTTGTTTTCCATGGCTTCAGAGACTAGGACTCGGGGCAATGGTTTCAAACTACAGGAAAAAACATTCCATTTAAACATTAGGAAGAGCTTCATGACAGTTAGAGTTGTTCGGCAGAGGAATATGCTGCCACAAAGGGTGGTGGAGTCTCCTGCTTTGGAGGTTTTTAAGCCGAGGCTGGATGGTCATCTGTCAGAAATATTGTGATGGGGTTCCTTCATGGCAGGGGGTTGGACTAGATGGCCCTTGAGGTCTCTTCCAACTCTATGATTCTATGATTCTATGATTTATTATTATTAATGGGTCCAAAATGCAGTGGCTAGATTGCTGACTGGGGCAGGTTACAGAGATCACATTACACTCCTACTAAAGCAGCTCCACTGGCTGCCAATCAGCTATTGGGCACAATTCAAAGTGATGACCTTAACCTACAAAGCACAAAATTGTCTGGGTCCAAGTTACCTCAAGGATCAAATCTCACAGTATGAACTGGCTCAGGTGTTAAGTTCATCAGGAGAGGCCTTTCTCTCCATCCCACCACCTTTCACAGGTGCATCTCATAAGAACACATGAAAAGGCCTTTTCTGTTGCTGCTCCCAGACTTTGGAATGCCCTCCCACTGGAGGCCAGGACTGCCCCATCTCTGCTGTATTTCTAGAAGCAGGCAAATGCCTTCATCATCAGGCAAGCTTTCCCTGAATGACAGACTACCTACTACGTGCATTTTATATGGATTGCCATGCATGATTACATTGAATGATTTCATAAGAACACCAGTGTTTTTCATGTTAGTTTCCACTCCTCATAATGTTTTAATGTTACATTTTAATTGTTCTAAGATGCCTCTTCTAATTCTCTGTTCTTAACTTGAATATGTCTTAAATGGTCTTGGCTGTATATTGTCCCTCATTATTGTAAGCCACCGTGGGTCCTTTTCCAAAGAGAAAGGTGGGGTAAAAATGTTCAAAATAAATAAATAAATAAATGTCTAAGTCTGTGCCAAATGGGTGCTGTGAAAATAGCAATCAAAAGTAGGGATGAGGGAGAAATGCTGAATACCAAAGCTACCTTCTTATTTTTGTCTATGGTGGTTTATGTGGCATCCACTCTGCTTTCTGCTTCTTATGCACATTTGAGCTTAGCCACCACGTGATATTGCCCAGTCAGGGAGGTCAGAATGAACATAGAGACAGACTTACCTATGTGATGAAGCAAATTGACCACAAAAGCAGGAAACACGGCCTTCACTTTGAATGTATGCTGTACTACTAACATTTTGTGATTTTGTTTGTACTGCGGCTTCTTTGTCAAGTTTGCCCAAATGAGTATGCTTTGTAAGGGTAGAGGTCTCTATCTGGTTCAGTACCCCTTCCACATATTTCAGAATCTGATACTAGCCTCCAGTTTTATCCCTTTGTGTACAGACAGACCGAGTCTAATAGAGAGAAATAGCAAAGTTTGTGAAACGTGTGAGTTTCTTAATTCACGCTAACAAGTACAGCCAAGCTTGCTGGATCACGGTGGAAATAATATTAATAAAAAGTAAATATTATGATGACTTTGTAGCTGCCTTACAACAGTGTAATTGTCAACACCATTTTACTTATGATTACTTAAGTTAAGTTATAACAGCAAGATAAAATGAATGTCCCATTTTGGTGCCTCAGAAAGGATGATCAAGGGACTGGAAACCAAGCCCCATGAGGAATGTCTGGAAAAAATGGACTGGGGGGCGATATGAAAGCACATTTCAAATATTAGAAGGGCTGACATACAGTGGATTGGCAGGATCTGTTCTAATCATTCCAGAGTGCAGGATACACAACAATAGGTTCAAGTTAAGAAAACCCAGCTTTTGGCTGAAATATCAGGAAAACCTCCTAACTGTTAGAGCAGTACAGCAATGGAACCAATTACCTCAAGAGGTGGTTATTGTTCCAACACTGGAGGCATTCAAGAGAAATTTCAACAACCATCTGGCAGATATTTGATTTATATTCATGCATCGAGTGGGGCATTGAACTTGAATGCCTTGCAACCCCCTTCCAAATTTGTCATTCTATGATTCTATGAAAGAGATCTCCCTCAGCAATCTTTGGCATCAAAACTTCTCTCTGTCTGCCTAGATACCTGAAGGACCACCTCCTTCCATATGAACCTACCTGGCAATTAAGATCGAGCCAGGGGGTCCTCTTGAAAGAGCCATCCCTCAAGGAGGTAAGAGGGATGGCTTGCAGAAACAGGGCCTTCTCGGGAGCTGCCCCAAAGCTATGGAATGCCCTCCCAAGTGAGATCCGCCTGGCGCCAACACTGATGACATTTCGGCGCCAGGTAAAAACCTTCCTGTTCCAGAAGTTTTTTTTATTGATGCAATTTAGATTGTGGGTCTTCTGATGGCAATTGTAGTGTGATGATTTTAGTATAAGGTTTTTATTATTGTTTTAATTATTTATTGTTGTTTGATGTTTTACTGTCTTAATTCTTTGATTGGAAGCCGCCCAGAGACCTTTGGTTAGTGGGCGGCATATAAGTTGTAAAAATAAATAAATAAATAAATAAATAAATAAATAAATAAATAAATAAATAAATAAATAAATAAATAAATAAATAAATAAATTTGATGAGACCAATCATAATGGTATGCATGCAGAAACTGATCAGCTGCATTTAAAAACAATACATGTTCTGCCTGACTCTGTAAGCTACTGATAACATTTCATTCCACAGTCCATGATTGCCATAAAGTCAGGCAGTACTATCAGTTTTAAAGGCAAGATGTGTTGTTTTGCAAGCCAGATGGTTTCCAGATCTGCTGTTGTCACTCATTAAGATAGTAACCCAGACTTATGTGATTTATACTACAGTAAATATTTTATGTACTAGATATACTGGGAGGGGGGTGTTTCTTAAAGAATTCTCTGTTTTGGTTGCCTTAATCATTTCAACATGATAGTTTTCCTTGTGACTCTCAGATTTAGAGCACACTTGTAATAAAACATACGCAAGAAGCAAAGCAATCGAAACCCAAAGTGTGAGCCCTTTGTCCTCTTATCCTATATATGAACTTGCCAGAAATATATCAAGGCAGAATCTGGCCCTCAAATGCCAAATGCAAGATCCCATGCAAAATTCTCATAAAATAGTAAGGGGAAAAACTGAAATAGGCAGAGTCAAAATATGTCATTATGTTTTCATATCATTCCAGTGGTTCTCAACATTGAGTAACCCATGTTACTCACTGCAATTCTTAGAAACCCTGGCCAGCACAGCTGGTGGTAGAGACTTCTGGGAATTGTAGTTCATGAAATCTGGGTTACCCAAGGTTGGGAACCACTGAATAGTGAACATAAATCCTTTTAAATGCTGTTGCAATCAAGCCACCATCCATCTGAGCCAGTAGATCTAACAGTGAAGGCTGATGGGAATAGCAACCGTAACTCTGGGGGGCCACATGGTCTCACATCAAATAGATGACATGAGGTTGGAAGTAATTGGTGAAAAGTAATGCTGCTGCATTTTCAGTAATGAAGACAGAAAACATTTCAAAAATAATGGACAAAAAAGATTTCAAAAATAATGTGGCAACTAGGTAACAAATGCATTTTTTGTATAATTTTTCTATTTAGTATTGTTTTATAAGTATTTTCAAAGTGTATTTTAAAACATTTTCAGAGATGTTTTGAAAGGAATTTTTCAAGTTTTATGTCATTATCTTCCAAATTCTAATTGTCTAGGGCCAGGCAGAAAGAGAGAGAGAGAGAGAGAGAGAGAGAGAGAGAGAGAGAGAGAGAGAGAGAGAGAGAGAGAGAGAGAGAGAGAGGCTTGTTTTGAAAGTGAACTTACCATAGGGCACAAGAGAATATTTCTCTGTACACATACAGTATTTTTCACATGCTGCCAAGACCTAATACCTAAGGCAAGGAGCTACTTGTTGTGACTGAGTAACAAAATTTGTCTTTTAAATGTGTTTCACATTCTGCATGATCTTATTGAAGACTCTGATAGATAGATAGATACTAGTGACCATTGTACTTGTTAGTAGACCTCCTTGCCTGGCATGATCTACCCCAGAGGTTTGAAAACTTTTTCATTCTGTAGACCACTTGCCAATTTGTTTTGTTTTCTATAGACCCCCTGCCTACCTAATATTGAATTTTCCTAAACTTATTAATTTCAAATGTGTTTTTGTCAGCCGACACAGTGTTACTCACTTTGATAGGGGCTTTTGTAGCATGGACAATTGTAAAAAAAGAAAAACATGTACAATTTTTATTCACACCTTTATTGAAAAGACACAAAATGAAAGTAAATATTTGGATTTAGAATGGAACAAATAAGAACCTAGTAAAATACATAAAATTAATACACAAATGATGCTATTAATGGGAGGGATGAGTCTGATGCTCTGATAGCAATTTTTCAGTATTTGGCTTCAAATTAGTGAGGTATAGTCTTAAATCTCCACATTCAGTGATTTGCAATTGACTTCTTTTTTTCATAAGAAGATTGGCAACCACGCTAAATCCCCTTTCCACAAAGTATGAAGATGGAAACCCTATCAAAAACTTTCTTGCGATAGTCCATAATGCAAGATAAGCAACAAGTATATATTTCTGAAGACAGAACTGTTGATATCCCATTCTGAACTGCACCTTAAGTTCTTTGTTAGTGCTTATTCCATTCAGTTCTTCTTATAATCAATGTCACCATATGGATTGAAAATCCACTGTGGTATTTCCATAGTCAAAACATCCTCAAACCTGGTTTTAAAGTCTGTGTGAAGGACACTGAAATGTTGAACACAGACCAAAACATAATGATCCTGGACATTTGTCAATGACAAGTTGGGAAACTGGGAAAATTCACGCCATCCAATGTTTTGCTTATTAGATTAATTCTGACAAGAAAAGCTGCAACGATGGACTTTGTTTTTATTAAATTCAGACTGTCATCTTGTAAGTGCAAGTTAACCTCATTAAATTTAGTAAACAAATCTGTTAAATAAGCAATGTCTGATTTCCATTTGATTAAATTTTCTTTCAAAATGGGATCTATAGCATCCAAAAACTCTAAAACCATCTGAAAATGTGGGGAAAAAATCTTATCAAACATAAGCCTTTTGAGTAACTGATTAAAGTCCTTATCATTTTCTTCACACAACTGTATAAATAACCTAGAATCCAATGTGTTGATACAGATCTTGTTTACTGCATTTATGACAAATTGAAGATATTGATGCAATTTGATGTAGTGAATTGCAAACACCCTGGGTACATTTTGTTTTAAATGGCTCATAAAACCAAGATAGCGCCAAAACATGTCTGGTGCTTCATCTGCTGATGATGATAGTATTTTATTTGATAAAGGGATTGCTTTTTCCATGAAATAATATTTCAAAACATTGAATATTGATTCACCTTTAGTATCTGTTGTTAAAGTTCTCACAAGGAGCAGATCTTCATGGATTTCTTGGTCCATAACAAAACAATATGCCAATAATAGTGCTTCATTACCAGGTAAAGTTGACTCATTTAGTTGAATAGAGAAATTGTTCATTTTCAGATAATTACATAAGAAGCTTTCAATATCATGACTCATTTCAACAATACATCTTTGAACTATGTTGTTGCTCAAAGGAATTCATTTGAGTATATCATATGCAGGCTTGTGTAGAACAGTTTTTAAAACCTCTATAATGGCTGGTAAAATCAGCTCTTCCCCGATAGTATGAGATTTTCCTGATTTTGCTATGAGTCGTGATATATTATAAGACGCCCGCAAACCATCATAGTCTCTTTTTGATGTTGAAGCAGACATACTGACCACTGCGGTTCTCTTCTGAAGTTTTTCTTTCAGTGTTTTAAACTATGTCAAATCTTTATCTGTTTTATCAGGGTGACACTTTCTCAGGTGATCCTCCAGCTTGGATGGTTTCATACCATCATTGTTTAAAACTCTGTTGCAAAAAAGGCACATGGGCAGGTGTTTGTCCAACAGGGATGGAATGAAGCCAAACTTCAAATAATCAACACTATATTGCCTACATTTCTTTTTAGCCTCAGCCATGTTGAGTAGAAGTTATCTGTTGACAAAAATAGAGCTATTTAAATATTATAAGACAGAGAATTCAAAATTGTTTCCTGCCCAGACAGCATACAAATATTTTAAAAACATTTTAAAATATTGTTGGTAATATTGAAAATATTTTTAAAATATTTCTAAAAGTGTTGAAATGTCTGCAAAAATAGCTTACAGAAATATTTCTGGAAAATATTTTGAAATATAGTGTGCTGTTTGGGTGGAGTAAATCCTCATTTAAATCTTTTGTTAGGTAGATATAGAGAGAACTTGGAATAAAGAAAATGCTTTTGTAGTGGTACTGTGTAAGTGATGCTGGTGCAATTCCAAAGGGTGTGGACTGAGATGACTGGGTCCCTGGTTCAATCCTAGCTGTGCCATGTACCAATGAATTTTACATAATACTTATTGCATATCAAAGCAAATTTTCCCATAAGAAATAATGGAAACTTAGAGGATTCTTTCCACAGCCCAAAAATATTTGTTTACAATACTATAATACAAGATACTTAATAAAATACAAAATACAGTACAGTACAAAGTACAAAATAAAGTACACTACAAAGAACAATGACCTGCATTTGAAAACCTTTGTGGCAGGTGCAGAGGTGTGTGTGTGTCCTGGTTGTGGTGATGGTGGCAAGGATGGTGTGGAGAGGCCCCATGGAGGTGGCTTCTTTGGGGGCTGGAGTTGATGGGGGTGGCAACTGTTCCTTCCTTTACTGAGCCTGTCACCCTTCCTTCAATTCTGTTGCTGCTGTTGCCTGAAACAGAAACTGAAACAGAAAATCACCCACTTCCAGCAGGAGTGGGAAAGAGAGGGAGAGATGCCATTGGTTTAGAGCACTTTTGATTATGTGACACACATGAGAGTGCTAGTATATCAAGACACTGCTTGCTAATGGCAAAAATGTTCAGAAATTTTTGCTCGTTAATCAAAATGCTTGTAAACCAAGTTCTTGTTAACCAAGGTACGACTGTAATTATAGTTGATTTGAATTTCAAATGACCATGATTTGGGTACAAATACCTGTCATGTGGCTGCAAAACACGACTCCCCAACCTTTGCAAAACAGACATTAAAAACATGCAAATGGTTAGGATCAAGTTCTGATAAATGATACAATACCCCCACCCACCCACCCAAACAGACTTTTAAGGTATGCACACCACTAGGATCAGGTCCCTACCTTTGCACCGCTTGAGAAATGCACCAAAAACGTTTCAAAATTTCCAAAAACTGCTGCAAAAACTTTCAAAAATGGTGCCAAAATAATTTGTGTCAGGTGTCAGGCATTTGCAGAACACCTAAATGTTGATGATGATCTGCCTAAATGGAGCCCACTCACATGGACCCCCATTTATATTTTGTGGACCCTTAATTTTTTCCTCACTGTCACAGACCCCCTGCAAGTTGAAATAGACCCCTGGGGGACCATATAGTCCACTTTGGGAACCACTGGTCTACCCTGTCCAGAAGCATAATCATCATTCTACAACCTTGGAGATAAATTACCATTGTTATCTATAATGTGATCTTTTTTATGCCAAGTGTCCTGAACAGGCCGTTTTATGTAGGAGCCTGTGTCTGTTAAGCCTATAATGTTCCACTGAATTCTGGGTACAAACAAAGACCCCATTCCAGAGCTAACCTCTTACTTTGTTTTCATTTTTATGTACTGTTTTATTCTTTTGAATCAAGTGTTGCTACTCCTGAGGTAGCTAATTTGTAGCTGCTCCTGAGCAATGAAAATGAGGATATGGAACAATTTCTGATATAGTACCTCAGATGCACCCCTCCCGTAAAAATGTTGCAACTGGGGAAATTCATTTCCTGGCTGGAATATTTAGATGTCAGTCATAAAACTAGACCCCTCCTCCAACCGACATTTTGCTTTTATGGAAACCTTGCCTGTGAAGAGTTCACAAATATAGAAAATTGGGAATATGGATCCAAAGTACCTTTAAAGGCTTGAGACCTGCCATCTCAAATTTGGGCTGCTTTAGAGTAGAGTACACGCAAAGTGGAATGCTTGGGTTGCATCCAAACTGAATGGACACCGTAGCCACCTGTGGGGGTGCATTTTCCCCACTGTTAAAACATTACAGCCTGTTGTAAAAATGCAATATCTCTCCACCAGATGTGCTGCCTTGAGGTGGATTGGGAGAGAAATGTTGAATCCTACAACATGATTATCTGTGAATACCCTTCAACTTCCAGATCTCAGGGAAGAGACTATACAAAGACTGTGATGAAATCACCTTCTCAGCTCTACTTTAAACATTTCAACTTTGAAAAATTAAGTAGGAAACCTGAGAGGGAAGATGGATCTTCTTGTTCCTTCCTTCTATCAGACACATCTGGTTGGCAGGTGCAGGTTCTCAGTATCAGGGCTGCCACCATTGTATCTCAAATCAATTGTTCACCATATTTAATCAATGTCAGCCTTGTCAGACTCCCTGTTATTTGAAAAGGAAATGTTAGATATGCCACCTCAAATTTATTTAAATCATCACTATAGCATTTTATATACATTAAAGGTTGCAGCTGTTTATCCCACTGTCTTGGTTACGATTATTTATACCCAAGCCACAATCATTGACCCAGTTATACAAAAAGCAGACATATGTAAGCAATCCAGTGGACAGAGGCATGCATAAAATTGTGCTATAAGGCTGCCATTTTATCTTAATACACTTGGACACAGTAGGATGCACTGCAAAGTTCACAAGTACAAGACTGGGACATAAAGCCTTTCAGATCAAATGCTAAATGGCGGACAAGAAACTGGAAGATACAAAGCAATACACATGCACACCTTGTCTGAAGCTGGATTCTGTTTGATCCTGCCCTTGGATTATACTGGTCTTAGTTGAAATTTTATACCAATGCATGTAACAAGCAACCTGTGCCATTGTGGGGGTGATATCCAAATAGATGATATGTGCTTTCTCACCTATAGGAGCCCTAACATAGTTTTGAAGTTCTCTGATATGTTTAAGGACCAATTTACTATTGTCATTTCCCACTGAATTTCTACTGGCTAGGTGGCATTTGAACCCAAATTTCCTGTTGATTACTCACATATTTCATCTACTATCCTGTGTAAAGGAATCCCATAATGGGATCGGGCAATTTTAGCCTCTGCCCAGGCATCCACTCTATAATAAATCAACCTCAGCTGATCTATGCAAGACCCTGGAGACTTTCAAAGCCCTGTGAGTCCATCTATTTTGACTTCCCAGCCTTTCTAGGTTTGTTACGAGCTTAGACTTACCAAAAATATTATTAAGGCACCTTCTGTACAATTAGAAGCATTTATTGAGGCTATTGGACGTTACACAAAATATTGCTCTTATCTAGAAAATAACAAAGCTGATTTCTACACTAACTTGTCTTCAGGCACCAAAATAATCTTCTCGTCATCTCTCTTCCAGCACAAATCAGACTGTCCATTAGCATGGGAAATATAAGTCACATGGAATTCATAGACCAATCAGATTCTTCTTGCTTCTTCGCTGAACCCTGCTTACATCTCCAGCAAGCTCATGTTTACACATACTGCAAATAAGCACACAGCTGCTGAAATGAAACTACATTTTAATATTCAATGTTTACATTTGGCCTAACTAACAGGTTTCCCTACTTCTAATCCCGTTACACCCCACATTGGTTCTCATGTACTGAGAGAGAGATCGAAACTGATATCTTCCATCTTGTATTTTCTAATTAATCATTTGTTGACAAACAGATTGTTACTCTCCGGCTCTACTTTTTTCCTGCTCTAAAGTTCAATTGTTGCTGCTCTCCATTGTTAGGGAGGTGATTACATCTGGCATCTCCATAATGGCTACCTGTGTACAAAGTCAACTCTAGGAGCTTCTGTAATTAAGTTAGGAATCCTTCCTTTTGTACTATCCATGAAAGATTCCCTTAAAATAATGAACTATGCACTTTTTGCCTAATTACCAGTTTTCAGTGTTGCTGTTACTGTTCAGTAATTAAACACTCAGCACTGTGCTGGTGCAGTTTGCCAGTATTAATAACCATGTGACTCACCTAACTCCCTTATTCTCTGGCTTAACTTTCATGGTTTGAACCCTATACTGCTTCTTGTTCCTTGATCTGGATAGGATTTAGTTTTAGACTGATCACACGAGGAATAGACCACAATCCTGACTGTTTGTCAACAATCACAAAATGCATAGGAAAATTTACTCCAGCCTGACTCCAATCTGACCCTAAAGTGGACTTCTTTGGTCCACCTGTAAGGCTTTTACATGTTGAGACCAGGCTGGAATGATTCCCTGGCAGACAGAAGGTGGATTGCTTTGAGGATCACTCAAAGTGGCCCTTTCTTACGTGATCAACCACATGCTTTAAGCACTGTGGTGCAGTACCTATGTATCAGTCTTTGCTTTTGCACTCTTACTAAACTTTTCTAGTATGAAAAGTTGGGCTGCCTCTTGACCCTATTTCAGATCATCCTTCCCTGAGTTGCCTGTGCTCTGCTTCATCCCAACTAGCTCAGAATTTGGCTTGTGGGGAATCATGCTACAACAGACTGCCTGACATAAAGCAGGGCACACCATTGTGAACTGTCACAACAATCCTACGAAATAGAATAAGCCGAGAAATAATTCCTTATCCATCATCAGCCACAGACTTTGGATGAGAACCAACCACATTCCTGTTTAACGTCCTATCAGCTGAATGCATGTACAATTCAGACTTGGACATTTTGTTTGTAAAGCTTCCGCCAGTATATCACACTAGTGCTTACCATTACTAGCTGGCAGAGTGGTAAATTTGAGGACCGGACTTATTTTTAATCTTCTAGAGTAATGGTTCCCAACCTTGCCTCCTCTAATATCATTGGGCTAAAACTCACAGATGTTTTCACCACTAGCTGCGCTGCCCAGAATTTCTAAGAGTTATAGTCCAAGGACATATGTGGAGCCAAGGTTGGGAGCCACTGTTGTAGAGCACTTTATCTTAGAGATGGGCACGGAACGAACATTTTTTCGTTTCTGTTACCGTTTGTCGTTTCCGCTACGTAACGAAAATTGTGATGAAAATGAAACGAAATGAACAGAACCACGAAAATTGTGGTCGTTACGTTTTGTTTCAGTTAATGGCGACACGCAATGAAATGAGCTGTTTTAAATGTTAAAAAATGCCCTGGACATCCGTAAAAACGCAGCGATAATTATTTATATTGTCTGATAATACTTACCAGGGGGGTTGGGGTCCTTAAAACGTTTGTTTTTGTCTTCTCCCATCGCGATGTATTTTTCTTTTCCCTTTAAAATGGATGTCGCCACCAGCCACAAAATGGAGGCAAGCCATGTGATGTGGGATCATGTTCAACCAATAGCATGCCCAGATTTCAGACTGGGCGGGCAGGTCTGGCAGCCACAGAGGGCATAAAAAGCTCTGGCAGCCCCCGTCCTCCTTGCAGTCTGTGGTGGGAGTTAGGGAGGGATTGCTGTCTCTGCAACTCTAGCTTCAGTCCTGCAGCCTCCCTGTGTGCGTGCGTGCTGCGTACCTCTCAGTGAGTGCCCTCCCCTGCCCTGCAGTGCAGTCACTCTACGGCTGCCTTGCACCCTGGGCAACGCCCGCCACTGCCTTTGCAGCCTCCCTGCATACCTAGTCTATACTGTGTCTCTGCCAGCATCCCTTTTTTTTTTAGTGTTTTCCCTCTGGTCTGGGGCGTTGGGGGATGCCTGCGCACGGAAATGCTTTAAAAATCACGCAAAAAGCGGGTAGAAACGACAAACAAAAAAATGAAAAACGGTAATGAAATTTTTCAAAAAATTCCCGACAAATGGAAACGAACCGAAACAGACCTCTCAACGACAAACAAAAAACCGAAACGCCATTTTTCTGTTTCGTGCCCATCTCTACTTCATCTTATTTGTGTATAGATTCTATACTGCTTAATTCATAACATGATGATGTAGTCTGTTGCTTACAAGCACTCGTGCCAAAATCAATTAATCACACTCTTTAATTGAGCAGATGCTGAGGGAAGGAGGCAGGAGGGATTTTATTGGGGGGTGTGTGTGGAAATAATGGTGATACACAGTGGACTGTATCTCCTTCAGATTTTCTGAGTCTCTTCCTTTGAGATCAAGCTTGTTTCCCCTAGTTGTTTTTTAAAACACATGGAAGGACATGTCTGATACATCCATGTTTGTTTCTGTTGCAAACAGATCCATTTAAAGTGTTCCAAAATGTTTCTTTCTTTGGCCAGGAGTGACCTCCCAAATGTTCTGGCATTTGAAACCCTGCTAAGCTTTTGCAGACTTAAGGTCCCGACTTCTTTTATGGAGTAAATCCATCCCATCTTTTGTTTTCCTCCTTTCAACTTTACCCAGCCATTTCTCTCTCCTCTTGATGTGTCCAAAGTACAATACCTTCAGTTTAATCATTCTTGCTTCTATACAGACTTCAGGCCCTATTTGATTTAGGACCCACTAGTTTGTCTTTCTGGCATCAGTCAAGGTACTCCTCCAGCACCGTATTTTGTCTGAATCAGTTTTGCTGTTGTTGACTTTCTTCACTCTCCTGCTCACCA
Source organism: Phrynocephalus guinanensis (assembly GCA_037367245.1). Classification (NCBI taxonomy): domain Eukaryota; kingdom Metazoa; phylum Chordata; class Lepidosauria; order Squamata; family Agamidae; genus Phrynocephalus; species Phrynocephalus guinanensis. The sequence goes on from CM074739.1 coordinate 42,952,531, forward strand.
CATTCAAGTGTTTGTTGAAGAAAAGAGGGTGTTATTTCTCACCGAGAATTGGAAGCTCAGAACAGAATCAAGGGAAGAAGAAGGGAGCATTATATCCCTGGCTTTCTCTGCCACAATACACAGGGAGAGGAGAAAATGAAAGATTTCTATCCCACTCTTTATCATCTTGGCCAATTTGCTTCAAGGGGGGAGAGCTGGGAAGAATCAGATAAGACCAAACACATTTCTAGACACCTTTAGGATAAACCCAAGCATCACTGAATAAAATGCACGTGGCCTCAAAATGGCTTTATGAAGAAAAAGTTTTTCCACGAGTTCCCTGCCCCCTTCCTCTCACTCCTGATTGACAAAGAGAGCAGAATCCATTTTCTCACACCACAAGATATCCATTACACGAGAACTTTCTTCTGGCGCCAGGAGGTATTTTAAGAGTTTGCTTGCTTATTCCATAGGGGATAGTGTGCTGAAAGTTAGGGATACCTAAACAAAACAGCCCATTTGGAAAGTTCAGAGGGAAAGGAGCAATTAATAAAGACACTGCTCGACCTGCATTTTCTTTCCTCCTCCTCCTCCTCCATCATTATCATCAACATCATCAACATCATCATTTTAGAACTGAAGATTGTAAAACAAGGGTAAGAAAAACAAGTCGCTTCTCTTGCATCGAACGGATGAGACATGAGACGTTGCATTCACTGCAAAAATAAATACTGTGCATAATAATTGGTATGGGATCCCCCCCCCAAAGCTACATCCCACTGTGTTGAAATTTAAACAGCCTTTAGGATTACAAACCTGAATATTCTTACCGTGTAAGCATTGAACAAGCAATGAACAATAACCTTTCTATAGAGGTTATTCCCAGGTAAGTAGGTTTGCAAAAAGACTTGCTTGTGAGTAAAAAGTAGTTAGAGGATCTCACTATGTAGTTCCATTAAGCCTTGCCAGAATTGTCTGATTTGTCAGGACAGTCAATGACATCACACCCCCAAACCCACACATATTTGTACTAACTCCTCATAGTAGGAGAGGGCATCTGAGAATACATTGTTGTAGTGTGTGTTCCCTCTGTCCTGTTGTGGATTTTAAGAGTAAGATTCAGTGCACCATACTTGGGATGCTGTTGTTATGTGCTGACTGATGGGGACTAGAGATGGGCACGACTTGAAAAAAAAAATTTTCGAGTTGTCGTTAGTCGGGCCGGTCCCGTTTCGGCTCGTTTCCAGTTTTTGCGAAAATTCGCAAAAATTAGTCGGTTCGTTTTTTCGTTTTTTCGTTGTCGTTAGTACTGGTTTTGGGGGGGGGAGCGGGCTCCTGGAGGCACCTCTGTGGGGTGGGTGCCTCCTCTGGCCCGCTATAAAGGGAAAGTGGGCTCCTGGAGGCACCCGTGGGTGCCTCCTGCCACTAGGAAGGGGAAGCAGGCTCCAAGAGAGACCCCTCTACATGGGGGTCTCCCCTCCTCACCTGCTGCTGCTGCAAAATGCTATGCAATAGCCATATGGATATTGCATAACAGAATGTGCAGACAGTGAGACCAGTGAGAGTGATAGCGTCATGCCCGCCCTTCACAAGGCTCTCGCACCACCATTTCTCACACAGAAGGGAATTGTACTTGCTGCGTGTAGTGCAATGCAAGCAAGTAGATCTGGCTTTAAGGTGGCTTAGTGCAATGGCTAGGGTTAGGCTAGTGACGGGTAAGGTTACGGTGGGCTAGTGGGTTGCACCTCTGGGTGCCTCTCTGACCCACTAAGAAGACAGTCTGTGACGTATGGGCACGGAGTCAAGGGTTAGGGTTAGGGCTAGGGCAGGTTTTAGGGGGCTTTTTGGCACATCCCAGAAGTCTCCATGGCCAAGTGGCCATGAGACTGGTGGGATGGCTCCAAAAATTTGCATGGTTGTCCACTCCCACATGGCTGGCCACTCGGCCAGCCCATCATTGGGCACTGCGCAGGTGTAAAAAAAAAAAAAATAAAATAAATGGAGGACAGAGGAGGAGAGGAGAGACATTTTGTTGCAAGAAAAAACCCACTGCTACTGTGAAAAATCTGGCAGTTTATAAATTTTCGCGTGTTTCTGTTGTGCTTGTGTGTTTTTGGACCACGATTTCAAAAACAATATTGCGTTTGCCGCCCCATTTTGGATCCCCCGCCCGCACCGCATGGCATGGCGAAATGGCAACTCGAGTCCGGCTGCCCAGGACGGGGGGGGGAGGCGGGACCCCCCCTCCAGAAACCACCCCTCCGGTAGGTGCCCTGCACCCTTAGTCAAGCAGGCATTTTTCCGCCTGCTTTTTTGGCCCGGGAATGGGTGGGGGAAGAGTTTAAAAGTTTTTTCCTGTGCCGTCCGTGCCGCTTGCTTGCGCTTTAATTGCGTGCGGCTGGCGGCGAGACTGGGCTTTTTGCTGGCTGCGAGCCTGCGGCGAGTCCCACCAGAGCAGCCCAGGACGGGGGATGAGGGGGGAGGCCGGGGACCTCCAGAAACAACCCCTCTGGTAGGTGCCCTGAGGCACGGCAGGCATTTTTCCGCCTGCTTTTTGGCCGGGAACCGGGTTTTTTTAACTTTTAAAAACTTTTTTTCTGTGCCGCGTGTGGCATCGCGCAATCGCGCGATGCAAGGAACGAGCACGACAAATCAGACCAAAATTGTTCGTTCGTCGGTTCGAGCTCAAAGTCTGGCGGAGTAATTCCCGTTACCGTTTCCGTAGAGTAACGGAACCGAGTAATGGAAACGGAAACGGGAATACCGCTAAGTCGTGCCCATCTCTAATGGGGACCCATTGAATGAACCATCACCTGAGAGATGTTTTTTTAAAGAGGTTTGTCCAGTTCTTTGTAACGTCACTGCTTAAAAGGATAAGCAGAAGGATACAGGATACAAGCACAAACAGGGAGGAGGAAAAAAGAAGAATGAAAAGAGAGAGAAAATTGTGTGGCCACTTAAGCCCCATAGACCCGAATTCCCTGTTGATACTTCATAGCCAGTGCATTCACATTTCCTTCGCTGTGGCCTCGTTTTCTGTCTCCTGAGTAGAAATGCCCAGATTTTACCTACAGTCCAGCACTATTTCTTGCTTATTTCAGCGCCGCTCCTGGTTCCTGCGCGGAAGGCACGGCAAGATCGATCCCTGTCCTCCGCCGCCGCCGCCCTTACTTGTTTTACCAGACAGGAGTCCAGCCCTTTGTTTCCCTCTTCTGCTCCACACCCTCTGGCGGACCAAGTCCCGGTAAATGCTTCCACCTGACTTTGGGTGTTGGAGGCGGAAGGGAGGCTGCGGACTGGGGTGTTGGCACACCTAGTCTGGGCGGCGTGTGCCAGGAAGACACAATGTACCTAGCTGTGCACATTAAAGGATAAAAGGATGGTGTGCCAAAGCTCCCCTCGGCGAATACCCCCAATTTATTTATTATTATTTTATTATTTATTAAATTTATATACCGCTCCATCTAGCTACATGGCTACTCTGGGCGGTTTACAAGGAGGATTCTGCCTCTTCACCCGCAAGACTTCAGCTCCGGATCCCCGTGTTGGTTTTAAGGACGACTTATTCAGTAACCTCCACCTTCTGCCTCCACAGCGCCCAAAGATACGAAGGGAGCCCTAAGATGACACGCTGTCATCCGAGAGAAGCCAGGCTAACTTTCCCGCGGCGGCGGCGGTGCGGGGAGGGGGGGTCCTCACGGGGGCTGCGGACGGAAGGCAAGGGAGCCCGGATCCAAACAGTTCGGATAAGGCCGCCCAGTCTAGGCTCGGGCTGTTCAAGAGGGACCGTTTGGCTGTACAGTTTTCCGAGCAGGTCAGCTGTGTGTCCTGATCCTGTGCATATCAGATTTACGCGAAGCGGGGCGCATCACGTTCTCCCCTGGTCAGCCCTCCAGGCTCAGACCCCCATCTGTTCAGTGTTATAGAAGTCCACTGCGAAGGAATGCCCTCGGAGGGTAGCGGGACTTATTCCAATTCTGTTTGCTCTTAAAAGCACTTGGATTTCATTGAGGACGTTGTTTGTCCCTGCTTGTTATCTATAGCCTGGGATTAATTTCACCGCCAATCATTGGAACGATACTTCTTGGGAGCGGAACTGGATATCAACAACAAGGAGTTTAATGGTCATTGCCAGCCCATCCGCTTGTGCCCAAATACACAGTCATTTGGGGCCACGCATAAATCTATAAATATTTGTCATATAGTCCCCCTCTTATGTCTGAGGAAATGGACTCGTCCACCCAAGTTCACATTGAAATATAATAGTTAGTCTCCAAGATGCCACAACGTTTTTGCCTTTTTCGTTTTCTTTTGTTTTTGAATGAAACGCCCAATGTTTGTATGTCATGAGAGAGAGAGCCGATACATTGTGGAAAGCAGCGTGGAAGATCCACCCAGGTTTCCGTCTGAAGAAGCGTTTTGTATATCTGTGAAGATTCTCAGTCATCCAGGTGAGTTTATCTTGAAGTTGAGTCATGGCATCTGGACTTCTTTTTCTTGAGAGATTGAAACATTTCGCTGCTCATCCAAACAGCTTTTGTCAGTCTGAGGAAAGCTAGTTGGGAGTCCTCTATTTTATAGTTCACTTTGACCATTTTATGACAAGAGGTCAGAGTGAACTATAAAATAGAGGACTCGCAACTCTCTCTTCACACTGAGGAAGCTGTTTGGATGAGAAGCGAAACGTTTCAATTTCTCAAGAAAAAGAAGTCCAGTTGCCATGACTCAACTTCCAGATAAGCAGTTTGTATACAGTAGTCAGAAAGCTTGCCATCCTTTGGACACACCGTCCTGTTGTTTTTCTTCTTGTTGTTTTTAGTAAGGTCACATTATCTTGAATGGGAAGTTCAATCGCACATTTAGGTGATGATTGGAGACTGAAGAAGCTGCCAGAGCCAGTATGGTGTACTGGACGAAATGCACCATATATGGTTAAAATCCCCACTGGGCTATGGAAACTCAGTGGGAACTGCCAGAGTTAAACCATTCATTGAATATTTCACATGCCCTCCCCCACAACCCTACTAGGGCTTAGGATAACCCTAACAGGTGCAGGACCTGATGGCACAGAAGAACAAAAGGAACTGGCACCAGGCCCTTTCATTTTGAAAAAAAGTGTAACTGGGATGTAATCCTAAGCAATAGTGGAGAAAAGGGCCAGTTCACTTTGCCTCAAGTGAAATGTTGGTGCTATGTCAGAAGGGGGGGCAACAACAATAATATTTCCTATTTGGACTTCTGGAGATCCTAGGAACAGAGTACAGAGAAGAGGTCTAGGATTCCCCCAAACCTACAGAAATGGAGCCCACAGTCATCCTTGGATGGGGACAATGGCCATTGTGTGTCTGAAGCTAAGCAGGGTCATTTCAGTCCTGACCTACTCTTCGTGACCCCATGTCCATGTGGTTTTCTTGGCAGGAATACTGGTTTGCCTGTTCCTACTCTAGGCCTACAGCGCCTGGTATTCCATGGTGGTCTCCCATCAAATTACACTAACCATGGCGGACCCTGCTTAGCTTCAGAAAACAGGCCAGATCGGATGTGCTCAGGACAGCTCTTCAAGTCCTGCGAGGTCCAGAGGGAGGCAATTCCCAGTTGAAAGAAAGCCATCCTCTCTCCGGGCTAAAATCTCAGCAATCTTTCCTGAAAAAAGTCCAGGGCCAGCCTTTCGCACAAATATGGTATACAGTAGTGTATTTGGCACTCTTCAGCGAACAGAATTGCATTTGAAATTATCTTACAGTGACGCCCAGTGTGGTATAGTGGAGAGACTGACGTACTAGGACTCAGGAGGAGACTTCGAATATTTACTAGGCCATGGGAGCGCACTGGGAGTTTGAGACATGGTAAAACCACTCCATAAATACTGTATCTCACCTTGAAAATCCTATGAGGGTCGCTGTAAATCGGTTTCAACTTGACGCCATAAAACGACGCACATTATCTAACACGCAGGAAGACTTAAATACAGTATCTCCAACTAAACCCCATGGACGTCTATTAATATGGCTTCTTTCAGCGTGCGTTTGACAAGAGAATCTGCCCGCATTGGATCTTACTGCGAGGTAAGGCGGGGCGGGGGGCAGAACTTAATGGGAAGACTCGGCGCGCAAATCGTCTGCCTCATTTCTGGAAGCAATGCCCGACTGCGTTCGTTGGGACTTAACCACTAGGCAAGGGTGTATAATCAGTAGGTGAGCACTGCCTCTTCACAGCTGGACTACACGCTGACTTGCATGTACTGCGGCTAGGGGCTGAGAGGGTCTGCGCAATCTCTCGCTTCTCCTTCCCCTTCTTGTTAATTTCGCAGTCTTGTTACACGTCGCCTCGAGTTTGCGATCTGAAAATGAAAACATTAGGGCTTCCTGCCTTTTCTTTTCTTTCGTTTTTTTAAAACCAGTCTCGCTGCTATTAACCGTTCTCAGCATTCCATCATTTCCTACTTCGTTCTAGGTTACAACAAAAACAGTAAAACGGCCCGTTTAAAACGATTTCCCTAAAGCTCCTTCTGAAGAAATATAGTTCCTCTTCGTAGCGTAACCCAACTACCCCAAAGAGAAATGACCATCCACGCGAGCTGCGTGTGCCTGCCGTTTTGGCGTCACCTCCTCTCTTCCAAGTGACTTTGCTTGTTGGTCTCCATCGGAGGCGAAGGGCCAATTTAACTCTTGCCTTGGTTTCTCTACCTTGCTAGTCGATTGCTGTCGGTGCAGAAAAAGGAAAACAAGCAGCCAAGACGGCCCCGTTCACACGTGCATCTACTCCACTTCCAGACTCGCAGCTGCAGGACTGAACGCGGGAGAACAGTGTGCAACTGTGCATTGATCTACTCCGCTTACAGTGGCATTTTCATAGAGAGCAGCAAAGCAAATGTCTGTTTGCCTCAACATGCTGTTTCCCCTCTCATCAAGCCGCTGTTTTTTTCCAGGGAGAGGTAGGTAGCGAAAGAAACTAAAGAAAAGATCCAAGCTTTTAGTTCGGTATTTTAGTCTGCATTCATATACAGTAGCATCGTCTCCAAACCCCACGAGGTACTAATTCCCCTCTATCTGGCCTCATCTTGAATACTGTGTCCAGTTCTGGACACCACACTTCAAGAAGAATGCTGTCAAATTGGAACAAGTTCAGAAGAGGGCAACAGGGATAATTATGGGCTGGAAAGGAAAGACTGGGCGAACTTTAGCAGCAAGAAAAGAAGGCAGTGGGGCAATAGGAGAGCACTTTTCAAATACTTGAAAGGCTGTCATTCAGAGGAGGGACAGGACCTGTTCTTGATCAGCACAGAATGCGGGACAAACAGCAAGAGGCTCAAGTTACAGGAAGCCAGATGTTGGTTGAATATCAATAAAAACTTCCTAACTGTTAGAGTGGTATGGCAGTGGAGCCAATTGCCCCAAGAGATGGTGAGTGCACCAACACTGGAAGCATTCAAGAGAAATTTAGACAACCACCTGGTAGATATATATTTTGTAGTCCTGCCCTGAGCAAGGGTTTGTACTCCAGGGCCTTGTAGGATCCTTCCCACTTAATGACTCAATGATTCTGATTGTGATGCAGGTGTGACTAACCAGTGGGTACCTGCTCCCAAGATTTATCAGTGCTGCAACCCTAGAGGCAACTAAACAGAGTTCCCCCAACACATAATATCTCCCCAGTATGTTGAAGACTGAACCTGTCCCAAATTATGAGGGCATAAACCTTTAGCCCCACATTGGGGGGGGGGGGGTGTCCAAGGACACAGTCATTGTTGGAACACTGGAGTTTGGAATCCAGACCCAGAACATTCTTGACTGTGGTGGACATAAATGCGATGAGAGGTCAATTTGCCAAGGGAGTTGGGACCAGAGACCAACCCCACCTCATCCACATATAAGGCACAAAGAACAAACAGCTATCAGAAATAGAAACACCATTCATAATGTCTAGGGTGATTCATTAGGCATCAGTGATCAAGAAAGGATGGTGTATCACCCTGACATTTGTTGGCATTGACCTTTCTCCTAAAAGGAGAAGATCAGTGCTGCAATGTAGCTGGAACTGGCAGGAGCAGATCTCTTGATGAGGAGGGACGTTTGATATCATCTGCCCTTTCCCTTAGTGCTCATGGTCCTTGGGAATTTATTTGTAACTCTCCCAGTAGCTGCAGGAGGATTTAGTGACCTATTTTCATTTGTTACTTTTATATTCTATTTATAGTTTTACTGGTTTATTTTTATGTTGTGATTTTGCTGTGGGTTGGGATCAGCTTGTTATTGAGTTTACCTTTTTCCTTTGTTAAAGTTAATATTGATTTTTTTATTTGATTGTGTTATGACCTGCTTATTTTGCTGTTGTTCACCACCCAGAGTGGCCCTTGAGCTAGAAGTGTGGTATATAAATTGATTGATTGATTGAATAATATTCTATTCTGCATTCAGTGAGCTCAAAGTGTCATGCACAGCGTTCCTTCTCACTGTTTTTTCATCACAACAAAATTATAAGGTATGATCCATGAATTTAACTGGCCCAAGATCAGTCACCAGTGTCATGTCCAAGTGAAGATCAGTACCCATATCTCAAGATACCAGTCTATCTCTGTAGTTATTACTCCACACTAGATTGGATTGTCCTAGTTAAATATTGTGAAGCATACACACAATCTCTCTTGTGTGTGTGTGCACACAGAGGGACCAACAAAGCCACCTGCCTTCTTGCACTGTGCATGGATATGGGGGTGAATGTTATATCTCAGTGGAGTGGATCACCAAAGCACAGAGCCAGGAGAAATGGTGGCTGATGGATTTTGTGTGTTTCTACCTTGTGCAGGCTTGGGCATGTTGCATGAGATCAAGGGTCAGCAGAAAGAATAACTAGTATGTCACTTCTGAGCACTTGATACCTGGGAAACCCTGGAAGGGTTGGCATACTTGGGATCAAATTGATGGCACCTAATTATTGCACCTTTGGATCCTAATGGCTCTTTGCACATAGCACACATTCTTGCATCCAGAACAGTGCAGTGCACATAGAAAGTAATCAGTTCTCTCTAGGAGTGCTCTTTAAGCCACAAATATCTGTAAACTTTGAACTAAACTTCTGGGGAGGACAGCTTCAGATTGCACCTTCACCCCAATGTTTCAGGGGAAGTATCTCCTCCACTTATTATCCTCCTACAATTAGGCTACTAATATATATTATCATAAACATTTATGTACAACTGTCTTTTTATGCCAAGATCTAACCTGAGAGTTGAGCACCTAATCTTAAACACACATGGAATAAGACTGTGCATTAGCTGTACTCAAAAGTAGATTCACTTAGAAGTTCCTCTGAGATTTATTTATTTTTATTTTTATTTTAGAGTATTTTTACCCCACCTTTCTCCTTGGGAAAGGACCCAAGGTGGCTTACAGCAATGAGGGATAATATACAGTCCAGTACAATTAAGACATGTTCAAGTACTTGAGAACAAGGAATTGAGGGACATCTTGCAGCATTAATAGACAACATTACATTAAAGCAACATGGTTATAAGTAGTCATAAACACAAAGTCTATTTGAACCTATAGAGTCCTATAAAATACACATAATGGTAGTCAATCATTCAGGGAAAGCTTGCCTGAAGAGAAATGTCTTTGCCTGTTTCTGGAAGGACAACAGAGATGAGGCAGTCCTGGCCTCTAGTGGGAGGGAGTTCCAGAGTCTGGGCACAGCAGTTGAGAAGGCCCTTTCATGGGTTCCCACAAGACATACCTATGAGGGTGGTGGGATAGAGAGAAGGGCCTCTCCTGATGACCTTAACACCTGAGTCAGTTCATATTGTGAGACTCAATCTTTGAGGTAGCTAGGTCATATAGTGCTTTGTAGGTCAAGGTCAGCACCTTGAATTGTGCTTGATAGCTGATTGGCAGCCAGTGGAGCTGTTTTAATAGGGGTGTAATGTGATCTCTGTACCAGCTCTACACACAAGCTACAAAACTCTATGCACTTACCAGGATGTAAGTCTCACTGAAATCAATGGGCCCATCTTTCTGTGTAGACATGTACAGTATAGTATAATATTGTTCAGCATGCTTTTCTCCTGTGTCGAACTGCAATCTTACAGCCACTTAAATGGAAGTGAAGACCATTGAATTCAATATAAGCAGAAATATATACACAGCAACCCTGCTGCATAGTGCTAATTGCTATTGGATGGACTGCAACTTAACTCTGAGTAAATGTGCAATCGAGTAACAGTATGCTAGCACCAGTATATCAATCATAATAGCATTTGTTGAACCTTTTTCTCCAGTAATGTTATAACTCCTGGTGTGCAACTGGAAAGGATTTATTTGTAACTGAATGGCCTCCCTCTCCGGGATCATCCATTTTCTAAAGTTCCAAAGATTTTCTAAACAGAACCAGTTGAGAGGAGGGCCATAAGAATGATCAGGGGCTGGAAACCACTAAACAAGGGGGAGAAGCTGAAAGAAATGGGTATGTTTAGCCTTGAGAAAAGAAGCCTAGGGGTGGGGTGGGGGCGATATGCTAGCATTTTTCAAATATTTGAAACACTGTCATACAGAGAAGATCTCTTCTCTATTGTCCCGGAATGCAAGACATATAACAATGGGCTCATGAAAACCCAGCTTTTGGTTGACTATCAGGGAAAACTTCCTGTTAGAGCCGTAGGACAGTGGGAACAACCACCTGGCAGATACCCTTTGATTTGTATTCCTGCACCAAGCAGGGGGTTGGACTTAGTGACCTTGTATGCCCCTTTCAACTTCACTATTCAATAATTCTGTGACTCAGTGAGTTCCATTTTACAGATCTGGACTTTAGAAACTAAGGCTTGTCCGAGAGGCCTTTGGCCTAACTTGAGCAACCCCAAGGAACAAACTGCTGAATGGATTCACTTGTGGTGACCTGATTGAAGTTTGTAAAATCATACACGGTGTGGACAAAGTAGATACGGAAAAGCTGTTTTCCCTATCACACAACACTAGAACTAGGGGGCACTGCATGAAACTTTTGTTGCTACATTTCAAACAAATGAGAGAAAGTACTTTTTCACCCAGAAGATCACTAGTCTATGGAACTCCCTGCCAGAAGAAGTGATGACAGCTGTCAGCCTTGACAGCTTTAAGAAAGGATTGGACAAGTTCATGGAGAACAAAAGTATCAATGGCTGGCTATCATGATGGATGCCTAAGGACAACCTCTGGGTTGGAGAGAGAGGCAGGATAATCTCTCGATGCCATTTGCAAGGAATCGTAAGCAGGTGAAGACATCTGCTTGGGAATACCCTGAAGCAAATAGTGAGCCGCTGCCGCTTTGTGAGACAGAATGCTGGACTGGATGGGCTGTGGCCTGTTCTAGCAAGGCTGTTTTTATGTTCTTACGTGTAAATCCTATTGAGTCAACGAGTCTAATCCGATTGAGATGAACTGTTATAGGTGTTCAGTCTGTCTTTTGCTTGAGATCTCTTTTCTCACCAAACCAGCCAAAGCATTAAGTAATTCATGCCTGGGAAGAAGAGGACCAGCCGGAAACCGACCTAGCAGAAGCACACACAGAACAAGGGACCGTTGGCCGGTTCCAGCGGCAGCATCACTGAGTCTTGGCTTTTTTCCCTTGGCCTTGGTCGATAGATGAGAGGCAGGTTCGGGGCAGAGAGCCCGCCGCTTTCTAACAAGCTGCAGTCCCGGGCACGTTGCCTTTTTAAGCTTGACCCCCGCCCGCGAAGTTCAGCCCACGGCGGAGGCGGCGGCGGAGGGAGGGGGGGAGAGGGAAGATCGGACACCGCAGCTTTTAAAGCCGCGCAGGCACCAAGATTTTTGACCGCTGTTTAGAAAAACCCGCCGCTTTCCTTCCCATTAATCTCGAGTAAGGAAGGAGTTCAAACTGCACCTGTATAAACAATCCGCCGAGAAGAGAAGAAGGGGGCGGGGAGGGCTTGGAGAGGGAAGCGCGGCTGTGCCTCCGACGTGTGCTTGAGATGGAGAGACCAGGGGCGAAAGGAGAGCGACCGGGACGGGCAACGCGACGCTGCTTGGGAAGAAAACGAGAGGGAGGGAGGGGGACGACGACGACGGAGGGCCCAGTGTCAGCCCAAGTGCAGCGCCTGCCAGGCAGCGCCAGCGTTGCCGAGCGTCTGCCCGTTGGCTTCGGGAAAGGGGCTGTAGAGGACGCGGAAAGAGAAGCGGGGGGGGGGGAGTAGAAGGTGGGAAGAGGGCAGGCTAGGAAGGAGCCCCTACCCTCCCCGGCACTTCTTGAGCCCAAAGCTGCATTTCTGCCCCCCGTCCCCCCCCCCCCCGAGACAACAGGTTGCAGACAAAGGCAACCTGGAAGCGTGGTGTTTTTGCTGTGGTTGGGTTTTATCACCACCCCCACCACGAACGACTTGCCAGCTTGCGGGAAGCTTGTGCCAAGAGAGAGAGGAGAGGAGGAGGAGAGGATCCCAGTAGGCTTGCCTGGTGGGAAGAGGAACGGATCGAAAAGACTGCGGATGCCGCGATCCTGACGAGCCGAGAGGTCCACCTGCTGCGGCCATCAGGGGTCCCCCCCCTCCCCACCTGCTCCCTTCTAGCCCAGAGGCGTCGGCCTCGCCAAGGAAAGTGGGCGAGGCACCGCCTCTCTTCGCTCCTTTTTCTGCCTTGGAGGAAGGGGGGATGTTTTTAAGGCCGCCATGCCTGGGGGAAAATGCTGGAAGGGACCCCGGCGTGGACCATCGAGTCCGGCTTCTGCCAGGGAGGCACAGTGGGGAATGAAACCCCCCAACCTCCGATATGAGAAAGGGCGCCTGGGATTTGAACACTTTAGGAAAAAAATTGAGGGGGCGGAAAAGGCATCACATTTCACAACAGCGCAACTGAATTGAGTAAGTAAGTTGAGGATGAGGCCACAAACATGTGGTCGCACACCTTTATATGTAGCTTGACAATCACAAATTGAGAGCTGGGGATATGAATTTCACCTAATTGGAAAATTACAGATATGACAAATGCACAGATATGAGACTCTGGGGGGGGGTCAATAAAATCAAAGGTTTCTGCCTGGTAGCTAAGTGGTTTGGGTTGGAACTTTCAAACCCTGTGGAAGCCAGAGATTGGGAGATTCCCCATTGTGCCTCCTCCATAGGAGCTGGACAAAATTATCAATCCAGTCCCTCCCAGCTCTGCAGTTCAAGTAAGTGGTGAGAAAGAGTCAGAGTAATGTAGTGCAGAGAATGTCAGGTTGGAACCTTGGGTTCACATTTCCTCTGGGCTATGGAGCCTCAGTGAGGGGTGGGTGTGGCTGATAAGCCCACCCCTTACATTTCTAATGTGCTTTGGAAATTATTAAGTGGATGAAACTCAGACACTCACAGGTTGCTAAGATTTTAATATGAATTAAAATGATAGGGTTATAATTAATTTCTAATACACATGAAACTGTTTGGCTGCCCACATTCTACCAAAAAATGCCATGTCTTCCAGGTTCAATTCCTACTCTGTAACAGCATGTAAAACTTGACCAAACATCATAAAAGCAATTGCTCAAATTGCAAACGTATCTCTAGACTCAAGGAAGGAGTTGAAAAATAAGTTTTCGGTGATAGAAATACTTTGAAAGATCAAGTTCTTGGAAAATCCATCCAGAAAAGGTTCTAGAAAGCCTTTCATACTTCACCTTTGTGGTATGTTACAAGTGACTCAGATAACTAACTAGTATCTAGGGTTAGGGTAACCAGGGCTGGTGTGTGCCAAACTCATGAAACGGCAATATGTAGGCAATATGTAGTGAGAGTCCAATTTCGTGGCTAGGATTACATCTGGGCAAGGGCAGAACAAAACCTGTTAGCAAGAACAAAAATTAAGGGCACTCTAATGGTCAAAATGCAGGCTTTGGAGCCATCTAAATATCTCTGATTGATCATTTAGTTGGGGGTAAAGAGAACTATGCTAAAGCTTTTACAGTACTGTATAAGCACATAACATGGCATTGAGGATTTCCCTGGTAGTGGCAGTGGCAAAAGAGTTGCAAAATGCTGTCCAGGTGATGTCACTTGAGACAGCATTGAGTGGAAGTATTTTGGCACACAGAAAACCTGATTGTAATTATGTGGTTTCTTGTAACTTGTTGTAAGCCGCCTTGAGTGGTCCAGCTGCCAGATGGGTGGTATAAAAATGTAATAAATAAATGAATAAATAAATAAATAAATAAATAAATAATGAAATACAGGACCTCGAAATCAGTCATGGTTTAAAAACTCTTCTTGTAAATGTACTTCATATACTGCCCTGTTAAGATGGCACAAAAGATCCAATCAACTCTCAATCCAGCCAAGATCATTCCAGGAATCAACTGAAAAATGTCCCAGGATGTGGGGTCTCCAGCAGTGATAGAAGTCCCTGTCTTAAGGGGTCCATCAGGCCCCTTTCTCTTCTTCACTTTGCTTTTTCATCACCACAAATATTTGGTTATTTTATTCTGTTGCTTCCAAGATGCAGTAAACTGTCCCCATCCCCCATCCCCATTTTGGGATGTGAGGGTATTGTATGATTGTTTTTTACTGTTTTTACTAGAATGGTTCAACACTTTGGACCATTCATACTCACCTTTGACAGCTGTGGAAAACAAAATAAATTGAAATAAACAATAATGTCATATGCTGGTTCATGAGTGGATTATACCACAATGTTTTTATCCTCTCCATTGTTGCTGAGGTTCCACTCCATTTAGCAGCTCAGGCACATAATTTAATTTTAAGGAATATTTAGTCAGATTAAAAAATAGATGAGAGGTCCTAAATTTTCAGCTAGGAAGGAGTGGGTTTTATGGTTTGGGGGTGGGGAAAAGAGAATTCTTCATATTTAATGATCTTGCTTCTTTCTTTCCTCTCCCCAAATTCCATCACTCAGATGTTAAGATTATTACCCAGAATCGAACAATAAGATATTGACACAATGGTGATAAGGAATAAGGATAAGAAATGGCTAAGATCATTCAAATTAGTTTCTGCTCCAAGTACTGTATTCTTTAAATGTCTGGGATGTTGTTCATTCTAGAAGCAGTGCTTCTGTCCTGGTAAAGTAAATACACAATCACTGGGTGCATCACCAGATTTCAAGTTTTATAATATCCCCCCTCCCCCAACCGTTGGATCTACCTTCTGAGAATATACAGTTCGCAGGTGATTCTTTGGGGGGGGGGGGAGTCCTGCTTCTCCTTGACTAAAACTAAGGCCCATCGAAGTCCACCTCCCCTTAAAAATTTCGCAGACTGAAATAAAAGGGGATTGTTTCCAAACAATCAGTTTGGATTTGGGTGGTTTCGTTCACTTATTAAGCTATATAACAGACTTTTAATTGCTTTCTTTGGTTCACCTTCTGATAAACCCTCCCCCTCCGCAACCCGTTTTTAGATATAAGTCCAGGTTATCAAAATCCAAGGAAGGTGCGAATCCATTTAACCACCTGTCTATAATTTTACCTGAGTGGGTTTGTACGTGCATGCAGGTTTCAGTTCTGCCTTTGATTTTACGTTCTTTAGAGCCATGTTAATTCATTGCACCAATGAAATTTGAGAGCAATGGATTCTTTCCCCCTAACCCAGTCCTGCCCCATAGCTTACTAGGAGGTAAATCCCACCAATTTTAATGGGACTTAACATTCGTCGCAAAAGAGAGCGCATTTCTTAAAGCAAGTCCAAGGGGCAGTGGGTCATATAGGGCGAAAATTCAGAAACCAGTGTACTTGAAACAGTGCGGACGGTTTTTTATCCAGAACGCACCGTTTTGGAGTTTTACTAGAGCCTTAGGAGGTAGAGAGATTGAGATCAAAACATACTGACATCTTTATAATCGTGTGGATATTTCCGAGGCATCATCTTGGCGCCTGTGGGACACAGAGACATTGCAATACTTATACCCCTTTGATCTGAGGGTGAAGGACTCTTATGTGCGAATCGTATTGTGGATAAAAGTCATGTCGTTTAAAATCATCTGGTGTTTCAGTCATATGCGCTTCCTCAAAACCGTTCACTCTCCTTCAAAAGTTCTTATAGGACTGCAGCTCTTATCTGCACAGTGTGTCGTAGGGGATTTCACCAGAAAGAACGGACGGCTCCGACGTGGGACACCTCGACGGTCCCCGCATGGCTACCACTCCTTCTCTACGAACCGTTTAAGCGGCGTCAGGATGAGTTGGTCCATTCACCCATCATGATCCTCTCTGTCCTGTGTGTACACAAAAGGTCCCCTCAAGAGTTCAGTTGCTGAAAACTGCAGAGCGCATCTCTAGAGCGCCCTGGCGGCGCATCCACAGCACCCTCCCCACACACGCCTCCAGGGCACCCGAGGATGGCGCCGGAGGAGAAAGCCTCGGCACTTCGGACGCTGGTTGCGCTTCCCACGCGCCTCCCCTGGAATTTAGAGCGCGCGCTCGGGCTCATCCTTCCTCCAGACGCGCCCAGGCTTTCTGGGGCAGGTCTCAAGAGCTGGGGAGGGACGGGGCCCCACGCGCGTTGTAACTGGCTGTGGGGAGGGGGCTCTTCACTGTTGCCCCCCCTTCGCCCACGCAGATGGTTTGCCCCACTTCCCGCCGGGCACATATATATATATAGCTCGGTCACCTCCAAGTCCGCAGGGCAGTCGCTCTGGGGCGCCGAGGCGAGCGGGCGTGGTGTGGGGCTGGCTCCCGGGTGGCCCCCTCCGCCGCCGCGCGCTGCCCCTCCCTCCGTCCCTATCGCTTGGGGGCGGGTCATGCCGACGGGCTCCCTGAGTGACGGCGAGGAGCTGCCGGAGATGGACCTGAGGGGGCTGCAGTTGGACTACCCGGCGCCCTCGCGCTCCAAGCGGCGCCCCCGCGGCCAGGTTTGCCCCTCGCTCGGCAACTCCTCGGCTGCAGAAGAGGAGGAGGAGGAGGAGGAGGAAGACGAGGAAGAAGACGAGACCGCGGCGCCCTGCAAAAAGAAGCGCGCCCGCGGAGCGTCGGCCGCGGTGGCGCTGGAGGGCGGCAGCGGCGGCAAACGGGCGCCGACCACGGGCCGGCAGGCGGCGGCGGTGCCGGCGCTGGCGGAGGGCAAGCAGACGCAGCGCAACGCGGCCAACGCGCGCGAGCGGGCGCGGATGCGCGTGCTGAGCAAGGCGTTCTCGCGCCTCAAGACCAGCCTGCCGTGGGTGCCGCCGGACACCAAGCTCTCCAAGCTGGACACGCTGCGCCTCGCCTCCAGCTACATCGCCCACCTCCGGCAGCTGCTCCAGGAAGACCGCTACGAGAAGGGCTACGTCCACCCCGTCAGCTTGGTAAGCGAGGGCCGGCCCAGCGGCTGGAGCTCAGGAGACGGGTGCGAAGTGATGGGTACACAGGCTGGCACCTGCTGGCTCTTGAATTTATTTATTTTATTCATTTATTTTTATACTTGTTAACCGCACCGACTTTCCCAAAGGGAACTCTGGGCGGTGTACAAGAAATTCAAGATGCCGCCTAATAATCTCTGACTGTGACTGGCTTGCTTTTTTGAAACCATATTTTGGCCAGAATCCTGTTGGCTTGCAACAGCCGGTTTCCACTAGTTAAATAGTTGTAGCTCCTGTCCTATCTTGCATGCTGCCTTATCTGACAGAGAGCAAGGGAATACAAGTGGCGATTTATGCTTACTTTAGCATCATTTAGCAGTAGGATTCTGGCCAGCAGTTGATTATATTTATATCCCTGAGTGCCAACCACCTCGTGTGTTGTGTTGTTGTAGTCCTGAACCATTCTTCGTGACTCCATGTTCATGGAGTTTTCTTGGCAGGAATACTGGAGTGGTTTGCCAGTTCCTACTCCAGGTGCCTATACAGCACCAAGTGGTCTCCTATCCAGGTACTAACCAAGGCCGACCTTGCTTAGCTTGGGTGCCTTTAAAGCAGGGGTGGGGAAACTTTGGTCCTCCAGATGCTTTGAAGTCCTAGAATTTGGAGCCCATAATGCCAGTGATAAAGGACTGTGTGAGATGTGATCCAAAACATCTGGAGGGCTAAAGGTTCCCCACCCCTGCTTTAAAGAGAAAGGCAGGGTAAAAATATTTTAAATAAAATAAATCATATAAAAATGTGGCATTCCAAGATGTCTTGCCCTCTCCTTCATCCTTTTGTCATTCCTTTGAGGTAGATCAGGCTGAGTCAGGTCCAGTGTCTCAAGGTTATCCTGTGAATTTTCATGTCCGTCTATAAACAGCAGCAGCAACAACAACAGCGGCAACATATCTAGTTTTGTAAAATGAAGCAGATGAATTCTTGATAACTTCCTGGGATAAGTATAAATGGAGATGGCTTCCCAATCTCCAACAACACTCTTTTCTAAGCGGCAGCCAAAGCTCCCTTTTGAGTCTTTGGCTGTGTGCTTTTCTATGTACATAGGAACATGATTCGTGCAGAGTCAAAAGAAGAATGTACAGCCGCATTACACCTGTGTGCACAGACATAGGATTTGCATTGGGCATAGAAATGGTGCAAAAGTTTTACTACCTATGAACCGTGCCAGTTGCACATATCAAATGGTGATTCAAGCATAGCTTAGGGAAATTATCATTTGATCTATGATCTGTAGCCTCTCTCTACCCACAGGGATGCTGGTGTTTTCTTAGGGCCTTTTTACACGACCCCTAAGATCCGCTGGTCCCTTAAATTTGGACCAGGGATCTTGAGGGTTCGTTGCTGTTCCTCCGTCCCCACCCGCTCCGCACTTCTTTGTTCTGTCTGCGTGAGGGGAGGGAGGAAAAAAAAGCCTTAGACAGAGACAAAAGAATGCATTCTTACCTCCGGTGCCGGTGGAGGTTGCTCCGACCTCCGTTTACTTCCTGGTTTCTCTTTAAGGGACGGAGGCAAAAGAAAAACAACAGAAAGAAGCAGGAGAGCTCAGGCACTCTCCGCATCAAATATTTTTCACCATTAAAAAGCAGGTACAAGAAAACTGCTGTTTGGTCGCGCTGAAGTGGACGGGGTCGCACTTAATTGTCTGCAAACTCCGGAGCTGGTGGGTAAACATTTTTAAGGTCCGGAGCTTGCAGCCATTTGCGGCGGAGCTTGGGGGTTGTGTATAAACGCCCTTACTCCTCCTTCATGGTTGATTTGCCATTTACGGAAGTGCTGCTTTTCATGAGAGTTCCATGAGGTCCCAAGATCTGGGACTCGGTGCAGTTTCTCATAAGAGATTAAGTATTCTCTCCAAAGACAGTCACCAAGCAATGGTGGCACTCCAGTCTGTAAACTCTGGTTTAATGATGTAGGGCTTGTAGGTCCTGATACATGGATTTTTCAGGTCCAGAACTACAAAAATGGAATACTTGTTTTCTTGATTCTGGTTTTGATTCTGATTTCAGTTTCTGGCCAAATCACCCTAGTCCTGTTGTAGCCACCAAGAGTAGTTAACACCTCACCAGTGTGCCCCTGTTTTGCATAAAAATAGTGGGGCATGTTCAAATGAGCTCTGCTCAGCTGCTCAGCAGAGCTGTACACATCCAGAGGCACACTTGCATATGCATGAGCAGAAGGCTGTGTTTATATAGTCAGCTTTTTCTTGATTGGAGTAATTTATAGACACTAATGATGACCACTGGCTGTGTTTTATACATTTAATCAACCCAGTGACAATATACTACAAGAACAATGACAGGACTGAAGAGTTCGATGGATTAATTAAAAAACAATATATCATGATATTATCTTGACTTACTGTAGCTGTACAGTACATTCCTAGAAGTCAAATTATAAGGTAACCACCTTGGAAAATAAGTGACCTGCAGGCACTGTTGTAGTATAGGAATTCCTTCATTGCCTCTTTTAAGATCACACTTGAGATGCACACAGTAAATGTTTCATAAATTTTTCTTTTCTTATGCATGCTTAGATGACAGACACTCTTAAGAGTCCTGGCTGAATACTTTAAAATATGCATTCCCATCCTATGTAACTGCAAGACTGTTAGGATTAGTGCAATTGATATAGAGAAGTCCAAGTTTATGTTGCATTTGCCATAATAACCCAAAGAAAAGTGAAGATAAGAGGGGGGATCCAAAAAAAGAAGTAAACATAAAAACTAAACAAGTAGTAGATCAAAGAGCACAATAATATTTCTTGAATGAGCTACAGTGGAATGCAGAATTTGCATCTGCTGTTGCTAAGGGCAGATTATAGCCCTGTGGCCTTTTTGAGAAGGGAAATTCCTAGTCAAAATGCCTGTAATTGACAGCAAACACGTGCTTTAAATTTTCTGAAGCTCTGAAGGAGAGCATCATGCATCCGCCTAAACATTTGCAATGGCAAAAATACTCTTCTGGGTTATTTCTAATTATTTTGTTGTGGCCCTTTAGATTCTGATAAGGAACCATAAGACTGCTGTTGATGGTACAGAAGGAGACAACGATGTTTCAAGTTCTCATCGCATCAGAAATGTTTCATACAATCCCATGTGTATTTGTATTACTTTTAAAATATGTTTTCATGCAACCCTCTTTGCACTCGTGTTATAAAGTATGTTGGGAGATGATGACAGAAGTTCAGATATTTATATGTTGTCGTTCCTCTTTCTAACATGAAATGCTGTTTCCATTTACAGACCTGGCCCTTTGTAGTTTCAGGAAGACCAGAATCAGACCCCAAAGAGGTGGCAGCTGCCAACAGATTATGTGGAACTACAGCTTAATTGAAGTAAGCAATACTTCTGCCGGATAGGCCTACAAGCCACACTGACTTCTATTGGACCAAAGGAAACAGAGGCACAGAAAACTCAACACTGTTAAATTTTAAAACTGACTCGTTTGTTTTGAAGGAAAATGTACTTGAAGCATAAAATAGAGGAGGAGAAATGCCCACAGAACTTGTTGCTGCCGCTAAAGCAGCGCCTTTGAAAGGTCTTTCCTGCACCATTCCTTAAAGAACTTTCCTTAAGTATTGTGAGTAACTGTAGATGGAGCAAAGTGTAGGTTGTACAAGACAGTGTTAACTTGTGTGTCAAAGAAAAGTGGCATTCTATACTAGTCTTTAAATGCAAATTTTATAATATATTTGAATGTATGTTCTTGGCAGCTATACCATAATAAGACTACTTCTTTCATTTTGGCCAACATTTTAAAAACTGAAGATGAGGTCTGATAATATCTGTTCATTTCCTTCATGGAATGTTTCACAAGTGCATTAAATTTAATTATCTGGATTTAAGCCAAACTCAAACATTGATGCTGAAGCTAAATTTGATTTTAATAAAAATGCCACACATTAAATGGGGTATGGATTGAAGTCACAGAGAAGTTATTGTTGGATGGGGCAGTTAGTCGTATTTTTGTAATGAAGATGTTGTAGAGATAATTTTTATGGGGTACCTTCTGCCCAGATGTGTGAACATGCCTTAACCTGAAGCAGGAAGCCTGTTTAATTGAAACTGGGAAAGGTATGCTTTGGTAAAGGTGGCATTTGACAATGGAATAAGAGGCTAAAAACATTGCAGGTTGACCCTATTGCCAAGCCTTTTGCTCATATGAAATGTTAACTTTTGTAGTGTTCTTTTTGCAAGTGGTACCACAATCAGTATTTCAAATATAAATATAACTCTATTTTTGTATATTATATTAAAAACTTTGCTGAAAAGTTACTATGAGTTTTAGTTTGATAGCATGCAACTGGTACACAGCAACAACCCTATAATAAAGGTTCCCCCTGCACATGCATTTATAGTAAAGGTTCCCCCTGCACATGCATGCTAGTTGTGTCCGACACTAGGGACTGTGCTCATCTCCGTATTCAAGCCGAAGAGCCAGTGTTGTGCAAGTCCATGGCCACATAGCTGACATAGCTGCAAGGAAACACCGTTTTACCTTCCTGCTTTTTACAGCAGTACCTATTTATCTACTTGAATTTACATGCTTTTGAACTGCTAGGTTGGCAGAAGATGGGGTTAACAGCGGGGGCTCACTCTGCTGCGTGGCACCAGGAATTCGAACTGCCAGAGTCTCCTGGAGATACACTTGGCCCCTTTTTTTTGCATTTTTTTTTTGCAGCTCAGAGGTGTCAGATAGATCTAGTGCTTTGAAGAAAAGGGAAGGCCCTTAAATGCCCATGATAATTTTTAACACGTCTTTACTTGATGATAAAAATATATATATTCAAAGTAGGTGCCAGGTAAGCCATTTCAAGAAGGGCACTTGTAAATGGTTTCCTACCACTGAGAATGCCCTCTACTGCATCCTATTTTTCTCACTTGGCAAAGGGGCTGAGAAGTCAATCAGAAAAATGCTAAAATCAATGTATCAAACAATGTCTTGCATAGGTTCACCATAGAAAGGGGTACCGGTAATTGTCCAGATTATATTGGCCTGTATTTGCCATTGTCCTTTACCACTTGGTATGCTGGCTAGTGCGGTTGTGCTGTGTAGCAGCATTTTAAAGAACCATAGGCTCCCCATCCATGAAATAGAGGGTTTTTTTTTAAATTAGGGATGTGTAGTAAAAATTTGTGGAGTATGATTTCCAACACCTTTTGTTCATTTGCAAATTGAGGGGCACCTAATTTACAAAATCAAGCACATGCTAAAAATAAACCTGACCATCTTAAATATGTCACAAGGCTCTTTGTTACTCGATTCGTATAATGGTTCTCTGGTTGGCCTCCTGCAATAAAATAATTGAAAATACAGTGGTGCCTCTTAAGACGAATTTAATTTGTTCTATGGGCCAATTCGTTTTACAAAAAGTTTATCCTACAAAACGCGGTTTAACACGGTTCCCATAGGAATGCATTGAATTTGCCTTGCGAGGTTTCCCCACCCCCAGAAATTGCATTCGTCTTATGAAGTTTTCATGGTAAGGGGTATTCGTCTTATGAGGTACTACTGTACTGTTGTCTTTACATTCTGCTATTTTATTTTATTTTTAAAAAAGTAAGCAGAGACGTTAGCATAACAATTCTCTTAGGTGCTGTATGATAATCTTGTTTGTGGGCCTTGCCTATACCCTGGATCTGAGCCCAGCTGTAATTGGTTAAGGACCCCAAGAGGTTGGAAAAATAAGGGAAAGGATGGAACTGTTTAAATGGTCTGCAACGGAATGAGTGGAGATTATGAAGCACTTAGTAGGGCTAGATGGAGGCGAGGAAAAATTAGGAATCAATTGCAGAACTTTTATTTGTTGTTGTTTAAAACAGAATGGCCCTATATGGAATAATCACATTAATATCATTTGTGTTGGTTGAAATGTACAGCCCACGTGCGTTCCTAGTCTAAAAAGTTACTTTCCAGAGCAGAGAAAGGGGACCTTTGGCCCCCAAACAATCCCTTGCCAATGGCCATAGTGGGTGGCACTCAATGGGAGACGTAGTTAAAAACAGCTGGAGAAATAGATACTGTCAGGGGCTGTTGCAAAGGCTGCTAAGGAGATATCTCAGTGATTGTCTACTGTAAAGGGGTGGGCACAGTCCTGGGCCAAATATGCCCCACGAGCCTCCAAGGAGTGTCCTCACATATTGCCAAAGGGCTTTTAAAAAAACTTTCCACCAAAAAAGAGGTCCCAGAAGAAGCAAATGAAGTTTCTGGGATGTGTTGGAAGGCTAGATACAAAAAATCAAAACAATCAGAGGTCTGGTCACTGCCTATTTTCATTTGCCAGTTGTTGCCCCCCCCCCCGATTTTCAGGTTTGGTGTAGCTGCCTGCTAGAGCTAGAAATTTGTCTCCTAGGACTGTGGCGAACATGCTCTCCTCCTCCTCTAGATAAAGGGAGCAAAAGTGTAGGGATCTGCATTATAATAGGATGCATGTTTCCATTCTATATCCCCATAATTTTTACCAGTGTATCACGGGGGAATGAGGTACCTTGTTTCTTTTGTATGAGCAAAAGCAAAGCAAAGCAAAACCAAAGCTTATATACTGCCCCATACCATTTCAAGTAGTCTCTGGCGGTTTACAGTTTTAATTACAGTAATGCAGGCTACACATTGCCCCCACCAGCAAGCTGGGTACTCATTTTACAGCCCTTGGAAGCATGGAAGGCTGAGTCAACCATGAACCTGCTACCTGGGATTGAACCCCAGGCCATGAGCACAGTTTTACATGCAGTACAGGCACTTAACCACTGCGCCATGGGGCTTCTAGAGCAGTGGTGGCGAACCTTTGGCACTGCAGATGTTTTGGACTACAACTTCCACAGTGGTGCAGGTAGGCAAAAACAAACAAACAAACAAATAAATAAATAAATAAATTATCTATCTATCTATCTATCTATCTATCTATCTATCTATCTATCTATCTATCTATCTATCTATCTATCCATTTCGGCTCGTTTCCGTTTTTCGCGAATTTTTTTTAAAAATTGTCATTTCATCGTGTCGTTTGTCATTACCGCCGCTGCGATTTCGCGCGATTTCACGTCCCAGTGAGTGGCGTCCCGCCGGCGCTAGGTGTTTTTGCGCCCTAGGCAGCAGGCAGGGTGGCGGGGGGGCATGGGTGGGCAGCGGCAGCGGCAGGGGGAGGCGCGGGCGTGCGGGCGGCAGGCGTGGGTCCCGCAATGACCCAGAGCAGGCGGAAAACACTTTAAACTGACTTGCTGCACAAGACTGCATCGAATAAAGCAATTGCAATTTTTGCAAACAAAGTGGGCAGTGCACCCACAGCAGAGCTGCAGGCAGGGTATGAAAGGACCTTGGCTTGCCACCAAGCAAATGAAAATTTTAAAATAAATCCACACCTCCCCTCCCACTCAACCCCCCCCTTTGAAGCACTATCAGAAAAGAAATCCGAACAAACTGCAGGAGAATAAAAAAGAATAAACTGCGTTGCTATTCCCCATAGCAGACAGAGAATGAAAGGAATTATTATTATTTCCTAAAAATTCAATTGAATCAATTCCCTCCCTGCCTGCCTAACTGAAATCTAAAGGCTCTGCGAAATCGAAACTAGTCTAGCACAGCAGCCAGCTACACACAGTCCTCTCCCACCCACATCCAAGCCCGGACTGCGACTCTTCTGGGAGTGCCTCGGCTTTTTATGCCCTCTTGCACATCCAGAAGTGTCAGTCAAAACCTGGCCATGCGATTGGTAGAATGGGTCCAAAAATTTGCATGGTCCCATCCCATGGCCAGCCCATCATTGGCAGGTGTAAAAAAATAAAAATAAAAATAAAATAAAATAAAATAAAATCAGTGCAACCTTTTACTGCTATAAAAAACCCACTGCTGCTACTGTAAAAATTCAAGCATTTAAAATAGCTAATTTTCGCATGTTTCTGTGGTGCTTTGGTGGTTTTTTGGACCACGATTTCAAAAAAAATATTGCGGACGCCATTTTGGATCCCCCCGCACCGCATGGCAAATGGAGATGCCGAGGATGCCCCCTCCCAGCCCGGTACCAGCAGCCCAGGACAGGAGGGGGGGAAGGCTGGGAACCCCCCCCCCCGAAACCACCCCTCTGGTAGGTGCCCTCAGGCAGGCATATTTTCGCCTGCTTTTTTGGCCGGGAATCGGGTTTTTTTTAATTTTTAAAACTTTTTTTCTGTGCCACTTGGCATCGCGCGATCGCCGCGCGATGCCAGGAACGACAACGACAAATCAGACCCAATTTTTCTTTTTTCGGTTCGAGTTCGAGTTCTGACAGCTTAATTGTCATTACCGTTTCCGTTACGTAACGGAAACGATATCCGAAAACGGAAATGACAATTTCGTCAAGTCGTGCCCATGTCTAGTCATGGGTCTTTGAGTTAATTTGAGGAAGCTAATGGAAAGGACGTTCCCTGGCCTTCCTTTCACTCCAGCCTCCAATTGCAGACCTTTGACAAGCTTCTGAACAATTCTGGATGAAAAGACTGGGAGATTGTTCCTGGCAACTCAGTGCAATGAGGTACCCACCTTTTCCACCATCTGATCTTACCCTGAGTCTAGAGCCATGATGAAGTACCAAATCCAAAGCTTGAAGCATCCCGGATCATCCAACCTTTGCTTGAAATCTCTCGCAATGGCTGTCCTGTCACCTTTCAGCTCTCTGTCTTCTAGGCTGAACATATCCAACTCCTTTGGTTGCTTCTCACTGGACATACTTTCTAGTTCCTTCACCATCTTGGTCACCCTCCTCTGGCTATGCAAATTAAATATATCTATGACTCCTGAACATCTACTACCCCCTGCCTATCTAGTGATGTTTTCCGTACAGCAGAAATAGTATTTTACAAGGCCTACCCTACATCTCATGTATCAAGAAAAAGACGTCTTTAGACTCTCCTTCTAGTCAGTGTGGATGTGTTGTGTTTGTCTTCTTATGCGCCAACCCAAGCTTGTTATGAGCTTATCAGTTTTGGAGGAAAGGCAGCCTTATGCGGTGATCAGAATGTTGAAGTAGTAATTGAGAAACTCAGATTCAAGTGTCAAACCTTTAAGTCCACCACATGTCTTTGGGGCAGACCCTATCTCCCCAAATAAAAGAGGCAGCAGGAGAAAGAATAATTTCCAGTGGAAATATGGAATATAAATCCACTGGATGAGCTCCTCAGCAACTGGGTGAAGAATGAGCATCATGATGTATCTTGAACGACCCCTATCTTTCAAATTACTGTTCAAAAAGATAAACCAAACCTCTGCTTTCAAGGCAAAGCAAGCAAGGTAGAAGTTTTTGTAGTGTAAATCAAGGTTGCCCTCTAGTGGGTAAAAGTCAGAAAGCCAATCTAATGTTTGAGAAGGAATATTTGCTATTTATTTTCAGGATTTGTTGTTTTGAAACTATCTACTACCACATTAATTGCTTGCATCCATTTAAAATAAATCCATTTGTAGACTAAAGATTGCTAATTTAAGAAGGTATGGGAAATGATCTGAGTTTGACAATTATCCTTAATAAACTTTTTGGCTCACATTTCAAATTGAATTTACTTTGATTCAAGAGAGCACAAGAGAATCTGACCTAGGCAGCACTTAGTAAAACCTTTTTCAAACAGCTTAACCTAAATAGCATCAGTATGAGATAATGGTGGACCACAGACAGGGAAGCTAAATTGCTAGCAAAGTTGACCCATTCCTGCAGCTTTTAACCCAATCCTAGCTATAGTATATTTATCTGGAAATAAGGGTCACTTGTTTCTGTTGGACTTATTTCCAGCTCATATTGCCTTTGAATTTTCAACCGGATCTTTCTAGTTTCATAGAGGTAAATCCACTTATTTTATAATAATAAATCCACTTATTTTATCATAAGCCACCTTGGGTCCTTTTCTAAGGAGAAAGGTGGGGTAAAATGCTCTAAAATAAGTTATTTTAATTACAAGTTTTCCAATTAAGAATAAACAAGCTTTTTGTTTTTAGAGGTTGCAGGGCTCTCACACACTCTCTAGTAGTGGAACTACATATCACGGGGACATAATTCTACATTGCTAGGTGATTTTGAGAGGTGTGGTAAAATGTCTACCAAATTTGGTGCTGATATAGTTTCTCTCCTTTAACTTTATTGCTAAGTTTCTGCAACTACAGGTAGTACCAGTCAGGTACATGGTTCAAATTTGGGATTTATTCAGATTCAGAATTGAAGCGGGGGCATCTCTCAATTTCCAGAGTGTTCCAAGGCAAATTGAGGATGCCTGAAATGTCACTTGGATGGAAGCAGGTCTCTATGATGCACTCAGTTCTTGGAAGTTTAAAAGGCTGAGAGTTAAAAACAAATCATCTTGGAAAAAAGAAGCTAGACTAGAACAGAACCAGAGGGCCAAAGCAGAAGGAGACTGACAGCTGAGACGCCAATAAGAAGCCCACCCTGTCTTGGAAACTCCAATCCCAGAGCCCTTGGGAAAGAATGCTTTAGTCCATGGTATTTATTTATTTATTTATTTATTTATTTATTTATTTATTTATTTATTTATTGCATTTTTATACCACACCAATTTACATAAATGGTGTGGTTTACATAAATACAAATTAGAAACAAACAACAATGCAAATTAAATAGACAGTAAAACAAGCAAATAAACACATAATACATGCAAGAATCTGGCAAGAGGCAAAAATAAAAAAATAAAAAACCCTAAAAATACTAAAAATGGGGGAAACAATAAACAGGGAAAACACAACACAACAAATTACCAATCACTGTATGGTTGGCTATTTAGTGAAGGCTAAGAGAGGAATTTGCATCACTTTCATTTTCAGGGGATCAGAGAAGTTAAGGCTTTTTCCTTTTCTTTTGAGACTAAAGATCTCAATAAAATCTGGTGACTGCCTCTGTGTACAAAATGGATACAAAATTAGTAATTACACTTATTATTATTATTATTATTATTATTATTATTATTATTATTATTATTATTATTATTATTATTATTATTATTATTATTATTATTTATTTATTTATTTATTTATTTATTTATTTATTTATTTATTTATTAAAATAAGGCTGTACAGACATCATTCTGGCTTTTGGGTTGAGGAGAGAAATTAAGCAATGGGCCTGTTACATATACCATTTTCCATGTCAGTCTAGAAAGAGAGAAAAAGTCAATGGAATATGGCCCAGTCCTAACTAGTCAAGATGTCTGAGAGCTGGCTGAAATGACACTAGATCAATGAAGCTAGTCTAGTGACACTAGACTGTGCTGAACTTAATACCTTTCTAACCTAGGGATATTCAAAATTACTTAGCCAGCACAGTAGCTACACTCTCCTAAGGGGTTATGCCTTTTCCAAACTCTCTATATCTGGCATCTCTCTGAGTTTGGCTTCCACTGCCAACGTGTCTCTAAAAACTAAAAGACACAGAAGTCTGGAGTCATAGTCCAGGAACATCTGTGGACCTAAATTTGGGAAGCACTACCCTATGTGCATGCTTGAATTTGCATAGAGATCAGCAATGGCTGTTATTGACTAAGGCAAATAAGATACAGTATATGTAAATGGAGCATACTGTAGGTGCTAGGAAGTGTTAATATATAGCAATCTCAGAGATGGTCAGCTCCACAATAAATAACTCCATGGGCAAGGAGTGTCTTTCATGCCTCCTCTTCAGGGTCAGGTTTGCACAACCCTCCAAAGATTTTATGGGGCTTTGGGGCAGGTGCAATGTTGGGGCCCCATAGCAACACCCATGCATGTATATAGAGCTGTGATTTAGAACATTCACAGTCACAGAAAGTTTGCAGGCACCCAAGTCATTGCAGACAGTACACTCAGATTTCATACCTTCTTCAGATCAATACCCCCTTTAAGCTCAGCATGATACCCCATACAAAGGAGTCTCCTGGATAACTATCTGGATTGCTTCCCTGTAACTTCAGATCTAAGATTATCCCATGTGAACCACCCATTGTGGCATAGTGGATGGTGCAATGGGCTAGGATTGATTGGACTCCTAGGTTTGAATGCTTGCCTGCCATGCAAACTCACTTGGGGTGCAGGTAGAACTGGTAATGTGATTGCTTTAACATCCAATTTCCCTTGAAAGTGCTCTTAGGATTTATATAAGATGGTTCCAACTTGACAGCATTTAACACATGGAGAAATATTAGAGAAATATAAATGATAGAAATAAAGAATACTGTTGCTATTCACCCAGGACTGATAAAAGTACCAAGCATAAAACTTGAAAAATTCACATCAAAATCCTTCTTAAAATGTCCTAAAATGCCCTTTAAATGTAAAATGCCAGTTTTTTTAACATTAAAAGTTTGTACCTATTAGTTACCTTACCAGAAAGGAATCAGCTGCCAGTCATTTCATAATTTTTCACGAGTTCTTTCCATCCAGACTCATTAGAAAAGCTGTTTTAATCTCTTCTAAATGCAAAATGGTGACATAGCAGGGATAGCAGAGTTCAAGAGGGGTGGTGCCAAGAAAGGGGAAAATCAAGAATGGGGTGGGTGGGTGGAAACCACTGGTTTGTTTCTTAATTGTTCCAATATCAGCTTACCAAAATTCACAAATTTCTTTCGAAATTTAACAGAAGGAACTTGATATTTTCCTTTTAATCCTAAACTGATAGAAAGTGAATGGAATATGAAAGTCCAAATTTAAAATATTACTTCTGAGTCAACTTATATATATATATATATATATATATATATATATATATATATATATATATATATATATAAATATATATATAAATATAAATATATATTTTTATAATATATATATATGTATGTTAGGGTGGATTCGGGTTTCTTCCCGTGTAGAAATCTGGTTGTTTTGGCGACGTTTCGACGAGGTCTCACTCGTTATCTTCAGGCTGGTGTTCTGGCTTCTTTCTTCTTGAAGCAAAGCGTGGTCTCAGTTGAAGTCCTTCTATAAATACTGCTGGGGGTGTGTGGTTTGCTTGCTCTGTTGTTGATTGTAGGTTTGTTTGTTCTTTTGTGATCTGCTGTGTGGCTGAGGCGATCGTTAAGGGCTTAACTGCTGGTGGGTTAGATGGCTGTTTAGAGACATCATGTGTGTGGGTGAGGTGCTGGATGTGTGTCTATTAGCCTTTTGTTTCTTAACGACCTTGGTGATGGGTGTTCTGGCAGCATCCTGGGCTTTGGTGGAGTGGGGTCCTGTGTTTTGTGAATTCATTTTGGTCTGGCTGCGTGTCTGTGGTCTCCCAATGTTTTTTTGGCGTGTG
Source organism: Phrynocephalus guinanensis (assembly GCA_037367245.1). Classification (NCBI taxonomy): domain Eukaryota; kingdom Metazoa; phylum Chordata; class Lepidosauria; order Squamata; family Agamidae; genus Phrynocephalus; species Phrynocephalus guinanensis. Next base: position 42,983,051 of record CM074739.1, read on the forward strand.
TAAGTGTGCTCCATGTGGTGGCTGGAGTTAGCGGTAGATGGTGCAGTCGTGGTTTTGTTATTGGATGGTGGTTTCGTTTCATCTGTGGGAAGGGTCTGGGTTTGTGTTTGGTGTGGATGGAAGGTGGTGGCATCTTGTGTCCTTTTGGACCTGGTGTCAGTCTTTGTGACAGAGGCTCGTCTGTTGACCAGGGCTAGTTTCCAGATGTCAGGCAAGCGGGAGGTGTCATCACGTTTATTCATGTTGTTTGGGTGTTTCTCTATTTCAATGGCTTCCATGATTATTCGACTGTTGAAGTGTTCAGTTTTGGAGATGAGTTTGGTTCTTTTAAAATCAATTTCATGACCCTGTTGTTTTTATGTGCTGGAAGAGAGAGGAAGATTTTTCTTCTTTTTTGACTGCGTTCTTGTGTTCTGCGATGCGTGCGCTTATTCTCCTGTTTGTCTGTCGATGTATGTGGCTGGGCAGACTTTGCATGGTATTTCGTAGACTCCTTGGTTTTCTAGCTCAATCTTGTCTTTGGGGTTTCTTAAAATGTTGGCTATTTTTTGTTCGGTGCAAAAGGCTGTCTTGATATTGGGTTTGTGGAGAATTTTGCTTATTTTGTCTGTGGTGCCTTTGATGTAAGGGAGGAGGGCATTGTTCTCTTCTGTTTCTTGGTTCTTGGGGGGTGTTTCTTTTTGGATTAGTTTGGTGATGGTGTTTTTTTGGAATCCGTTCGCAATTAAAGCATTCGAGAGAGTGTGTAATTCAGTTTTTAGGTGGTCTTTGTCAGCGAGGCGTTTGGTTCTGGAGATGAGGGTTTTTGCTACGGAGTTGATCTGTGCAGGGTGGTGGTGTGATTGTGCATTTAAGTAGCGGTTTGTATGTGTTTTTTTCCGGTAGATGGTATGTCCTAAGGAGCCGTCGGGTTTTTTGTAGATTAGGACGTCCAGGAAGGGAAGACCAAAATGAATTCACAAGACACAGGACCCCACTCCACCAAAGCCCAGGATGCTGCCAGAACACCCATCACCAAGGTCGTTAAGAAACAAAAGGCTAATAGACACACATCCAGCACCTCACCCACACATGATGTCTCTAAACAGCCATCTAACCCACCAGCAGTTAAGCCCTTAACGATCGCCTCAGCCACACAGCAGATCACAAAAGAACAAACGAACCTACAATCAGCAAAGCATCCAGCAAACCACACACCCCCAGCAGAATACTTCAACTGAGATCACGCTTTGCTTCAAGAAGAAAGAAGCCAGAACACCAGCCTGAAGATGACGAGTGAGACCTCGTCGAAACGTCGCCAAAACAACCAGATTTCTACACGGGAAGAAACCCGAATACCCTAACATGCATATATGAAAATATATATATATATATATATATATATCTATCCGATATATATATATATTCCACCCATCTTCCGAAGGAACTCTGGGTGGTTAACAACACAATCAAACAATAATAAATAAGAATACAACAGTATAACAAACAAAAAACAAAAATGTATATAAAATAGAAGAATTATACTATTAGTAATAAACAAAATAAAAATAAAATACTCAGCAAGATGGCAGGATAAAATTTAAAAAACTGAATTAAAGAGTTAAAGGTCACCAAATGCCTCATGGAAAAGCCAAGTCTTCTTTTTAGCCACTATTATAATTAGCAATGATCTATTGACTAGAACTAAGGAGAAATTGTGTTCTCTCTGCATTTTACAAAAAATAAAAAAAACCCCGAAAACTTTACTTTATTTCATAATTTATATACTGCTGGCTTGTATAAACAACTCTAGGCAGTAGTCACATACAAATATAATAAGAAAAAATTCAAAACCAGATTTTTGCCACAACATATCTTTTTTCGCAATCAAATTTCTTGGTTAAAGAGGACGGCTACAGGTTTTTAAATAAAGTCTTCTTCTTCTTCTTCTTCTTCTTCTTCTTCTTCTTCTTCTTCTTCTTCTTCTTCTTCTTCTTCTTCTTCTTCTTCTTCTTGGCAATCAGTAGCATAATCTGTTTTTATCTAAAGCTATTCTAAATAGAAAAGCTGTGCTTGCTGCGATCCATTGTCTTAAATTGGTAAGCCAGAATGGTATTCTATGCCCTGGGCCATGCTTCCCATCTATTTTTCCTGCAGCAAAAGGTATGTGTTGTTGTGCATCACATGATTAAAATATTGTATTTTTCTTCTCTTTATGGTATTGAGAATGTCAACAGCTTTTTATTCACATGCTGTAATACGGCCATATTAGTGACTCTGGCTGTCCAAGGTATCTTCAGAATTCATCTGTACTAATAAAGGCTGAAAAAGAACTATTGCGTACAATTCTCTCTTTCTGCAAGAGAGGGCAGACTTGACCCACAAATACATACCTTGACTGCATATAAATGTTGAATTCTGATGAACAGAAAACTATTGAATTGTCTTGTAAGTTGTTACATTGGGTTATAAGACTTGTACCAATTTATTTATTTTAGCGTATTTTAACCCCACCTTTCTCCTTGGAAAATATTTATTGTTGTTTCTTATTTTAAGTAGAAGAATATACTGTTTTGCCTTTAAAATATTTTCTTTTAAAAAAATACAGTCTGTAAATGTGTAACATTTTGTTGTTTGCTGCGCTTAGTCGCCACTTTGTAAACCGCCCAGAGTTCCTTCGGGAAGATGGGCGGGGTATAAATACAATAATAAATAAATAAATAAATAAATAAATAAATAAATAAATAAATAAATAAATAAATAACACATCTATTTTTTGAAACACAGAAAAATTCCTTTATGGCTCACAAAAAGCAGAAAATCTTCCATGGGACCCTGTCATCCATGTAGATCTTCTACAATATTGTTTCCAAACAGGAAACATGGTCCTATTTATATTGTTTAAGATGAAATCAAATAAATTTCACCCAAAATTTATATGATACTATACCTCGGAGTGACAGGCTAAGACTCTGAAGAACAAGGTTCAAATAATGCTCACCCATAGAAACTCACTGGGTGAGTGAAATTGGTAAAATCACTCCTTAAATATCTCACTTAACTTGAAAACTCTGTTAGGGTTGCAATATGTCAGTTCAAACTTGACAGCACATCACACTCAATCAGTCATTCAGTCAATCAGTTGGTCAGTCAGTCTCTCTCTCTCTCACTCACTTACTCACTCACTCTCTCTCTCTCTCTCTCACACACACACACACACACACACACACACACACACACACTTCTGTTCAGGAACTGAATTGACTACACTTTCTCGACTTCTGCATTTCTCTTTCACATATCAGACTTTTTTTTGCAGGGATCCCCATCTCATACAAATGATACTGGAAGATGATATGGTTGTTAATCTAGGCAAATATTGAAAGCTTTCTATCTCTTGCTTCACGCTGTTTGTCTATCAGGGCAACCCAGGCAACTCCAGGCTTAAAACCTCTACATAATCAGTGGTGTAGTGGGAAGTCTGAAAGTGCAGATGCTCAACATTATAGTCCTGTAGGCTCCCCACAACTCCAACAATTCTCTGGCCACACTCTGGGCACAATACTTCATTAATGTTTATATAAAACTGCTATAAGAAGCCAAATAAACTGTTACCATCACTTAGTCTGAAATGGAACATAATGTACACCCCTTTCAGAATGAAAAGGACTTGCACACTGTTTATCATACATGCTTTTGCTGCCGTTAAGCATTTGGAAGGAGACCATCTCTCCTTCCATCCTTCTACAGCGGAGGCGATCCCATCGCTTGAGCTCTGCTTGGATGCTGTGCTGGGATGGATGAAGGACAATACACTGATGCTAAAGCCAAACAAGGCAGACGTCCTCCTGGTGAATGCCCATAGTTTCTGTGGGTTGGGGACCCCTCTCTTTTTGGGGATGGGCTACTCTATCTGTTATGGATGAACTTTGCAGTCTGGACATCCTTTTTGACCCAGTGCTATCAATGGAATGCCAGGTAGTATCTGTGGTCTGTTCTATCATTTCCACCTAACTGTGTCTCTATCTTAACAGTGGGTCCCTTACCATGCTGGCCCACACAATGATTATCTCAAGATTAGACTACTGTAACACTATTTACTGTCTGTGGGTCTTCTAAAGAAACTTCTGCTGATCCAGAATATGGCAGCCAGATTTCTGAGTGGAGTAAACAAATGCTATTGTATCTCCATATTCTGGCTGCCTTACACTGGTTACCATTTTGTTTCCATGCCAGTTTCAAAGATGCTGACAGACAAGGCCCTAAATGCTTTGGGATATTGATACCTGGCAGAATCCCTTCTTCCAGTGAGATCTACCTGAGTTACTCATTCTTCCCAGGCAAGACTGTTGAGAGTGTTGATCCTGAGTGAGGCCCAGAAAGAGAAGACCAGAAATTGGGCCTTCTTGGCAATGGCTCCCCACCTTTGGAACAATCTCTTGCCTGAAATATGCCTGGCCCATTCACTGGGAATTTTCAAGAGCTATTTGAAAACTTGGTCACTTAGACAGGCTTTCCCAGATATAATATCATCAGAGCACAGAGGTTTCATTTATCTGTTCTGACTAGAGATGGGCACGAAATGCCAAAATGGCATTTTGTGTTCATTATTAGGGCCCTGGGGCCCGTTTTGTTCTGTTTCCATTTTTCAGGCCCCCGGGGCCCGCTTTGTTTCCATTTCTTCGTTTTTCGGGTGTGGCAAGCTGTGCCCGCAGGGAACCCTCCCAGGGCCGGGCGCCACCGGAGCTGGAGGCATGCGGGCTGGGAGAGTGTTCCCACGGCTGCAGGGAGCCCCCCGGGGCCGGGGCAAGCCTCCTGGGAGAGCTGTCCCGCAGCGACAGGGAGCCCTCCTGGGGCCGGGCGCTGCCGGAGCCAGTGGCAAGCCTGCTGGGAGAGTGATCCCATGGCCATGGGGAGCCCTACTGGAACCGGGCGCTGCTCTGGTCACCACCCCCAACAGGCTGCCACCCCTGGAGCACCACCGAGTGCCGCCGTCCCTTGGGCCCCCTCCCCAAGGACTAATCCACCGCTCTGTCTGCCACCCCCATCAGGTCACTACCCCAGAGCCCCATGCAGTGCCGCCCTACTTGGGGCCCTTCTCCCCGGGAACCACTCCGCCCCGCACCCCCCTGGGCCTAGACCTGGGAAACCTGTGGGGGGTGCCGCTGCACTCCCCCCATGCTTCAATGACGCCCTCCGCTCCTGCTTCTGAGCTGGCTGCTTTGCCATGTGGCCAAGATGGCACCAGGCGCAGCTGAGCTCCAGTGTTCTCCCCTCCAAAGCCTGCAGAGTGCCGACGAAGAGGCCGAGATCCTGGAGCCCAGCCCTCATAAGGGCTTGGATCCCACCTCTTCTGGTGAGACCGGCAAAGTCTTGCGTCGGCTCTGGCGGGGAGGGGGCAAAGAGGCTCCGCCAGGCCCAGTCCCCTCTTGCCGCCCTCCGCTGCCCCATTTTTCATTGTGTGAGTGGTGCGACGCCAGTAACGGAAACGAACAGAACCAAAGAAAATTTTCTTGGTTCTGTTCGGTTCGAGCCTGCCCCATCGCAATGGTTGTTATTCGTGCTGTTACATAATGGAACGAATAACGGAGAACGGTAATGGAAAAAATTGTCATTTCGTGCCCATCTCTAGTTCTGCCTAGCTTTTATCATTTTTCATGTGGTCTTTCTCTAGATTCATTAGTTTCTGCTAATTGATATATTTAATTTCATGCTGTATAATTTTTATATAATGAATTTACCTGAAGTGTTAATTGTTATGTCATTTATTGTGAACCTCCAAGAGTAGCCTTGTAGCCAGATGGTGGTATAGAAGTAGAATGAATGAATGAATGAATGAATGAATGAATGAATGAATGAGTTAATGAATTGGGTGTTCCTATGAACAGATTTGCTGATCACGAAATATGGTGTTGCAAATGCCACAGCCATGATGTAGGGTGAAAGTGGCATCTAGGACATAATGAGCAATGGGCCTTTCATAATGACAACTCCCATTACCTGTTTGGTTCCAGGCACCACAAAATTCAAACTGTTAATAGAGGCTATGACCTGGCACTTCCATTTAAACTAGACATGGGCACGACCACCAAAAAAAAATGATGTTTTGAGTTTTCATTTGTCGGAACGGGTCCGTTTTGGGTTGTTTCCGTTTGTCGTGAAATTTTTCAAAAATTTGTCATTTCCGTTTGTCGTTTGTCATTTCCACCACGATTTAGCGCGATTTGACTTCCCAGAGCATAGGGGCGTCCTGCAATCAGGGACGGCGCTAGGTGTTTTTGCGCCCTAGGCGCCGGGCGGGGTGGGGGGGCGGGCGAGTGGGCGGCCGGCGGCCGTGGGCGGGCGAGTGGACGGGTGGCGGCGTGGGCCGCAGGCGGGTGGCGGCGCGGGCGGACTGGCGAGTGGGCAGTTAGGATATCACTAAGGATAGAGGTTCTGTTCTTGGCTTGCACCCCAAATGTGTGTGTGTGCAAGCAAATTGAAGTTGGGAAAATAGAAAATAAATGGTAGTATATAATATATATTTAAAATAAATCCACACCTCCCACTCCCAGTCGAACCTCCCCTTTTATCCAATATCAGAAAAAAAAATCCTCACAAACTGCCAGAGAAGAAATAAAGAATAAACTGCTATTCCCTTCAGCAGACAAAGCTGCAGGGAATCAAAGAAATTATTTTCTCAATTCAATTCCCTCCCTGCCTGCCTAACTTAAATCCTAAAGCCTCCAGCCTCCCTCCTCAATCTCGATTGGATCACACCAGCACCAGCAGCCAGCCCTCCTCCCTCAACCACATCCATACACCCGACTGCAATTTCTGGAAGGTGCCTCGGTTTTTTATGCCCTCTGAGACATCCAGAAGTGTCAGTCAAAAACCTGGCAATGCCATTGGTGGAATTGTTCCAAAAATTTGCATGGTTCCATCCCATGCCCAGCCCAAATGGGCAGGTCTAAAAAAATAAAAAATAAAATAAAATAAAATAAAATCAATACGACGTTTTATTGCTATAAAAAAACCCACTGCTGCTACTATTAAAATTCAGGCATTTAAAATAAATAAATTTCACATGTTTCTGTGGTGATTTGGTGTGTTTTTTTACCACAATTTCAAAAGAAAAATTGTGATCGCCATTTTGGATCCCCCCCCACCGCATGGCATGGCGAGACGATGAGGATGACCCCCCCCCCCAGCCTGGTGCAAGCAGCCCAGGACAGGAGAAGAGGGGGGGAAAGGCCGGGGACCCCCCAGAAACCACCCCTCTGGTAGGTGGCAAAGCCTCAGGCAGGCATATTTTCGCCTGCTTTTTTGGCCGGGAGTTGGGTTTTTTTTAAAAAAAACCTTTTAAAAACTTTTTCTGTGCTTCACATTGCGCGATCGCCGCGATGTGACAAACGGAAACAAAAAACCCGACCAAATTTTTCTTTTTTCGGTTCGAGTTCGAGTTCTGACATCTTAATTATCGTTACCGTTTCCATTACGTAACAGAAACGATAACTGAAAACGGAAATGACAATTTCGCCGAGTCATGCCCATGACTAATTTAAACACATGAGTATGATATTTGTCTTCTTCCACATCTTTCAGCAGAAAGTTTGAAAGCACATTTTAGGATAGCAAATAGTGAGTTGAATCTATTCTTGTAGCATCTTTTAGGATAAAGATTTGGATGCAGGGAAGGACATCTTCATGTGGAAATATCTGTCTTATTAATCCTAGCTACTTTACCCAAAAAGGAAGGGAAGGGAAGGAAAAGAGGGGAGTACTTAGTCTGCATGTCTAATAAAAAGTGCAGATCTGTGAAGTTAGGAAAGGAAGTTTTACTATTTTCAGGTATAAATTCAGCACCTCAGCTTCCCCATCAGTGAATCATGTAATGCACTAGAAAAGATTACTTTCCCTGTAATTTATCTATCTAGTTTCTTGTTCCTACTCCTGTTTCTTAGAAGTGTCATAATAAATTATTCAGATGTGCTGAAGGAAAATGCAAGCAACCCTTGTAGGATAATTCTTCCATCAACGTTCTCCAACCTGATGTCATCCTGATATGTTGGACGTCAACTCCCATCATTCACTGCCCATATGGCCATTGGCATCCAATTCATCAGAAGGGGGTCAACTTAAATATGACTGGCAATTGACACTAATTGTCTGGTTTATTGATTCCTTTTGTGTTGTTTACCATATGTTTAGATTTTTCAGTCTCAGAACTCTGTACCTTGAAGGAGTGAAGTTTGGCTTTTTGGATTGGCACCCAGAATTAGAAGGAATGTTTGCTTAAGCATATATAATAAGGAGCAATATGCCATTTATATATTTACTGCATATGATATTGGCACTCTTGGTACCTTCTAATAAGCTCATAACAACATTTTTTATGGTTTATGATGTCAATTAAAATTCCAAATTATAGTACTTGTAAACTATGGATGCCCTACTAAGAAGGGGATTCACTCATGGAGAGGAAAGGAGATGTGTGTGTGTGTGTGTGTGTGTGTGTGTGTGTGTGTGTGTGTGTGTGTGTGTGTGTGTGAGAGAGAGAGAGAGAGAGAGAGAGAGAGAGAGAGAGAGGGAGAGGATGCACAGCACACACATTTGTTTTAGACCTACAAAGTTCAGTAAGTTCAAACACTGCTTGCACACATTGTCTCATTCCTTGTATTTTACAGACAAGAGGTAATGATCCTAACAGTAACTGCCCTGAAGCATCAGTGAAGTGAAAAATTGAGGAGTTGTTTTCCCATGTAATTTGATTCTGTACAGCTGGATCAATAGTCAATATTTTCAGGTCTTTGCTAGAAGCCAAACATGGCCTTCGCTTCATTTTAATGACTATCCCTTTTCTTCTTATTGGTTGAGCAAAGAAAGCTATGGGGTATAAACACAGAAAAAAAGAGCTAAGTGAAATTGGTTCTTCTTTATGGAACCCTGTGGAACTGGGAAATAAATAATAATTTAGTGCTGTCTAGTTGATTCTTGTTGTGATGCTTTCCAGGGGTTTTCTAGATAGAAGGTACTCAGAACTGGTTTCCCATTCCCTTCTTCTAGGGGCATCCCGAGACTGTGCAACTGGTCCAAGGCCACACAGGCTGGTTTTTCTCCCAGGAGGCACAGTTGGGGAACTGAACTCCCAATCTCTGGCTCTGTAGCCAGATAACTAAATCACTGTTGAAAACAATGGGCAGGAAATGAACTTTTGGTTCATTTCATTATTTGTTTCGTAACATAACAAAATGAATAACAAACTGCCCCCTGTAAGAAAAATGAAACAAAACGAAATGGAAATTTCTGTTTCGTGTCATTTCTATTGTTAACTGCCCAGAGTTCCCTGGGAAGATGGGCTGTATACAAATAAAATAAATAAATAAAATAAATAAATAAATTTCATTTTTTGTTCCCCCAGTGTCTCCTACCTAGGTGAAACGGAGTGGTCCTGGTCCAGTCCTCCTGGCTGTAGTGTGGGCGGCAGGAGAAAAAAAAAACAAAGCCAGCGGTCCTGCGCTACAGCTGGTAAGTGGGCCACATGGTTGGCAGTAAAAATAAATAAATAAATAAATAAAATAAAATAAAATAAATAAAATAAAATAAAATAAAATAAAATAATAATTTAAAAAATTACCTGATCCGGCCTGTGTGCCGCTGAACCAGCCCGTGAGTATTGGACTGGACCCACGGGTTGCCGAACAGCCTGCGGGGTGGCTGAAAAAATATATATATATATATATAAAATAATAATATGGACTAGTTATTAATCCTTGACTCATTCTCAAGGACATAAGGTATCCATCAGTATGTTCTTAAAATATGTGCTATTCCTAGTAAGACAACCTTGTAGTGTAATGGTTCAACTGCTGTACTGCAGCCAAACCTGTGCTGGGGGGATGCAATGTATAGCCTGTATAAGTAAAATGTAAATCACACAGAGAGTCCTCAAGGCATTATGGGGCAGTATATAATCAGAATACTTTCTTCTTCTTCTTCGTCTTCTTCGTCTTCTTCTTCTTGTATGATTTCATTTGCAGCTAGAGTACAAACACACTTTTCTAGGTCTCTGATAGAGATGGGCACGAAATGAGCGATTTTTCATTTTCATTTTCATTTTTTCATTTCGTTACGCAACGAAAACGAAACAAATTTTTTAAAAAACAAAACAAAAATGAAAACGAAACGACCAAATTTGCTGTGTTTTTCGTTTTCGTTGCAACAGATGCATTGAACTAAAAAGAATGCTAACGAAACAGCAATTTTTCATTTTCGTTTTCATTTTTTTTCGTTTCGTTACCTAACGAAATGAAAATGAATTTTTTTGCAAAAAATGTCACGAAAACGAAAACGAACCAAAACGGACTCCTAAACGACCAAACGACAAACGAAACACGTTTTTTTGCGTTGTGCCCATCTCTAGTCTCTGATACTGCACCTAAAGCATCAATTACAATCAGAACAATTTTAGTATTTATTTATTTATTTATTTATTTATTTATTTATTTATTTATTTATTTATTTATTTATTAAATTTATATACCACTCCATCTGTCTACACGGCTGCTCTGGGTGGTTTAATTTTCTTTAACCATGATCACTCTTTCTCAATGTATAAGTCTTTGTATTTGTCAGTCTTTTCAAATTTCTTCTTCTTCTGCAATGAAATGAACCCACAAAGCTTGGCTCAGTAACCCAGATGTCATGAAACAAGAGGGAACAGAATGTATTGGGTGCAAAGGTGTTCAGGTTGCTAGTTTACACTCCCAGTTTTAAGTCCTTTTAAGGGCTTTATGCAGAAAGATAAGGAAGGCAGTTCTTAAACAACAACAACAACAACAACAACAACAACAACAACAACAACAACAACAACAATAATAATAACAATAATAATAATAATAATAATAATAATAATAATAATAATAATAATAATAATAATAGACTCTCTCTAGCACAGCAAGTAAACAAGTTGACACATGGATTATGGGAACTAGCAACAAAAAAAATTGTGTTGAGAAAAGCCATAAGGATGAAGTGCATAGCTGAAGAACCCCTTAAGAAATTAAACATTGCAATCTCTATGCAGATATTTTAATGACAGAAACTGGGAAACTAGGAGAGGGGAAATGTTAAGGCTGTCACATAAGTTTTGCAGAGACTGTTTAAATCAATCCTGTGTTTTAAATTTGCTTACTTCAGTGAAAATGTGGCACAGCTTTGGCAATCTCTTACTGAATATCAAGTTTCTTTATGTGCTTTTGACTTTCCACAACAGGTTCCCTTTTCCAAAGATTGTGAGCACAGAAAATGAGACTCAGCTATATGTGGAGAAAGGATTAGCTGTGGTAGACACACAGTGGTGCATTTCTGCCTTATGTGCATTCCTAATGGAATTCACCAGAGGTGCAGCAGATTTGCTTCCTCCACCTATGACCAGGAGGACTGCGGTCACCTGTAACTCATCCGAAGTGGTCACCTGTAACTCTGTTCAGAGCCTTTATTTGTAGGTTATCATGATTACTTAGTACATTAAAGTATTGGAAGAATAATAGTTTGCCAGTAATTTTCAGCTGAGCACTGATAAGCAGTTTTTAAACAACACTTTTGTTAACAGTAACTCAAAGGACAGTTTTATGTGCTGACTTTCCTAGAATCTTTGTGGTCCTCTGATTCATAAGGTGGACAGTGATACTGGAGGTGTGCATTCATGCCCTTGTTGCAGTTGGACATTTGGTTGGTGACTTTAAGTAACATGTCCCCCTCAGTCCAATGTAAAACAGAATACCAATCAACTTTAAAGGAGTTCATGTATATGAAATTAATACCTTTTTTGCCAACCAGAGACCATTTGGTAGTTGGGCAGCATTTTTTGTAAATAAATAAATAAATAAATAAATTGTTTACCAACGAAAGCACCAGTTGGCTTGTGACGGATATGAAACATGTCTATTTTATATAAAGACATAAAACGTGTTTAGAAAACTACTTTAAAATCATCTCTTTTGCTGAGGCTCTAAACAATTATATATGAAGAGAGGTTAAGAGACTTGATGGCACCGAATACCTTTGCAGGTATTTACACAATTGTACAGTGAAAAGATGGTTGAGATGGTTGAGACTATAACAGGATATAGTTACCAAAGTTCTATCAAGTAGGACCATCTCTAACCACAATGCAAAAAAGTAATTTCACAGCTTAAATGGCTGAACTTCTGAATATTTATTCTGTATTCTATTTTGGTATATCTTCAAAATACTTTTACTGCCAGACATCTTTGCAAGCACATGTTCCTGTTTAATAAGGAAGAAGCTAAACATTTAACTCAGATTTGATTGTCAGATTAAAAAGTTCAGATAGTCCAGACCTAGAGTTGATTTCCCCTTTAAAAACTTATCTCAGGAGCCTAGTTTCAAAAATCCTGAAATAATGTTTACTGAATGCACTCAGGGATGGGACAAACATACCCAATGTGTGCTTTTGTAATGAAGAAATACAGTAGTACCTCTACTTACAAGTTTAATCTGTCCCGAATCCATGCTCATAAATTGAACAACTCGTAAGTAGAGCAGGCATATCTAAAAATTAAAAATAAATAAATAAATAAATAAATAAATAAATAAATAAATAAAACAAAAAATTGTAAGTAGAGCAGACCACATCTAAAATTCATAAGGCAGCAGTTTAAACACCAACGGTTTTCCACTCTTAAGTTGAATTGCTGGTAAGTAGAGCCACTCATAAGTAGAGGTACCACTGTACATTGAAAATGCCTTAGAAAATTGTGTGCTAATACCCTGGACATATTGCATATGGGAAAATAGAGGACTGTTTACCCTAAAGTAAACCAAGTTTTTGACTCACTTCTCAATAGCAGCAAACTTCCATTGACCTATAATTCTGCCTTACCCACAGATGATACATTGTATTATCTGCCTAGCAAGCCTGCATCATGCATGCTCAATTTATTAAAAAAGTCAATGGTTTTCTCATTTGAAAGGCTTTTTTGTTTTTGAAGTTCAATATTTCAGCCCTTGCACTTGGGTTAGTTACTTTTTTTTTTTTGAAAAGTGGGTGGGATCAACAATTTTCTTTCAAGATAAAGAAGACTTGTCTTTTTAATTTGTACTGGGTATTTTATATCTGGGAACATTGAGGATCACTTGTTTATGCATGGGGGGAAAGTTCTAATTTTGGAAAATTATAATTTAAAAGAAAATCTATTTTCCAAACCTCCCCAAATTTGGTACAGAGCAATAGCAGATTGTCTGGTACACCTGGGCCAATTTTGGTGCTGATGAAAATTCCAATTTCAAAGTTATAATTTATGTTTGAACTGGCCTGTAGTTAGATTTGCCTTGTAGAATGTTATCTGGAAGTTGAGTCATGGCAACTGGACTTCGTTTCTTGAGAGAGCTAAATCTTTCACTACTCATCCAAGCAGCTTCATCAGTCTGACGAAGCTGCTTGGATGAGTAACGAAACGTTTTGATTTCTCAAGAAAAATCCAGTTGCCAAGACTCAACTTCCAGATAAACTCACCTGGATGACTTAGAATCTTCACAGACATCTTGAAGAATGTTGATTTGTTCTGCTCAACAACATAATTTTTGTTTGTTGTAAATGTGGAAAGGCAGCTACTTCACAAAAAGTCACTTTTAATGTGGAAAAAGTGATTTAGGGAGACGCTAGGTGCTCCTTCACTCTCATGGTGGAGAGCAATAGGATAAATAATACTGAAGAAGAGGTACAATGTCAAGACAGTTTGAAATGAGGAATGAGGAATTATGTGTGTATTCTTCACATCATTAAACTTTATGGCCAGGATTATTTTGGAATTACTATACGGGGAATATCGATTGCTTAACCAGCCATGGTTATTTGGCAAAACACCTGATTTTGCAGTTGCTTCCATGTGTGGATATCTCAGCAGGAGCCATACATCACCGTTTTAATGGTCCAATGAATGAACCAATGTCTGTCAAAAACTGTACCTTTAATTAGGGGAATGAGTACTCATGTATCCATTCAAATGCAGCATATGAACAGGTCAGACAGCTGTGACATTAAGAATATCAGAAGGGCTTGCAGTACCAGATACAGGTTATGTGTGTCAAGAAAATGCAGTAGATGACTAGTTATTGGTTTTTGTAAACTCTACAGAACTCTCACCAAGATGGTGAGGCAACAGTGGGATTTACTGTCTCACCTGCCAAAATAACAGTGTTACCCTGGAGTACTATGTGGTCCAGCTTGAGGGGAAGGGGAATTGTTTGCTGCTTCACTCAAGGCAGTAAAATGCTAATTGGCCCTCTGGTGCTGCTATGGTAATTTCCCTGGTTTTCCTTCAGACATCATAGATAATCCCACATCACCCTTTTCTCTGCCTTTGAAAGGTTGCTCTAAACCACCATCCTCCCAAACTGGGCCAAATGCAGAAATAAAATAAAATAGACCTGCCCTACATCCAATACAAATTAAATACACTGCATTTTACAGACCGCTACATGTCGACCTTTAACATCCAATTAGAGATGGGCACCAAATTATTTTTGTTTCATTTTTTTTTTTTTGTTTTGTTTCAGAATGAATTGAAAAACCAAATGATTTTTAAAGAAAAACAAAACAAAACGAACTGGAAATTTTCTATTTGTTCTACTTTGTTTTTTGTTAGATTTTCCATAGGAATGCATTGAGCAATGCATTCCTATGGGAAATCACTTTAAACAACCTGTGCTCCCCCCCCCCCGCCGCCATTAAATTGAGGGTAATGGCACAGGTTTTTAAACTTTTTTTTTTTTTTAGCCACCGAAGCAAGCGGTGACTATGGACATCTCTGCTTGCTTTGGTGGCTAAAAAAAAAAAAGTTTAAAAACCCGGCGCTTCCCCTCAATCAATCAGGCGTGTTGGGGGGAATGGCGTTGGGATTTAAAATACAATGAAAAACAAAAATAAATGAAAAGCAAAACATAAAAGAAAACAAAATGCGATTTTGGCATTTCATGCCCTTATCTATATCCAATGAACATAAACCAACTGCTGAATTATGTAACTTGTGGTAGCGACTTGCATCTAATTAATGAGGTATAATTTCTGTCCCTGACCATGTCCCTGATTGCATGACATGATTAGTAACATGCCAACGAATGCAAGTGTTACCATGTTAGTTAGTGGCAGTTTGAGGCCACTACTTACACCATTTCACTTACCAAGAATTGGATTCTGGTCAAGGTGGGAAGCACTGGGGCTGATGGATTTAGATCACCAGCCATTTCCTCTTATATAATGGAAACGTTGGCACAGAAACATGTAATGGTGCATTTTGCTTTCAATTAGTTATTAGTTATTCTGTGGGTAAAAAGTTGGTGATTTTGGTGCATTTAGCTTCATGTTTGCTTTCCTGCATCTAGTTGAAGGCCTTATAGGTCCTTCCCAAAATTATAGAGAAAGGAATAAATCTCAATGTGTGAAATATTACAATTTCATGTTGCTGTACACAGTTAATGATGGGACAGAGAGAAGCTCACTGAGAAACTAAGATGAAAACTTACATCTCTAGCAGCTGCAACCAGGCTCTCATCCCTCCCCCCCCTCATCCCACAGGTAATTACTTGAGCCATAAAGTTGGGAGGACAGACAGAGACTGTGTCTCTGGTGCCACACTTAGCACCGCGCTTGGTGCCACAGATATTGCTCAAATTCCAGAAAAAGACAACATGCAAGGCAATGTAGGCAAAACTATTGTTACTGTTTGGGGTAATGGAAGATATAGCCATCATAACATTCCTCAGCAGTCAGCACTACAGAAGAAGGAAGGACTACAGAGTATTGATAACTCCCGAGGTACATACAAATTTGAATTCCTCTGAAAAAAGTAGTGACAGGATCCCTGGACTGAAAACTTTGTTAGTAAATGCAAGATCAGTGAATGGGAAATTAACAATCATTCAGGGCCAGATCCTACAAGAATGTGAAAATCTCACATGCATCACAGAGAGTTGGCTGGATGAGGGTGGAGGCATCAGCCTCACTCAGCGCTGTCCTGCAGGTTTCTCTGTGGAACAGCAGGCCAGACCGGATGGTGGTGGTGGAGTGGCAATAATCTACCACAACTCCATCCCTCTTGCTAGATGCCATGTTCCCCAATTTCCTGGTTTTGAATGTATGTACTTAAAAGTTGGAGCCAGGGACAAGATAGGAATTCTCTTGGTGTATTACCCTCCCCATGACACAATAACTTCTCTACCTCAGCTCACTGAACTGATAACAGGGATGATGTTTGAGTCCTCATGGCTCAAAAACAATACGTCCCATAAGGTTGATGAATCCAGATGGTTTTTTAACCACCCTTGGGGAGTTCCCTACCTCTCCTATGGGTGATTCTATTGAATCCTTGGTGAACTCTGGAATGGGGAAATGAGCAAAGCCATTGACTGGGTAGCTCCTAAATATGTCCTTCTCAAAATAGACCCAAATTGGTGGCTTGGTTTACTGGGGAGTTGGAAAAATTGAAATGGGTCGCCCGTAGAGCTGAAAGGCATTGGCGGAAAACCCAAATTGAAACAGACAAAGAAACAGTGAAAGGCATTTGGAAGGCTTACTCCACAGCAGTGGCAGCAGCAAAGAAATCATTTTTCTCTACCACCATTGATTTGGCCCAAAATTGCCCAGGGAAGCTTTTCAGAATAGTCAAAAGTCTGCTGCATGCTGACCCATGGGCAGATAACACAGACTACTCTGTATCTTGCTATGGAGAATTTGCACAACACGTTACAAGCAAAACTGAACAGATCTGGGCTACCTTGGATGCAGCTATTTATCCAGAGCCTGTAAATAAAACACCCCACACTACTTGTCCTGCATTAATGGATGACTTTCAGGACCAACAGCTTGATGATGTGGACAAGACCCTTGGGGAGGTAAGGGCCACCACATGTGTGTTGGATCCTTGCCCCTCATGAATCATAAGAGCTTCCAAAGAAGGTATGGCAGACTGGTTAGGAAGAGTAGTGAATGCCTCCTTACAACAGGACAGGATTCTGGCATGCTTAAAGGAGGCAATAGTAAAACTACTGTTAAAAAAACCCTCCTTAGACCCAATGATACTGAACAATTACCAATCAGTATTGAATATCCCATTCTTAGGGAAAGCTCCTGGTCAGTTGAAAGGGAGAACAAGGGATAGGGATGCAACCTGTTATGGATGGGGTCACCCTCAAACTGAAAAATCAGGTGTGCAGCTTGGGGGTGCTC
Source organism: Phrynocephalus guinanensis (assembly GCA_037367245.1). Lineage (NCBI taxonomy): Eukaryota > Metazoa > Chordata > Lepidosauria > Squamata > Agamidae > Phrynocephalus > Phrynocephalus guinanensis. The sequence continues at coordinate 43,000,260 of CM074739.1, forward strand.
TTGGACTCACCCTTGAGCTTGGATGCCCAGGTCACGGTTATGGTCAGGAGCGCATTTGCACAATTAAGGCTAGTACACAAGTTGTGCCCCTTTCTTGAGAAACCAGGTTTGGCCACAGTGACACATGCCCTAGTGATGTCCCGGATAGAGTAGTGTAATGTACTCTATATGGAACTACCGATTAAAACAGCTCCACTGGCTGCCAATCAGCTATTGGGCACAATTCAAGGTGCTGGCCTTGACCTACAAAGCACTGTATGATTTGGGTCCTAGCTACCTCAAAGATCGAATCTCACATCACAATATGAACCAACTTGGGTGTTAAGGTCATCAGGAGAGGTCTTTTTCTCCATCCTACCACCCTCACAGGTATGTCTTGTGGGAACCCATGAAAGGGCCTTCTCGATTGCTGCACCCAGACTCTGGAACTCCCTCCCACTAGAGGTCAGGACTGCCTCATCTGTGTTGTTCTGGAAACAGGCAAAGATCTTTCTCTTCGGGCAAGCTTTCCCTGAATGATGGACTACCATTAGGTGTCTTTTATATGAATCTATAGGTTCACATAGACCTTGTGTTTATAACTACTTATAACCTTGTAGCTTTAATATAATGTTGTCTATTAATGCTGTAAGATGTTCCTCAATTCTTTGTTCTTAATACTTGAACATGTCTTAATTGTATTGGACTGTATATTATTCCTCATTACTGTAAGCTGCCTTGGGCCCTTTTCCAAGGAGAAAGGCGGGGTAAAAACACTCGAAAATAAATAAATAAATAATATTTTCTCTATATACTGTACATATTTTCAAAATCCTTTAAAAATGCTTTATGCATTAATGTCCACCAAAGTTGTAAATTTTCAAACGTAAGAAATCTTCTGAGAGGTTTAAAAGTTATTCATTATAATATCAAGACCCCCAAATATTATGTTAATAATGCATACATTTTCACAGTCAGAGTGTTGAGTGTTTGTTATTTGCTTGAATTTCATTGCAGTGAGCAGTCATTAACTTTTCGGGAACATTTTAGATGCATATCATGGTATGACACACAGGCATTCTTCAAATCATCCTTAATATTTGAGCAGTGTTTGCATTTAGGAAAGCAGTAAAGGCATTCAAACTTTATGACCACTGGTTCCTGATTTACCTACATTTCTTTTTTAAGCCACACTCTGCAACATCTGGATTTGCTTTGAAATGTTACAAATGGGGATTGTGTGCTCACTCAGTATATAATGCCATGGCAAATGACAAGGTCTGAAATCCAAGAAAGTGCTTTTGCTCAGTGTATGAGCCTAAGTAGAAACCTTCAGCACAGTCTCTTCAAGGCTAACGTTTCTCATTCCCAGCAAAAAAGATTAGAGAACACATTTTATGCCAGTATCCATTTGCTATACAAACTCTATATCTATATCTGTCTATAAATTATTTGCTCCAGATCAAGTTAATAAAATGTAATGCATTTGCTCAAAGGAAGGGATTGATAGAGAGACTATCTTAAGTTAGTCAAGTACTTGTGTAAATTGTAAAAGAACTTTGATATGATACATTACATTTTCATGCCGTGGTTAACGTTACTAGGGAAACTCAATCTTGTATGCCATGTTCAGTTCCTCTGACTCACGTACTCAGTCCTCCTTAGAATAATATGACATTATAATCTGTTGGAAGGGGGGGGGGGGGGGAGAATCCACAGAGAGTAAACAGCACAGGATATGCATAACCACTTCCTAGCAGAAAAGGCAAAAGACTCAGAAAGGGATTCATTTATACAGACTTCCATCTCGTTAGTAGTCCTGGAATCTGTGCTCATTTGAAATACATTTATGAATGGTACCTTAAAACACTCATGGCTTCTTGGGGAACATGCCAAATAGACGTTCACGGCAAGTTAGCCATGCATGAACTATAACTGAATGTCAAGCAGCCTACCAGAGGGAATAAAGCCAATACAGTGTGACTTCAGAGTGTGTTTTAAAAGGCATGATTGTATGCATTTATTTCATTCAGTAACCCATTGCAAGCTAATATGTGTAGATAAATATGAATATGGATTTTTGTATATAGAGATATCCATATAGATGTCAATTAGACATGGGCACGACTCGGCGAAATTTCCGTTTCCGTTTCCGTTTGTCGTTTCCGTTACGTAACGAAACGACAAACAAAAATTGAGCTGGAAATTGAACGAAACGAAACGACCCATGAAAATTGTGGTCATTAGTTTCGTTTCCGTTACTGGCGGCGCGCAATGAAATGAGCTGTTTTTTAAATGTTAAAAAACGCCCTGGACATCCATAAAAATGCAGCGATAATTATTTATACTGTCTGATAATACCTACCAGGGGGGTGGGGTCCTTAAAACGTGCATTTATGTCTTTTCTCAGATCGCTGTATTTTTTTTCCTTTAAGGGGAGTTGGGGAATGGGGACATTGACCCAAAATGGCTCCCATATGCCTAATATTGATTTCTTGGGTATTAAAACGCCCTGGACATCCATTAAAATGCAGCGATAATGCGAGAATTATTTGAAATTATTACCTACCAGGGGGTTGGGGTCCTTAAAACATTTGGTTTTGTCTTTTCCCATCGCAATGTATTTTTCTTTTCACTTTAAGGATGACAAAATCCAGCCACTCCAGCCACAACATGGAGGCAAGCCATGTGATGGGATCATGTAAATTCTTGGAAAACTTCAACCAATAGCATGCCCAGGTTGCAGACTGGGCAGGTCTGGCAGCCACAGAGGGCATAAAAAGCTCTGGCAGCCCCTGGAAATGCTTTAAAATCGCGCAAAAGCGGGTAGAAACGACAAACGAAAAAACAAAAAACGAAACGACAAAGTTTTGAAAAATTTCGTGAAAAACGGAAACGACCTGAAACGGACCCGTCCCGAAAAACGACAACTCGAAACATAATTTTTTCTAGTCGTGCCCATCTCTAATGTCAATACACTGCAGATATATAGTAGATTTTGACACACAGACAGACAGACAGACAGACAGACAGACAGACAGACAGACAGACAGAAATATACCGTGTTTCCCTGAAAATAAGACACTGTCTTATCTTAATCCCCCCCCCCCCAAGAAGATACACTAGGGTTTATTTTTGGGGTAGCTCTTATTTTCGGGGAAACAGGAACTGCAAGCAAACATGTTACAAAGTACAGTAACTTTGGTGGTCCAAGCAAAGGGGGGAAGGACCATGGATGGAAAGGGAGGGGCAATGTGCACTCTTTGTGTGTGTGTGTGTGTGTGTGTGTGTGTGTGTGTGTGTGTGTGTGTGTGTGTGTGTGTGTGTGTGTGTGTGCAGGCACAGCCACACCCATCACTAAGTCTTATTATCGGCGTAGGGCTTATATTTAACAAATGCATAAAAATCCTGCCAGGGCTTATTTTTGGGGTAGGTCTTATTTTTGGGAAAACAGGGTAATATCCAAATGCAATTATATATCTCAAAATGCAATCAACCTATACAAACCTGTAGGATAACATATCTGGTAAAGGTTAAAGTTTTACATTGATTTTTAATGGGGTTTCAGTTTTATGTATTTATCCTTACGGGATTCCCAAAATGCTTAGATGTATGCTCAGCAAGTCTTTAGCGAATGTGACACAGCTTTCATCATCTACCTGCATACAATTCATTACAGCTTTTTGTTTCTAAAACATTGATATCTGTATCTAAAGCTAAAGCTAATAAACAATACAAAATTCTTGGTTGATCTGACATATTACTGAATATTGTAGATGGTAAGTGATGGTGTAATGTGGTGTAGTGTATTACCTAATATCTTGGACTTGTAAGAAGAAAAGGCAAGATATAAATGTAACAGAAAAATAAAGTAATGTTTACAGTACTGTGGGCTGTATTATCTTTTGGTTGTCTATTCATTTATAGTGCATCCTTATAGAAGTCATCTTGGAAATTTGCTACTGTATTCTGTGGCACTTACTGAGTGGACATAGAATCATAGAATCATAGAGTTGGAAGAGACCTCAAGGGCCATCTAGCCCAACCCCCTGCCATGCAGGAACCCCCATCACAATAGGTATGTAGACCTAAGGGATTTTGTGCCAAACTTTGAGATGGCCACTGTGTTGTAGTGGATTCTGTGTCAGTCTAGGACAGCGATGGTGAACCTTTTAGAGACTGAGTGCCCAAACTGTGATTCAAAACCTACTAATTATTTACTACGTGCAAATACAGCAATTTAACCTGAATACAGGTGGCTGTGAAGGGGCGGTGTCGGGTGCCTACAGAAAGAGCTCCTAGTGCCACTTTTGTCACCTGTACCACAGGTTCGCCAACACTGGTCTAGGACTCCAAAGACCTGAGTTCAGTTCCATGCTTGGCCATGGAAACTGACAAGGAGTAATGATGACAAAATGACTCCTTAAATATCTCGCATGTCTTGCAAACTCTGCTAAGATCACCATAAATCATAATCAGCTTCACTGTACACTAAATGGATGCAGCAGAGTTTAGTTATACCACAACATAAGTAAAGGTAAACATAAAGGTTCCCCCCCCCACACATGTGTGCTAGTCATGTCGGACTCTAGGGGTGGTGCTCATTTCCATATTCAAGCCAAAGAGCCAGTGTTGTGAAAGTTTATGGCCACATGGCTGGTATGACTGCAAAGAAACACAGTTTCACCTTCCTGCTTTTTATGGCAGTACCTTTTTATCTACTTGCATTTACATGCTTTTGAACTGCTAGGTTGGCAGGAGCTGGGGTTAACAGCAGGAGCTCGCTCCGCTGTGTGGCACCTGGGATTCGAACCACTGAGCTGCTGACTTTGCAGCGGACAGTTTTCGGAGCCTTAGTCCATTGAGCCACCACACCACAACATAACAAGCAAACAAAAGAATAAAACAATTCATACACAAAGATTAGACAAAATATAATGCAAAGAACAGGAGCACATCAAGGGTAAAAACCCAGGAAAGCAAAGGAAACCATAACGCAACTCATACAACATGACAGGCCAGGTGATCCTATCAAAATACCTTTGCCTGGCAATGACATGGCATCAAATCTCCAAGCTGAAAACGGAAGACAGAGTTGAATAATAAAACTGGCTAGATGTGCCTATGCACACAGGGTGGTCTTGGTTCCCAGTATCATCCAGTGAGCCCCTACAGGACAAAATCATTAATCTGCAATCCAGGTGATTTGGGGGCAAAATTGGCCATCTGTGGTGTTTCAGGTGTTGCACTCCTAATGGCAAGTATTTCACTGGTTCCTGATGAGCAGTAGTTGTGGTCATAGTTGTCATTATCACAGAAAACTCATAGGCCATGTATACTTTATATCAGGGTATTTAAGTTGCTCCTTGCTATGAGGTAAAAGCACAGATGTAATATAAGAGTGTCCGCTCATGTCAGGATTATGGGAGAACAGAATCCATGCTTGTTCTGCTGCTTCTATCAGCAATTCTGATCAACCACCGGCGTACAAAGGCTGCTCAGTCTGTCAAGAGAGCAGCAAAGCCTTGCTTTCCAAACCAGCCTTAGCTTGTCTTGGGGTAGGAAACTCTAAGTGACAATGTTTGATCTGCTCCTCAAGGTCAATAGGAAAAGACAGCTCTATTTTGATCAGGTGACTTTTAAAGACTTCCTGACATGCCATGCATGTGGCAGAGATGTCATTCATGAAGATGATACGGTTACCTGCTCGGAGGTGCAGCGGCAGGGCTGACAGCCTGTCCTTTGTGGCAGCTGACGTCTCCAAAAGGTCATGCCGAGCGGCTGCCGACAGACACATCAACTTGCAGCCAGGGATGGTGCCAAATGTGCTTTCCTTCTTACAGGCTGGATTCCAGCAGTTTGTAAATGTTCTGATCATTTTGTCTCCTGCTAAAGGCACTTTTCTGTGACTGGCATCCAACACTTTTTCCTGGCAAAAAGTGTGGCCTTACTTTGAACAGAAAAGAAGGCTAAAGAAACCAAAGGGAGATTGTTTAGATGCATGAGAAGGAGATGCAGAAGTTGGCAGAGGTTTTGCTTATAGAATCAGTCTGGGTTCCTTAAAAAAGAAAGAAACCATTGAAAAAGCAGCGTAAAAAGTGTTCTGCTTATATACCACTTCATAGTGCTTAAAGCACTCTCTGGGTGATTTACAATTTATTTATTCAGGCTACACATTGTCCTGCTCCCCTACCCTCGCCAAGCTGGATACACACATTTTACTGACCTTGGAAAGGTGGAAGGCTGAGTGAACCTTGAGCTTGCTACCCAAAATTGAACCCCAGATCGTGAGCACAGTTATGGCTGCAGTACAGCAGTTTGACCACTGCGCCACAAGGGTAAAAGTGGAACAATATACAGGAGTACAGTATTTGCTTCCAGCAGACTCCCGCAGACTACGCATTTAAGCTGCACTAAATGCAAATAGTATACTGACATCCAGCAGACTAAGAGAGAGGAAGAAAGCATGGCTTCTTTGGAATCAAAAGGAGGAAAGGGACAATTACTGCTGGATTGATTGACAGTGATGCTATCTCAGAAACATCCCTCCCAGCCAATGCTAAAGATAACCCCAGGCATCAATTAATTAAATAATGAATAAATAATTAATGTGAATGGAACCTATTACCTCAAGAAGTGGTAATTGCTCCAACACTGGAGGCATTAATAGAAATATGGACAACCACTTGGCAGATACCCTTTGATTTGTATTCCTGCATCAAGCTGGGTAAAGGTAAAGCTTCGTGCTGCCCATTCATGCTAGTAAGGGCAGGTCCATGGCCACGTGGGCAGCATGGCTGCAAGGAAACACTGTTTTACCTTCCCGCTTTTTACGGTGGTACCTATTTACTTGCATTTAAATGCTTTCAAACTTGCTTTACATGCTTTCAAACTGCTAGGTTGGCAGGAGCTGGGGTTATCAGCAGGAGCTCACTCTGCTGTGTGGCACCCGGGATTTGAACCACCAAGCTGCCGACTTTGCCGCCAACAGTTTTCAGAGCCTTAGTCCTCTGAGCCACCATGCTCCTTCCAACTTCACTATTCTATTATTCTAGGTATGAAATTTGAGTTGTAGTTCCCAAGTGAGTTTCCATGACTAAGTGGGGGTTCATAGCCTGCTCTCCAGTTGTCCTAGTCCATCACTTTTAATCTACTACTCCACGATGGTAATCCTACAATAAAAAATAGATTCAGACAATAACTTTTCAACAGAGAATGTCCATTCAGAATATTTAATCAAGCATGAGATTTAGCTGATTTGTTATGTAGATAGGAATAAATGACTGGAGATTTTTGTAGTTCATATGACAGTATTGCTGGCTTGATCCAGCACTCACCATGTTTACAGGCTCTTCAAAATACAGTACTCTTTACAAAAAAATTGACACAGAAGTGGTCATGCTGCTTGGGCCATTCTAGAAATAGTCATTTGAAAAAGTAACTTTTTCCAGTATTGTGCAGTGGCCTTCAGCCAGTCCCCCCATCCTAAATGTGATGGTTCTTCTCACATTGGCTTTCAAAAGAACCAAGAATTCTTGGGCAAGTTCTGGTTCATCCCTACATTGACACTCTTCAGGAGAACAGTGTGTTTGTGAATGCCTCCTCCAGCTGTGAGTTTCATTTCATACTGTGTATTGTGTTTCCAAAGAGACAAAAACATTTTGGCTTCCCCAAGATCAGAGCATTTCACTAAAGACAGTTCTCTGACTGAGCAATGCATGTGCAAAGGCTAAGCATGTTATAGAATGCCCTGTATAGTATTTCTAGTCAACATTACTGTGTATTTTTGAGAATATGAGGAACATTACTTTGCTGGCCTATACTCCCCAAAATCACCTCCAATGAGCTCTGGCATTTTTTTTCTTCAAAGGGGTTCCAGAAATGGGGTCGCAAGGTAAGTCGCAATTTTCTCCCACTCCAGACATTCATGTTGTCTTTCTCTTTTTCTTCTTTGGTTTTACTCCACCTAGTGGACTCTGGAGGAACACAACCTGTGTGGCCCAAGGAATTTCTGTTTCCTTGAATGAGAGGCCCTAAAATCTCCCCCCCCCCACACACACTGAATTATAGTAGCAGCTATTCCATGAAGTAACTCCGAGATCTCACTGGGTGCTGCCCGTCCAGATGGGTGGACATTAGATCTTCTTGGGCAGGAAGGGTTTCCTGAACAGGCACAGCTTGGTGAAACCACAAAGTCTCACGGAACTGTGGTGTCTTCCTAGAAATCAGGCCCTGCCCAAGATATTCTGCTGCCTGAGTTGGTGTGGCAAATCGCACCTCAACTCCCCAGCCCTCCCCAGGTCAAGGCGGAAAGTACCTGAAGGCAATCAAGAGTGGTACCTGAGGCAGAACATCTCATAAGTAAAAATTAGAGATGGGCACAAAACACCAAAATGACATTTTGTTTCATTTTTCATTTCAAATCGTTTCCTATGAAATGATTTTTTTTTTAAAAAAAGTTTCATTTTTCATTTCACTTCATTTTGTTATTTATTTATTTATTTATTACTTTTTTTTTACAGCCGACCAACCTGGCCAATTGGCGCTTTTTAAAAAAACATGTGCCGATCAGGTGTAGTGCAGGCCCGGCCGATTGGCACTTAAAAAAAACAACACCAAGGCCTCCCCACCACCTCGGAAGCCCTCCCTGTGGGGGTTTGGTGGCAGCAATGGCCATGCCAGGCAGCAGAAGGCCTCCCTGGCCTTAGGTAGGGGAAGACACCGGATTGGGGGAATGAAAAACAAAATGAAATGAACCAAAACTTTTCATTTCATTTCATTTCACTTTTCTTTGATGGCTCATTTCATTTTTCATTTCATTAGGAAAAAAACGAAAAATGAAAAATGAAACAAAAAAATCATTTTGTGCCCCTCTCTAGTAAAATGCATTTCTAATACATGGATTTTTGAGGAAAATGTGTCAGTCTGTATCGAAAAAAGTGTGAAATCTGGAATGCTGAAATGTCTGGCTTGGCATAAGGTTTTATGAGAAATGACTGCTCTATAAAAGCTGTGTAAATAAGATTTGTTAGTTTTTACGATGCTACAAGATTTTGTTGGTTTTGCTATAATACTGTACTTTAAAAGAACCAAAAATGTGCTGTCCTCTCTCTCCCCCAAAATTGTCTGCCTGAAGCTCAACTCAGTCTCGGCCAATGATAGTCTCATGGCTCTGAGTTTCTTTCCTCAGAACTGCTGTCTGTGTGCCAACGTAGACATGCTGAAGGTGCCCTCTCTGCCAGGGATATGCCCTTGCGAACAGTCCTGCTTATGAGAGATAAAGAGGACCTCTTTACATCTGAGCCTTGAGCTGGACTGTTGCATTCACAGCTACCCCATATTTGGGGTAGCCAATGCTAACATGTTGGTATAGACATCTGAAAGGAGTTGTGCGGCACAATGAGTTGTGAACATGTGTCCCAGCTGTGCAACGTGTCAACATGTGAACAACTGGTGTGGGCAATGTTCAAACATGATGACTACGGGGACTTACAGTTTCTAAGATGGACAGCACAACAATTTCTGGCTGTGAAAAAGAAAATATATACAGTGGTACCTTTACTTAAGAGCAATTTGACTTAAGAGTGGAAAACCATTGGTGTTTTAATTGCTGCCCTACAAATTTTAGATGTGGTCTGCTCTACTTACAATTTTTTTTAAAAAAATCAATTTTATTTATTTATTTATTTATTAGATATGGCTGCTCTGCTTACAAGTTGTTCCCATCTTATGAGCATGGATTTGGAATAGATTAAACTCATAAGTAGGGGTACTACTGTATCTGATGCCCTGTGGATTTCACAATCCTACTGTTTTTCTTGTAAAGGCATGCAGACAGCAAAGCATTAAGCCTTCCCCCTACTTCCCCCTTACCTGTCTCTCACCCTTCTGCCTTTCCACATCTTGCCTAATGAAGAGAGTGTTTGCACATTTGTCTCTTCTTGCACCTTTTGCGATGGCCTGATGGAGGCACATCACATCTAGATTTGGGGATATTTTTTTTGAGCCAACTTAGCTATCCCTGTTTTCGTTCCTGTCACACGGGCCGATGTGGGAGGCTGGGATTGCAATGTAGCACAGGGCTGACTGGAATAGTTCCACTTTGACATCAATGGTAACTTTTGAACAAGACATCTGAAAACCCATGATTTATCACAACTCTAGAACATGGTTAGATTAATTTATAACAGCAAGAATATAAACTGGAACCAACAAATACCATGCCAAAAATGATAAACAAAACCAGTACAAAAACCAGATTCAAAACAACATCCCACTCATACAAAAATGGAAAGCTTGTCTGAATAGAAAAATCATTTGATTCCACAAGGACAGCAAATATGGGGCTGATGGGGTCTTCTGTGAAAGGGAGTTCCAGATTGGGAGTGGGGAAGAAGCATGGCTGGTCCCGTGTCTCCACAAAGCACAACTGTAAGGGTGATGAGATCAAGAGGATGATCTTAAAACCTGTGCAGTATTATTAAAGGAAGAGGCGTTTGAAATAATTACATCCAAGCTGTTTAGGGCTTTATAGGCTAAAACTAGCCCTTTGAAATGTGCCTACAACCAGATCAGCAACCAGTGTGTGTGATGTGATCTCTGTGACCAGCCCCTACTAATAATCTGGCGGCAGTGCTTTGGACCTGCTGGATTGTCCCAACACTTTATGGAGGCAGCCCCACAGAGAGTGCTAGACAGTAACCCAGCCGAGATGTAACTAAGGGCGCTTTTACACACGACCCCTAAGATCCACTGGCAACTTAAATTTGGACCAGAGATCTTGGGGGTTTGCTCCTCTTACTGTGTTTCCACCCCTCCGCACTCCCTTGCTCCTGTCTGCGTGAGGGGAGGGAGAAAAAAAGGGAGAAAAGAATGCAGGCTCACCTCCGCTCTGCCCTTGGGAGCTGCCCCGGGAAGCATTCCAGTTTCTTAAAGGAGCGGGGGGGGGGACAACAACAGAAGGCGGAGAGAGGCTGGCACTCACTGCTTTGCAATCCGCATCAGAAATTTTTCACCTTCGGAGACTAGGTACTTGGAAAATGTGCTGGGACGTGCTTAGGTGGATGTGGTCGTACTTAATTTTTTTAAAAGTCCGGAGCTGGTGGGAAAACAATTTTAAGCTCCGCAATTTAGCGGTATATAAATGCACCAAATAATAAATCTGGGAGCCCTTTGCCTCGGATTTTACGGGTCGTGTAAAAGCGCCCTAAGGCATGTGTCAGGAGGAAGAAATGCCATCTTGTTAAAGTACTCAAAGACTGCTGACACTTCTGTTCCACCCCATATCCTCCATGGCAGTGAGGTAGAGGCCAGTGTGCTTACTATGATGACTCCCACAGTGCAAAAATACCTCTTTCCCCAGTGATAATCCTGCTCTGACAGTTCTTATTTTTTACTGTTCTTTGTTGTCAGAGAAATGATCTTTGCATTGTAACATTTTATAATCTGATACAGTCAGATGATATGTTATATTCGTTTTTAAACAATCTGACTTCTTCCTGAACCATTAAGGTGAGGAATGACTTTAGGCTAGTTACTTTGTCAGTTTCTGCCTGATCCATCTCATTAAGTTGTTGTTTTGAGATGTAAAAGTGTTAGTGGGAACCATATGCCTTTGAGCTCACTGGAAGAGAGGCCAGAGAGAAAAGGCATCAATAATAAATAAATAAATCACCACTTTGCTCCTGGCAAGACCTGAAAAAGATGATCAATCCTGCAATTTCCATTATGCACACATAAATCAGTTTCTGGCCAAGACGCTTCCTTCACATTTACAAAACTAGTTTGCTTTTTCCAACATCTCAACCTAAAATGAAAATTTGCCATTCTTCACAACTGGGTTCGTACAGAGACTCGTCTTTGAAACTGTTGAGCTGACATTCATAAGAAGGCTTATTAATCTACTCTGAAGGATTTCCTCTCCACATGCTGTCTGTCAAAAACAGTAATGAAGATGTGCCCAACCTGTTTTGTTCAGGGTGCCAGATGTTAAAGAGTCCAAAGGGATTATGCATAGGTAACACCAGCAATATTGTTTCCATTGACTGTAATAAATTACAGTGCTGTCTTCTGCTCTGGACTGTGGTGTGAAACACCATGATGAGAAACACCTGCCAGCACCAGATTGTAAAAGACAAGTATTTGTTACTCTTCAGCTTGTGCAAATGACTGTCATACATCATTTTACATTGTAGAGACAAATCTTTGAGAAGAGGATTGGAGAACCTAGCTGTTGCTCCCAGCATCCCTCATCATTGGCTACGCTGGGTCAGGATCCTCTAAAATAGAAATCCATAAACATAGGCATGAACCTACATTCCTCAGCTTTCATCCAGGATGAGTTATTGCCATTTCTGGAGAGCAATGATTTCCCTTCCTTTATGTACCAAGCATAACAGAATTCCAAATACAGTAAGCATAGCAACCACAATGCCATCATCATCATCATCATCATCAACAACAACAACAACAACAACAACAACAAAATACACACCAGTGCTTAATTTTGAAGGACTGTTTTTACAGTATAAGTTACAGTCTTACATCATTTGGCACATAGAAAAAGAAGCAGCAATCATTTTGTCTGATCAGTTCTTTCGGCTTCAAGAAGCAGATCGATGTAGTACTTCCTTAGTATTGTCCTGATGCTTCCAACTTTCAAGAAGTCAGCCTTTACTTTAGGTTTCTGATAGATACAAAGCACTATACAACCTGGGTCCTAGCTCCCTCAAAGATCGAATCTCACAGTATGAACCGACTCAGGTGTTAAGGTCATCAGGAGAGGCCCTTCTCTCCATCCCACCACCCTCACAGGTACATCTTGTGAGAACCCATTAAAGGGCCTTCTCAACAGCTGCACCCAGACTCTGGAACTCTCTCCCACTACAGGCCAGGAATGCCTCATCTCAGTTGTCCTTCCGGAAACAGGCAAAGACCTTTCTCTTCAGGCAAGCTTTCCCTGAATGATAGACTACCATGTGTCTTTTATATGAATCTATAGGTTCACACAGACTTTGTGTTTATAACTACAGTAGGACCCCCATGTCCACTGATTCAGTTATCCACAAATGGCAGAGGAAAAAAAATCAAATAATTCAGCAGCCACAAAACAAGCTACTGTCACAAACAGCAGCTGTAAAGCAAACTACTGCCATAGAACAGCAGCTGTAAAGCAAGCTACTGTCACAAAGCAGCAGCTTGGGGGATTTTTGGTGTTCTCTCTTATCCACGGTTTTCTTTATCCATGAGAAGGTCTGGAACCAATCCCCAGCAGATACCGGGGTCCTACTGTACTTATAACCTTGTAGCTTTAATGTAATGTTGTCTATTAATGCTGTAAGATGTCCCTCAATTCCTTGTTCTTAAATACTTGAACATGCCTTAATTGTACTGGACTGTATATTATCCCTCATTACTGTAAGCTGCCTTGGGTCCTTTTCCAAGGAGAAAGATGGGCTAAAAATACTCTAAAATAAATAAATAAATAAACAACTAACTACTAACTAACTAACTAACTAACTCACTCACTCACTCACTCACTCACTCACTCACTCACTCACTCACTCACTCATAAATAAATAAATAAATAAATAAATAAATAAATACTAGCTTCATATCAAATATATGCATCTGGGGCATCAAAACAGATAGGCAGTTTTCACATCGTGAAATCACACAATCTTGGAGAAAGAGAGTTGCAGTGCAGGGGATCAAATGTGTCGGCTGTGGATCAAAGGCTTCTGGGCCCTGACAGCTCAACTCTAATACCTGTTGATGGAAATTGGGCAACGAGCTACTTTTCAGCCTCAGCTACCTCCTAGGATGAGAGGATAATACAGGATAAATGAAAAGCACTGACTTTATTTGTTGGACACAAGGGCTAGTGGGGGAAGGGTTTTGGAAGTACTCTGATGAAGAGTGTGGAAGTAGCTATTTGCAAACAATGCCATGATTTAGAATATTTTTCTGTTGGGAAATGAGAGCTAAGACTAGTAGTTAAAGTTACTTTCAGGTGCAACATGTAACAGGTGAAATAGTATGTAGTTATTTTCAGAAGTCTTTTGTATAAATCAATTATTACATGGTAATAGAGTATTCTTGGTTTTGTCTATTGTGTTTTTATAAACATTTCCTAACTGCGGAATCAAAATTTACCACTAGAGGAGCCAGAGAGTATTTCCAAATAAAGCTCTTGGTGGGAGACCCATACTTGCCTACAGACAACCTCCCAGCCTCAAACAGATACTAAGGTACATAAGATTACAAAACAGCAACACAGACAATGGAACTAAACCTTGCCATAAACCCTGATGCCAACTCTGCCCACACATCTACTCTGGCAACACAATCACAGGACCCAACAATGTCACATACAATATCAAGCACAACTTCACCTGCTCCTCAACCAACGTGATCTATGCATCTTTTGCAAACAATGCCCATCTGCACTCTACATTGAACAAGCAGGACAGTCTCTAAGAAAATGCATTGATGGACACAAGTTTGTCATAAGAAACCACAGTACACAGAAACATGTCTTGAACCATTTCAGTCTACCAGGCCACTCCTTGAAAGATTTGAAGGTCACCATCTTAGAACAGAATCATTACAAATCAAGAGTACAAAGAGAAAAGCAGAGATAAAATTTATATGCATGATGGAAACACACAAAAATGGATTAAACATAGGCAAAGGTTTCTTGAGTCATCATCAAATGTAATATTACTAAATTGCTACTGGGTTTTTTGTTGTTGTTTTTTGTCGAAATTCATCTCCCAAAAAAGGTAAAAACTTTGTCACTCTCCCCCTCTCTTCCAACCCCCACCCTTCTCTGAACTGAAGTCTGTTTTTTAACAAATGGCCATAAAACAACACCTACATATCAACAAACTGCCTTCAAAACCAAGGGTGTTTATACACGACCCCTAAGCTCCGCCGCAAATGGCTGCAAGGTCCGGATCTTAAAAATGTTTACCCACCAGCTCTGGACTTTGCAGACAATTAAGTGCGACCCCGCCCACTTTAGCGCGACCAAACAGCAGTTTTCTTGTACCTGCTTTTTGGATGTGACAAATATTTGATCCGGTGTAAGGATAGTGAGTGCGGGGCTCTCCTGGCTTCTGTTTGTTCTTTTTTTGCGCCCCGCCCCTTTAAGAGATCTGAATGCTGCCGGGAACAAAACGGAGGTAAACCAGCATTCTTTTCTTTCTTTTTTCTCCCTCCCTCAGGCAGCCAGCAACCAGGAAGTGCGGAGGGGGGTGGGGACAGAGCAAGAGCGACGAACCCCTAAGATCTCTGGTCCGAATTTAAGTGGCCAGCGGATCTTAGGGGTCGTGTAAAAAGGCCCCAACTCTAGTATTCCTCTCCCCCCTCCCCATCAATCCTCACCACAGCTGTGTTTCTATGGGAATTTACAACCGGGCTTGCATGCAAGTAAGCCTACAAACAACAGCCAAGGTAAATTCGGTATGAAACATAGGTATATTCCATTACATATTATATTGCACACCTCATTCTGCTGATATATGTCTGAAGAAGTGGACATGTCCACGAAGCGCTATATTAAAATATGAAAGTTTTTTGTCTTTTGTATCTATTGTTTTGTTTTATTTTTCTTTGATTTTTGCCTGGAATTCTTGAAAAGACTAACACGGCTACCCTCTCCAAAACTTCTTTCCTATTGGTAAATGGTATTGCAATGGCACAATAACACACAATGCAAAAAATTACTTGCACATATGAGCAATGATAACAGCAAGCTGGCTGCCATGAGGTAATGAGGTAAAGCAGCAAACTCCTTAAAAAGCAGGGTTTCAAGCTCTGTCTTGACTACAGATGCCTCCATATGCAACGCTGCCATTTTTCTTCAATCATATAGCCTTCCTCCTAGTCTTGACTATCGTGTGCTTTGTGAGGGTTAAACAGACCCTGTCAATAGCAGGATCATTGCTGTTGTTTTTGAACACCAGGTGTTTTTTTTTTTAAGGAACCACCTTGCAATCTGCAGTTGTTTCACTGAAAAAGAAATTGGCTGTAAAAAAGCTTCTGCTACTGCTACATTGTCCTGTATGGGCCATGAGCCTGCACCAATAAAGTGTATCAAGTTATCCCCCATTTGATAGACAATCAGTATACCTGAGAGCTGGCCTTTTCTGACAAGGTTACTTCATCTGATAGAGTATCAAATGGCTTGCTGATTATGCCGACTTCAAAGGCCACTGGGGCTGATATCTTCAAGGTGGTCTGTAATGTTCCAAGTGATGAGGCCACCTGTCATTGTGGCTGCAAAATTAAAGAGAATCTGTTGGGAAATGAAGGGTAAACTTCCTCTCTTTTGGATTAGCTTGATTAGCCTTGAACAATTTAACGTCTACAGTTCAGCCTTGCTACTATGGGAAAGGTAGTCTTCACATCTCTCTCAGAAAAAAATATCTTCATTATTAAAGGGAGCTTAGGTCTATACTGTTTTAGTGGGGAGGAGAGGCTTTGTTCCTTTAGCGTTCACAATTTTGGGTGGAAAGTATCTGCCATGTGTGGCATAATAAATGCATGAAATTTGCACACACATTACCCTCCACCCCCACAAAAGTTGACTTCCAGTGTCATTTATATTATTGCCAGCCTAAAAGAGGGCGGTGGTGGGAATAATTTCAAATTACTAATTCATTGAAGCCAAAAGAAAGTCCACAGGCCATTATCTCCAGTCCAATGAAATGAAGGGTACTTTCCAGAGCCTGAGAAAATAGTTTTGGTCTACCCAAAGGATTGTGGAATGGGAGTCCAAGAAGTATTTTTTTAATAAGCTCTGTTATTGTCACAGAATGCTTCTCCATGCAAGCCATAATGAAGTCCATCCCTGAAGTGTCCAATTGGCTGTTCCCGTCTGAGCCATTGAATTCCAGGAGATCCAATAGGATGAAAAAGGAGAAAAAAGTCTCTCTCTCTCTCTCTCGTTACACTATACAACATGTAAGGGATCAGTGCTGCTGCTTTCATGGGTATAGCAATATGTACATAAAATTCTTTGCTGATACAAGAATTTATCTTGCAAAATTCTGATCTTCAAATGTATTGAAGAGCAGAATTACTTTCTCCTTCCTACTTATGTCAACAAACTTCCTACTTATCTCTCTCTCTCTCCCACACAGTCCCACCGGCCAAAACCAGCTCCACAGAGATTTGCACGTTGAAGTCATACTCTTTACCTTTTAGGTTTTTTTTTTCCTGCTTGTACTTACATTCATTCTTGCAAACATGACACTTGTCCAAGGCCTTCCAAAGCATTCCCAGCCAAACTGTCTTGAATTTTTCTTTCCAGATCCACTTTTCTATTGCCTAAGATTAGAGATGGGCACGACTTGAAAAAAAAAATTTTCGAGTTGTCGTTAGTCGGGCCGGTTCCGTTTCGGCTCGTTTCCGTTTTTCGTGAAAATTTGCAAAAATTAGTCGGTTCGTTTTTTCGTTTTTTCGTTGTCGTTAGTACTGGTTTGGGGAGGGGGTAGCGGGCTCCTGGAGGGAGCTGCAGGAGTCAGCCAGAGCCACAAGTGACGGACTGGCAGACTCTTTGCACCCGCTGTGTCTCACGTACTTGCATGTAGTGCAATGCAAGTAGATCTGGCTTAGGGTTAAGACGGCTTAGCGCAACGGCTAGGGTTAGGCTAGTTACGGGTGAGGTTACGGTGAGTATTGGGGTGCATCTGGGTGCCTCTCTGACCCACTTAGAAGGACAGTGTACTGGCGTATGGGTTAGGCTTAGGGTTCGGGTTTGGGCTACGATTAGTGGGCTGTTTATGCCCGATTGGCACATCCCAGAAGTCTCTGTGGTCAACCTGGCCAAGTGGCCATGCGATTGGTGGAAAATTTGCATGGTCTACTCCCATGGGAGAGCCCATCATTGCAAATGTGCAGGTGTAAAAAAAATAAAATGAAATAAAAAAAAATAAAATCAACGGAGACTTTTTTTGCAAGAAAAACCCACTGCTGCTACTGTAAAATTCAAGCATTTAAAATAGCTAATTTCCGCATGTTTCTGTGGTGCTTTGGTGGGGTTTTGGGCAACGATTTAAAAAAAAATATTGCGGTCGCCATTTTGGATCCCCCCCCCACCGCATGGCAAATGGATGCGCCCTCCCAGCCTGGTACCAGCAGCGCAGCAGTAGCAATAGCCAAGGAGAGGGGGGCGGGGAACGCCCCCCCCAAATAAAACACCCTTCTGGCCTGGTAGGTGCCCTCAGACAGTTTTCGCCTACTTTTAGGGCCGGGAATCGGGTTTTTTTTTAACTTTTAAAAACTTTTTTTCTGTGCCGCTTGGCATTGCGCGATGCAAGTAACGAGCACGACAAATCAGACCAAATTGTTCGTTCGTCGGTTCGAGCTCGAAGTCTGGCGGAGTAATTCCCCGTTTCCGTTTCCGTAGAGTAACGGATACGAGTAACGGAAACGGAAACGGGAATACCGCTAAGTCGTGCCCATCTCTATCTAAGATATATTGCCTTTCCTATATTACAGTGGTTGGGCAGGGGTGGGGGAGTTAATAGTCATATATAGCAAAACACCAGTCCCAATATTCAGTTCATAATCTTTTAAAACTAAAGTCCCATGACAGGTAATCATTTTCTGTATATTGGAGGAGTCAGAAAAAATTAGTTATTAGTCACACGACTAATGGAACTGGCATAGAGTAGTTTCATGGACAATTATGGCTTAATAAAATTACTTCCATTGAGCGAAAATGACATCCAAAATCAGAAGCAGATATCAGAACAGACAGATTAATTATGACTAAGCCTACAACTTTCCTTGTCTGGCCTTTGTCCTTCCAACATTTGGCTTCATCGCAAATGAAAAGACCCGTCTGAATCGAGGAGGGCAGAGAACGAGAAGCTGGGCCTCTGACCCCTAGACGGACCACCAAGATCAAAGGCAGTCTCCATATGTGTGAGATACTATCTTTTTGAAGCAAGTAGCCACGATGTTTTGTGATGCAGTCGTGTGGAAACACGCAAATAACCAAGTTGCCAAGTGTTGAGAGAAGGATGATTGAGACAGTGGCTTGGAAGAAGCCAGACACTGGATGGAAGAAAAGAGTTGGTTTTAGTTTACCTGACAGCCACCAACACTCTGGCGTGAGGGAGCAAATTAGCAGAATTAAGTAAATCACAATAACCCAAATTAGCAGGATTAAGTAAATATTGTGGCCACATTCTAGAGAAAGTTAAGCATGCCCTGTGTACCAAGCAATCTGTCACAGCAAGCCACCATGTGTTTTAAAAGTCAGCACTGCTAGAGCCAACGGGCAAGTCACAGTTTTTAAGTATGATGTGCAAAATATAGCTACAGACTGCATTAAGCTCCCTATACATTAGTAGTGGAGCATACTACAGGCTCTTTCTCATTACCTATTAAGCTATCATTACTCATCTGGGAAAGAGCATACTGCTCAAGCTCAGAGTGTCTGTGAAGATTCTCCGTTATTGAGGTGAGATTATGATAGGATAATAGCATAATATTGTTACAGCATAAAATTTCTACAGTAGTAGTCACAATTTTATCAACACCTCTGACCTTGTGCAGAAGTTGAGTCATGGCAACTGGACTTCTTTTCTTGTGGGATCAAAATGTTACATTACTCATCCAAGTAACTTTGCCAGTCTATTTAAGTAGTAGCTTTACCAGTTCCACACACATCCCAGTGACCTTTCTTGGCTGAGTGAGGATTCAAACCTGTCTCCTGTCTCCTAATCCTTCACTCTATCCACGATACCACACTACCTTAGTCTGGAAGTTGAGTCATGGCTACTGGACTTCTTTTTTGAGAGATAGAAACATCCAAACAGCTTCATCGGTCTGAATACAGCTAGTGCAAATCCTCCATCTTATAGGCAGCTTTGACCTCTTGTCATCCTGGCCTGAATTAGGCTCATAAGATGAACAGTGACCTAAATAGGTTCGTTAGAGAGACAATAGTATCCTTAGCCTTAAGGTGAACAATGGCCTAAGGTGCTGAAACCTATCAAGAATGGGTCGTTACTCGTTAGCTATGGCCTTGGTGGTGAAGGTTTTTTGATTTGCCTGGGGACTTTGGAAAGCACAGCCTGATAAGTAGCAGATAGACTATGCTGGAGCCCACCACCTCTGTTGAGGGAGGGGTTTTCAATGCTCACATGAATGGCCTCCCTTACTCCTCTTTCAAACCACCTCTCTTCTTTGTCTAATATGTGTACATCCTCATCTTTGAAAGAGTGCCCTTTGTCCTTCAAATGGAGGTGTACTGCTGATTCTGGTCCTGACCTGTTGCCCCTCCTATGTTGGGCCATCCTTCTGTTTAATGGCTGTTTAGTTTCTCCAATGTAGAGGTCTGAACACTCCTCACTGCATTGGACCGCATATACTGTATTGCTCCTTTTATGTTTTGGTATTGGATCCTTTGGGTGGGCAGCAGTGGTGGGGATGCTTGTAAAGAGCGATGTAACATCAAAGAATACCATGGTTTCATCTGTATCCAGTTTCAGCTCCCTGACTTTAGAAACAAACTCCTCTAAATTGTGTACATGGTGGTCCGTGAGTCCAACCAGTGGGGCTAGGATAGTCACCAGGTATTTTGCGATGTTGTAAGTCGCTGAATTTATCCTGCTGACAATAGGTCTGAGGGGAATTCCTTGCTTGTAGATCTTGGGAAGTCCATAAAAGCAGGGGACAGTCTCTCCGGGATATAACTGGTGGTAGGTCACCCTGTCAATTGTGTTTTCTTGCTCCAAGAGTTTATCACGACCATGGGAACACTAAAAACAGGGACAAAACCACATGATTGTTACCATCACTGTCATGGTACAAAACTAGTCGCGGAACAAAGAAGGATGTGAAGTAAATCCCTATGTCAGCATAAATCAAACTCCGTTGTCATAAAGTTCAGGGGTAAATTGTTGCTTTCCTTTTCAGAGCTGTCACTCTCTATACAACAGCAGGACACAACAGGTCTTAAAGCTACTGCATTCTTCCTCCTCCTCTTCTTCCTGCATTTAGACCATTTCAAATGTCTGAATAGGATTTCACTGTTGGTTCATGCCCCCATCTTGGATTTCAGATGGTGTTTGAATTTAGACAATGGTTGATGTCTCCTCTAAAAAACAGAAGATCTAGATTGCGAAAGATTGCAAAAATTACTAGAGGGAGCCCATCTCATCTCACATTTTGTGACCTGTTATTTTCAGAGTTTTGAGCAAAGTAGGTTTTGAACTAAAACTGGGCAGCCTGAGACTTATTGATTTCCTTAAATGCTGCACTGCCTTTCCCCTACAGTTTGAGCAGAGGGCTGAGTAGCACTAAAGACACCTGGCAAGTCCATTCATGGAGTTTTGGCTCTGATTCCATACTGAATTCTCATGAACTCTGACACGGATAATTGTCCATCAACTTGCATTAGCTGCCCCTCCCATCTGTAAAGTATTCCATAATTTTCTTATATGGCAAAGAAAGGAAATATCAGCCTAATTTTTTTAGTGCTTTTCTGCTTATGCAGCACATCTTGGCTTTCCTGTTTAATACTTAATGCTGGTGTCCTGGAAGAAATGAGAGTTAGCTGTTTCCCTTATTTCTTTGGCTACCAAACTGTTTTCTTTAGGATAATAGAGTTCGCAAGCAGCTTCCTGTTTTAAAGACATTCCAGGGAGTTATTAGTGATAGGAGCTGCAGCAACATCACATGGGTTTGCTTCTTAAAGGAGTCCAGTGTTGCTACATGTTCATTATAAATGCCACCAATATCGTCCACTTATGAATACAGACACAGCTTGGTGTTCTAGCAAGAGAAGCTTCTTTTTAATTCATTCAGCAACTCAGCAGTTGCTTCTCCTGTGCAAAACGAAACATGGAGGATATGGTCAGAAGTGAAAGAAATAGCAAGCAGAGGAAAACGAAGGAAAACTACCCCTTAACTGCCTGCCCCAGTGCCCCACAACAGTCAGCTTGAAGGATGTTGTAGTTGGGAAAGGGAATAAATCTTTACCCTTGGGAGAGACCATTCCCAGGTTCAGGAGGTGTGATGAGATAAACAAAGGGAGGAGGTATGTTGCACAATAAGACATTTCAAGGCAGAGAGCACATCATTTTTAAAAGTATTTTTAAGTACTTTGTATATTGGAAATGTTTGTTTGTTTGTTTGTTTGTTTGTTTGTTTGTTTGTTTGTTGGACTTTTAAATGCCAAGATCTTGCATTTTGCAAGGTAGTGACCACACTAGCTGTGGCTTTCTAAGCTATTGTATTGCCATGCTGGCTGTGGTATTTGTAGCCCACAACAGTAACATTTTTCCATCTCTACTTTTAATTCAATGTGTACAAAGCATGACAGAACAACATATGATGACACTGCCATGAAAAATCAAGTAAGTGTAAATGCAAACAGTGCCTCGATAAAGAATGCCAGAAAACCTTCCTTAAATGTTGAATAATGCTTGAAAAGATACGAACGCGAACACAATCACGGAGGTTTTTGGAAGAAGACAGTCTTTCTCAATATTATTTTTGATCTACAAAATATCACCGGGGCTAAATTCCCAACATTTCAGGATGGGGCTCATATGCAATCTAAAGGAAAGAATATGTGACCAAGGTGGAAGCAAAACAATTCCATGGAGCCTGAAGAAATGGAAAACTGTAGGTCAAGAGCAGAAGGGAACGAAGTGTGTCTCGTGGGCTGCAAAATCCAAGGGGATTTTGAAGGTTTAAAGGTCCTTGGGGGGAGGGGGGAGAGAAAGAGAAGGGGAAAAAACTCCTTTGGGAACATTTTTAATTGGTGGAGTTTGACTTCAGAAACAGTGGTTTTCACTTTATGCTCATAGTACCTGTATTGTCAGCTAAAGACTGCCATCCCCTCCAAAACCAGAATTGTCCATTGGTCCACTCCTAGTTTATGGTTTTTTAGAAACCTCAAATGTAGCACATGAAGAGGACTGGGGGCACAAATTTGTCATCCAAAGCTCATGAGCTTGCCATGTCCTGGTCAACAGCATCTTTACACTTGCAAGTTAGCTGACATATCTTAAAACAGTCTTCAGGAGGGGTGTAGCAAGGAAGGTTGAATGTTTGTGAGCTGAAGTGTATGGCAGGAGAAAGGAGAATCACTTTTGGGACCACAAAGATGGGACAAGTAGTAGGAAAACATCTGAGGGGCATGATCCCATCAAAGGTAGCCAGTTAACTGTTTCCTCAGGCCTACATGTGCCTATAAGGTTCTCACTGATGGTGCATGTGATACCTTTTACATATAAAAGGTAGTACCATTTATATCAAGATTAAAAGATCTCCCCAGGTCACCCTATTCCACCTCCAGAACTGGTTTGCATTTCATATCCCAGAAGCTGCAGCCAAGGATAATGGCCCTTGTAGCACAAAACATCCAGAAGATACGAGATTGAGAAGGCTATTTAAAAAAAACAACAGAATTTCAAATACTGGACATTGGAGAGGATAATATATCTCACACTTATGGGTGTGTGCAGGACCGGCGCTTCCATTAAGGTAAACTAGGCAGTTGTCTAGGGCGCCAAAATGGAAAGAGGGTGCTGGCCAGCCTGCTGCCCCCCGCCCCCCCCTGCCACTGGCCACTGCCGTCCGTTCCCCCACCACCTGCCAGCCGCCTGTCGCCATCCGCCCATCGCTGCCCCTGCCGCCCGCCGCCACCCCGCCACTGCCCCCTGCCCCACCCCCCGCCACCCCCTGCCCCACCCCCACCACCCTCTGCCCCACCCCTCACCTGGGGCGCAAAAAAACCTACCGCCGGCCCTGGGTGTGTGTGATATTACATCACAGCACCAATGCAGGATATTAAAAGTAGTTAAATTTTCTCTGTTGGTGTGCCACCAAAAGGACACCAAGTAAATCAGATGAATGGTCATTTCTGTCCCTTTTTAGCCAATCACAACTCAGTACTTTTGAGATTTGATTTATTTCACATTTAAGGGATCCCAACACAGTATTGCAGCTAATATACCATTTTTGAGATTTCCGATTTTCTCCGTGTGGAATTTGGAGGCAAAGAGCCAAAAACTACAAACCTCAAGGCTCTGGATTATGAAATGCTTATTCATGTGGGTTACCATATGTGTCTAAACAGGACCACGTGTGTGAAGCTCCCAACCTGTATTTGCACAACCAACGAATAATTTATAACTCTTTATTTAGAGGTATCCCTGAAGCACAAGGGATTATTCCAGAATTTAGGGATATACTATTCAGAATTTTAATTCTAGACTGTTTTCAGTTCAGTTCAAATGTTGTACATTTCCTTTCATTAGCTATCTATATTTCACTTATTTGAAAGAAATGCCTGGTTCTGGCCACTGAACAATACCTGTATTATTCATCATATCCAATATGGTTTAAGAAAACACGACCATGCATAATACCTCAGGATAATAGGAAGCTCAATTTAGTAACTCACTACCTTAATGTAATGACCTTTTTCCTCTGAAAGCTGCCTTTGAATCCAACCCAAACTAAAGCAAAGGAAACTCATTTTGACTGTAATGGCTACAAGCAGAATGAGATTGTGCTGACAAAATCCTAGTCTTTTTAAAATTTATTTTTACCATCCAATACATCCAGTTTAAAAACTCATCTTCAACGTGGAGGGGAAAGAATGATGTCATCTGTGCCTCCCAAGTTTATATTGTTTTATCCCCCCCCCATGAAAGCTGTTTCTTAGGGCGAAAGCTAGTTCACGGTTTGAGGATATAAATTTTGATTATAAATATCCAAGCAAAGTTATTTCCTAGGTTAGTAAGACTAAATAAGCACTTTAGCAAACCACACATCCTAAAGTGCTCTCGTGTAGACCATTTACCAGAGACCGTCATCCTCTTCATTTCCTGCCTTTGACATGTGCTTAGTTAATTCATCCATTTTGTGTATGTTTCACACATTATAGGAAGCCAGGGAAGCTGGGTTGATGGCAGGGGTTTCAGCTGTTAGGGTTCCAATATTAACTGTGGCTGTCTGTCTGTTGGCATGTTACACTCACTTTCAGTTATAGAAGCTTGCCATTGTACCATTCCTACTCAGCAATGTTAAATAACACGTAAGGACGTTTTCAAAAGAAATGACTGTGGCGATTTATTTACCTGCTGTTTAAATACCTTTTTCAACCTCAAGGGTTGTGACTATTTTCTAAGCTTACAAAACATCATTCAAACACAAAATCAAGATGGAAAAATGATAACGACTGCCAACTAACAGGTTTATATGTGCTTTTGGTGTGTGAGAATGTGCACATAGAGCTATGGAAAACTTTATTTAAATCAAAGAAAATAAATAAATGTACTTAAAACTAGAAAAGGGAGAAGTTACTTTTATAGATTCTGGTAGTTGTTATTTAAAAAGCCATTATACTTTCCCTATGACTGGTTCAGGGCTACCATGTGATGGAGCGGGTTCTATCCTGCTCCTTTTCCAGCTAAATGTAAACCTCATCATGAGATTTGGATGTCAAAGTGGTGCCCCCAGTCCTCTCCATGTGAAAATATTCTGGACCATTGTAGAACAGTGGTGGCAAGCTTTCGGCACTCTAGATGTTTTGGACCACAACTCCCACAGTCCTTTGTCATTGGCAATATAGTCTTGGAATTCTGGGAGTTGTGGTCCAAAACATCTGTGTGCCGAAGGTTTGCCACCACTGTTCTAGAAAACTGAACTGAGTAGTGCTACAAACAATATCTTCTCTAGTTTTGATGTTCATATTTAAAGGGGGTGTGTGGAATTCATTGTGTGGGGTTGGAAATTACTGTGAAATGGAAGGCTTCCTGTACCCACAAGGTTTGGTAGATCACAATTTGCAACCAATCAGAAATCACACAAGAAATGTGATGTCCTAGTGACTTTATACAGTGAATCAGATGAAGTTATGAAAATATATCACAATACATAAAAGAAAAATAATGCAGTGTGAATGGACCTGTAAACACTTCCCATAGTTGCAAAATGATCAAAACAGACTATTTTTAGCACCACCATTGTAAACTACTATAGTAATCCCCCGCCTATCAGGGGTTAGGGACCTGACCCAGCCCACGATAATGGAAAATCCATGATATGCGGATGCTGGGTCAGGTTGGGACTGGGGGCCTATCTGGGGCCTCCCACACTTACTTGAGGCCTGGTGCTGCCCCAAATGGTCCTCCAAGAGGCTTCCTGGGCCTGTTGGCTGCCCCATAAGTGGTTTCCAGTGATTCCCAAAGCGATTTTAGGGAACCCCCTGAAATCTGGAAACATTTGAGGGTAAGGGGACTTAGTTATTAAGCTCTAAAGAGGCTGGGGGTAGTTAATTGACAAAGTATGCTGGGAACATGGAGGCAATCAGGGAGTTTATTCTATTGTATTAACTCCTTAATTGCCTCCATATTCCCAGCACAGGAGCAGCGAGGGGAGAAACTGCTCCTTTCTGTGTTTCTCCCCTCCCCCTGCCTACCAGCTGGGGATTTTTTGACAGGTTGGGGTTTGGAGAGGGGGGACCCCTCCCTCCCACCCCAACCTGTCAAAAAGTCCCAGCTGGTAGACAGGGGAGGGGCAAAAGGCAGAATGGAGCAGCGAAGGGGGAAACCCTGTTCTGTTCAGCCTTTTGTCCCTCCCCCTGCCTCTCAGCTGGGACTTTTTGACAGGTCGGGATATGTGTGGGGGAGGGTGCCACCACTCCAAACCCTGGCCTGTCAAAAAGCCCCAGCTGGTAGGTGGGGATAACAAGGAAGAAGGAAGGAAGGAATGGTGAATTGAAGCTCTGTTTGAATTTATCTCTGCCTCTTTCTTCCATGCTCCCCCTCCTCCCAGGGTGATTTTCTGGACAAAGAAGGTTGTGGGCCATGGGGGCTGCCCCACGGTCCACAGCACTCCCTGTCCAAAACACACATTCACACCGGGAGGAGGGGTGGCAGGAGAGAAAGGAGCAGTCAGGCAGTGAATTTACTTCTGTCTGGCTGCTGCTTTCATCCTACCCCCTCCTCCCAGCTGGGATCAAGCTGTCAAAATCAACTGGGAGGTGGTGGGGAAGAGGCTTTTGAATCTCCCACCACACCTGCTAGAGCACTGGTGCCATCGGGGATTCATTTTGTTTCATTTTGTTTTGTAAGCAATGAAATTATTTTGAAAAAATATTTTGAAAAAATTCAAAATAATTTTTCAACTGTGTTTTGTTTCATTCCAATTCATCCCTCCACGTTTCATTTCATATCGTAAGTAACGAAATACTTCAAAATATTTTGAAGTATTTCATTTCTTACGATATGAAATGAAACGTGGAGGGATGA
Organism: Phrynocephalus guinanensis; assembly: GCA_037367245.1. Lineage (NCBI taxonomy): Eukaryota > Metazoa > Chordata > Lepidosauria > Squamata > Agamidae > Phrynocephalus > Phrynocephalus guinanensis. The sequence continues at coordinate 43,027,529 of CM074739.1, forward strand.
ATTGGAATGAAACAAAACACAGTTTTTCTGTTTTGTGCCCATCCCTAATAGCAACCTAAATAGGGTTTTCAAAGTAAGTGGTGTATTCCCCCAGTGAGACTCCATAGCTGAGAGGAAAATCAAACCCTGCTCTCCTGAGTCCTACTCCATCAATCTATTCACTATACCTCACTGGTCACACCAAAACATATGGTAACCTTTTTTCAGGTTTCTTTTAGGGAGAAGCACAGTGACAAACTGAAGTCCCAAGCTTGGCTCTGTAGCACAATACTCAGCTCATGGAACTATACAGCCAAACATTTATTGTCCTGATCCTCAAATCAGGAGAGAGAGACGTGCTTATCCAATTATTGTAAATATCCAGTTGAATTTGATAGCACTTCCCCTTTGATGGCTCTGCCATCATGTGTTGAATGAAATGGCCCACAACATTATAGCTGTATGACAGTGCATCTATGATATTGTGCAGCAGAGCAAATCGGTATTCTACAAGGCAATTTTTAAAGTGGGGCAGACCAAACTGAAGCTTACTTTTAAAACTGAACTTTGGCTTATCACCAGATTTGGCGCAGATGTAGAATACAGTCTTCTCTTTCTTTGTGACAAATTTGGGGAGGTTTCGGGCAAAATGTTTTTTCAAGTTATGATTTTTTTAAAGGAAAACTGTCACCCCATTCAGAAATAAGTGACCCTAAACATCTCCAGATTTAAAATATCTCATGCAAATTGACAAGGCCAGTCTTATTTATCTATAAAGATAATACTTGGTCTCATCAACTTTTCTTTAATTTGGAAAGGATCTGGGCTGCAGGTACTCAGACATTGGTTCTTTGAAAAGGTCTTTCAAATGGGAAAACAGCAAATTTGTTATAAGACTAAACATGAGTGGGGCCAGATGGGCAGGGTATAAATGTATTATAATTTAAAAAAATAAATGAGTGGATCCTATATGGACTTTAGAAAGTCCAACATTCATAGCCATTTAGTGAAATATTTTCAGTATAAAAATCAACTCAAGGTCCTTCTCTTGAAGAAAAAGCAAATTTTTCACCATGAGCAATGGAATAGGCTACACCAAGCCATATTGCAGAATAACACCAGGCAATTTTGGTCAATTGTTACAGGATCCCTCAGATCAGATGTGCACGATCCAGCTGCAGTTTTACCATCTAGGTGGATCCAATATTTCTCAGACGTCTTTTTTGATAGGAACAAATTTGCAGCCAGTGGTACCAACTTCTCCGCATCTAACCTACCTGAATGGCCTCCAGTACATCCAGAGGAGATTCACAAGATTATTGTACAATTAAAATCAGGCAAAGCTGCTGACCCTGACGGTATTCCTCCGGATCTTTTAAAATACGATCCAGACTGGTAGGCCACTTTACTTGCCCCTCTCTTTTCAACAATCAGTAGAACTGGCCTCATACCTAAAGACTGGACAACTGCTATTATTGTTCCCATTCACAAAAAGGGGGATCCTAACTCACCAGGGAATTATCGACCCATCAGCCTGTTATCTGTAATTGGCAAAGTTTACGCCAAATATCTAAGCAACAAGCTCTCTTCTTGGATTGCTACCAAGAACATTCTTGGCCCCGAGCAATCTGGATTTTGCCAGGGTAAATCTACCTTAGACAACTGTGTAATTCTCTCACATTTGTTGCATAAACAGGTCAAGAAGTGCAAGGGTAGGCTTTATGTGGCTTTTCTTGACCTGAAGAGAGCTTTCGACTCAGTCGACAGAGAGTTACTCTGGGAAAAATTATCCAGTTGGGACATTGATAAAAGACTCATTTTGCTAATTAGAGCTCTACACACTAATACATCATGCAAAGTCAGATGCTCTCAGGATGGCAATTTAACCCAAACCCAAACCATCATAACCAAAAAAGGAGTCAAACAGGGCTGCATTCTAGCCCCAACACTTTTTAATCTATTCCTCAATGATCTAGCTCCAACTCTGTTGGCAGTAGATAGCCACTGTCCAAAATTGGGTTCGGTCCAAGTCCCATTGTTATTGTATTCTGACGATGCGGCACTTTTTTCCCCTTACCCGCATAGGTCTTAAACGTTTACTTGATAGAGGTTCTGATTATTTTGAGGCCAACAAACTAGTGGTCAACTATTCAAAATCCAAGATCATGGTTTTTGCAAGTAAATTTAAAGCGTTCAAATGGGTCTGTAAGGGAAATGTCATCGAGCAGGTTAAGTCATTCAAGTATCTGGGTATGCACTACAATTATAGACATACATGGACTTCTCATCGCAAGTCTGTTTTAAATCCATGTAACATTTCTTCCAGCGCAATTTTGCGCTTCTTCTTTAACTATAGTAACAGGTATGTCCCTGCCTCCTTGACAATTAAGGCCAAGACTCTTGCCCAGGTGTTATACGGGTCTCCAATCTGGTACAGAGCCATAGATCGCTCAGTTGAGCGTATACAAGCCTCATTTCTGAGGAGTATCTTGTGCCTACCCAGATGTGTACCCTATGCTGTTCTCTGTTTAGAAACAGGTATGACACGGCTGAAGACTTTGGCTTGGCTAAGATCAATAAAATTTTGGCTTGGAATCTTTTACAACCCAGTCCAATCTCGCCTACTATACCAACTCTTGCTAGACCCCGATCTCCCGGTAGAGATTTCTGACGTACTTACTACACTTAAAAGAGTGGGATTGGACATTGAGCAGCTCAGTATGCTTAGACAATCTGAAGCCTATAAGACTATTAAAGATAGGCTACTGGACATTGAATGGCAAGAACTTTGCAGTGAAGCCGACACCACATGCTCTCCCCTTCAATTTAACATCCCGATTTGCCCTGGGAAGCCAGCCTTTTTTCTCACCCACCTGACATGCCCAGAGGCTCGTAGAGCTTACTCACTTGCTAGATGCAACTCTTTTCCATCTGCTTTGTTGGCGGGCAGGTTTGGTGGAATCCCCTATTCTCAGAGGTTTTGTCCATGTCAAACCAACTGTGTAGAAACACTTGAACATATTTTCTTCTACTGTCCACTACATGATACACTCCGTAAGAAACATCTGTCCTCAGTCCTTGGCAGGATGCAGGGGTGGGAAGACTCTACTAGGCTTAAGTTTCTTCTCTCCACACATGTCACCTTCTTTCTGGAGGAGGTGGCAACTTTTGCTTCCAGAATTTTAGCAATTCAGCGCCCTGGGTTCTCCTCTCCTCCCTCTTCTGTTTTCACTATTAGTTGATTATATCAGAACTATTGCCTGTTTGTTCCTGGTTTTGCTTTTGAACTGTACTACTAACTTGTCTGTTGTTTTAATGCCAATAAAGGTCTCTTATTTATTTATTTAATGAGTGGTACAGGTTTTCCAGCAAGACCTTTACAACCTGATACATTGTAAACATTTGTGGGCAAGGGAGGAAGTTATTTGAAGAGCTGCATAGCAACTAGAGATGGGCACGAAACATTTTTTTATTTCATTTTTCATTTTTCGTTTCATTTCAGAACAAAAAAAAACCCATGTCAGTAGTCAAGATGGTCTACAGGATATCTTTTTGTGCCAGACACCATTCGCAAAAAGACACCAATCAGGAGAAAATTGAGAACTTGATTTCTTTTTTCATAAATTAACCACTTCTCACCTAAGCACAAAGCAATTGTCAGGGCTGTTTTTATATTTGTTGATGTCCATTCAGCATTAATATTTATTATTTCAATTTTGGCTGCAGTTCACAGCACAAGTAACAAGTTGACATTCATAAAGCTTAACTGCTGGATCACTCATGTGGTTTAGGTCCCTGACTGCAGAGGCTGGAAATTTGAGCCCCCACTGTGCCCCCTTAACTGGGGCCTATCTATGAGGAACAATTTGTGCAAAGAAACAGTTCAACAGCTAAAGAGAGAAAGAGGATGAGTGAAAGCAAGTGAGAAAGGGAGCAGCTACTATCCACCCTTCTTTATCCCTCAGTTACCAAAGGACCAATCTACAGTGATTTGTCATCAGTCACTTTTATTCAACCACTTAGACATCAAAACATCCTTTTGTGTCAGGTAGATACAGCTTAACCCCCCCACCACCACCACTGCAATAACTATTGAGAAACAACTTGCCTAACTTCTCCAGATGTCTACCTTTAAAATGTTTTCTTCCTTTTGTTATGGCAGAAGATGGTATGCATCACTGAAACACAAGCCCTGTTATGCAGCTAGCCCATCCAAAGACATTAAACGTTAAACCAGAATACAATAGGCCCATGCCTTGGAATAAAAGATGGCTCATGGGATTCCAGATGCATCTTTTATTGTGTGATTGTTCTGCTTCATCCATAGAATTTTACAGAGTTTCCAGATGATCTTCTTTCCATTTTCTTCACCTAGGTGTCCTGCGATGTGACCAGAGGAGATATATCACCCAGGAAATTTGAGATAGGGGCATCTGTCTCCTTGGACCAGGAGCCTTATCTACACAAATGTGTTCCCATGGCTTCTTTTGTCTTTTTTTTTAATTACAAAAGAAAAAAAAATCACTTAAGAAGGAAGGGTATACAAGCTGCACAGTAAATTGGACCGGTAACATTAGGAGTCATCCATCTAAAGGCATTATTTCTTTCAGGGGCATGCTGTGGGGAGGGCAAGGGGGCAGATCACCCCAGGTGCAGCAATTAGGGGGCACCAAATGCCTAGTGCCTCCTGCCACTGCCCCCACCATCTCTGATTACTCCCGAGTAAAGGCACGGATGCGCCTGGCATGCCTGGGCCACCCCTTGCCGCTGCCGTGGCATTCTGCCTTGCCTTCCCGAGCCTTGCCACCACCTTAGCCACAGGGGTGGCCCGACTTGGTGCCCCGTCCGCCCAGTGGAGTGTGAAAGGCCCCGAGGGCACCGGGGCCACCATTGCTGCTGCCACCACTGTTGTTAAACTGGTCCATAGAGGGGGAGCAGGGGGATGTGCTGTCCGGGGCTGAGGCTTGGAGCTGCCCAGAGGGGGATGGGCTTGGTGGGATAGGCTGGCTGAGCCTGGTGGTCTGCTTGCCACCATGCCCTGCTCTGTCCAACGTGGTAGTGGGGCAGGCGGGCACTGCAGGAGGAGGGGACGGCCTCCAGGCAGCTCAGGCGGGCTGAGGGGGAGTGGCAGCGGAGTGCGTGTGGGGGGCTCGCTCTCCTGTGTGTTGACAGGGGGTGCAAAAACTGAGTTTTGGCCTGCTCTGGAAGCCCTAGCTAGGCCTCTGATTTCTTTGCTACTTACTTACTGTACCTCCTGTATGTACCCAGCCAAACTACCTATGTCTGCTTAGATGACAGAGCCTTGTGGTGCAGTGGATAAAACACTGTACTGCAGCCAGAACTGTGCTCAAGACCCAGGCTTCAATCCCCGGTAGCCTGTTCATGGCTGACTTAGCCTTCCATCCTCCTAAGGCTGATAAAAGGAGGAGCCAACTTGCTGGGGTTGGGGGCAGTGTGTAGCCTGCATGATTAAATTTTAAACTGCCAAGAGAGTACTTTAAGTGTGATGCAGTGGTAAATAAACATCATTCTTTGCTTTTTGCTTGGCTAAGGTGTTCAACAGGGGTGACTATGAACAAGTTTCCGGATGGTGTTGGACTCCAACGTTCTTCAGCCTACATAGGCTTTGTCAGTGTGTTCAATGAGCCCAGCCCCACCTGGAGAAGAACAGGTTATTTATTTCTTGTTTTAAAGACTGAAGCCAGAATTATGTTTGCAATGATAATCATGCAAATAACTTCCATGTATTGCTAGGGTGCCCATTGTGTGATCAGTTATGCAACTACTTGTGTGACAAATACCACACCAACAGTAAGAAAGTAGTTCCTTTATTATTGTTTGTTACTTTATTACTGGGTGCTGGCCTGGTATATTATTAGTGGAAGAGTCTGCATTTTTGGCTTTAATGCTAAAAAGCTTTTCCCCATATTTATTTGTACACTATCACACTTTTCACTTTCATCCTTCTTGCAAGAAACTTAATGAAAATTTTCAGGGGTCATTCCACTTTTCCTTTCAAATGTGGCTGAGTGGACATGTGAAAAACTTTATTTATTTATTTATTTATTTATTTATTTATTTATTTATTTATTTGTTTGTTTATATTAGAGTATTTTTACCCTGTCTTCCTCCTTGGAAAAGGACCCAAGGCAGCCTACAGTAATGAGGGATAATATAGAGTCCAGTAGATTTAAGACATGTTCAGGTATTGAGAACAGGGATTTGAGGGACATCTTACAGCATTAATAGACATTACATTAAAGCTACAACTAAATGCACACAGTTAAAAAGGGAGTAAAATTCCATGTAAAGGGTATGAGTTATGGAAACTAACATCAAAAACATAGTGTCAATGTAAACACATAAGGTTATAAAGTAGTTATAAGTCTATGCTCAAGGTTCACTCAGCCTTCCATCCTTCCGAGGTCGGTAAAATGAGTACCCAGCTTGCTGGGGGGCAATGTGTAGCCTGCACACTGTAATCAAAATTGTAAACCGCCCAGAGACTACTTGTAGTGGTATGGGGCGGTATATAAGCAGAACACTTTATGTGAACCTATTGATTCATATAAAGGACATATAATAGGTAGTTCACCATTCAGGGAAAGCTTACCTGAAGAGAAAGACAACAGAGATGAGGCAGTCCTGGCCTCTAGTGGGAGGGAGTCCCGGAGTCTGGGCGCAGCAGCCGAGAAGGCCCTTTCATGGTTCCCATGAGACATACCTGTGAGGGTGGTGGGACAGAGAGAAGGGCCTCTCCTGATGACCTTAACTCCCAAGTCAGTTCATACTGTGAGATTCAACTCTGTGCTGTAATTTGTGTTAAAATATATTTGTGTGCATGAATAACACAAATAGGAAATGATCTTATATTAAATAATTGAGTTCTACCACAGCAACACCATGGACTGAATCAGAGACTTTGTGCTTTTTATCAGTGAAAAGGGAAAAAAGGAGACTGATTGATTCTGAGAATGTACCAGGGCAAGCTGTTCTGTGTGTGACTTAATTTCTCCCCACCAGCCTATTTCCACACAGAGTCATTCTCCTCTTCTTCCTCTTCCTCCTTCAGCTGACTCACTGTGCAAGGGACAGTAGGAGGAACCACCAATCCCAAGAAAATTATCTTCAACCCTCCCACACACCCAAAAATGACCTCTGCAGTAATAATTTAAACAAGTATTGTCGATGGAGATGTTCCATAGTTTGTTCTCTCATTTGATTAAACCATAGGTTCTCAATCTGGGAGATCATAACCCCCAAGGAGGTTGCAAAATCTTTCATGGAGAGGGGCAGGATTAAACCATTGGTCTCTTTCACTATGCCTATGATGAACAGGTTATTAGTTGCTTTACTTTGTCCACAAAGCTTCAAGACAGTGAGTTGAATTCCTAGAGAGGAAGGGAAATGGAGGGGCAGGATGGGGTGTTCAGTCAAAAACCATCCCTTCCTATATTTCCTTTTTCTTCCTCTGGAGAAAAGTGGGTTTTCTCCTCCCCTAAGGACTGCCTGGGGACTTTAGGAATCTGGGGACTCCATCGCCAGGTGTTTGTGGAGATGATTTTTGTAACTCCATCACAGCTGGGCTGGAGAAGGTACTAGGAACCGCTGAAAGGCAGAGTAGGGGCAGGCAGAACCCAAATTGCAAGCCCAGCCAAGCAGAAGGCAGAGGACCCCCAATCAGGCATTAGATATTGGGAGGAGGTGTTATGTGCTGTCAAATTGCTGCCACTTCAGTGTGTGTGTGTGTGTGTGTGTGTGTGTGTGTGTGTGTGTGTGTGTGTGTGTGTGTGTGTGTGTGTGTGTGTGTGTGTGTGTGAGGTAATGGTCTCCCAACTCTGCAAAAGAACAACAAACTAATTCCTATAATCAACACCCTGCTGCAGTCTTATAAAATAAAGACCATGGTTTCTCTGCTGAGTTGATCTATATCAAGTTCTGTCTTCCTCTTTTCTTAGCATAATTTCCTTCCCCAGGAAAGTTTGATTTCTCACAATAACGGATCCCATTAAATATGTCCTTTTATACAAAGAGGTACCTGGCTATTATAAAAGGGGATTGTATCTCAAAAAGGGTTGGAGAACATTAGGTTAGACAGAACCTTCTGGCCTCAAGGATCAGAAGCTTTCTCTTTTGAAAACATGAACAATCTCCTTAGAATTCAAAGATTTCTCCCTCATTCTAGAGATCACCCCAGTTGTAGAGATTGCCTTGTAGAGGCACTTCTACATATATCACATCTGTTACCTCCCTCAATAAAAAGTAAAACAAACAAACAAATGGGCTAGTATTTGAGAGGGTGTGAGAAAGACAACATAACTTAGCAGTGAAAAGCTCATTTCATGCTCTTGCAGGAAACACCTGAAGCCATCATTTCTCTGGCCTGTTGATCCACAATACAGATGGAGGCAGTGGCTCAGTCTAGAAAGCCTCCAGGAAAGCTTATTATTTGCAGGCTTAGTGCGAATATGTCATAAGTCTCCTAAACTTCTTCGCATTCTTCTTTCTGACCGCCTCCGATCAGAGCTGCAAATATTGTATAAATATGGCTGTGGAAGCACCACGGACACCCTTAACAGTGCTGTTAAATCATTCACTGGGTGGCACCCAAGAGCTAGATGAAAGATAGATCTGCAGACACTCTCTAATACACACATTTAAACAATTTCCTCTGTCCTCAGTGAAATTATGCTAATATTTTAGTTAGGTTTCCTTAAGTCTGGAACTCAAATTAAGTCTGTCTGTTTCGTTTTTTATGATAGTGCTTGAAATCACTTGCAGACAAGGGGCTGTTGGATCATGAGATTTATGGTAGCAATGCCACAAAAGGTGAAACACATCCTGGGGAAGAGGAAAGCAATATGTAGGGCCAGTGTTTTTACTGCAGTAAACTTTATGGCAGTATTAAGGGAATAGTTACAAATCAGTTTGATGGTGTTGATTTCATTGAGAATGAGTATATTTACACTTGCAGTCCTTCTCTCTTCATAATATCTAATATGTTTTGCACCAGGGAGGGGGGGGTGAATGGAGGTGGACTCGGGCATATTTCAAGGATGATAAAATTTGTTTTTTTTTTTCCCTTACCCATCCTTCTGTTTGATGGCTTAGAAATGGCCCCTTTGAGATTGAGTCGGGGATCTGTTATTTTACAGGGTTTTTTGAAAGAGGTTGCAGTTTTTCAAAATATGCCCAGAAATTATGCTAATTGAATCGGAACAAAGGTACAAAAAGAAAATGTACTTTTACTGTCACAGCACATTTTCAGCACTACAAGTGGCCCTCTTTGGGATTAATGTTTGAATTCTCAAGTGTACGAAAAAATTCACAACACATTGGCTAAAATCCTTTTGTGCAGCTGGGTATACACAATGGGAATGACATCAGCAGCAACATATCACCACTGCATGAAACCTTTCTGGGGTGCATGCAACTTTGTCACACCGAGTACAAATTGTATGACATTCCCCCTCCCAAACATGAAAGGAAACCTTTAATCAGTAGTGATATCCTCCTGCTTCTGACATCATTCCCACTGCATATGCAGAGCTCCACAACAGGATTTCAGTTACAGGCTGCTAGAATCCAGGATAATTTACTGGAACGAAGAGTTGTGAGTAGAGATGGGCACGAATCGAAAAAATGGCATTTCGGTTTTTCATTTTTCGTTGAGGGGTCCGTTTCGGTTCAATTTCATTTTTTGCGAATTTTTGAAAAAAATTCATTTTCATTTATTCATTTTTCGTTTTTATTTTTACCCGCTTTTGGCGCGATTTTTAAAGCATTTCTGTGCGCACGGGTCCCCCAACGCCCCAGATCAGAGGGGAAACACTAAAAAAAAGTGGATGCTGGTAGAGACACAGTATAGACTAGGTACGCAGGGAGGCTGCAAAGGCAGCAGCGGGCATTGCCCAGGGTGCAAGGCAGCTGCAGAGTGACTGCACTGTGGGGCAGGGGAGGGTACTCACTGAGAGGTATGCACGCACGCACACAGGGAGGCTGCAGGACTGAAGCTAGAGAGAAATATCTTCTTTCTCACCCCTAAGAGCCAGGCTGCAGCCAGCAGGAACACAGAGACACACACCTGCCTGGCTGGCCTAAAGTGAAAATAACGAGTTACAGAGACAGCAATCCCACCCTAACTCCCACTGGAGACTGCAAGGAGGATGGGGGCTGCCAGAGCTTTTTATGCCCTCTGTGGCTGCCAGACCTGCCCAGTCTGCAACCTGGGCATGCTATTGGTTGAAGCTGTCCAAGAATTTACATGATCCCATCACATGGCTTGCCTCCATTTTGTGGCTGGCGACAAACCTAATTTTTGTGGTTCTGTTCGGTTTGTTCCAATTTCATCACAATGTTCATTATTTGTTTCATTATGTAACAAAATGAATAACAAATAAGGGAAATGAAAAAAGTTCATTTCGTGCCCATCTCTAGTTGTGAGATTCAGGAAGTTCTTTGTCACACAAAAGAAATTCCATACAACCTGTGAAATTCGCTACTACAAGATACAGTGATGGTGATTAATATAGATAGCTTTGAAAGGGGATTAGATCCAGTTATGGAGGATGATAAAGCAGGTGTCATTGTAAGGGTATGATCCAGTACAAGTCTTCCTATGATCTTAAAGGCGTGTGATACACTAATACGCAAACTATCAAAATTCCCTGAACAAATTATTATTCTAGTAAGTTAAAGCATTTTAAAACAGCCAGTCTTATAAATGGATTCTGACAGCTGCATCCAAATGAATAATTTTTCCCACCTCTGGGTCTGGTCTACTATATTTTCAGATGCAGCAGCATGTAAGAACTGATTCAAATGCATTTTTTTCTGATGTGATACAGCTCTTTCTCAAGACTGTGCCACCTCAGAATTAGAGATGGGCACGACTTGAAAAAATTTTTTTTCGAGTTGTCATTAGTCGGGCCGGTTCCGTTTCGGCTCGTTTCCGTTTTTCGCGAAAATTTGCAAAAATTAGTCGGTTCGTTTTTTCGTTGTTGTTAGTACTGGTTTGGGGATGGGGTAGCGGGCTCCTGGAGGGAGCTGCAGGAGTCAGCCAGAGCCACAAGTGACGGACTGGCAGACTCTTTGCACCTGCTGTGTCTCACGTACTTGCATGTAGTGCAATGCAAGTAGATCTGGCTTAGGGTTAAGACGGGTTAGCGCAACGGCTAGGGTTAGGCTAGTTACGGGTGAGGTTAGGGTGAGTATTGGGGTGCACCTCTGGGTGCCTCTCTGACCCACTTAGAAGGACAGTGTACTGGCGTATGGGTTAGGCTTAGGGTTCGGGTTTGGGCTACGATTAGTGGGCTGTTTATGCCCGATTGGCACATCCCAGAAGTCTCTGTGGTCAACCTGGCCAAGTGGCCATGCGATTGGTGGAAAATTTGCATGGTCTACTCCCATGGGAGAGCCCATCATTTCGAATGCGCAGGTGTAAAAAAATAAAATAAAATAAAATAAAATCAACGGAGACTTTTTTTGCAAGAAAAACCCACTGCTGCTCCTGTAAAAATCAAGCATTTAAAATAGCTAATTTCCGCATGTTTCTGTGGTGCTTTGGTGGGGTTTTTTGGGCAACAATTTAAAAAAAATATTGCGGTCGCCATTTTGGATCCCCCCCCACCGCATGGCAAATGGATGCGCCCTCCCAGCCTGGTACAGTCAGCAAAACCTGGCCATGCGATTGGTGGAATGGCTGCAAAACTTTGCATGGTCCACTCCCATGGGCGAGCCCATCATTGCAAATGTGCAGGTGTAAAAAAATAAAATAAAATAAAATAAAATAAAATAAAATAAAATAAAATCAACGGAGACTTTTTTTTGCAAGAAAAACCCACTGCTGCTCCTGTAAAAATTCAAGCATTTAAAATAGCTAATTTTCACATGTTTCTGTGGTGCTTTGGTGGGGTTTTGGGCAACGATTTCAAAAAAAATATTGCGGTCGCCATTTTGGATCCCCCGCACTGCATGGCAAATGGATGCGCCCTCCCAGCCTGGTACCAGCAGCGCAGCAGTAGCAATAGCCAAGGAGAGGGGGGCGGGGAACCCCCCCCCCAAATAAAACACCCTTCTGGCCTGGTAGGTGCCCTCAGACAGTTTTCGCCTACTTTTAGGGCCGGGAATTGGGTTTTTTTTTAACTTTTAAAAACTTTTTTCTGTGCCGCTTGGCATTGCGCGATGCAAGTAACGAGCACGACAAATCAGACCAAATTGTTCGTTCGTCGGTTCGAGCTCGAAGTCTGGGGCAGTGATTCCCGTTACCGTTTCCGTAGAGTAACGGAAACGAGTAACGGAAACGGAAACGGGAATACCGCTAAGTCGTGCCCATCTCTACTCAGAATATTTATAGGAGGGGCTGTTTGGAAGCTCCTTCGTGTCAGACATTCCTACATGTTTTGCGGTCAATTTGGATGTTCAGAAAAGGTTTCTAAGACTGCATTCCTAAAGACTGTTGCAGGAATGGCATAAGCCATTGGTTGTAATTCTGTGTTAACATCCTTAAACGTGCATCGTATGCATAAACCAGGCAAGAGGACACTGCACCTCTAAATCTGGGAATGTGTTGCTCTCCCCCTCAGACTATAAGCCATCATAGGCTGTAGCTCAGTGTTCCTCACAGAATATTAGTTTTTCAAGTGCAAGAGATTGTGGTATGGAAATCCCTGTTCCAACAAGCTCATTATGAGACAGTCAACTCTCTTGACTTATAGAGCCATGTATGAATGTTTTGCCATGATGTCTCTGTATTTCACTTTTATGTCTGAAGAAGTGGACTTGTTCCATGCTTTGTCACAATCATCTTGGTTTGATGCATCTGAGGCCTGCTAGGGACAGGACTTTAAGGTACTACCATGACTGGAAGGTTTTTTTTCAGCTACAAATGAGGACTCAGAAACCAGAGGGAGAACACAGCACTTCTGAAGACTGAAGGGGTGTATTCCTGTAATGAGACAGAATTCTGCTTGCTCTATGAAAGCTCACATTATAATATAGCATTCTTTAAGGTGCTACAATTTATTTATTTATTTATTTATTTATTTATTTATTTATTTATACATACATACATACATACATACATACATACATACATACATACATACATACATACAATTTATATGCCGCCCACTACCCAAAGGTCTCTGGGCAGCTTACAATTAAATGAACAGTTAAAACATTAAAATGACAATAGACAATTAAAAACCAATAAAAACATTTAAACACAAAACACTAAAATTGCCATCAGGACCCACAGTCTATGTTATGCCAGTTTTAAAAACTTCAGAAACAGGAAGGTTTTTACCTAGTGCCGAAATGTCATCAGCATTGACACCAGGCGGATCTCATTTGGAAGGGTGTTCCATAACCTGAGGGCAGCTGCCAAAAAGGTCCTAGACGTACAAGCCATCCCTTTCACCTCCTTGAGAGATGGCTCTTTCAGGAGGACTTCTTGTTTAGATCTTAATTGCCAGGGAGGTTCATATGGAAGTAGGAGGTCCTTCAGGTATCTAGGTCCTAAGCCATTTAGGGCTTTATATGTCAAAACAAGCACTTTGAATTGTGCTCGGGCAAGAATCGGTGTGATGTGATCACCAGCAGCCCCACCACTCACCACCAGCCGGGCTGCACGATTCTGAACCAGTTGCAATCGCCAAACCGTCTTCAAAGGCTGCCTCACATAGAGCACATTGCAGTAATCAATACAGGGTGTTACCAGTGCATGAGTAACTGTCATGAGGCTCTGTTCGTCTATTTTAGGGGTGTAGTTGGTATATTTTCCGCAGCTGCAGAAAGGCCACCAGTCCTCCTGGAATTCATATATGCAGAAGTACCACCATGCTGAACTGTTTTTCTCAAGTGTGTCTAGGCCATTTTCTCTTTACTCACACTCAAAGATTCAGAAATCAATGAAGGGTTTTCTAGGAGTTTGGGAGTAGTATACAGTACAGTATTAGCCAATTCCTCAGTTGTGGGAACATCTGCAAAATTCATGTGTTGGTGGTGTGATTTTCAGTTCCCTTCCTCCCTTCAACTCGACCTTCATGCCTCTCACCCTCCCCACCATTTTCCTCCATGAATGTAGGAGATCCTACCTTGTGTGTGTGTGTGTGTGTGTGTGTGTGTGTGTGTGTGTGTGTGTGTGTGTGTGTGTGTGTGTGTGTGTGTGTGTGTGTGTGTGTGTGTGTGTGTGTGTGTGCAGTCTGAGCTCAATGAAAAGGCACAATAATGGAAGCAAAACAAGTTGAGGGAGCCGTATAGCTAGCCATTACAAAAACCAAATAAAAAAGTAGAATGGGTGATACCTTTAGTCTACTATATAAAATAACAAAAAGTTGCTAATATTTTGAGGGATTTTGCCCTCAAAATAATTGAGAAGTGGCTACTCCCCATTTTTTCCAGCAGATATTTCCATCAGCAGACTGGCCAGTGCATCAAGGATAGCTACATTTTATGCCAGCAATATTAATCATACCCCACTGTGTGCAAAAGGGCTTGAAAAAACTCATCCACATCATACTGATGCGGATGAACAGTTATTCCCATACTCCTTCATAAGTGAATTGGATTGATGGGAGCAGAAATGCAACCATATCTGAAGAGCTGTAAGTTCATAACCTCTGCTCTGCATCCTTTGGTATTCCTCTATAGACATGTCATATAATTTTAGATACATTCAAAAGTTATTTTCTACAAAGATGATTGAGGCAAGGAAAAATTTATAACATGCAATCTAAGGGATTTTATTTAAAATGTGTCTCTTTTAATAATGGACATGGAGTCATTCAGAAATATTCAAAAAGTAATTTCTGCAGTAAAAATAAATACTCTACATTTATAGCTAACAGATACCACTAAGCAGGTATAAACCGTAAAGCCAATTGCTTAAAGTAGTGGATTGAATTTTAAAAGTGCACATGAAGCAAGACACATCAATGGATGTTAATCAGCTTCCTGAATTTTTCTATAAGTAGTGCCTATAAACATAACATGGCTCTCTGTAACTAGGAAAGGAATGAGTTTAGGGTTGAAAAATTACTCTGGAGGCACTTCAGAGAGAATAATATTCTACATTTAAATCCAAATTCCTCAGACAGCTAAGAGAAAAATCTGTACACTAAGGGTTTATTTATCCCCCTCGTAAAATCATATCAAACTATTTCACTATTCCTTGTGGAAAATCTATATCTTATTTTTGAAAAATTCCTTTGCAAACTAACCTTAGATTGGAAGGATTTCTTTTCATTCAAAATATGAAACTTCCTGGATTCTTGTGGCAGAGGACTTCAGGAAGACTTTCAACCTGAAAATGGAGTGAGGTCATTAGGTGTGCTTCTAACTATAAGTATGGTGCATTAATTATAAGATGCACATTGAACATACATGGAGACCAAACCACAGTGTGTGTGCCTGAATTCAATTAGCAGCATTCTTATAATTTAATGTTATGCATGCTCAGTTTTAGGGCTGCCAGGACAGTCGCATCCTGTTCCCCGAGACAGCAGAGCCGAAACTGAAATGGGTAGGGAAGCCCTTCAGAGCCAACTGCAAAAAATGTGTGGGGGACAGAAATGATTACTGGGCTGGGCAACCTCCCTTATGAGGAAAGGCTAAAACATTTGGGGCCTTTGTAGTCTGGAAAAAAGGCACCTGAGGTGGGATATGATTGAGACATACAAAGTAATGCAGGGCATGAGTAAGGTGAATAGAGGGACACTCTTCTCCCTTTCACAAACTATCAGAACTAGGGGACATCCACTCAAACTGAGGGTTGGGAAAGTGAAAACAGACAAGATTTTTTTTTACCCAGTGTGTTGTTAGTCTGTGGAACTCTCTGCCACAGGATGTGGTGATGGCATCTGGTCTAGATGCCTTCAGAAGGGGATTGGATAGATTCCTGAAGGAAAAGTCAATCATAGGTTACAAACCATGATGGAGATGTGCAATCTCCAGGCTTAAAACCAGGGTACTTCAAGGGCCAGATGCAGGGGAGTGGTAGCAGGAGACAGATATCTAGTCTTGTGTGCTCCCAGATGCATCTGGTGGAGTCACTGTGAGATACAGGAAGCTGGACTAGATGGGCCTTTGGCCTGATCCAGGCCTGAAATGAAAATTCTTGTGGTCAAGAGTAGACTTCAGTGTAAAAGAATTGAGCTTCATTCCATTCTGGTATTCAAAACAAATCATTGGCCTCAAAACTGTTTACCTCTAAGTGTGTGACTTCTGAAGCAAGCTCTGCTTAGGGTCCTAATAAACAAAAAATAAGAGCTCTATCCTCTTCAAACCATCAGAGGACCAGTATTTTGTTTGGTTCTTTTTACAGTCTTCTGACTTGGACCAAGTGTCAACATCCTACTTAAATCAATCAGCAGTCGGAAATGGGACTCCATTTAATCTGGGGTGGTTTTTTGTTTTTTGTTTTTGCTTTGCTTTCTTTTAACAGGGTTCTGTTAATTCTGTACTTCAAAGTACAAGTCAAAAGGAGCCCCAAACCCTGAGTTAGAGCCAAACTTGCAGACTCAGCAACCCTGTGAATGCATTTGTTAGTTTCTGATGTTTGTTAGTTTTAATTGATGTTACGCTCTTGTAACCAATATTAGGCTCCACTGAGTGAAGACTGAGAGAATATACTGACAAGAGACCTCAAATCTCAGAGAATAGGATGCTGTTAAAAATAGGATTTTGCACCTGCTGCTAAAGGGTCTGCAACTGTGACATCACAATGGTCTGCCCCATGAAATCATACAGTTCTGCTCTGAATCCTCAAACTTTGGCCCTGAAATCTCAATGAAATACTGCTGATCTGGCAAGCCTACCAGTGGTTCCTCATCTCACCATGTTGGGAATTTAGAATAGCTGTGTTACACCATGTTTCCAGCTCATGTATAGGTTTCAAATTGGAAAAACAAATGGGCAAGAGTAAAAGTACAGGAGAGGCCATTAGTAGTGCTTATCTTAAAAAGTATCTTATCATTTTATTGTATGGCCACCTTATTGTTCAGTGAAGGGTTTTTTTCTGGCCAATGTTGTATTATCCCATGTTATGATCACAATTTTTTTAAAAAAGGGAATGCTTTCTCAAAGAGGAAGTAACACTTTTAACAGCAAGCCAGATTTAACACACACACACACGGGGGGGGGGGTTAGGAGACTCTCACCTGGGCCACTGTTTCTGCCACAGCTCAACTGACTCAGAAAAAGGGGAAGTTGAGCTGTGCAGGAAATATTCTGTCTGGAAAAATGGGCACTAAGTGGTTGCCCAAATATCTCAATTATAGGAATCAGGTTCTGTTAAGAGAAGGCCGGGTAAAGTAGCATAACCCCGGAACAGCCTAGAAACAGCAGCCTTGCGGGAGTTGTTGTTGAAAGTTGCCCTGAAAGTTAAAATCCATAAAACTGAATATAAAATAAACATTATAAAATAAATCAATTGTCCCGTCATCTTTCTTCTTTTGAAATGGGTAGAGTTCCTGGACATTTTTTGGACTTTCAAGAAAAGGCTGTGTAGAAGGACAGGTGGCTTTTAGTACTTACAGAGTCCTGTTGGACAGTGCACTGCTCACCAAATCTGGTGTGTAACAGTGGTTGACAAGATAAAAGACAAGGTAATTCATGTGAAATATAAATAACTACAACTACAAATAAGCTTACCGTGGGTCTTTTGGGGAGAGAAAGACAGGGCAAAGATATAGTTGTTAATTAATTAAAATAAAATATTAATTAATATTGAAATTAATTAATGGTTTTGCAGTGCTTACCTTGGATTCTGCACAAATGCATTCTAGTAATATGAGCTCAGGAAACGAACATTGGGCTGTATTAGTATGGACTTATAGTCACCCCATTCATCAGGATGTGAACAGTTGGCAATTTGATTGCTTGAGGACTATAACCATGTATGTCTCTGTTGTATTTATTATTTTGTCAGTATAGAGAGCTGACATTGTAGCCAGAGGTATTTTTCTGGGTGTTACAGCATAAGAGGCTGTGTGGAAAGCTAAAATCATCACTGAAAGACCATTAAAAATATTATCCACTTTAAGTCTACTTAAACCTGTCATATTCAGTAAACAGAAGAGAGTAAGAGCAGCTAAGAAATGTAAACAGTTCTGCAGAACATTTATATTCATCCAGCCAGCTCTTCAGAATGTAGTCAGCATTAGGCAATTTCCATTTAAAAGTCACAGAGACTTAACAGCAGATACTAGCTAGCAGGCTGTTGGGATAATCTTCCCAAAGGGGTAAAATATCCTTGGCAGTTACATTAAACAAATGCTTGATTCTCAGTTAATCCTTAAAAACTAGATATTTACTTCACACTTGGGGGACAGCTAAATTCTAACAATTTAATATACTTTATTTGATATTAGTGGTTTCTTTAAAAAGTCAAGAAGCATTGAAATATACATTGTACAGTCATGCTCCAAACTTATCTTGGTTTTGTATCTGTGTCGATTTTAAAGTACGAAATATAGCACCGCTGCAGTTTCATTGTGAATTGTGGGTGGTCAAACAAACATCTTGATGGCATTAATGCATTTGAAATTAAATAGTGGGTAATGATTAGGGATCTTCAGACTGGGGCCTCATTTTGTATAAGTTGCTCCATTGAATCTGAGTGCATTTATTCAGCATTGTTATCCACAAAAATGAGCGAATGCAAGTTACTTTAATGCAACATGAAGGAAGATATTGTCTCCTTTCTTTAGTTTCTATTTAATTTCCTGCATCATTAAATAACAATATTCCCCAAAGAGGAAATCCTTTGGTTTTAAATAAAAGGTTGTGATTGGAACTGTATGGTTGAAGCTCTAGAAAAAGAAATGTGGCCTTTAAAGGAGAATGGATTCACCAATGTTACCTAAATAGTTCCATTGTAAAGGAAGCTACAGTCAGCCCTGACTTAAACATCTCTCTTACAAAGACAGGTCATATATACAGGTGTTACTAAAAAAATTATCTCCGTATGAAGAGTCCATGTTCAGCTTTCCCTTGGAAAATAATACTGCACTAATCTCTTATTACTGGGCAGGGCTTCTAAAAGCTGATGGCCCAAAACATCAGGACATCCTAAGATCTATCTTCTAGAAGAATGGTCCAAATGTTCTCACATGTGAGGCATGAAAACCTGGCAAATGGCCAAGAATCATCACAAAACCACACACCAGGGAACCTCCTGAAAAATGAGAGAGATGCTTATGGACCTCTACTTCAAAAGTTCAAGGGAGTTGTTTTGTTATTTGTTGGAGGTGTGTGATGGTTGCCACCATCAGTGATATTTGATAGGCGGGAAATTTCAAATAGCTGATAACATTTTGGAGGTTGCCTTTCACATTCAAATGAAACCATCACGGAGCTTATAGAGCATTGTGGCGCGGTGGTTAAATGCCTCTCCTGCAAGTAAAACTGTGCTCATTACTTGGGGTTCAATCCCAGGTAGCAGGCTTATGGTTGACTCAGCCTTCCATCCTTCTGAAGTTGGTAAAATAAGTACCCAGCTTCTGGCGGGGGGCAATGTGTAGCCTGCATACTATAATTAAAACTGTAAACCGCCCAGAGACTACTTGAAGTGGTATGGGGTGGTATATAAGCAGAACACTTCATTTCTTTCCTTTGCTTTTTAAGCAGGACAAGTCAGCAGCAGAAGTGTATCTCCATGAAAAAAGTTTACTTGAGTTATAAAACAGCATCAGTGAAGTTTAATGACAAAAATTAAATTGCAAATTAAATTTTAAAAGACAACACTTTAAATGCTTCATCAATAGAATATGCATCTGAGCAACGTATGATCAAAATTATAAACACTTGTAAAATACTAAATAATTTCACAAAATATGTAAAAAACTGATGAAATGTTTCTTTTCATCAAGCTGCTTTTGTACCTTAAAAGCCTTTTACTCTGTGCTTATGTGCATTTGCTGGGACTAATCCGTTCTTTGGCAGGTTAGGAAGGATACAATTATAATATGTTTCCTAACCTATTAACTAGTGACAGAGAACAGTTATAAGCTTCCACGCATCTTGATTAATATGTTCAAAAGTCTCACTTATTGGTTTGTGATGTCATTTTTGTTATTGAATTTGTTCCAGAAAACTTTCCATCCACAGATCACAAGCTTTACAAGCAAAACAGTGTTTACAGGTCTCTGTAAAACCCCACACAATTTTGTAGCATTCCATCCTTTAAAAAAGCAATTTACATCCCACCCTAGAAGTAAAATTGCATAAATTTTCACTCTCTGCTTACAAAGAAATAAATGTTCCCCTTTAGAAAAGCAAAGATCTACATGCTGGCTCTAGTATTCTGGGTGATGAAGTTTTAAAAAAATAACACAGAGATTTCCCATCTGTGCAGCTTCTTGGTATTCTATAAAGATTTTATTTATTTGAATAGATTTAAAAGTAATAACTTGAATGTTGTTTTTTAACTTGGATATTTTCATGATCAGAATATAAGAATCTCTCACATTACTAGAATTGCTAGGCCAGCAAATTTGCTAAAATTTCTGAGCCTAAGTCTTGGACCAGAGAATGCATATGATGTCACAGGAGAAGGGCGTCTCTGTTGTAACAGCTACTGCTCATTTTGTAATACCTTCAAATGAGCATGTGCAAGTCCATGGATCTCTTTGTCAACCATCTCCCACGTTGTATCAATGGCATCCCGCTCACCATCATGTTCAGAATTAACTAAAGGTCTAAACACATGCACCTGTCAACACTTTCCCCAATCCTTCTGTTTTGTTTTGTTTTGTTTTCTGGTGTGCTAACATTGTGCAGATATATTCAGCATGTGTTGTGTGTGTTGCATCCTTACAGTCGTGACCGACTCTTCATGACTCCATGTCCATGGATTTTTCTTGGCAGGAATACTGGAGTGGTTTGACAGTTCCCACTGCAGGCGCTGACAGCACCTGGTATTCCCTGGTGGTCTCCCATCCAAGTACTAGCCAGGGCCGACCCTGCTTAGCTTCTGAAAACAGGCGAGATCATACATACAATATACCTTCATACTGAGCCAGTGACTTGTGGCATCTGGAGAGACTAGGTAGAGATGTGTGCCCAAATTTTAAAGCTACTTCACATACAACCGCCCGCCCCCTTCAATACTTCTCATGTTTTGTTCATCCTCTGATTTGTCCCCCACCCCATTCATCCCTGGAAACCCATGAACATATAACAATTCACAATTTGAGACCTCAGTACTTGTTGGAGCCTCTTTTGCTCCATAGCTTTGACTACTGCTTGCTCTTAAATAATATTTTGAGTGATTTCATTCTCTTTTCACAGTGTTGTTCCCTTGTCCGTCATAAACAAACCTGAATTTGAAAAGGATGATCTACAAATGAAAGGAAAAATAAGGCTTTGGTGGTAAATAGAAGAATATCAATATTGCCATTGGCAGCTTCTTCTAATATGGTTGACAATTTGATATCATGCTTTAGAACCAAGCAGCAATTTCAAATGCCAGTGCCGACAAACCTTAGAAATAGGTAGGATATAAGAAAGTATGAGTTGCCAGATCAGTTGTGCCTGTTTGGAAGAAATTGGGACCAGCTGTTTTCTTCATTCAGGGCCAAGGTCTCAGCGTTCCCCTTCTAGAACACAATGGAAGAGGCACACTGCTTCATTTTGTTAAAGCAAAAGAGAGAGAGGAAAGAAGCTGATGGTCCCAAGAGTTTCATTCTAAAGGCTGTTTGAATAGACTCAAAGCCAAAGCGCTGGGGTGGCCTCACAGCTGTTATTGTTTAATGTTAAAGATATTTTCCTGGCAAGGTGGTCAGATTTGGAGATCTCAATTCTATACATATTTTGGAATTTACAGTCCATTTTCCCCAAACTGTTAAAACCTAAGTTACAAGAGAAATGCATACACAAAATATAGAGAACAGCCTCAGTAATGGTAACTTTTATTATATGACTCACAGGCTCATTTGCTAAATGAAATGAAGTTTCTACAATGTTTTGTCTGCTTTCTTACTCACTCATTCTCGCACATATACCTACACTCTCCACAGTCAGAGAATTTGGTTAGTTCCTTTTATACTTAGCAAGGCATCAGCAACAACAACAAAAACAACTGCAATGATAAAGCAGAGGAGACTCACTTATGTTGCTGTAGCCCTGCAACACATCCATGTTAACACAATCAAAATAGTCTATTTTTTAAAAAAACCAAGAGGCTCTCCTCTACTTAGTAATGAAGCAGTATTGCCCAACAGAAACAAACCTGTTGCCGATTTCTACCCCCCACTACAACTCTTGAGAGCAATAACTAGGGATGCTGATCCCGTTGTTCTATTAAGAAGCGAACACTCCCTAACCTAGCAAGGGAATTCTGTATATAGACACACATTTCTATGTGTGCATTTCTGTGTTTATAATGACCTTTCTCTTCAAGCAAGCTTTCCCTTAATGACTGGTTACATGAATGGGATTTTTAAAGAATGGATTGTGATCTTTTGCTTTGAAAGTATTTTGGTATTACTTACATTTTTCAGCATTGCATCCATTTGATCCTTTCTAATATTGCACTGTTGGCAGTTTGAAACGCTGTATTGTAATGATGGAAGCTACCTAGGATCTTTCCTAAAGAAAAAGGCAGGATAAATCCATCTTCACCGTCCACCTACCTGTATAATTGCTGGGACCCTGTTTACGTTGTATTAGAGATGGGCACGGAACGAACAATTTTTCATTTTCGATTTTCGGTTTTCATTTCGTTATTTGTCTCTAAACGAAATTTGTCTCTAAAATGAAACAAAACGAACAGAAATGTGGGGGATTTTGTCGTGCGTTTCGTTTCCGTTACAGCAATGAAGTGAGCTGCTTTAAATGCTAAAAAAAATTATGTAAAATTGAAATAAATGGTAACAAAACGGTAATGAAATGGTAACGAAACAAAAATGATTTTTTTGCAAAAAATTCACGCTCAACGGAAATGAAACGGACCTCTAAACAACAAATGACAAACGAAACTCAATTTTTTCTACTCGTGCCCATCTCTGGACTCGTTGTATCATGAGAATGGCGATACACATTTCCACCATTTTGTAGTGTATAGGGGAATAGGAATTTTGTCTACACCTCATGTGTAGTAACTCATGTGTAAATACCCTAGTAGTACCTCATGGGTTAAATGAAGGAATAGATTTCCTAACTTTATTATAACAACCATAATGTTGCACAGCTGCTTACAAACCTTCATTTCACTTTCGCCTCCATTTCAGCTGATTAGTTTGAGGTCTTCATTGAGGAGCCAGATTTCATTCCAAGGTAAAACAAAGCAAATCTGCAAACCAGTTTGTGTCCAAAACACAGATTGAATTAGGGTGGGAAAATTTGCTTCTCTCTCTCTCTCTCTCTCTCTCTCTCTCTCTCTCTCTCTCTCTCTCTCTCTCTCTCTTTCCTTTTGGGAGAGTGACACGCTGTTAAATGTAGCTGTTATGCAAACCACTGGCACTAATTGCCTAAAATTTCTAAGGTCTACTGTCCTCGTTGTTTCATTTATTTATTACTTATTTCATTTTTAAGCTGCCTTTCTTCTAGAGAGGGAGGGACTCAAGGCAGCCCACAAAATGTAGAAAAACAAACCAACAAAGTCCAAGAGAACTGTTTCACTGACAACAATAAACCTCATAATATTTGAACTTCCAGTTAGTTTAAAACATGTTAAAACACATTTTAAAAAAACATAGTAAAATATTTCTTAATATTATTAATATTATTAATATTATTTGCTAATATTCATGTTTACATTATGGCCTAGCTGAAATCACCACTCTATAATTCCAATTTACTGACAGTAATGTAGATCCCAAATTTGGAAAAAAAAAATTCACTGCCAAACTCAACGGCTAGAAGTCTCTTACAGAAGGAAGTTGTTTTTGTCAGTCTCCTGAAGAGAGGGGACTACATATGTGTACAACAGGTGAAAAACACATTCTAGGTGTTTTGGTTTTCCAGTGGTCAGCTTCCAAAGTGGTTCAGATTTGGGAGACAGACTGTAGTTGGCTGGGCACAAATTGGTGCAGACTGAATCACAATGCAAAGCTCAAATCTGGCCTCTGAGTTGGTTTGAAGGACCTATACACAGTCCTAGTTTTGAAAGGAAGTATGTGCCCCATCCCTCTCTTTTGAAACCAGTGGTACTCTGTTGTGTTTTATTAAATTCAGATATTGATTCAGCAAAACCTACAATTGAGTACCATCTGAAACCTCTTCTGTTAACTGTCCCAATGGAGACCCACAAGAGAGAGTCCAGATGCAAAGTACTGTAGGGGGGGGGAAACCACTGTATGCCATAGCCTGTTAAGTCTCATTGCTTAATTCGTGTTCTGCTATTGGGAGAGAAATTGTTTTTACGAAAGACAGAAATCTGTGTCTAGGAGGAAATCGGTCTGCTGTTCGTCTTCTCTCTCCCTACACTCTGGCTAAGATATTCACTGTAAGTTTAAACGAGTGCTGACTAAATGTTACATAGGTTTAAAATGAAGTCGTGTGGCATTTAAGTTTTCTGAAATGCAGCTGTTTCATTTTGTTTCCTTTTGTTTCGTTTTTTTAGGTTAACAGTCAGGTTATGGGGGTCTAAACTACATTGTCTTACTGCTTCTGAGAAAGAACGATCAATCACTCCATCTCTGTCACCATCTATGGGAGATGCTTTGCTGCTTTCCATCAAGGAGGTACAAGTCTAGAGCTTTGAAAAGAAAAGAAGCAATACCTGTAGAGCTTTAAAAAGTTACTTCTTTTGGACTGTAGCTCCCAAATTTCCACAGCCAGCATGGTTGCAAACTGGATTTCACCTTCTCTGCTTATTTTTGAGCAGGGAGAGCTCCATACCACATAATTAGGACAATGCCTCTTCAAACCTAGGCTTTTATATTCACAGTGTAAAACTTGAGGATGTCTGCTCATAGCAAGAGGAGTAGAGTGAACTGTTATTCTCACATAGGTAGTTGTAGAACCACTGCCTCTTTGAGTGATGATTTTGTTAAGGTGATGCTTTCAGAATATATAGTAAGTAATCTGAATATGGATTAGACTGAATAGGGATAGATCTTCTGGAGAAAGAGGTAGAACTATTATTGTATTTAAATTTAAAATGTTGAACTAACCAATTCGAAGCATTACTGAGACCTGCCTTTGAGAGAGATTTACCTGTGTCCAGTGTCTGGTGCTGAAAACAAAACAAAACAAAACAAAGATTTTAAAGAAAAACTTCTTGTCAGGGAGAGGTGAAGGGAACTATTTAGTTATATACACGTTTGTGTGTGTGTGTGTGTGTGTGTGTGTGTGTGTGTGTGTGTGTGTGTGTGTGTGAGAGAGAGAGAGAGAGAGAGAGAGAGAGAGAGAGAGAGGAGTACTTTATTTATTTATTCTAAATGCCATTGAACATAAAGATTTTTTTAGATTATCTTCTAATCCTTAAGAATAATGTGGAAGTTCCTCATAGTACATATATGCATTATTCTTAAGGAGTAGAAAATACTCTAAAACTCCTTATGTTCAATGACATTTAGAATAAATAATAAAGGACTCACGCATACATACATAAATACATTAAAATTGGAACTGACTGCAGTGTTACACATATTTATTTATTTATTTATTTATTATTGAATTTATATCCCGCCCATCTTCCCAACGGGAACTCTGGGCGGCGAACATGGCAGAGCAAATCAGGAAATACACATAGTAGGTACACTACAACACATACACTACAACACATACAATACATACCAATACTGAAAGCTTAGCCATTAAAAAAACAAATCTAAAGGTATTTTAATGTGTTGTTAAATGCTGTTGAATGCTATTTGCATTCAAGTTTGCTACCAAAAGTAGGGAAAGCACTAGCTACTGTAGCTAGCCATGTATGTTGTCAACTCTAATGCCCAAAACATCAGCCCCTGGCAAGTTTAAGGATGTAGTGGCATGTTGAATTGGTCTATAAGTGAGCAAAGTTAGGATGATGCTTTTGGTTTCAAAGCATCATCCTACCACTATTCAATTATGCTTAGCTTTAGCCTATCCTTGCATTCATTCTTCAAGCCAACTTTTCAAATTCTGCAAAATACCTTTAGGTCAACATTTTGTTGTTGAAGTTCATGTTATTTCCCTTCTATTTCTAGAAGCCACATTACAGTTCTTCTGAAGTTAGATAGCTCATCAGAGAAAACGTTCTGCTTGGGAAACAGCTCGCTGTTGTTACTGTGGCTCTGCTGTTCTCTCTTTAAGGATATGTTTTTTCAGTAATTCATACCAACTGTCTCTGATGCTCCCTTCATTATAACGGCAGGGAGGGAATGCATTTTGCCTAACACATTAATGTTTTACTTCGCCCATTGGGATAAGATATTTATAGCATTATTAGAATTTGCCTAATGACTTTCATACTGTTCCTTTCTATGATAAAGCATGTGCATTGGCAGCAATTCAGTAAAAATCCAGGTTTCAAGACTATTTATAGAGTGCAGCCCCATCCAGAGTGAAGCACCCCCCCACACACACACACACAAACCCATGCACTATTGTTAGACTGCAAATTCTACCATTCTTCACCATTGTCTCTGTTCCTTAGGAGGAATTTATGGACTTGAGGCAATCTACAGGTTGGCTGCCAAAGATTTCTTTGCTTATCATAGTATGAGGGGGATTGGCCAATCCAGAGGAAAATGTACTTCTGGGTATGACGGTTGCAGGAATTAAAGTGCTCAGTTCCAGATGCACCATCCGAGATGTCTTTGAAGTACGGGAAACATTTGAAAAAGAGTAACTACTGGTGTATCAGTCCTAGGAGCCATTGAGAGCATGGCAGAGGAATGCCCAAAGTAATGGTACAACAAAAGGAGAGCTTTTGTATGTGTGTGTGTTGTGTCGTTACAGTACATTTTTTTTTCAAAATATGCACTCAAAAATTATTTTAAAAATAAAATTTACTTACCTTGGGCTGCAAAGTAACAGGGGTACCTTCCTCAAGTGATTTTAGGTAATCCCCTGAAATCTGGAAAGATTTTTGGGTAAAAGGACTGCGTTTTGAAGCTCTAAAGGGGGTCTGGATACTTAATTGACAAAGGGCATTTATACATGACCCCTAAGCTCCGCTGCAAATGACTGCAAGCTCCGGAGCTTAAAAATGTTTCCCCACCAGCTCCGGAGTTTGCAGACAATTAAGTGCGACCCCGCCCACTTTAGTGCGACCCAGCACATTTTTCTTGTCCCTTCTCTTTGGAGGTGAAAAATCTTTGATGCGGTACAACGATAGTGAGTGCGGGGCTCTCCTCGCTTCTGTTTGCTGCTTTTTGGCTCCCGCCCCTTTAAGAGCTACTTTTACAGAAACGAGAGGCAGAACGAGGTGAGTGGCATGCTTTTCTTTCTTTTTTTCTCCCTCCCTCACGCAGCCAGCAACTAGGAAGTGTGGAGGGGGGTGGGGACAGAGGAAGAGCGACGAACCCCTAAGATCTCTGGTCCGAATTTAAGTGGCCAGCGGATCTTAGGGGTCATGTAAAAAGGCCCAAAGTGTGCTGGGAGGTTGCCAGAAATTGAGTTAATAATATAAACTCCTAAATTGCTGGAGTGGCTGGCTTGAGGAAGCTATCCCTGTCACTTTGGGGGAGATACATGGCTGGGATCAGTATTTTCTACAGCATATTTTTCTATGCTGTAGAAAATACTGATCCCAGCCATGTATCCCCCCCCCAAAATGACAGGGGTAGCTTCCTCAAGTGATTTTAGGAGACCCTTTGAAATTTGAAAAAGTTAGGGTTTCTGGAGGCAGAGATATTAAACTCCAAAGTAGGTGGAGGGGTACTTAATTGAATGAGTGTATTCATTGCAATTCATTTTAGAGGAAATGGCAGGGGAGCTTCCTCAAGCTCTCCCCTGTAACCCCTTTACATTTTGAAAGCTTTGGGTTTCATAGAATGGAGTTATTAAGCTCCAAAGGGGCTGTGGGGGGTAGTTAACTGAAGGAGTGTGGATCGGTGCGCTGAGGGAAAGCTGTAAATTAACCCTATAATTGGTAAAGTGCACCAGACACACTCCTTCCATTAAGCACCCCCACACCTCCTTTGGAGCTTAATAACTCCATTCCTTGGAAATCAAAACTTTCCAAATTTCAACGGCTTCCCTAAAATCACTTGGGGAAGCTAAGCCTCCCCAAGCAATTTTAGGGGGTCCTTTGAAATTTCAAGGGGTTACGGGGAGAACTTGAGGAAGCACCACTGCCATTTCCTCTAAAATGAATTTTTTCATTTTCATTTTTCCATTTTAGAGGGGGGAATGGAATTTCGTTTCACTTCATAATGAAAAGCTGGCTAGCGTTTCGTTTTGTTTAGAAACTTTTGTAACCTTACGACAGGACAAAACAGCATGCCATTTTTGTAAGGTACCCATCTCTAGTTCCGATTATTCCTGTTGGTACTCATGGATATTAAAGGGGGAGGGGCTAGAAACACGAAATGTAAAGTCAAAATAGTTGGTTTGGTCAAATTAAGGATCTTTGAAATGTCCTTATACAGCTCTACTGTCTAGGGTTGATAGGAGTTATAAAAAAGTCTGAAGGGTTGCCCTTTGCTCTATTCTCCTTCACTTCTTGAGACTTCTACTTAGCTGAAGTTTTCCTGCCCTGGATTCTACATCTTGATTTTTAACCCAATTATCATATGAAAGAAAATCTGTTTGTTTTTTCTCTGTACCTACCCCATGTTTTCTGATTATCTTCAAGATCCATACACATCTCTCTCTGTCTCTGTCTCTCTCTCCCTGTCTCTCTGTCTGTCTGTCTGTCTGTCTGTCTGTCTGTCTGTCTGTCTGTCTGTCTGTCTCTCTCTCTCTCTCTCTCTCTCTCTCTCTCTCTCTCTCTCTCTCTCTGTGCCCCATATTTAGATTATATCCCCAAATCAAACGATACTCATTCTGTATAATAAGTGAAATTAAAAATGTTGCCTCATATAGTTTATCTTTAGATTAATTAAGACAAGAAAGGCACTGTCAGATGTAATATTCAGGACTCTCCTTTCCTGCAGCAATACAGATGAACCAGCTTTGGAATGGTCTGATTATTCACCTACTCAATCAGTGCTCTGGATTCTTAAGTCATACTTTGCCACTCTTCATTAATGTGACCTTGTTAAACAAGCATGCAATCCAATTCTGTCTATGTTTACTTGGCAGTAAACTACCCAGACTTCAATGGGTCTTATTTTCAAGTGTGGGTATGGGACAGCGGCCAAAGCTAATTTATATACTCTTTTATTTTACTTGTTCATTTCCCAATTTATAGGTTTCTTTTCCCATAGCTCCTCATTTGCATGACTAGCAATTTGTGGCTTCCCAGTTATTTCAAAATTCACGCTCAACCCTTTTCTTTTCTGTGTACCATGTGATTATTTCAATGTCCCTACTAAAGGAAATACCAGGCAGTTTATATAACTGAAGTGTAAATAAAAAACATTGTTCCTGCATGTCATCGTTGTTCAAACTATAATGACTTGGATTAAATTTAATATACGCCATAGATTACATTCTGCAAAGACTGTTCACAGTTTGTGAATAAATTCTGAGGGAATGCATCATAATAATTATTAATTATTTCATGAAATAGATTCATTCTCCATGGAGCAAAAGAATTTCAGCAGTGAATGCAAAACTTGTGTGTTATGTTTCGTACTGTGCTAAGTCAAATTGGAAGCCATGGCAAAAAGAAATTTCCCATTATGAAAGAGGGTGTCAAGAAGAACAAGAAATTCTGATGCAGTCCCATCATTGGTGGCATACTATCATATCAAATGGTAACTCCCCCACCAAAGATCTGGAGGCAAGAGGGCTCTCCCCCCCCCCAATCTATGAACAAACCCTAGTTGGCATTCTCTCAGCTGTGGCAT
Source organism: Phrynocephalus guinanensis (assembly GCA_037367245.1). Lineage (NCBI taxonomy): Eukaryota > Metazoa > Chordata > Lepidosauria > Squamata > Agamidae > Phrynocephalus > Phrynocephalus guinanensis. Next base: position 43,057,396 of record CM074739.1, read on the forward strand.
TGCCATTCTATTGTACTTCTGTTGCAATGTCTTCCTCCATCTCACGCTGCCAGTCAAAATAATCTGATATGCCACTACATATAGGATGTGCCCCAAACAGCCCCAATTCTTTGAGTATTTACACAATTGCAATAACAAGCAGACACGGTGTATTTTGAAAGTGGAAAGAACCCTTTCCAGAAAACGTACATGCTATGTGTGTAAGAGATTTTTAAAGTAGACATTTACGCAGTGTTTTTACCAGGGTGACCCCTAGAAACCCCTTTCTACAGCTTAGCAAAGATTTGAATCCAGGTCTCCTATTCCAATATTTTTATTTACTACACCACACTGGCTCCTAGAAAACGTATAGGGAACCACTATCACAAACTGCAGAAAACTCTCTCTCTCTCTCTCTCTCTCTCTCTCTCTCTCTCTCTCTCTCTCTCTCTCTCTCTCTCTCTCTCTCTCTCTCTCTCTCTCTCTCTCTCTCTCTCTCTCTCTCTCTCTTTTGAATTATCCCTTTTGATGCTCAATTCAAGTTGCTAGTTATGACCCATAAAGACATTAATGGTTTTGGACCTTGGTACTTATCAGAACATCTCTCTCTCTCTCATTAAATAGCTACACATTTCACCCTCTACTCTCAATTCAGGTAGCTAAGCATGGCCATATCAAGAAAGGACAACAAGGCAGCATCAAGAAATTGGGCCTTCTCAGTGGTGTCCCCAAGTCTTTAAAATAACCTCCCAACTGGGGTATGCCGGGTCCTTCCTTCCAGACATTCAGGAACATATCCCCGGATGCTGTCTATATGTATATAAACCAACCAATTAGTCAGTAAAAGAAAGAAAGAAAGAAAGAAAGAAAGAAAGAAAGAAAGAAAGAAAGAAAGAAAGAAAGAAAGAAAGAAAGAAAGAAAGAAAGGAAAGAAAGAAAGAAAGAAAAAGAGTATACCATGTAGTTCAAGAAGTGCAAGAAGAGAAGATTCAAATTAATGTATTATAATAGTTCTGTAAATGACCCAGAGTGGCCTTGCTGCCAAATGGGGGTAGAAAAGGGCAATAAATAAATAAATAAATAAATAAATATCTGCCTTCCTGTAATGTTTGATATGTGGCTCCATAAATTTAAAATTGCTTAAAATTTCTAAAAACTAAATTCTTAGGCTCTCAAAATATTCTAACGTGGACTACAGTAGATATTTTGTTCCATTCCTGGCTTGTAAAATATGAATGAATGAATGAATGAATGAATGAATGAATGAATGAATGAATGAATGAATGAATCTCTATCTTATAGGTAATAGTTAATTAATGTGCAAAACTGGCACATATATCTATGTTCTCTGCCAAGTTAATTCTCAATTAGAAACACAAACACTGGAAAAACACCAATGACCTGAATACTTACCAAGGTTTCTTTTTATATAAATTATATCACTTGTGTGTTTTATTTAGAAGACACTCAGAGCACCCCTTTTGATACTAAAAAACAGAAAGCTGTGTGCACATATGTTACTGTGGGGTTACAGTAAATTCCATCTGGAAGGAGCCCTGACAGACAGAAAGCTCACTTTGGGTTCATTTCCAGCAATTACATACTGGAAATGAACCAAACTAGAGAGATCCTACTTGCATCAAAAAAGTAGGGGCTAGAATGCTGTGGGTAGAGGACTAACTAACGGGGGTGGGGGAGTGGGTGGGTGGTTTGTTCCAGCAAGGGCAATGTCTAAGAGCTGTCATTAGGAGCAAACCAATTCATGCCTGCAGCAGACCAAGCAATGGGATAAATGGCCACATTGTCACAGCATACTATTGTTTTTGTCTTTTAAAAATGTATTTGGCCAGGACGCTTGCAGAAGCTTCTTAACCCAGAAACCTAATTTATTCCAGTTGCTTTAAAGTAGATGACTCAAGCTTTCACTTTTTCCTCTGATCAGCAAATACCTTCTTCCAAAATCACTTGTTCTGGCTATCCCAGATCCTTCTAGTTTGAGAATTAAGGAAATTTATTTCAGAAAATTGGAAATGAGCTTAGCATATACATCCTGGAATATGTGCAAGTGTTTTATTCCAATAATGTTAAAATACATATATGTGCAAAGTTATCACCATAAAAAGCAACCACTTACCACTTGTAGAAGTTGTATAAACTGCCACTTTAAAGAAAACAAAAATAAAAGTGATTTTCTCTCTCACACTGCCTGCCTTTCTCTTTATTTCTTTTTTCTTTCTTTCTTTCTTTCTTTCTTTCTTTCTTTCTTTCTTTCTTTCTTTCTTTCTTTCTTTCTTTCTTTCTTTCTTTCTTTCTTTCTTTCTTAGCAGTAGTCAGTAGGAAGGAAGGCACCAAAAAAAATTTCAGTTTGAGAATCTGGGAACAATACCAGTGGTTGAGAAGCTGAGGTTAACAATCTGACTGGGGGGGGGGGGGGGAGAGCTTTGTGACACCCTTAAGAGTAACACACTTTTTTAAAAAAAATCTACTTCTTAAAGTTCAGAGTGCTATAAAACTCCCCACCACCTTTTTCTGTTATTATTTTGTCGCATGGATAGATTTCCCTTGTGATACAGCTTCTCTTACCCGGACAGGAAGCAGCAAACACATTTGGCTAAGTGAAAAGCGAGCTGGCCATAACCTCCCTCCTTGCTTCGCCTGCAATGTTGCTGGGCCAGTGAGCATTACTACTTCTCTGGCCTGTAGGGTGTACCAGCCACAATACATTGCATCAACGCCCTAGATCTGGAGCACAATGCACAATGCCTTCTCAAGAGGAGATAATGCAAAGCCCACACATTATTTGGTGCCGATTAAGCCCTGCTAAGTCCATGTTTTGAACCATGCAATTAACGCCCCCCCCAACAAACCCAATTTTGCCCTAAAAGAGGTACAGTATCATTCTCTGGCTGAAATCCTGTTTACCCAGTAAGTCACAACTGCAATAGGTCCATTGAATCAATGGAATTTACAGAGAAGTTGCTTCACCAAACTCCCACCGATTGAATGGGCCTAAGATGCCCTAAGCACATCCGATCTTGCCTGATTTTGGAAGCTAAGCAAGGTCAGCCCTGGTTAGTACTTGGATGGGAGACGACCAGGGAATACCAGGTGCTGTCAGCGCCTGCAGTGGGAAATGGCAAGCCACTCCAGTATTCCTGCCAAGAAAACTCCATGGACATGGGGTCACAAAGAGTCGGTCAGGACTGTAATGACACAACACACACACTCTAGTGGTGACTCACTACACTAAGCCAATGTCTACACTAAGCCAATTTTGGCCAATATCTACTCTAAGCAATAGTTCAAATATAAGCTGTGGCATCCAAAATGTTCATTACATGCAATATGTATTTTGTTAACATTTTCAGAAGTTCTAAATTTAATACAGCCTGCAGATCTTTTTGCTTTCACATTTTTACATTTGCCTCTTTTTTTGTTGACATTTTGCCAGCAATAACAATAATAATAAAAACAGGAAAAATAGTTTGGCCTAAACAGTCTGTAGGTAATAATAAAAGCATCCTTTGTGGGGATATTGACATGGCTAACAACCATTCTCCACCGACATTTGGATGAGATCTCTGTTGTTCATGCATTTTATTAACCACTTGGCATTGTTATTTCCAGGCTTTTCTTAGGAATAATTGTACAGACATAGAGGAACACTTTATCAAATTTTACTGCATTCTGATTATTTCATCTTAACATCATGCTGGGAATTCCTCTACATTGTTTCCCCACCGGTTTATATACATTTTCTATTTTGATCCCGCCTGTTACTGAGGTTTATAGTGCCTGTGGGGAAGGGCTACTGGGTCAGAGCCAGCGGTTGTTCTGTGCTGTAACTGAACTGGCTGGAAAATAAGCACAGCAGCAGCATGGGACATAATAGGGCATATACCTGGCCACTGTGACAATGTCCACCACAGTAGAAGTCACATAATTTCATTCTCTTTGCAGATCCTATTAAAGGAGAAACTACACATTGCAGACTACTTATTGTTAGAAACTAAGATCTGTCTTTCCTCCAGAGACATGGTTTAGGCCAGTGGTGGCGAACCTTCGGCACTCCAAATCTTTTGGACCACAATGCCCATAATTCCAAGCCTAGATTGCCAATGACAAAGGAATATGAGAATTGTGGTCCAAAAGATCTGGAGTGCCAAAGGTTCACCACCACTGGTTTAGGCAGACCTCTGGCACTAAGAAATCATACGTGTGAACAAATTCTATGTGCAGAAGACCAGTTAGAAAACAAAGCAAGCTAACCTGTGTGTGTGACTATCTCCTGATAGTCATTAAACCTTCAGCACCAAGGAATTCCTTCTTCTACCCACAGGGTTCATGTAATGTATGGTTTGGTCCTTAGATGGCTTTACATCTGTAGGCACAAAAGCTGTTCATAAAAGCTGTGCATCAAGACTGTGTTTGGGATGAGGGTGCAATGATGTAAGTCATGGTGAAGGGCCTGTGGGAAGAGGTGGATCTCTTATTGTCTGAGCATAGGCTCCCTGAAGAGCTGCCTAGATGCCCTAAGCACATCAGGTCTGGCTTGATTTCGGAAGCTAAGCAGGGTCAGCCCTTGTTAGTACTTGGATGGGCGACCACCAGGGAATACCAGGTGCTGTAGGTGCCTGGAGTAGGAACTGGCAAGCCACTCCAGTACTCCTGCTAAGAAAACTCCATGGACATGGAGTCATGTAGAGTCGGTCATGACTGTAACGACGCAACACACAGGCTCCCTGAAGCACTTTATCTTTCCCTCTTTTGCCTTCAGCCTGGAGTACCTTTTGGTTCAGTCTTTTAATATGATATATATATATATATATATATATATATATATATATATATATATATATATATATATATATATATATATATATATATATATATATATATATATATATATATATATATATATATATATATATATATATATATATATATATATATATGCATGTTAGGGTGGATTCGGGTTTCTTCCCGTGTAGAAATCTGGTTGTTTTGGCGACGTTTCGACGAGGTCTCACTCGTCATCTTCAGGCTGGTGTTCTGGCTTCTTTCTTCTTGAAGCAAAGCGTGGTCTCAGTTGAAGTCCTTCTATAAATACTGCTGGGGGTGTGTGGTTTGCTTGCTCTGTTGCTGATTGTAGGTTCGTTTGTTCTTTTGTGATTTGCTGTGTGGCTGAGGCGATCGTTAAGGGATTAACTGCTGGTGGGTTAGATGGCTGTTTAGAGACATCCTGTGTGGGTGGGGTGCTGGATGTGTGTCTCTTAGCCTTTTGTTTCTTAACGACCTTGGTGATGGGTGTTCTGGCAGCATCCTGGTCTTTGGTGGAGTGGGGTTCTGTGTCTTGTGAATTCATTTTGGTCTGGCTACGGGTCTGTGGTCTCCCAATGTTTTTTTGGCGTGTGTAAGTGTGTTCCATGTGGTGACTGGAGGGGGGTGTAGCGGTAGATGGTACAGTCGTGGTTTTGTTATTGGATGGTGGTTTCGTTTCATCTGTGGGAAGGGTCTGGGTTTGTGTTTGGTGTGGATGGAAGGTGGTGGCATCTTGTGTCCTTTTGGACCTGGTGTCAGTCTTTGTGACAGAGGCTCGTCTGTTGACCAGGGCTAGTTTCCAGATGTCAGGCAAGCGGGAGGTGTCGTCACGTTTATTCATGTTGTTTGGGTGTTTCTCTATTTCAATGGCTTCCATGATTATTCGACTGTTGAAGTGTTCAGTTTTGGAGATGAGTTTGGTTCTTTCAAAATCAATTTCATGACCTGTTGTTTTTATGTGCTGGAAGAGAGAGGAAGATTTTTCTTCTTTTTTGACTGCGTTCTTGTGTTCTGCGATGCGTGCGCTTATTCTCCTGTTTGTCTGTCCGATGTATGTGGCTGGGCAGACTTTGCATGGTATTTCGTAGACTCCTTGGTTTTCTAGCTCAATCTTGTCTTTGGGGTTTCTTAAAATGTTGGCTATTTTTTGTTCGGTGCAAAAGGCTGTCTTGATATTGTGTTTGTGGAGAATTTTGCTGATTTTGTCTGTGGTGCCTTTGATGTAAGGGAGGAGGGCAGTGCCATTGTTCTCTTCTGTTTCTTGGTTCTTGGGGGGTGTTTCTTTTTGGATTAGTTTGGTGATGGTGTTTTTTTTGGAATCCGTTCGCAATTAAAGCATTCGAGAGAGTGTGTAATTCAGTTTTTAGGTGGTCTTTGTCAGCGAGGCGTTTGGTTCTGGAGATGAGGGTTTTTGCTACGGAGTTGATCTGTGCAGGGTGGTGGTGTGATTGTGCATTTAAGTAGCGGTTTGTATGTGTTTTTTTTCCGGTAGATGGTATGTCCTAAGGAGCCGTCGGGTTTTTTGTAGATTAGGACGTCCAGGAAGGGAAGTTGGTTGTTGGCTTCTATTTCCATAGTGAATTGTATTTTGGGGTGTAGGCTGTTGAGATGTGTGAGGAAGTTGTTCAGTTTGTCTTTCCCGTGTGGCCAGATAACAAAGGTGTCATCAACATATCTGAGCCAGAGTTTGGGTTTATGTTCGGATTTCTGTAACGCGTTGGTTTCAAAGTGTTCCATATATAGGTTTGCGATGACCGGTGAGAGGGGTGATCCCATGGGTGCTCCTTCTATCTGTTTGTATCTTTGTCCATTGTGGATGAAGTATGTGTTGGTTAGGCAGTGGTTGGTCAGATCTAGGATGTGCTTGGGGGGGTTGTATTTGTTGTGGATAGCTGTCAAGGCTTCTTGAATGGGCACTTGGGTGAAGAGCGAAACAACATCGAAGCTCACGAGTAGGTCGTTGGGTTGTAGGTCTTGTTTCTTTATAATTTCTATGAAGTGGAACGAGTTTTGTACGTATGAAGTGATATATATATTTGTTTTCGTAGATTTTCACGGGTACAGGTATGCATGTTAGGGTGGATTCGGGTTTCTTCCCGTGTAGAAATCTGGTTGTTTTGGCGACGTTTCGACGAGGTCTCACTCGTCATCTTCAGGCTGGTGTTCTGGCTTCTTTCTTCTTGAAGCAAAGCGTGATCTCAGTTGAAGTCCTTCTATAAATACTGTTGGGGGTGTGTGGTTTGCTTGCTCTGTTGCTGATTGTAGGTTCGTTTGTTCTTTTGTGATCTGCTGTGTGGCTGAGGCGATCGTTAAGGGCTTAACTGCTGGTGGGTTAGATGGCTGTTTAGAGACATCCTGTGTGGGTGAGGTGCTGGATGTGTGTCTATTAGCCTTTTGTTTCTTAACGACCTTGGTGATGGGCGTTCTGGCAGCATCCTGGGCTTTGGTGGAGTGGGGTCCTGTGTCTTGTGAATTCATTTTGGTCTGGCTGCGTGTCTGTGGTCTCCCAATGTTTTTTTGGCGTGTGTAAGTGTGCTCCATGTGGTGGCTGGAGTGGGGAGTAGCGGTAGATGGTGCCGTCGTGGTTTTGTTATTGGATGGTGGTTTCGTTTCATCTGTGGGAAGGGTCTGGGTTTGTGTTTGGTGTGGATGGAGGGTGGTGGCATCTTGTGTCCTTTTGGACCTGGTGTCAGTCTTTGTGGCAGAGGCTCGTCTGTTGACCAGGGCTAGTTTCCAGATGTCAGGCAAGCGGGAGGTGTCATCACGTTTATTCATGTTGTTTGGGTGTTTCTCTATTTCAATGGCTTCCATGATTATTCGACTGTTGAAGTGTTCAGTTTTGGAGATGAGTTTGGTTCTTTTAAAATCAATTTCATGACCTGTTGTTTTTATGTGCTGGAAGAGAGAGGAAGATTTTTCTTCTTTTTTGACTGCGTTCTTGTGTTCTGCGATGCGTGCGCTTATTCTCCTGTTCGTCTGTCCGATGTATGTGGCTGGGCAGACTTTGCATGGTATTTCGTAGACTCCTTGGTTTTCTAGCTCAATCTTGTCCTTGGGGTTTCTTAAAATGTTGGCTATTTTTTGTTCGGTGCAAAAGGCTGTCTTGATATTGTGTTTGTGGAGAATTTTGCTGATTTTGTCTGTGGTGCCTTTGATGTAAGGGAGGAGGGCAGTGCCGTTGTTCTCTTCTGTTTCTTGGTTCTTGGGGGGTGTTTCTTTTTGGATTAGTTTGGTGATGGTGTTTTTTTGGAATCCGTTCGCAATTAAAGCATTCGAGAGAGTGTGTAATTCAGTTTTTAGGTGGTCTTTGTCAGCGAGGCGTTTGGTTCTGGAGATGAGGGTTTTTGCTACGGAGTTGATCTGTGCAGGGTGGTGGTGTGATTGTGCATTTAAGTAGCGGTTTGTATGTGTTTTTTTCCGGTAGATGGTATGTCCTAAGGAGCCGTCGGGTTTTTTGTAGATTAGGACGTCCAGGAAGGGAAGTTGGTTGTTGGCTTCTATTTCCATAGTGAATTGTATTTGGGGGTGTAGGCTGTTGAGATGTGTGAGGAAGTTGTTCAGTTTGTCTTTCCCGTGTGGCCAGATAACAAAGGTGTCATCAACATATCTGAGCCAGAGTTTGGGTTTATGTTCGGACTTCTGTAACGCGTTGGTTTCAAAGTGTTCCATATATAGGTTTGCGATGACCGGTGAGAGGGGTGATCCCATGGGTGCTCCTTCTATCTGTTTGTATCTTTGTCCATTGTGGATGAAGTATGTGTTGGTTAGGCAGTGGTTGGTCAGATCTAGGATGTGCTTGGGGGGGTTGTATTTGTTGTGGATAGCTGTCAAGGCTTCTTGAATGGGCACTTGTGTGAAGAGCGAAACAACATCGAAGCTCACGAGTAGGTCATTGGGTTGTAGGTCTTGTTTCTTTATAATTTCTATGAAGTGGAACGAGTTTTGTACGTATGAAGTGATGGATTCTGCATAGGGCTGGAGTTGTTTGGCAAGAAATTTGGCGAGGTTTTGTAGGGGTGAGCCTATGGAGCTGACTATGGGTCTGAGAGGTGTTCCTTCTTTGTGAATCTTGGGGAGGCCGTAGAGCTTGGGGCATCTGGATGATTTCTCTCTGGGGATGATGCTTGGCTTGATTTCTTCACTTAAGGGTGAGGCTTTTATTTTGGCTTTGGTGGTTTTTTCCAGGTAGGTGGTGGGGTCTGCGTTCAAAGGTATGTAAGCAGGGTCTTGTAGTAGGTTGGATAGTTTGGCTTGGTAGTCAGATGTGTTCATCACCACTGTGGCATTGCCTTTGTCTGCTGGGAGAATGATTATGTTGTTGTCTTTCCTCAGGTTGGTGAGGGCTTTTTGTTCTTCTTTGTGTAAATTGCTTCTGGGTGGTTTGCTGGAGCAGAGGATATTGGTGACTTCGAGTCTGATTTTGTTGGCTTCATCTGGGTTGATTTTGGTTAGGCTGGCTTCCACTCCGCATATGATGTTTTCAGTGGGGATGTGTCTGGGGGCGACTGCAAAGTTGAATCCTTTGGACAGGACTTTGGTCTCTGCGATGGTGAGTGTCCTGTCTGATATGTTGTGAACTGTTTGTTTCATGGGCTGCTGTGGGGGGTTGGGCTTCTGGCGTTTTTCCAGTTTGTGGAGTTTGTTGGTGTGTATGTCTGTCTTGTGGGAGGTCTCTGTTTCAGCTCTCCAGGCGGCGAGTTGCTTGGATTTGTTCCAGAGTGTTGGGTGGATTTTGTTGCTGAGTTTGAGGTGGAGAGTGAGTAGGTCTCTGTTGGTTTGATCTAGTAGGTATCTTTTCTTGTGTAGTTCGTTTCTGATTAGGGCTAGTTCTGTTCTTTTCAGGATCCTTTCGCTGGATGGGGTTTTTGAGTGGAATTTCAGTTGGAAGCTTGTGGGGATCACATTTTTATCTCGGCCATTGAAATAGAGAAACACCCAAACAACATGAATAAACGTGATGACACCTCCCGCTTGCCTGACATCTGGAAACTAGCCCTGGTCAACAGACGAGCCTCTGCCACAAAGACTGACACCAGGTCCAAATCATATGATTTACTATTATGGTAATAATTATGGCTATAATTATGGTCATTGCATTCATTTATTTAGGTGCACTGCCTAAGAGTCCAATGTATGGTGGAAAATGTAGTGTAGAAATAGTGAAAATGCATGCAGAAGGACAAATGCTATTGCCCTATGGTGAAGCAATTAATATACAGAGATAATGACATTTATTCATAAAACAGCTGAGACAATACTTATTTTGAATATGGCCATAGGCCTTAGTTACTTATCTCCTGTTCCCAAGGTGTCCTTAATATTTCAATACCCTTTAGTTGATGGATTGTGTTGTTCACGCAGGATCTCTTTCCTCTGTCTCCTGCTTTTCAGTTGAAAGAAAGACATAGAAATTAACCACTCTGTTCAAAGGTTATGGGCATTTAAACCTCCAGTTAATTATTTATGAGACAGCAAGATGACCAATGGGACTTTTGCTTGCCCTGCTGGAGAAATAATGAGACCATTAGAGTCAATTTAACACCATGATAAACAATATCCACAGGTGACCTTTCAGAATCTTTGCCAAGCAGGATTTATAGGCATTGCTGGCTCTTCTTTTCAAGTCTTTCCCCCCCCCTAAATTATATATCAAAGTTGTCCTGCCTTAAAAAAAGACTAATCGAGATACAATGTTCAAAGGTCCAGAGATAATCATAAATAAAATTTCTTTTAAAAATGAATCAATGTCTCACAGGCATTCTATGTAGCAGGTTATCTTTTAAAACAGTTCTCTTTGGTTCTGCATGGTAAAATGAGTGAGACATAATGGGTATTTCTTTGTGGAACTTTATTTGAAATACAATTAAACTCTGTTTAACTTCCTTGAACTGATTTTTTCTCTGCATAAGACCATTTCTCTGAAATATAATTCAAAGAAGGTTTTTAAAAGACACATGCTGCTAATAAGTGCTTTTGCTATGTATTTTCTAAAACTCCATCTTGTTTCTCATTCTGAGAATGAATATCAAAGAGCATACATACAACATTCTCATGGTAGGCAATTACATGTAAGAAGCAGGCTAGCTCCCTACATCTAAGTACTGCTAGCATTTAAAAAGAGATATTCAGGACAAGGACTTCGGTTCAGTAATTGCTTATGGCTGCAGCAACTAAAACAGTTTAAAACAAATATTTAATGACTTACTATGAAGAAAGTGCTTTTGAGAAAACTTTTGTGTTTTGCAGTCTTTGGCAAAATTTACACAAAATAGTTCCATTATGTCAGAATCATGGCTTATGGAGAAAGCCAGAGAGCTGGATTATGGAGAAAGCCAGAGAGTTCCAGAAAAACATCTACTTCTGCTTCATCGACTATGCCAAAGCCTTTGATTGTGTGGACTAGAGATGGGCACGACTTAGCGGTATTCCCGTTTCCGTTTCCGTTACTCGGTTCCGTTACTCTACGGAAACGGTAACGGGAATTACTCCCCCAGACTTTGAGCTCGAACCGACGAACGAACAATTTTGGTCTGATTTGTCGTGCTCGTTCCTTGCATCGCGCGATGCCACGCGGCACAGAAAAAAAGTTTTTAAAAGTTAAAAAAACCCGGTTCCCGGCCAAAAAGCAGGCGGAAAAATGCCTGCCGTGCCTCAGGGCACCTACCAGAGGGGTTGTTTCTGGAGGTCCCCGGCCTCCCCCCCATCCCCCGTCCTAGTGGGCTGCTCTGTGGGACTCGCCGCAGGCTCGCAGCCAGCAAAAAGCCCAGCCTCGCCGGCCGCCGGCCGCCGCAATTAAAGCGCAAGCAAGCGGCACGGACGGCACAGGAAAAAACTTTTAAGCTCTCCCCCACCCATTCCCGGGCCAAAAAAGCAGGCGGAAAAATGCCTGCTTGACTAAGGGCGCAGGGCACCTACCGGAGGGGTGGTTTCTGGAGGGGGGGTCCCACCTCCCCCCCATCCTGAGCAGCCGGACTCGCGAGTCACCATCGCCATGCCATGCGGTGCGGGCGGGGGATCCAAAATGGGGCGGCGAACGCAATATTGTTTTTGAAATCGTGGTCCAAAAACACACAAGCACAACAGAAACACGCGAAAATTTATAAACTGCCAGATTTTTCACAGTAGCAGTGGGTTTTTTCTTGCAACAAAATGTCTCTCCTCTCCTCCTCTGTCCTCCATTGATGTTATTTTATTTTATTTTATTTACACCTGCGCAATGATGGGCTGGCCGAGTGGCCAGCCATGTGGGAGTGGACAACCATGCAAATTTTTGGAGCCATCCCACCAATCGCATGGCCACTTGGCCATGGAGACTTCTGGGATGTGCCAAAAAGCCCCCTAAAACCTGCCCTAGCCCTAACCCTAACCCTTGACTCCGTACCCATACGTCACAGACTGTCTTCTTAGTGTGGTCAGAGAGGCACCCAGAGGTGCAACCCACTAGCCCACCGTAACCTTACCCGTCACTAGCCTAACCCTAGCCATTGCACTAAGCCACCTTAAAGCCAGATCTACTTGCTTGCATTGCACTACACGCAGCAAGTACACTTCCCTTCTGTGTGAGACATGGTGGTGCGGGAGCCTTGTGCAGGGAAGGCATGACACTATCACTCTCACACTGGTCTCACTGTCTGCACATTATGTTATGCAATATCCATATGGCTATTGCATAGCATTTTGCAGCAGCAGCAGGTGAGGAAGGGAGACCCCCATGTAGAGGGGTCTCTTGGAGCCTGCTTCCCCTTCCTAGTGGGTGAGGAGCCCACTTTCCCTTTATAGCGGGCCAGAGGAGGCACCCACCCCACAGAGGTGCCTCCAGGAGCCCGCTCCCCCCCCCAAAAAACCAGTACTAACGACAACAAAAAACGAACCGACTAATTTTTGCGAATTTTCGCGAAAACCGGAAACGACCCGAAACGGGACTGGCCCGACTAACGACAACTCGAAAAATTTTTTTTTCAAGTCGTGCCCATCTCTAGTGTGGACCACAACAAACTATGGCAAGTCCTTAAAGGAATGGGAGTGCCTGACCACCTTATCTGTCTCCTAATAAATCTATATGTGGGACAAGCAGCAACCGTCAGAACTGGATATGGAACAACTGACTGGTTTAAAATTGGGAAAGGAGTATGACAAGGCTGTATAATGTCACCTTGCCTATTTAACTTATATGCAGAGTACATCATGCGAAAGGCAGGTCTGGATGAATCACAAGCCGGAATTAAGATTGCTGGAAAAAATATCAACAACTTCAGATACACAGATGATACTACTCTGATAGCAGAAAGTGAGGAGGAATTAAAGAACCTCTTAATGAGGGTGAAAGAGGAGAGTGAAAAAATGGGCTGAAGCTCAACATCAAAAAAGCTAAGATCATGGTCACTGGTCCCATCACCTCCTGGCAAACAGAAGGGGAAGAAATGGAGGCAATGACAGAGTTGATTTTCTTGGGCTCCTTGATCAATGCAGATGGTGACTGCAGCAACGAAATAAAAAGACACCTGCTTCTTTGGAGGAAAGCAATTGCAAACCTAGATAGCATCCTAAAGAGCAGAGACATCACTTTGCCAACTAAGGTCAGGATAGTCAAAGCTATGGGTTTTCCAGTAGTGATGTATGGAAGTGAAAGCTGGACTATAAAGAAGGCTGATCACCGCAGAATTGATGCTTTTGAGCTGTGGTGCTGGAGGAGAGTCTTGAGAGTCCCCTGGACTGCAAGGAGATCAAACCTATCCATCCTGAAAGAAATCAACCCCGAATGTTCACTGGAAGGACAGATTTTGAAGCTGAGGCTCCAGTACTTTGGTCACCTCATGAGAAGAGAGGACTCCTTGGAAAAGTCCCTGATGTTGGGAAAGACTGAAGGCAAAAGGAAAAGAGGACGGCAGAGAATGAGATGTTTGGACGGTGTCATCGATGCAGCCAATATGGATTTGACCAAACTCCGGGAGGCAGTGGAAGATAGGAAGGCCTGGTGAGCTCTGGTCCATGGGGTCACGAAGAGTCGGACATGACTGAACGACTGAACAACGTCAGAATCATGCCATTCTTTTCTTTGATTGTGTCAGATGTGACAAATGGGAAACAAACTTTCTGCTGAGGATGAAAACAGGACAACCATAATCTTTATAAACCCTGGTTTTTGAAAACATAGCTGCCCAGATCCAGTTACTAGTGTTCTATCTAAAATGCATAGGGAGTACCAGTGTTGCCTCCCCAGTGGATTTCCATGTCTGAGTGTAGATTTCAAACCAGGTCTTCTGAGTTTGTCCATTGCTCTACACCACATTGGCTCTTGCTCCTATTCATCTATCTTAAATAAGCAAAAATTGGTCAATACTGCAAAATGGGGAAGAAAAACCAGGGAGTGCTTCTGTATTCGCATACACAGTATATGGTGGGTGAGGAATTAAACCAAAATACTAGAGATGAGCACAAAATGAAAATATAGTGTTTTGTTTTGTTACTTTAGTAGTTACTAACAATTTTTAAGGGAATTTTCTGAATGAAACAATTTGTTAATGGCTCTCCTGGGTTCAAGAGGCACCAAAATCACAGGGTAGTTTCTTTGGCGTCTTCCCTGTAAGCCCTCCAAATTTGGAGAGGTTTGGGATAAGTTATTAAATTCCAAAGGGGGTTCCCTCAGGAGAAAATCATTTGTAAAAATCATAAGTTTCCTGACTCAATTAGAAATGATTTTCTTCTAGGGAACACCCCCCTTGGAGTTTAATGAGTCAGCTTCCTGAACTCTAAACCTCTCCAAATTTGGGGGTGTTACAGGGAAGAGTCCAAAGAAGATACCCTGTGATTTTGGTTCCTCTAAGATGAATCATTTCATTCTTAGAGGGAAAAATGGTGTTTCACTTTGTAATCAAACAATTCATTATGCAATGAAATTATGAGACAGTGTTTCATTTTTCATTTCCTGACTATCTCTACAAAATACTATAGGTGAACGATAGGAGACTGTTCAAGTGCAAGACATACAATTTGCATGGGTATAGACATAATTTGTTTCAGCCCAGTGTGGGGAAACCCTTAGGAAGGAACTTGTGACTATAAAGATTCAGTTTAGAAACTAAAAGATGGGTGAGAAATGAGCTTCTGTTCGCGTGCAGCAAGATTTAGGGTGTTGTGAGTTTTTCATGCTGTTTGGCTGTATTCTGGAAGATTTTCTTCCTACATTTCGCCAGACTCTGTGACCGGCATCTTCAGCGGGCAAGGAGCTCAGGGAACTAGGAGTTCAGACAAACAGCCCAAAAACTTACAACAGCTATGTGCTAATGATTCTCTAACTGTGGACCTAATGGACCTAACTGTTCTGAGCATTGGGTCCCAACAGAAGGGGAAGACTTTGAATGGCCAGAAGTCTGTTGTGTGGTTCTGCCTGCAGGAGGGTAATGCTGTCACTTGGGGTGGCTCCATGCTGCCATTTAACAAATCCCTGCTTTGATTTTGGATGTCCAGAAATCCAAGTGGGCCTTCATTAATTGTGAGTAAGTAAGAAGCCATTTGTATCTCCAGATATAAAGAAGCAATGGGATTTCAGCCATTGATAAAGATGTCTACAGGTTTAGTTCCATATACAGTGGTACCTCTGATAACAAATTTAATTTGTTCTCCAAGGCAATTTGTTATCTGGGGCAATTTGTTATCTGAAATGTGGTTTCCCATTGAAATGAATGGGAAACTGATTAATCCGTTCCAGAGGTCTGAAAAACAAACAAACAGAAAACTGGATCCCCCCCAGTCTGCTTTATAAAGTGTACTTTAAAGGCTTGCAGTGCTGGAACACCCCCCCCCCAAAGAACACACCCGCCTGCAGTGCAATGCTAACATGGACAAAATAATCCAGCAAGACTACCCCATACTTCTCCCACCAAAAAGGCAATGGAAAGCAGTTCAAAGATCAATAAAACCAAGCTTAAAAAAAATATACCCGGTCATTCCGGCCAAAGAAACAGAAAAAATGCCAGGAGGATTCTCAGGTAAGCCCTCTTTAGCTCATCCCTCCATTTTGCAATGGAAAGCAATGGAAAGACAGAAAAAAGCCAGGAGGATTCTCAGCAAACTCCTCCTCAGCTCACCCCTCCGTTTTCCAATGGAAAGCCATGGAAATGGACAGGAAAAAGCAAGGAAACCTCAGCTTCCTACTTTTCCAAGTTTAAAAGGACCCTCAGCAAAAAATAAAATAAAAAAAATCGAGTATGGCTCCAAAACACCATGAAAAAAATGCTCTAACTCCTCCCACACCTCCATAAGCTTTGGGGGGTGCAATGCATCCTGGGTATACTTTTTTTGCAAGGCATGATGAAACATTCATTATCCGAGGCAGCCCATAGAGAAAATTCGTTATCCAAGGCAGTCCTATACCCGGAAATTTCCATTCACTATCCGAAACATTCGTTATCAGAGGCATTTGTTATCTGAGGTATTACTGTATATTTTAGAAATATTTGGACTGTGCTTTTCATGAATTTTACTTTATTCATGCATGACATTATATAAACACGTTCAAGTTGTACATGCTTGTAGCATTCATTTAGGAAGTACTGTAGCCTCAAAGGAACCAAAGGAAGGTGCATGAGCATGTCTCACAGCTGGCAGACTCTGCCTAAATCCCTACAGCACCAAGCTGGTAGAGCTTCTTCCTCTATCATCTAGGAGCTATTTGAAACCCAGTTTGGGGAGGGGGGCTGTCACCCTCCGGCTTGCAGACAGGGTCAGTAATCTGGGCGTGGGCTTCGATCCAGCCCTATCCCTGGAAGCTCAGGTGATGGCTGCTTCCAAGACCGCTTTTTTCCACCTCCGCCGGATCACCCAAATTCGTCCGTACCTAGATGAGGCCTCCCTGAGAACAGTTGTGCAGGCGCTCGTGATCTCGAGGATTGATTACAGCAATGTTGGGTTGCCCTTGACCCTTACCCAGAGACTCCAACAAGTGCAGAATATGGCAGCAAGACTGGTGGTGGGTGCACGTAGATATGATCGCATCACCCCAGTTCTGGCCCGCCTGCATTGGTTGCCCGTGGCCCTCCGGATAAGGTTCAAGGTCCTGGTTTTGGTTTACAAAACTTTCCACGGCTTGGGACCCGAATACCTGTCGGAGCGTATCTCTCAAATGTCAACTGAGACCCGACCCACTCGAATGTCACAGGTGCTCTCACTCCGAGTGGCCACCCCAAGGGAGGTGCGGAAATCGCTTACACGCAACCGCACCTTCTCTGTGGTTGGCCCCTTGCTCTGGAACCACCTCCCCAGTGAGTTGCACCTTGCACAGTCCCTGCCCTCCTTCAAAAAAGCACTTAAGACCATGCTTTATCGGGAGGCATTTGGTGACCTTTAATTAATTTAATTTTTTTTCCTTTGACGCCTCTTGCTGCTGATTCTCCCTTATTATTGTGTTGTCTTTTTCTGGTGTTTTATTGCTCTTTTAACCTTATTGTTAACCGCCCAGAGTTCCCGCGGAAGACAGGCGATATAAAAATATAATAAATAAATAATAAAATAAATAAAACCAGCTCTAGAATACTGTACTTTACAACCCCCCCAGCATACTTTTGGGACACAGGGTGGGTAAAATCAGATCACTTCTCCACATATTTGCACTTCACCCCACTCTACTGGACGTGGCTAGTGAGCACTGTTTCCTGCCCCTGTGAAAGGCAAGTTTTCTGATAAAGGATATACAGCCCAAAGAAGTTACACATATGTGGGTATTAGAGATGGGCACGACTTAGCGGTATTCCCGTTTCCGTTTCCGTTACTCGTATCTGTTACTCTACGGAAACGGTAACGGGAACTACTCCGCCAGAATTCGAGCTCGAACCGACGAACGAACAATTTGGTCTGATTTGTCGTGCTCGTTACTTGCATCGCGGCGATCGCGCAATGCCAAGCGGCACAGAAAAAAAAGTTTTTAAAAGTTAAAAAACCCCGATTCCCGGCCCTAAAAGTAGGCGAAAACTGTCTGAGGGCACCTACCAGGCCAGAAGGGTGTTTTATTTGGGGGGGGGTTCCCCGCCCCCTCTCCTTGGCTATTGCTACTGCTGCGCTGCTGGTACCAGGCTGGGAGGGCGCATCCATTTGCCATGCAGTGCGGGGGATCCAAAATGGCGACCGCAATATTTTTTTTGAAATCGTTGCCCAAAACCCCACCAAAGCACCACAGAAACATGCGAAAATTGGCTATTTTAAATGCTTGAATTTTTACAGTAGCAGCAGTGGGTTTTTCTTGCAAAAAAAAGTCTCCGTTGATTTTATTTTATTTTATTTTATTTTATTTTTTTTACACCTGCGCATTCGCAATGATGGGCTCGCCCATGGGAGTGGACCATGCAAAGTTTTGGAGCCATTCCACCAATCGCATGGCCAGGTTTTGCTGACTGTACCAGGCTGGGAGGGCGCATCCATTTGCCATGCAGTGCGGGGGATCCAAAATGGCGACCGCAATATTTTTTTTGAAATCGTTGCCCAAAACCCCACCAAAGCACCACAGAAACATGCGAAAAATAGCTATTTAAAATGCTTGAATTTTTACAGTAGCAGCAGTGGGTTTTTCTTGCAAAAAAAGTCTCCGTTGATTTTTTTTTATTTATTTTTTTTACACTTGCACATTCGCAATGGGAGTGGACAATGCAAATTTTCCACCAATCGCATGGCCACTTGGCCAGGTTGACCACAGAGACTTCTGGGATGTGCCAATCGGGCATAAACAGCCCACTAATCGTAGCCCAAACCCGAACCCTAAGCCTAACCCATACGCCAGTACACTGTCCTTCTAAGTGGGTCAGAGAGGCACCCAGAGGTGCACCCAATACTCACCCTAACCTCACCCGTAACTAGCCTAACCCTAGCCCTTGCGCTAACCCGTCTTAACCCTAAGCCAGATCTACTTGCATTGCACTACATGCAAGTACGTGAGACACAGCGGGTGCAAAGAGTCTGCCAGTCCGTCACTTGTGGCTCTGGCTGACTCCTGCAGCTCCCTCCAGGAGCCCGCTACCCCCCCAAACCAGTACTAATGACAACGAAAAAACGAAAAAACGAACTGACTAATTTTTGCGAAATTTTGTGAAAAACGGAAACGAGCCGAAACGGACTGCCTCCGACACACGACAACTCGAAAACGTCATTTTCCCTAGTCGTGCCCATCTCTAGTGGGTATGTCTAGACTAGCTTACTATTCAGAGTTCAGGAGCAGAGTCGGGGAAGGGGAGAATCCCACCCTTCAATTTATTTAGTACATGCTCATTTGGCCTATAAAGACACCCAAGAAGAGGGCTTGAAGATAATGGTGTACTATTTTTGCACATGCAGCCATTCACCTGCAGACAAAATGCACATGGTGATAAGATTGAACTGCATCATTGTACAATGGGTCCTACTTGCTAGCAGGTATGTGTTGTAAAGCACTCATGTTTACAGTTACACCTTTGGTGAAAGCTTTCTGATCCTGTCTGTCACTTATATTCTGAAGGAATGGAGAGGGTTTTTTTTCCTTTGCTGACTGTGGTAATTACATTATATTTTTCTTATTGCTCTCATAGCTTAAAGGTCCCCAATTCAAGAAGGTTGTACCCAGTTAATTTAAGAAAAGTTACACTCTTCCAAAACCACATGTTTACAATAAGACAGAAAGAGCTTTCAAAAGCCCAGACTCTAGTTAATCCCAAAATGAAACGAGAAAGCTTGAGTAATGTCTCTGTGCTTACAAATGTTTTTTTCTGCCAATTCAGAAAATATCTTCTGAACTATATAATGGTGTAAATGCTGGGAAAGAATGGTCTGGAAAATTGGTACCTCTCTTGTTTATGTTACTCTTCTTGAAAGCAAATTGGGACTATTTTATATTTAGTCTTCTGCTATACAAAATGGAAAATCCCAACAGCTGATGGAAGCATGTCCTACAGATAAATTGCCTGGTGTATACAATGGGCACTTCCTGCCTGTTCAGTTCCAAACGTTTGCCTTGCTTCTGCTGTTGCTTTCTTTCTCAAGCTTTTCCAGCTCAAGTTTAGAAGTTGCATGTGGACTGCTTTTAAATTTGAAAACAAGAACAGTTTATTTCTTAGTTGTTTGTGGTGACAAACAGGTTTGCATGCCCTTTAATAAATGCAAAGATTTGTTATCTTGGATGCATCAGCCTTAAGTTTTGGTTTAATAAAAATTGTTGTTGTTGATAATGTTAATGTTATCACCACCACCACCACCACCACCACCATCAACAGCAACTGATTCCAATGAACGGCAACCCATTCCAGGGCTTTCTACTCATGAATTATTCAAGTTTACTGGCCACTGCTTCTGGAGGTGCTCTAGGACTGTGCAACGTGCAGCTTTAGGGCTGGCTCTTCTCTCAAGAGACACTTGAGACGATCAAGCTCCCAGCCTCCAGGTCAGTAGTCAAGAACCCAAATCACTGAACTTTCCAGACCGCTTATTTCAAATTACTCTTTAATAATGCTATCTGCCTATAACTGGTTAATACACTCCAAGCAAAGTTATAGCAGAAACAGGGAACCTTTGTATCTACTTGCTATTTTAATTGAAAATATATGCTACCATGAAGAGTGTATTATAATTTTCCTCATAGGTGGAACATTGCTAAAAATCATAATCACTTCCTAGGAATTTATTTATTTATTTATTTATTTATTTATTTATTTATTTATTTATTTTTGTGCTTATTAACCGCCTGATTTTCCTTCAGGAACTCCGGGCAGTGCACAACAAATTGTGAAAAACAACTTGCCCAAAAGAAAGAAAACAACCTACTAATAAAGAGATCAAATCAAACACACACAACAACAACATCCATCCAGACACTTACTCTGGAAAGAGAAGGCTGGGACAAACAATAAACACCAAGACAAGTCTTTAAAACTCTCCTATATCCAGCAGTGACTCTGCCAGCCTTATCTCCATTGGCAATGAGTTCCAAAGTGCCGGGGTGGCCACTGAGAAGGCCCGATTTCCTAAACACTTTGTTGTCAAGAATTTCTAGTACTAATGGTCTAAAAGAACTCTCATCTAAATTTTAAGGTTCCTATTCTGCTCCCAGTGGGCTGACCCATTAACAAATACACAGGTTGATGAGTGTTTAGTTCACTAAAAGCTACCTCATTAAAATTAGGTCATACTTATTTGGCAAAATCCAGTTGAATAACTGTATACCACCATAATCCAGATGAGATGCTGGAAGCATTTAATTTAAACTCATAGAAAGTTTGCTGTCACACAAAGGAGATGATATAATCAGGTGTATTCAAAGTTAGTGTTGAAAAAGGTACATTTGACTGAATGTGGTCACCCTCATAAAAGGTTACTTCAAGATCGAAGGTATGTGTACATATACTTTTTGATAGCTAAAGTTCGGTGCATAGCCAAACAACAATTATTGTACCTTCCAGTTAAATACTTTTTAAAAAAGTACTAGAAGAGTAACTGTTGTATCCAGAAATAATAATTTACAATGATCAAAAGAACAGTGAGATTATTTTCATTTTGAAAGTGATATATGTCTAGGGAGCATATTGCGTGTAATAATAGGACTACAGGGTTTTGGTTTTTTTTGAAAAATGACATTTCAGTTTCTGGATGTTTGACCTGTGTTTTTCATTCCGGCCACTTGAGGGAATCAAACTATAGCTTAGGTAAAAGAATGGTATGCGTTTGGTGCTTGAATATGGAGAAGAATTAAAAACATTTCTTATAAAAAGTTTTTTAAGCTTTGGTTGGACATCAGAAATAGCACAAGGCAATGCCTCAGAAATAAATTACCCTCTATATACTAAGTATCCAGGAAGGTTGGAGAGGAATTGATAAATGGGAGTCCAGGGACTTACTAAGTAAGGTCCACACACACAATTTATGATCATGCACTCTTGGACTTCAAGATGATTAATACAACTAATTCCCAAGAGAATAAGAGCTGTTTTAGCCCAGGAGGGAACTGTATGCTATTGTTGATAGAAGTAGATAACATCAAAGTGGGCCACTGCTTGTGTTAAGCAAATATAGAATTCTGGGTCAGTGCAAATTAATCCTAAAGGAGCATGAAAACGTTCTTAATGACTGATAGATCTGTGGCATTATCACTTTTCATTCAACTTTTTTTTTAAAAAAAAGTAGACTTGTTAATGAGAAATACAAATGGCCCAACTTGCTGGAATATAGCTGCCAGCTGTATAAAAAGGTGTGCACATCTAAAGAAGGCCAGCAAATGATCTGTCAGAAATCTATATGAGCATAAAAGATAAATTTAATTTTCAAACTTCATGGATGATACTACAGACTGTTTTCCCAAGATAACATGCATGAAAGCTTCAGAAGCTGCTTCTTTTTTGTCATCCTTTTCTTTCCTTGACTCAGTCTAGACTGGAAAAAATTTTTAAAATAAAATTACAGTAGGACCCCAATATCCTCTGGGGATTGGTTCCAAGCCTTCCCGTGGACAATGAAAACCATGGATAAGAGAGAACACCAAAATGTTCCCCCAAACTGCTATTTTATGATAGTAACTTGCTTTACAGCTGCTGTTTTGCAACAGTAGCTTGCTTTACAGCTGCTCTTTGTGACAGGAGCTTGCTTTGCGGCTGCTGAATTATTTATTTATTTTTCCTCTGCCAGCCATGGATAACTGAATCAGTGGATAATGAGTCAGTGGATATGGGGGTCCTACTGCATATGTTTTAGCTTCCTTTGCCACAAGTCAGAATACAGCCTGACAAGCTGCTGTAGAAAACAAGCCAGCTCTGGATATTTTATTGCTACCCAAGGCCAAGAACAAGCAGGTGCCTCCTATCATCGCAAGTTCAAGTGCTAACCTGTGGTTGAATCTTGCTTCACTGTTGATGATGACCCCATGGCTTTCATTGCTCTTGAAGAAAGCAGGCTGATTTTGAGGGTGCAAGACAGCTCTCTCCAACAATTACCTGCTGCCGTCTCCCAGTATGTATTGCCTCAGGCGTATGTGTAAGTAGGACCAATATATATGCATGATCGGTATCTGCTGGTTGACTTATCCATGGTCTGAAAATATTAAAAATATTTTTTAAATTTACTAGAAATGTATATTTCTAAATATGAAGTTATCAAAAGTGGCCACTAGAAGGAGGCAGAAACCATGCTGTTTATAGTATTCACGATTAGAAGAGCATATACAGTGGTACCTCAGGTTACAAAGTCAATCTATTCCCTGCAACACTCCCAGAAATTTCGTAACCCGGAACCACATGGAGGCGCAATACATTCTGGGTATTTTTTAAATAATTCCTTACAAAAAATACATAACCCACAGTATTCTTGGAAAAATATGTAAACAGAGCCATTATTTTCCAATAGACCTAGTTACATAACTTGGAAATTACATAACCCAGGTCATTTGTAACCCAGGGTACCACTGTACTATACACTAGGTTTGCAACCGATCCCCTGCAGATATGACAGTCTTACTCTATTTAGTTCTCTGCTGACACAGTAAATAACATTGTGCCTTTGAGAGAAGCTTCCATGGAACATTTGGTGTTTTAACTATGACCAGAAGTTGCTACAAAAGCACTCATCTTCTCAACTTGTCATGCCTGTCATGGACCTATTTCACATATGCTGAGCCAGAGTTACAGGATTAAAAAAAAACCCTAAACTTATAATACCTGGATAAGCTCTTCTTTGGGAAGGACCAGTGATACCATTGGGATACAATAAGTAGTTGACAAAGAGGTTGTAAGTGCTATGCTTATAGCAATGTTTAGATTTACAGTCAGCTATACAAATTCTTACATGGGGAGGAACAGGCATTCCTGAATACATTCAAAGAGCAGCTCTGTTTAGTTCTCAAAGCTCATCACTTCACATAAACACCAACCATTGACATCTACTGCTTCACAACTTTCAAAATACTAGTAGCCAGTAGAGATGGGCACGAAACAGAAAAATGGCATTTCGGTTTTTCGTTTGTCGTTGAGAGGTCTCTTTCGGTTTGTTTCCGTTTGTCGGGAATTTTTTGGAAAATTTCGTTACTGTTTTTCATTTTTTTGTTTGTCATATCTACCTGCTTTTTGCGCGATTTTTAAAGCATTTCCGTGCGCAGGCATCCCCCAACACCCCAGACTAGAGGGAAAACACTAAAAAAATGGATGCTGGCAGAGACACAGTATAGACTAGGTATGCAGGGAGGCTGCAAAGGCAGCGGCGGGCATTGCCCAGGGTGCAAGGCATCCGCAGAGTGACTGCACTGCGGGGCAGGGGAGGGTACTCACCGACAGGTACGCAGCACGCACGCACACAGGGAGGCTGCAGGACTGAAGCTAGAGTCGCAGAGACAGCAATCCCACCCTAACTCCCACCAGAGACTGCAAGGAGGACGGGGGCTGCCAGAGCTTTTTATGCCCTCTGTGGCTGCCAGACCTGCCCGCCCAGTCTGAAACCTGGGCATGCTATTGGTTGAACATGATCCCACATCACATGGCTTGCCTCCATTTTGTGGCTGGTGGCGACATCCATTTTAAAGGGAAAAGAAAAATACATTGCGATGGGAGAAGACAAAAACAAACGTTTTAAGGACCCCAACCCCCCCGGTAGGTATTATCAGACAATATAAATAATTATTGCTGTGTTTTTACGGATGTCCAGGGCATTTTTTAACATTTAAAACAGCTCATTTCATTGCGCGTCGCCATTAACGGAAACAAAATGTAACGACCACAATCGTTTCATTTCATTTTCATCACAATTTTCGTTTGTCATTTTGTTACGTAACAGAAATGACAAACGGTAACGGAAACGGAAATTTTTTCGTTCCATGCCCATCTCTAGTAGCCAGAGAAACAGAGATAGCTGTGCCGGCCCCAAAACAATTTCCAAAATCTATATTGCAGTGATAACCTTGATCAGACCAACAAAACTGACAAAAGGGTGCAAAATCACTCACCTCTTCACCTAGCAAGATATTATAATTTAAAAAATCATAAACCTTGTCTGAATTGCTTTTTCACTGCAGAGATTGCACCCTGGCTGCTGAGTGCATCAGGATGCTTAAATAATAAATCCATATGGACCTGTTCTTCTATTCTGTAACTGCTAGGTACTTCTTCAAAGTAGTTCTTTGACAATCTGAAAGAACTGTGTCTGTCTATCAGATTGCCCCAGTGTGGTGGGGCACCAGAACCCCACTGCAGATTTAAATTTTCAACAAGGCTTGCTTTGTTTTAGCTGCAGTAGTGCGAAGCAGAACCCTACACTTAGCAGGTAGAGATGTGTCACGTGATGCCAAAAATCATACCAAAAGGCAGACAACCTTATTGACATCACAGGAATCTTGGACTTTCTGGTGAAGCATAGAGGAGGAGGACAAGGATGTTACCAATATTTGCAGCCAGGGCCGGCGCGTCCATTAAAGCAAACTAGGCAGTTGCCTAGGGAGCCAAAATGGAGAGGGGGCACTGGCCAGTTTGCTGGGGCCCCCCCGCCACCCCCCCAGCGCTGGCCACCGTCATCTGTCCACCCGCCGCCCATTGCCATCCACCCGCCGTCCGCCCGCGCCCATCGCCACCCAACTCCTGTGCCCGTCGCCATCCGCCCCCACGCCCATCACTGTCCCCCGTCATCCGCTGCCCCCTGCCACCCCACCCCCACCCCCGCTACCCCCCCTGCCGCCGCCCCACTCCCACCCCCACCCCTCGCCTAGGGTGCAAAAAAAACCTAGCGCCGGCCCTGTTTGCTGCTCACCAGTTTCAAAACAAACACCACCCACTCCCACTAGTTCTTCTTTGGCTGTGGATGTACAATGAGATATTTTTGCATGCAAGGGAAGCACTCAATAGATCAGGTGGCAAACAAACAAAGCCTGCATTATTATTTTTAAGGGAGACAGAAAACACAAAGGTTTTGTAATGCTCACTACCTTACATTTGATGAAATATTTCTTGATAGCTACAAACTATGTGCCCTAAGCATATCCGATCTCACCTGATTTCGGAAGCTAAGCAGGGTCGGCCCTGGTTAGTACCTGCATGGGAGACCACCAGGGAATACCAGGTGTTGTAGGCGCCTGGAGTAGGAAGTGGCAAACCACTCCAGTATTCCTGCCAAGAAAACTCCATGAACATGGGGTCACGAAGAGTCGGTCACAACTGTAACAACGCACACGCACACACACACACGTGAACAGACCACCCCACAAGATGAAGTGGTACTGCATTTTGTTTAGGTATCGTATCTGTTTGGATCAGTATTCTCAATTGATTCTTGCAAACAGGGACCAGGTTCTGCTCATGCCTCATCTATCGCTTGCTCTTTAGAGTGGGGCAAAAGGGATGTGATGGCTTGCTGATGTGGATTGTGCTGGAAACTACTGTTCCCAGTGCAAATAAAGCAGTGCTTCTCAGGCACTTGGCTGGGGACCGTCAGTGGACCTCAGTGCTGCAAGCTAAAGTCTCTACAAGGAGAAAGGGGTGAAAAACAATCACTGTGGTTTAGTGTGAACATAGCAAGGAGGGGAAAATGACAAGAGGTGAATAATAATAATAGTTAGGAGATCATTGGAGGGGAATAGAAAATGAAAGTTATTTACTCCATGTCTCTGAATAGCAAATTCTGCCTGAAATGGGGAGCAAAGTCGGGAAACCTCCAAAGTCAGCAGGATTATTTAGCAAGATGAAAGTTGAATTATGTACCACAGATTTTCTTAGATAGTAACTCCTGGAAATCCTGGCCAGTAGAGATGGGCACGACTTAGCGGTATTCCCGTTTCCGTTTCCGTTACTCGTTTCCGTTACTCTACGGAAACGGTAACGGGAATTACTCCGCCAGACTTCGAGCTTGAACCAACGAACGAACAATTTTGGTCTGATTTGTCATGCTCGTTCCTTGCATCACGCGATCGTGCGATGCCACGTGGCACAGAAAAAAAGTTTTTAAAAGTTAAAAAAACCCGGTTCCCGGCCGAAAAGCAGGCGGAAAAATGCCTGCCGTGCCTCAGGGCACCTACCAGAGGGGTTGTTTCTGGAGGTCCCCGGCCTCCCCCCCATCCCCTGTCCTGGGCTGCTCTGGTGGGACTCGCCGCAGGCTCGCAGCCAGCCAGCAAAAAGCCCAGTCTCGCCGGCCGCCGCAATTAAAGCGCAAGCAAGCGGCACGGATGGCACAGGAAAAAACTTTTAAACTCTCCCCCGACCCGTTCCCGGGCCAAAAAAGCAGGCGGAAAAATGCCTGCTTGACTAAGGGCGCAGGGCACCTACCGGAGGGGTGGTTTCTGGAGGGGGGGTCCCGCCTCCCCCCCGTCCTGGGCAGCCGGACTCGCGAGTCGCCATGCCATGCGGTGCGGGCAGGGGATCCAAAATGGGGCGGCGAACGCAATATTGTTTTTGAAATCGTGGTCCAAAAACACACAAGCACAACAGAAACACGCGAAAATTTATAAACTGCCAGATTTTTCACAGTAGCAGTGGGTTTTTTCTGTCCTCCATTTATTTTATTTTATTTTATTTTTTTTACACCTGCGCAATGATGGGCTGGCCGAGTGGCCAGCCATGTGGGAGTGGACGACCATGCAAATTTTTGGAGCCATCCCACCAATCGCATGGCCACTTGGCCATGGAGACTTCTGGGATGTGCCAAAAAGCCCCCTAAAACCTGCCCTAGCCCCCTAACCCTAACCCTAATCCTTGACTCCAGTCCTTACCCATACGTCACAGACTGTCTTCTTAGTGGGTCAGAGAGGCACCCAGAGGTGCAACCCACTAGCCCACCATAACCTTACCCGTCACTAGCCTAACCCTAGACCTTGCACTAACCCACCTTAACCCTAAGCCAGATCTACTTGCATTGCACTACACACAAGTACAATTCCCTTCTGTGTGAGACATGGTGGTGCGAGAGCCTTAGTTAGGCATCACCTATGGCTCTGGGTTCACTGCCATCACTAGTCTCACTGTCTGCAACTGGTATGCATATCCATATGGCTATTGCATAGCATTTTGCAGCAGCAGCAGGTGAGGAGGGGAGACCCCCATGTTGAGGGGTCTCTTGGAGCCTGCTTCCCTTTCCTAGTGGGTGAGGATAGGAGGCACCCACGGGTGCCTCCAGGAGCCCGCTTTCCCTTTATAGCGGGCCAGAGGAGGCACCCACCCCACAGAGGTGCCTCCAGGAGCCCGCTACCCCCCCCAAAAAAACCAGTACTAACGAAAATGAAAAAATGAAAAAACGAACCGACTAATTTTTGTGAATTTTCGCAAAAAATGGAAATGACCCGAAATGGAACCGGCCCGACTAACGACAACTTGAAAAAAAAATTTTTCAAGTCGTGCCCATCTCTACTGGCCAGCATAGCTAGTGGTGAAATCTTCTGGGAGTCTTAGCCCAAGAGCAACAGAGGACCCAAGGTTGGGAACCACTGTTACAAGGAAACAATTTAGTACTTTCCAAGGACACACTAAGTGTCAATAGGAATTTATATCAATAACTGCCGCTTGATAACACCATGTTTGTTGGAATTATTGCAGCCTCACGTGTTGCCTCTAGTAGGTGTGGCTAGGAGGGACCTTTTTGGGCTGGAGTGACTGTCAATCAGTCCAGCAACGACCAATATTTCCCTCCTGCCCCTAAATAAAAAGAGAGTCCTGGCTCTCTCCTTTTGAGCTTTTTTCTTATCTGTTGGTAGACTATTTTGAGGAACTTGAAGCTCATTCTGCTTTGTAAGTCCCCATACTTCCACTGTGCAGCTGGAGGAATTAAACCAAAATTCCAAAATCTGCAACAAAATTCTGTTTCCACATACCACTTTTTGGGGGGAATTGGTTGGTTTTTGCTGCTCTTAGCTTCTTCACGGGAAACTTAGGGAATGAAATTCCTTTTATCTTTCCACTTAAGTACAAGCATGTGCAAACCAACGGGCCAGAGATTTTGATAAACAGGGGTGGGTGCTTTTCTAAAACACATAACTAAGACGTTGCTGCAGTCCCTGACTAGATCTCCTGAGGAGAAATTAGTTACATCTGTGCAAATCTGAGTAGGCATTATTGGGTAGCCAGCCAGCCATTCCCAATGCTCATTAAAATGGTATGCAGTAGACATAGCATATGAAATGTATAGGAGAGGCACTAGATAGATACAAATGCTAGGCTAGGCTATATAAGTGATACCTTTATAGGCCATTAATAAAATAACAAAAAAACCATTGCACGCTTTCGAGGCCAATACTCTGTTTTTCAAAGCATGTACCAAAATTCAAAGACAATGGGTTTTTTTTTTTTGTATAAAGGAATAACCTATAGCCTAGTCTTGTAATTGCATTGTGTATTGGCCCCACAGCTGTCCCCTTTTTTACTCCAATAGACAGGTACAGATAATGATAGGGAGGAGACCAGCATGCTTTTCAAAGACTGAGACTATTCTTCCCTGATGTAGTACTTGCTGTTATTGTATCTGCCTAAATCATGAGATTTAGGCAGATAACAAAATAGTCAGTAACTCATTATCTTAGCAGCTTCTCAGGATGCTGATTCTTTGTCTTCCTTGGTGTCTGACACATAGGACTACCTCATATAAGGAAGACTAGGCTGTAGGCAATACCTTTTCTAGGCCTATAGCCTAGTCTTGATTTTGTATTTTGTAATGGCCACAAGGCTCCCCTTTTTATTTCATAAAAGCAAGAATTCAGTCCAGCTATAAACCTGACAGGATCCCTCTCTCGCACTCACTCACACACACACACACTTTTCCTGTCTATTTATCCCTCTCATCTTCTTCCCTTCTTAGTAGCCCTAAATCTAAAGAAACCCTCTCTTTCAGCTTACAACCTTGTGGGTTCTTATCCTGACCTGGGGTCAGATGACCTCCTTCAAACCATCTGGCCTCAATCAACCTCAGCTGGGAGGTATAAACACTGTGGAATGAGGGAAAGCTCAGCCTGTTAACACCTTGAGGGCCAGTTTCCCTATAATGGCCCAGCAAATGTTTAGAAAAGAGAGAATTCCTCGGGGTCTTCAAGATTTTTAAAGTAATGGCAGAGCAGAAGAAAATGTCCTTGTGGGCAACTTCCCACATAACAGCCTCCTGCAGAGTTTTTTAGCACCACTCTTTGATGCATGGGGCTACTGGCCACTGCAAAGGATGTTAATAAATTTGCCAGACTATGGGTCTAATTATTTAATAGTTTTGTTCTGTATGCCTCGAATAAAACCTGAATCTGTATGACAGTAAAAAGAAATCCCCATGCTGTATTAAAGATATTTTTAAAAGTAGTCATTTTATTTAATACTAACATCAGCACTATAAAGTGTTGGATTTGTCTGGTTTCTCTTGACATGAAGTCGCCACTCAGTTATTATTACCATACTTTAAAAAAAAAAAAGATGAGTTGAGCCAGGGAGGAAATCACAGAACTGGCTGGGAACTTGAGAGGATCTTGTCCCTATTTGTGATACCTGGGTTCCGCAATGAAAAAATGCAGCTACAACATTTCAGACAGATGTCTACCCCTGCATCCAATCTTCTGTTTAAACACTCACAATATGCCAGAAATCGCCACTTCCTCAGACAGTCTGTTCTATCATCAGATCCCAGAGAGCTACTAACCAGAGATGAGTTTTGATAATATATACCTTCAGAAGCAATAGTGAGCATGATTAATCGTATGTAATGATGTGAAATGCAGCCCAGCAACATTTGGAAAGTCCCTGCCTCACTCTGTTAAGCCAGTGGTTCCCAACATTCGATCCCCTGAGTTCTTGGACCACAACTATGAGAAAACCTGGCTAGCACAGCTAGTGATGAAGGGTTTGGGGAGTTTCAGTCCAAGAACATCTAGGGACCCAAAGCTGGGAACCACTGCACTAAGTTTTCATCTCTCCAGTTGTTCTAGAATCACATTATGTTCTCTTTAATAGTCACAAGGCAGAGGTGGGGAGGTAACTTAAGACTAGGCATCGAACAAATAGAACAGAGACAGTAAATGATTTATCAAGCATTTTCCTGCATGCAGGCCTTGAAAGAACTAGAAACATGCAAATTCCACATCTGTGATTAAACCCATAATGCTTGTTATTTTATTAGTGTTCATAGTTCTAGGAACTGTGTTAATGCTTTATTGGTCATTGTGGCTAAAGGGTTAGTTAGACTGTAAACAGCTTGACTTGGATCAGATAAGATATTTGCCAGGTGGTCTTGGGCCTGCCATATTCTGTCTCACAGGGTTATTGGATGGTAATTTGAAAGAAAGTGACACTTTCCCCCCCTAATCTGGGAGGCCATTTGAGAAGTAACAAAACAAGTGATCCATAATACATTCTCGAGTTGTTCTCTGCAGAGGCATAGCAAGGGTTTGGAGTGCCTGGGGACAAGTTTCATTTTGTGCCCCTCCTGCCACCCCCCCACACCCACCCAGAAATGGGGACCCAATCCTGCGTATGTGGTGCATGCATGGGTGGTTGGGCAGACGGGCGGATGGGCATTACACCTCTCCTGAGTCCCGCAGTGGCCCGAAGCAAGGAGGAAGAGGAGGAGGGTGCTGCAGCCGCCATGCTCCCCGCATGCCTGCCTGCCCGCCTACTTCACTGCTCACCTGGTGCATAGTGGCAGAGGTGGAAGCAAGGTCCTGTCACCAAGTCTTAGCCATGGGAAAGGAGGTCTGCTGGCGGGAAGTGCACAGCTTCCTCCTGCTGCTCCCCCTCCAGGCACCAACAGATTGCTGTGCCCTGGGGCAAATGCAGCCTTCCACCCACCCCCAAGGTACGCTCTTGGTTCTCTGTAGTTCAGGGGACAGATCTCTGCTCAGCTATGCAGCAGAATGTGAAGCCTTGGAAATGTCACCCTCCCCTTGTCTAACCTACTGCACAGGACTGTTGTGATGAGAAAAGATGAAAAGTACGTCACTGAGCTCCCTGGAGGAAAAGCAGGTTAATATGTGACTGATCCTAAAACACAAGGGGCAGTCTGGGATGTAAAAGGTAGTCTAGTATGCCGCATGCCTGCAATGGTTGTTCAGCATTCGTCTTTCAATGGCAAAACCTACTCTTCCAAAAATTCTCACGCAACATCTGAATACCATTTGGCTCACCTCCTATGAAACACAGCGGGCTACCTCAGGAGGTAAAGCTGTCGTGAGATAGAGTAGAATAGTCGTCACAGGCAGTGGAAAGAGGAATGTGTAGAATGGCACTCAAGAGTAGCAGTAGCAGCCCAAAATATAAGAATAAATAAAAACATGAGCACAAAAAGATAATTTATGCCAGGAGAGGCTGTTTGTCCATTTCAGTTCATACTGCCATTACCCTGTAGTGGCACTTGTGGCATCACATTCTTAGGTCTGTTGTGCCACAGTTTTCTCCATTTTGTGCCCAGCTGGCTTTGCAGGACTGGACTGAACATTTATTTATGTCAATGCATTATTTCTCTGTTATTTCTTTGGTGAGTCTTAAATCATGCACCCAGTATGAGATGTTCAGTATTTTCTCAATCCTTTACTTTAATATCTATTCTAAATCATGCACCTTGCAGAGGGCTTTAAAGGACTACTTGTCACACACTGTTTATCAGTGACGGGGGGAAATGAGCAAACCATGCATCCTATATAAGTCCTAAAAGATTCCCCTCTGACTAAACCTAAGCCATGGAGCAGCACTGTGCAACCATCCAGATTCATTGTCATTCTTGGGGTTCCCAACAGCAGTTTAGGGGCATAAGCATTCTTCATAATTCCTTCACTGTCTCACTAGAGGGATTTAGTAAATTTGCCTCCCTTCTGCAAATGTGTGTTCATTGTCCCCAAATCCAAAAACAAAAACAAAAACTCTTGCCCTTACGGCAAGACATACTCTTTCAGAATCTTTGGGTCAAACTGCACATTATGGGGAAATTGTATGTCCTCCTATTGCAATGTATTTCCTCTGGACACCTAGATCCTTCAGGACTTCATGTCGAAGTAATCAGACTTGCAAATGTAGCTCACATTTACATCCCAGTACCCAATCACAAAACAAAAGCAAGTTGATTTGTAACATGTGAAACAACCTCATCCTATAATAAAGAGATGTCCACGGAACTTCTACTTCTCATTAACACATAAATATATTGCTTTGTTTGATTCTCAGACATTGTTGTTTGTCACAATTTGCTATCTAATTCTTAGAATTGGGGTGGGGGAACACATGGTTCTGCAACTTTCATAAGCTCTAGCCACATAGCCAATGCTGAGGAATGATGGGACATGCAGTCCAATAACTTCTGGGAAGCCACATGTTTACATCTGTTTTAATCCCAGAGATTGAAAAATGGGCTTTCGGTATATGTGAAGCATATATACTGCCATTGCCATTTGATCCATTACTGCAGTTACAGCTGTAAGTAAGTAAAATCCGAGGCAAAGGACTTCCAGATGCGGAGCTTAAAATTGTTTTCCCACCAGCTGCGGACTTTAAACAGTACTTTAGAAATACCTGGTCTCTGGAGGTAAAACATTTTCTGATGTGGATTGTAAAGCTGTGGATGCCAGGTTCTGCTCCCTTCTGTTTGTTTGTTTGTCCCCACCACCCCTTTAAGAGACAGGAATCCGTGCAGGGCTGCTCTGTATGGCAGACGGAGGTGAGCATCGGTGAGGCTGCATTCTTTTCTCCCGTTTTTTCTCCCTCCCCTCACCACAGACAGGAGCAATGAAGTGCGGAAGAGTGGGAACACAGGAATAGGAACAAACCCCACGATCTCTGCTCCAAATTTAAGTTGTCAGTGGATTTTAGAGGTCATGTAAAAGAGCCCTAAGTAAGTAAGTAAGTAAGTAAGTAAGTAAGTAAGTAAGTAAGTAAGTAAGTAAGTAAGTAAGTAAGTAAAAGTTATCCTTTGTGACAGGTGTGGGGATGGGACCTCTTAGCTATATCATTTCCCCCCCCCCCTGAAAGACTGCTTCAAGTGGCAAACTTCTGCATACTTTCTGGAATTTAGTTTTCCAGAGTCTGGAAAAACAGAGCCAAATACACTTGCAGAAAGATATAAAATGAAGAGCTTGGAAAAGTTACCTCTTAGACTACATCTTCCAGACTCCTTAGCAATAATGGCCAATAGTTGTAGTAACTGGGGAATTCTGGGAGTTGTAGTCTGAAAAAGTAAGTCTTCCAAGTTACCCTCCTAAACCTATTTCTACTTAGACACATGCATAGACTTGAGAAGAGAAAGATCACAATGAGTGAACACAGTTTGTGTTTCTGTATATAATATAGTAACTATGAGCTTTATTCTGAAAAAGAAGAGCTGATACCAAATTTACAAGTGTCATCTGAAGTATTAATTACTGATATAACTCAATAATAGCACATCTTTTATATTCCAGTGATGATTAAAAACACCTTTGTTTAAAAGAAAAAAAACCCTGGAAATATTACTGGAAAGTTTCAATCCATCATCTGAACTGGTCATATCCATGCCGGCCGTTCTTAATCTGTCTGGACACTTCCACATTTTTGAAGTTTATGGCCACTGTAAATCTATTAAGCCACAAATTTGCACATAATAAAATGAAACAGCAAGCCGTTAAATGAAAGCATAGTTCTAAGGGACAGAACATTTTCCAGGAAAAGTCACTGAGACTGCTGCCTTGCTACTGATCTGTTGTCCCTTTGAGAAATTCAATCAGGCTGATTGAGGAAACCTGGAGTGAGTTGGCTGTTTCTTCCTCCAGTTCATAATTGCCCTGTAGACCATTTAATCATCCATAGATGAAACAAAGGCTGTGCTGTGGAGCACCGGAAGTGAAGGCATGCACTTATCAAATGTTTCCTACCCACGAAGCATAACTGGGGAACCATCTTTGTGTCTTGAACAGTCCTGCTGTCAAACCGGGGAGCTGAAAGCAGACTAGTTCTTCCTGTTGTCTCAACGGTGGCCTTCCTGAATGCCTTTATTTTATTACAGTGAAGTATGTGTGCAGCCAAATTTTCTCAAGCCGGCTTTTGGGATGGAGAAGAAAAGGGCCTTCAAAAAGAGACAGGCAGGCAGAATGAGAGGAGAGCAGGGGGCTTCACACACACATGTGTGTGCTGGAGCATACACACACATACAGGCACACACGTACACAGTCACAGACATTTGAAGGCCCATAAAGTCAAGAAATGTTTGCTGTTTTTTTTTTAAATAAACTACGGGTAAGCACAGTCGACATTTTAAAAAGTAAACATTTGTTTTTATGTCACTAGGAGTAGGAACTGGCAAGCCACTCCAGTATTCCTGCCAAGAAAACTCCATGGACATGGGATCACAAAGAGTCGATCACAACTGTAATGACACAACACACACACACACACACACACACACACACACACACACACACACACACACACACACACACACACACACAGAGCATGTTTAAAAGCTTCTTCCCATTCATTATGGCTCTCAGGGAAGCGTGTGCACTCTTCCATTGTTTTGTTTTGTTGTTTTCATGACAACAATCCTGTGAGGGAGGTTACACTAAGAAATACAAATATTAAACAAATACGACCAAAAACTCAAATGAGTTTTATTTCTAAACGGATCTAAGGGAAGTCTGCCTATTTACTACACCACTTGGATATTTTCTTCCACTGCTCCTGGAATATTGTTTTGTATCTTTTCTATCAGATGCTTCTACCTGACAGCATGTTTGAGTCTAATCTGCATTGGAGAAGGGGAGGTAGGAATTCAGTCTAGCATCTAGTAGTGAGAGTGAGGAGGCAGGGGGCCTTCCAATCTCTCACATTAATTGGTTTGGAATATTTGCTTTTAGCTGAGATTTGAAATCCATCTCCTCCAGAATATAAACAGTTTTGCCTTCCTGCTTTGGTACTATACAAAATTGTGCAAAGTATGACATATCTCTTTGCCCATATTTTTCACTGCACATTTAAACACCACAAATGTATCTCTCAAAAGAATCCAGCAATAAGAATGCTTACCATTGTTGAAGGGCTTTTTTTTTTGCCTGAGTTCCCCCCCCCCGCCCCAGCCACCCCTGCGCTTTCTCAGAAGCCATTTGTCAGGAAATTTTTGAAGGGATTTTAATTCACAAAAAACACTTACTGCTGAGTAATGTGTGCCAATTAAGTTCAATTCACTGAATCAACAGTTTCCTGTTACCTGTTCCTTCAGGTAGAACAGCAGCTGATACCCCTGCCCTTTCCCAGGCTTCTCTGCAGAAACCTTTCCTGCCTGAAAACAGTAGGGACACCTGTTTTGGGAGCACGGAAGGCTAGCAACTGAAATCTTAGGAATGGGCCTGCCATTGAAAACAGGGTGCCCGATAAGGCTGCCACTGTGATAGGCAGCGGAAACTTGATCATGGAAGGAGATGCCGAATAGATTAATCTGATGTGATTTGCCAAAACACCGGGGTTTCTGGAAGATTATCCACACTCGCAATAGGAAGCCTTTTGTTTCCTAAAAGTCCCCACTTATCATTGTATTCTTTATCTCAAATAAGAAACATAATGGTTTACTTGTTTACATGGATGGCAGCTATATTCTGTGCTGAGTTTAAGAACTGTGAATTCTCTTTCATTTGAAATGTGTCCCGTCTCACCGATTATGATGCTGAGGGGGAACAAGCCGGATGGACACACACACACACACACACAAAATTAAACCCGTCTTGCTTAAATTGGCAACAATGAGTGTTATTGCATTCACAGGGGAAAATGTTTTGCTTCCAGCGGAATATGTTTTGGATGGGAATCATAAGCTCATTTGCAGGCTCAACAATATATGTCTACAGACCTTTATTTGTTACCGTATGCCAGTTTTTCCTCTTCCACTGATATTCATTATTTTATTAGCCTGTCTTTACCTTTTCCATTTTATTTTGCTAACTATAAAATATGACTGGTGGCTTAGCATTATTTATACTTGAATGCTGAGGCTGGAATAGTGCCTTGGCGTGCCTGGTATAGAAAGACTCCTGGTTTCTGGAACTGATTTTAAAATATCTTATACATCTGGGACTGCAGAACTACCGTAGTGCTATGGCCATGCAGCCAGAAAATAAACAAAATTACCCTGTTAGAAAACAGCTTCTCTGAGCCTTCCAAAAGAAAACAATCTCCTAAAAAGAAAACATCTTTCATAACATGTAGCATCTGGACACACAGATCCAGTGGGAGGTGGGGACACTCATAACCCAAGGAACCTAGAGCCCACTACAGGCCCACAAACGTGGCTAGTGGTTGCATTTACCAGGCTCCAAGGCTGACAGGCATCCCTTCTTAACTCTCCTACCAAAACAGCCATTCCGTCCTCATCAAGCAAACAGTGTGTAAGGTTACTTGCCAGAAGGACAAGTGAAGGAAGGCAGGTAAACTAACTCCTGTCACCATGGCTGTTGACTGAATTAGTGGTGTTGGTCTGCCAGCCTCTGGCTAAAAGCATCATGTCGTCAGTGCAAGGAAGGAATAGCGATTATAAGGGGGAATGTGAGGGTGGAAATCTGATAAACCCATCAGAATGAATGGATCTCAAAAGAATTGTCTGTCTAGACCAGAGGATGGCTGCAGAGAAAAGAAATCTGTGGTTTAGGCTGTTGAAAGTAGAGACAATGCAATGAAAAATGACCACCAGGTAGGACTTGGCACCATAAGAAGGATTTGAGTCTCCTCCTGGAACATGGTTGAAAGGTTTACGAATTCATTGGAAATCCACTCCTCTCTTTTCATCTTGCATACTTGCAATTTACAGTGCGTTGGAACATGGATTCTCCTCTCGTTTTTTGTTTCTTTCTTTTTTCTCCAACAGGCAAGTGCCTGAGCTCTGCAGGAAAATCCTCATGCTGATGCCTTTGTTCAAGTTATGATCTCACTGGAAGGCTTTTTATTCCCATTATAACAGATGGAAATAGGAATGACCTGCTGTAGAGCATGTCTTGGCTCATCCAGAAATGTTTTGCCACCCAAAGTGGCCTAATCTGCCACATAACAACCTCAGATGTGCAACCCTGGATCCTTTGCAGAAAGTGCTGGGATGAAAACTTTTACATAAACAGCCTTGAGGTATAAATTATAATGACGAGGGCTATGCTAAAGCAATATAAAGCTAGAGTGAATGCAGCAACACTTGAAAGCTTGTTATTATAAGAAGAATTTAAGGATTCTTTAGTTGTTGTTAGGGTGAGATCCAGATTTTGCATTTGACCAATTTTGAACTCCCAGGGTGCAACGTAGGCTGCACCAGGCCTGAAATGTAAAACAAAACACAGCAGCAGCAGCAGCAACAACTTAATTTCAAATTAGTGTTGGAAGTGGGTTGTGCCAATGCCATGCCTTCATCCTTACTAGAAACTACTTTGACTCAATTGAAGCTATTGTACGTTGCATGAGAAGACAAGACTTACTGGAAGACACTAGAAGTCTAGGAAAGGCTGGAAGAAGTAGATAATGGAAGGTTACCTAAGGGCGTTTATACACGACCCCTAAGCTCCGCGGCAAAGGGCTGCAAGCTCCGGACCTTAAAAATGTTTTCCCACCAGGTCCGGAGTTTGCAGACAATTAAGTGCGACCCCGCCCACCTAAGCGCGACCCAGCTGCACTTTCTTGTACTTGCTTTTGGGAGGTGAAAAATATTTGATGCGGAGAGTGCCTGAGCTCTCCTTGCTTCTTTTTGTTGTTTTTCTTTCGCCTCCGCCCCTTTAAGAGCAACCAGGAAGTAAACCCGGGGCTCGGAGCAAGCTTCCACGCACGGGAGGTAAGGGTTTCTTCTTTTGTCCGTGTCTAAGGCTTTTCCCCCCTCCCTCCCCTCCCGCAGACAGAACAAGGAAGTGCGGAGGGGGTGGGGACGGAGGAACAGCAAGGAACCCTCAAGATCGCTGGTCCGAATTTAAGGGACCAGCGGATCTGAGGGGTCGTGTGAAAAGGCCCTAAGACGAGATGGATTGATTCAATAAAAAAGTCATGGCTTTTACTATGCAAGACTTGACCAGGGATGTTAATGAGAGGACTTGAGGGGATGTCTTTAATTCATAGACTTGGCATAAATTA
The DNA here is from genome assembly GCA_037367245.1 of Phrynocephalus guinanensis. Classification (NCBI taxonomy): domain Eukaryota; kingdom Metazoa; phylum Chordata; class Lepidosauria; order Squamata; family Agamidae; genus Phrynocephalus; species Phrynocephalus guinanensis. The sequence goes on from CM074739.1 coordinate 43,096,179, forward strand.
GAAATAAACTAACAACTCATAGTAACAAAAAAGGTGTGTACGATGTAATGGTTGCTTCCAGGCCCAATACTGTATATTAAATGGCTCACTTCAGGAGGCCCTGCGGAGAGTACCATGATTTCCAGAGACCCTTTCATGGTGATTTCTTAAGTTGAGGCAACTTGCCTCCAAAAATTATGTTGTCACTGTTACACCAGAGTAACAAAGCAAGAGTGTTCTGTTGTTCATTGTTTTAACAATTACACAATAATGATAGTAACAGGCGGTCACATTTATATTTCACATTATTTCCAATTATGTTGAAAAGATACCTTTATGGGGGAATTTGAAGCCATGTTTAGCAATGTTAATTGATTTTTAAAAAATACATACTATTTTTATCTTATCTTATCTTATCTTATCTTATTTTATTTTATTTTAATGGTGCCTTTCTCCCAGTGAAGGGACCCAAAGTGACTCATAAATTATTTAAACTAACCAATAAAAGCACAATTTTATTACATTAAACATTGCCAAGAGTATAATATTATAACAAGTGGTTTAATAGTTAAAAACCCTTAAAACATGCATAAGGACAACAATAATACTATAATGTGCAGCTTCCTGAAATCATAAAGTACTGTTTTTGTAACAGAAATAATTTTATAGATTACACAAAAATCTTATTAACTTTAGTGAATCATTTCACTAATGTTTCCAGATTATCATTAACAAACTAGCTTTAACATTAACATTCCCAAGTTCTGGTTGTTCCCAGAATTTACATCCTTTGGAAGAGAGGTTAGTTCCATTCTTTTTGCTTTTAAGAATGGGGCGAGGCCACATCTTTTTAATCTTGTCTTAAACTTTTGTTCATTACTATAATTATTTTTACTGAGCAGAGGCTGAATTTATTACAAAAAGCAAAGTGTTCTGCTTATATACTGCCCCATACAACTACAAGTAGTCTCTGGGCTGTTTACAATTTTTAGTTACAGTGTGCAGGCTACACATTGCCCCCCCCCAGCAAGCTGGGTACTCATTTTACCGACCTTGGAAGGATGGAAGGCTGAGTGAACCTTGAGCCTGCTACCTGGGATTGAACCGAGGTCGTGAGCACAGTTTTACCTGCAGTACAGGCATTTAACCCCTGCGTCACGGGGATCTTGTCAATACAGGAAAGATTAAGAAAAATATATGCCTTTTTTGCTGTTGTTGCATCATCCATCAAGTCTCCACCCATTGGCTTGGGATGAAGGTGTTGGTGGTTGTGATTCTGCTGCTGCTGCTGCTGCTGCTGATAATGATGATGATGATGATGATGTTATATGTAAACTGCAGTTACAACACAGAAAGAATTTCACACAGTTCAAACAGGTAATCACCTATTCCAAGAACTGACTTACAATTAACAATAAATATTAAACAATAAATTTATTAGAAGACTATGGAAAACAATCATGCAAAACACAAATAGGGCCAAACGAATGGATTCTGCTACATAGCATTAGTAGTATTCTTACCTTATGGACTGATATGTTTCCTTAAAGTTGATTAACTGGCCCCCAAAATGCTAGGTACTCTGTACAAGCACTGAATCCTTGCCATTTTAGTTTCATCTGTTAGTTCAACTGGACAAAGTATAAACCATAATCAGAACATCTAATTGTGCGTGTGGTTCCCCATCCAGGCAGAAACTGTTTGAAAAAACAAAGCTTCCAAATATCCACCTCGCAAAATACAAGAAAAGAAAGGCCAGAAAGACAAGTGGAAAATACATTTCACAGTTGTGCAAGATCTGGTTGATCATATTATGACTCATAATATAATCAGATAGCATAGGTTCCTGTAAATGGAGACAAATTAGTTTGCTAGAGAAAGTGGGTTTGCAACCTCTGCTATTAAGTCTGCCTCTGATTCACAGAGAACAAGATTTGTAGCAGTGTCATTTGGATCAGAATGGGGATGTGAAATGTACTTGTACTTGATAAATTGCTCTCTCTCTCTCCTTGATTAAGCTGCCTCAGTATGACAAGAGATCTTTGACGAGAATTTTCCAGCCACCACGATATTCCTCTTCTCTTTTGTAAGAACACGAAACAGAGTACATTTGTATCACAGTACAGACAATATGCACAGAATGCCTCTGCCCAAGCCAGAATCTTTTCCCTCTGTGATGTTAAGAACACCCTTACAACAAACACAGGAGGTCCCAGTGATTGACTGGAAAGATACAAACAAACTGTATGTTTCCCATTTTTGAAAGTCAATGCAACAAGGCAGCAGCTATTGTAGGTGCAAATGTGATTCTCCCCCACTGTAAAAATTGTTCCACCAGAAGTGGAAACTCTCTTGAAGGGTGATAAAACAATCTCCTCCTCTTGCAGATGAAGAAAAGCTTTTTGATCCTGCATGTAAGAAAGAGACCAACAAGGATTTACACTGCTAAGCAGAACCACTGGGCTACCACTATAGTCCTTGCCATTACAGCTGTCCCCCTCCAGGCAGGGCGGGGCAGATAAAACAACAGGATTGACTACTGGCCATGGCAAAACTCCTTGGTATGGCAGGCACCTGTAAAAAAATCTACGCCTGATGAAAGGACATTTATTCAGCAGAGCATCCGTTGATCAGTTATCTGCTGGGGCCCAAATATTTACTCAGACTCTCTCCCCCACCTCCACCGCCATGACTTGAAGAAGTCTATAAATGTGACATTCAAACCACACGGAAGAGTTTACACATGTAAAGAAGCATTGCTGCAGTATCCTTAACTGAGCCTTGGAACAAATATGGATCAGCAAATACTGTACAGTATGTTAAAACAGAGGAATATCCAATTACAGGGTCTCTAAGGAGAGAACAGGGTGGGATATATAGCACAACTGGCTGGAAACAGCAGTCTCTCCCCTGGGTAACTGTCTCATGTGGTGCAGATTCGGTCCACAGAAATGCTGCAGACATTATGGGCAGGCGAAATAGAGTAGCTTGCAAGTGATATACTACTAATGCTGGTGGAGACATTGGAAGCACTGAGATGGGCAAGGATACACATGGCCCATTGTCTGAGCAGAGGTAAAACACACATACCACTTGGACCACAGACCACCTCGAATCAAAGACACAGGCATGTATCCCACAGTTTACCTGTGATTACAGGGGATCCCAAGAGTATGCGTGCATGGCTAACCTTTCTGTTATGTTTGGTGGGAAGATCCTTTAAAAACACTGAGGCAGGAAAACAAATTTTTTATCACTCGTAAAGTTTCTGGATATGTGGTCACTGCATCATCCAACTATGCCAAGAATTATGTTGCAAACAATAATGAGCATTTAATGGCACCTTGGAACTTTTCCCACTGTTCCTCATCCTGGTGATTAGTATAAGCTACAAAGGATACAGGGACAAGTCTGCAGAATGAAGCTCTTAGCCTTTTGTTCCATATTGCCTTGCAACAGGGGCCTGACTGAGTCAGGCATGAATTCAGAGTGCAGATATATTTATTTATTCATTTGCAAGCATTCACTGGATATTCCAGGACATTTTTCGGGGTTACTTTCAATGTAACCTTGGGGAAAGGCAAAGTTACTCTTCAGTATCCCAGACAACGACCCAAGTAGTGACATTCACTATCTTGCTTCATCTGCCTGGACAATGTCAAATAACTAAGCCTAAGCACATACCAGTTCCAGGAGTAGCACAGTCCCCAGTTCCCTCCTTTCTTTGTTGTTTCACCTCTGCTGAACTTTTTTTATTCTAAGCTCTTCTGTATAGGAAGCTGCCCATGCTAAGTACAAGTCAATATTGAAATTGTGGGTTTGGTGTGCAATCAAGAGGAAACATACTTATGGCAGCTAGAGGTGGGCAATGAACTGCTATCTACCACACTGGGTGCCGAATGAAATGTTATTTTATTGTATTTTTATTTTAGAGTATTTTTACTCCGCCTTTTGCCTTGGAAAAGGACCCAAAGCGGCTTACAGTAATGAGGGGTAATATACAGTCCAGTACAATTAAGACATGTTCAAGTATTTGAGAACAAGGAATTGAGGGACATCTTACAGCGTTAATAGACAACATTACATTAAAACTACAAGTAGTCATAAACACAAAGTCTATGTGAACCTATAGATTCATATGAAATACACATGATAGTCCATCATTCAGGGAAAGCTTGCCTGAAGAGAAAGTCTTTGCCTGTTTCCAGAAGGACAACAGAGATGAGGCAGTCCTGGCCTCTAGTGGGAGGGAGTTCCAAAGTCTGGAAAAACAACTGGCATTGCTATCCACACTGAAGGATCCATTGGCTATAGCAGATTTAGAATGGATGGAAGTCATTAGTGCTAGACTGAGATCGCTCTTGTGCTGGCTAATCTCAGATGCTGACACACTCACAAAAAGAGCCAAAAAGGGACACAGAAAAGAGAGGGTAAGACCTGAGTGCTGCCAAATCCATTCCAAATCCCTCTGAGCCCAGATTCACAGCCTCTTTGCCAGTACTAAATTAGGCCAGCCTCAGGATAGCTCTAAGGAATTCAGCATTCCTAAGTGGAGGGGGTGGGGATGGATTCAGTACAGCCTGAGTTAGCTAAGCGTCAGCTCAGCCCTCTCTCAGACACCCTAGCTAATTAGGATTATGCCCTTAGACTGCAATCCGGCAGCCTCAAGCTTGGAGCGGAAGGGAGAAAGAGAAGGAGTTTGCCTTTCTAGCCGGTTTTCTTGCCTCAGGAGGACCTTCTGCTTCCTGAGGCAGGAGGCAAAATGTGTGGGTGTGGGCTCCCTGGTATCACTGTTACAAAATTTCTTTGTAAGACTATGACAAAAGAAAGGAAAAAAATACAGTTGTCAGGGCATCTGCCCCTGGCTCTTGCCTTCCAGGTGTGATAAGCACATGGTGCAGCAATAGGTCTCCCAGAAGGAGGAGGAGGCATCAGTAGAGCCAACAATGACAGCTGTAACTTTCTGAGGGGCTGCCCCACAGAGTAAAGAGGAGGAGGAGGAGGAGGAGGAGGAGGAGGAGGAGGAGGAAAACAGGTCCACTGCTGCCAGAGGGAGCCCAGTTTTCAAAACAGATGGGGGGGTCCTCAGAACAAAGACCCATTGCAAGTTCCTTCCCTAAGGAGACCACCTCTGCAGCAGCAAAGGAAATTTTCGATCGTTCAAGAACAGCTTCAAATACTTACAGAGTATTGTAGTAAATCTATGTTACTTCCAGTAGCATTTATTTTAAGAAGAATTAATAAGTCACCATTTTTAATAATAAACGTCCCTTCTTATAGCTTTGTGTGTATAGTGTTTGTATTTACTGATTACGCCTGTGTTTATTATGCTATCGATCAAAACTTTAGTTACCTACAGCCTTAATTTTATCAGAGGAGGATCATTTATATATATAAACTTTCCAGTTCTCCCTCAGCTTTGACATAAACTTTGAAAGACAAAACACATTTTGTTCAGAGGCATTTGGGGGGGGGGGAGAAAGAAAGAAATAAAAAGAAAAGAGAAACTTCCAAAGAGAGGGAAACCTTGGGGTTTTGGCAGCCGAAAATAGCAGTGCTTCGGTTTAAACAAAATTATTGTTTCTGGTTATGGCCCAAGAGCCTAAATACTTTATAGAAGAAAAGAAAAAGAGAAGCAACATACTGTACTGCATAGCTCTGCTTGCCATAACATCAGCAGAACTTCAGTTGTTTCCTTTTCCCCCCTTCAGGCATTCCCGCTTCTCATCCCTATTCTTCTCCCTAATACCACAAGAGGGCACATTGCACAGCACTTTTACCCATCCCATATTACCAACCTCTATTTAAACGCTTAAGGAAGAGCTGGAGTCATGTACAGAAATCTTCTTTCTCCCTTGAACTTTCTTTTAAAAACAATGTTAAGTGCTTTCTAGCCCCCAATATTCTTTTCTGTGTGAAGAAATGCAAAGCTACCCCTGAGATGCAAGAGAAAGAAAATTGTGTGTGTGGATCAGAGATTATAAGGGGACTTCAATTTCTCTTTCTCCGCTTGCTAAAAATTCGCAAATAAAATACCTTTTCTTTCCCATGCCTGAGTTTTACTTCTTGTTATCCCTTTCCAGGTGTTTCTGCGCAACTACAAAAGTTAACCAAGCATTTCAGCAAAGTTTCGAAGCCACTGAATTTCCCCCCCCCCTCTTTCAGGCTTGGAGGCTCCCTGTGGTTCCTGTTATGGAGGCAGAAATCTTTATACAGTGATACCAAAGTTTAAAATTAAGCCACTGACAAATTCCCATAGGAATGCATTGAAAACGGAGTGATCCCCGGATTTTTCCCCAGGCTTGGAGGCTCCTATCTCCGGAATTTTTTATGTTGTACCTGTTATGTTATGGAGCTGTTTGTTAAATCTTTATATATCCAAGAGGATTCCAGCCAGTACAGTAGGTGTAAAATACTGTGGAGAACTTTTGTCACTGTATCCTCTTAAATCATTAGTTCTCAAATTCCATTTACAGTTATGAAAGAATCAAATTTAGTTGTTTTTGATACTGTATTTTACAACCTGAGGAAAAGTACAACATTAATATCAAACCTTTTCTGCAGCTCTTGTGTAACTAAAGATTTTGCAGAAGTAATAAGGTAAAAAAAATCTTTACTGCTCTTCATAGGCACCCAGCTTTGTTATTGTTTCAGCAGCATCTGTTATTGTTGTTCTTTCCCTTATTATTACAAACGATTATGTGAGAAATCCATTATTTGTTGCTTTATTTCATAGCTACTGAAATCACATGAGTCGGACAATATTTAATCAGAGTTCTTGTAAAGCTTCTAGGTAACAGCTCTACATTGAATTACTAGCATGTTCTTCTCTGAAGTGTGCGCTGATGTACTGTATGGATCCATTTGCTGGGAAATAAATCTCATTGAACTCACATAGCATGGCTTTCAGGGGTTTATATTGAATACTTTGTTATCTCAGGAAGAGTCCACCACACAGGCTCCATAAAGGTTCTTAGCATGCTAAATAGCATTACCACTTATGGTACTGGACCTTGTTTTGCACATTGTCACAAAAGAAAATCTGTTTTCCAGCAAATTTGGAGGCCTTGCATATTAACCATGTCTTATTGAAATCTTTACTCCTCGGGTTGTTTCCCGCACAGCCTTTCTACACACAAAGTGGTCCATTTCACAGAGGAGGTTTTGATCCAAGCCAGTCTTCTGTTAACATATGAGCTATTTCCTATGCCCCTCTAATGCTCCTCGTTCACCATTGTTATGGTTTTAAATCTAGTGTAGTTTAGAGATTTACGCCCCCTTGCAAAGTATTTCAAGCACCCTTGTCTCTTAACTCTATGGAGTGCATTATTAGTAAGGGGAAGGGATACCTGTGAAAATTGTCTTCCAGCCTACCAATGGTAAAAGCAACAAGCATCTCATTCGATAAGAGAAAGTAGCTTTGTGGATCTCTGGATTCAATCAAATATTTACCATAAACTACAAAATGCTTTGAAATTGAACAGATGAGGAGAAAATATCCAGTTGCACTGAACAAATGTAGAACATAACTACTTCATTAAGGCCTTATAGTTAATTTTAGACTTTGGTTGCACCCAGACAGGGAAATAGCTCCCATTTTGAACCTCTGTGGCACAATCCAATGCAAGCTATTTCCTGGCAATCACACAATGCACAGGTGATTGCAAACCAAACCAACTCTGATCTGTGGCCAAGATGGACATTTTTGATTCAGTGGCAGGGCTATTCTTTTTGAGGGAAGGAAAGATGCAACCCGTGGATAGAGGGAAGGGTGACTTGAAGGAAGATTGCTCCCTACAAAGCGTCCCTTTCTGGTGCAATCAAATTGAGTCATTATTGCATCATTTCCTCTCTTCCTTCCATTATACTGGCCTTCAATCATATTCCCAGGGCAGTATTGAAAAAAATATTAAATTAATTAAGAGTTTTAAAGCCCTGGCACTGATAGATAGCTCTCTTACCTGACATGATGCAAGTCATCCAAAGGATCCCCAGCTGCTATATCTTAAAGTATAAGAAGGTAAGCAGTCTTCAAGTGACCTGATCCTAAGCAATGAAGAGTATTAAAAGTGGTAACAAGTGCTTTTAATCAGACCCAGATGGTGCCCTGGGAGCTAGTTAGTTTGCATGGTGCACGTCTTATGTGGTCACCACACCCAGTTCCAAGTAGGGATTGAGCATTCATATTCTGCGTTAGTGACTGTTTCCAAAAGTAGTGCCACACATAGGACATTGCAGAGAGTAGACCAGTGGTTCTCAACCTGTGCATCCCCAGATGTTCCTGGACTGAAACTCCCAGAAACCACTTCCAGCACAGCGCATGGTGGAGGCTTCTGGGAGTTGCAATCTAGGAACATCTGGGGACCCACAGGTTGAGAACCACTGGAGTAGACTAACCTAGTAGAGACACAGGAAGAACACAGACTTCTAAGTGACTAAAGTCTAACCATACTATATCGCAAAGAACAAGGTTCTATCTGCTCTGAAATGCCTCCATCTTGCATGGAAGCACTTATAATCTCATTTTTATCTTTTTACTCAATGCTCTACCTCTCACCATAGTTATGGTTTTAAATTTGTTGTACAGTACTTAGAGATCTACAGGCAACATGAAGGTTGATGACATGTGGATTCCTTGTGAAAGCTTTCAGTCTACATAGAGACAACACTTGAGGTCAACTTTAATTTTGTTATTCATTCCATTCCCTGAAAGAAGAAGAAGCATTTTCCTCCACCCGAGAAAATATTTTTTATGTTCCTAAGCTCCTCTATTCTTAGATACATGTGGGGTCAAAACAAATATTTCTATATATTATGACCTCATGTTTTCTTACCCAGAATTGAACTTGCATGGGTGTCTTGTACAGATCTTGGAAAAGTTAGATTTTATAAACTACAGTGCTCCAAGCCCTGCATCCAGCCAGTGTGCTGTTAGTGGGAAGGATGGTGTGACCAACTATTCAAGAAAATAACTTCTTGCATCTCCTGTTGCCTCCTTTCACCATATGCCGTTTATTTCTTATTTGCCCATATACTTGTTCTTCTTTGCAATTAGTTTATTCATTTCTTTTTCAGTAAAATACATATTCTAAAAACATTTTGCGTGGAAAACATTTTCTGTGGAAGAAGGCTGGTGTGATTAGAAGACAATTACAGTAATTGCAATCTTACCACCCCATGACTAGTTGCAAATTCGACTGCATATAGGGTGATATCTTTATATACATATATATAAGTATACTGATGATGGCCCGATCAATCTCTCCTTTTCGCCATCTGCAATAGATGCTGTCATGTCCCTTGAGCCTGCCCTGGAGGCTGTGCTGGATTCAATGAAGGCAAATATAGCCTGCACAAGATGGAGTCCTCCAGATGGGACCTCCCAGTTTCTCTGGATTAGAGAACTCCTTTTCTTTTGAGGGAGCAATGGTCTCCACTAAGGCTGAGATTTGCATCTTGGGCATTTTATTGGCCTTGGGTCTCTCTTTGGAGTCACAGGTAGCACCTGTTTTTCCATTCTACCCACTTCCAACTTTGGTGGATTACCCAGATGTATCCCTACATGGACACTGGGATCCTCCTCACCCACTGGTCCATGCACTGGTAATCTAAGATGAGACTAGTGCAGTGCTCTCTATGTGAAGTTGCCTATGAGGATAATGCACAAACTTCACCTGGTCCAGAACACAGCAGCCAGATTATTAACTAGATATGATTCCACCATGTTACCCCCACACTGGGCACTTTACACTGGTTACCAGTCCATTTCTACATTGACTTCGAGGTTTTGATGATAACATACAAAGCCATAAATGGTTTAGGACCTTGATATCTGTCAGATTGCCTCCTCCCATTTGTGGAATCTAGTGTCCCTGACTTCTGCCTACCCCCTTCACTGGGAACATTTAAACAAACAAAAAGATGAAAATGGGTTTTTTCCCCAGGCAGGTCTTCCTGGGTCACAACTCCAGTAATGCCTCCTGGCTCTACGATTTATGCCACCTATGTCTCTTCTAAGTACTATTTGTTTGTCCTGTCTTTTTATGTTTAATTTACATTTGCTCATGATGTATATATTGCTTACTTGCTTTTTCATTTTGCTTATTATGCTGTTTTATATTACATTGCTTTAATTAATTAATTATTATTATTCATTGTTTCTTTTATTGTTGTAGCTAGATGGGTGGCATAGAAATCTAATGAATGAATGAATGAATGAATGAATGAATGAATGAATGAATGAATGAATGAATGAATCTATCTATCTATCTATCTATCTATCTATCTATCTATCTATCTATCAATCTATCTATAGATCTATCTAGCTATCTATAGATCTATCTAATCTATAGATATAGATATATAACCATAGAAATGCTGCTATATATTGCTGCAGCAAGCAGTACAGCATTTCATAGTTCTGTTTCTTCACTCAGTGCTCTTTGTATTTGGTTTTTTTTAAAGAAGGCATGGCACAGATGTGAAGAGTTTAAGTTCATTTTTACAATATCGTCTGTTTCACCCTTCTTGCATTTCTTTGTTGGAAAGCCCCAAATCCAAATGCTTTGATTAGACTTAAAGCAAGCTTTACCTCCACCTCCTCTTTTCCTATTCCTTCTTTTCTTAGGTGTAGAGGGGAACTGGGCCTATATTGTCCAAGAAACTTGGATATGCAGAAGGCCTGAAAAGCTATCCATCCAAGAAGAGAAGATCAGATGGGGCTCTGGACAGTTCATAATAACCCCAAACAGATTCAGGTACAGTCAGCCTCCAATGACTGAGCTACATAGTACATTAAATGCACAGCATTTAATTTGTAAAAAATCACTTAGGGGCCCAATGAGGGAAAGGCTGCTCAGTTATCTGAGTATCCTTTGCATGCGGATGCTTAAAAAGAGGAATAAACCTCCAGCAAAGCAAAGCAAAGTGTTCTGCTTATATACCGCCCCATACCACTACAAGTAGTCTCTGGGCGGTTTACAATTTTTAATTACAGTGTGCAGGCTACACATTGCTCCCCCAGCAAGCTGGGTACTCATTTTACCGACCTCGGAAGGATGAGTGAACCTTGAGCCTGCTACCAGGGATTGAACCCAGGTCGTGAGCACAGTTTTACCTGCAGTACAGGCATTTAACCACTGCGCCACGAGGCTCATGTCAGCAGTGCCAATTTACTTAACAATTTACTCAAAAATATTTTGAAAATACTGTATTTTTATTATTTAAATGTGTTGTTATTGCTATGTTGAGATTTTAACTTGTAAACTGCCCAGAGTAGCCCTAGGGATAGATGGGCGGTATAAAATTAAAAAAAATGCTGGCTGGAAAAGGTTTAATTATCCTTATCTACAGTCAGTAGATCCAATCCTACACATCACACTTATAATGTATTGTGCCTTTGAACCCCAAATAATTGGTCATTTTATCCTTAAAATGCTTTGGAAACCACAGGCCTCTTAGAATTCTTGAGCATAACCAGATGGAACAAAAATGCAGAATGTATTTTTAAAAAACAAACAAAAAAACAAATGGATTTATATTACCTCCAAAGAATCCTATCAACGTAAGTAATGTTGGCATTACATTAAACCTCTTTTACCTGATTTGGTCTACACAGCACCAAGGTATAAGGTACAGGCCTCTGCTCACTTATTTGGTGCTCTTCAGGATGGAGACAGAAAATACTGTACAATAGAGAACGCCTAAAAAGGAACCAACATTTAGTCTGAAGTCTGCATCTAAATTCTTTTATATTCTCAGACTCTCAGTCCATCCATTGCATAGATGGACAGGTTGTACAAAAAATGGGCACAAAGTAGATCTAGATTTACTAACAGATGATGATGATGATGATGATGATGATGATGATGATGATGATGATGATGATGATGATGATGATGATGATGAATGATTCTGATAGTTTATGGACAGAATTAAAATTATTGCATGTTTATTCATGTTTTGGAAAACTAAGGGTGTGATAACATAGGAAAACAGATCACTATTTGGACCACTTGAGGAGCAGTCTAGTTATGATCTATTTCCCTGTGATCACATGGCATACAGGGAAATGCACTACAGCCTAAGCTGATTTGCACCCAAGCTGGACCACTTAGGTCCGTCCCATGGTAGGGTTTCTACTATTGAGGGCTTGGTTGGAGCAATGCCCCAGCACATGGAAGGGCCATTTTTAGGAAGATGATTGCACCCAAAGCCATTTGAAGCCATTTGATAAGGAGTGATGTTGGGTAATGTGAAAAAGTTGTGCTTGTTTACATCTTTTTGCCATGTAGCTGAAGAAGTGGGCTATAGCCCAGGAATGCTTAACTATAGGGGAATTCTGCATCCTTTCACCTCTGGGATTTGCTGTAGATCAGCAAGGATGATTTCTGATTTCTAAATGTTTGCACCAGGACCGAGACAGTTGATAATTGGGTTCACGTAAAACATAAAATCATATTTTTGTGAGCATAAAGTCTACCCATCCTTAGTATAAAGCCCATAAAAGTGACTATAGGGGAGAAAGGAAGGGAAGTGCATGTTAGTGGTAGGTATGCTGACAAAGCATGCCAGTAACACCAGCCGCTCAGCCCCAACCACCATTCTTAAAAGAATGTTAAAGCTTTGTTTCTTTCAAAGTTAGCATTTGATATGTATGCAGTAAGAAAGCACAATGAAGACAACATTTTAGATCACAGGGTCCTAGAAAGCAGAGCCTACAGTCAGTGACTGAAATTTATTAGCCATCATAAAACCATAGCAGTTGTCAAATCCAGTCAAACGTTCCTGCAGCCCAGACCCAAACAGCAAAAACATAATGGAGGGAAGCAAAACAAACCCCTCAGTTGCAAAACCAAATTCCATTTGTCTAATTTAACAAGAAATGGAAGAACTCAAATGTGCTTTTCTCAAAAAGATCATTGGTAGGTTTGAACAGGGGAGTTCTGGTAGGGATTTTTTAAAGAGTCAAATTTATATAATGTGAAGTGAGGGGCGGCTCCATTTCTTTCGGTTATGTGTTTCTTTTAAGAGCAGAGTTAATTTTGACACTTAAAACTACCTTTAACAATGTTGATTTGCATTTTAAATTGACATTTTGTTTTACTGTAAAGTGGTGCTGCAACAAGATCAGTAAACAACATAGCTATATGCAGAAAAGAGTTTATATTAATAGAATGGATAGAAAGATATGGAGAGAAGCTGCCAGACTTCAATAAAGCCTCCTAAAGTTATCTGTTCATTCGGGATCCTTGGTACTGCTGACTTCTGAGTTCACTCATTTAAGACCAGGCTTTAAGAGTTAACTGCTTGAGCATCACTTTCTCTTTCCATGAGTGCATCGACCCTAGGAGAGCAAGCTTTTCTTCTGCATCTCAAAAGTCTGAATGTTCTGATTTAAAATTTCAGAAGGCTTTCCCATGTCAGTGACAATCTTAATAGAGTCCAATTAGTTCCACAAGGCACTTTCTGATGCTCAGGCCTCTGGCTTGATTGCGGTGACTGGTGGGTATTTCCTGTGTTTAAGCCCACATATGGATTGAGTAAAGCAGTGGCAGAGAGACTACTGTTTTTCCTTTACTACATCTTCACTACTTCTCTCTCTTTCTCCCCCCCCCCCCCCCCTTTTTCTGGTTCTTTTTCACAGGCTAAGCCTCCCTTGTTTTTCCTGGCCCTGTCGTGAAAATACTGACCAGAGTTTTGGCTCGTGCGATGAGGACACTCAGCCAAAACAATCCCCCCCCCCAAAAAAAAACCAGTGTGGCAAAATGTATTTTAATCTATACATTCACCACTCAACCATGTGAAGTAACCACACCCACTGACCCATTTTGTGGTTTTAAAATAACATGGGTTTGCCCCCAGAACTGTTTGATTTATTTGACAAGGTTTGCAAGCTGGGTCTATCAACATTGGAAATGTTCTGAGGCTTGGCTGCCGGCACTGCATGTACAACTAGCATTAAAACACACTCTAATCATCCCCTGCCTCGATTAAACCCGACAAGGTGAATGCATTGTGCCTTCATCGAGACTTCTTTAAATAAACCATCAGTTTCATAAAACAAACAGATGCTACTTTGAAACAGACTCTTTGCCAAGAAAGTTCAGAATAATAACAATGCTGAAACAGGACATATGTTGTATATTTCTTGATGCATTCCCCCCTCTCCCTTATTGCCTTATCCAACTATTAAAAGTATATGGGACTTAGAAACAGTGCTGTCTCTGATGCCGTTTCATTTCAAGTTATGCCCCACTTCAAAATGTTAAATTGCATGCCAATCTTATCTGCCAGCCCAGCAATATACCTGTTGCTGTGACAAATATTGTCTCAGTATTTGCTGTTATGGGGACTCTGGCGGTGCTGTGGCTTAAAAAAACTGATATGCTGGGCATATGGATCAAAAGTTTGGCAGTTTGAATCCATGTGACAGGGTGAGCTCCCATTGCTTGAACCAGCTCCTGGCAACCAATCAGTATGAAAGCACATAAAAATGTGAGTAGATAAATAGGTACCCCTTTGGTGGGAAGGCTGGAGAACCTATGGCACGGGTACCAAAGGTGGCACACGGAGTCCTTTCTGTGGGCACCCGACATCGCCCCTTCACAGCCACCTGTATTCAGGTTAAATTGCTGTATTGGCACTTTGCGGAAAATTACTGGGTTTTAAATCGCAGTTTGGGCACTTGGTCTCTAAAAGGCTCACCATCACTGCTCTATGCACTGTTCATTTAATCATGCCAGCCACAGGACCATGGAAATATGTCTATGGACAAATGCCAGTTCTTCAGTTTACAAACAGAGAACCAGACGCTATCGTTGGAAACAATTTGACTTAATTATCAGGGGGAGCTTCTACCTTTATTTGCTACTAACGCTTATAAACTTCACACAGTGGAGCGGCAATCATTGTCATTTGTGTAAGTGTTATTGTTTGCCTTGACATTTTATTCGCATTAAAGGATTATTTTGTGCATGTTCATACAATTGAGGTGAAGGGATTAAAAATATAATGCATGCTGCCTTTTCTTGTGAGTGCAACAGAATGCCTGGGTGTCTTGTCGATGAGCAGAGTTGTTGTTCCTTCTCCTCACACCTACAAGGATGAGATGAGAAAGGGCTTGCATTCCCGGCTGAGGCTACTTCAGTCTGCAACATGAACTCAGTGTGGTATTGGCTTTGGAAAGCAATCAGGAACGGCACAGTCAGGAATGCAGCATCCAGGTTGTTGACAGGGGTTGTTGATCAGAAAGATATGACTTCCAAAAATTAGTCCACTGAAGGCTAAGCTACATGAAATACCAACTCCTCAAGTAGAATGTGGTTTTTTAGAATGCAATCTATTTGGAGAGATGTTTTTTTTTCAAACCTGCCATGTATGGGCCATCAATCTGAAAGTGATGCCTGTTATTTACTACCCTTGAACAATTAATAAATTTGTATCTTGTGTAGGCATGGAAGCCACACTTCTTTTCCCTGCTAAGGATGTTCAACTTCCAGTTATGAAAGTGATCTGCTGATATATTGTGTAACTAACCCTTTAAAAATGTACTTCCTCAATACTTCAAGTAATTATGATCTTTAAAAAAAATTCCACAGTAGACCCATGACTAGAGATGGGCACGAAACGACCATTTTTCCGTTACTGTTCTCCGTTATTCGTTCAGTTACGTAACGGTACGAATAACGACTGTTGCGATGGGGCAGGCTCAAACCGAACAGAACCAAGAAAATTTTCTTTGGTTCTGTTCGTTTCCGTTAGTGGCGTCATGCCGCTCGCGCAATGAAAAATGGAGCAGCGGAGGGCAGCGAGAGGGGGCTGGGATCCTGCCTCTGCACATGGTGGCGGGATCCCAGCCCCCTGTCCAGCCATCTCCGATTGGTGAATGACAGCCCACAGGGCTATCATTCAACAAGCAGAGGGCGGCGAGAGGGGCCTGGGCCTGGTGGAGCCTCTTTGCCCCCTCCCTGCCGGAGCCAACATGAGACTTTGCTGGTCTCGCGAGAAGAGACAGGATCCGAGCCCTTATGGGCTGGGCTCTGGGATCTCGGCCATATGGCGAAGCAGCGACGGTGCAGCCGGCTTGGAAGCAGGAGCAGAGGGCATTGTTGGAGCACAGGGGGGAGTGCACAGGTTTCCTAGGTCTAGGCCAGGGGGTACGGGGTCGCGGTCTGCCGGGGCGGTGACTCCTGGGGCGGAGTGGTTCCCGGGGAGAAGGGCCCCAGTTAGGGCGGCACTGCCTGGAGCTCCGGGGGTAGCGACCCAACGGCAGTGGCGGATGGCACGGCAGATCGGTCCTTGGGGGAGGCCAAGAGAGGGTGGCACTTGGCGGTGCTCCAGGGGTGGTGGCCTGTTGGGTGTGGCAGTCGGAGCAGCACCCGGCTACAGGAGGACTCCCCGTGGCCACAGGATCACTCTCCCAGCAGGCTTGCCACCGGCTCCGGTAGCGCCCGGCCCCAGGAGGGCTCCCTGCGGCCGCAGCTTGCCGCACCTGAAAAACGAAGAAACGGAAATGAAGCGGGCCCTGGGCCCCCGAAAAATGGAAACAGAACGAAGTGGACCCCAGGGCCTGAATAATGACCACGAAACACCATTTTGGAATTTTGTGCCCATCTCTACCCAGGACATCTGAAGGATTGTCTTTTCCATCTCCCACATAAGTGATCTGATGAGACTCTTTGATTGTGGACATATTGTGTGTCAAGTATTCCCAGAATATGTCTGGTTTGTCAGATATTTTGCAACCATAAATATTGGCCAGTTGTCACAATGATTTCCACAATCAGTTTCTCAACTACTCGTGCAAAAATATATTGCCTACCATCCATGTTCCAACTTTGATAAAATGCAGTCACTAGTACAATGGGTTCTTTACTGATGCAAAATTAGATACAGGTTGTATATTCTTGCATTGTCATACTACATTCTAAATATTACAAATTTTAGCACATCTATGACTATACAATTATTTATCTCCAAACAAAATATATAAAACCAGGTAAAGCATTTTGAGAACTTGAATAAGCTCTTGAACGGTGGCTCAGAAAGACTAAAACAAGAAAGTAATGTTTAAACCAATAAACAACCATTAACAAACATTCAATCAGTAGATGTGGATGGATCTGCCCTTCTGGAAAAGAGCTCTCAATACAGTGGTACCTCGACTTATGGTTGCTTCTACAACCGAATAGTTTGACTTACTATTGTGCAGAGCAGAGAGCAACGTTTGCTGCCAATTGCCACCACCACCTCCTCCTTGGTTGCTTCAATCTCTGCAAAAGAGATTGAAGCAATCAAGAAAGGAGGAGGAGGAGGAGGCCATCACACCTCCCTTCCAAACTGCCTGGGCTGGCTGATGTTTCATCGTGCCCAGGGAGCGATGCAACTTCAGGCAGCCCGGGTGCCTTGCAAGGGAAGCTCTTACCTTTGCTTACCTGCAGGCCGGCCTAATCAATTGTTACAACTATGGAGGTAAGTGCTTCCCTTGCAAGGTGCCCAGGCTTCTACCTCAATCAAGGGCAGCTGAAGGCAGCTCTCCACGCACACACACTGAGCTGCAAGGTCTGACCTGTCAAAGTCAGCTGTCTGGCAGGAATGCAGAATGCTCTTGACTGAGGGGGGTTGGGACAGCCTTCCTATAGGAATGCATTGAAAACCTGTTAATTCATTCCCTCCGGAATGGATTAATTAATTTTCAATGCATTCCTGTGGGAAACCGCTGTTTGACTTATGAATTGATCGACTCCGGAAGATGCCTTCGGATTAGATTAACATTGTCAGTCGAGGTACCACTGAACATGGTTGCTGCTGCTGCTACTGAGTTAATTAAAATGTACATCAGAATTCCATTCCTTGTTCTATTATCCATCTCTGATTGTATTTATTTTAATATTTTCAGTCAGCAGCTAACATTGATCCTGTGCATAGGGGGAGAAATTAGACTGCAAATGAAGGAGTACAGGTCGAAGAAAAATGATGGGTTCTGGAAAGCTGCAGTGCCGATGGCAGCTCCAAAGACTTCAGCACTTCAGTTTGCATCTTTGAGCATGACCCTTTCTCAAATGCTCCACATGCCAAACCAACATACTGTACTGCTCTGCAGGCATGGTCTTCACCTTCCGGAACCTTAACCTACTCTACAGAATTATGTTATTTCTCTAGTCCTGCTCAGGTAGTATATATTGCCATGCTGTGAAGAGAATGCCTAGCCTTGTCCTCCTCCTACTTCACACCATTCTTCATGATTTCAGCACTGGGTCTCAAGAAGCAAAAGTCTGCAGAAGAGCAAGAATCTTGGAGGAATCTTGGATACTAGTTTGGATTTAGTACATTATCAGAGTTTGACACTCCCACATCCAAAGTCCAAATTGCCCTTATGAAATCCTATCTGGTGTGAGAAGAATGAGGAGAAGCAGAAAATCCTAGTCCCTAGGATAAGAAGGTGAATCTGTCAGACACTGTTCCCCATTAACCTCCTTCTGCCATCTCCCTAGTCCTGGGCATTTTCTTAAAAACAGGATGTAGAAGGCACTGTTTCAGAACTGATCATTTCCTCCATCCTGTACTCCTTCATCTGGAGTCAAGTGGAACTGGAAAAGGTGCAGAAGAGATCTCAGCAGCGGCTTCATATAGATGTTAAAGAGCATTGGGGAGAGTGACGACCCCTAAAATGATTACTGGGCTGGGGCACCTCCCTTATGAGGAAAGGCTAAAACATTTGGGGCTCTTTAGTCTGGAAAAAAGGCGCCTGAGGGGGGATATGATGGAGACGTACAAAATAATGCAGGGCATGGGTAAAGTGGATAGAGGGAAGTTCTTCTCCCTCTCACAAAATACCAGAACTACAGGACATACACTCAAATTGAGGGCTGGGAGAGTAAGAACAGACAAAAGAAAATATTTTTTCACCCAGCGCGTGTGGGAATAGCGACCAATCGACGCCTTAACCGCAGCCCAATTCTGACTCCGCAAGGCCCGTGTTAGTCTGTGGAACTCCTGTGAACGCCCCCTGCCACAGGATGTGGTGATGGCATCTGGCCTGGATGCCTTCAAAAGGGGATTGGACAGATTCCTGGAGGAAAAGTCCATCACAGGTTACAAACCATGAGGGAGATGTGTAATCTCCAGGCTTAAAACCGGGATATTTCAAGGGCCAGATGCAGGGGAGTGGTATCAGGAGACCACTCCCAAACGCATTTGGTGGGGCCACTGTGAGATACAGGAAGCTGGACTAGATGGGCCTTTGCCCTGATCCAGCATGGCTCTTCTTATGTTCTTATGTTGTTATGGACCCCGCCCCACAACCACGGGATCAGTATCCACTGCCTGAAAAATCTAAATATAAAAAACCCCATGGTTTATTTACCAGAACTGGCTACTAGGGGAAGCCAGAGGATATGTTATGTAGCGCATTAAGGACAACCACGGGATCAGTATTGCCTGAAAAATCTTTTTTTTTTTACCAGAATGACTTCCATTTTTATCAGTGCAGGGAAGGAGCATGGCACCAATTCCTCGTGGATACTAAAGTCCTACTGTATTAGCTTTGGAGGGAGCCCATTGTAGCTTGGGAAACTCCAAAGAGGTCCTGAGGAGCCAGACCAGTTCAGGCCTACAGCTTTGTTTGCATCTGACACACAGCCCTTGCCATGTTGCTAGACCAAAAGCTCCATTTTGTCTCTTTGGAAGAAATCCTGAATCATTAACATAGTTGCAGGGGAGCTTGTGGCCCAACCTTCATTCCTCATCACATGCTTCGACAAATCTTGGAGTTGAGTCAACTGGACTGATGGCACCTGGACTTCTTTTCTTATGGGATCAAAACATTTCACTAGTCATCCAAGTACTCATCCGTTATTTGTCCCCAGCTCTCATGAAGGTGATATAAAATACTAATGTTGCTATTACCAATTATATTATGAAACATAAATTGACACCAGTTTGTATTTGAAGGACAAAGGGCACTCATTCAAAGATGAGGATGTACACATATTAGACAGAGAAGATAGGTGGTTCAAGAGAAGAGTCAGGAAACCCATTCATGTATGGAAAACCCCTCTTTCAACAGGGGCGGGGGACTTAGGCACAATCTATTTTCTAGAGATGCTGCCAGGACAAATCAATCTCCAGACAAATCAAAAGCACTTCACACCTCTACTAGTAAGGCTACTGCTAATGACCCAGACTTAATGGGTGTTGGGAAGGGTTGCATAGTTGTAACTTTCACAAACACCAGGCCATTGTCCATCTAACAAGCCCATTCAGGCCAAGGTGGGATTAAACCAAGGCAAACTATAAATTGGAAGCCTTCCACCAACTCTCCTCAGACTCAAGAAGCTACTTGGATGAGTAGCAAAATGTTTCATTCCTGCAAGAAAAGAAGTCCAGTTGCCATTACTCAACTCACCTGGATTACTGGGAATCTCCACAAACACACACACACGTGCATTTTTTTTTGGCACATAAGGATTAAACACTTTCCTTTCTTTGGACTCTTCCAGCCCAGGGAAAATTCCACCTCAATTGGTCATTGTAGGTTGTAGCCTGGCATGAAGGAAAGTAGGAATTATCAAATTTTTCATTCGATACCACACAAAAAAATCCATGAGTAACCTCAGAATAAATACCACTTCTAGCCTGTGCTTCTTGCAGTTGCAACCAGCGAAAAACGAGGGACATGAAACCAAGGGCATGGACTGCTTCCTCTAATCCTCCACTTTCTTTTTAGTAGGTAAGAAATTGGCATAAAACTGTCTCTCTTTCAGAAGCAGGACGCATTGCACCAGATTCCTATCTTTAAAAAGCAAAAACATGTTGTTGTTTTTTCCTTTTTAAAGGAATAAATGCAGCTTTTGTCTTTTGGAGTGATGGGACAGGAAAGCAGAACACATTCAAAAGTTCCCAGTAGGAGCCTGTCACTGGGAACCTCCATACAAAAAGAATGAAACAATTTCTCAAGAAGGAATTAAAGAAAACCAGCAAGCCACAGAACTGCTGCCATTTTAACATCAGTGACACAAACCAAATACAATCCTGGAGAACAAATTCTATATTACAATAGTCCGACCATTATATCCTTCTCCTTGAACAGCTGCTTGGTATGTGTTGTTGAATATGACTCATCTGACAATCTCTGGTTGGTAGAATTCAGTACCTTAGTTCAGTCGAGTATACCAGAGCTGTCTAGCGAAGCATTCGAACCATCTTCCTTAGGAGGGAGCCATGACACTAAAGTGATACCAAGCTGACTAGGAAGTGCAGATGTGCCCCTAGTGGTTGCCCAGAAGGAACCACTGGAAAAGAGAGTAGAAAGAGCCAAAAAAAGTGAGGTGAAGTTTCATTTATGTAACAGCTAAATGTCTTACCAGCAAAGTGTTCCCAGAATTTAGCGTAAATCATTTATAGCTATACATATGATCCTATAATGACATCTCTGCTATTCATGTTTGTGATTCATGCGGTTTGTGTCTCTGTGTGTTTCTTGTTGTTGTTGTTGTTGATGATGATGATGATAATATTATTACTTGCTTCCTGATGTCTGCTTCTGCTAATTATATTTATGAATAGTTGTAGCAGAAGTCATCACAGTAGTGGTAATATTTATGTTTTTTAATACAAGCCAAATATTTGAACACCTCTGGATATGTGTGAGCATGTGTATGGCATGTGTATATTTAAGTGTTCATTACATCACTTTTGCCTTGACAATCAAACCTTCCTTGGTTGTAAATAAACCCCAGACATGGTTGTGTGACTCCATTTTTCTATTTTGGCCTCCTAGTACTGGCACCAGCAAGTATAAATATAAGCCCAGTATCTATTCCAGAGTTTGTGTGCTCTTGCTTACAAATTCTTTTTGCAATTAACAAAAGTACAAACTTGTGACATGCGGCTTATGGAGACATGTACTCAGGCCTGGGGAATTTCAGACTTCAACAGCAACAAATATCTGACCAAAGTGAACCTTGTTCTACTGAACTACGAGCCATTGGTTATTTGCAATTCACAATGCGTAGTGTGTGTATATTTCATAGCAGCAAGACAGAGTATATCACAATAAGGTGTTTTTCTAACAACCCTACTTTTTTACAATATGTGAAAGTTTTAGATCCAGGAAGCCAGTCTTCTCTTCCAGACAGAATAACTTGTTTTATGACTAGTGATGTGTGTAAAGATTTGTCTTGGAAGTGCTGGCTATTGAGTTACAAAAAGTTACATTAATTTCATTATGCTTTAATGATCCATGAAGTTTTGGAAAGAAGGGGGTACATGCATTACTTTTATTCAGGGAATGGTAGTGGTGGCTTTAAATATATCTAGGCCACCTAATCTGAGGATCATGACTAAAGGCAGAGATGGCCCCTCTCAAGTGAACTAAAATTGGGGGTTAAAGCATGCTCAGCTCTTTGTTTTGCTGTGTCTAGACATTAACCACATAGCCAGTCGTTGCTGGGTTAGGATTTTGCTCAGAATCTGTAGATGGGCAGAACTAAGTACATCCACTAATAATTTACAATAGGGATGGGCACAAAATGGAAAAATGTGTTTCATCTTATTTATTTATTTATTTATTGCATTTATACCCCGCTTATCTACAATATGTACCCTAAGCGGCTTACAAGGCTGCGATAGCCACACAAATTACAATGATGCACAGACAGGACAGGTGATAGTAACACTAAACAAAAGTTAAAACCTTATGGCACCTCAATAACTAAACAGTGGTAAATAAAAACAGGTAGCGATGGCGGGGGGAAAAAAAACTTAGTTAAGAATCGCCAAAGGCCTCCCAGAAAAGATAGGTCTTTAGTGCCTTCCGGAAGGCCTGCAGGGACTCTGCAGAGCACACTTCACTGGGGATGGAGTTCCAGAGGCTGGGGGCCGCCACTGAGAAAGCCCGGGTCCGAGTACTCGTCCTCCGGGCTTCACGAGGAGTGGCGACCCAAAGCAAGTGCTTGTTACATTTCATCCCCCCACACACGTTTCATTTCAGATTGTAAGTAACGAATTTTTTGAAAAAATCCTTCTAATTGGAATCATATTGGAAATGGCGACAGATTCTGATTCCAATTCAAAGGTTTTTTTCCTACGGGCACCCCCTTTAGAGCTTTATAACTCAGCTCCCTGGTCCCCAAATCTTTCCAAATTCCAGGGGCTTTCAGGGAAGAGTTTGAGGAAGCCCCCCCCCTGCCATTTCTTTTAGGGTGAATCATTTCATTCTATAGTGAAAAAATGGTTTTTCTTTTCGTTTCTCACAAAATGCTGCTTCCCTGTTTCGTTTTGTTTTGTTTCATTAGCTAATAAAATGACGAAACAGCGTGTCATTTTTTGTATGGTACCCATCCCTAATTTACAACATAGTTTGCAAAAATGTACCAGGTGAGAAAAACTGCTGTTTGAAACTGAAATGGGTATAAGGAGAGCCAATTTGTTTTGGAAGGGTGGTACACAACAGGACACATTTTATTCCTTACAAGGAAAGAGATTGTAAATGAATCACTTAACATTCTTGAGAACATGTAAACATGAAACAAAAGTATTGATCCAAGAACTCAGTGAAGAGAACAGCCTAGATATTCATTGGTGTGCTGATATTTTTTTCCAAAGGTACATAAACTGTTTGTTGGAGAAAGGTACAGGTTGGTGTTTTAACCCTGGCATGCATTATCCAAGCATATGTGAAGGTGCTATTTGTATTGTTAATTCTATATTATGCCCACCTTAATGGCATTATCTACTAAACAGAGCCAAGAATAATGGCATTTGGAAAGGAAAATTGCCGTTATCTTCAGAAAGCTGCTCCATAATGGAGGGGCCTAATTAATTTAACCATGCAGCCTTCCATAATGGCAGCACTTTATCATATCCACAGATGGAGATTGAAGGAATTAACAGAGGTTCTCTTCCAGCAGATATCTTCCCCAGTATCTCACCAAAGACAACTTGCCTTTTAAAGACACAGCGCCCTGCCTAGTTAAGCATTCGTAAGGGTCACTAGTATGCTTAAGAATGGCATACATATACTATGCTTGAAAGGAAGGAAGGAAGGAAGGAAGGAAGGAAGGAAGGAAGGAAGGAAGGAAGGAAGGAAGGAAGAAAGAAAGAAAGAAAGAAAGAAAGAAAGAAAGAAAGAAAGAAAGAAAGAAAGAAAGAAAGAAAGAAAGAAAGAAAGAACAGTATTATTTCTTGGTCTTGATTCAATCTTAAAAATATTTAATATCTTGTGCTACATTTTATGATAAAATAATGAAAATAATTCATAATATTTCATGAAACATTTCATTATAAGATACTAGCTGAAACTCCACAGCTTGGTGTGGTAAGGTACAACTGGAGTAAGCCCACTGAATCAATGGAACTTAGAGATGAGTTGACTCACCCAATTCCCAATTACTCAATGGGTCTACTCTAGTTGTGACTTACTGCACTAAGCAAAAGGATTTCAGCCTCTGTTTTACAGCAGGGCAATGGAGGCATACGAAACTTGCACACGTGCCCAAATACAGAGCTAAAAATAAATGTGCTTTGATGTCAGATACTGATGGGGATAAAAAAACAATTTGCAATATTCAATTAATATATCTGATTCACTTAATATTTGTCCTTTCATATTTGTCAGGTCTGGAGACGCCAGTGAATATGAAAGGACAATATTTCCCCTTGTATTGATCCACATTCATCCATCCCCTTTAGGCTGCCTTTTAAAAAAAGAGCCACCCTTCCAAAGCACTCCCGCTCCATCCAAATTACCCCCACCACCTCCCTGCTTTTGTTGCAGCAGACAGCAGTGTCCAGGCCACCATCATCACTGCCGCCATCTTGGAAAAGCTGGCTGCCCAGTTTCATATCTCCCCGCAATTTCCTTTTCTCAAGACTAAACATGCTCAGGTCTTTCAGTCTTTCCTTGTCAGACTTGGTTTCCAGCTTCCTAACCAACCTTGTTGCCCTCCTCTAAACTTGTTCCATATAGTTGATATATATTATCTTCCTTTTTAGTAATATATAAAGATCCATCCTATGCTGGTGCCATCACATCATGGATGTCACTGTTTCTGAGTTTTATGATTCAGAAGCTCCCAGAGGGGAATTGTAGAACATCACAGCTGCCGAGTGTCACTCACAGAGAAGGAGGATGCTACTGCCAGAGAAAGTAAAAAAAAACAAAACTGGCAAGCTAATGGGAATCATGTCAAACTAATGGGAAGCAGCTGGGTCTGGAGAATTAGGGAATAGGCTAATATTTGCTTTTCCACATAGCCAGATGGAGCGGGGACAGTATCTGTTGCCGGAGCAGCATCTGGGAAATTCCAAGGAAAACTGACAGGAGGACTCCAGACCTCCCCATTTTCTAGCATGGGCCTCTGTCCCCAAGGTGGCTCAAGTCCAAAAGGGATGACAAGCCATCTCAGCAAAGCATTAAGAGAGCTCTCCCATTCTACAACTAAAGCTCCACTAGGATTCTTTTATGATTCACATATTATTATTTTTTTCAAGAAAGCTGGCAGTGACCATGTACTTCTGCAGCTGTCTGCCACACTCCACTTGATTTCATGCCGGGAAGCATTATTCAGTCCAGTGCCGTTAAGTCACAAATGCTAGTGTGTGTTGGCTTTTGTTTTGCTTTGGGTTTTTTTCTTCTGATGGCTGTTTTGTAGAACTGAGGATATTATCATTTCGCAGGCTGGAAACATGGTAGGGAAATTTCAGTGACAGTTTCAAATATTCTGACCTTTAATGCTAAAGCAATGCCCTTTCTCTAAAGGAGAGACTATTTGGATCTCCTGTGACTATTAAGAACAACAACAAGAAGAACAATAAATAGAAATTCTTGACAAGGATATTTATGTATAGTATTATACTCCTTATCCATCTAACTAGACCCCCCCCCCCAATCCCACCCTGGTGGCCCAACTTTATGTAGTTTACGAAAGCCACAGGCATTTTGGCCTCTCCTGTCTTTTCTTGTTCCAATATACCCACAGATTGGCAATAGACTGGCTGACTCCAGGCCTGTTACAAAGCCTGTTTTGAGGGCTTAGATTTGGATATGGGAGAAACAAACGTTATGGCATGCCAGATTTGAAAACATGGATAAACAGTCCATTTAAGTTTCATGGTAGGTACACAAGCATTGACACACAAGATGCAAAGCGATTGATTCTGTTTGTTGCTTTAAAAAAAGAAGAAGGAGATTTTTGAGTTTTTTAAGTAGTTATGAAGAACATGTGGTCTCTCCAGATGATGTCAGACTTCCATTCCCATCAGTCCCACTCGGTACGACCAGCGTTCGGAGATCCAGGTAAGTTTAGTTCATGACCATCAGGAGGACCCAAGGTTTCCCCATCCCCAAGTTTGGCAGAAGGCAAGTTTATTGAAGCAACGGTTTACTTCCATGAATGTCAGGAGCCTTGTGACACAATGGTTAAATGCCTGTGCTGCAGCTAAAACTGTGCTCACAACCTGAGGTTCAATCCCAGGTCGCAGGCTCAAGGCTCACTCAGCCTTCCAGCCTTCCGAGGTTGGTAAAATGAGTACTCAGCTTGCGGGGGGAGGGGGCAGTGTGTAGCCTCCATAATTAAATTGTAAACCACCCAGAGAGTGATTTAAATGCTACGGTGCAGCATATAAGCAGAACACTTTGCTTTACTAGGGACCTTTGACGTCACTTTTTTTTTACAGGAAGTGCATTTCTGTATGTTGATTTCTCAGGGACAACCAAAGGTGTTGTATTCAGGGTTTGGGGTTGGAAAGAATACTGCTCCCCCCAACATGAAGATCAGCAAGATCAGGACTGGTTTAAGTATACAGAAAACTCTTTCCCCCAATATTTAGCTCAATGGTGCTAATTATTATCATTACTGTATTATTTTAAAAAAAGGAAAAGAACTTAAATAAAGAGACAGCATGTTTTGTGTCAAATACACTTTTAATGTATACATGGCACTGGAAGAACATCTGAACCATCCAGAAAGCAATTATGTGCAAATATGAACATTGTTAAGGTGGGAAAATAAGAGAAGAGAGCAATATCTCAGTCATACAACCATTTTATCCAATATAGATTTTCCTTTTGAACTCCTAAGCAGGAATAATAATGATAATAATTTTAATATGCTGAATAGAGATGGGCACGACTTGAAAAAATTTTTTTTCGAGTTGTCGTTAGTCGGGCCGGTTCCGTTTCGGGTCGTTTCCGTTTTTCGCGAAAATTCGCAAACATTAGTCGGTTCGTTTTTTTGTTTTCTCGTTTTCGTTAGTACTGGTTTTTGGGGGGGAGCGGGCTCCTGGAGGCACCTCTCTGGGGTGGGTGCCTCCTCTGGCCCGCTATAAAGGGAAAGCGGGCTCCTGCAGGCACCCGTGGGTGCCTCCTATCCTCACCCACTAGGAAGGGGAAGCAGGCTCCAAGAGACCCCTCAACATGGGGGTCTCCCCTCCTCACCTGCTGCTGCTGCAAAATGCTATGCAATAGCCATATGGATATTGCATAACAGAATGTGCAGACAGTGACTGTGAAGACTAGTGGATGGCACTGAACCCAGAGCCATAGTGAGATGCCTAACTAAGGCTCTCGCACCACCATGTCTCACACAGAAAGGAATTGTACTTGCGTGTATTGCAATGCAAGTACATCTGGCTTAGGGTTAAGGTGGATTAGGGTTAAACTTTAGGCTAGTGACGGGTAAGGTTACGGTGGGCTAGTGGGTTGCACCTCTGGGTGCCTCTCTGACCCACTAAGAAGACAGTCTGTGACATATGGGTACGGACTCGGAGTCAAGGGTTAGGGTTAGGGTTAGGGCTAGGGCAGGTTTTAGGGGGCTTTTTGGCACATCCCAGAAGTCTCCATGGCCAAGTGGCCATGCGATTGGTGGGATGGCTCCAAAAATTTGCATGGTCGTCCACTCCCACATGGCTGGCCACTCGGCCAGCCCATCATTGCGCAGGTGTAAAAAAATAAAAAAAAATCAATGGAGGACAGAGGAGGAGAGGAGAGACATTTTGTTGCAAGAAAAAACCCACTGCTACTGTGAAAAATCTGGCAGTTTATAAATTTTCGCGTGTTTCTGTTGTGCTTGTGTGTTTTTGGACCACGATTTCAAAAACAATATTGCGTTCGCCGCCCCATTTTGGATCCCCCGCCCACACCGCATGGCATGGCGACTCGAGTCCGGCTGCCCAGGACGGGGGGGAGGCGGGACCCCCCCTCCAGAAACCACCCCTCCGGTAGGTGCCCTGCGCCCTTAGTCAAGCAGGCATTTTTCCGCCTCCTTTTTTGGCCCGGGAATGGGTGGGGGGAGAGTTTAAAAGTTTTTTCCTGTGCCGTCCGTGCCGCTTGCTTGCGCTTTAATTGCGGCGGCCGGTGGCCGGCGAGACTGGGCTTTTTGCTGGCTGGCTGCGAGCCTGCGGCGAGTCCCACAGAGCAGCCCACTAGGACGGGGGATGGGGGGGAGGCCGGGGACCTCCAGAAACAACCCCTCTGGTAGGTGCCCTGAGGCACGGCAGGCATTTTTCCGCCTGCTTTTCGGCCGGGAACCGGGTTTTTTTAACGTTTAAAAACTTTTTTTCTGTGCCGCGTGGCATCGCGCGATCGCCGCGATGCAAGTAATGAGCATGACAAATCAGACCAAAATTGTTCGTTCGTCGGTTCGAGCTCGAAGTCTGGCGGAGTAATTCCCGTTACCGTTTCCGTAGAGTAACGGAAACGAGTAACGGAAATGGAAACGGGAATACCGCTAAGTCGTGCCCATCTCTAATGCTGAATATCATGCAGCACGCAGCAGATTCAGGTATCATGCTAAGTAGATTTTTTTTAAAAAAAATCACTAAGCCTGCAAACACTATACACACTTACATGCCCTCAATGAACTCAGCAGGGCTTGCTTCAGAGTAGATATTCATGGAACTGCCCTGCACCCACCGTTAATAGTCATATTTCATGATCAAAGCTGGCATCAACCAGTGCCACTGTAACCCTCTATTTCACACTGTAACCTTGTGAAATAGTCATTCGACCCTGGGGGTCGAATGACTATTTCACAAGGGTCACCATGAGCCAGTGAAGAAGAAGGCACAAACGGCTTGGGTCTGGAGATGGAGGGGAAGGAAGGGGGGGGGAAAGAGTGAGTTACAGACTGATAGGTTGGAGGGGATGCCAGTCAATGGCACCGGAGGCTGCAATTGGCTGAGGGTGCCTGTAAAGAGAAGTTCTCTATGGCACCTGGGACAGTGGCCTGCCAAAGGGGGCTTGTGGCCTCTTCCAAGTAGGGCAAGGGGTCACCACAACATGAGGAACTGTATTAAAGGGTAGCAGCATTAGGAAGTTTGGGAACCACTCTGCTAGAGGATTTGTATTAAATATTTTAAGGTCAAGTTTATGATTCTTTTGCCTAAAGATCTTTGGGCACTTTCTGGCTATTTGCAGCTTGTAATCCAAACAGGTAATTCATACGCTGCTACATCAGAAAGAAGCATGTCCTGTGTCGACCATGAGCTATCTCTTCCCCTGGACCTAATCAATGGGTAATTCCAGAGTGCAAGTCCCATAGAACTGTCTTATGGGAATTCCCATGTCTATTCTACATGATCAATCTAACAGCACCCTGAAGGCAGTCATGTTTATCTGCTTCAGGTATTTGACAGAACAGAAAGTGAGCCCTGGAACTCACAGGTGTGTGTGAGGGGAGAGAGAGAGAGAGAGAGAGAGAGAGAGAGAGAGAACTCCCATGACAGCTTAGAGTGACTACTGTTAGTACTATTGAATAGTCTTTAAATACATTTGACTGCTCATTTAGCATCATTCTCCTACGTAGCTTAATACTGTGGAACAATAATTTTTTGGGGGGAAAACCCTGTGAAAATAATTTCAGAATTATGATGCCCATTTTATAGAGAAAATGAAGTTATCTATCCCCCCTCCCCGAAGGCTCTCTTGGAAGTAGAAACAGAAGCTTCAAGCATCACTGTAAAATCTAACAGGTTTATTGTGGCATCAGCTTTCACGGATCAAAGCCGGCTTATATCTGATCAAGTGGGCTGCAATCCAGGGAAGCTTACGCCATAATAAATCTGTTAGTGGTTTAAGGTGCCATGGGATGTGTGTTTGCATATTTGGTACAAAAGAGTAACATGCCTGCTATGCTGGAAATTTTGATGAGCACGATATTTCTCTATTTTGTGTTTAAAGATTAATTAATGGGCACTGTGGCATAAATTTTCTCAATTCACAAGATATTGCATCTATTACTGGGGGGAAAATAAGGCCTGTTCATGCCTATATTAAATGAACTTTGATAAAATGGGAAGATGGGAGGCAACAGGAGATGCTTCTGGTGATTCTACAGTTTAGATTAAAAGATCCATCTTAAATTAGCAGATTTCGTTTCTCACCCTTCTCTGAAGAGCTGATCCCATTACATCTGGACTGCAACAGCCCCCCCCCACAAAAAAGCCAAATATTTTCTGCTGTCCTGTAGGGGGACATTTCCCCTCCATCAAATCAACCAGTCACTAACCCTGACACACAGTGAAATGGAGACTGGGGTCTCTCTTTCTTGTTAATGAATTGTTTTTTATGGATTCAGTGGGAAATTTGTTTAGGCTATCTCTGATTGGGATTTTTTTTTAAATCCTTAATCTTCATTTTTGTTTTTGGGTTTGGCTGTGGTTTCAGGTTTTTTCAAGCAGATCTCAGTTAAACAGACGGAAGATCTCAAATCTCTAATTCATTCTTGAACGCACAAAAGCTTTGCCTGGAAATCACATTTTTCTGGTGGGGAATCTAGACTTGTTTTTCCCAATAGATGGGAAAACAACTTATTTGATAACTGATCAGGCTTCATGGTGCTGCAAGACCCCTTTCTGGTTTCTTTTAGACAAATTCACAACGTGGAAAACATCTAAGAGTTTCAGTCCAAAAACGTAATTTTTCCAAGCTCTGGGTATACAGTAAGCAGGAGGGGCATCACATCCCAGTAAAGTTTGCTCCCCCTTCCCCATTCAGATCATCTGCCAATGAGGGCAGAGAAACATTTTGGACTACATTTTCAGGACATTCTGGGAGTTGTCCAAAAAGCACTGATTTGATTTGAAGCTCTAGGCTTGTACTCTACAAGTCATCTAATGCCAGGAAGGATATTGTTCATTCATTCATTCATTCATTCATTCATTCATTCATTCATTCATTCATTGTTGAGGCGAAATATCTCCCACAGAGAGATAGTTACACAATGCAAGGAAAACCAAAAAGGACAACAAAATATACAATTTTTAAAAAAATTAGGCATAGTATATAATTAGAGATGGGCACAAAACGCCAAAATGGTGTTTCATTTTTCATTTCTCCTTGCCCCAGTTCATTTCGTTTATTACGAAATGAATTTTTTTAAAACAAATTTGTTTCATAATTGGTTTCACTTGGGGTTTTTTTTGTTTGTTTTTTGGACTTCCCAGGGCCCCATGGGTGCTTTTCTTATATCTCTTATTTTTATTTTTATTTTTTATTACTGCAAACACCCAACAGGGGTCCCATACTACAGCTGAATCTGGGCTTTTTAAAAAAAAAGCCCCGACCAGCTCTAGCGTGCCCTGTGCTTGACGCAACTGCGGTGGTGGTGGTGGTGGAATGGGAGCTCCCTGGAATGGGAGGAGGAGGAGGAAGAGGAGAGAAGCGTGGGAATCCACCTGAGGCAGCAGTGGCAGGACCCAATGGCAGTGGGCGGTGGGGACATCCCTTCCCTGCTCCCCACCACCACCTGGCCCAGTCTGGCCTTGCCTCACTCAGGGCCAGAGCCGGCCTTGGGACGAGGCAGCTGCAGGCAGCTTTGAACTCTCAGGGGATCGAGAGGGAGGGGTTATTTTCCTTGCCCCAATGGTTACCACCTCGCAGTGGGCACCAAACCCGACCCTGCAAGCCCAGCAAGGGGCCCACACTACAGCTGATGGGGGCTTTTTTTAAAAAAGCCCTAACCAGCTCTAGCACACCTGGTGCTCGGCGGTTTGTTCTTAATTTTTTTTTCTTTTTCCCCTACAAGCCCAGCAGGGGGCCTGCACTACAGCTGACTGGGGCTTTTTTTAAAAAAAAGCCCCAACCAGCTCTAGCACGCCCAGTGCTTGGTGCTTTTTTAAAATTTGTTTTTCTTTTCTTTTTTCCCTACAAGCCCAGCAGGGGGGGCACACTACAGCTGATGGGGGCTTTTTAAAAAAAAGCCCCAACCAGCACTAGCGCACCCGGTGCTTGGCGCTTTTTAAAACAAATATTTTTCTTTTCTTTTTTTCTACAAGCCCAGCAGGGGGGCCGCACTGCAGCTGATTGGGGCTTTTTTTTAAAAAAGCCCGAGCCAGCTCTAGCGTGCCCCGTGCTCAGCACAACAGCGGTGGGAACCTGCGCTCCCCAGAATGGGAGGAGGAGGAGGAAGAGGAGAGAAGCGCAGGGAATCCACCTGAGGTGGCAGTGGCAGGACCCAATGGCGGCAGGTGGTGGTGACATCCCTTCCCTGCTCCCCCCCCCCCGCAGCCTGGCAGGCCTGGCCTTGCCTCACTCAGCGCCGAAGCCGGCCTTGCCCCAATGGTTACCACCTCACAGTGGGTGCCAAACTTGACCCTGCAAGCACAGCAGGGGGCCCACACTACAGCTGATTGGGGCTTTATAAAACAATAAAGCCCCGACCAGCTCTAGCATGCCTGGTGCTCAGAACTTTTTTAAAAAATTATTTTTCTTTTCTTTTTTTTCTTATAAGCCCAGCAGGGGGACTGCACTACAGCTGATCAGTGATTTTTTAAAAAAAGGCCTGATCAGCTGTAGGGCGGCCTTCATCCTGCACTACAGCTGATCACTGGGGCATGGGGGAAACAGGTTTTCCCCATAGGAATGGTCTAATGCATTCCTATGGAGAAACAAAACGGAACGGAACAAAACAGAAATTTCTGATTTGTTTGTTTCCTTTCTCTTCCTTTCTCTTTCAGAGTGGGGTTCGTTATTCATTTCGTTAGGGAATGAAATGAATAACTAATAACGAAACGAATTAAAAATTCATTTTGTGCCCATCTCTATATATAATACATAATATAATTTGAGATTAGAACATTACTAAAGGAATTTTTAAATGCACACTTAAAAATCATTGTTGCCATTTTGGGGGAGAGTCTATATTTGATGCCCAATAGAACGGTATGTATCTGACACCAGAATGAAGAGACGGAGGGGACTAACTTAGCCTCTTGATGGAGGAGATTCCATAATCTGGGAGAAGCCGTAGAGAAGGCCCTCTATTGCATTTCCTCAAAACATACCTGGGAAAGCAGTGAGACTGAGTGGAGGGTCTCCCTTGAAGATCTTAGAAGCCAAGAAGGCTCCTACAGAGAGATTCAGTTCTTCAGATAATCAGGACCTGAGTTGTATAGGACCTTATAGATTAAAACCAGCACTCTAATTGGTTCCAGAAATGGACTGGCAGCCAGTGAAGCTGTTGTTAACAGTGGAGTTCCCTGTAACTGGCCTGGCTGTGGCATTCTGAACCATCTGAACTTTCTGAACTATCTTCAAAGGCAGCCCCACATACAGTGTTACAGTAATCCAACCAGGATGTAACTAAGAGCTCAGTTCCAGTGACCAAAAAAATATTGAATTAGGTTTTGCAGGGAGAATCAGCACAACTTAAGGTGCTTTAAGCAAGCATGGAATTTATTTTCTGGGGCGCACTTTTTGTAGTTGGGAAAAAAATATCAACTACTCTTCTACTAGTAGAGGATCATTTATTTTGCTTATAAAGCCAAATCATTCATTTTATTATTTATTTTATTTTATTTATATCCTGCCTTTCTTCCCATAAGGACATATGTAAACACCTCTGTTGGTGTAAACAGTGTAAATTCCCTGCCTGTCCACCCATCTACTCTCTTTTCTTTCCTGCCCATCCACTCACTTGCTCAACCACCCACCTACCGGTACTTGCCCAAGTGGATTGCTGGAGTGTCCGGCTTCATTGTCCATCAGCTGGGCAGAAGAAAGGCAGACAGTAGGTGACTTCTCACATGATTATAAACCACATTAGGTAAACCCCCATTCCACAGCGGCTCTCTTTGTCAGTAGAATTGAGCACTAGGACATCTTTCACTATAGCCAAATCAGGTATCTCAAGTAGAGATGGGCACGAAATGAATTTTTAATTTGTTTCATTATTCATTATTCGTTTCATTACCTAACAAAACGAATAATGAACTGACCCATCAAAGAAAAATGAAACGAAACAAAATGGAAATTTCGGCTTTGTTTGTTTTGTTTTTCGTTTTCCCATAGGAATGCATTGAAGCAATGCATTCCTATGGGAAAGGTTTCCTTTGCAATTGGTGTGGGGAAACCGCAGGGCTTTTTCCCACCAGAAGCCAGCGCTGCTGATCAGCTGTAGCACTGGCTTTGGCGGGAAAAGGATTTAAAAAGCCCGCCCTTTCCTTCACCATTTTCTGAGGGTTCTTGCTTAACTGTCAATGGCTGGACCCCTTTAAACCTGGCCCAGTCAGTACCAGGGGCTCCCCCTGGTACTGACTGGGCCAGGTTAAAAGCGTTCCCGCAACTGACAGCCCAGCAGGAGCCTTCAGAAAACGGGTCAGGAGGGAAGTTGCAGTGATTCCACTGCCCTCCCGACCCGTTTTCTGAGGGCTCCTGCCTAGCTGTCAATGGCTGGACCCCTTTAAACCCAGCCCAGTCGGTACCAGGGGGTGGGTTTAAAGCAGTCCAGCGACTGACAGCCCAGCAGGAGTCCTGTGAAAATGCTAGGCAGGGCTATTCCAGGGATCGAGCTGCCCTTCCTAGCATTTTCAGAGAGCTCCTGCCGACCTGTCATTGGCTGTGCCCCTTTAAAAATGGCCCAGTTGCCACCAGGGGTTCTCCCCAGTGCTGACTGGGCCATTTTTAAAGGGCTTCAGCTGATGACAGCTCGGCAGGAGCTCTCTGAAAATGGCCCCGTGGCCAGCGCGGAGCGCCTGCGTTGCCAACGGGGCCATTTTCAGACAGATCCTGCCGAGCTGTCATTGGCTGGACCCCTTTAAATATGGCCCAGTTGCCACTGGGGAGAACCCCTGGTGGCGACTGGGCCATTTTTAAAGGGGCCCAGCAGACGACAGGGAAGAAGGGTCTCTTTAAAGGGATCTTCCCTGCAGTGGATGATAGTGCTGAACGCCCGCTCAGCGTTGCCGTCCGCTGCAGGGAAAAATGTCAAAAGAAACCCTGCTTCTCGCCTCCACATGCAGAGGTGGGAAGCGGGGTCTCTTTAAAGGGATCTTCCCCGCAGTGGACGACAGTGCCCACTCGGCGCTGCCATCCGCTGCGGGGAAGATGTCAAAAGAGACCCCGCTCCTCGCCTCCTCATGCGGAGGTGGAAAGAAGGGTCTCTTTGAGGTGCTGGCCCCAAGCCAGCACGTCTCAGCTGAGAGGCACTGACTGGGGGAGCTCTTTCCCCCCACCACACAGTGGCTGGGGAGAAGATTAAGCCCGTCTTTCCCCCAGCCAAAGTTGCACAAGCACCACACACACACACACACACACACACACACACACACACACACACACACCACACAAAACAAATAACAAATCAACAAATCAACAAAACATTTTTTTTCAAAAAAATCGTTTAAAACAAAATGAACTGAACTGAACCCTAAAATGATCCGAACCAAAATGAATCACCATTTTTTCAGTTCGTGCCCATCTCTAATCTCAAGGAATGAGTGTAGCTGGTGCACCAACTTTAACTATGCAAATGAACTGTTAGCCACTGCTGAAACCTAAGCATCCAGGATCGGGGATGAGAATGTACCCAAGCTGTCAGCCTGAGTTGTAAAGAGAAGAATAAACCCATCCAGCACAGACCAAAGCCCAGAATACCTGAAATACCTGCCACCATAAATGATGGTACTACAACCTGACAGGCAGGGAGGAGCTTGACTTACATCAGGAATGGATAACATGTGCCCCTACAATAGTGAAATAGCAGCCATTCCGGTCCTAAATAGATCTGGAAGCCTAGAACAATGTGGGTTGTGGTCAGACCACATGTGGAGAGCCACAAGTTCCCCCACCATACCTTACATCTGCCTGCAGAAGATCAGCAATCTTGGAAACTTGCAATAAGGAACTGAATTGCCCTCAACTTAAAAGACTAAGTCAGCTCCTAGCATGCTGTAACTCCTGACTAAGGCACAGGATTTTGTGCAGTAGGAATTCAGCCCCCTCACCACCACCCCATGTGCCTCTCACTTTTCCCCTCATAAACTTGGCTCACTTTTCACTTAAAATCTGCCATCCATGTTTGATCTTTACTTTGGCATTCCAGGTTTCCCAGTGATGCTTCCTGAATGTTGGGGTGGGGGGCAGGGAGAATCAGACACCCATGGACTGCCTGTTCTTATAATGTTGAACACATGCATTCATTAGCCTTTTCCCTGCTTTGCCTCCAGTCGAAAGAATGCCTCAAGTAGAAAAAAAAATATCCTGACATTTTAGAGAACGGGTGAAGGTTGTTGCATTTACCGGCTCCACGGCATCCTACAGCATGTTGTCATTTATAGCATTGCCAATGTGAGATTCTATTAAATCACGGGCTAGTGCCTGCAAAGACAATTTACATAACTTCAAAGCTTGAGGTTGCTGTTACTGTTGGCAAGCGCTGTATACAAGCCGAAGCAATTGCCAGAGGGATCAGATAAATGTTTTTTCACTCAGGTTTGATATGTATTAAGAAAGAGTGACTCATTCTTCAGCTGAGCAGGCAGTTTGCAAAATTTGGTCTTCACATAGGTTCCTCCCACCCACCCCTTTCTTTCTCTTGCAAATAAACTTTGCATGATTTACGGTTATGTTCATACCTAGGTTCAGCGTCAAAGGGAATTGCAAGACTGCTAATCAGTTTAGGAGCTTGAACAAATTAAACATGATATATGGACTGCCATGCACTCTTTCAACATATCATACATCTGAATAAGTAATATTTACTGCTAAGCCTGGGATGATTTTTTTAAAAGATAGTACTCTATAATTGAAAGAGCTGGATCCAAAAGCCAAATCCCTCCTAGTATCATTTCTTTACAGCACTAAAATGATATCAGTCTTTGATATGTTGCTGTGCAGATCTTTTTTGAAGATGTAGGATGTAATGCTGATAGTCAGGCAGGCAAATAATTGCTGG
The DNA here is from genome assembly GCA_037367245.1 of Phrynocephalus guinanensis. NCBI lineage: Eukaryota > Metazoa > Chordata > Lepidosauria > Squamata > Agamidae > Phrynocephalus > Phrynocephalus guinanensis. The sequence continues at coordinate 43,133,333 of CM074739.1, forward strand.
TGTTATAAACCTGTGTTAGAACTGAATTTTATTAGGTGACCTTTTGAAGATTGCAACCTTCATATTTTAAAATATGCAGTTTGCAAAAAGTAGCCTGTGGACTGCTTCTTTGTCCATTCACTTTTTCTTTCTTTCTTTCTTTCTTTCTTTCTTTCTTTTTTCTTTCTTTCTTTCTTTCTTTCTTTCTTTCTTTCTTTCTTCCTTCCTTCCTTCCTTCCTTCCTTCCTTCCTTCTTTCTTTCTTTCTTTCTTTCTTTCTTTCTTTCTTTCTTTCTTTCTTTTTCTGGTGCTGCCTATTTCTTTTTCCTTGGTCGTCAAACATCCAAAAACCACCATGCAATAATAGGTGTTATTTCTAGGGATGGGCACAAAACAAATAACAAAATGCTGTTTTGTTGTTTTGTTATGTAATGAAACAAAACTAAATAAATTGAAATGATGAAGCAGCATTTCATTACAGACAAAACAAAACAGTAATTTCCCCCCATTAAAAAGAACTATATCATTTACTCTGTAAAACGCCGCCACGGGTTAAAAAAAAGCGCTGACCTGGCCCATGGGCCTGCTGGTTGGCACGACAAAAAAATAAATAAAAAACAAAAAAATGCACCAACCCAGGCAAGCTGTTCTGCGCAAGATTAGAAAAATAAATAAATAAATAAATTAAAATTAAAAATTAAAAAATGCGCCAACCCGGCCCACAGGCTAGCTGGTCAACACGAGGGAGGGAAAAAGCAAAATGAAACAAATGAAATTTGAAATGAAACAGGAACGGGAGAAATGAATGAAACGAAATGCTATTTTGGCATTTCGTGCCCATCCCTAGTTATTTCTCCTCTCCACCCCAAGGCTGTATCCAGAGAGGAATCTAATCTCACTTTCCCCCCATTTCTGTCACCACAGGCCAAGGTGGATGGGCAAATAGTCTCTTCTTCAGATATCCTAGCATAAGGGCTGAAATGTTAGTAGGCCAGACATGTGATTCAGGTAGACCTCCATGTCTGAGACATCAGCCTTAGAACTAAAGCTCCCCTTAGCTCCCCACAGATCCATCACAAAACAAAGCTTACTTGATTTGTGGACTTGAATGGATTTTTGGCTTACTGACCAAGTGATTGCAAACTGAAAGAAGGCAGTCTGCAAGCTACAGAAGCCGAGGAAAACTCCCAGATCATGTGACAGACAACCATAGCCATTCCGGAATCCTTTCTACTATTCACAAGTTACATGTGATGTATAATTGGGTTCCTCACATTTCCACTGCATTTGTGGAGCTGAGTGGGTCACTGGTCAAATGATGGGAACAAAGAAAAGAGGGATGTAATTAAATGCACAAATGTCGTCTCCAAACAGACCCTAAAGTTATAATGTTCCCCTGCTGTCTTTCTTTTTTCTTAAAAGGAAAACAAAACAGAACAGAAATCGGGGCAACAGTGTCATAAGGCCAGGGATCTGCAGCACAACCCCTGAGCCTGGTGAAGAAATCTAGAGTAATATTATCAGAGGACTCACAAATGCAGTAGGGCTGGCTCACAATGTGTGGAAGCAATTCACAACAAACTACTTCTACCCCTCAGCATGTTCTTCTTGTTATATCAATTTCCCTTAAAAGTAAGTATCAAGTATGAGATTTTCTCCCTTTTTGGACCAGCGGCGCAGCAAGGTTTCGGGGTGCCTGTGGACAAAATTGGTTTTGCACTCCTCTGTCCCTCCCCAACCCCATCGCATCCACCCAGTAATGGGGGTTGCAATCCTGTGGGCGTGGGGCGGGTGTGGGGTGGGCATGGGGTGCACAGGCATTAGCACACACCTTACCTCTCCCACGGTGGCAATGAAGAGTTGGAGGAGGAGGGTGCCGCAGCGACCACACTCGCACACCTGCCTGTCTGCTTGCTTTGCCGCTCGCCTGGCATGCAGCGGTGGGAGGGCGCAGGGCTTCCTCCTCCTCCTCCTCCCCTTCCAGCCAGCCCCCCCAGATTTCTGCGACTGGGGCAGATGTACACTTCTGCCTCCCCTTTGGGAGGTGCAGTTTTGGAATGCATCTCCCACAGTTGCCAGGACCTTTCCCAGGCAGAATCCTGAAAGATGCAGCCCAGAAGCAGTAGTTGAAAGAGAAGCTTTTCTCACATCCATGTAGTTCTACATTACCATTATATTAGTTTTTCAAAATGAAGATCATTGTTCCTGGTGCTGCCTAGGAGTGGTATGAAGATTCTTGGAAGTCTTAGGAGTTTAATGGATTGGTAGGTCTTTGAGACACTATCTCTATAGAGATGATGATGAGACAACAAGACTTCCAACCTTTTAAGAAGAAAGGTGGGGTAAAATATTTTAAATAAATAAACCCCATGCTCCATCAAGATTCCCATGAACACTTGCCACTCCCAGAAACCATCAGGAGCTGCTTCCTTCTTCTTAATGGAGACCCACATGGAGATTGAGAAAAGCTACTTTTAAGCTACTCTTTGCCATGCAAGATTCAGCCTGTGTGAGATTCCTGACAAACTGTGGTGGGTGAAGTCCAAATGAAATGAAATAGCCTCATTCCAAGTGATTATCCAAGCCATGGCTAGAAGGTGGAGAGTTTATTTTATTTTTCTTCCATCTTTGTCTACTCAGCACAATATAAATCTTGGGGCAGAGCATATATACAAGTGATACCTCTGATAACGAATTTAATTTAATTCGTTCCCAGAGGCAATTCGTTAACAGAAAAAATGTTATCTGAAACACGGTTTCCCATTGAAATAAATGGAAAACCAATTGCTCTATTCCAGAGGTCCAAAAAAAGGCAAAAAGCTGGGTGATTTTTTTTTACAGATCTCTTTATAAAGTGCACTTTAAAGGCCTGCAGTGCTGGAACACTCCCCTCCAGAACATCCCCCCTTCAGTGCAATGCAAACATGGAAAAAAGAAACCAGCAAGACTACCCCAGCCTTTTCCCACCAAAAATGCAATGGAAAGCAGTTCAAAGATCAATAAAACCAAGCTCCAAAAAAAAATCAACCACCCAGTCGTTCCCACCAAATGCACAGAAAAAAAAGCCAGCACCCTCATGTGCAAACCTCAGCTCAGCTCAGCACTCGGAATGAGAAGGAATGCAAACAGAAACAAGCCAGCACCTTCTCTGCAACCCCAAGCTCATCTCAGCACTTTTTTTAAACTTGAAAGCAATACAAACAGAAAAAAGCCCGCTCCCTCGTGTGCAAACCTCAGTTCAGCTCAGCTCTCGGAATGGAAAGGAATGCAAACAGAAACAAGCTAGAACCTTCTCTGCAAACCCCAGCTCATCTCTGCATTCATAAAATGGAATGGAATGGAAGTGGACAAGAAAAAGCAAGGAAACCTCAGCTTCCTACCTTTCAAAATTCAAAAGGTCCAAATCCCTCCACAAAACATGTCGTGAATGGCTCCTAAACACCATGAAAAAAAAATACTCTAACTCCTCCCATTCCTGCACAAACTACGGGAATTGCAATGCATCCTGGGCACACTTTTCTTAGGGCCTTTTTACACGACCCCTAAGATCCGCTGGCCACTTAAATTCGGACCAGAGATCTTAGGGGTTCCTCGCTCTTCCTCTGTCCCCACCCCCTCTTCCTCTGTCCCCAGGTCAGCGCTTTTTTTTAACCCGTGGCGGCGTTTTACAGAGTAAATGAAATAGTTCTTTTTAATGGGGGGAAATTACTGTTTTGTTTTGTCTGTAATGAAATGCTGCTTCATCATTTCAATTTATTTAGTTTTGTTTCATTACATAACAAAACAACAAAACAGTTCCTGGTTGCTGGCTGCCTGAGGGAGGGAGAAAAAAGAAAGAAAAGAATGCCTTCTTACCTCCGTTTTGTTCCGGGCAGCATTCAGATCTCTTAAAGGGGCGGGGCGCAAAAAAAGAACAAACGGAAGCCAGGAGAGCCCCGCACTCACTATCCTTACACCGGATCAAATATTTGTCACCTCCAAAAAGCAGGTACAAGAAAACTGCTGTTTGGTCTTGCTAAAGTGGGCGGGGTCGCACTTAATTGTCTGCAAAGTCCGGAGCTGGTGGGTAAACATTTTTAAGGTCCGGACCTTGCAGCCATTTGCAGCGGAGCTTAGGGGTCGTGTATAAATGCCCTTAAAGGCACGATAAAACATTCATTATATCAGGCAGCCCATAGGGAACGTTCGTTATCCAAGACAGCCCTGTACCTGGAAATTTCCATTCGTTATCAAAAAAAAAAAATGTCACCAGGGCATTCATTATCTGAGTTATTACTGTATAGTTTAAGTTTATACCCCACCCATTTAGTTTACAAGCCACTATTATAACTATTCCCTATTCACTATTATTCTCCTGCAGCTTTAATGTTGTTTTTTAATGCTGTAAGATGTCCCTCAGTTCCTTGTTCTCAAACTTGAATATGTCTTAATTGTACTGGACTGTATATTGTCCCTCTTTACAGTAAGCCACCTTGGGTCCTTTACCAAGGAGAAAGGTGGAATACAAATATTCTCAATAAATAAATAAAACCACATTTAAAAAATAATCATACAAACCCACACACCCCCAAAAAACAAACTTTGGTGAGTGTTGGGCAGCATAAACCATAAGATTAATATTACAAGGTGGTGAGGTTTTGGGCAAAAAGCCAGATTTTGTCTTGCTTTCAGAAGCTCAGTAGGGTTTGGGGACCATTTGCACCTGAACAGGATGGGGATTCCAGAGCAGGGCAGACACTACCAAGAGGGCCCTGCTTCTAGTTGGTGATGTCCAGGCTTCTCTTGGAGTAGCCAGCGGATGTGCAGGTGGGACAGGAAGACGATCTGATGCTGAAGCATTCTGACAGGTAGTGAGGTTCTAAACTGTAAAGGTCTTTAAAATTTATCATCACAACCTTGAATTTGGCCCAGAAGCATACTGGCAGCCAATGCAGATGGTGCAGGACAGGTGAATTTGGTCAAATTTAGTTGTATTAATGACCAATCTGGTTGCTGCATCTTGTACTTGCTGCAGCTTCTGAACTGCCTTTGAGGGCAGCCCTAGCTAGAGTACACTGCAGCAGTCAATCCTTGAGATTACCAACACGTTATTAGGGACTTCGTGTCATGGACAGAGGTATGCAAGATGGAAAAAGGCAGATTTGGTCACAACCAAGATCTTTTTCTCTGTTAAGAGGGCACACCCAGATTAAAGGCCTGATCCTTCAGGGAACGTGTTACGCCATCAAGAGTACAAACCTAAAGGACTACAAGAGTTGCCTGGTTTTAGCAATCCCATGAGAATGGACATTTTTTGAGGACTGCAATTGTTTTCTCCCAAGCAGGCAAAGAGACCACGACATAGGAGACAGATGCTGGTGCAATGCAGAGGGTGGAAAATGACTTTTGATTTGCTCCCTTCAAAAATGTTGCATGGTGGATGCAAGGAATATCTCAGTGTGTGAACAGCCTCTGCATTCTGAAACCCTCCTCTGACTCCTCCCGTTCCATATGTGCTGGACTACAATGCCCATCAGTCACACTGGCTGAGAACTATAATGCAATCCATCTGGATGATGCCAGATTGGAAGAGGCTGGCCCATGCCAATTCCTTCTCTCTCTCTCTCTCTCTCTCTCTCTCTCTCTCTCTCTCTCTCTCTCTCTCTCTCTCCCCCTCGGATGCTGAAGTAAGTGGGAGAGGCCCCTCTCACAGCCGCCTAGGAGATGGAAAGGGGAGGGGTGAACACCTGGGAGCCAACCATAATCTGACACAGCTGCAAATATTTGAGCTCTGATTTGCCAAAAGAACGGGACACCTGTGAATTCACTAAAACCTATTACAAGCAGCTCATTGCCTGCACGATATTGACGAGAGTGATGAAAGGACTAAAAATGGAAAGAAAGTACCACATCCTGCTCCTGACTGAGCCAGTGAGAATTCTAATTGCTGTTAGCATGAGGACGAATAGCAAGAGAAAGCACTGTCCCTTAATATTCTCCTTAACAGATGATCTTGGAAGCAAAATCGCTGTGGAACATTCCTCTAAAATGAGCCAAACATTAGGTCTTTTAAGGCTTCAATCCTAAATATACATATGAGAGACTCCCTTTACATACAACTTTTCAAGAATAGTTGCCAAAATATAATGAACTACTTGTAACCAGTTTTCTCTCCCCCCCCCAACAATGAAAGGGTACATACATTTCACTACAATTAATTTGGGAATACATCCTTTTCTGTTGTAGCTGTAACTTTTCACAACTTCTATATGCATGTGACAGTGGTATCAGTTAATCACACAGGTTAAATAGCACACAGTTCAGGTGACAGCATATCCTGTACCCAGGGCTGGCGCTAGGTTTTTTTGCACCCTAGGCGAGGGGCAGGAGGGTGGGGTGGGTGGCGGTGGGGGGGCTGGGCAGGTTGGCAGGGCAGGGGGCGGGGGACAGCGACGGGCACGGGGGTGGGCGGCGATTGGCGTGCGGGGGACAGCAGGTGGACAGCAACGGGTGGCGGGGGGACGGACGGCGGTGGCCAGCGGTGGGGGTGGCAGGGGGCAGCAGGCTGGCCAGTGCCCCCTCTCCATTTTGGCGCCCTAGGCAACTGCCTAGTTCGCCTTAATGGACGCACCGACCCTGCCTGTACCTCACACTAAGGCATTCTGATTTGGTTTAAGTAGCTAAAAATAACTAATTGTTTTGCTTTTTAAGCATGTAACTTCACTACTTTGAGAGCTTGAAAATGTGGCTGCCATGAGTTGCTTTTAAAATTAGCTTTCCAAAAGGTACAAAATCTGGAAAAATCAGCAAACAATGGGATAACTGGGAAGAGCCTCAGAAGGCCAGACTGAGAACCAAGCAGAGCTAAAATTGGCTCAGAAGATCCTGCTTTATCTGTATACCTGTGTTGACATGCTATACGCTTTGGGTAGCAAGAGACATTTAGAACAGGAAAGGTGAAGTGGAAAAGGTGCCCAGATTGGATAAGATTGCTGGTGAATCTACTTGGTAATGGGTTACAAATCTTACATGAAGGAAAAGGGGATAGTCTACCAAATAGTCAACATTATAGGAATGTCGTGCTCTGCCAAATGTTGAACATCTGGTGTGCTCTGAATTTATTAGTCTACTGTTGTATATGATTTTGTATTTGTATAATTGCCATGTTTTTGCCCCCTAATTGTGATGTGCCTCAAGTTGTCATTATGTTTTCTCGGGTTGCTTCCCAGTCTTGGTGACCCTGTGAATCTTCGAAAGATCTGAACATTGATAGCCCTCCTCACATCTTGCAAACTCAAGGCCATGGTTTCCTTTATTGAGTCAATCCATTGTATAATATGCCTTCCCATTTTCCCTGCTGCTTTCAACTGTCTGCCTTTTCTTGCCAGTGAGACTTGATTTTTGCGCGCTTCCTGCCACCCCCCACATCGCACCCACCCAGCAATTGGTGGCCAAAACCTGCAGGCATGGGGGGTGCACGCATGCACACAGGCGGACAGGCGGGTAGGCGTGTGTGTGTGTGTGTGTGTGCATGGCGCGTGTGCACAGTAGCATGTGTGTGCCTTACACCACTTCCACCAAAGCGAGGAAGAGGAGGAAAAGGGTGGTGCGGCTACCTCGCTCCTGCCTGCCTGCTTTGCTGCTCGCCTGCCACACAGCAGCAGAGGAGGCAGAGGGGGTGCTGTCACCAAGCCTTAGGGGCAAGGAGGACTGCTGGGCAGCAGGAGGGTGCACAGTTTCCTGCTGCTGCTTCCCCTCCAGGTGCCCCCAGATTCCTGCACCCAGGGCAGATGTACCCTTCTGCTCCCCACCCCAGATATGCCCCTATACATGACCCATGGTAATCTCTACAGCTTAACTTGAGATCATCATGACTGACCTAGAATCATCCCATGAGTTTCATGCCCTAACAGGGATCGTAACTTGGGTGTCCCTCTCAATTGGACTGCAGTTCTATAGCCACTACACTATAATGGCTCCAAGTTGTCTTAATGAAATTATAATAAATTCTTGGCTGCTACATTTTGAATCTGAATCAGTCATTGAGTAGGCAGATGTGTAAAGACAGCTCCCTACTGGCTATGTATCTGAAGATGCAGGAGATCCTTGTGCGTTCCAGCTAACATCTGGAATGAATTAGGATCAAGGATCTGGCTTCTTATACTCTCAGTCAGAGGAGAGTTGGTTCACTGTGCTAAACTCGAATGCATTAAGTCAAACCATACTTTTTATTAGGACGGATCTACTCCTCACAACAGATGCTGAAAAACTTTACATCTCACTAGCTGCTGCTCTCGGAGGATGGCGGGGTGTCTGAGCAATTAAGTTTATGTATGTCGGGGATGATAGCTGAACAAAGCAAATTACCTGGAGAAGAAAGATGCTATATGGGTTCAGAAAACTTCCTTGTATTACAGCTCATGTTTAGTGCAAACTTCTGCCTGCCTCCCAAACATTGAAGTTTGCATTAGAATTCTGTGTGACTTGCTAGGCTACCAGTATTGGCCAGGAAACACAGCACTAGGGGTCGGCAACCAACGAAAAATGAAATGCTGTTTCGTCATTTCGTTAGCTAATGAAACAAAACAAAACAGGGAAGGAGCATTTCGTTAGTAACGAAATGAAATGGTTCTTTTGTTGTTTAAAATGAACCAATTTGTTTTGCTGTAAAATGGCTCCCCTGGGTCCTAGAGTCACCAAATTTAGTGTGAACCTTCCTTCAACTCTCCCCCTTAAGCTCCACTACAATTTCCATGTTGCTAGATGCATGGGATCGGTATTTTCAAATACCTGTACTTTTAAATTGCAAATATTTTTCCCTGGGGACACTTCATTGGAGTTGAATAACTTGGCCTCTGTACCGCAAACCTCTACAATTTGGGGGTGCTTCAAGGGGAGAGCTTGAGGAAGCTCCACTGTAATTTCAACATTGCTGGCTGCCTGGGATCACTGTTTTCAAGCACATAACATTGCAGTTAGAAATGTTTTTTTTTCTATGGACACCCCTTTGAAGTTGAATAACTCAGCCCCCTGAATCCCAAATCTCTCCAAATTTGGAGGGCTTAAATTGGAGAGTCCAAGGAAGGTACCCACCAAATTTGGTGCCTTTAGGACCCAGGGGGGCATTTTATAGATAAATTAATCAGTTTGTTACTGTTTCATTTTGTACAAAATATTTTTTAAAAAATTGTTTCTAACAAAACAAAATGAATCATGGGGAAATAAAAAAAAAGAAACACACTTTTTCTATTTTGTGCCTAAGACAAAGGCTAAGACTATTTTGTGATAAGACAAACACAGCTTCTTCCACTGAGGTTCTTAGTTTTTGGAACTGCCGTCCTAAGTAGGCCTGTTTGTCGATTCTGGCCCTCATGTTTTAAGAGGTGGTGGAAACATGACTTTTGAAGAAATTGTTTTGGATGAACTATTCTGCTGTTCTTATTAGTTATTTCATCTGCCTGGTTTTGTCTTTTTTTGTATTTTGTTCAAGGATGGCATGCATATATTTCCAAGCCTCAAATGTTTCCCCTTTTTTGTTTGTTTTCCATTTCTCAAAGTAGCATTTTTCTATATTTGTTTACTTATTGTTCTTAGCTTTAATATTGCCTTTTTAATGTTGCAAGATGCCTCTTCACACTCATTGTTTTTAACTTTAAATGTTGTCTTTAACATTATTAACAACCGTTGCATACTCATTGTCTTCAACTTTAAATATTGTTCTTCAGTAATGTAGAACTTTGGGTCCTTTTCAAAGGGAAAGACAAGGTAAAGAAATTAAATAAGTAAATAAACCAAGTGAGTGATGCATTTAAAGCATTAATAACAGAGTTCTGGTGAGATGATGATTGAGACGCTGGAAAGATCTACATCCAAATGGCAAAACAAAACAAAAATCTTTGGGAGCTACAACCCATAACATCCCTGATAGGTGCAGGAATCTGAGAATTGCAATTAAAAAGTAACTTTTTCCTGGCTTGGTACATGGAACTGTCTATGTGGAACTCCCACAGTCATGGGTTGAAGGGAGCAAATGCTGTTGAAAGAACACTAGAAGCCTCAATCGGCACCACTGTTTCCAGCATTGTCTCAAACGCTAAGCATTTTTTCTGTCACTAGTCATTGAGAGATGGGACAGGGAAGGGAGGGACAGAAAGGGTTTAACCCAATTTACCTCGCGCGCTATGCTACAGCTCCAGTTAAGGAAAATGACAAGGGAGGAAGGCAAAGAGTGACTATATCCTTGGATGCTGCCCTGGACTGGAAACCGATGGCAACACAACACTCCCCTCTTTCTCAGTTTACCTTGAGGACTTTTCCTAGTTATCCCCTCCCACTGGCGTTCATGGCTACTTCTGAAAACATCTGATACAACTGAGGAGAGCCTTGGAGGTTTTTCCTATCGCTAGCATTGTTTTGATACAGTTCCCCCCTTTTATTAAATGTATGCTGTTAGCCACGTTGGAGAGCTGGGGAATGAAGAGTCGGGAAATAAAATATGAACAAGTAATGCATGAGAAAAAGCCATCTCCAGCCCATGGAAAATTTGACTGTGGTGGAAGCAACAGAAAAAGGGGAGAAGAGTATACGAAGTGGCAGGAGGGGAATCCAGACTGCATTTTCAGATGGATGGATGGATGGATGGACGGACGGACAGATGGACAGACAGACACACAGATGGATGGACGGATGGGTGGCTAGATGGATGGACAGACAGATGAATGGACAGACGGACTGGCAGGTGGGTGGGCAGACAGGTGAGTAAGTGGATGGATGGATGAAAGAAACTTATACCCCAGCCACCTAGTGCACAAGCCACTACATCAAGCAGCCAGCTACCAATAAAATAAAATAAAATAAAATAAAATAAATTTAATATACAGGCAAAATTGAAACAATACAAAATCAAAAACATAACCTATTGGCTCCCCAACAAGTGTTACAAAACAGAGTAACCTTTGGGGTAGATGGTGTGGTATACAACAAGTGTTACAAAACAGAGTAACCTTTGGGGTAGATGGTGTGGTATACAAATCCTATAAATAAATAAATAAATAAATAAATAAATAAATAAATAAATAAATAAATAAATAAATAAATAAATAATGAAACTCAAGATGGTGAACCACAGGACCATCACAAAATTGCCTCAAAATGAAAACTAAAAAGGGGTGGGTTTTTCAAAGGCCTGGGTAAGGAGCCAGCTTTTAAATTTGCTTCCTGCAGCTCAGGAGGCATTACAGTCTGCTTTACATCCTTTCTGAAATATCAGATTCCCTGCTGTATTTTCTCACAGTTTGGTTCCAAACAGATCAACACTGCCTGGATTCCCCTTCTGCTGTTTCTTATCCTTGCCTCCCTTTTCTGTTACATCTACCCCAGTCAGATTAAGAATGTAACTTCTGGCATTCTACTGTTCGTGAACCAGAAATACAAGCGCAAGCAGAAAATGCAAATCCTATCACTATAGAATGAAGGGACATGTCCTTGACTGCTACAGCTGGTGAGGCATCTACCATTATTCTGCAACACTCCGAGATGGATAACAAAATATTTCAGGAAAAATTGAGAAACAATCTGCATTTCTTTTTAACAATGAATCTCATTGCGTTCCCTTAGCATGGGAAAAATCCCCATTCCTCCAAGAATTTCATGGATGTTACGTCTGTATAAGGTATACATCACTTAGGTGATGACATAGTTTTCAGTATGCCCTGCCTCTATATGCCATTTGGGAGTATGGTGAAAATCCATCTGGTTTCCCTGAGAGAGGGGATTAGTGGGCAGGGTAAGAGGAAGGAAAAGTGAATAGGAACAATTAATAATTAAGACTGCTGTGCTTAGTTGCTCTGAGTGGGAAGACTTTAGGCTGTTAGACCTACTTAGGCTTATTGGGGTTTTTAAAACTAAAATGCCAAGATCCATAGACAGGAACCAGATAAAAAAATAAGACTTAGAATTAAATAGCAGAATTTAAGATACTTAAGACCAAAAAGATTATATTGCATGCACTTTTGTGATGCATCTCTAGTCCAAGTGGTTACACTTAAGTAAATCTTATTGTCTGAATAGCACCAACTACCTATTCAGGTTTCTCAAGTATTCCATGCCAGGATTCATATGGTTGACATGCTGGAGGTTTCTAGTTCCCTGGGATACTACAGTGTCTGTTAAATACACCCAACCACTTTCCAAAGAACTGACACCTAGAGCAACTGCTGAAACTGATTTGTTCCAATGGATCAGCACAGCAGCCTGCATTTTTAATGTTTTGGAAGGTGCAAGTTTTAGCGATGGAATATTGTATAATCAAGTATCACTATATAACTCGCTCCATGCACTGAAAAGGCAGGGTTACTTACAATTCTCAGTTATTTGCTTCCTGAGCATAAAACGTTACATTTTTTAAAGCAACTTTTGTATTAGTCATTGCTTCTGTCAGCTACTGTTGTTCCAAGTGTGCAGGTAATTCCTTGCACTGCAGCTCATTAACTTGATGAGATATAGGTACTATCAGGAGCAAAAATGCAGAGAAATACTTTATTGTTCTTCCTTCTGACCAATTTTGATATTGTACCCTGGATATGTTTATAAAAAGACAAAATCAAAGAATAGGTTCCTTGCGAATATGACTGATGGAAAAATGAGATAAAATGTAAAATCATGTTGCCAAATTCTTCTTAAAAGATTTAATGAATTTTTAAACAGAAGCTTTTGAAAATAACTAGGTATTAACTTATTGCACCTAAGTTAGTAAACTGTTGCATTACACCTAAATGGCTTGTTATAGATAAATTGTAATGTAACTGCTATAAAGTAACTAGTTATACTAATCATTATCCAATTCAAAATTAACTACAGTAAATTATGTTTACTGTTATGCTCTGTTTGCTTCAATGTCATTTCCCAGATTTGACTGATCCATTAATAGGCAAATATAATAAGCTAGAATTAAGGGGTTGGACCCAGTTTTAAACATACTCTGACTGTCAGACCCATTGAAATCAATGGAATTTAAGTCAGTTGTAACTCATTTAAGTCTTACCAATGCCAGTAGGTCTATCAAATTATACTAAAACTGGATGCATTCCAATGTTAATTTCCTGTGAGATGCGGTTGCATCTTCCCCTCAACAAAGAGAGGAATGCAAGTGGTTTTTTTATCCATTTTTTTCTTGCATCCATGGAGCCAGCCAATGCTAGAAACAACAACCCTCCCTCAACCCCCCCCCAAAAAAACCCAGTCGTATTCCATTGCAGAGATGGTCTAAACAATAGATTACATTTATTCAGCCATTCTAAGATTTGTTTCCTTTGATGTACTTTTCTCATTTCTTTCCATTCCTCCGCACCCATGACTTTTAACACAAATTAAACTGTTTGCTTATATCATTGACATTATTTGGTAATGTTTATGGAGCCATTGGCAGAGGGGATTAACCTTAGTGGTACAGCTACTTAAACCATTAGGAGCTTAAATATCTTTTTGCTTTCTGAAAACTAGTTAATTTAGTAGCAGAGGACAAAGGCTACAAGTGAACTTTGTTGCCTATTGGTATCCATTTGAACATTGATACAAGAAAATAAGTTTCCTCAGGGAGGACAACTAGTATGGTACACAAGATAGAACAGTGGTGGCAAGCGTTTGGCACTCCAGATGTTTTGGACCACAACTCCCACAGTCCTTTCTCATTGGCAATCTAGGCTTGGAATTCTGGGATTTGTAGTCCAAAACATCTGGAGTGCCAAAGGTTCACCACCACTGAGATAGAGTATCAGACTACAACCCAGGACACTTGGGTTCATATACCCACTCAGGTCTGGAAATTCACACATGGTAGTGGTGTTAAAACCTCTAAAATCCCATGTTGCTCAATAATGTTTGCCATACATCCAAAGCAACTTGATGGTTCATGACAAGAGTTATTGTGGGATTATGTAGAGCTAAATCCAATTGTCAGTACCCAAAGGAATAGAACTATTAGAATTTTAAAGTCAACATTTGGGTAACTCTCATGGATTGATTAGCGGTATCATTGGAATTAGAAGTGGATTATACCCCTTTGTATGATGGCCAATTATGTTATCATCATTTGTATTCAGCATTTACAACACTTTATCAATTTACTGTAAATTCCTTTAACTTTTCTTTCTCTGTGATGGTGGCGATGATGATGATATCTGAATCTATTCAGATAATAGTTACTAAAGAAACTATCAATGACTCAGAAAATGTAATAGAGACACAATTTCATACCATCTATTGAATTTGATGGTTCTTACTTCTGAGTAGACAAGTTCATGCATCATCGATGTGACTTCAATACCATGCTTACTCATATGGGAGCAAGATGATTTGAGATGTATCCAAGGGATTCCTCATTCTACTAGCAGCACGATGAGGCACCCTCCTACATGGACCAGGGGAGAAAGTTCAGTTGAAAACACTGGTATGCATTTCTAAATAGATATGGAAGCACGATATGACACTGTGCTGTGACACACTGTATGTATAAGTTTTGCATGTATAATTTCTGTTTCATATGTTATTTTGGAACAGAAATCACAAGTATTTGCCTCGTAATTATCTTGGCTTTGGTGTATTGATCTACAAAGCCAGGTCAATAATAAGCAGATGGCATTCAAGGGTCATCCCTGCCATTAGAAAAAATGATCATTCCCTTAGGCAACAGGTGCTGGAAAGGACAGCAAAGATGTGTTGGATGAGGGGACATTATGTCAAATAGGTAATTTCTCCTTGGCTGGTGTACTGCTTTCAGATGAGGAGGCGCTCTCCCACTACTAGCAATAAAGAAAGCTTCAGCTGTTGGTCCAGTTGGTTTTTGTGTATGGACCACTTTGCTCTTTACCTCAGGCATCAAAAAGTTCAGAGGCAGCTGAGAGCATCAGGACAAGTCAGGACTACTTGTGATAATGAAGTAGAAAGAGTTAAGTGATATTCTTGTAGAAAATGTTCTTGGGAACAATTATTAACCTCAGTAGAAATGCTACTTGCCTAGCCACGGTTCTGCTGGCTGCTCAAATTATGTGTATCCAAAGGTGTGAAAATACAAAGTGTCCCATATTTCAAAATGACCCTTAATGAACTCTCTGAAATACAGTACAGTGGTACCTTGATAAAGGAATTAATTCGTTCCAAATGAAATTCTGTTAAACAATTTTTCCTTTATACAAATTTCCCATAGGAAAGCATTGAAAACGGAGTAATCCCTCATTGCGACCAATTTTATGTTGTACAGATTTGCTCCATAGGCGATTCTGTTAAGCAAATTTCCCCTATCTCCAGAATTTTTTTATGTTGCACAGAGTTTAAATCATTTGTTATACGAGGGTCCACTGTATTGTATAATGATTTACATTGGTTCAAGCAATGCGTTCAAATCAATGCCTAGTTTGCTTTCCTGTCCTCTTTATTTGGCCTTTCCTTGGAAGAATTACATGAAGATTGACACTGGTAGATAGAAAGTCAAAGAGCAGTTGCTTCCTTGCTCCCCAACGTTCCCTTCTTTTTTGTGTTTCTGAGCTGAAAAAAGAGCCTAGAAAAAAGTTTTTGGCTAGCTGCACAATGTTGTACAGGTGTTACTACACTACTTTGTCGGGACTGCTTGAAACGCATTGCAGCTTTACAGCCAATATATAATTTGCATGAAGATATGTTCAGTAAAATTGCCTAAGGGGATAAATGGATAGACTGTAAGTAAACAGTATCACATCTCTGAGGAATGAATTTTTGCCATTAAAGCTGTAATTATTTTTGTACTGAGTGGCTGGAAACATCTTAAAAGATCTGTCCCATTCTTAAATGAGCTAGACTACAACTGGCTGTGAATTCCTTGAAGTTGTAGTCCCAAAATCATGCTATTTGCTATGTATTGTAATTTCTAATGCATTGTACAAAAAGCACAAAAAGTTCAACTTTTTAATCTTAGTTTGGATATTAATGCTATTTCTACCTACAAAATTTGTACTGGAATACAGAAAAAAGGAAAGGAGAGAAAAGGGAGAGAGGGGAACTGCATAGGTTGAACTTCTGCTGGTGCCACTATTCTTGATGTCACCAGCAGTGGGATACTTTTGACAATCAGAGTATTCCCTATGTCTCCTTTAGCTTGTCTGACTTATGAATAATCTGTTTCATCATATGGAAGCTGTGGGAGCTGTTGGACTAAAGGAGGAAGTCTTTCATTACTAAAAATTGTTGCTGCCAGATTATGTTACCAGCCTTGGAAGATTGTTAGTAATTGAAGATTTCCTCCTTCTGTCCCAGAGCTCCCATGGCATCCAATATGTCAGATAGTTCGGAGAAGAGAGAAGTCTTTAAAGACTGAAAATTTCCCAGTCCTGGTGATAGTGTCATCCTCTCATAGATGTACTTGTACCAGTCAGATTTCAGCCACTGGATATGATCATAGGTTGTTGTACATAATACTATAAGCTGACCATAGAGCCAGTGAAATACAGTAGGGCTCCCGTATTTGTGGGTGATTGGTTCCAGGCTGCCTCACGGATAACGAAATCTGCTGATAAGAGCAAACACTCTTATCAGAGGTGACAGTGGCAACAGCGGTGGTAGAGTGCCAGGGGTGAAAGCTTTCACCCTGGATACTGCACCACCACTGCTGAGCAGCACGGTGGACTAGGTCGCATGAAAGCACACTGCTACACCACCTGATAAGTTCAAACAGCCAGGAATGTCCCCGGACATTTGAGCTTCCCAGGTGGCAGACAGGCTGGTGCAGTAGCATGCCTTTGTGGAGAGGGGCAGAGATCCCCCTTGGCAGTGGCATGTAGGAGCAGAAACAGCAGCCACCACGGCAGGCGGCGAAAACCGCCTCTTCTCCCTTGATCCCCCTGCCTTCTTGCTTGCCTCCCTGCTTGTCTTGCTAGCTGCAGCCCTACCTCTCACCTTTCTTTCCCCTCCCTTCTTCTCTCAGTGGCACCTCTCGTGATAACTGGTAGCCCTGGTGCCCTGCCCATCTCAAGCTGCCGACTCTGCTTGGTGTTGTCCCTTCAATCCCCATGCTTGCTCACTCGCTCTTGGCTACCTGTTCTCTCCTGCCCAGTCACAAACCCCACCCGGCCTCCCATCTTTCAGTTGCTGCACCGCCCAGTGTCTCTGACAGTTCAAGTGGTGGACCTGGTGGTGCAGCAACCAAAAGGTGAGAGTGTGGGTGGGGTTTGTGGCTGGGTGCAAGTAAGCAGGTAGCCGAGAGTGAGCAAGTGAGAGCCAGACAGGTGCTGGGGGCCAAAGGGCTACTAGCTAGCAAGGCAGGCAAGCAAGAAGGCAGGGGGATGGAGGGAAAATGGGTGAATTTTGTCGCCCACGGTGGTGGCTGCTGTTTCTGCTGCTGCTGCTGCCGCCAAGGGGGATCTCCATACCTCTCTGCCAAGGAGCATTGCTGCACTGCCCGATCTGCTGCCCAGGAAGCTTGAATGGCCGCTGGCACCCCACCCGCATCCTGCTGATCACCACCCACACATAACTGAATCCACGGATGGTGAATCAGTGGATACAGGGGTGCTACTGTATTGGCATGGAATTGTTGCCTGTGCGTTGGACAGAATGTTTGCATGTACATAATTTTTGGTTAATCTATATGTTGCCCAAATATGGGATGTAAGGTGACAAGTCAACATGATCTCTTTTTTTAAAAAAAGTACTGTATTTCTTCTGGAATGTAATCATCAAGTAAAGTTTTGGGACAGTAGCAATAGGATGAAGGATAAAGGTAGCATTCCAGACTAGGCAAAAAGCAGCTCAAACATTTGTTCACCAGTATCAAAATTGGGAGCTCTGACTGAGAGCTACTGTGAAAATGGTTTCAGGCGGGATTCTTTTCCTATCTTATCTGGAGTTCCAAGTTCACTGGTGGTCCAAGTACTAATCAGACTGGACTATGTTTAGCTTCTAAAGTGAAATAAGATCAGTGAGTCTGGACAGTCTGGTGGCTGGAGTATATTTCAACATTCTGGACTATATGTCACAATTTTTACATTAAATCAGTGGGTATCATTGGAGAGACCTTGGTTCAAACCCCTCACTTGGTTAAAATCTTAGTGTGAACTAACACTAGTGACATCTTCTCAGACTCACTATTGTTCTCACGTTGGGAAAATAGAGAGGAAGAGAGGCATATACACTGCCTTGAGCTCACTGGAAGAAAGGTGGGCTACGAATGTGATGAAATGAATGAATGAATGAACTAGTCTCATTAAGGGGTCACCTCAGAGAAAGCCTATACTTATTATCTGTACTGATGAAAATATTTCTGTTGTAATCCCTGTCAGCACTGAGATTAAAATGTAATTTTGATTTTATTGTTCACATTATACAAAGGAAGTAATTACAAAAGAAAAAAGAAAGAAAAGAAAATTGTTCTTATGAATGTTGTGAAACTCTAGAATATTTCAAATTTAATAACTCTTCTGATGAGAAAGGGAAAAAATACAATATAAGTAGTTAGTTAAAAACCTGGGGTTGGGGGGATATGGTGTATGGTGTATGCTTTTAGATGAAAATCATGTTCCAGGTGTGGTTCTACTTCAGGCCACAAATATACAAGTGCCTATTTTAAAGTGGATTAAACATAGTGAAACAGGATTACACAGGTCACCATAAACTTTCAAGCAGCCATGAGAACATAGGGTATATATGAAATCTTTTGGAAAGTCTTGATAAAGCCGTAGCTTAGCTCTTAACAGTAAAAAACAAACTGCCAGCAGAGTTTATTTTCTTTTTTACTGAGTTTCTGGCCCATTGTTCCGCTTGAGGAGCCATGTTTGTTGATTTTGGCACACAAATCTCTCCTCTTCCTTAAGGATAAACTATCCTTAGGCACTTGTACAACTATGCATTAAATGACTGCATAGCAGTTTATTCACAGCCCTGAACTCGAGCAGAATTCAACTGTGTGACTTCCTGGCTTAAGCAGGGGTGCATCCGTAATATAAATACCTCGTTGATTTTGTGGAAAGCTAGGACATTTTTGTTTCTTCTTGAAAAAAGATTCCTGCTGGATGCTTTACTTTTAAAGTTGGCCCTTTGCCGGCTATACAGTGACCAGCCTTCTGATCTGATTTTTGTGCTTTCACAGATGTTTTCTGAAAATACATTTTTAAAAGAAAATTCAACATTAGCTTTGCTTACAGGGGATATGGCAGAATGAAATCACATTACAAACATGGTAGTATTAGATTTTATCAGCATTTATTTCTTTTAGTCTGCCCAGGGATTTCTGCGTGTTCGGTAGAACTAATTTGCAGTCAGACACTGAGGTCTTCAAGAAGGCCAGCAGGCTCCACAAATTAATTTATCCAAATAACCAATCCCTCATAGGCCAACCATAGAAAGACACCAAAATGGCCTAAGCAGGCAAAGCTCTCTTTTGAAGTCTGGAATGTTTTGACTGACTTGAAACAGGCAGCTGGAATGAAAGGATAATTTTCAGTGACCCTTGGGGATTTGGGGGTGGGGGGCATTTTTGAATATTAGGTAAAACAAAGACAAAATGCTTGGTCTCATTTAGAAAAACGTAACATTCAGGAGATAGCCAGGCTAGGCACAAAGTATTAGAGTGCATGTGTACACAGAGAGACAGATGTGTGTGTGTGTGTGTGTGTGTGTGTGTGTGTGTGTGTGTGTGTGTGTGTGTGTAAATATCTACATTATAGACACAGAGAAACATACACAAATGCTGAACTATCAACAAATCCCCTCTCCCTTCATTAATTTGAGGTTCATGTTGGCATTTATGAACTTGCAGGTGATAAACCACAGTTGACTATACACTGCACCTTTTTCATCATTGTCCTCCCTCCCAATTATAAATAATAATAGAGCCAACAGCAAAGATTCTACCAAGAAAAAGATGTAACTGTGTCACATCTCATCTGTGAATGGCCAAAGATTCCACAAACAGATTACAAAATAAAACCTGACAGAGTGGCAAAATTAGTGCACTGGTCGTTGTTGTAAACTGCCCAGAGTAGCCCTAGGGCTAGATGAGTGTATAAAATAAATAAATAAATAAATAAATAAATAAATAAATAAATAAATAAATAAATAATGCAAAAAATATAGCTTGCCAGTCTCCAAAACAACCCATGGGAACATCGGGCAGGAAAAATGTCAGAAAATGATGAAGTCAAGATCTTGTGAGATTTCCAGATTCAACTTGATAAACACCTTAAAGACACCCAATATAGTAGTAATAGAATGAAGAAATGTCTGAATTATTGACATTGCAATTTCAGGGGATGACAGAGTTAAAGCTAAAGAATTGGAAAAATGAACAAAACACCAAGACCCGGCAACTGAAACATCTCACTTGTAGATGAAACACACTTCAGTAGTCCCCGTAGTCATTGGAGCTTGGGAAACAATGCCAAGAAATTTCACACAATATTACAATCACTTGCAGATCTTAGAAATCTACACAAACTAGCAATACATACCATGCTGATATTTTACAGATACAGTACTTGGGGTTTTGGTTAAAACCTGTATATGTTATATAATACCAGTCAATGTTTTTATAATAATGGACTTCATTGAACTGCTTATCTTACAAACTACAAATTACTGCATGGAACCACGGCAATTCAAGTGGGACTCAAACCATTACAACTGCATAAGTAGATACTTTATAAGTTTCTTAGTGGAGCCTATATCTCTAAAATTCCCTTCACAAGGAACATATTTATGTGTACTTTGACCAGTGTATTTAACTTTGCATTTGTAGGATCCCTACTATTTTACCTAAAATATTTTAAATATAAGGTGG
This sequence comes from Phrynocephalus guinanensis, assembly GCA_037367245.1. Classification (NCBI taxonomy): domain Eukaryota; kingdom Metazoa; phylum Chordata; class Lepidosauria; order Squamata; family Agamidae; genus Phrynocephalus; species Phrynocephalus guinanensis. The sequence goes on from CM074739.1 coordinate 43,154,090, forward strand.
TACCTCTAATAATGAATTTAAAAAGCAAAGCCAAAGGAAAGTGTTCTGCCCAGAGACCACTTCAAGTAGTCTCTGGGCAGTTTACAGTTTTAATTACAATGTGCAGGCTACACATTGACACCCCCTCCAGCAAGCTGGATACTATTTTACCAACCTCAGAAGGATGGAAGGCTGAGTCAACCATGAGCCTGTTACCTGGGATTGAACCCCAGGTCATGAGCACAGTTTTACCTGCAGTACAGGCATTTAACCACTGTGCCATGGGGCTCCTAAATTGGTTCCCAGAGGCAATTCATTATCAGAAAACAATTGTTATCCGAAATGCGGTTTCCAGTTGAAATGAATGCGAAACCAATTAATCCGTTCCAGAGGTCTGAAAAAAGCAAAAAGGTCGGCACCACGGCAGCTCATGTGCCCGCAGAGCATCTCCTGCCCCCCGCGTGAAGTAATGCGAGATGGAGGAGGGCGAGAATTGCAGCCCTAGGTGGGGTGAGCCTATAAAGGCAGCTCCCTGCCCAGGCCCAGGCCTCTTTCGGCCAGGGTGTTCCTCGCCCACCCACCACGTTAAATAGTGCTAGTGCGAGTCTGACTGGTCGCCTCGTGGGCCGGATAGGAATTTTTGACCCGTTCTGTAATTGGCTGCACGGAGCGGAGATTTTTCACGTATCCCGTGCTGGCACTTGGGGATGGTTCCCTTAGGCCCGTCAAATGCAGTACGCATGGTCACATTGGTGATAGCGCCGAGGGCTAGAGCCAGCGAGTCTAATTCTAATGGCTATAAGGAAGCATTTATGGAGAGTTTTCCAGATGTTGTGGACTAAAATACCCGGCATTGATCATTGCTGGCTATTCTGGCTAGGGCAATGGAAACTGAAATCTCACAATATACAGAAAATGACACATTGTGCATCCAAGCTTATGGACTGTCCTTAATGTTAACAAATGACATTAATTAAAGTATTATTTTAATGAATAACAGTATTAATGCCAAATCCACCACCCAGAATCTTTCTAATTTGGCAACCATATGGTGGGATGTTTGAATCTCAGAGGAAGCTGATGTCTGACTACCCATCTAAACTGCTGTTCGTTGCCTGCAGGTGATTGGTATCCATATTTAAAGCAGGACATCAGGATTGTTGCCAGGTACCTTCCAAATAAGGCATTCTGAATACTGGTGAAAAATACTGATAAAATCCAGCTCGCCTAGATCATATAAACATGTACAACTTCACTAGATTTAACTTCTAAGTCTTCAGGTTATGGGTTACAAACAACGTTCCCTCTAATTTCTAATTTGTTTCTATTTTTTCATGAAAGTACATCTTTAAAGTGTGAAAATCTAGAATGTGGGGGCACTAACCTACTAAAGCTAAGCTCTTTATAAAGTTTTATTAGTGTCACTTGTGGGGAGATGTGAAAAGTATGGGGAATTACTGTGGGTTAACCTTAGCTGGGTCATGCACTGAATTTTAAGCCTTCATGGAGATGGGAACACCTTTCAATGCGTTCAGGATAACTAGTACTTCTTATTGGTTTACTGGAATCAAAATGTGCCAATGTTTATTCTTTCCAAAAGAAGCAGCAGCAGCAAGCAGCAGCAGCGGTCTTTTTATTTTTTTTTCAAGTCCAGCATTGTGGAACTTGCACAGGATCAAGAAGGTGCAATGCTGAATATGAGACTTCACCCCATTCTCATCACCTCTGCCATGCGGCTCAACACTCTGCCTTGCCCGAGAAGGCAAGGAGCTGTCCAAGGGAATAGGGATCAAGAGAGGTTCTGGCTTGCCAGGGAGCTGTCCAGCAAGGGAAAACTGAGCTGGGTGAGGTGTTGCCTCAGCATTGGCTAGGCTCCAACTGAGCAGTTTTAATAACCAACTCTCTGCTGACTCACCTTCTCCTGGCATGTTTTCAGGACCCTAATCCACAGCACATAAAGAGACGAGCAACTTCTTCATCATGAATGGGGCTGATGGGAGATTGACATTGTTCTAATTGACAGGCACTGAAGAATTTGATGTTTTGGGAGGTGTGTCTTTGCTCATGTTATTTATTGATCATTATTGCTTCTGGTCATAGAAATTGTGTAAACAGCCTTGGCAGGTCTGAACTGGGGAAAAACACCTACAGTCTCCTTGGCAGCTGCTCTTTCTTGGTGACACTCTTGGAGTTAATAATAGAATCCTTCTCTACCTTCAGGGTCTTATTCAGTACTGGGCGGCTAATATCAAGAAGGAGATAACACAATGACAGAAGTTAGGATAAGTACCATATAAGTATTTGACCTTTTTCTCTCCCTGTAGATTCCTTTCCCACAGAGCTTTATCTGAAAAAACAAACCCTATTATCTTGCTAGTAGTTTGTCATGGGTGTTGGAGCTGTACACTGATGATAATCCTTAACAAATACACAAATTGGGTCATAAAACACTCTGCATTACTTTTCAAGGAAGTTTTAGAAAGCAACATGTCTTACTGCATTTTTGCAGTTCTGTCAGAAAAATCACCATGATTGTACTAGTTTAGGGCAGATGGAGAGGGAGTCAGTCAGTAAACTTTAGGTAATTCAAAAGAACCATTATAGCTAGTAAGTTCTTAACAGAACTCCTGTAATAGATAATTTAAGTTGGATGTAATGGATAATGTACATTTCCAATTTAAATACAATAGTCCAGAATCAGAATTGATGGCCAAACATGCAACATTCAGGTCTCAACCATCATCCACTCTTTTTAGTGGAAAAGAAAGATATAAACTAGTTGAGTGAGTGAAAATTCAGCTTTAGACATTATATGCATCTTTTGTTCATTGCACAGGTGTGTGTGCATCCATGCATACAATAGGGCTATTTTTGCCAGAAATGATGCACACAGATGTCACTGTTTCTCTAACCCATAAACCCTTGCTAGTTTTCTGTATTGATTAATGCACATGGGATTTGGCCTTATGATCCAAAAATATGATTTGAGTTTTTAGGCCAGCCATCTCAGAGAAGTAACTTCAGGCACTGCATGGCGGGGGGTTGGACTGGATGGCCCTTGAGGTCTCTTCCAACTCTATGATTCTATGATTCTAGGACTCTGTGATTAGACAGACTCATGTGGCCATGAGATCTGATTAGGCAGGAAGGAATATAAGAGGCTTTCAGGTTAGTTTCCCTCTATTATGTTTCCATCTCCTTAATTATTCCACATTATGGACCATGAATTAGCCTTTTGTCCTGCCTCTTAGTCCTTGTTGCTGCCCCACTGGTTGGCCTTTTTAGTCCTGACTGATTGGCTTGTCCTCTATGTCCCAGATTCTCAGCAACAGGGAATACCACTCCCCTTCTCCCCCCCCCGAAAAGAATGGCCTGCCCACCTCACTAGCATGGCCTTTTAAAAATGATTCAATCCATGTATCACTTCAACCCTTATTATTCCAGTGTGTGTGAATGTTGCTGTCGATATATTTGCTTTACGAATGAACAGGTAAGGGGTTTGGTTCACTATGGCCACTGCATGGCCAGCATACTTGTACCCTTTTAAATTTTTCTTTTAAATGTTGAGTGATAAATCATTCACTTTTTCTTTTATAGTTTCCCCCAAAACTGTTTACTGATGTATCACTTAGCCAAATGTCTTCCCTATTATAACCACCATTCCTGCTTTCCTGTGGTTTATAGTTATTTACCACCCCTAACTTTTCAACAATTCAGGTTTCAACAATGTCCAACATTTATCTAATGGCATATCCCACCAGGTGGCTCACTGAGTAACAGTTGGAAGTGGCAGGAAAATGGCGTGTATACATGGCAGTAGTGACAAAACACCTACAATTATATATGAAAAGTAAATTTTAGACCAGTGGGGACCCAGAAACAGGACAGCAAATGAGATGGCACATGGAGCCTACAGAAACAGTACAAATAACAAGAAATGTACTGAATGAACTGACAGCCATATCAATGGACCCAGGGGCATGGGCGTAGCTTGGGGAGGGCAAGGGGGTGGGGCACCCCAAGCTCAGCAATTAGGGGGTGCCAAATTGCCTACCAACCCCCCCATCACTGCCCCCCACCCTCTATCCAGATTATATTTTGCAAGAGGGTGCAAAAACTGATTGTTGCCCTGGGCTCTGGAAGCCCTAGCTATGCCTCTGCCCAGGAGCACACAATATACACCATGTGACTATACATACAAATATAATGATATAAAACAGGAAGCAAGAGTAAACAATTCAAACACTCCACTTGATTAGGCCCAAAGGCAACCTCCTGCTTCTATTTTGGCCATCAAATACTTGCATGGTACAGTTTCACAAGGAGACTCTGCTTGGGCCCATGTAGAAAGGTCATTTACTGAAATTTTGTGGGGTTTCCAAGTCAAAGGAATGGAGATTCAAGAACATCCCTCCAGGGCCGTCTTAAGGATATGTGGAGCCGTGGTTCGAAGATCCCTCTGGCGCCCCCCCCCCCCCCCCGTTTCACAGAGCTGTCTACCTTCCTTTTTTAAGGGAGCTAACGCGACACTTAAATATTATAAAGAAAACAGGAAACTTTTCAGGTTGCTCATTTATTAACAATGCACTTATTAAGTATACAACACCACGACATTGTTTTGTTTTTGCTTGTTTGCTAATGTCCCAAAAAATCTACTTTTCGAGCCTTTCTATGAGCAAAATCCTTTATAAGGTCACTGGTATCTATTGCTACTTCTTTTTCAATACTGATCATGGCAAGGTTTGACAATCTTTCTTGAGACATAGTTGATCTTAAATGAGCCCCCAGGAGGACGTTCCCTGGCAGGGGATCAAGACCCGCCCCCTTGAAGGGCCGACCTGTCTCTCCTGGGCTGGGGGGTCCAGGGAGGTGGGCCGCTGCCCACCAAAGGCTCTGGCCAACCACAACACCTTCCTCTTGAAATGTCTCTGTAAACCTCCCAGAGAGTTCTCAGGGGCAGTGGCCCCCCAGGGAGTAGTAGGAGGCCAGCCAGCAGCAGCACAGGGGGGGGGCTGGCTGGGTGTGTGTGTATCTGGGGCTCCCCAAACCTCACACTCTGTGGCCCACATCCGTTTAAGAAGGCAGTCCCCCCCCCACACACTGGACATCCTGGGGGAGGGAATGGGAGGGCCCACCAGGGCTTTCTGGACAGGTACTGCCAGACCCCTTTCTTCTTGGGAGCCAGAGGCGTCTGGTGCCCCCACCTCCCTGGGGACGTGGGGAGGGCTTTTTCCCCGCTTCCTTGGTGCAAAAAAAAAACCCTTAGGGAGGGCTCCCCTCTTTCTTTTGGCTGGGCTTGGAGGCTCCCGGCTCATGTGGCAGCCCAGGGAGGTACAGCCGTTTGGGTGCAAACTTCTCCCCGGGAAAAGGGCAGGAGAATGGGGCACCGCCCCCCACGTCTTCTGCAGAAGGCGAAAGGAAGCTTCTTTTGGCCAAGAAGAGGAAAGCGAGCCGTGCAAGGAGGCGCTGCCCGTCCCCCCCACCCCCCCTCCGGCCAGGCCGAAGGCTGAGCGCAAGAGGCTCCGGGGAGAGCGAGAGCCACCCAGCCCTGCTCGCGGCGGCGGCAGCTGCAAGGGGGAGGCGCCGCATCCCCGCCCGCCCAGCGCGCGGCCTCCTCCGCCGGCTTGTGCACAGCCCCAGGTAGCGGGACCGGTCGGCGTCCCATCCCCCCGCCCTGCTCCTCCCCGCCTTGGCCAAGCGCCGGCTTCTGCTGCAGCGTCGGCGTCGCCGCGAGGAGGAGCCTGCACGGGGAGGGGCGCTCCTTGCAAGGGAGGCAGAGGGAAGGAAGGAAGGGGCGGCCGCCCGGCGCCCATAATGAGAAGGAGGAGGAGGAGGAGGTGGCCAGGAGGAGCTGCCACCCATGTGGGACCCCCGGCCCCATCGGGTTGCGGCGGTTGGTGGTGGTGGTGGTGGTGGTGCTGCTGCTGCTGCTGCTGCGCGCGCCTGCCTGCCTGCCTGCCTGCGGAGAGTTTTGGGGTTTGGGGGTTCAGGCGCCCTTGGGGTTCAGGCGCCCTGGTTCATTGAACCACAAAGGCCTATGGGAAAGTCGCCCCTGCATCCCTCTTCTTTCTTCTTCTTTATCTCAATGCTGTCAGTCATAGACTTCTGCTAGAACTCAGAAGTCCTTCTTGCTACTTTTCCCTGAACACAAATACTTCCCAACATTATTGTCCTCAATGGAGATGTCCAAGGCCTAATGATCTAAAAACCATGTTCCTGCTCCTGTCAGTGTATTTCCTTGAGCTGTCCATGTTCCAGGGCAGCTGCTGCTGCCTTTACCATAACCAGATCACATAGCAATGCATTTAGATCAGGTCTGGGGAATGTGTGGTTCAGCAGTTGTTGGTCTCCAACTTCTATTATTCTATTATTAACCTATACTGGTTAGGCCTGATTGGAGTTGCTGTCCAACACCTTATGGAGGGCCACATGTTCCCTGGACTGGATTTTGGGATAGATTTATTGAGAGCATAAATGTTACTGTCTTTCTGTTGCCTATCTTGAGCAGACAGCAAACGTTGATGCATGTTCATTCCAAATCTGTATCTACTGCTGTGACTGTGAAGATTCTCAGTCATCTGTGTGAGTTTATCTGGATGTTGAGTCATGGCAACTGGACTTCTTTTTCTTGTGAGATTGAAACGTTTCGCTGCTCATCCAAACAGCTTCATCAGTCTGAAAAAAACTAGTTGCGAGTCTTCCATTTTATAGTTCACTTTGACCACTTGTGACCCTGGTCAGAAATAGGCTCATAAAATGAACAATGGCCTGAATAGGCTCATTAGGTAGACAACAGGCCTCAATAGCCTTGTTTAGAAATTCTTTCCCAATGGAATTGAAATTTTCCTCTTCTTGAATGGGATTCAGAGAGACAACAAAAGTATTCATGTGCTACTTTAATTCCTGCAAGAATTCCTATTAGCCTGTTGCAGCAAGAACAACAAAGAGTCTTGTGCAACTCTGAAGACAAACAAGTCTTACTTGGCATATATTTTCGTAGACTGCTACCTACTTCAGTAGATATGTTTCATTTGAAGAAGTGGATGTCAGTCTACACAAAGTTTTTCCATTTATTTATTTAATTTACCTTAAGGATTTAATAATTTTTATTTGATTTCACTGTTTGATGATGTTAGTTTTTGTTTGGTTTTGAGAATTCTTGTCCTTCTCTTTGCTAGCCCTCCTTTTTAAAAGCTGTGTGTTTTAACATTTAAGAAGGAATATACTGTAAAGAAAATGCTGGAGTAATTTGGACAGGTGTTGTTCATTTTACTTTTAAAACTGTGAACAAAATTATAGCATAATTCCAAAAATCGGGATGGATGCCAGTATTTGCAACTCCTTTTTTTGTGAATGGATAGATAAGAATTCCATTTTTAGCCCTCATACGAATGCTAATAGTCCTGGACTACACAATTGCTTCTCACATTAGTTTTATGAGCTGCTGTGCATTTAAGATTTTAACTGCCTGCCTCATCACAGCAGCTGTTTCTTCACTCACGGCGCAATGACTGGCATGCAACTTTCGAAATGGAATGTTGAGGAGAATGCAAATAATATATTTAGTTCTTGTCAGCAGACAGCATCAGGCACCAGTGGGTCTCGCTCCTGGGGGAGTGGCCGACCACTTTAACAGCAGTGCTTAGCTTGGCTTAATATAATTTGTTATTTAGGGCAGGTTCATAAAAGTGCTGTCATGCAATTTGTTACATTATGCCATACTGTCATGTCAAATGATTTGAATGAACAAATGAAAGTATATCACAAACAACAACTGGGGGGAGGGAAAGAGGGGTTGGCAGATTTGTTCCAGTTTTATTCTAGTACTTGTTGATATTTAGAGCAGCCTCCCCCACACCCCATCACTACCAATCCTGTATAGTACATGCATCTGGAATGGGAGTCAGCATTTGTAGAAGTGAATGAGTCTCTGCAACACACACCATAAAAGGAAAACATTCCCCAGGGGATTGCACAAAACTCCAACATATCTCTAGGAAACTGCAGCTGTCAGACTTTCTTTTATTGCCCCGGCAAAGTGCTGTGTCAGTTGTTAAAAGAAAATGTCTACTATGGAGTAGAAAACCAGCTATTTCCCCTATATTAGGTATTAAGCACTATTTGAAGCTGACCTATCAAAGTATTTGCTGACTAGAGGATTCTGGGAATTGTAGTTGAAAAATTAGTTTCCCAACCTCTGTTTAAATACAATTTGTGCATAATGTTCAATAGAGACCAGCAGTGTAATTAGGAAGATAAGCCTCGGAGTTAGATATCTGTGTCCTGTCTATTTGGTTTTCTATTGGCCTTGAACGACTGCTGTTGAACGAAAACAGGAGGGGAATCTGAAAAGAAATGTTTGCACTTTTAATCTTTGTATCAAACTAAGAACTTTCAGTGAGTAGTTGTAACAGTTGATTACAAACACTATTCTGTCATTACAGCAGGTACGGTCTCAGTTATAATCCACCAGGACATATGGAATAGCTTCAAACTTAGCACTTCATGCTCTCACTTTCTGTTCCCCTATTTCATTTCTGACTGACTGAAATGAAAAAAAAAAACAAAGGCTCCTGCTTTGTCAGATAGGAAAATGATTCCTTTAAATAATGGCTTTGAAGAATTCCTAATGTGCAGTGAATGAACTTCCCTATCTTTTGTCTGCTTTTTTTCCTGTCAGGTCAGTCGGCCAAGCTGACCGCTGCTTCTGGAAAAGTATGGGAGAAAGAAACGAAAATGAAAGAAACGAAAATGACTTGGGTCATCTTAGTCAAAAAGCTGAATGGCACAAGCACAAGTCGTGCTCAAAAACTTGTCTGTATGAGCCATGTTCAGCAAACCCTGAAGCTCCGCCCACAAGTTCTTTGGCCCCAGTTCTCCAGCAGCATAAACCGCCACACAGATCCATTGCCACAATGGATGCCACAAAGTGAGGGATGGTCGATAATATGGTGGCAATTATCAGGCGTTTGCTTCTTTTTCACTGGAGAATTTAAACACTAGTTTAACGGACATCTGTCGGATACTGCAACTGGATTCTTTCACTGGCAGGAAGACAAAGTTTTATAACTTTGTCTGACTCCTCCTATTTCACTGTCTCTTTCTTTATTTTCCTTCTGCTGTCTCCTTTCTCTGGTTTCTCTTTCCCCCCTTCCTCTCCTGGTTTCTTCCTATCTTCTGCTTTCTAGGTATCTCTCTCTGTTACTCTATTCCCTCGTCCTTCTCCTCATTCCATTTAAATAGCCTTGCACTGGTAGATGGATATACCCCTTCTCTTCCAGTTTTCCATCTTTGCAGCTCTAGCTATCTATCAGGTTACACAGTGGGTGTGCAGTATACATGTGCAATCTCATATCTGGTTTCCAATACTCGCAACATCTCTTCTTAGCCCCTGATAGGACTGGTAGAGATGGGAGTTTGTCAGTGAGTCATGGCAGCTTTCCATGGTCCATTGTCCATGGAACAGAACTCAGTGGTCCATTGAGGCTATGGATGCTACAACACTGTTCTTGATAGCTGAAATATATGTAAAATGTGCATTATGGGGGTATTTTGATTTCTTTTTAAAGAAGGAAAGACCAGATTGCTGTAGGAATAGAACAAATTAGAATTGATGGGTAGAAACTTGTGAAAATGTTGCAAGACAGAATTATTGGACCAGTGATGATCTGATACTGCACTTATAATAAAATGGTAAAACAATACTACTACTACTACTACTACTACTACTACTACTACTACTACTACTACTACTACTACTACTACTAATAATAATAATAATAATAATAATAATAATAATAATAATAATAATAATAATAATAATAATAATAATAATAATAATAATACAGTGGTACCTTTTATAAAGGAATTAATTCGTTCCAAATGAAATTATGTTAAACAAATTTTCCTTTATACAAATTTCCCATAGCAATGCATTGAAAACAGAGTGATCCCATTTTTATGTTGTACAGATTCGCCCCATAGGCGATTATGTTAAGCAAATTTCCCCTATCTCCAGAATTTTTTATGTTGTACAGATTTTATATTATACAAGCTGTTTGTTATACAAGGGCCACTGTAATTAATAATAATAATAATAATAATAATAATAATAATAATAATAATAATAATAATAATAATAATAATAATAATAATAATAATAATAATAATTTACTACAATAAAAACAGAAGAAGAGGGAATGTTCCCACAATACATTGCTAGGCCACACTCCATTCTGGATGGCACCACTAAGTCATCCCTGTAACATACCTGGGCATGAACCTCAACACTCATATCCAACATCCCCTCAAATTTTTGGCCCCACTGCTTGGGTCCCACGCATGCATACACCTCTGCCCCTGCATTGGTTCCATTCTGACAAAAACAAAAACAGTTGCACACTGGAGCGTGGGGCAGGAAGAGTCATACAGAGAGGGACAGAGAGGCGTGTACATGTGCACCTTAAAATTTGCTTACATCCAAAAAAAATTTTTATCACTCATAAAGCCCTCTTGTGTAATTTTGGGGCAAAATTGCCATGTTGTGAGGAGCCCCTTGTGGCTCCATGCTCCCCTGAATTTTAAAAATTTAAAAATTTAGATTTAATTTTTTTTAATTTAGAAAAGGCCACAAAAGAACATAGAAGGGCATGTCACTTAAAAAAGAAATCTTTTTAATTTTAGTTAAACCATTGCATTCAATTAACAAAAAGCACTGCACCAATCCTTTTTCTGGCCGCACCGTTTCCCCTTTGACATAATCCCCCTGGGAATGTGGCCAATAGGATAAATGGCAAATTTAAAGATGGCCATCACTCCCACCCCCACCACCAAGAACTTCTGATTTAAAGCAAAGTGTTCAGCTTATATGCCAACCCATAGCGCTTCAAGTACTCTTTGGACGGTTTACAGTTTAATTATGCAGGCTACACATTGCTCCCCTCCAGCAATCTGGGTGCTCATTTTACTGACCTTGGAAGGATGGAAGGCTGAGTCAATCATGAGCCAGCTACCTGGGATTGAACCACAGGTTGTGAGCACAGTTTTAGCTGCAGTACAGGCATTTAACCACTGCACCATGAATGACTGCAAACAACGGAATCGATCAGAGGTGGAGAAATTGTGGGCTTCAGCCTACATGTTGCTCCTCCCCATGCCCAGTGTGGCCCATGGCTTTGCAATGTATAGTCTCTCTGGTGTGCCCCCCAAAATAGCAAATGGTATCTCCCAGACTTCTTGGCCCACAAAAGGCTTTCTTTAAAAAAAAACTGTCAGCAACCAAGTGTTTGCAGGCAAGCTTCAAGGGGAAATGATGCCATTGTTTTGTGGTTCAAGAGCTTGTGTGGCAGAAGTTTTCTTTGGAACTCATATTTTGGAATCCATGAACAGCCAGTAAAACCCATACAGGCTCTTTTTAAAAGCAAAATCCAATGTAATGCAAAATCCAGGTTTTCAAGATCCTGTGGATGCTGTTGTTATGTTGCTGACATTGTGTCTAATTGTTGTTCACTTCTGATATTTTCCTACAAATTTAAGATTCATTCTGCAACATTTTGCATGCAATTATAAATGTTTCAATGCACGAATGCATAAACAAGCAGCCTTCTTAAGAAATGAATGGAAAACAGGCAGTCAACATGGTCAAGTACTGAGAGTTAAAACTGAGCAGACTTCACTAATTGTAAAAGAACTTCCCAATTATATTTTCACTGAAGCTGAATGGACTTTTTCTTCATTAGCATGAATTACCTTCAAGGCAACCATTTTTCAATCAATGCTGATTTGCATGTAATTTGTCAGGAGGGAAGGGAAGCAAAATAACTTTATTTAAAGATTTCTCTTTGTTTTAAGTGTCATTAGCAGTTCTGACTAATCAGATTTTTACAATCTCATCAGGTGCTTTTAGAATCTATCTATGAACTCATCTGGAAGGATGCATTTATTCCTGAGTGTCCTGTATTGCATTACAGCACAGTAACGAGTCAGACTGCTACAGATGTTTATGTGCAATGCAATTAACACTCTGCCAATTTACTTTTTATAGGGACACAATCAATTTTTATTCATTTTAGATCCAGAATGCTTTCTTTTATTGTGTGTGGCCTCTGCTGATTATGGAGCTAAACAAATTATTTCTCCGTTTGTTGTAAATGGTAATGTTTAGTCAGTGGGGTGCCGTATTATAAATGGATCACATAAATCAAATGTTGAAGATAAGCATTATGATGGTGTGCATATGAGATTATTGATTTAGCATTTTGTTTATTGGGTTTTTTTTTAATTCTGAAGGCCCTAGTATGTTGAAAGGTATGAGAGTTTGTATACAGTGGTTGAAGCATAATATTTATAAACCACACAGACCATGAATCGTATTCTCCATAGAGTGTGCCAGCAATTGAAATAATAATCACTTGGTTGTGGCAAAAAAACATTAAGAACATTTACGGTATAATATATACGTTAAATAAACGAACGGTGCTTTGTACTTGATAGAGATTTGTGCTTGACAGACGTATAATACTTTCATATTATGTTCTTATCAAGCATTGTAGCAGACCAGCAGACTGCTAACAACTCTCTAACAGGTATCTCTAACAAATATCTATCTAAATAATGATTGTCTCTCCCCCTCTTCCATCTGGAAATTAACCATTTAATAGCCATTGGCTAGCACCATATAGAATCTGATAGGTTACATTTTCATTATGCAAACTACATAACTCATCCATTCTTATACTCATGCATATAGGCTGGGTTGCACACAATTCCAAAACAGCAGTTTCTACGGTCTACAATTTGGATGAGGCTTAAGCCACAAGAGGGCTATATATTTCAGCTGCTTCTTAGGAGCATCATCAGGTGCCTACCCAGAGCCTGACCATTGCACCATCTTGCACAGTATTGTTCAACGTGATAGGGAGTGCCTGATCAGGTAGGCATGGCCAAGACCAGTTTGGAGATATTGGGGTACAACTTGAAAGATCTTCCAGCCAGCATGGCCTGATGCTGCCAGTGGATTCTAGGAGTTGCTGTCTGCAGAATAAGATGACTGAGCTTTAGCCCTTCCCCTATTGTACATTTATTTACGTTAATTGAAGATTTAAAAGATTAACAATTTGGAAGTGGGGTCTCGTCTACTAAAAAGCTGTTCTATAAATTTGTTAGTACCATAGTCACATAAAATGAAGACCAATTAATTGAAAAAAGTCAGATTTATTAGAAAGGCAAGAGCCTTATATTTTATTGTTGATATTTTTCAGGCTCATTAAATAAACAATCTGACATCAGAGCATCTGTGGAAGATGGGAAATACAGATTTATTTCACTAAGCCACTTAGTCCCTGTGCTGGAAAAAAAAAGATAAGATATCAATAAGATAAATACAATTATTTTTAGAGCTTCCAAAAGTTACCATCTGTGCTACAACTCAGAGAAGCCCAATAACCATGCCACATCAGAACTTCTAAGAGTCCATAAATGTAACTTTTCTAACCTCTCATTTTTTTATATTCTTCTTTGCTTGGTTGGTAAGATAGAAGTTTAATCTATAGGTTCTTCTAAGGCAAACAAATAATTTTAAATTACTTTTTAAAAGGAGATTTATTTATTTATTTATTTATTTATTTTTATTTTTATTTTTATATACCGCCAGATTTTCCCAAATGGGAACTCCGGGCGGTAAACAAGTATAACAAGTATAATAAACACAATTCAAAAGAAATAAAAATCGGCTCCACAATGTGAACATGAAAAGAATCAAGCAAACAGCGGAAACCAAAGTTAAAAGGAAAAAACTATAAAAGATTCAAAATAATACTAAGGCAAGATGGTGAAAAACGGGCAGACATACAAAGTCATAATCCCTACTCATATAATACATCAACCTCCTTGATCGTCAAACATGGCCATGTAAAGCCAGGTTTTTAGAAGCTTCTTAAATGCTGTTCCACAGTTCTAATTTCATTCAGGAGACGGTTCCACAATGTGGGACCCACCACAGAGAAGATGCGGTTCCAGGTGGAGGTTTTATGTGCCTCCCCCGGAAGAGAAATGAAGGAGGCATGTCAGTTTCATAGAAAGCAAAAAGGGGTACTCCGGTGGCAAATTATTTGGGCTTTATTGTTCTAAGAAAATGTGCAATTGTGTACTTAGAAGGAAGATTATTCCCAGGTATTCTGTGAGCCATTTTTATTTTTTTATTTATTTATTTATTTATTTATTTATTTATTTATTTATTTATTTTTGTACTTATTAACCGCCCGATTTTTCCATAGGGAACTCTGGGCAGTGTACAGCACATCGCCAGAGTGACTACCCAACAATAAACCCCAAGACATAAACAAACACAAGACATTATTAAAAGTACAAGCAGAGTAAACTACACATTGGTATGGGAATACCATATACCAGTACCAAGAGGCCACATGTTGCAAAAATATTTGGGTAGACTCTTGTGAAAGAGACCTACCTGCAAATCAGGGTGTGCTTTAATAAACAGCTGAAGGCAACCTAAATGGAAAGCAGATGGGTTTTGTTAACTTTAAGGGCTAGTCTTTCACTGAGATTAAGGTAAGTCTTATTAGGATACAGAATAAAAGTAATATACTGTAGATTGGTGTGCAAGGAGAATATAGGTGCTCTTTAGATAGCAAGGCACTGGAAAGCTTGTGTCTTATTCCTCGGTTCTTTATAACTGATCATTCTACTTTGCACCAGTGTAAACCCAAAATGTGTCACATCCCACCTTTATAACCTACATGGGATACACAAAAGTTATGTAAGAAAGTTACATGCATGATACTTCATAAAGAACAAATGTGTCAAGTCCCTATACCATGGTGTTTGCGTGCAAAAATCGGCCTAGGTAAGACAGAGAAAAGAGGCTGGGCTAAAAAGGAGAATAATATACAGTATGTTTCAGCTGCACATACTGTAGTTTATTTGAAATGTGTTTTTTGGGACTAAGGGTGATCCCAAAGGACAGGTTGCAACAACCCACTCTTGAAGATTTCACACTGAAGCTTGAGACTGAGGGATGACAAAAGGCTACCACTTTTTCTGCAACAATCACAAAAAGGTACTTGTGGGACAGACAGACAATGCCAAGACTTCATTTTGAGCTTAATGGGAACCATTTTAACTCCTGTTTGTTTGCTTGTTTGGATGTTTGTTTGTTTGCTTAATTTATTAAACTTGTATACTGCACAGACAGAAGCTCTACAGCATGCAAGACTATGGAAGGCCCAAGCATGCTTCTGAGCACATCTAAATGGCACATCCTGAAGGCATGAAATGAGCACCAAATGTAGGGTTGCCAAATTGTTAGCACACCAATTCCCTGAGATTTGAGATATAAAAACAGAGAATTTGAAATGGAGAATTTGAACCAATTTCAATTTCTTTCTGGAAAGGTTGAGTTTTCATGAGAGACTTGAGAGAGTTAATCACAAAGCATCATTCCTGTAGGTCAGTGGTTCCCAACCTTGGCTAACCCTGTTGTTCTTGGACTGCAGTTCCCAGAAGCCTTCACCACCAGTGGTGCTGATAGAGATTCTCGGAGATGCAATCCAGTAACACTAGGTTTACCCAAGGTTGGGAACTAGTGCTATAGATGACACTATGCATATGGGATAGCAAGGGGGTGGGGAGAGAATTAAAATAATTTAAGGGTGGAACAAGACTTTGTGATGGCTACTTGTGGTTTAATGCTGGAGGAATGAAAGTCCTTTAATTTTTCAAACAATATGTCTGTTTCCGCACCTTCCAGACATTCTTCTATCAGTTCTTCTTGTTTTGGTATCTCTGTCTTCTTCCAGTACATGGCATACAAAATTCTAGCTGCAGCTCTTATACTAATCACTACATGCCTTCTTTTACTGCATGCATACTTAGCAACCAAATTAACAGATCAGCAGCAAATAAACAACTGCCATCAACCAAGGACAGAAAGGGAAAGGAGCACTCATCAAAAACGCTTTGAATTCAAAGGCTGGAAAAAACAATTGATCAGCGCTAGATAATGATCATTCAAGTCCAGAAAAGTCCCTCCCAGTCAAAAACAAAAAACAAAAAACTATAATTAGCATGTAAGGCTACAAATAAAACTCAGTCAAGTTTTGATGTCTAGAGGAAATTCTGGCACACAATAACCGTTTGAAGTTAAGATATACAGTGGACCCTCATATAACAGTTTGTATAACATAAAATCTGTACAACATAAAAAAATTCTGGAGATAGGGGAAATTTGCTTAACAGAATCGTCTATGGGGTGAATCCATACAACATAAAATGGTCGTGATTAGGCATTACTCTGTTTCCAATGCATTCCTATGGGGAATTTGTATAAAGGAAAATTTGCTTAACATAATTTCATTTGGAGCAAATTAATTCCTTTATATAAGGTACCAATGTATATGGAATATTGAAATAAGGTGAAATCAACAGTCTCTTTAAATTTGTTTCATGTTACAAATTAGCACCAATTAGTGCATGCGTGCGTGTGTGCGCGTGCGCGCGCACACACACACACACACACACACACACACACACACACACAGCATTTATTATTTTTATCTGGGATTCATAAAAAGTCTTGCAGTAAAAGACATTTGCACCGTCAATAAAGGGGGAAGAGGAAGACAAGGGAGAAAAAAAGAGAAAGTCCCTATTTTGAAATAAGCAATCAAAAGGTATATGAGTTACCACGGGTATTTCTGTGGTAGACATGGTTCCTTTTGTAAACATGTGCAGACTGCTGTACAGCCATCTGGCAGGTCTAATATCAAGGTGATCAAATGCCCAACTGGCTGCCAAACCTGAATGTTTTCAAGTACCTGGCAGGAATTAATGCAAAGTAAAGAGACTACAAAAAAGAACAGTCAATTAAGCAGGAGTGTTATTTGCCTTGTGCTGCCTTCCACCCCACCACATTTCCCGCTCCTCCTTCTCCTCCTTCTTGCTCATCATGTACAGCCAGGGGTTACAAAATGGATAGAAATGGTGCAAATGCTATCACTTCTAAGTATCAGGCACTCTAAACATATTTGCAAATGCCTTTGCTCCTTCAAAGACTAGCAGTTCAATCTCAGGCATGGTCTACTCCAAAATAAGTCCTGTGCTGTTCAGTGGGACTTAGAGTAGAATAATGCATATGGAAGATATAGTTTCCTGCATAATTTCTAGCAGTAAAGAAACATCAGCAGAAGAATGCAGCAGAATTACGTTTTGTTTAAAAACTAATTGCAAGCAAACATAAGGCTGCAGTCATACTGATCTTTTGCACTGCTTTACTTCTATCAGTAAAGACTAAATCATATTTTAGTATCAGGTAGAGTAGACCCATTAAATCAATTGTACTTTCATTAGTGTAAATAAAAAAAACCCAAATTTCAGAGGCTCTGTTTAAGAAGGGACTAAAATTTGATTTATTCCTAAAACTGAACAAGCACCTAGATATTCAGCTTTTCAGTTACATAGTTTAATATTGCAGGAGTCACCCTGACTAGAAACTATAAGGTTTACTGGAAACAATAAAGTTCTAAGATTCCATTGGCTGATGTGACCACACCGAAACATAGAGAGGCAGCAAGCTAGGAAATTAACATCAAAACTAAATCTCCAGTGGTGACAGACATACAAATGGTGTACCCCCGTATCCACTGATTCATTATCCACTGATTCAGTTATCCACAGTTGGCAGAGGAAAAAAAATTAAATAATTCAGCAGCCACAAAGCAAGCTATTGTTACAAATAAACAGCAGCTATAAAGCAAGCTATTGTCACAAACAGCATCTGTAATGCAAGCCATGGTCACAAACAGCAGCCATAAAGCAAGCTACTGTCAGGAAACAGCAGTTTGGAGGTGGGTGGGCAGGTGTTCTCTCTTATCCACAGTTTTCATTATCCATGGGAAGGCCTGGAACCAATCCTCAGTGGATACCAGGGTCCTACCGTACTAAGGGAGAAAACTAGGCCTGTTTTCCAGAAGGGAATGGATGCTAAAGAAAAAAGGATGGCCAAAAAGGATAGTTTCTACCTTACATTTTTAAAACAGTATTTGTTTTTTAAAATGTACAAGTTACTGCAGTGGGTTTTTTTTTGTTTACTGGCAGAGGGGGGTAGATTCTAGGCTTTTCCAGATGGCCACACATGCTTCCGCTGCAACACCATCATTTAATAGCATCCCTCATTTTGTATGCCACCCCACCCCCAAATTCTACAATATTTAAATTTGTCACCTGCTTATCTACCAGCAGTAACCGCTTTAAGATTAAAACATACTGGCAATGTTTGGTCCCGTACTTTTGTGATGTAGCCCTCGAGCAGAAAGAGGATTCCTTCCCTGGGTATCAGAATGACACCCATTGGCCAGTGCTCTATTCCTGGTCTCAACTGGAGATGTTCCATTATCTCTGCAGGATTTACACTTTCCTTTCAGCAGCTGATTCAGTGGCTCTAGGTGAGACTAGCAACTGGGTACCATCTTTTAATTATATGCAAGAGCAAAACATATTCATAAATTCTGACCACCTTCCAGGAAAGCTAAGAAGAAACTGTTACAGAGTGACACAGGGTAGTGAGGAAACATTTCCAAAAACTCTATTTATAACTTCTGCTGCTTCAGTGCAAAAGCCATTAACTTACTTCAGTTTGTTCTTCTAGCTCGTGGTCTCTTCTCTAGCATATTAATTTAAACTGTAATCTATTAAAATGCCAAATTCTTCTTTTTATAGTTGGGGGGGGGTTTAAAATATTTATGACTAGTTCCCTTTGCATAAATATTTGCAATCACACTTCTAAGAAATTAAAGTCCAGCCCAAATCATTTCTTTTTCTGAGTCTTGTAGATTAGTCATAACTGTTCATCAAATGACCGGTTTGCCTCATATTCGGGCATACACGTCACCATTCATATTAATTCTTAACTGATCACCTGTAAATAAGATAACTACTTAGACTATATGGATTGAACATCCTAGCAAAGCTAAGTGCATCTGGAGTCAGAGCCCCCAACTCAGCTCCCTGGAAAAAGCTTGTTAATGGGTCCCACGTGACAGAGCTATCAATTTTTTAGTATTGTATATACACGCCGTATCCATTATAACTTTCACTTAGACCAAACAGTCCAGTGGCTTGCAAGGTTTTGCTTTTATTTTCACTCTGACATGAAGACAAAATTTAATAATGTGATAATGCAGCAAAAGTATGCATCTGGAAAAGAAAAAGAAAACCTAAGGATAGTCAGAAAGCTGCTGACTTAAAAGAGTCCCCCCCCCTTTTTGAACACTTCCTAGTTTGTTTAAATGTGCTTTGTAAGCAATAACTTGTCATTTTATCATTGATCTGTCCTTTCTTCTATCGCAGAGGGATTCATTAAATAATGCATACACCCCAGTGAATTATCCTTCTTCACTCTAGCATCCCCAGACCATTAGCCAAATACAGCAACACCGGCATCTTTCAACCCCTAGAAACCCTTTGGCTTTCATTTAATTAAATTATCCCATTATGAGAACTCTTATAATGAGATTAAATTTAATTATTTATTAGACACTTATTTGCACTAGGGAGCCTATCCATTATGCATGGTTGTGCTAAACATTTTTCAATCCATCACCTTTTCTTTTCACAGAAGGTGCAATTTATTAAGTGCACTTGAAGCACCATGACAGAGGATATATAGCAAAAGGATACAAGCCATTGGAGTATAATTTAGAGCAAATTACATAAGGAACAGGAGCAGGGGGGGGGGTGATTTTTTATGAAAATCTGCAACATTTTCTGAACCAGTTCTCTGAATGAAAACAGAGTAGCTGGCTTTCCGTCTGCCAAGAGTTGGCTTGTAAACATTACTCTTTAGAATGATGTGTAGCATATTTGTGGTGCCAGTGTGGAAAACAACAAGAACCCTAAATTAAGATGATTTTTACATGCCTCATTATATTGATTTCGGAATACAGTTGTACTGTACCTTGTGTAAAGGAATTAATTTGTTCCAAATAAAGTATGTTAATCAAATTTTCCTTTATACAAATTCCCCATAGGAATGCATTGGAAACAGAGTAATCCCTAATTGTGACCATTTTTATGTTGTATGGATTTGCCCCATAGGCGATTCTGTTAAGCAAATTTCCCCTATCTCTGGAAATTTTTTATGTTGTACAGATTTTATGTTATACAAACCGTTTGTGATGCAAGGATCCACTGTACTTCTGCATAGGGTTGTAGCCTGAGTTTAGATGTCTAAGAGGTCTGTAGATGCTGGAGAAAAAAAACTTGGAGTGAAGAAACATTTTGCCAACACTTTGAACAAACATTACCATTTTAGAACCTGCCGTGTATGACCACGGAATCTGCATATACTGTAATATCAAATTCTTTGAATATATGGAACAAATGAAATGTAACTGAGTTACATGTTTTGCCACTACAAGGCTCTGGGATTCCAAATATGGTTTTAAGGGGGAAAGACATCAATCTTTTAAAATGTGTGTCAAGTCAAAACACTTTACCTGCTGGACATTCAGAAGTGCTCATTAACGCCAAAGCGACTCAGTCCTTTCCTTTTATCAGACTTTGTCAATATGTAATGAATTATTTAGAGGGAGTTCTATGTTGCTCGGGGCAGAATTTCAGACAGCTTGTAATTCTCAGAATACACAGTCATCATAAGGTCTCTTTTTTAAAAAAAATTTCTACCAGTGGTCTCCAGATAAGCCCTTGACAAGTGACATTTAATTGAAAGAGCAAAAGCCACTAAATATACTGAATGCTTGCATTGTACTGGGACATTTCATAAGATCTTGCAGGCATAAGTGAACAAAAATAACTTATTTATTATATATAATTCTGGAAAATTTATGCCTTCTCTCTTTGTGCAAAGCCACTACTGGGGCAGTTTAATCCTCAAAAAGAAGTATTTCTGCTACTGAGCACTTTAAAAGAGTACCTTTAGCCTTCTTCAAATCAAGAAAGTGAAACACAATGAACAGGTACACACAAAAATATATTCAAATGTGCAGAAAGATATTATTTGGAGCTAGGAATAAGGCAAAAAATGGTATGTAAAGCCATCTAATATGCTTAACATATTGGAAAATGTTTTTTTTGCAAAAAGCTTCCAGGATGCCCCAGGCAGACTGGTCACCAGTTGTGGTATAGAAGTATAGCCCACAATACAGTAATAACTTTTCCAAACTTCACTTGTTCATGCACAATTTCTCCCAGTACTGTATCTTGATTTGAACAATACAGCCATCCCCACCCACCCCCCACACATTTCTCCCTGGTTTATCAAAGGAGACCAACAGGAAACATCTCTAGTTTTTCTTTGTTAATTCTTTATAAAGAGGTCATTTATATCCTCATTGCAATGCAGCTGGGACTTCAGATGGTTCTTGTTATACTTGTCAAAGCTTAGAGAGAAGAACTGAGCTTTCTTTATTTCTTATTCAGATAGGCTACCTAGATGGGGCTGAAAAAACCCAGATAGATCAATGATTTAACTCAGTTTGTGGCATCTATATCTATCTATCTATCTATCTATCTATCTAGCTATCTATCTATCTATCTATCTAGCTATCTATCAAGAGTAGTAAACATATCTTTACATTTCACGCTAGACATGGGCACGACTCGGCGAAATTTCCGTTTCCGTTTTCCTTTGTCGTTTCCGTTACGTAACGAAACAACAAATGAAAATTGAGCTGGAAATTGAACGAAACGAAACGACCCATGAAAATTGTGGTCGTTAGTTTTGTTTCCGTTACTGGCGGCACGCAATGAAATGAGCTGTTTTTTAAATGTTAAAAAACGCCCTGGACATCCATAAAAATGCAGCGATAATTATTTATACTGTCTGATAATACCTACCAGGGGAGTGGGGGGTCCTTAAAACGTGCATTTATGTCTTTTCTCAGATCGTTGTATTTTTTTTTCCTTTAAGGGGAGTTGGGGAATGGGGACATTGACCCAAAATGGCTCCCAGATGCCTAATATTGATTTCTTGGGTATTAAAACGCCCTGGACATCCATTAAAATGCAGCGATAATGCGAGAATTATTTGAAATTATTACCTACCAGGGGGTTGGGGTCCTTAAAATGTTTGGTTTTGTCTTCTCCCATCGCGATGTATTTTTCTTTTCACTCTAAGGATGACAAAATGGACGTCCCCAGCCACTCCAGCCACAACATGGAGGCAAGCCATGTGATGGGATCATGTAAATTCTTGGAAAACTTCAACCAATAGCATGCCCAGGTTGCAGACTGGGCAGGTCTGGCAGCCACAGAGGGCATAAAAAGCTCTGGCAGCCCCTGGAAATGCTTTAAAATCGCACAAAGCGGGTAGAAATGACAAACGAAAAAACAAAAAATGAAACGACAAATTTTTGAAAAATTTCGTGAAAAACGGAAACGACCCGAAACGGACCCATCCCGAAAAACGACAACTCGAAACATAGTTTTTTCTAGTCGTGCCCATCTCTATTTCACGCTTAATTTGATGAAGGATTTAGATTGATATACTTTTGGAGGAAAATAACCTTGCCTAAATGGGACAGAACATCATCTTTCAAAGTACTTTAATGAGTCTTACAAATATTCTTGGATGAAGCTTGTGTAATGCTCTTTTGAAGGAAGAAGTCTATTCTGAATTGTTCTAGAAGGATACTGGAATTCAGCCAAGTTTGTTCTAATGGTTAGAACACTTTACAAAGGGAAGGTTGTTGGCACTTCCTTTACTATTTCGTTGGGAAAGCACTTGATTAGACAAACAGTACACAGCAAATTTACCTACCTTTCTTTGTCCTACCTAGAACGGGGGGGTGGGGGGGCGAGAGATGGGGAAGATCACCCAAGCAGAAGGGCTCCTAGAACTCTTCATCAGGTGCGAGGTTGGCAAAAGGAACTGAAGCAAACTGTGCAAACTGCAGAAGGTACAAGAGGTTGTTCCCTTCTCTTGTTCTCAGTAGAATGTTTGGGAGGGTTGGGTCTATAGGCTGATTGTGGGCCTAGAAGGGTTGCTTATGATGGAGCAGTTATCTCACCCCCAGTTAGATAGTCCCCTTTCATTAACAAGAGTTGCTGCTAAGCCATGTCGGCAATGGTGGCAAGTGATTCGGCAGCGGTGGCAAATGACTGTGACTGGTGAACAGAAGATATGGCAGCTTATGGTGGCCAAAGCTGGGGTGACTAGCGGAGCCAAGGACAATATGTGGGTATTCTCTCTCTAAGCAGGAAACCAGCCAGGAAATCACCTGCACATAGAGGAATATGTGTGACTGACAAGGTAAGCTTGAGCCTGAGGTAAGGCAGTGCCTCATTTGCCATAAAGCCTTAACTGCATACCATGTTAAGCACACTTTTTAAAAAGGAGTAACATGATATAACAACCTATTGTGTGATCCTTGTATTCCCAAAGGGAAAATCTCTTTTAGTCTTCATGTAAAATTGACAGGAAAGTCATAGCCCTAAGTGAGCAGAAAAGAACTTAAAATGGATATTTTCTGTTTAAAATGTTTAGATTGACATAGATATGTTGAGTGGACACAGACCTCGGTGACTAGATATGATAACATCTGCAGCAAAAGTTCCTGAGAATGTGATAGAAAGACTGTGTCAGAATTAGTCACTACAGCCTCAAATATTTAAATTCCTGTTTAGAGAGCTAGTAACCAGTCACAGGATATGTTTCTTCAAAACACGATTCCCCTTGTTTTGTGTGCTCAGCATCTATAAATTGTGTAGTATGTCTGGGGTAGGCAACCTGGTTAGGCTCTGTTTAGCTACCTTATTTACAGTATATAAATGGCCACCATAAAAACCAAACACTGTTTCCTGGCTAGTAATCATGGGAGACAGTGCATTTCGAGACTGTCCTGCAGGAGAACAAAGCTTCTTCCCATCCCATCACTTGAAAGCAAAAAAGGCAAAACAAAACAAAATGTTCTGCTTATATATCACCCCACAGTACTTAGACCACTCACTGAGCAGTTTACAATTTATTTATACAGGCTACACATTTCCCCTCCCCCCCCCAGCAATCTGGGTACTCATTTTATGGAACTCAGAAGGACTGAACCCCAGGTTGTGAGCTGTGGGAACAGCAATTTAGCCACTGCGCCATGAGCACTGCATTCCTATTGCTATTAGAGGCAGGACAAGCACTAATTTTGGTAGGTATCGGTTGGAAATGAAGGGCCATTCAGTTTGACTTCCCACCAGCAATCCCAAGATTTCAGTAGAAGGGGGGAAAATAAACGATACCTACCAAAATTAGTGCATTTTGTCCTGCCTCTAATAGCAATAGGAATGCAGTGCTCATGGCGCAGTGGCTAAATTGCTGTTCCCACAGCTCACAACCTGGGGTTCAGTCCTTCTGAGTTCCATAAAATGAGTACCCAGATTGCTGGGGGGGAGGGGAAATGTGTAGCCTGTATAAATAAATTGTAAACTGCTCAGTGGGGATGTTGGCTATTTTTTGTTCGGTGCAAAAGGCTGTCTTGATATTGTGTTTGTGGAGAATTTTGCTTATTTTGTCTGTGGTGTGTTGTCTAAGTACGTTGTGGGGTGTATATAATTCATTTTTTTAGGTGGTCGTTGGGTGTTTTTTGTAGATGGTAATAAGAGGCGTTTGGTTCTGGAGATGAGGGTTTTTGCTACGGAGTTGATCTGTGCAGGGTGGTGGTGTGTGATTGAGCATTTAGGTAGCGGTTTGTATGTGTTTTTTTCCGGTAGGTCCTAGCCGTCGGGTTTTTTGTAGTAGGACAGGAAGGGAAGTTGTTGTTGGGGTGATTGTATATAAGCAGAACAGTTGGGGAATGGGGACATTGACCCAAAATGGCTCCCAGATGCCTAATATTGATTTCTTGGGTATTAAAACGCCCTGGACATCCATTAAAATGCAGCGATAATGCGAGAATTATTTGAAATTATTACCTACCAGGGGGTTGGGGCAAGCCATGTGATGGGATCATGTAAATTCTTGGAAAACTTCAACCAATAGCATGCCCAGGTTGCAGACTGGGCAGGTCTGGCAGCCACAGAGGGCATAAAAAGCTCTGGCAGCCCCTGGAAATGCTTTAAAATCGCACAAAAAGCGGGTAGAAACGACAAACGAAAAAACAAAAAATGAAACGACAAATTTTTGAAAAATTTCGCGAAAAATGGAAACGACCTGAAACGGACCCATCCCGAAAAACGACAACTCGAAACATAGTTTTTTCTACTGATTTCTACTGAAATCCCAAGATTTCAGTAGAAGGGGGGAAAACGTTAGATATACATATATATATATATATATATATATTATATATATATATATATATATATATATATATATATATATATATATATATATATATATATATATATATATATATATATATATATATATATATATATATATATATATATATATATATATATATATATTGTCCTTCTATGAATTCATGGGATGGTGCAAATGCCTGGCCCTCCAACCCTTAGGGCTGCACAGGTTGTGTACTCCTGTCATAACAAAGAAAATAACATACCTGTGCATAAATATCTTTTGGGAGGGCTTCCTCAGCAAAGTCTCAAACTATTCCCTGACTCCCAGTTTAATGTTAAAAAGTCACCCAAGGGTATCAATAGCTACCAGTCGAAACAATCTTTGGTGACCCCTTATAGAACATTTAGGAACACTTTGCCCTTTTCAAAAGCACATTAAACAATCTGTTTATCAGTTGCGTGTTAACATACCAAAGTGTTCAAGCATAGGTAAATGCTGAGGATTAAATCCACAGGCATATTATGAAGTTAAAAATAGACACATTTCTAGGGGATCATATTGCTTGGAATTCAAAACATAAAGGGAAAGAATGTGGTTCTAAAATTGTCTAAAACGGCAACTGTATCCCTTACAGACATGAATGAAAAATGGTGACATAAACTTGAGCCACCACCAATTGATAAAAGCCCTTCTTCAAACCATTTCAATGTGTCCCATGAGGCAATAGTCAGATCTTTTCTTGGGTTTCATCCAGTTCCAGCCCACCATATCTGCAGGCAAAATAACTGGAAAGTTATAATCCGAATTAACACCTGAAGAAACAAACACTCGGTGCATCAGGATTGGTCAGTTGAGGGTGTACATTCATTTTGGGATTACCGTAATTGAAGATGGAGCTGCATTTAAATTTTCCATTTTGCCTTGGAGCTCTCCTGAGTCCAAAATAGCTCAGCTACTCTATTATTCTGATGCTACTTCCTGAAACCCATTACTCAGTAGCTAGCTAGTCAATTTGTGTTGAATTACACAAGCTCTGTCTTGTTTCATTTCTAAACCAGAGCTTGTAAAACTGACGTTTGGTTTACGGTTCTCAGAATTTAACTGCCAGCAGGACTAGAGGCCATGATAGCATGGGGGATTCTGGAAGTTTTAGTCCAAAAATGAAAGTTTTTTCAAGACTTGGTGCTAACTCCTGGTGATAGTATCTGGCAGGATGGGGAAGAGGGGGTTAGAAAGGAATGAATGAATTGCATAGCTGGCGTGCATATCAATGAGATATAAAACCTTTAAATCAACTGCTGGTTCAGGATGGTTGTTTTGTCTGCTGAAAATGTCAGCTGTTTTCTAGCTCCTCATTCATAGACCACTGATACTTGTAGAAACAGGGATCGGATTCTTACTGATTTTCCCTTCCCCATTTCAAAGGGTTGGTCAGACAGGAGCTCGATTCCAAAAGAATTGGTGAAAACTTCATCCACTGTTTCTGCTAACAAGAGTCTCCAACCGGGTGCATCTGTAAAAGGGGTCCCTACCTGAGGCCTCTCGGTGCCCGCTGCTGCTGCCACCAATGATAAGCCTTCACGGTAAGGCCTTCTGTGGCCATGGGGGGGGGCTCCTGGCACCCAGCACTGCTGCTGCCACTACAGATCCAGCGTGGGGCAGCCTCGCCGAAGAAACCAGCTGGAAAGGGTGACAACTGGAGCCCCACCAGAGCCCAGGAGAAGGAGGAGGAGGAGAGGTGAACACAAGACCCCAGAGGAATGAAAGATTCCATTATTGTTTCATTTCGTATATATTTTTTTTCAAAAATGCATACAAAATGGAATGAAACGAAATGCGGGTGGGGACAAAACAGAACAGAATGAAACACAGTTTTTCCGTTTCATGCCTATCCCGAAATACAACCAAAAGAGCATTTGCCTTTTTTGCCTTTGAGCTGTTGGCACATATTCAGCTTGTGATCTACAACTATTCCAAGAAATTTCCTGCTCATAGTATCAGTGAACCAGGTATCCTCCATCTTATAATTAATTGTGTATTTGTTTATTCTTTTCCTTGGTGTAGAATTTTGCACTTATCTTTATACATTTCACTCTGTTGTTTTCAGTCCAGTTCTTGAGCTTATCAAGACATTTTTTGGATTTTATTTTTGTCTCCCTGAGTATTCCACCCAAATCTGTGTCATTTGCAAATTTCATAAGCATTCCTTGCATCCCCTCATCCAAGTCATAAATAAAAATGTTGAAGACCTCTGAGCCTGAGTCATGTAGTACTCCATATGGTACTTACACACAACAACAACAACAACAACAACAACAACAACAACAACAACAACAACAACAACAACAACAACAACAACAACAACAACAACCTTTATTGGCATACAACGGAGCACAGATATGTGGTGTGGTGTGTCATAATGAATATCCCTTCTAAAGTCAAAGTTTACATTCTTTTTGAATATTCCAGACTACCACAAGAACTAAAACGCGAGTTTAATACAAGGATAAAATAGTAATACCTTCATTAAAATGAATACTAATGAGCATCCTAGGCACGTGCTGTAACTATCGCTGCTAAAAACATGGCTACTTTTTCAATTATAAAATCAGATTTGGACCCCAACAGATGACGGATTTTATCCTGGTCAGACCCGACTTTTAAATTCCTTAGGACTTGTTCCAGAAATTTTTCACGTGGCTCTTTATGTAAGGGGCAGTAAAAGAACATGTGGTCAAGCGTTTCCACACTTCCCATACCACAAGAACAGCATCTCTTATCC
The DNA here is from genome assembly GCA_037367245.1 of Phrynocephalus guinanensis. Classification (NCBI taxonomy): domain Eukaryota; kingdom Metazoa; phylum Chordata; class Lepidosauria; order Squamata; family Agamidae; genus Phrynocephalus; species Phrynocephalus guinanensis. The sequence goes on from CM074739.1 coordinate 43,182,118, forward strand.
AAAGGTAAACCTTGAAACCTGCCGTACAGAACGGCAGATGGCATGACATTGCATCTGGCTAAGGTGAAGGCTCTACGTATTCGTGGAGATCTAAGCAGCGCTAGATATGGGGCCTGCTGGCTAGGCGTAACCGTAATATGCCAGTGTAGTGGTGAGCATACGCTATGGGCTAGGCTCCGCAGTGTCTGTTGTTCTATTTCTAGCACCCGTCTTTTTATGACCCGGAAAGCTTGCTTCTCACCAAGTGAACCAATATGTTCAACATGTAACCCCCATGTCTGCAATTTTTTTATCCAAATTGATGGTACTTCTTCCCAGATGGTGAAGAAGCCATTGTTTCTGAGTATAATTCTGTAACCCACTATATGAATCCACCTGATTAGTTTTCTTTCCATCCCACACCTAGTTAGATTGCTAATCAGAGTATTGTAGGGCAGTTAGCCAAAGGCTTTATTGGAGATGAGCTATATTCTGTTTACAGCATTCACACTATCTACCAGGGAAGCTACCCAGGGATTAAAACCAAGATAAAACTAGTCTGGTTGGGTTCGTTATTGACAAATCTGTCCTGACTTCTAGTTATTATTGCATGCAATTTTATTTGGATTTCTTTTCTTTTTTGAAGGGGGTATCCTATATAACACTAACAGCAGATTTTGCCTTCTTCAAGAGCTGTAGTTGCAGCATAGATTTGAATTATGGTTGTGTTTTCCACAGAATCTTATTGATATTATTCAACCAGACCTGGCATTATAGCCCCTAATTGCTTATGTTATGCTTTACCACAGAATTAGAGCTACTCCATTTATTCAGAGTTTATAATTTCCTAACTAGAACATTTTTTAGTTGTCTAACTGTAAATATCCTGCTCCACTCCACTTTAATTCACTGACACCAAGCACTGCACTATTTATACATTCCATTTCTTCCTTTAAAGTTTCCTGTTTACCTTGTTTCTTATTTCTGAAGTTCAACTCTTTAGTAATATGTGTTGTGCAGCATTGGACTTTCCTTTCACTTCTGTTTACATCAACCACTAGATGTCATTTTCGCTTTAATTTAGTTGTATCATTAGTGATAGTGTTATGTGTACTTATACTTTGCTCTTCCCTCATAACTGATGTAGTACTTTCTGACCTGGAAATCTCATCTTCCAGCACCATCTCTTGTTTAATTTTGGATTTCCAAGGCAAGGAGAGTTAAGTTGGGGTTTCCCATTGCTACCTTCTGAGCAGTTATAAATAGACATGGGCACGACTCGGCGAAATTGTCGTTTCCGTTTTCGGATATCGTTTCAGTTACGTAACGGAAACGGTAACAATAATTAAGCCGTCAGAACTCGAACTCGAACCGAAAAAAGAAAAATTTGGTCAGGTTTTCCGTTTCCATTTGTGGAATCACGGCGATCGCACAATGCAAAGCACAGAAAAAGTCTTTAAATTTTTTTTTTAAAAAAACCCGACTCCCGTCCAAAAAAGCAGGCGAAAATATGCCTGCCTGAGGCTTTGCCACCTACCAGAGGGGTGGTTTCTGGGGGGTCCCCAGCCTTTTCCCCCCCTCTTCTCCTGTCTTGGGCTGCTTGCACCAGGCTGGGGGGGGGGTCATCCTCATCGTCTGTCTCGCTGCATGCCATGCGGTGTGGGGGGGATCCAAAATGTCGACTGCAATTTTTCTTTTGAAATCGTGGTCAAAAAACACACCAAATCACCATAGAAACATGTGAAATTTATTTATTTTAAATGCCTGAATTTTTATAGTAGCAGCAGTGGGTTTTTATAGCAATAAAATGTCGTATTGATTTTATTTTATTTTATTTTATTTTTTATTTTTTTAGACCTGCCCATTTGGGCTGGGCATGGGATGGGACCATGCAAATTTTTGAACCATTCCACCAATGGCATCGCCAGGTTTTTGACTGACACTTCTGGATGTCTCGGAGGGCATAAAAAGCCGAGGCACCTTCCAGAAATCACAGTCGGGTGTATGGATGTGGTTGAGGGAGGAGGGCTGGCTGCTGGTGCTGATGTGATCCGATCAAGATGGAGGAAGGAGGCTGGAGGCTTTAGGATTTAAGTTAGGCAGGCAGGGAGGGAATTGAATTTAGAAAATAATTTCTTTGATTCCCTGCAGCTTTGTCTGCTGAAGGGAATAGCAGTTTATTTTTATTTCTTCTCTGGCAGTTTGAGGATTTTTTCTGATATTGGATGAAGGGGGAGGTTCGACTGGGAGTGGGAGGTGTGGATTTATTTTAAATATATATTATATACTACCATTTATTTTCTATTTTCCCAACTTCAATTTGCTTGCACACACACACATTTGGGGTGCAAGCCAAGAACAGAATCTCTATCCTAAGTGATATCCTAACTGCCCACTCACCCGTCCGCCCGCGTCGCCACCCGCCTGCGGCCCATGCCGCCACCCGCCCACTCGCCTGCCCGTGGCCACCGCCTGTCCATGGCCCCCCGCCACCGCCGCCTGCCCGCACCTCCCCCCCGCTGCCCACCCCCCACCCCGCCCGCCGCCTAGGGCGCAAAAACACCTAGCGCCGGCCCTGATTGCAGGACGCTCCTATGCTCTGGGAAGTCAAATCGCACTAAATCGTGGTGGAAACGACAAATGACAAACGGAAATGACATTTTTTTGAAAAATTTCACGACAAACGGAAACGACCCAAAACGGACACCCGTTCCAACAAACGAAAACTCGAAACATCATTTTTTCTGGTAGTGCCCATGTCTAGTTATAACAAAAGTTAGCTTGAGTGTCACTGCTGTTGCACGCTCCAACAGTGTCACTTTCAGCTGCCACTGCTACCCAACAGCTGCCTTGAAGAGGGTGGATGCACCTTTGTCTAGTGTTTAAGCTCTGACACAGTCAACCATTTAACCATATTAATACAGTATGTGTATCTAAAAAGGGGACAGAAATAAGGCCAACTGACTTAATTCTAGGTAACTGTGTAAAGGCTAACTGTAAGCATCAGGTATAGTAATTGTACAACGCAGTACATATCTGCCTATACTATTCTAATAAGTTCAAATGAGTCTACTAGATATTAGTCTTAAGAACAGTATATGTACATAGAATTGGAAGGTGTAGGTTTTCTCCCCATTTATAAGCACTCTAGGGCATCGTTCTAACCAAAACTGTGTAACACATTTTACAACAACATGAAATCGATAACAGCTACAGCTACTGTATAGCCACAAAATAAAACCATCAACATAAAGTGGCTCAAATTCTTAATACAACACCTGCCAATAAATCCATACCCATTATAATACAAATATTGGTGGAACAAAGTTGTTCAGCTGATGCCAAATTTTAAGAAGTGAGTTAGTTCACTTTGGAAGCCTTCAGGGAGAGATGCTTTCTAAGTTCCTGGGAAAAGGAGAAGACTTGGCAAGTATGACCCTCTGAGGACCAGAGGAATCACCAATTCCATGCTCTTCCTACCCACATCTAAATATAGATCATTCCTGTCTGCCTGTATAGCAGGCCCCATATTAAAGACTGTACAAAAACAAAGGAGAAACCGAGAGAGTCAAAAATAGACTTCTGGCATAGTTAAATGAGGTTTTACATCTAGGTATGTCACAAAAAGTCGGTCACGACTGTAATGACACAACACTCACGCACACATGTAGGAAGCTATCTTGTACTGAATCAGACATTTGGTCATCTAAGCTAATACGGTATCATCAATGCTAACTGGCACTGTCTCTCCAAGTAAGATTGTTTTCTAGCCTTGCCCGGAGATCAAGGTCTTTTCCCCTTCCAGGAACTAGAGTTAACCAGGAACTAGAGTTAATTAAAGGTTCAGGACAAAAATGGAAAACTCCCTTGGCTGACAAGTACCAACTGAAGGAGGTCCCTCTTTTATAATATATCAAAAGAAGACAAAAGGGAGATTTGCCTAACAATTGCTCACAACAGTTTTACACAGACCAATTTAGAAATACGTTTCCTGGCTACACTGTTTATTAGCCGCCAAATCTAAAAATGCAACTGATAAATACCAGATCAGTCAGTGGAAACCAGTATTTAATCCTGGGTGAACAAGAGGTTGTGGGTGAATTATGGCATGATCCATACCTCTCTATGCCCACTGGTTTTCAGAGTGCAGCAGTGGGCAAAATCTAGATTATCAAGAATTGGTTCCTTCCTCCGCGGCCGGACTCAGCGGGTTCAGCTGGGGGATGTTTTGTAATCTTGCCTGAGTCACTATCCTATTGATATATGACTTTTAGAGTTTAGTACATCCACTTGGAGACAAAACTGATATCGTATGTGTGCTTTTGAATTGACCATTGCCCTAATATGCTACTGTTTGAGCTAGTAATGATGGTTTCAGGAGTGATATTTACCTTCCCAAACTGACTGTGTTAAAGAATGTTTATCTTTCATCAGAATCACAGACCTGCATCAGCTTATATCCTGCTCCAAACGCATTGCAGTGTATCCTCTGCATCTCCTGGTAAGTATAAAGGAAATCTATGGTTGGGGAAGTTTGAATGAATGAATGCTTTATTACAGTCACTGATGAAATCCAAAATACATATGCATAAATAGTGCCAATTATAGCAAAACAAGGAAGAACAAGGGAAGGAAAAAACATATAAATTGAACCAACCTAAGTTGTAACTGGGGTTCTGTTTATTGTGCTGCCCTGTTACCAACAAGTTTTGACATTTGAAGTCTTGCTACTTTATCTCTTGGTCAGTTGAGAACTGCCCAGAGTTGCCTTTTAGAGAAGTTTGATGGGCAGTTTATTACAGTCACTGATGAAACCAAAATACATAAATAAATATAAATAAACAAGGAAGAACAAGGGAAGGAAAAAAAATATAAATAAATAAATAAATAAATAAATAAATAATAGTGCAAATAATTATATATCACTATTGGTAAGATTAATGCAACTTATCCTTGCTCTCAAAGATGACTGAGTAAAAAGAAATCCTGAATGATCCAAAAAAAATTCCAGCCTGTATTGTTGATTATCCTCTTAAAACCCTTACTGAACAATAGAGAAAGGATATGACCCTGAGTTAACGTGATTGATCCTAATGCCTTCTCTCTCATCAAGTAAAACTTGGCATTTGATTTTATGAGGAACCTAGGATGACAAATACTTCAAAAGACAAAATTACAGTGGAAGAATATGCAGAATGAGTCAAGTCAAAGAAAGATCAGACATCATTTTAGGGCTTAATCTGCAGTTGTGGTGGCAATGAAGAAAGTTTACTTCTCAGTACCACTCTGTCAACAGCGTTGCACAATGGAACTCTTTCAGATAGTAAAGGATATTCAAAATCTTGGCTGTTCAAGATCAAACATCACCTCATTCATTTATTTATTCATGTATTTATTATTTATTTTGAATATTTTTACCCCACCTTTCTCCTTGAAAAAGGACCCAAGGTGGCTTAAAATAAAGAGGGACAATATACAGTCCAGAATATTTAAAGCACATTCAAATTAAGAACAGGGAATTAGCAGAGGCATCTTAGAACATTAATATGTAACAATAACGGTACAAAGAGTGCACAAAGGGGGGAAAATCCATTATGAGGGGTGGGAATTAACATGGAAATCACTGTTGTTCTTATGAAATCAGTCAATGCAACCATGTATGGTAAGCAATATAAAAGTCACATAGTCAATAGTCCCTCATTCAGGGAAAGCTTGCCTGAAGAGGAAGGTTTTTGCCTTCTTCCGGAAAGACATCAGAGATGTGGCAGTCCTTGCCTCCAGCAGAAGGGAGTTCAAAAGTCTGGGAGCAGCAACAGAGAAGGCCATTTCATGTGTTTTTATGAGACACACCTGTGAAGGTGGCGGGATGGAGAGATAGGGCTCTCCTGATGACCTTAGCACCCGAGCTGGTTCATACTGCGATATTTGATCTTGGAAGTAGCTTGGACCCAGGCCATTTTGTACTTTTTAGGTTAAGGTCAGCACCTTGATAGCTGTCTGATAGCTTATTGGCAGACAGTGGAGCTGCTTAAGTAGGGAATCTAGGGATGTAATGTGATCTCTGTAACTCACCCCAGTCAGCAATCTGGCCACTGCATTCTGGACCCGTTGAAGTTTCCTGAGACTTTTTATTGATAGCCCCATGTTGAGTGCATTACAGATGTCCAGCCAGAGCAGAGTTTTCAACAAACAGGCATAACTGGCATTTGTGCAAATGCCCTCCTGTCCACAATTGTGACATAAGCATCTAGACTCAAGGATGAGTCCAGGATCTCCCCCAAACCACACACCTCTTTTTTCAATTGGGGTAATCCCATCCAGTACAGTTTGCATCCCTATCCCTTGATCTGCTTTTTTGACTGACCAGAAGCCGCTCTGTCTTGTCTGGTTTTAGTTTCAGTTTGTTTTTCCTCATCCAGTTCATTACTGAAGCTAAGCATTGATCTGAAATCGAAATAGCTTCCTTGGAATCTGGAGGTGATGAGAGGTAGAGTTGAGTGTCATCAGCATACTGGAGACACTTCACTCCAAAACGCAGAATAATTTCCCCCAGTGGCTTCATATAAATGGTAAATAACATAAGAAAAAGAACATATCCCTGGGGGACTCTACAGGACAGTGGCCATGGTGTTGAACATGAGTCGCCTATCACCACTTTCTGCATTCTCTCTTGCAGCAAAGACTGAACCACCATAAGACAGTGCCCCCAAGTCCCATTTCAGCGAGACGAGTCAGGAGGATGCTGAGATCGATAGTGTCAAAAGCAGCTAAGAGGCCTACCAAAACCAAAAGGGACACATCCCCTGTCCATTTCTCTGCATAGGTCATCTACAAAGTCAACCAGTGACATCTCAGTCCCATAACCAGACCTAAAACCAGATTGAGCTGGATCCAGATAATTTATCTCATCCAGAAACCTCTGGAGTAGAGATGGGCACGACTTAGCGGTATTCCCGTTTCCGTTTCCGTTACTCGTTTCCGTTACTCTACGGAAACGGTAACGGGAATCACTCCCCCAGACTTCGAGCTCGAACCGACGAACGAACAATTTTGGTCTGATTTGTCGTGCTCGTTACTTGCACGCGGCGATCGCGCAATGCCAAGCGGCACAGAAAAAAAGTTTTTAAAAGTTAAAAAAAAACCGATTCCCGGTCCAAAATGGCGACCGCAATATTTTTTGGAAATCCTTGCCCAAAACCCCACCAAAGCACCACAGAAACATGTGAAAGTAACCTATTTTAAATGCTTAATTTTTTACAGTAGCAGCAGTGGGTTTGTCTTGCCAAAATACGTCTCCGTTAATTTTATTTTATTTTTTTCTTAATTTATTTTTTTACACCTGCGCAACGATGGGCTGGCCATGGGACAGGACCATGCAAATTTTTGGAGCCATTCCACCAATCGCATGGACAGGTTTTGACTGACACTTCTGGATGTGCCAGAGGGCATAAAAAGCCGAGGCAGTTCCAGTCCGTCACAGTCTGGGCTTGGATCTTGTGGAGGGTGGTCAGGGCTGGATTGCTGCGCTCAGTCTAGTTTCAATTTCGCGGTCGCGGTCTCGGTCTCGCTACTAGGCAGGGAGGGAATTGAATTGATATTAATTCGAATCGCAAAACATAATAATTTCTTCTATTCCCTGTGGGGAATAGCAACGCAGTGTTTATTCTTTTTTTTGTTTTCTTCATTTTTGAGGAAGAGTTCCGTTTTTTATTTGCTTATATTTGCTTCAAGGGGGAGAGAAGATTTGAGTGGGAGCGGTAGGGGAGGGGAGGTGCTGCGGATTTATTTTGAAAATATATTATTTTATATTACACTACCATACCATTTCTTTTGTATCCTTCCCAATTTCCCACCAAGTTCATTTACTTGGCCAAGGTCCTTTTAACCCTGCGCCTACAGCTTTTTTGCTGCTGTTGCGATTGGGGTTTTGGAAGGGAATCCAGCAACCCCTATCCTACCCTAGTAGCAGCTTATAGTTTTATTCAATTTATTTTCTATTTTACAGTTTATTAGCAACAAGTGGCTGGCTAGCAACAGCCAAGGTCCAATAGTACTAGTGCTTAGAAGGGGAGGTTGGAGGCTGTGGATTAAATTATTTTAAAAATATTACAGAGTACAGACTGAGTACTAGGCAGAGTCTCCCCCTCACCAACCAGTGCACTCAAATTTCTCAAACACATTTGTTTTGGCAACAAGGCTAGGGCACCTTCCTCTATAGAACATTTTACAATTTCATTTTACTTAACACTATAGATATTCTTTGAATTTCTTTCACTTGTCCAACACCTCATTCATTTTTTTGCAGTCAGGCACTCAAACAAACATTTGTTGAAGGGCAGGCACCCAGCCAGCTCTATAGAACTTTTTCTTCAATTACATCTTTGAAGAAGTTCCATTCATCTTAGTTACTGTGCATTATTTGTGAAAGTTGGGTGCTGCCAGATTTTGCAAACCCCTTGCGTCTATTAGCTTGGTTTTTGTGCAGTTGTTGTATAACTTACATCTGTGAAGAAGTTAAGTTACAGTTCTCCTAAATTACACTTGCCCTGTGCATTAATTTGTGAAACTTGTTTGCCAGGATTGGCAAACCCCTTGCTCCTATTTCCTTGTTTGTTGTGCTGCTGTTGTGAGTCCATCTCACTCATTTACTTGTTGCCACCACAGTCTACATACACAATCCAATTACAACTGGGAAGAAATTACAGTTCTCCTCCTAATTACACTTGCCCTGTGCAGGGCATAGAGAGACTTAGTTGGGTGCCAGGATTGGCAAACCCCTAGCTCCTATTTCCTTGTTTGTTGTGCTGCTGTTGTGAGTCCATCTCACTCATTTACTTGTTGCCACCACAGTCTACATACACAATCCAATTACAACTGGGAAGAAGTTACAGTTCTCCTCCTAATTACACTTGCCCTGTGCAGGGCATAGAGAGACTTAGTTGGGTGCCAGGATTGGCAAACCCCTAGCTCCTATTTCCTTGTTTGTTGTGCTGCTGTTGTGAGTCCATCTCACTCATTTACTTGTTGCCACCACAGTCTACATACACAATCCAATTACAACTGGGAAGAAATTACAGTTCTCTTTGTTATACTTGCCCTGTGCAGGGCATAGAGAAACTTAGTTGGGTGCCAGGATTGGCAAACCCCTAGCTCCTATTTCCTTGTTTGTTGTGCTGCTGTTGTGAGTCACTCATTTACTTGCACAGTTCCTTGGTGCTTTTCTTTACTATCACATTATACATTCCCTGGCCTGAGCCACAAGAAGTGAGAAAAATGAGGAGGGGTCGCACAGCTAGAGGGCAGGGGAGGGGGACCTCTACTAAGATAAATAGGGGCACGTTTCTGAGAGAAGGGACAGGAAGTAGTGCAGAAAGTGATACTGGTGCAACTCCCTCGTCGAGTAGCAGTGCCAGTGGCACAAGCAGCAATGTGCCATCGTCTGTCACCGAGGGAAGCATGGATGAGGCGTACCAAATCCCATCTTCGTTACCTGACAGCCCCACCCTTGATCAGCAAGAAGACAAGGGCTCTGATTCTGAAATGGCATCATAATCAGAATTGGGCTCCTTGTATCTAAACTTGCCAGATTCTGAGGACCTGTTGGCAGGGACAGACTTAAGTCAGGCTCCAGGCAGTGACGGAAGGAGCAGCCCTCTTTCCACCCAGAGTACCACCAGTGAGAGCAGTAGTACTAGTCTACTTTCCCGGCAGGGCAGCAGAGGCCACACCAGCACCACAGCAGTGGCAGCGGCAGGCAATAACAGAGGGGGCGTTACTTTCTGTAAGCCACGAGTGTGTCTCTGGGAGCATTTTGAGAACAGCCCCCAAGACGCAAGGATGGCGGTGTGCAAGATATGCAGGGTGGTCTTGCGCAGGGGGAATGACCCCAAACACCTCTCCTCAAGTGGGTTGCGCAGCCATCTGATGAGGAAGCACCCTGGGACTCTGCCTGGAACCCTGTCAGGCCCTTGCTCTTCAGGGAGGAAGAGAGGGGAAGAAGGGTTAGAGAAAGAAAAACACAGCTCCGCTAGTGAGAGTGGGAAGAGGCAGGCCACTCTGCAGGAAGTGGGGCTGTTGGGTGGGACTTTTGTCAGCCCGCTAAATAGGGCCAAAGCACAGGAGACCACCACTCGAGTGGTGGGTGAAATGGTGGCCATGAACGGGTTGCCCCTCTCCTTTGTGGAGTCATCAGGCTTCAGGCACCTGATGAAGCACGTGGCACCATGGTACGAGACTCCATCCCGGCATACCTTCTGCAGGCGGGTGATTTCCTCCCTTTATGAGTCTGTCAGGGACAGGATCCGGGCCCTGCTGCAGGCGGCCAGAAGGGGAAGATGATCCTCTTCACTTCCGACCTCTGGACCGGTGGGCACCACGGATACCTCTCACTGACGGCTCATTGGTGGCAACCCAAGGAGGTCCTGGAGCCCCGGTCAGCCCATGAGCAGCTGCAGGGGGAGGCACAAGGCAGCACCCCAAGAGGGTATAGGGTGGTGCTTCTCCAGGCCCAAAGCATGGAGGACAACGCCACAGGGATCAACATTGCTGACATTCTCAAGACAGCAATGCGAGAGTGGGGATTGGGGACAGAGGGACAGGTCAATCGTGGAGTCATGGTTACAGACGCGGGCCGTAACATGACCAACGGTTCTTGGGGCAGGGTTCCAGGGCATTGTGTGCGCAGCACACAAACTGCATCTAGTGGTGGGCGATGCCATTGGCCTGGGTGCACCAAAGGACTCCTGGAGTGAGCGGACCAGGGAGACCAGGGCCTTGCTGGACAAGTGTCGGAAGATCGTGGGGCACTTCGCTCGCAGCGTCAAGGCAGCCAGGATGATGCGTGAGAGGCAGGCGGAGACGGGCCGACCGGAGCACGTTCTGATCCAGGACATGACCACCCGGCGGAACTCCACCCACGAAATGGTCAAGCGTCTGGTGGAGCAGAAGGAAGTGGTGGAATACATCATGTCAACCACCCCAGTCCTGCATGAGGGGAGGGAATTAGACCTTGGTGCTACCGAGTGGCTCGCCCTCTCCCAGATGGCGGGTATCCTGCAGCCTTTTGAGGAGACCACTCACGTCCTCAGCAGCTACAACGCCAGCCTGGGCCACGTTCTCCCCCTGGTCAATGCCCTTCGCCAACGCCTAGAGACCAGTATCTGGGAAGAAGGCAATCTTCTCCCTAAGAGCAGGGCATTGGCAGACAGGCTGTTGACCGGCGTGGATACCCGCCTTGGCCCACTTAGAAGGGAAAAGGTGTACCAGATGGCCTGCCTGTGCGACCCTCGCGTCAAGGGTTCCCTGGCGGCCAGCACTGCCGAACTGAAATCCTGGAAGACGGAGCTATACCGTCAAGTCAGGGCTGTCTCCGATGAGGGCCAGGCGTTTCAGAGGGCGCACGGAAGCCAGAGCGATGCTGAGGAGGAGTCCTCACAAGGATCCACATCCCTCTCTACTCCAGGAGCGTTCACCCAGAGACCAGGTTCCGTTCCAGCAGCCAACTACCTGGCCTCTGCCCTAGCCATGGCAGTTTCCTCCTCAGTGGAGGCAAGGGAGGAAGAAGTAGCAGACCCCGCTCAGACCATGGTGAAGGAGTACATGGCCGAGCCCCTCCAACCCCTCAGCTCGGACCCACTGCAGTACTGGGCCAGAAAGGCAGACCTCTGGCCCGCTCCTTCAACTCTGGCATTGGAACTCTTGTCTATTCCACCCACCAGTGTCCAGAGTGAGTGTGTCTTCTCCCACATGGGAGATGTCCTGAGGCCGTGCCGCTGTCGCCTGGACCCGGAGACGGTGGAAAGGTTGACTTTCATCCGCTTCAACCTTTCCACCTTGGGATTACCCCAACACTCCAAGAACTAAGTTGCTGCCTGTAACCTAACCTCCTGCCTGCAATCCTCCATGCCCGCCTGCAAGCCTGCCTGCCTCCCCTTGGCCCTACGAGCCTGCCTGCCTGCCTGCCTGCCTGCCTGCCTGGCCCTGTGACTACCTGCCGACTCCAGTGCCTAATGCCTGCCTGCCTGCCTGCCTGCCTGCCTACCTGTATTCTCTCTCACACACAATTGAAGGGTACTATTAGTGGCCCAATTTTTCTAGCCCTGGCCTGTCTCCAAACCAGGCAAGGCCACTCAAAGTGTCATTGGAAAGGGTCTGTCTGTATTGGCCCAATGTTTCCCCTTTTGCCATGGTTGGTCTGAGAGAGACCCTAATACCTGCCTTCCTTGGTGCTTCACACCGTTCCCTTGGCCCTACGAGCCTGCCTGCCTGCCGGCCGGCCTGCCTGCCTGCCTACCTGTATTCTCTCACACACAAAATGGTGAGGAAGCACTTTACAACAACCTACCTCAAAGACTGAGTATCAGGGGGCAAGCTCCCCTCCTTACAGCCTTAAAGAAATAGACCCACCCAGTTCTCCTGCTTCCACTCTGTCTCCTTGGTTGCCAAAACCCGGTCTCCTGTGGTGGCGAGAGAAACTCTGCCTGCCAAGGAAGCCTCCATGTTTGGTTCTTGGTGGATACTCTGTCCCACACTGACTGTGTGAGTCTGTAATTTACACAGACCTAGCTCTGTCTTCTCCACCACTCTTTCCACTGGGCTGCCAGCTGTGGCTCACAAAGAAGGGAAACGTCCTTGTTGTGTGTGCGTACTCCTGGCCGAAAGTCCCCTGTGTGGATCTTGGTGCTGTGCTGTGTGACTCATTGTGCGCACACTCGGTGCTTAAACATTTTATAATCATTTCTGCCCTAACCCCGGAACAAAGGCTGCCGGACCAGAAAAGTTACTGGTTGCAAATCTAGGTTGTGATTGATGATGATGATTGAGTTATGGGAACACTCTTCAGGAACAGCTGGTGGTTGGCTTAGGGTTAGGGTTAAGGGGGATGTTTAAGCCTCCGCTACTCTGTCCTCTGGGCTGCACCACACTGTGTTTCACTAAGAAGGGCTGGAGTGGAATGTACTTGCGCGTACCACAGTTCAGCACAATAATCGTTTGTTTCTTAGAAATAGAAGAGCCTTTCAGGAGGAAGTTCCAGGCTTGGCTCTTGGAGTTGTGGAACTGCTGTGATTCACTACGAAGGGCATGGAGATGGAATGCCAGCACGGCAGTTAGGAGCAGTCTACCAGCACACAGCTGGGAAAGAAAGTCAGAAAGCTTGGCTTGCTGTCCTTTTGGAAGCCTGTGTGGTCAAAGACTCAGACTCACTCTAGCTCTGTGTCTTCTCCCTGCCTGCCTGTCAGGCTCCCCCCACTTCCGGCTTAGAGGAGGCCTTCCAGCCGCTTCTCCTTCACCCGAACATCATGGTCCAGTTAGTGCTTCAAGTTCAGCCCTGTCGCCACTGCCCTCAACTTGCCCATGCAGCAACCACGGCTGCGCCCGCTTCTTGGTGGAAAACCTCTTGAAGACCAACTGTAACAGTGCATTCACTCATCAACTATTTTGTTTGCACACACTGTGCCTCACAGAGAAGGGCATTGTGCTTGTGTGCTAGAAAACAGCCGTGGGGTGGGCCAGTGATTAGGCAGAACTCATGCGAAAGCACCCTTGGACTCTGCCTGGGACAGTGACAGGACTCTCCAGGAAGGAGTGCCGCAGTGTGGGAGTGTTGTCAGCCTCCGGACCGCCAATTAGTCTTCAGTGGGCTGCCATTGCCATACACTGTGGCTCACAAAGAAGGGCAACTTACTGCCGTGCTGGTGGCCCTCTGTCACCGTTACAAATAGGACAGTTTATCAGAAAGTTCAAGGCTTGGCTCTTAGAGTTGTGGGGAATGTGATTCACTACGAAGGGCATGCCACTGGGATGCAATGCACTGACTGTGGCTCGCAGTGAAGGGAGGGAGCAAGGAAGCCTCCACTCCAGGCTTGGTTCTTTGTGGGTACTCTGACTCACACAGACAGTGAGCCTGTGGTTCTCAGGCCTACTGTCTTCCGTGGACTGCAAAGCTATGTCTCACTGAGAAGGGAACATGGCTGTGCTGGCCTGCTAGGAGTTTACGGCCGGGGAAAGCAGCACAAAGCTGTGTAGGAAGACCCTCTGTCTTGCAGTCCTTTTGTCAGAGTGGTCTCAGGCCTCAGAGTCAGACACCATGTGGACTCTGCTTTTCCACTGGGCTGCCAACTGTGGCTCACGAAGAAGGGCATTTTCCTGGCGTCCTCCTCAGGCCATTCAGTCACGCTGGGGAGCTGGAGCTTCCTGGCAATGTTCCTCCCCTACGGAGGCCCTGTGGCCTCAGACTCAGGCTATGTGGGCTCCTCCAGCCACTCTTTCCTCTTGGATGCAAAACACTGTGGCTCACTAAGAAGGAAAGAGAAGCTGTGTGTGCAGCACGCACTCCAGTAGTTTCTCTGACAGTTCCAGGCTTGGTTCTTGGAGTGGTGTTGGAGCTGGGATTCACTACGAAGGGCATGGTAGTAGTTTGCAGGGAGTTTGTAATTCACAGAGAACTAGCTCTGTCTCCTCCGCCACTCTTTCCTCTAGGATGCAAGATGCTGTGCCTCACTAAGAAGGGAAGAGTAGTTGGGTACCAGCACTCCAGTAGTTTCTCTGACAGTTCCAGGCTTGGCTGTTGGAGTTGTAGGAGCTGGGATTCACAACGAAGGCCATGGTCGTGGATTGCTGGCCCAGCATTCAATTACTCCAGCTTGTGGCCTCCACCACTCTTTCCTCTGGGATGCAAGACACTGTGCCTCACAACGAAGAGAAGAGGACTTGGGTGCCAGCACTTCATTAGTTTATTGCAAAGTTGCAGGCTTGGCTCTTGGAGTTGTGTGGGAACCAACTGTGATTCACAAAGAAGGGCATGGTAGTAGACTGCCGGGCCGGCAGTTAGCAAGTCTACCATCACACAGCTGGGGACTTGGGGAGGAAGAGTCAGACTCAGAATGTGGCTTGCTGTCCTTTTTGCAGCCAGTGTGGTGCCAGACCAAACTCAAGGTGATTGGCCTCCTCCTCCAGTCTTTCCTCTGGGCTGCAAGACACCGTGTTTCACACGGAAGGGGGTCCCTGATACAGCACCACCAAGACTTAGTCAAAAAGTGACATGTGGTGGACGGTGGTGCATCGCAGGCAGTGTGGTGCCAGACCAAACTCAAGGTGATTGGCCTCCTCCTCCAGTCTTTCCTCTGGGCTGCAAGACGCCGTGTTTCACACAGAAGGGAGGTACTGATTTGAACAGCATTTGTACGTACAGCACCACACCAAGACTAAGTCAAAAAGTGACATGTGGTGGACGGTGGTGCATCGCAGGCAGTGTGGTGCCAGACCAAACTCAAGGTGATTGGCCTCCTCCTCCAGTCTTTCCTCTGGGCTGCAAGACGCCGTGTTTCACACAGAAGGGAGGTACTGATTTGAACAGCATTCGTACGTACAGCACCACACCAAGACTTAGTCAAAAAGTGACATGTGGTGGACGGTGGTGCATCGCAGGCAGTGTGGTGCCAGACCAAACTCAAGGTGATTGGCCTCCTCCTCCAGTCTTTCCTCTGGGCTGCAAGACGCCGTGTTTCACACAGAAGGGAGGTACTGATTTGAACAGCGTTCGTACTACGTACAGCACCACCCAAGAGTTTGTCAGAAAGTGCCATCTGGTGCATCGCAGGCAGTGTGGTGCCAGACCAGACTCAGGGTGATTGGCCTCCTCCGCAACTCAGTCCTCTGGGCTGCAAGACACTGTGACCCAAGGCCAGTGGCATTTAAATTCCTGTGATGCCATTCAGCTCCATCCTTTTTATACTGGAGCTGGCAATGAGCCTGCCGCTGCCGCACTCTGGCTCTGTGCTGTGGTGCTCTCATACTCTGCCTTGTGGCCTGGCCGGAGTGGCCGCCCTTACTCTGGCCTTATGGACGCGTCGACCAGAGATAGTCCTCCTCCTTGTACAGCCTAGTGGGCTGGGCTGTGGGCTGTAAAACTTAAGTCAGAGCAACCCAGAGCCCTATCCCATTCCCATCCCTACCAAAACTATTCCTGGCTGTAGCAGCTACTAGCTAGGTACGTAGCTTAACCACCTCAGGCTCTAACTGCTAATGTTTTTGTTGACCATGACCAAAAGCAGGGTTGCATTGGCTTTGGCTTTATTGCTTGTCCTTTAAGTGTGTGTGACTTTGACTGTGAATGTGAAGTGAAGGCAGAAGGACCTTGGTGATGGGGAGCCAATTTGAGAGGAGTAGAGGAGTAGACCCCTCATCCAGATTTGGGGAGGAACGGAATGTCTGTTTCTCCTGCTGCCTCTGAGAGAGGTGGAGGGGAGATGGGATGGATTCAAAACCAAACAACAAAAAAGTACAACAAACAGGCACGTCAGCCAGACCAAGTAGGGTGGCTGGCTGGTTCAGCATCAGCAGATTCAGCACAGCAGACCAAGAGAAAAAAAAGAAATGCAAATTTGTTTCTGCCCCACTTTGTTTGCTTAGGATGCAGTAGCCTTGTTGTGCAGCAGCAAGTCCATCACCCAGGCAGGTTTAAACTGTATTTCGCCTGCTCATTTTGCGGGACCCGCGCACCCACCCGCCCGCCCACCCGCCCGCGAGCCCGCCCGCGTGCCCGCCCGCGTGCCCACCCCCGCGCTAGCCACTCCCCCTGCCGCTGCCGCTGCCGCTGCCGCCGCCCACGCATATACCCCCGCGCCACCGCCGCCCGCGCTGCGCCCGCAAGCCGCAAGTCTCAGTCGGACGTCAAAATGCGCGAAATCGCGGCAGAAACGGAAACGAAAAAACGAAAAAAACGAACTGACTAATTTTTGCGAATTTTCGCGAAAAAAGGAAACGAGCCGAAACGGAACCGGCCCGACTAACGACAACTCGAAAAAAAAAATTTCCAAGTCGTGCCCATCTCTACTCTGGAGCTACGAGGCCACAACCCGCTCTAGGACTTTACCTACGAATGGGATGTTAGATACTGGTCAGTAGTTGTTCAGTATTCTTGGATATAAAGAGGGCTTTTTAAACAGTGGTTTTACCATTGCCTCCTTTAGGCATGCAGGGATCCTACCCTGTTGTAATGAGTAGAAATGGGCACGACCAGAAAAAATGACGTTTCGAGTTTTCGTTTGTCGGAACGGGTCTGTTTCAGGTCGTTTCTGTTTGTCACAAAAATTTTCAAAAAATTGTTGTTTCCGTTTGTTG
Organism: Phrynocephalus guinanensis; assembly: GCA_037367245.1. Lineage (NCBI taxonomy): Eukaryota > Metazoa > Chordata > Lepidosauria > Squamata > Agamidae > Phrynocephalus > Phrynocephalus guinanensis. The sequence continues at coordinate 43,199,218 of CM074739.1, forward strand.
TTTGTCGTTTCCACCACGATTTAGCACGATTTGACTTCCCAGAGCATAGGGGCGTCCCGCAATCAGGGCTAGCGCTAGGTGTTTTTGCGCCCTAGGAAGAGGGCGGGGCGGTGGCGGGCGGGCGGGCGGGACAGGGGCGGGCGGGCAGGGGGCGGCAGCCATGGGCGGGCGAGTGGGCGGGCGGTGGCGCGGGCCGCAGGCGGGTGGCGACGCGGGCGGGCGGGTCAGTGGGCAGTTAGGATATTACTTAGGATAGAAGTTCTGTTCTTGGCTTGCACCCCAAAATGTGTGTGTGTGCAAGCAAATTGAAGTTGGGAAAAGAGAAAATAAATGGTAGTATATAATATATATTTAAAATTAATCCACACCTCCCACTCCCAGTCGAACCTCCCCCTTTATCCAATATCAGAAAAAAATCCTCACAAACTGCCAGAGAAGAAATAAAGAATAAACTGCTATTCCCTTCAGCAGACAAAGCTGCAGGGAATCAAAGAAATTATTTTCTAAATTCAGTTCGCTCCCTGCCTGCCTAACTTAAATCCTAAAGCCTCCAGCCTCCCTCCTCAATCCCGATCAGATCACAACAGCACCAGCAGCCAGCCCTCCTCCCTCAACCACATCCATACACCCGACTGCGATTTCTGGAAGGTGCCTCGGCTTTTTATGCCCTCCGAGACATCCAGAAGTGTTAGTCAAAAACCTGGTGATGCCATTGGTGGAATGGTTCAAAAAAATTGCATGGTCCCATCCCATGCCCAGCCTAAATGGGCAGGTCTAAAAAAATAAAAAATAAAATAAAATAAAATAAAATCAATACAACGTTTTATTGCTATTAAAAAACCCACTGCTGCTACTATTAAAATTCAGGCATTTAAAATAAATAAATTTCACATGTTTCTGTGGTGATTTGGTGTGTTTTTTTACCACGATTTCAAAAGAAAAATTGTGGTCGCCATTTTGGATCCCCCCACCTCATGGCATGGCGAGACGACAAGGATGACCCCCCCCCAGCCTGGTGCAAGCAGCCCAGGACAGGAGAAGAGGGGGGGAGGCCGGGGACCCCCCAATAACCACCCCTCTGGTAGGTGGCAAAGCCTCAGGCAGGCATATTTTCGCCTGCTTTTTTGGCCGGGAGTCGGGTTTTTTTTAAAAAAACTTTTAAAAACTTTTTCTGTGCTTTACATTGTGCAATTGCCGCGATGCCACTAACGGAAACAAAAAACCTGACCAAATTTTTCTTTTTTCGGTTCGAGTTCGAGTTCTGACGGCTTAATTATAGTTACCGTTTCCGTTACGTAACGGAAACAATAACCGAAAACGGAAATGACAATTTCGCCGAGTCGTGCCCATGTCTAGTAATGAGGCATTCACTACCTGGCCTAACCAGTCTGCCAGACCCCCTCTAGCAGCTTTTTTGAGCCAGGAAGGGCAAGGGCCCAGCAGTCATGTGATGGTCCTCATTTCCCCAACGGTTCTTCTGACCACCTGACCACATCCTCACGCTGTAGGAGTTGAAACTCATCCATTAATACAGGGCTGGCAATGGCGACAGTTTTATTAATAGGCTCTGGATCAATAGCAGGATCCAGATCAGCCTGGATCTGTACAAATTTGGCTGTAAAGTGTTGTGCAAATTCTTCACAGTGAGTTTCAGAGTGGTCTGTGTTATCCACCTGTGGGTCAGCATGTTACAGACTCTTGACTATTTGAAAAAGCTTGGCTGGGTGATTGCGTGCCATAGCAATAGTGGTAGAAAAAATGCTTTCTTTGCTACTTCAACACATTTCAGTAATGTATTTCTGAGTCAGACATGGCATTAAGGGCAGGATCTATGAGGATGATCAAGATCTGCTGTTGGAGAACAGGAGTTAATGGGTTAAAAGTTTCATAGTTAGTTTGCAGCTACCATTATCAGCAAGGCTTGCCATGCCAAGGTGCCATACCAAGGTGGTTATGTCAGGATTTACTCTGAGCATGCTCTAGGCATACAAGTGCTAATGTTTCACTTTATCTCTGTCTTAGCCAATGATATCAGCTAGATGTGGCTCCATGCATACGCTTTGTGACCTACTTTTGTATACAATAAAATGATTGCCGTGGGGGTGCGCACGGGGGAACTGCCTCTATCTTTCTGCACCAGATATCAATCTCTGGACTCCTGTTATTTCTGACCACACCCTTTAAGGGCTGGATTCCCCGTCAAGTGGTCCCCCGGTGCGAGGCCATTCGTTCGTAAGGCTCTCGGTGTTCGTGAGGATCGGACGCGATCTCACTGCTGGTATTTTCGTCCACTCATCCGACCGGCAAGGTCTAAGCGCGCTATCATCTTGTAAGAGATATCATCATCTTCAAGATCCTGGTGAGCTGGATTTTGTGAAGATTAAACGCTTAGAAACATGGGCGGCAATGCTGTTTCCTCCCTGCATCAAAAATTCTGCCAGGAACTGCATTATCTGCTCACTAAGAATAGCTACACAACTCCTCTAAACGAGGTCGAAGATCTTGCCAAGTCAATTGCTGAAATATGTCCCCAGCTGCCACTAAATGGCAAGTTAGATCTTCAAAAATGGGACAAAATTGGCTACTCCTTTCAGGATCATCCCAAAGTTAATTTTAAGGTCCGGCACACCTGGTTTCAGGTCAGTGCATGCCTTCAAGGACCCACTCCAGGCAATCCTTTATTGGCACAACAGTCTCTGCCACCCTTGCCAATCATCCTGCCTCCCAAACCAGCCTCTTGGCTAATTCTGGCTCCCAAAACCCCAGCACCACTGCTGGTAGGCACAGCTCTACCTGCACTCCCGTCAGCAACACCACCAGCGTACCCAGCCCTCGAATTCCCCAACCAGCCGCCGGACCCACTGCCTGACCATTGACTCTGTTCATTTTGCTTTTCCACAGTCATTTTTTCCTCCTAAGGATCAGAGACTCATCTTTTGCATTTACTTCCTATGGTTTAACTACTTTTTCTTTACAGCCTTTGCTGGGCAAGAATTCAATGGTTCTTGGCAGTCGCTGTGATTCTGGCTTTGTTACTTTTTCTAATATGATAGTGGGCTCACAGTATGTTCCTAAGCTGGCTTTCTGCCTAGCTTATCTCTACAGTTCTGGACTGTCAATTGTGCCTTGTTTCAACAGCTTCAAGGCTACCTTAAGAATGCTGCATGCTGCTTTGTGGGCTTATTTCTGAGCACACACAATTTTTTTTCTCTCTGTTTGACAAATTCATTGCTAGAATTTCATTGCTAGTCATGAGATTTTTAAGACTTTTGCACCCTCTGCTACACAAACAAACGGGGGGGGGGGAGAAGGGGTGCCTATGGGGGATGTTAGTACTGTGCTTTCCAAAGTGCTTTTTGCTTTAAATTGTCTGCTTGCTTCCCACAGCAGGTTTCATTCTTCCATTGAGTTGCATTTCAGAACAGCTCCCCCAGCCCTTGGTATCGTATCCCTGGATCCTACTTGGAGAGGCCTGGTACCACTCATCTCCTGGGACGAGTCTTAGCCCTGGACAAAGGTGCCATGTGGATTCCAGCCTGCTGCATTTGGTCATGGCACTCCTCCAAGGATCTTCCACCTCAGTGATACTTTTGGCATTCATTCTTCTTGTGTTTGACGATGGAACTCAATGTCAGGCTGCAGTGCCTTCTGAGCTACTTTATAATGGCCTACAAACTAACGTCTGCCTTCAACTGGCCAAAATCAGTAATGTTTTGCTTTCCTACCAGCTATGCTGTTGGGAATTTGCTTTCATCATGCCTTATTCAGGTTTGCTACCAGCCTCATAATATCACAGACTATTCTGGTCTCAATGATCATATGAACAGTGAGGAGACCTTAGTGAATGAATCCAGTTGGGGTCCAACCACCAAGCGACTCCCTAAATCTGCTTTTACTATTTACACACCAAATGTTGACTACATTCTAGCTAACCTATCAGATTCCGTTTGCTGCCTGTCCCGATTGACTGTAGTCTTGGCTCAAAGACAGGAGAGCCTGTCTCGACGACGATGGGACACCACAGGGCGTCCTTTGGGAGAGTCTTGCTCTGGAGATATCCTAATTCAATCTGAAGCTCAAGCATTGGGAAGGGTTATTATCCCTGCAGTACAGGCTTTTACTAATTATAAAAATATCAAAGCCCTTGCCTGTTCCCTGGCTAAATCTATTAATCACACTTCCAAGGCATTAGCATTGTTGTCTGGTGAACAAACTGAAATTAGACAGGATACTTTAGATAACAGAGCTGCCATTGATTTTATACTGCTGAAATTGCATTTGGGCTGTGAATCAGTGCCCCACATGTATTGTTTCAATATCTCTGATCATAGTAGTGCTATACACCACCAGATGCAGGAACTCAACGATCTCACCTCTCACGTTACTGAGTATGTAGATCCCTAATGTTGGTTCAGCTTAAAGGCTATGTTTCCAACTTGGGGATGGATGAGACAAGCTTTGATTGCTCTGCTCATTATTGTGGTATGCATTATTATTATCTGTTGCTGCATTTTATGTATATCTACTATATCTCAGATTTTTGCTCATTGCTACTTCTGGTTTCACACAAAGACAATTGTATGCTATGCTTCAGTAGCAACCTCTGCCCTGTATGGAAGGTGATGAGTCTGTTTATAACTGGGACAAGCTCACTGCTTTTTTAAAGTAAAGAAAGTGGGGATGTGGGAGAACAGGAGTTAATGGGTTAAAGGTTTCATAGCTAGTTTGCAGCTACCATTATCAGCAAGGCTTGCCATGCCAAGGTGCCATACCAAGGTGGTTATGTCAGGATTTACTCTGAGCATGCTCTAGGCATACAAGTGCTATTGTTTCACTTTGTCTTAGCCAATGAGATCAGCTAGATGTGGCTCCATGCATACGCTTTGTGACCTACTTTTGTATACAATAAAATGATTGCCATGGGGGTGCGCACGGGGGAACTGCCTCTATCTTTCTGCACCAGATATCAGTCTCCGGACTCCCGTTATTTCTGACCGCACCATTTAAGGGCTGGATTCCCCGTCAATCTGCCTCTCTGATTTTGGTGGGTATGTTTCCTCTTGCTCACCCTGTTGATGCGGGCAAGTCACTTAGAACATAACCAATTACGTGCTTGTTTATTGAAGTTATTTAAATTCTTATGAAAGAATATTCTCAGAAGATGGTTCTGGATGATTATTGCTCAGACACTTGGCTCATAAGAGTTCCTAAGTGTTCTATTTGATTGATTAGGACTTCTGAATATTATTAATTATTTAGATTCATTTCAGACTGCTTCAGATTTGGTTATAAAATGTAAATACCCGCGCCCCCAAGTGTGGGCATGTCTAGGGAAGCTGAAGAAGCCAGGAAGCTGGGGTAAGGAGGAGGCTCCTCTGTGTACCCTGGTGGGTGTCAACTAATATGATATGGACCTCCTAATTTACATTCCTGCTTTACATGCCATTCTTCTCATTTGCCATATTGTTGTTTATCTCTCTGCTGATTCAAGTTCACCATATTATGTCACAGTTTTTAGCCGTTTTTCACAAGCACAAGCCCTGTATGATGATACCCTAGCAGCGCTTATTAGTAAGACCAGAAGAGCAGCAACTTTAAATAAAACGGTTAAAAAATATTAGAGACTGGTTTATTTCCATTGTAATCTTAGTAGGTGTAGAATATTCTTTTGTGTGAAACAGTATTGTGAAAATTATACCATAAATTGTGTACTAGGTTTAATTTCTGTTCATATTGCACTGGTGTGCTTAGTTCCCACCTGGCAACTTCTGTTTGGGAATAAATTCCCATTTGACTGGTCTAGTCTGGAAGGAAAAGTGAACACCCTCTGATTAGGCCTCAGCTAATTGGACCTCTATAGATTAACCAGCAGGGGCTGACATGATAGCAATGTCACTGTTAGCCATGTAATTCACTTCTCACTCATTTGTTCTTCTCAAGTAACCAGAATCCCAGGCAGTCTCTATAAGCACAGTAATACCTTTTAGTATATACTCTATCTACAAAAGGAAATGTCCTTTCCAGCTTGCCAGCTTGTTTGTTTGTTTTAGATTCCTGCATTTCTGCTTTTAGCATCCAAGAAAATAAAAGTACATTTATTACCTGCTGTGTTCACATACTGTACTTCCTAAATTTAGCTTTAAAGAAACCAAAATTTCTACATTCATGTAGAATTTCTCAGATGAGGTCTTTACAACTGAAATCAAGAAAAGTAGACTGACCTGCACTTCTTTTTCAACCTAATTTGCTTCTTATTCTTTTGTACAAAATAACAGGAGGAGCAAAATGATTTGCATAATTTCTCCAACTTCATAATTGCGTGTTTATATCACTTATCTAAATGTATTCTAGCTTGCTAGTTTCAGCTCTGTTCATATTGCCTGAAAATGATATTGTAGCCTCTTACAAGAGGGATAACGCTTTATTTAAGTGTGCATAAATGTGAACTGACTGGAGTTAACAGAAGAATGTATTAATTAAACTGTTTCTCAGTCCAAACAGGCAGTCTAAAAGGTGCTTGCTTAGCATTTTGTTTATTTATCAGCACTATGGAAGTATCCAAAGAAATAATCCTTTAACCTTTGTTTACTCCTTGGGTGGAGGAGATTCCTTTTTATTGGATAAACAAATCTAAGGTGTTGTTTTTCTTAGCACATAGCCTAGCTTCATTGCATCACAGAGTACTTAAGTAAAATTCAGTGGCATTAGATGTGATCTCCTATAAACAGGAGTCTGGGTAAACGCTATAATACAGCAGGGGAACCCACCAGATTGTATACTTATTGACAGTGCCTAATAAAAACATCTAGAAAACTGGTGCTGCTCAGTGTGTTTCCAATAGCAATGTGATTGCAGTGTTCTGTGGATTAAGTTACCAGTCCTTTGAATTCTGACCTTCAGACTAAAACGGCTTTAGAGGTTACTCTTTTTCCGATTTGTGAGACTGAAGAAAAGGAGCTAATGCTGCTGGAAGGAAGGAGAGAACTTTGAAGCTGTTGGAGTTTTTTCTTCTACCATTTCTTTGCAATTATAACTGCTTAGATTTTATTCCCTTTTAAAAAGAAAAAAATGGACGTATTCCATATATCATTCCTACTTTGACTCAGAGATAAAAATTTCATTGAAGTTGGTAGGAATACAGCCATTGCACTCAATAGGAGGCAGTATAATGGATTATTGATATATGCACAAAACAGAATTATGTGTATACCACAAATTATCAAAGTAAATAATTATGGTAAATTGAAGCTCCTCAACCAATAGGAGGATTGAAAATTTAGGCAAGTGACTCACCTAATGATAATTTCAATTGAAACATCTGTATTGTGAAGTCTGGTTATTTTGATAAAGTTTCACAAGATGATATTCCCTAATTAGAACAGCCAAATACAAGGCATGAGCTATCAATTAAAATTTTTGAATTTTTAATTCAAATAATCAAATTATTTATCATGTCATCTAGCATTGAGACTACTATGAGTGGTTCACGGCAAGTTAAAAAAATTACAGAATATAAAACCAATAACATTAAATAAGTACAAATAATATTATAAACAGACAACACTGAAAACATAATCAGACATAAAGACAATAAAACATAATAACAAAAATAAAGAAAATATAAATAAGTGATAAATAGAACAGTTAAATAGAATCAAGCCAGAGGCATGAGTAGTGAGTGTTGTCAAGTGATATTAATTATTAGCTTAATGATTTCAGTGTGTAGAAATTAAATGTGAGGTCAACTCTTTCACTGGAAGAGATAGGGTTTTAAAGAAGCAGCCCATGTAGTATAGTGGTTAGAATGCTGGAGTATGAATTGGGGAATCTGTATTCAAGTCCTGCTTGACTATGGAAATTTACTGCGGTGTTACTGGCAATACCCTTACTTAAATACTTCACATACCCTGAAAACCATATTAAGATCAGAAGAAACTTCATGGCACACAACGCACACAAAGGTGCTTAACAGTAATGGAAGCCGCACTGAACTAAAAATAAAAATAAAAATAAACAGTAACATTCTTGATGCTTGCAGTCCTGCACAAAATATGTGTGAAATAGTGCCAAGTATGGCAGTGGCAGGATTGGCTCTATTAGTCATAACTATTGAGAAGACCTGGTTAAATGTCATTTATTTTCCTAGGAATATGTTAAGTATGACTGAATCTAGATCTTGAAATGTTATTGAACCAAAGTTAAACATTTTAAAGTACTTTGGCTTCTAATGACAATTATGTGCTTAACTGTTTCTCAGTAAAATCAACAGTTGAGACCTGTTGGTCTTAAGAGTACTTAAATCTTAAAAGTATTTAGTTTTTGCTAGACAATATCCACTCCTTTTGGAACCAACTTATAACAACTTTAGTAGGACTTTCAAAGCAAGTGAGATAGTTAAGGAGTGGTTTAACCACTCAACTATCTCAGTTAATATGACTGAACAGGGATTCCCATGTCTCCTGATTTCTAATTTGTCACTCTATACCACTAGGAATCATATCCATTGCTAGTTCTATCTTATTCTCTTAAGTAATAAAAATAAAATATCTTATTTTATTTTAAAAGTATTTTGAGAGTATATTTAATGTTTCATAATCACACAAATGTATCACACTACTGTGTTTTTGTAGAGGCTAATAAACATATAAAGTGTAAGGATTCTGATTATTTGAATAATGATATTTCAGGGTTTGTTTGTTTGTTTGCTTAGTATACAATTAAATGTATTTTGGAAATTACATAATGATTTTGTTCGAACTACAAATACAGTTATTGTCTGTCCTAAGAGTTTATTAAAATGGATAACCAAATTACTGCCAGCTCATTTGACGAAAGATTATTGTATTAAATTTTCCTATTCCTTCTCATTGAGAATGCATTGATATGTTAATAATAAATCACTTAAAATGTTGCTCTAATGTATAGCTATTTAAATATAACTATTGTATTGCACACAATTTGATGTATGCAAATTAGACTTCAGTGGAAGTATGGATAAGGGTAAAGTCACATAAATGAATCCGTGTGTTCTGATTGGGATTTAATCATTAAGATTAAGTGACGTGCATAGAAATGACACATTGTTTTTGAGAAAACTCAAACTTTTAAACCCAACAAAAGTTGCTAATCTTGATAGAAATATAATGGCTTGTCTGTAGATGAGAAGATTCTTACTGAGATATCAAGTTGTCATGAAGTCAGAGGATACAGTGGCCTCAAAGTTCCAAAACAGGCAGTGTACAAAATAGCAGCTCAAATAATGTCAGAAAAAATCCCTCCTATTTTATTCAGATGGAAGTTCAGTAAAGAGAAGTTAGTCTTAATGAAAGTACAAAAACAGACAAAAAGATGGGTGGGGGCTTTAAAGATACTATAATCTTGATGTATTTTAATTCCTCCAGAAGAAAACCCCAAGGGAAGCTCCAAATGCATACCAAAATTACCTGAAGGTAGTAGGGAATATCTTTCCTTTCCTTTCCTCTCCTCTCCTTCCTTCCTTCCTCTGATTTTTCTCACTAAAACTCTCATAATGACTCGGGCAACACTGGAATACTGGGAGCTATAGAACTAAATTACTCTAAGATAGAACAAACTGCACAACTTTTGGAGGTGAATTGCCCTAAGATAAGAAATCACTCTAGACATTATTTTTTTGCATATCAAGTTGTGTGAGTCAGTGATTTATTAATTTGGGTAATTTGCTGCCAAAAAGCACACCATTTGTGTAACTATGCAAGAGGACTTTGTGAAAGAGAACAAATTAGTCACAACTAACTTAGACAACATTGATTTCATTAATCTAGTCTAAGAATGACTAAATCTGGACAGAACTTGGATGTTTATGTTAGGACTCTTCAAACAGTTTCCTGTAGTTATTGGCCAAACCCCCTTTATGTCATTGTGCTGGTTGAAGGGGAATGGCAAAACTCACAGCAAGTGGCCACTAATTAAAGAGCCACATATTTAATTTTTCATTTACCATTGGCTGAGTGGCTTGGTAGCCAAGCAGGAACCCAAGTCATTACAAATCATTTGGTACTGATACATCATTAAAATAAAGGTCATTATTATTTATTACAAATAAAGAAACATTGAGTAAATAAATTATAAGGAAACCATTGTGCTGGAAGTAATTCTGACCTGAAATTCTTATTAATATAGTGATAGAGCTCACATATTTATTTATTTATTTATTTGATTAATTTATATACTATACTTTCTGACCAAAGATCGCTCACATAGGATTGTGTTTGAAACTTGACTTCAAATTAAGCTTTGTGTTTGGGGGCTGATAGTGAAAAATAATTTGTTGGGCATGTTGAATCATTTAGATATGCCGAATGTTGCTCTTCTGATTTCCAAGTGGCAGAAATCTAGTAATGAAGTCATAGCTAGGAGTAAACTCATTGACTCAGTGGAACAAACAAAGGAACTGACTCATCAATCCTCACTGATTCAAATAGACTAATCTAGTAGTGACCTACTACTAGATTTCATTATATCTGTTTTTAAAAATACCTGTTCTGTGATTTTTGTGTGTATGTGTGAAGACAAAGTAGTAATGATGAGAAGTGTATAATACATTACTGAGTTCAATATGTCTGTGAAGCTTTTCAGTCATCCAGGTGAGTTTATCTTTAAATTGAATCATGGCAACTGGCCTTCTTTTCTTGAGAGATTGAAACGTTTCGCTGCTCATCCAAAGAGTTTCAAAAAACAAATGGTAAGATGTAATGTAACAACAACAACAACAATGACTACAAAGAGTAATTTCCTGTGTTCAGACACTTCCAGAATAGGAGATACCACTACTTGTTGTCTTAACTGGTCATGTTGCTATATCTCTGTCCCTATAGACTGGTTGATATCTTATAGCATAGTTTTATGTGTGCAGTAGTTAGTGATAATGTCACAATGAGCAGCAAATAAAAGCTGATTAAAATTTTCTCTGAGGGTGTGTTCAACTTCATGGCACTGTTGACAAATCACCTGCACCCCAAAATAACTTTTAACCAGTGACTTGTCTTTAATCAGTGGCAATTTGGCAGTGATGATGTTATTGTCATTACTTGCACACATAGAACTGAGCAAAGGGATTTCAGTGATAATCACTAGGTTGTATTAAATAAGAATAATGTGAGGAATAAGCTTGCACTTGAACATTAGTCTTGGGGTGGCCACCCAGAGAGAAAGGGATACCGAGGCTCTGGTTGGTCGGGATGAGATTGATCTCTTGGAGATCCGCTCCACCAGATAGACAGATCCCAGGCCATGGAGGGTTTTGTAAACCAAAACCATTAACTCGAACCTTATGCGGGATGCAACGGGCAACCAATGCTGATGAGCCAGGATGGGGGTGACGCGGGCATACCTGCTCACCCCTACCACCAGCCTCGCTGCTGCATTCTGCACCCGCTGCAGACGCCGAATAAGGGTCAAGGGAAGCCTCATGTAGAGAGCGTTACAGTAATCAATTCTCGATATCACCAGTGCCTGCACAACCGTCCTAAGGGAGTCCGCATCTAGGTATGGGCGAATCTGGGCGATTAGCCTAAGCTGGTAAAAGGCTGCCCTGGACACAGCCGCCACCTGCGCTTCCAGAGACAGAGCTGGGTCCAGGACCACGCCCAGACTCCTCACTCGGTCCACCAGCTGAAGGGTCCATCCCACCAGACTGGGGAGAGGGCCACTGTACCCGTCCAGAGACCCCCCTGAGAAACAGTACCTCCATCTTCCCAGGGTTGAGCTTGAGCCGGTTAGTCCTGGTCCACCCCACAACTGCGTCCAGGCAGCAGTATGCCATTTGAACTTTAATAAGTCTTTTGAAGACTTACTTTCTAAGCTAAATACACATGGGTGGTAACCAGTTCTACTGCTTTTAGTGGAAGACTCATCATCTCCAGAGAATTTACATTCTTTAGCAAAACTACATCCTTTAAGATGCCCCTGAGTATCACTGACTTAACACCTTGAGTCATATGCAAACTAAAGTTATCTTGATTTTTACAGAATTTACTGTTGAGTAGGTTGTGCATAAGTACCAGTGTTAACTAGGCATTAAATGAAAATACACTAATAGGAAAAATGCATAAGGAAGTGTAAGTTAGCAACTCTTCTCCCCAAAATTCAGAATCAGCTTACACAAAGTTGTGAAGATTAGGAGCAACAAATGGAAGAAATAAGCTCATAATGAGCAAATAGCTGATACTATGTCCCAGCACTAATACAGCAAATATTTCACAAGATGGAAGAACTTACATTAAAAATATTTTGTTTGTGTTGAAACACATTTTGCAAATGTTACGGATGTTTATCAACTAATTTACTTTTGTCAAATGCTTGTCAGATGAGACATTTCATATCATACAGTACTGTATTATCTAAAAAGCAATTACATTTGACATCTCATCAGTGTATTAAGCATGCATCTAAACTTTATTAAAGGATTATTAAAATATTCACAATGGAATCTCTTCCAAATCCAAGGTCTCTGCTGATCTGAATACACCTGTCTTGTACAGAAAAAAAGCCAGTTGTCTATTAACCACTACAAACATATTTTTGTATAATGATTATTATAACACAGATAAATTCAGACTTAATTTATTCCATATATTCCAACTGATTTGGAATTAGATTAGTATCCATTGCCAAACATCTAATGTAGTTAGAAGAACAATATTTTCATTGGTATAATTATGTTTTCATTTTAGAAATCTATTATACATTGTATGCTGCTTTACTTTTCGTCTCTTGCCTATTTGCAAAACAGCAAAGTACAGTAGTCATCTCCAATGAATACTCTGTCTAGTAAAAGTTCAGTTTCAACAGTGTGCTGGAGGGGTAAAAAGCTTTTTCTAAAAACTAATATTATCGGTGCTGATAGATTTCATGTGGAATCTTTTTATCATGGCTAATAAAAAGTAAGATATTTCAGTAAATTTATTTCTAGCACCATATAATCAAGCATTGTAAACATCACTTTTAGCATGAAGTTTCAGCAGCACAAAGAAGGCAAGTACAGTACCTCTGCTTATATTCGCTACAGGGACAGACCCAATAGAAATATGTGGATTTTGACCTTAACCTTCCATATATGGTAGGCGCCTGTCTCATGACTTTTTGCCTGGTCTAAAGAAGAGAAACATCCTAGGTGTGTCAGCTCAAGATACCATGGCATAACATTTTGGCTTCGTGGGCAGTTTCATCAATATTTCTTCAGAAAATGTGTAAGCTGGAAATTGCAGCTAAAAGGCATCTTGCATTTGTAAGAAAAACTTTTATTCACAAAAGTTATTAACTGAAGGTAAGACTGCATTCAATATATGATATGAGAATATGAAACTAATTATAAATTTGACTTCAAAACCAGTTTTATTGATGCTGTTTAAACTTTATAGACAGTTTATAATTTTTTCTTTGGGGTAAATTATTTGTTTTTGAGGGGCACTATTCATTTACAATGGTATTTGTGCATCTTAAGATTGGTTAAATAAGCCAGGATAACTCAGTTCTTGTGCAAGTTACAGGCAGATATCCTGTATTGTTATTTTGAATTGTAAATAAGTAACAGTGGCATCAAAACATAACCAGTAAGAATTATTCTAAAAACATTAAGTCAGACATTTATACAAAGCTTTCAATGTCTTTGTTTCCCAATCCATTTTATGTACACAAAAGGGGAAAAATTAAAACTGGTATTAGAAGAAGACAAGGAAGAATGAGTGTATAATTACTACAAGAAGGGGGAGTGGAAAAAAAAGAAACAGGAAAAATGTAATCTAAGTAGGACTGTTCAAATGATTCATTTTGCCCACCATCGTTTGTATCTATACATTATGGACTGATGAAAGGTTTGTGGTTATTGTGTCAGATTGCTTGATGTTGGCACAGGGCAGGGTTTAGTGCAGGTTAAACATTTCAGAATTGGCTTGCTTTTTTTTTTTAACGTAAGTAGTTTGCTCCTTTATTAGGCAGCCGGGAACAAATCTGTTACACATCCCATCGAGTTCAGCCGTGACTGTTGCCTGGTTTTGAAGCGAGGGAGCTTGATCATCATCTTGAAGGAGATTTTTGTCCGCTGAAGTCCCGGCTCGTCTTTTCGTCTGAGCTCCCTCTTAGGATGGAGACCCACCTTAAAAGAAAATGCCCCGTTAAAACGATTCCCCACAGTCCACCTCATTCATCTCCCAAATCCCCAGCCCACACACACACAAACATACACACACGCCCGGCAGAGGAGAAGACAGGTCGCTTGGAAAGCGTCGATATAGCTATAAATGACTTGGTGGTGATAGTAGTGCCTCAGCGGGGGAGATGCCGCGGGTGGGGGGAGAAGGGAAAGAAAAATAGGGGAGAGAAATAAGGGGGAAAGAAAAAACAGCCACCCCAGCCCCGGGTTCCTGACAGGGCGCGCGCTCCGGCTGCCTTCTTCTCCCCTCAGCTGTTTATTCACATACCGCGGGATCCTTCATTTGCATACCAAAATTGCTGGCCAGCAAAGGTTGCCCCTCAGATAAGCCAGCCGCCCAGGGCCGACTTCGATTGTTAGCATTCGTTAAACCAATAAGGAGGAGGAGGAGGAGGAGGAGGAGGAGGACAAGAGAGAATAGCTGTGGTTTGCATTACAAATAAACAAAAGGCGAAAGCGGGTCGTTGTGGTTGTGTGTGTGTGTGTGTGTGTGTCGGAGATGGGGGAAGAGAAACGAAGTGTGTGTGTGTAAGAGAGAGGGGGGGAGCAGAGAGAGAGAGAGAAGCCCTAAGGGCTACTATTTTGGGATAGACAGACCTACAAGAGTCGGCAAACTTTATAGGCAGAAAAAAGGTTGAGAGAAAGATGAAGCTTCGGCGGTTTCTTTGTTTGCTCAGCCTCCGGAGCGATACGATCTCGGGCCGCGTCCGCTGAGGGGCCAAAGAGAGAGAGAGCCAGCGCCTCGGTTTCCCAAAGTGGGATTTTCAGCGGGAATTTCAGGAGGGGGCGATTCTTCTTCTTCTTCTTCTTCTTCTTCTTCTTCTTCTTCTTCTTCTTCTTCTTCTTCTTCTTCTTCTTCTTCTTCTTCTTCTTCTTCTTCTTCTTTTGGAGAACTGAGCGCAGCGCCGCCGCCGCCGTTGCTGGAGGAGGAGGAGGAGGAGGAGCGCTGGGTGCGATTTCTGACCTTAATAAGCCTTCCTGGGAAAAGTCTTGGGGGGGACTGTTCTCTCTGAACGAACCCACCACCCCTGCGCGCCCCCCGCGACCTTACTTTCTCCCTCATACAGAAACGCGCACACGCTGACGCCGTCCCTCTCTCACTCTCTCTCTCTCTCCTCCTTCTCCCCGGCGCGCTCTCTCTCCCCCCCCCCCCTCTCTCTCTCTCTCTCACACACACACACACACACACGCAGATCACATTGGCAGGCGCAGACCGCGGCGGCTGCCGCTACCGCCGCCACCGCAGTCCCCTCCCTGACCGACGGGCGGACTCGCTCGTTCGCTCCCTCGGTCGCCGTTGGGTCTCTCGGGCTCGGAGTTGCCCTCCGGCGGGAGCGAGCGAGAGAGCGACCCAGCGAAGGAAGGAGCGGCGCTCCCGGTCCTCAGTTGCAAGAGTGTTGGTTGTGGCACCAGAGTAGGTGCGCCGGGTTTTGTTTTGCTTTGTTGTTGTTGTTTTTTTAATTGGGAAAGTTTGGGTTTTTTTTGTTTTGTTTTGAAATCCGTCTCGCTGAGCTGTTCATTCAGGAATTAAAAAAAGTTATGTGAGCCGCGGCGCTTGGCGGAGTCAAGAGGGAAAGAAACGTGGAGGGAGTGCTTGTAACCCGGTTGGATGCCGCCGAGCCTTTCGCTGTAAGTACAAACCGGGCTGGTGTTTGTTGTTTTTTTTTAAATTGCATGGGTTTGACAACAGAGGCCCTTATCCTGAGAAACAGGGAGAGAGAGAATTCAACCGACCTACTGCCGCCGACCTTTATAGGGACACTTTTTGGCCGCAGGGAAAGGTTTTACCTTCCTTTAAAGGCCCTCTTTGCCAAACGAACTTGTTCTTTTCCAGGGATCCTAAGGGATCTTCCAGGATGGGATCTCCTGCGCGTTTCTTTCGCCCTCCTTACAGCCTACGTCACTATTTATTTATTTATTTTTATTTATTTATTTATTTATTTATTTATTCATTCATTCATTCATTCATTCATTCATTCGTGCGTTCGTTTAGTTACTTATTGCAGCCAACATTAGTTGTTTTGATGGCTCGCTGCGTTGCGCATCGCATGAGTGGTGCATGGCAACGCAGTTGTGGTGAGACCTGTGTTGGATTTCTTGGGAGTGCTAATGGGTGATCTTCTAAAGCAAACAGCATAACGAGGCATTGCTTGGAGTCGTAGGTTAAATGGAAAGGAAACCACCTTAGAAATCTGAAAGAAAATCAGATAAATTTAGAGGAAGGACGCGTGGTAGAGAGTTTGACAGCTCATTCTGAAACAGGAAACCCTACTAAATATCATGAAATACTTGCGAGCAAAGCTCTGCTGAGCCTTAAAGGGGGACGCTATCAAAATGGCAATATAACCACTTGACACTATAGCGTGTCGTTATTGCTGAGAATTCAGCCTCTGAGGGTGGGGAAGGAAATAAGTGTTTTTAAAACCATAACTATATTTTAGATCGCAATATTTGCATGTTTTCTTATTTTTTTTATAATGCCATTAAAGAAACAGGAAGTGATCTGGTCGTGTTAAAATAGGTTCATCCACAAAATATTAGGTGTATCAGGGGAATGTTTAACACATAAAATCAACATTTGATCACTTCTTAAAGGATCCCACTTGTCATCTAATAAAGTAAAGTCTAAACAGCTAATTTTAGAGATTCTTTTCCAGATGATAAAAATGGTTTGTGCGGATTTCATGTGAGTTTTTTTTTTGTTTCTGCCTCAGGCATAGTTGCTGGAATGCATGTGTTAAAATTCCTCTGTGATTTTGCTCCCCCATAGTCTTGAGAGAATTATGGATTGCATAAGTGCCAGGCACTTAGTTTATATAAATCAAAATACGGTACACTTATTAATGTAATCCTGACATAATCTGAGGGCAGTGTCTTCTCTTAGTGAAACATATTTAGCTGTAGGGAGGTTAAATCCCTGAACGGTGACAGATAACGAAAATCCATTGTTTTATGTTATTCGCAGGGATGCACAAAATGCAAATCAATAGAATAATTGTGGTAGGTTTTCTTAGATGTGTAATAATAACTTTTAAAAGTGATTCCACTGATTGGCACATTCACGCTGGTAGGCACTGGAGAATTGCCCTCATAGCCTAAAAGTTACAGTTTTGTTGTTTCCGAAGACTTCTCACTTGTCTTCTGTTTTACATTTCAGTCACTTGTCAAAATGCTGGATATGTGATTAATAGGGTTATGATACTTGTATTGGGTTTGGAGTGGGGAAACACACCATACTAATTAACTCCAGTTATAACCATGTTAAATGTTAAAGTACTTTTGAATTTGAAATAGCATACATTGAACAAAACAAAATTTCATATATTGAAACTAGGAATTGTTGTTTCCCTCACTTTTAAAATTTCTTTTTAAGTCAGTAAATTCACAGGTCAAATAATTTAACTTATTTCAAAATAAGATAAACTCTAAGAATAAAATTTCTAGTTTAGATGCAATTGACAAACTGATATAGGAGATATAATTGTTTCGCTAGGCATATTTTTACCATAAAAATTTCCTTCCCACCAGAAGGAATTTTTTTAAAGTGCAGGCATATTATAAGAATTATTTCAATCAAACAAATTAAAATAAGCTTGAAAAATGGCTATTTTAGACAATTACCTATATTTATTCGATATGTGCTGTTGTGATTTAGAATCCTTTCACATTTACAGTTTACTTTTCACAGAACATTATTAACTTTTGACTTCGTACATGATTTTCTGTCAGATGCTTTTGATTTGTAATTTACCAAAGTATAATAAACAGAGCAAAAGTCATGTGTTTTTCCTGCATCTTGAGCTCTGTGGTAGGGAAAATGTGATAAAATGTGTACCTTAAGTCTTGTTTGATGATCTCTCAAAGTAGGTTTGCCTTCTGGAAATAATTTCTGGGGTTGAAGAGCATGGTATTAACAGATTTAATGTGGCTATTCAGCGGATTGGTTGAATACTATGTGAGGTTTAGCAAAACGAGAGAGACAAATTGAACATGAACAAAACCTACATCTGTGAAGAGTTATGAATTTAATTAGAAAGGTAACTTAAAACACTTCATTAGGTAGTCATAAATTGATTTTGCTGCTTTAGAATTACTTAAATATCATTTTGGTGTTAAAATGCTAGGTTTGCCATCATAATCTTTTCTTTTGCATGGTTTTGAATGTGTGTGTGTGTGTGTGTGTGTGTGTGTGTGTGTGTGTGTGTGGTGTCATAGGGAGGTAATATATGTGGTCTATATTAAGCTTAAGGTTTGATTAGTATATAGTCACGCTCCAAGTGATGAAACGTTTACATCTATTTTCCCTTACAAGGGAAAACTTACCATTTAAAAGGTTGTTGATCAAATTTTATGACAATCCTGCCCCCTCCCCATTTCTAAAATTTCAGTTCTTGAATAGATTCTGCTTGTTTCTGCAATATTCTCCCTTGTGGAATAACATTTTAATTTTTTTTAAATGTTGTACTGTTTCATAATGTTTTATTATATTCCATGCTGAGAATATAGGGTAGAATAGAAATACAGTATTTTAAATAAATTAAATAAATAACGCATGAGCTATGACTTTCTATTTTTGAATGACATGAATTTGTAAGATTCTGTTCCATAATAAACCACATCAACAAATTATAGTAGTATAAGTAGTTGTAGCAGCGATGAAACACCACCCATGCATATGGCATTCTCTATAAATTGCCCATTGAATATGTAGCTACTTATTACATTGTAATATTATGAAACTTTGATTAAAAAATATCTGAAAGTATGTGAAGTATAGTATTTGTAAACTGTAACTAATTTCACCAACATCTGTGTCTAATTGCTGTTTGTATTTATTTTTTCTATACCACTGTGTGGATTCACTTGACCAAACTAAGTAAGGATTAGTAGTTTTAAAGTTATTTTGATTAAAGAATCATTTTTAAATAGCATAACACACAACACATGTTTTAAATAATCCTTGCTAGGCAAATGGCTGTAACTGTAGTATGACTAATGAACATGAAGGTCTTGGATATGAACTCTGACAGCAAATAGAATATTAAAATATATATGCAAAAATGGTATCTCACATGTTAATATAAGTTCCACGTTTTTAAGAGTTTGCAATAGTGAGATATTTTATTAATAATGGTCACCTTTTTGTTAAAAGACCTAATAAATTGTAAGCTATATAATCTCATAAATCTAATATAAGTCACAAATAAATATTATTAGTAGTTTAATAAAAGTGGTTGCCTTTAAATAGCCCTCCAAGAGATAGCTGTTAAGTATGCTTTGTTCCCCCTTTAATTTATTCAAGGTGTACTGGAGTAGCAGGAGAGAACATATCCTAAAGGCATTCTACTGCACTGTCTCGGGTTAAGAGTAGAAAGTTTCCATTTTACACTTGAGTCTTTTTTTCTCTTCCTTCTTTAAAAATATGTCTTAGTTGTTAGATACTTCAGTTTGGCTTGGCTTGCTTTTTTATTAAAAAAAAAAGCAAACTGCAGCATTTTAAATAGTGTTAGAATGCAAAAAGTTTCAATTTTTCTATCTGTGCTAGTGCATACTTCCCGCCATCATGTGTAACATTATATTTTGTCTGTCTGCTTATAGCAGTGGTGTACTCTTGCTAAAGCCGTAATTCTGTCTGTAATTAAAAATAACAAAAACTACAGACACATAAGTGAGATTTGGTTGGATGACTTTTATGGCACTTAAAATGTCTCATCTCTCTTGTCTTTGTTCTGTGATCATCTAAGAGATGTCAGTTCAGGTTGGGTGGAAGTCAGACATTTAAACAATATATGTCATAGCTGGGGAAGTTTTGTTTGTGCTTTCAAGCCAGCAGCCGATCTTTACCTGAGCTTTACCACCTGCCAGCAGTTGTTAGTAGTAACTTTGGAGGGAATTCTGTATCAAAGGCGAGTCATTAAATACAAATTAACAGCATATCCTCAAGTCATAAGCAAGAATACTATAAAAGCAAAATGATAATTCTCTTAAATTCTCTATATTCATTGAGAATACATAAGAATGGTCACTGATGATGACTGTTCAAAACATTGTTTGTATATCCTTTGAAACAAATATGACTTTCCATATTTGGCCATTCAGAAACATAATACGGTACAGTTTTTATGGTTTAACATATTAAAGCAGGAGGAGGAGCAGAGAGGAGGAAGGCAAATCCCTTGCCTTGTTAGACATGCAGTAATTCCTCAGTTTACAGAATTGTGATACAGTACAGTGCTTCACTGTTAACTTACAATTTTCTAATGCTTGCTAGAAGCTAGGTTTCCAAACATAAATGAGGGAGGAGATGGTGGTGGGAGGAGGTAGAAGCTAATGAGATATGAGACTGTGAAGAGTTAAGAAGTGGGAGGGAGCTGTGCTTCAGCCAGTGATCACAAAAAGCTGAAAGATCTTCAGAGGTTGCTGGGAATATTGCTGGAACTTCTTTCCTTAGATATGCTTGCTTTGTTAATAGCTACCTTGCCAAGGCACTGTTTCCTAAACCACCTTAGCAAGTCTGCTTTGCCTGATGATGGGGGGGAGGGGTAATCTAGTGTGCAGCTGTCATAGGCAAGTGATGAATCACTATCCCGTCATTTGGCTGCCTTCCCCATGACCTGGGCAGGAGGGGGATAGACCTGCTGGAGGAAACAACAGTTGAGGCTTCAATTTAAAGACAATATGTCTTTCACTGTAGCAGTAAACCCCCCCCCTTTCCTTCTCTTTTAGTTAAAAGACAGCATTGCCATTCCCAGTAAGATTTCTTTGTTTAGCTAGATTAAGACCTGACATGAACAGAGAGTAACCAAGTCTTCTATTTGTGTCCCTGCTTTGCAGGTGCAAGAATTCCAAACCAGTTCAGATGTTGCTGTTTCATCCAGTTGCAGGTAAGGATAACATGAGGCTGGCCTTTCAACTTCTCAGATGAAAAGTTATTTAAAACTTTATGGCTTAGATATAAGAATGAGATTTCTTTTTTTTTTTTTTTGCTTTTTTAAAAACTGATCAATATTTTTTCAGTGTTTTAAGTAGAAATGCTGATGTGCACTGTGGAAGAATTTAATAATATAGAAAGTTGTCTTGTTTGTACATCGTTGTTTATACATCATGTGTACACTTGTGTATTTTAGAATTTTAATATTGCTTGAATTTGAAGGGAATAGTCTACTTTTATTTAAAGCGGAAATTTCTAAGCAAAAATGTTAAAATCAAGCACAAATTGCAAGGAGGTTTATAAGAGGAAAGCAGTATAACTCTGGAAGATAAAATACATATTCACTTGAGCAATGAAATTATCTCTATATACTTCCACTGAGTTCAATGGGTTAAGCACTGAAGCACTGTGTGTACAGGTTTGCATCTATAGTTCAACTCCTGTCATAAACATCTGATAAATATAAACTCATGATATTTCACCAACATGAGAAAAAAATCCAAAGCCATTGGCATTTTAAAAAATGAATTTATTTATTTATGTAAAAATCCACTTACTGTATTACACTTTAAGTTATTTGAATAATAGTACTTCTTATTTGCCTGATGCCTGTGTTCTGTTCATGAAAAGGAAATGGAGATTTAATTTATATAATAATAATAATAATAATAATAATAATAATAATAATAATAATAATAATAATAATAATAATAATAATAATAATAATAATAATAATAACGTTAGCATTTTGTTTAAGAGCAGTTAATACGTACAATAGAGTCAATATATGGCAACATATCCCATAAGCTATAGGCAACTTTGCACTTACTTTCTCTTCTTGTTTCATGTTGTTTAAGTGGCTGTACAAGTGCTGCAAAGTGCTAAGGCATACTGATGCTGTATGGATTCATCATGTATTGGCCTTATCCCTTTTCAATTAGGCACACTTTATGTAATCCACAAAGCAAACAAGAGAGCAGACATAATAATGTTCTATTGCTACATTTGTTTCAACGGAAACAGAGGAACAATTAAGTAGTTTGCCAGAGTAAACACATACATCAGGAATATCTCATTCCTTGTCAGACTGTAGGAGGTTCACTATTGCTTAAAGTGTTTTATGTGGTTTAGAAGCCCATTAAAATTGAAATGGGGTGGTAAATTATGTGCAAATAGTGTTACTTTATTTTTGGGATGTATTTTTAATTCAATTGAAAGCTTGTCCCAAAACATGCTATATATATATATAAAGTGTAAGTGAATTAAAAATCAAATAATTTACTCCATTCAAGATTGCAAATTTTTGCTACTCTTTTTGCCCCAACCCCAGGTCTATGGAAATGCAGGATCTAGCCAGTCCACATAGCCGTCTCAGTGGTAGTAGTGAATCTCCTAATGGCCCCAAACTTGATAACTCTCACATAAATAGCAATTCAATGACACCCAATGGCACAGAAGGTGAGTTCTTGTTTGTCTTTATATATATATACCTAACTCATGATTTTTTGGTAGGACAGACTTTTCACTGAGATGGCAATCATGTGTCTGGACTGTCCCACCTCCGACTGAAGGCAGGGACTGAGATGATGGAACACAACTTCATAGAAAAGTCATCTCCATCCTACAGAAGAAGTAGTTTGATAGGAAAAGGACAGGCTAGTCTTCTTCGGCGCTCTAGTTTAGTCTCTGGAGCAAATATTATATGTGTTTAATTATATTTACCAACCCATTTGTTAAATGATGCTTTGACCCTTGAATCCAGTCACTACCACAATGGCTGCAATTGGGTTAGTACCAAAATGAAGACCCAATGGCATTATGCTAAAAATATTTTCAGCAACATGAACCCTTGTGAGGATTTGTTTGCTGATATGGAGGTGCTTTGATCTGCTGCCTGAAATGCTAACGTTCATGTTTACCATCTCAGAGAAGCAGATCTTAGTTTCTGTTACATGTGAGATAACTGTCTAATTAGATAAAATTCTGCTGATGTCTAGATTTCTGCATTTATACTGCAGTCCCCCACAAGTCTAGCCAGAAATAAGCCCCATTTACTTCTGAATGTCTGTGTATGAGAATTGCATCCTAATAATAGTATTGTGTTAAAAACCAACCATAATAGTTAATTGTGGATCTAATTTATAGGAATATAGAAGCTTGATTTTAGTTATTAAAGTGCTTTCATAACCCAATGCTTGCTTATTTTATGCTAAACTTGAGTTATAAGTAATTCAGTAACTAAAATAATGAAGGATGAGTTGTATGCAAATGAAGATGTGTGGATACTGGACTATTGTGTCTAGATCCAATGCCTACATATTTTTTTAGAAAGGCCACTTATGGTAAAAGATCTTAAAGTCTGCCATTTTAAATTTCAGAACATATATGCATGCAGTGCTATGGAGATAAATGTGAAAAGTATGTTCAGTGTACTCCAGGTGGAATTAGCAGAAAAATCTCAGTAGAACAGTATTGATAAGGAAGTCCGGGGGAAAATAACACAGAAGAATCTTGAAGTATTGAACACATTGATTTAGCTTTGTTAAAATTGTTTTATATCATAGTTGTTTCACAGGTTTTCATTGGAAAGCATTAAATGTTATGAACAAAATGCATGACTTTAAAAGACTTTGTTAAACCCAAATGTGGATTACATGCTCCTGAGAGAAACATGTATCACACTGATTTCTGTTCAGCTACCATTCCCATGCCCCCTTTTAACAAGTTTCTGCTTTCATCTGTAACTGAAGACTATTTGGCTCTATGAATTTTGGCTCTAGAATATCAGATTAATTTCTGTTTGCTCTTTTAGCCATCGTTCACTCTGAATTTAATGGGGCAATGTTTGTATCCTTAGCCAGGTATGCTCATATAGCTTCTTTAGGATTTGTTTCCATCTGGGTTTAATTAGGCCATGTTTGTATCCTTAGCCAAATATGTTAATATGACTTCTTTAGGATTTGTTTGTTTAGTCATAGCCTTTATTTTGAAGATCTCAGTAATGTTCCTCTTGATAGGACATTTTGGAGGTCATTAATTCATAGAGTTGTGATAAGGTAGAAGGGACTTGACAGCACATAAGTTAAAATAAATATAGATACAGTATAAGTTGTTCCTATAAAATGAGTATGCAGATATGGATAAATAAATATATTACATGCTTATATTATATTTAGTTAATATTAATATTAATAAAAGTGAGCATTGCTGGTTTTTAGACAAGTTTAACTGATTGAGTGTGCAACCGTTTTTGCAAACTTGCCTGAAAATAGGCCCCCTCTGAAGCTTCCTTCCACATATGCATACTGTACTACTGTATGTGTAAGTTGGATATAGATACATTAGTTCCTTTTGCCCTGTTATTTGCTATTGAACTATTAATTTCTGATTTTTAAATTGGAATGTTAGTACACTTACTCATCTTAATGAAATCCAGACTCTGCCTCTGCTCCAAAATAAATTTACAGGGAATTTAAGTCATATTGATTTTAATTTATCAATCCTAAGAATGCCTAGCATCAGAGCCTGAAGTATTGTCTCATAATATTAAGTTTTAAAGAGGATATAGTTCTTCTGTTGGACATTTTTGAATGTGTAATTTTGAGATTTCTGTCAAAAACTACTCGCATTTTATTTTCTTGCGATTTTCCTTTAGGTGACATGAATCTGCTCAGCACTGCAGACTGGTTGTTAAATACTAATACACAGACCACTGCAGGTTTGTGTAGCCATGGTGAATACACAACTGTTGGCATGCATTTTAAAGTTTTGAAAAAAATTATGAAATGTTCTGATTCTTATTGTCTCTAATAAAAATGGTAAATACTGTGGGTTCTTGTCTGTGACAAGTAATTAAGGTCACAACTTGATGCATCCTTAGTAGAAGTTAAAATCTGATAAATGCTCTAGGACTTCTGAGTAAGCATGTATAGAATCATGCTATTAATATAATTTTCAAGAAACATACTTTCCTTTATAGCACTCTTACTTTGCCTTTACACTACATAACAAAAAAGAAGCAGATAAAAGAGATGTAATTTAAAAACCATTGACATTTCCTCAATCTAAAAATAGTTGAAATCTTCATAACTAATATGAAACAACCTTTGTTTCACAAAGGACTATGCAGTGGTACCTAAATTTACAAAATTAATCTGTTCTGAATGCATTTTCGGAAGTCGAATTTTATGTAAGTCGAAGCACAGTTTCCCATAGGAATACATTGAAAATCAATATGTTCCAGAGGTTGGAAAAAAGGCAAAAAAGGGAACAGATTAATTGCTTTTCAGTGCATTGCTATGGGAAGGCTGTCCCAATGCCCTTCAATCAATGGCATCCAAAGGCTGCTCTCCGACCTGTCAAAATCAGCTGCCTGGTGCAGCAGCAGAGAGGTGGGTGGAAGTCCCCCCCCACACGCACGCATGCACGCGCGCGCGCGCACACACACACGCACGCACACACACACACACACACACACACACACACACACACACACACACACACTGCAGAGACAGGAGGAGAAGGAGGAGTATGTGTGTGTGTGCTGCCGCCCGCCTCCGAGCTGAGAAGAAGAAGGGGGGAGATGATGGAGGCATAGATTGCCACTTCCTCCTCCTTCTCTTAGCTGCTTTGATATCATTTGCAGAGATCGAAGCAGCTAGGAGAAGGAAGAGGAGGTGGCAATCTCCCTCCAAAGGCTGCTCTACGCAGCCGCGCCAGAGAGCTGATTTTGACAGGTCGGACCTGTCAAAATCAACTGTCTGGTGCGGCTGTGGAGAGCCTTCATAAGTTGAATTTTTTGGTTGTCAAAGCATTTGTACCTTGAGGTACCACTGTATAGTAGCTACCGAATAAAGCGAAAAATGCTTTATTTTGTTGAAATGAGAATGATTTTTATTGAGATAGTTATTTACCTTTTTATTTTTGTTTTGTTTTCATGGAGGATATACAAAATCTGGGAGAGTCAGTTGTATAATAGTAACTTTTATGGTTTCGTGTTTAAATAAATAGTTTAAAATATTCTTCAAAAAACAGAAGATATACATTTTATGAAGATGCTATTTGCTGTGTTCTTCCAACATGCTTCCTTTAAAGTCATAGCATAAAGAATGCATGGTCTGTTTGTTAGCTGCATGCGAACTGGAAGTATGTCATTAGACAGTCAGAATGAACTGGATTCAATATCACCATCACTGTGATATAGCATTGAGATTATAATATAAATGAATATAATTGAGAATAGAATATAATTGCAATGAGATTATAATATAAATAATAAAAGGCCTTTCAGGAGATGTCTTTGTGTGTGAAAGCAGTTACAAAGCAAAGTTAGAATTTATGTTATTATAGAATATTGTCATAGAGAATTTTATACTATAAGCAGTGTTCCCAGTAAGTTGTGCAAGTGCACAGAGCCTTATCTATGCAGCAGTAGCCAAAGTAAGTGTTTGTTTACTTCCCGGATTTGTCAGAAACCCCACCCACTGCATGGTGGATTAAAAAATAAGAGATAATGTTGACTATAAACCAAATGCTTCTCACAAAATTAAAAATAGCAAACAAACAAATTATGTTTTTTTTTAAAAAAAAATTAAAATTGTTTAAAAGACATATTCTTTAATTCCCCTGAAAAGTACTGCTTGAAGAAGTGGTTCATAGAACTTCTGTTAGGGGTTAATATTTTTCACTTCACAATTAGTGGTTAACCTTTTTATGGTAGAGAACAGGAATTAGATGGGTGACATAATGCTTTGATATAGTCCATGCATGTTTTTTATTCTTGCATCGTTAGTATGTGGCTGAGGTTTTAATGCTGTGTACACAAACCTGGTAATTAGTCTCACTTATCTTGATAAGAGTTGCTTCTGAGTGCACCTGTATATAACTGCACCATCAACTGAATTATCCAAACACAGTAATGCAGGGAAGAATCAAGATTTTATTTTTCAAAACTTAAATATGTCCACTCAGAAGGAATCTCCAGACAATTTAACAAAAATTTTATAAAACATTATGACAGATTGAAATTCATTCATTTATACATTTCTGTGGATTTCAGAATGAATTTTACTGAAATTAAATAGTTACTGTCTCACTTGTAATTTGTGACAGATAGCTGAGGCAAATACAGCATATTACTAGAGACAACAAGAGAGCTAGTGTCATGACTGAAACAGGAAGCATTGGTTGTTCAGCAATAGACATTTTAGCAAAATCCCTACCTATGTACAGTGGTGCCTCGATTTACGAATTTAATCCGTTCCGGATTGCATGCTCTTAAGTTGAACTACTCTTAAGTCGGGGTACCTATCTAAAAAAACTGAAACAATAAGTTAAAAAATAAAAATTGGAAAAAATATTTGTAAGTCGAGCAGACCATATCTAAAATTTGTAAGGCAGCAGTTAAAATGTCAACAGTTTTCCGCTCTTAAGTTCAATTGCTCATAAGTCGAGCTGCTCTTAAGTCGGGGCACTACTGTATTCTTTTTTTATTATATTTGTACATTTGGATTCAGAAAATAGTCAGAATTCACCAAAGAATGCTATATTTGGATAGTTCTGAATACAGTATAACTGAATCCAAATTTGATAGTTCCAAATATCTGTAATAATAATTCCTCATATTTGGAATCCCATTTACTCCTACAGATTAGAAGGACAGTGTTTGCTTTCTAGTTGAAATGAAACCTATTTCTCAGACATCCTGGAGTCCTTTCTTGAGAAATAAAATTTAAAGGCGCCCTGGCACCAAGGGTTAGTGGGGCAAAGAACTTTAATTTGTGTTACATACATTTCTCAAGGGAGTGTGGGGGGCTGGAGTAAAAACAACAACAACCTGTAAATCATATCTGTCTGCAACATTAAAATCAAGAAACATCCATAGAAGGTATTTTTTTTTTCTCATTGGTTCTTTCCCATGGAAAGGCTGGCATGCTGTTTATGAATTCCCTGAACATTTGCTGTTAGGATATGCTCTGGTGCAAACCTACACTGTGGCATTTTTTTTTCTTTTCTGAGCCCTCAAGTTACATGTACGTTTTCTTGTATATTATTTAATATACAATGAAATCTAGTAGTAGTAGATTTATAAATTAATATGTTCTGAATCAAGCCGAGAATAGGTTTCGTTCCCTTTAGGGTATATCAGGCCGTGGAATAAGATTTTGCTGTATGTACTGTGTATAGATATATTAAGTGAATAGATGTGTGCACACATGAGATTTTCATTGGAAGGTGTTTTTTTGTTTGTTTGTTCTTGTAGCCAAATCAGATACAGTACTGTTCTTTAGGTCAAGTCTGCAGGCAGTATGGGACAGATGAAGTAGGCACTTGGGGAAAGCTTCAGGAATGATACAGGCATCCACTGCAACGTCTTATTTAGAGAGGAAGGAAAGCCTGCAACTGTTATTATGAGCCCCTGAACAAAATCTGTCACCCAGCTGCCTTTTTCAGCACTGACACTATAGAACAGCAGCAGGCAGCAGTGGGATCTGTGTATCTCTACCAAGGAGATGGATGGGACAAAAAGGAATGAACCTCAGACATGTTCCAGTGATGTCTTTGTGGAGTCTAGCCACGGTAGGAGTCCAAAAAAGATGACGAAGAAGGTGCTTTTCTCCCAAGGAGTCAAATTGCCAGAGAAGGACAAGGATGGCACCAGCATTCAGGCGGAGACTGCTGCTAATTTTGTGGTTGACAAAGGGATTTCTAAAGACCATTAGACATTGCCTTCCATACCCATACCATGCAATTACACCATATGTAAATAAAGATTTACCTCCATCCCTATTCCCAGCCAATTTCTCCTGTGCAAAGCAGCATTGTGGTTGTTGGGAACTTCCCTTCAAGTACATAAACATCTGGCATGGCGAAGGAGGAGATTGATGGGACCCAAGTGGGCACTCTTTCAGAAGCTTGTGACACTGAAATCACTTCTGCCTCCCCAGCTGCACTTGCCCCACCGGTTGTCAGAACTATTAGTGATGACAAGTGAGCAATCCCTATTAGGAAAATGCAGTCAACGAGCTTCCAAAAAGTCAATGTTGAAGTAGTTTCAACCATGTGGAACAGATGCTCACATGGCTGCAAGAAGGGGCTCAGGGGTGGGCAGGATTTGTGCCACCTCTGCAGTAGTTGCAGACTCAGCCACTTGAAGATTCAGCAGAAGGCATTGCTGCTGGCAGATGAAGTGGGTACTGTGGGGGCAAGTGGGTTCCTTGTTTTAAAGACACATCAGAGGGCAAAGGTGGAGCCCCCCAGCTGAGGGAAACAGAGAGGTAAATGGACAAATAGCATAAGGTGGAAGGCAGCAACTCTTAGACCAATACCTCAAGAATGAGTTCCAGGCTACCCTGGAGCAGCTTGGAGGAATGCAGGAAAAAAAAGCTCTGCAAATGTAAACATGTCAGAGTTACTTGTCACCTAGGGGAGATGATAGCCCTGGATGACTAACCATTCTCTTTGGTGCAGAACATTGGTTATCCTAGGTTGGTGGCAGGACTGGTACCTCATTACCAATTGCCATCCCAAATGACCCTTAGTCACAGGGTGGTTCCCGATTTATATTGGGATGCCAGGCAGTTAGTACAGCTGCAGCTGGACAGAGCACAGAAGGTACAAGTGACATCTGGAGCAGCCAGAGTGAAAAGTATGCCTGTTTTTGTCTGGCAGGACACAAGTGGGAGGTGGGTCTTGTTGAATGTGATTGTGTAGCTACACCAACATTCAATAGGATCTGGGGGACATGCCACAGCAGCAGGGTCTAGCTACAGGAAGGCAAGGACTGTTCGTAACAGATAATCATGCAAACCTGGTTGGCAGTACTGCAGACTAGTAGTTCGGGGTGCTTTGCAGGAAATGGAAAACATGCATACCTAATATAACTGAAGGAGCCAGGAAGGTGGCAGGGCATTTTCTCTGTAGCGTGCAGGGCAGTGTACTGTTGCAGCAAAGGCAAGGAAATACATTGCCACTGCAGCATTTAATCGAGGATGTGGCAGTTTGGATCTTTGAAGCAAACAGTGGGAAGTGGATATTAAGCAGCAGCAAAGTGACAATAATGACAGCCACCTTTCCATCACATGTAGCAGTAGCAGCTAGTAAAGAAAGTCCAGTTAGCAGTGAGGGGGTTCCACAGAGCAGTAAGAAACTAGCAATGTTCATAGCACATCAAATAGCTGTGCAAGCAGTTGTATTCTAGAATCCGAGTCCCCCGGCAGCAACAGGACAGACTTTCTGGGTCTCTGTAGGTGTAAAACAGGATACAGTGAAATCCTTTTAAAATGTTTTGTTTCGTGGTTTTTAATGGGAAAAATAATGACTAGATAATAGAGGTGGGCATAACATATGGAGCCCCATGACACCAGTCGTGCTTATCTCTACCATAAGATCCATATTGACTGTAATATTGACTGCGCACCTGTAGATTCTGGATTATTAAAATTATGAATCTGAAGGACTGTAAATCTGAATGTGAATTTTGGTGTTAATTCACTTCCCTACTTTTTATTTAGGCAACTGCCTATGTAGTGTTACTGTGAGAAATATTGTATAATCCTAGATTCAAAATAGATGCCTGTTGCAGGAAAGTACAGTGTATTCACTAGCGTAGCATAAGTATCTTCTTCACCAATAGTAGCAGCCAAATGAATTTGTGAAGGATATCTTATCTCAGGGGAGGTCTCTAGGACTGGATAGCTCATTAGACTTCAGACAAAAAAAATGATGCTATTCTAGTATCACTGAATATGGAAAGGCTTTTGTGTGAAATGATAGGAGTTGGTGAATGCTATAGGACTTGCCTTTTCAAAAAAATAATGATTTCAGGTGATAGAACTCTCACTTCTAATATTAAACACTTTGGAGAAGACACTAGTGGTTCGCAGGCAACTTCATTGCGTGTCACAATAGATTTTGACACACACACTGGAACCATTACATATTGCCAACATTTTGGGCACGTTGGAGCTTCTTAGGGTTGACCTCCAGTGGAGTAGACATAGTTGGAAGAGGAACTAGCAGGTTTTTAGTTAATTCAAATTTAAATGCACTCATCAGTTCCTTTTAATTGGAAAAATGTACCACATTTTTCACACCATAAGACACACTCCCCCCCCCAATAGTAAGAAGAAATGTCTGTTTGTCTTATGAGCAAATGCACCCCCACCGGGAGCCTCTAGAGTGGCTGTTGCAAAGGCCTCCGGACCCCGTGCAGGTCCCATTTCCAGCTGTTTAAAAAAAACACCTTGCATGATTGATTTGTTCTATAGAATAGAAGCCGGAGAATAATCAGCCCGATTGGAAACCATACAGATAAGAAACGGGCTAGACAGTAACCACCCACCATGATGACCCTAGAGCTACATCTCTATGGTCATCATTGTGCATGGTTACTCTCTAGCTGCAGCTCTATGGTCATCATGGTGGGTGGTTACTCTCTAGACCGTTTACTATCTCTGTGGTCTCCATTCAGGTTGATTACTCTCTGGCTTCTATTCTGTGCAACAAATCAATCATGCAAGGTAACTTTTTTAAAACAGCCAGGTCAGGAAGCCTCCACTGCGGCTGCAGCTGGTGTTGGAACCTGCACAGGGTCCGGAGGTCTCTGCAAGGGTCCAGACTTCCCGACATGGAGACCCAGGTCGGGGTGGTGGTGGCTTATCTTTGCATTTTACTCTCTAGCCATGCCACTCCAGGCCTCCCAAGAGCAGCATGGCTGGAGAGTAAACAGGGGCTGGAGATGTACCAGGACCACAGTATGTATGTGTGAATATTGTTTTCACACATACATACCTCTAAAAACTAGGTGCATCCTATGATCTGGTGCATCTTATGGTGCAAAAGAATATGGTAACTTGAAATCATTTTGCTGTCAAGCACTAGCAATATATGAAGAAGACAGTTATACAATGTTATTGTAGTCAGAATGGTAATTGGTTTGCTTTATGAAAATGAGCAGATTTGTTTGCAAGGTGTGCCTCAGGTTCCACCTTTATTTTCTTGATTTAAGGTTTTAAAATACTAGATTTTGTTGTGTACCTTAGGAAAAGGAAAGAGTCATGTTATGTTTCATTTTCCTCTAGCTACAGAAAGTATATTTTGTTTAAAAGAAGGAATTTGAAATCTTCTTTTGAAGATACGTTTTGGCCTGTAAAGACTTTTGCATTTTTGATTTGTTGAAATCAATATGAACTTTGAACATATAATCAATCCCATTACTCTGCCCCCTTTTGAAAACATCCTTGGATACAACCCCTGTATTTCATTAAGGAAATATAGAGTGGAAAAATTAATCCTCCATCTAGAAGATGCACAGTGACATATGAAAACAAAGCAAAAATTCTTTCTGTGCCCTTTTTCTTTTTAAAATTTATGGTTGGCAGTACCTTTACCAAATCATGAAAAGGATCCAGTAAAAAGGATCTGGTTTCCCTAAATTCTGTATCTTTTCTTGGAATGCATAGTAACTTTCTGTTCTGTCTTTCATGTCACATTGACATGATTGGGTACTACATTTGCATTTGTCTTACAAATGAAATATAGATGTTAAGGAACTCTGTCAAAAGACATTTTGGTCATCAGAATCTTGGATGGAATTGGGAAAAGTTCTTGATACTGTGCCCTTCCATGGAACATTGTACAGTACTAATTTTCAAAGGAATCTACTACCCATTTGAGAACTAGTGCTATATAAAAAAATTGTACCTTTAGTACACCATATCTTTTAATAGGAATTTTCCCCAGTGATTTTTATTAAGACTTTTGAAATGTTATCTGGTGTGGGGCATCTAGAAGAGATGGATTAGATCAGACACGTCCAAACTTCGGCCCTCCAGGTGTTTTGGACCACAACTCCCAGAATTCCAAGCCTGTATTTCCAGTGGCAAAGGACTGTGGGAGTTGTGGCCCAAAACATATGGAGGACCGAAGTTTGGACATGCCTGGATTAGATGGTAATCTTTGGGGATGTTAATATTGGGATAGTTAATTCCTTATACAAATGAGGCTGCTTTTACGCGACCCCTAAAATCCGCTGCAAAATGCTCGCAGATGCGGAGCATAAAATTGTTTTCCCACCAGCAGCAGACTTTTAAAAAAATAAAGTACGACCACACCCATTTAAGCGCACCCCAGCGCATTTTACAAGTACCTGGTCTGGAGGAGGTAAAATCCTTATTGCTCTTCCTTGTTGCTGTTTTAAAGCATTGCATGCCTGGCCCTCCTCCGCTTTTTGTTTGTTTTTGTTGCCCCCCCCCTTTAACAGACAGGAATCCTAACGGGCTGGAACAATTAGCTGCTGCCGATGGCCTGCAGGTGAGCCTGCATTTTTTTCTCTCTCCCCTCACCGCAGACAGAAGCAATAGAATCAAGAGTGCGGGAGGTGTGAACACAGGAAGCAGAACAAAAACCACGTTAGGGGATCTGCATTTAAGTTGCCAGCAGATTTTAGGGGTAGTTTAAAAGCAGCCTGAATTTAAAAGAAAGGGATTATATAAAGTTTCAATAAATTGCAATAGATTTGACGCCACATAATTATATGAGCTGATGTAGCTTATTGGGTTGGAGTGGATGGCAGTAGAGACGAAGGCTGTGCGTTTGAATCCCTACTGTGCCTGCTGGAAGATGGGCCTGCCAAGATCACTTGGAACGTATGTGGCTGGTAAGGCTGTATGCTTTGCCATTTGTTAACATTTAACAAAGGTTTCATTTTAACAAAAACAGTGATGGGTTTTATGGCACTGTGACGTCAAAGAAATTTATTGAGGCACAAACTTGTCCAGTTGTCATATGAACAGATATGAAATTTGGCATATCTGATGGACTCTGGCTCATAAAAATATATAACACTATTAATTTGGATATATTTTTGTCTCAAAATGTGGGATAGAAATATTTTAAATAAAGAAATAATAAATATAAAATTGTTAGCACTAAACATACTACAAGATGCCTCTTTGAGTCAAGAAACTAACTTGTCTTCTTTTAAAAAAATAGTGAATGCAGTTAGTAGAAAAATCATTTTAGGAGAGTTGTATACAGGATAATATGGGGTGTGGTGGCTCAGCGGACTAAGGCTCCAAAAATTGTTGCCTGCAAAGTCAGCAGCCTGGCGGTTCGAAACCCGGGTGCCACACAGTGGAGCGAGCTCCTGCTGATAACCCCAGTTCCTGCCAGCCTAGCAGTTCGAAAGCATGTAAATGCAAGTAGATAAATAGGTACCGCTGTAAAAAGCGGGAAGGTAAAACAGTGTTTCCTTGTAGCCATGCCGGCCACATGGCCATGGCTCTTTCGGCTTGAATATGGAGATGAGCACCGCCCCTAGAGTCGGACACAACTAGCATGCATGTGTGTGTGTGGGGGGGACCTTTACCTTTTTAACTTTATACAGGATAATAAATGCTGCAATATACAGTGGTACCTTGTATAAAGGTACCCTTGTATAAAGGAATTAATTTGTTCCAAATGAAATTATGTTAAGCAAATTTCCTTTATACAAATTCCCATAGGAATGCATTGAAAATGGAGTAATCCCATTTTTATGTTGTACGGATTTTCCCCATAGGCGATTATGTTAAGCAAATTTCCCCTATCTCCAGAATTTTTTATGTTGTACAGATTTTATGTTATACAAGCTGTTTGTTATACAAGGGTCCACTGTACTGGGTTCTGCAGTTGGACTTGCATAGTAATTTTGGGTAGGAGTGCGGTGTGTCTGTGTTGTCAGCTGTTAGTACCACTTTGATGGTTTATGGGTCTATTCTAGTTTAAACTGAACTTTTAATTCAACAATTTATTCTTAGGCAGCTGGTGTAAAAACACTGTAATAAATGTGGTCTGTTCAGGAGTAGCACCAGAATCATCATGGGCTACAAACCTTTTATGTTGAGTGGTCCTGTTGTGGTTAGACAGTACTCCACATTAAGTGTTTTGAGCTGATATTGCAATTAGAAACCTTAACTCATCTATTGTCAGTGGTCTTGTCATGTCATTTTAATAGATAATGCACCTAGCACCTCTTTCTCATCACACACCCTGCCTATGGTAGCTTTTCCCAATACTTTTACAGTTTGGGTGGAAAGATTTTTTAAATTATTTCCAAAAGAGGAAACAGTAAAAATCCCCATCTGTTTGCCAAAGTCCTTATGAAGATGTGGTTCTATACATTTAGTTTCACCTAACTTTATTGTTTTAAACCCGGCATCTCTGCTATTATCCATACATGTAACATTGTTTGTGAACGAGCCCTTAAATCACAACAGGGGGAAACTTGTTTTAAAAATTGACTTACATTAGACTTACTTTTCAGTAATTCATATATTAACTGAATGAGAGCATGTAGTAGATGTTTGAATCACAAATATATTGGTTTATTTTCTAAGTTGAGCTTTTATATCAATTGAGCATATGTAATTTAAAATCCAGTGTCAGAAACAGGTTGACATCCCATCTGTTATTATCAACTCTTTGGTAATCCCTGTGCTGATGAACACTAATGGCACTCCTACCGAGATTTCTGTGCAAAAGAAAACACAAATATATTTCAACTTTTTTTCAAGGAATTACTCCCACCATACTTGATATAATATCCACTTTTGATTGTTTTTAAGGGTTATTGAGCCTCGTGGCGCAGTGGTTAAATGCCTGTACTGCAAGTCAAACTGTGCTCACGACCTGGGTTCAATCCCCGGTAGCAGGCTCAAGGTTCACTCAGCCTTCCATCCTTCCGAGGTCGGTAAAATGAGTACCCAGCTTGCTGGGGGGGGGCAATGTGTAGCCTGCACTCTGTAATTAAAATTGTAAACCACCCAGAGACTACTTGTAGTAGTATGGGGCGGTATATAAGCAGAACACTTTGCTTTTTTGCTTTATAATTTAGGGTTTGATTTTACAGGCATTTGTCCTGTTGTTTGCTCTGCTGTGAGGACTGGTTGGTTCATTCTTTTTTCTAGCGATCACACTTTGGTGTAATTATTAATGGAGACAGCATCCGAGAAATCAGGATAAGACTGATATTTGCAAGAATAGCTATAAAGGAACTAGAAAAGATCCTCAATAATATGAATGTGCCTCGTGGCGCAGTGGTTAAATGCCTGTACTGCAGGTAAAACTGTGCTCACGACCTGGGGTTCAATCCCAGGTAGCAGGCTCAAGGTTCACTCAGCCTTCCATCCTTCCGAGGTCGGTAAAATGAGCACCCAGCTTGCTGGGGGGGGGCAATGTGTAGCCTGCACACTGTAATTAAAATTGTAAACCGCCCAGAGACTACTTAAAGTGGTATGGAGCGGTATATAAGCAGAACACTTTGCTTTTGCTTTTGAAGACCAAGACAAAAATAACCCATACTGTGGTATTCCTGATAATAGTCTAATGTATGTGGAAGATACAGAATGAAGACAATTGTGAGGCAAAACCCTGGTGCATTCAAAATATGTTATTGGGAGTGAATTTTATGGATACCTTGAACCACTAGCAAGACAAATAAATAGATTCCAGATCAAATCAAATCTAAATTCTCCCCAGAAACAAAAATGGCTGGTGATTGTATTGAGCATGTTATAAGAAGACAGGATTCAGTGAAAAATTCAGTCTTCCACTATGCTGGAACAGTGGAAGACTGAATATACTCACTCAGTAAAGGAATCAAGGCTGCGAGTTTGCAAGATATGAGCAGGATGGTGAATGATAACGGAGGTGAATTAAAAGCAATTTCATAGTAGAAAACAACAGCAACATAGTATGTCATTTGCACACCAAGTTATGGTGACGTATTAGCAGTGTATGAAATACTTGTCCAAGAAATATCAATATAAATATGGGGTTGGAAAAATAAAGCAGTTGACAATACAGGAAAAAAATGTAGTCAAGACGGGACCAACTTCCTGTGGTGCTTGAGTGTAGTTTCAGCCTACTTAAATAACGGGATTTCTGAAATGTGGTTGAAGCGGTTTCTACACACATTCACATTCCGTGGCATTTGTTTTTAGAGCAGAGAATAGATGGTGAAACAGTTTATTCCACAGTTAGGATCTGTGTTGGGTTTTACCCTTGAGACTGCTTTGGGGGCTGCTCACGGTGCTTCTGGACTTTAGGTGATCCTAGCCATACACTTGACACATGTCTTGCAACATGCACAACTGCTGCGTGTAGTTAACCCGGTTTGGCAATATGCATGATATTGTATGTGTGGAGTAATCAGAAAGCAAAGGTTACTGTGTCACAGGTTCACCCCTACCCCCATTGGTGGGCTTTGAAGCATTAATAATAGTTATGTGCCATCAAATCAGTTTTGACTTATGACAATCCTTGCAGCATATTCTGTGTATAAAATACTCAAAAGTGCTTTACCAGTCCATCTTCTGGTGACACAGCTTGCCCCAGTTCATATAGGGAGCAGAGCAGGTAACCCATCAGCTAAATACTGCAGTCAGAGTTTTATTTGGTTGAGCACTCTCTACTGGTTGTTTCAGTCATGACCATCTTGAATTATTAGTAAGCTGTTTTTGCAACCATAATTTTCAGTTTTTTATTTTGAGAAATGTCTAAGTAATCCAGACAGTTGTCAGTTAAAATTCCACTCTCTGTATTCCATTCCTTTCAAATAGCAAAGATTTTCAACCAAAGACTGACAAAATAAGTAATGAAGTAATTCAGGCATGTCCAAACTTCGGCCCTCCTGATGTTTTGGACCACAACTCCCAGAACTCCAAGCCTGTATTTCCAATGGCAAAGGACTGTGGGAGTTGTGTTCCAAAACATCTGGAGGGCCGAAGTTTGGACATGCCTGAAGTAATGTAATTATGCCCTCAATTCATGGCTGACTTGACAATCTTCCCAGGGTTCTCTAGGAAAAAAGTTCTCAGAAGTACAATAGTTTTCCAGTCCCTGCTTTTTATAGTTCTCTGGGACCACTGTAACCGATACAGACTTGCCCAAGTCTATATAGGTTGCAGTGCACATAACCCTACCAGTCGCATTTGATCTGGCTGGTGTTTGCTCACTTCTGTGCTGGGAAGCGTTGTGGGGATTTAAACTCCTGACTTCTCTACCATGTGTTCCAGCTCAGGGAACTCGAATACTTGGGAGAATTAAGCCTTCCTAATAATTAGGGGAAAAAACTACCTGTTGGGAAATCCAGTTTCATCCTGGAACCTTTCAGTCAAGGAGGTACCACTCTCAACTTAGTTCAATTATTAAACATTTCCCACTCCCATCCTGTCACAAATCTCTGTGGAGATGTGACTATCCTGATTGATATTTCATATGTGCTTTGAATTTGAAGTGCCTCGGTCAGATTTTAAAATGAAAGGGAATATTTGTCTTTGTTGGCGTATTCTATTGTATCTGACCTGTATTGGATAAAACCATATTTCTGTCTAGGCAATGGAAATGTAAGCTGTCTCTTCAAGGAAAGCTTTGTATTAAGAAACATATAGAGATTGAAGAAAGTATTAGGTGGTAGGTATTAATGTATGTCAAAAT
Organism: Phrynocephalus guinanensis; assembly: GCA_037367245.1. Classification (NCBI taxonomy): domain Eukaryota; kingdom Metazoa; phylum Chordata; class Lepidosauria; order Squamata; family Agamidae; genus Phrynocephalus; species Phrynocephalus guinanensis. The sequence continues at coordinate 43,237,818 of CM074739.1, forward strand.
CAAAGAAAAACAAACAAAAGACACGAAACATGTGGCACCTTAAAGACTAATGTTCATATTTTAATGTAATGTTTCATGGACATGTCCACTTCTTCAGACATATAGCAGCAGAATGAGGTTTATAATATAATATGTGATGAGATATATGTTTCATACCAGATGTTCATTGGTAGATAGGGCACTGTAGGCTGCGATTGGCTGAGGGTGCCTGTCGAGAGGGAAGTTCTCTATGGCACCTGTGGCAGTGGCCTGCCAAAGGGGGCTTGTGGCCTTTTCCAAGCAGGGCAAGGGGTCACCACAACATGAGGAACTGTATTGAAGGGTTACAGCATTAGGAAGGTTGAGAACTACTGCATTAAAATAGGAAAGTTAGTCTTTAAGGTGCCACTTTTTTGTATCTTTTTTTGTTTTTCTTTGATTTTGGCTGCAATTCTTGGAAAGACTAACACGGCTACCCTCTCTGAGGTATTAATGTAGTGTAGGAATAAGAGAAAGTGGTTTCTCTGTAACTGAGGATCATATATTCCCAGTTAGTGCATCTAGCTTGAAGCATGTGTTCCTGGGTGTATTTGCTTCTTGAAATTTTCTTATTTTCCTATTTTTTTCAAATGTCTCTACATATCTACACCAGGTTTGCATATTGGGAATTATAGTCCAGAACATTTGTATGGTATAATATTGGGAAGGCTCTACTAAATAATTTCTGCTTTACTCTTGCTTAGAAGACTGTGTCTGAAAAGGCTTACACCTGTTTTGTACCCTTTCCAGCCATGGTCAGCATGTGCTAAAACATGTAGTTCTCAGTTTCAGCAGGTTCATTTAATTTTGTATAGCTGCAACATATTTTGAATGCTATTTTGAGAATTCTCTGTTTTAAAATGTTACTTATGTGTGTAGTTGCAAATAAAAGCCTAGATCAGATGGCAGAAAGGCCACAAAATGGGCACCAAACAAGTCTGTCTGGGAAGCAAATCCTATATCCAGTCTTCAGGATCAAAAATGCCTGCTTTTTATTACCAATCCACCAAATCTCATTTGGAAGAAGTATCTGAAGAACAACGTCTGGGATGATAAAACTGTAATACAACCTTCAAAATGGAAACTAATGGATTACACTGCATGAAACCTGATTTGATAAATTATTTTAAATAAAAAATAGTAACAATATCTAAAATATTTTGTTTGTAGTACATTTGAACCTTATTCCACAAATATCCAGTCCAAGAATTGGACTGCCAGCTATATTGGATTCTTGTGCCAACACAACTCCTCCTTGCCTAGGAGGATCCCTTTGTGCTCAATAATATCAGAAATCTGCCAGCAGAGCTGCTGAGCTGGCTAAAGTAAACTAGCAGAAGATTCATAGAGTTCTTTGGAAAATTAGTGAGGTGAGAAAGAAATGTGTTATCTAATATCCAAACGTCCTCTACCTTCTATGCTGGCACAAAGATAACTCAAGATGAGGATATTCATACATAATTCCAGCATCTCTAGGTTGGGAGTGATTTGATTCAGAAAGGCTGATGTCAGATTATCTGGCTTTCAGACGTATTGGCTCATTGGGATAGTGCCCTTAAATATTTCTGGACTGAGAAGTACCATGTATACTCGAGTATAATCTGACCTGAGTATAAGATGAGGGCCTAATTTTACCTACCCACCCACCCCAAAACTGGGAAAACTTATTGACTTAAGTATAAGCCGAGGACTTTTTTTCGTTATACTCAAGTATATACAGTATACCGGCTGAGATCTAAAGGGGCTGGGGATAGTAATTGACAACATGTGCTGGGAATGTGGAGGCAATAAGGGAGTTAATACCATAGGGTAAACTCCCTGATTGCATCCACACTCCCAGCACAGTTGTCAATACTATCCTCAGCCCCTTTGGAGCTTTATAACCATGTTCGCCTACCCCTAAATCTTTCCAGATTTCAGGGGGTTCCCTAAAATCACTTTCAGAAGGTACCCCTGCTCCTTTGGAGTCCCAAGTAAGTAGATTTTGATTGCATATTTTAAAAAATAATTTTGAGTAAATATTTTTAGTGCATATTTAAAAAAAAACATGCACTCAAAAATTACTTAACTTTGGGGCATCAAAGAAGCAGGGGTACCACAAGAAAGTGATTTTAGGAAATCCCCTGAAATTTGGAAACGTTTGGGTATAGGGGGGGCTGAGTTATGAAGCTCCAAAGAGGGTGCCCCTGAACCTTCTCATTTGAATCATATGGAAAGCAGAGGCACCGCTATCGCTCACCCGATCAGTACTTGCCCTCCACTGCCCTCCCCAAGCCATCTGAGCACCTAATTTTACCCCCCAAAACTGGTAAACTTATTGACTTGAGTATAAGCTGAGGGCATTTTTCCCTAGCCAAAAATAAGGGCTGAAAAACTCAGCTTATACTCAAATATATGTGGTAAGTCCATTTTTCCAATATACACATACTGGTATGTCCACTCTCATAACTCAGTTAACCAGATTATGGTTAGGGATGAAATATTAGTGGCCAAAGAATATACCTTACATACAAAAGGTGTTAAAATCCTAGAATCTAGAAAAGGTGATGATTCCCAGTCTTGGGCAACCCAGGTGTTCTTGAACTGCAACTCCCAGAAATCACAGCCAGTGCATTTGATGGTATAGAGTTCTGGAAATTGCAGTTCATGAACATCTGGTTACCCAAAGAACAACTGAGATAGGGCTTGAAAACAATTATCAGTGTTTCTGATAATTAGCGCAGAGTCTATTGAGTTAAATCAGTGGCAAGACTGTATACAAAGCAGGTTTCAGCATTCAGTAACACTATCAGGAATTTTTAAGGCTATAATTTTAAATATGCTTACAAAATTCATACCTTAGAGAATGGTAGATGAAATTAATCTCTGACAAGCACACACTAAACTCGAGTGAATTCCTGCCACAGTACCATAAAATGTATAAAACGCTAGATAGGAAACGTAAAGTATATGAAATCGTTGAACTGGGTTTGTTTATTAATGTAATTAAAACCTGTCACTATCTTTTGTTCTTTGGATACTTCCTTGTGACAAAGTCAATAAATACATTATTCAACAAAAGAATAATACAATACATTGGGTTGTAATAACTTTCATTCATTTTGGTCTGATGTGTGTCTGGAAGTTGAGACATGGCAACTGGACTTCTTTTTCTTGAGAGATTGAAACATTTTGCTGTTCATCCAAACAGCTTTGTCAGTCTAAAATGGAGAATTCACAACTAGCTTTCTTCAGACTGACAAAGCTGTTTGGATGATCAGCATAAAGTTTCAATCTCTCAAGAAAAAGAAGTCCAGTTGCCATGACTCAGCTTCCAGATAAACTCACCTGGATGTCTGAGAATCCTCACAGACATATTTGATGTGTGTATTCTTGTGTGTCAGTTCAAAGACATAGATGAGATGCAAAAATGAATTGGAGTGTTGTCATATGTCGCATTCAGATGTATGCTCTCTGACACACATGTATAGGAATATATGTATTTGTTTCCATATATGTATGTATATGTATTGTATTCATATATGTATATAGGAATATGTACTTGCTTATAGAAGTATCTGATGCTAAACTGTTAGTATCAATATGTGCTTTGCATGTATGCATATTTTTTTTGGTTGAGCATGTATCAGTATATGTAGAACTTGCTATATTTATATTTTTAGTTAAAACAGAGCCAATGAGCAGCAGCGAGATTGCTACTACAACAGCAGACGGGTCTTTAGACAGTTTCTCAGGATCAGGTAAAGAAGCAATGAAATAATTTTCAATAGTTGAAATTAGATAATCAACTTTTTAAAAAAAAATCTTTTTGATATGTTTAATCAAAATACTACTGACTGCAGTACATTCTGAGATTATTCAGTGTTGCTCTCTGCCCAAAAATGTGCATAACATTTTGCTAACTCACACAGTACTCTATGTATCTGATGAAAGCTTGTGCCTAGTAAGTTACCACAGGGCTTGGAAATAGTAGAATTTTGTTGCATAATTCACTTCACAATGGTTCTGTAATATCTTTTCCCCTTGTACCTTCTGCTGTTTTCACCTGGAATACAAATATTTTTAAACTGCTGGCATTAACTAAGTACTTTTTAATTTTAGTTATAATCCCAGGCCCCACACTTCTTTGGATATACATACAATTGTTTGAATGAAACTTGAATTTCTATTTTAATTTTAATTTTCATTATATCTATATCTATATCTATATCTATATCTATATCTATATCTATCTATATATTTGTTTGTGCCGTATCCACTTATGGTTTGGCTTTTACCAGCACTGATACAAAGTACTTAGAAAACTAGAAACAAGCAGAAGCAAGCCTCAACCGGAAGAGGTTCTCCACTCTGGGATGGATAATACTGAAATACTATTATTTACTGATTTGATAGATTTACAGTATATGCCATCCTTCTCCCAGCTCAGGATTCAAAGCAGCTAACAACATGAAGATAATCAGAAATGTTGACAATGCAATGCATATACTGATATTTAATATTTAAGAACTGTCCAGTATTTTGTTCTATGGAATTAAAATGTAGGGGAAAATGGCAAGTGCAGAGTTGTGACAAAAGAGAAGGATAAAAGAGGAGGTTTGGAAACCAAGCCCTATGCAGAAGGCTTGAGGGAACTTGTCAAGTTGAACCCGGAGAAGTGAAGGCTGAGAGCCAGTTCCAAGTGTTTCAAGGGCTGTTTTTTTGCAGCTCAGTTGGATAAGAGAAGGCTTCAAGTTACAATAAAGAAGTTTGTGACTGGTAGGAAGATCTTCCTAACCATGAGAGCCATTTGACAATGGAATTGACTGTCTTGGGGGAAAGGGTGAACTCTCCTTTGCAGGAGATTTTTTTCAGCCCACGTTGGGTGATCACTTGTCAGGGATGTTTAAAGGTGTGGATTTCCTGCATTGGCAGAGGATTAGACTTGATCCTTGGGATCCCTTTTAATTCTACAGTCCTGTGCTACTATGATACTGTGACATTGATTGATGGAGTAAAGTATGGTGGGGTGTTTAAAAGGGCATTAATTTTTGCCACATTTTATTTATAGTCTCTTGGGAGCGATTGGAAAAGCCTAATATGTAATAAAGATTCAAAGAAATTTTGTTAGCTTGAATCTTGTAAAATAATACTTGGCACAGTTTAATTAAAAATTGTTAAATGTCTATAGTTCTCTTAACAAAAATTGTACTTAGATGTGTGTGTGTGTGTGTGTTCACTCTTTCATGTGCTTTCTTTTCTCCTCTTTACAGCAATTGGAAACAGTGGCTTCAGCCCAAGACAAACTCACCCATTTTCCCCACCACAGATATACTCTTCCAAGTAAGATGCATGTTTCCTTTTTTTAAAGAGAGAAAAAAAGAGAAAAAACTTAATTTTAATCATAAATGAATCCATCTGTTGAATCATAATTGAAACCTTGAGAGAAGCTGATCTTTAGAATAAGTGCTATGTATATTTAATTATAGAAAATTGGTTAATTACCGTATATACTCGAGTATAAGTCGACCCAAGTATAAGTTGGGGCCCCTAATTTAACCCCCCAAAACTGGGAAAATTTATTGACTCAAGTATAAGTCTAGGGTGGGAAATGCAGCAGGGCCTGGCAATGCCTCCTTTGTGAGCTGGGGGGCGGTGTGTGATATTTAAAATTACTTTTAGCCACCGAGGTATGTGCTTGGGTTGGTGGCTAAAAGTCATTTTAAACATTGTAGACCACTCCCCTGCAACATGGGGTGTCAGGAGAAGTGGTGCACAGTGTTTAAAATGACTTTTAGCCACTGACCCAAGCACTTGCCTCAGTGGCTAAAAGTACTGACCCAAATATAAGCTGAGGGCCCCTTTTTTCAGCCCAAAATTAGGGCTGAAAAACTAGGCTTATATTCGAGTATTTACAGTAATTACTTAGTTTTTCACCTCGGCCAAGGCATTTAGATTTTGTCATGCAACTTAGCCAAAATATTTGCATTTTTCTATCTAATACAAAGACTTTTCTATTTTGTGTCATTTTTGCAACAAATAGCCGACCGTACCCACATATTCTTCCTACTCCTTCTTCACAAACCATGGCTGCATATGGGCAGACACAGTTTACTACTGGGATGCAACAAGCCACTGCTTATTCAGCCTACCCACAACCTGGTCAGCCCTATGGAATCCCATCCTATGGTGAGTAAAGTTGCTTTGGAAATGTTAAGGCAACAGTGTGTTGGATTATGCAGTTACTTTGCTGCTGATCATAGAAGTAAATAGAAACAGAGGACTGCATATTGATAGCACTGCTTATGAGCTAGACCAAATTCCAGGACAAGATGTGGCATAAAAACTTAAAAGATATTTGAGATGTCAGAGGTAATAGTGCTTTTTTCGGGATTTTGGAATAATGCTCATGAGTGCCTTGCCTTTACATTTTACATACATTGTATTTCTCTTACTCTGAGCATAGGCCAGTATTTTAGGTGAAATGTTACCTCACATGTTTTACCTAAGTGGATCGAGACTTAGTCATACTAACAGCAGATCTGCTGATATCAACAGGACTTCATGTATTAAGCCTTATTGGGTTCGGTGGGTCTCCTCTAGCCCAACTGAGTCTGAATTGTATTGTAGATTGCAACCTCAATTGAATCATGAATTAATTGGCTTTAGGCAATATGCATTTAAAAGAGCACTATTTCATATATTCCTAGATGATCAAAGGAAGAAAATTTGGTGGCTCCAAGTCTGTTGCTGTTATCTATTACTTAAAAAAAAAACAGATGGGCTACTGTGGTCAGGTGTTGATGGCACCCACACCCATCAGCCTTGGTTAGAGAGCTGGTAATGAAGCATTATGGAAATAGCAGTCCAGTAACATCTGAAAGGTAGAGTTGCCCATTACTGGCTTAAAAGCTCAAGTGTACTAATAAGCAAGTAATTTTTGTGATATTCAGTTCAATAAAATGATCTTGTTAGGATAATACTTTTGAGTTGTGTCATACTGGTCAAAATGGGTATTATACCAGAGAAAAGGAAGTGGCTTAACTCACAGAGGCTAATTGCTGCTAATTTACAAGTTCCCACAAGAGTGCAAGTGGGGATTTGTTAATCAGTGGCAAGTAACTGCTGTTAGTTATGCCATTTCCCTTTGGTTCACATAGTTATAAGATACGATTTTGGCATTATTTTTGAATGAGAGCAAAAATAAAGATTTCATTGAATTTGATTTTATTTCCCTAGTGCTTTAATTAAGTGAAGATTAAAACATATAGGCATTTCTTCTTTTTTGATAAAGAAATTTATGAATTTTGTTTTTAAACAGGAAATAAGAGATTTGTTTAAAAATATACTAGACATTTCAATCCCAATTTGCAGTTTTTACAGTAATTACTGTATATATTTTTATACTGTATATATAAATATAATATATTTTCTAAATATTATGAATTAGCCTAGATTTGTGTTTCTTTTTCTGCTATGATATAAATTTATTGGGAGTGGAAAATTATTTATTGTTATTTTTTATCACATCTATATGTATTATTTGTTTGTTTTATTTGTTTCATATATAGGCCACAGTTCTCATGATAAAGGGACCCATGGCATCTGACAATATTAAAAAAGTAAAATTAAAAACATACGTTAAATATTAAAAAAAATAATTAAACTAAACAACCATTTGCTGCCTATAGCTGAAAGTTCTCTTGATGCCTTCATAATCATGCAACATTTTAGAAGCATAGAAATGTCAGATTCAAAATAGAATTTAAAACTATTCAATCAAAGACAACGTAAAATATAGCAAGAACCAAAACTTGCAGCAAACCAAAATTAAAAGCATAGATTTTAAAATTGAGAGGCCAGGTTAAAACAATTATTTAAAGGCCCTGATGAACAGAAATTATTTTCTGATATATTACAGATCTAACTGTAATTTGCGAATGGGTTTAATATGTGTAATTAAACATATATTAATCTACTCAGTATTAACTCAGTATATGGCAAAACCTTTTTTTCTTATTTTTCCCTTTGTGCAAAAGAGTAATAGTTGGAATGCAGAAGGTTGGTGGAGATGATTACAGCTGAGAGCTGGTTGCTTAGATTTTTATGCCTCTGCAAAGGGGCTAGAAGTACTGTATGCATTTTTCTTTGCAGCTTTCATTTGCTGGCCCAATAGATTTACTATAAGAAATTTATTATTTTTTGTAGGGATCCATATTGATACTTTGTTTCAAATGTGAAATATTAGCATAATATTACCGTCATATCACCCTTTCTGCTTTCTTCCTCTTAACATAGAGAAGAGAATAAAAGAATTAGGATAGTCTTTCACAATATAGCTACCACGTGGAGACTATTCTAGGGCCAAATGAAATTTTACACGGCAGCTGCCTGCAATGTTACCATGACGCCTGCTTCCCTGTTTCAGTATACCCTTGGGAGGCAATGATTAGCAGTGCAGAAACACTGAGGATGTTACAAAAGAGAAGCTGCTTCCAGATTAATAAATGAGCTATCTGTGGCTCTGGCATACATGAAACTGCACTCGTATGATCCACATGCTGAATTTATTTTATATAGGTTGGACTCATCAAAACTTATTCGCTTGTCAGACAATCTAAAGTAACAATGGCTTGTCATGGTTCAGAGGTGAACCACATGGTGATAATCTAGTATATAATATATAGCAGGATAAAATACTTCTAGGCTACCTAAATATCGTTCTAAGTCTATCTATCTCCTCATACCACCCATACATAAAAGTCTCTTTTAGACTTTAATGATTGAAAATAGTAGAAACACACAAACGCTATTTTTCTGTTTGTATGTTTCAATATCAAACACTGTGCATCTGTTTCAATTTGTTTGCAAAGGTTTTTAAAAATAATGTAAATATTTGAATTGTGTCTGATAAAATTTCTGTCTTGAGCACATTTCTACATTGTATGATTGTAACATAGCCTTCTGAGGAGAGATTTTACCTTCTTTCCACTGAAGGTTTGGGGGCAAAAGTAGTATTCTTACTGCAGTTAATAATGAATATGTATCTCACTAACCCCATATACTTTTAGAAAATGTCTTCCCTTTTGAAGCATCAAGAACTTATTTTCAGAAAACTGAATAGGAAGCTCTGATTCTTGCACCAAGCTGCTATGTGTGTAATTAATTATCTAAGAATGCAGTCCTACCTGGCCCGGAAGGCTGAAGGGCAGTTGAATGGACATTAGAGCAGCCAAAGTTCTACTGACTACAAATCTCGTTCAATCTAGATATTATATGTTAAGAAACTCCTTAGGACTACCCTCGCTAAAGACAAATTGCTCCCAACTGTGTTCCTGGGCTAGAGGAGATTTGACATTATTTATTTACCTCCTCCCTTTCCCTGCCACTGCCCCCCCCCACTCTACAGTTGGCAGTTTTTAGACAACAAACACGGATCCTGCCAGCACTTCTGCTAATGATATGAATGAATCTCAGTCAGTAGGATTTATGCCAGCAGAAGAGGCTGCTGCCTATTTCTGAACCCCTCCATACCTAAGCTGATATGTTAGGCTCCAATCAAAATTTATCTGGAAGTGACTCCCACTGAGCTCAGTCGGGCTTGCTTCTGGTTGATATGTTCAGAGCTTCCCTCTTAATCTTTTGTTGATTAATCTATCAATTGGAGAAAATAAAGTTTCAGACTTTATTATTACCATTACTTTCAACTGCAAGCATACACTACACATAGATTTGCCTAAGGTTGGAATATTACAATTACTTTAGAGTCAGTCCCACTGAACTAGTTGGAGTTGCTTTAGATCAATGCTTCTCAACCTGTGGGTCCCCAGATGTTCCTGGACTGCAACTCCCAGAAAGCCCTTCAAGCACAGTGAGTGGTGGAGGTTTCTGGGAGTTGCAGTCCAGGAACATATTGGGACCCACAGGTTGAGAACCACTGCTTTACAGTATTTATATTATGTATTCTGCAAAGTGCTGTGTGCTATGCAATAAAGTGAATTTTGGTTTGGTTTCAGAGTAGAGATGTGTAGGATTGCACTGTATCATTCCTATTCAGTTAAGCCTATAGTTTGTTACTTCTGGGTTTAAATTCAATTCAGAGGTATAACTTTTTAACTGGCTTGTGGTTCAATATACCATTGCTTAATGAATACATAAATAATTGTGTTATTTGTTTAATGCCCTCTAAGTGTTTAAATATGAACAAATAGCTTTGCTATCACTAACTGATTTAGGTACATTGTGGGCAGGCATCAAGACAGAAGGTGGATTGTCACAGACACAGTCACCTGGACAGACAGGCTTTCTGAGCTATGGTGCAAGCTTTAGCACTCCCCAGCCAGGACAGGCACCTTACAGTTACCAGATGCAAGGTCTGTATAAAAAAATCAGAATTCATTTGGTTGTTATATAACTGTTCTGGTTTTGTTATAAGCATACATTGAATAAAAAAATCAGGAACTGAATTAATTCAATTAACCAATTGAAAGTGACAGCAGTCTATTTTATACGTGGAATTAGATCAGTTGTAAATGCACTTAAATACCACTGTTTACTATGAAGTATCCTGTTCCATTCAAGCCAAAGCTTTTAGTGTTCTGTCAATATTAATATTTTCAAGGTGGCAACTTTATTTTGTGTTCCAGTTATTCAAAAGCACTTATTTTAAAATTCTGTTTGTTAAAACACACTTGTCTTTTAGGATAGAAGGCAGAACAGTTTGAAAAATTGCATCTAGAGCTTAAATACAAGTTGACATGATTTCATCCCTTAGGTGTGTTTTCTTTATCTATGAATATGACATTCCCTACAAGTTAATTTGTCAGAATGATTTAGTTAATTCTGTCAGTGTACTTTGGAAGTTGTATAAGTAGTTGATACTATCAGTTGTGGGTTCCCCCAAGCAGTTTTAATGTTTACTTGATATTATACATTGTGGTTATTGTATATTTCTTTGTGTCAATGGTTGAGTCAAGTTATCCTTAGGAACAGTAAAATGGATTCAAAACTGACCAGAAATGTGATATCCAAATTTAGACTGGATCAGTAAAAGCTATGGGTGTTGAGCCAGTTGGAAACCTAGAACAGATGTTTTGAAGCAGAAAAGTATTAATGTATTAACTGGGTCAAACATTGTGGATGCAGAATACTATTTAGGACTATTGATCTATTCCTTAGCCTGTAAGCAAGGGAAACATTTACCTTTTAAACAAAAAGTGAATTAGAATAGTAGAGGTGATCTGACAAGAGGTTTGATTAGGATATATTAAATACAGTTGCATGACAGAGAAGAAGAAAATCCTTTTAGCTGGTTAGAGTCTTTATTGTTTTTGGCAAAACTGGCTGTAATTTGTAATATTTATTTATTATTTATTTATTTTAGAGCATTTTTACCCCACCTTTCTCCTTGGAAAAGGACCCAAGATGGCTTACAGTATAGTAGTACCTCTACTTATGAGTTTAATCTGTTCCGAATGCATGCTCTTAAGTCAAACAACTCTTAAACAGAGCAGCCCAATCTAAAAAAAAAAAAAACCCAAAACAAACAAGCAAACAAACAAACAAATAAACAAATAAATAAATTTTAAAAAATTTAAAAAGTTAGAGCAGACCACATCTAAAATTTGTAAGGCAGCAGTTAAAACACCAACGGTTTTTCGCTCTTAAGTCGAGCTGCTCGTAAGTAGAGGTGACACTGTATTTGACTCCTTCAGACCTGTATTAAAGAAATGTTCTATAACTTATCCTGTCCATTTTAATCAGAATTAATAAAGAATAATAAGGATTTATTCTGAGCAAGTGGGTGTAGAATAGTAACCTAAGAATTACAGTTACAACAACCATACTAGACAGAGGAATTTTCTTTTTCAAAACTTATATTTCATAGAGAGTGGGGGCAAGTATTTTATATAGAAAAAATGCAGGTTTTCATATAATTGTTGATTCTGTATTGTAGAAATATCTCTTTGCTTGAAAATCAAAATCTGTTCAAGGCTTTACAAAAACATATCAATAGAGAGTGGGGGCAAGTATTTTATATAGAAACAAGTAAAAATGTAAAATGCAATAAACATAAACACGGACATAAACTAAGTGAATAACAAACATAAACTTCAAACAACTAAGTGAAACAAAAAATGAAAAAAGTAAAAAAGTAAAAGATTTTGCTGGGCATCTAAGCAAGCTTCAGTGGTTTCTGGACCACTTTTCTCCCTCCTGGGACACTTCACAGGCCTCCATCACAAAAAACATTTGTTTTCTGTTTTGTATACTAGAAGTAACCTAACATTCACTTCTGGTTTTGAAAAAATGCCTGAAACAGAATCCCTTCTCCTGCCCTGTAAGCAAAGCTATGCACTTCTGCAGAAGAAGATAGAGTGATTTCCAGGAATGGAATTTCTGTTTTACTCCATCACCAAAATACTATTTTCTGCAGTATTCCAGGTGGTTTATGGCGATAGATGGGCGGTGGGGGGGGGGAGGCTGCTGGAGCTGAGAAAAAAATGGATTCATATGATGGACATCCCTGGTCTAAAGCAGTGGTTCCCAACCTTCCTAATGCCATGACCCTTTAGTACAGTTCCTCATGTTGTGGTGACCCCTTGCCCTGCTTGGAAGAGGCCACAAGCCCCCTTTGGCAGGCCACTGCTGCAGGAGCCATAGAGAACTTCCCTCTACAGGCACGTTCAGCCAATCACAGCCTCCATTGCCATTGACTAAAAGCCCCTCCAAATCTATCAAGCTGTAACTCACTCCCCCCCCCCACCTTCCTCCCACTCCTCCTCCAAGCCATTTGTGCCTTTTTCTTCACTGGCTCATGGTGACCCCTGAGAAATGGTCATTCGACCCCCAAAGGGGTCCCGACCCCCAGGTTGGGAACCACTGGTCTAAAGGACTTGGGTTGATGTCAGACTGGTCTTCCGTAGAGAAAGAATTCTACAAATTCTGTCTCATCCCAGTAGGGGAGAAATTGTGACATTTTCCTCCCAGCTGAAGAGAAATCTCTTGGTACTCTCAATATACAGTACAGTATTCTTGCATTGGTGAGATCAGTATTTTCCACAAACATTGCCTGTTTTTGTACAGTTGTCTGTCTTTTATTTTACAAAATTATGCAACATTGGCAAAATTAGGGCAATTACTACTTATTTAATTATTTCTGCCTTAAATATATTATTTGCTGTTCCCTATCTCATTAAATATCCAACGGCTCTACATGTATTCAATTGAACATGTAATTAACTGTGTTTCTGTATGGTTAAATATTTTTTTTAAAAAATTGACTCCATTTACAATGAAATAAAATGTTTGTGTTATTTTAAAGAGGTATTAAAGACACTTGTTTTTTTAAAAAAAAACATGTAATTGCATTTTTAAAAAGAACAATTGAGCTGTATGTGTGGATGGCTTTGGAGGTGTTGTTAAGAACGTTAGCATCCCCGTAATGTACATTATACAGGTATGCAGTAGAGATGGGCACAAATCGAAAAAATGGCATTTCGGTTTTTCGTTTTTCGTTTAGGGGTCCGTTTTGGTTCATTTTTGTTTTTTTGTGAATTTTTGAAAAACATTCATTTTTGTTTATTCATTTTTCATTTTTCATTTTTACCAGCTTTTTGCGCGATTTTTTAAAGCATTTCCGTGCACGGGCGTCCCCCAACGCCCCAGACCAGAGGGAAAACACTAAAAAAAAATGATGCTGGCAGAGACACAGTATAGACTAGGTACACAGGGAGGCTGCAAAGACAGCGGCGGGCGTTGCCCAGGGTGCAAGGCAGCCTCAGACTGACTGCACTGTGGGGCAGGGAGGGTACTCGCCGAGAGGTACGCACACATGCACACAGGGAGGCTGCAGGACTGAAGCTAGAGAGAAATCTCTTCTTTCTCTCCCCTAAGAGCCTGGCTGCAGCCGGCAGGAATACAGAAACACACACCTGCCTGGCTGGCCTAAAGTGAAAATAATGAGTCGCAGAGACAGCAATACCATCCTAACTCCCACCAGAGACTGCAAGGAGGACAGGGGCTGCCAGAGCGTTTTATGCCCTCTGTGGCTGCCAGACTTGGCCAGTCTGCAACCTGGGCATGCTATTGGTTGAAGTGTCCAAGAATTTACATGATCTCATCACATGGTTTGCCTCCATTTTGTGGCTGGCGACATCCATTTTGTCATCCTTAAAGGGAAAAGAAAAATACATCACGATGGGAGAAGACAAAACAAACGTTTTAAGGACCCCAACCCCCCCTTGTAGGTATTATCAGACAGTATAAATAATTATCACTGCATTTTTATAGATGTCCAGGGCGTTTTTTAACATTTAAAACAGCTCATTTCATTGCGCATCGCCATTAACGAAAAATAAAATGCAACGAACCTAATTTTTGTGGTTCTGTTCGGTTCGTTCCAGTTTCATCACAATGTTTGTTATTCATTTTGTTACATAAGGAAACGAATAACGGAAACAAAAAAATTTTGTTTCATGCCCATCTCTAGTAAGCAGTGAAGGTCTTACGTTCAGGGAGAGCTGCTCACACAGGCTGACTGTGAATAGCTTAATTAGAACATTGCTTACTATAGAGATACAGTACTGTACTGTCAGTATATCAGTTTGTAAAGTTTCCTACTTTTAGGAGAAAAATGCTGAGTTGTATATTGTGCTTTGATGATGCTTCTGTAAGACATGTATAATATCTGGGACAATATTTTTCCTAGATATAATGAATCAAATAATTTAACGTGGAAGTATTGCTGGCACCAGTATGTTTTGTGACCCAAGTGTTTTAGTATGTTTATAAACTGCCTTAAATTATTAAAGTTGAGAAATCCATCATTATGTTGTATAGTTTTATAGTTCCTGAATTAGATAAGGAACTTAATATTTTTCATGTTATTAATAGTCTAATGCAAGAGCAGTGTGCTTTTGTGCTGTGGCATACCTTGTTAAAATGTTGCAAACTTTAAAGAATTTTTAAAGTAGTTGTAAGCTGACGGCCTTGGGTGGTCTACATAGCAATTTTTCAGAAACCTGTTTCACATTTGTTATGGTCTTAGAGACCTTACCATTCACTGTAGGAGTCAGTAATAGCCAAAAGATGAAAGAGATGTTTCTTATATTATGCTGGCCTAGGTACAATAATAGTTTCAATTGGTTTTTCTGAACCTTTAGAGTTATAAATATCTCTTAGACCACTGCACAGTTCCAGAATAAACAGTAGCTGACAAGAATTTTAGCAAGAAACGTTTGCCAATTGTTATAATCATTGCCAATTTATATTATTCCAATGCACAGACATTGTTTTTCCTCTCTCTTGATACTATGGACATCCAAAAGAAGCATAGACTACTTTATAGACACCGAAGGACAAACAGAAGTGTGCCAGTTGCTGAATTACTAGTATCCATCTTTTCATATACCATTTACCAATGTTTTCTGAAAGTACAGATGACTTTCCGTCCAAAAAACAAACCTTGATGGAAATTTGCATATGAAGATCTTGCCAGTCATCCGTTTGACACAGCAATTTCCTAGTCAGACCCCGGCTCTCAGATGTTCTGAGGATCACAAGATCCTTTAGAACAGGGTGGGATGGGTTTCAAGGCTTCAGATTTTATTGCGGCATAAAACCATAGAAGTCATAAAAAGGCCAACACAATTGCAGAATTGTACAATTACAAAATACAACTATGGGTTTCAAGGCAGTGTTACCATTAGAGGGATGGATTGACTAAAATTTGGGGAAGCACACCACAGTAGCCCAGTTTCCAGTGATTTCCTCTTCCTGTTGCAGTTTCCAGGATCTCATTATTTGATGTCCCTTTTAATACCAGGAACCATTTATGCTGTGAGGGGAAAGGAGGTTTAAAAAAAATCACTTCTGCAACCTTTCTTCTGCCCTATAAAGCTAAATTTTATGTCTTAAGGTAGCCATAGTAAGTGTGCATCTATCTTGATTTACCTTTAGGTAGAAAACCTCAGTAAAAAAGACAAATACAGTATGTAAATAAATCTTATTCACAGTATCATACAGTTGGCATAGTACTAACTAACCAATAAAGGTGAGATGTTCCTTCATCCCTGTAGCCTAGAGGCCTTGGGAATTACTTAGGGTGGGTGGGCAACTGTCAGCCCTCCAGATGTTTTAGACCACAACTCCCAGAATTCTGAGCCAAGATTGCCAGTGACAAAGTACGGTGGGAGTTGTGGTCCAAAACATCTGGAAGACTGATAGTTGCCCACCCCTAACTTTGGACCATCTTGATCTTGGCCTGCCTTTGAGTCAACATAGTGACTCTGAGTCTGGCCTGAAAGTGGTTTGGATCTACCCTAAATTTGCTTCTCTCCTTCTCCAGTCCCTTCTTGTTTTACTTTTTTGCTAGTGGATCCCAGCCAGAAAAGCAGTTGTGCCAGCAAATCCAGTTGTGTTGGACAATCTAAGTGCCAAAATCAGGGCATTTGGGCTAGCACAAGAGCTATTTACCCATTCTAAGCCTACTATATCTTTGAGTTTATGTTGTGCTGCCTCCTGTGTGCATTCACTTTTCTACATAAATGTGCCAAGAATTTTTCAGTCTGGTGCCCATAAATTGACATATATTGTTATGGCATAAATTTTCATGGACTTAATAAATCTGTTAGATGCCAGAAGTGCACTTATTGTTTGTTCTACAACAGACTCATGTGATTACCCACTAGGAAAAAATGTGGAAAAATTTGTAATTATCTGTGTATTTCATGTTTTCTTTTTGATCATTCTAAATTCAGCATCATCAGGATTAACTTGACTGTATGATTTATCTTTTTAAAATATCATGTGGTTGTGTAATCAGTGCACTGAAGGGGTAATAGGAATCCCAAGGGAGATAGTCTGCTCATTGGAGGTTCTCCCCAAGAATGCCCATGACTAAGCTTTCCACCAGAGCATTCTGTTGTCCTTTTGTTAATGTTCCATTCAAATCCTTTTGTTTCTTTAATCTTAATGTTGCCTCACAATTCTGCTTGTAAAATCATGTGGCTTTCATATACTGTTCTGTGCTTCCTTCGCTATTTCTGTTGATTTATCTATACCTCATATTTTTTTTCAGCAGACATGAAACTGCTTCCATAAAAATAACCTTTGAATGCTTGCTTTTCATCTACAAATATAAATTTATTTCTTATTATAAACATATTGCTGATTGTTTCTAACTTTAAACATGAACAACAAAGTTTAAGCTCTGCTCATTTACTTCTGTCCTCAGTATACAGATATAGTCACTAATATGCATTTTTAGATTTTAAACTATATTAAAATTAAGCAACTAGCTATAAAATAAAGAACTACAATTTTAAAACAATTTTAAAACTAAGCAACTAGACATTTAAAAAGAATAGCTGTAAATATAAAGCAAAGTGTTCTGCTTATATACCGCCCCATACCACTTCAGGTAGTCTGAGCGATTTACAGTTTAATTACACTATGCAAGCTACACATTGCCCTGCCAGCAAGCTGGGTACTGATATTAATGACCTCTTAAGGATGGAAGGCTTAGTCAACCATGGGCCTGCTGCCTGGGATTGAACCCCAGGTCATGAGCACAGTTTTAGCTGCAGTACAGGCATTTAACCACTGCACCATGACATTGTTGAATGATAGCCAAAATTGACATCCCCACCTGATGTGGTCCAGGTGACATCTCAATTACATACACCTCAATACCACAGATATATTCAGATTCCCACAAATTTGCTCTCCCATTTGCTCTAAACCTATTTCGGTTCATCATTCTTCAGCCTGCCTCCCATGGGGCAGCAGGACTTCTGGTGCCCAACATTTTAAAGAAAAAACGAAAGATTTTTGAGTGTGAATGGCCAGAATGAAGCTCTCCAGGATGCTTATGGGGGAACTTGCAGAGATGTAAATGTTACAGTTTTGGGGACTCTTGGTCCTTGCTGAGCTGCCTGTGAACCATGTATAAAAAGCAAGTAAACTGTAGCATTGACTGACTGATGAAACTCTAGTCTACAAAGGAGCTTTTCCAAGCTCTAATATTATATGTCTTTACTGCATTTCCCACTTTATTCTTTTTTTTTTTTTTTAGTATTTTTACCCCGTCTTTCTCCTTGGAAAGCTTGCCTGAAGAGAAGGGTCTTTGCCTGTTTCCAGAAAGACAGCATAGATGGGGCAGTCCTGGCCTCCACTGGGTGGGAGTCCTAGTCAAGAAGGCCCTTTCATGTGTTCCCACAAGATGTACCTGTGAATGAGGCCAGATGGAGAGAAAGGCCGCTCCTGATTATCTTAGCACCTGAGCCAGTTCATACTGTGAGATTTGATTTTTCTGGTAGCTAGGACCCAGGTTTTATAGTGCTTTGTATGTTAAAGTCAGCACTTTGAATCATGCCCAATAGCTGTGGTCTCCATAACCCACCCCAGTCAGCAATCTTGCTGCTGAATTTTGGACCCGTTGAAGTTTCCTGAGGCTTTTCATTGTCATAGGGCGGTTGGATTCTGTGACTCTTGAGGTTCTACTGTCCTGTCATCCTTTGGCTCTATGGCTTTCTAGACACTTCCATTCCATTTTATCTCCTAAAGGCATCTGGGAACTTACCTAGGAGTTTAGGTAGAAAAAAGTGACAAAAACAAAAGGGAGGAATATAAGTTACCAGAAGCTTCTGTTTGTTTTTGTTCAGATTGACCTCATGGTTATTGTGAATGTTGAATTTCTCAAAAAAAATTCCAAACAATAAGGTTGATAATTTCCTTTTCAAACAACTAATTCTTCCTATACAGTGGTACCTTGTATAAAGGAATTAATTCGTTCCAAATGAAATTATGTTAAGCAAATTTTACTTTATACAAATTCCCATAGGAATGCATTGAAAATGGAGTAATCCCATTTTATGTTGTACAGATTCGCCCCATAGGTGATTTATGTTAAGCAAATTTCCCCTATCTCTGGAATTTTTTATGTTGTACAGATTTTATGTTATACAAACTGTTTGTTATACGACCATCAGGGATTAGCTTATTAGGGTATTATTTGTTTGTTTGTTGGGGGGGGTTTAAAACTCCAAATCCCAAAATTCTCCCATAAATCCACTGGAGGGAGGTAGTTTTTAAGAGGTACCCTCCTATAGAGTATAAAGGGAAACAAGACTACCACCTCCAGGAAACATTCAGGTAGAGAATAAGGCCTGGAAGAAGTGAATGAAATGAAATTGTCCGTGGGCGAGTTTTGATACACTGTAACTTTTAGAATTCTGCCTGAGGAATTCTTAGAGAATTCTGGAGTCCAGAAATAAAGCAAACAACAGTAGCAGCAAAACAAAAAAAAAAAAAAACCATATCCCATTTTGCTATACTGATATCCCCCAATCATGGTTATTAATATGAATGATAGTCTGATAATAAAGACTGGAGCATACTGTTGGGAAAATAAAGCAATATTTATTTATTTATTTATTTATTTATTTATTTATTTATTTATTTATTTATTTATTTTATGAGCTTATATACCGCCCGTCTTCCAAAATGGAACTCCGGGTGGTTTACAAAAAAACAAAACAGCAAACAAATAAGTACAACATTGTCATGAAATAATAAAATCAGTTTAAAATACATAATAAAAAACAGCATGGAACAAATGGCGGAAAGAAGAAAGAAATTAACAGTCACTGAACGCCTCCAAGAAAAGCAAGGTCTTTAATGCTGTTTTGAAGGCTGGCAGGGACTGTGCAAGGCACAACTCGCTCGGGAGATGATTCCATAGTGTAGGGCCAGCCACAGAGAAGGCTCGGCCACGAGTAGACGTTTTTTGAGCCTCCCTGGGTGTGGCCACCCGCAGTGAGTGCGTCCGCGACACTCTAGTTGTTCGGGCTGAAGTTGACCGCTGGGAGATTCACTCTGCCAGGTAATCAGGTCCCAGGCCATGGAGGATTTTATAAATTAAAACCAAGACCTTGAATCTAATTCGGGATGCAACGGGCAACCAATGCCGGCGAGCCAGTACTGGGGTGATGTGGTCATGTCGACGCACACCCGCCACCAGTCTGGCTGCCACATTTTGTTGAAGTCGCCAAACAAGAGTCAAGGCAACCCCATGTAGAGAGCGTTGCAGTAATCTATTCTCGAGATCACCAGCGCTTGCACAACAGTTCTCAAGGAGTCCCCGTCAAGGTATGGACGAATCTGGGCAATCTGTTGAAGATGGAAAAAAGCAGTCCTGGACACGGCGGCCACCTGGGCCTCCATAGTAAGAGCTGCGTCCAGGACCACGCCCAGATTCCAGACACTGTCCACCAGCTGGAGGGAAACACCCTCCAGACTGGGGAGAGGGCCTCCATAGCTGGAAGGGGAAATCCCAAAGAACATAACCTCGGTCTTCTCGGGGTTGAGTTTGAGTCTGTTTGTCTTGGTCCATGCCATGAGTGCATCCAGGCACTGGTCGAGGGTCTGTCTGGACAGCCTCAACTGCAGAGGTGCTTAATTTATGCAAAATGGAATGTGCTTAATTTATGTAAAATGAAATCATTCATTTTAATTTACAGATTTGCATTATGTTCACATATGGACTGGTAATAAAAAGTTGCCTAATATGCAGATTAAGAAATTTGGAATTGGAAAACTAAAATATGGCAACTCTAATATCACATTGCCAACATCTAAGGCAAAGTTTTAGAGAGTTAGGAAGCTTTCTCTGTTATACTCATCACTTTTATTACAAATCTGTTTTTGGAAATAGAAAGTCTTCATGGTTTCCTGTTTACGTAGAGGTGAAAAATAAATTTCCTGAACTAGAACCTTTGGATTATTCTTGCTTTCATTTTTTTCACCCTTTGATCCCCCTGGCCTTGATTATGGTGTTTCAAAATTAGGATAATTTACCTTAGAGCACTGATGGCCAGAGTATTTTAGTACTTAAGCGCATCTTTACCCTCTCGGCAGCTGCAGCTATTTTTCGCCCTCATTCCCCTGCCCCTCCTTCACACACGTTCTTTGTAAAGTGACCATATGTTCAGATTTGTTTTGGCCTAAAATGAGGTTACTGCCCTTTTAAAAATACAGCTTTAGTTATAGGTCCATCTGTCCATTTTTTGCAGTAAAGGTCGAGAATGGATTAGAGTGTTTAGGCAATATTGGGCAATGGCCTTTCTACTTGAAATGTCATGTAATAATGCTCTTGATGTCAGGGCAACAGTGGCTTTGCAAGGGAAGAAGAAAGTGCTGCCCAAGGCTGTATCTTCAAGAATATTTGAATAAGCAATAAATGCCTGTTCTTTCAGAGAAGGGTGCAGATGTGTTATGACTTTGGATGAAACTTTTTCTTTCTTTCTGGAACATGCAGGAAAATATAGTAACAATACCAAATATGGTAACATTATGAGTGTTATTACCTGGATTTTTAGGCTTTTTAGCTCTTTTTTTAGCATTGAGCCAAAAATGAAAGTAAAATAATAATTTTAAGACATTGTCATTAGATATTAGATAGGTATTATATTCTGGATCTCTTAAAATTGATATGACAGTTTATATCAGATCTGTTTAAGTACTGCTAATTAAGTAGATTAGTTACTGCATCAACATATGGAAGATAGTGTTTTTAAACTACCTTGTCCAGTAATTGTGATGCACTGTGATCATTTCAAATACTGTATATTTTACTGGTTCTTCATACAAACAGTCTCTTCATTTGTTCATTTCAGGAAGCAGTTTCACAACATCATCTGGAATATATGCTGGAAATAATTCACTTACAAATTCTAGTGGATTTAATAGTTCACAGCAGGTAAATACATACATATATATAAATCAAATGAGACAAGTTCCAAAGTTATATTTTGAAAAATACATTGTAAAGGAAATGTTTCATCCTAAATTTAAATATTGAGTTTGTTCAATAATTTCAGAGCTATTTTGAAGTTTATTTAACCACACACTTTATTACCCATCCCCCTTCCTTTTAAGTTATTATCATTCACATTTATTGTTTAAAATTCAATTTCTTTATACAAAACTAGTTCTAAAGTTTTTATTTTGTGTTACATTTGATGTTATTTTATGTCATAACGGAAGACATTAGAGGAGTTGAGGCAAATGTTTATACTAGCACTTTGAAGGTTATACTAAAAAGTAGCAAGTTGATGAGAATGTCTAATACAGCTTCCCCCCCCCCCCCCCGACTCTTGTTAGGAATATCCATCTTATCCCAGCTTTGGCCAAGGTCAATATGCACAGTATTATAACAGTTCTCCATATCCCTCGCATTATATGACAAGCAGCAACACCAGTCCAACAACACCTTCCTCCAATGCAACATACCAGCTTCAAGAGCCACCATCTGGCATCACAAGTCAAGCAGTTACAGATCCTACAGCAGGTAATTGCTCAGATTTTATTGTCCCTATAGGCCACATTTTTAGTACTTGAAAGGAATTTTTAGAAGAATCCTAATTTATGGTACAATTTGCACAGTATTGAGAAAGTGTAGGTTTCTGTTTGGTGGGGGGCGGAGGTTGAACAGAATAACAGTGTTTTTTTAAAGCATGCATTTGCAGTAACTGCCACATAAAATATTTTCTGAACAGCAATACTGAAAATAAAAATACTAGATACACAATGTATAATCGTGACATAGATTTTGATGAAGTTATCTTACTTTCCTTTTTATAGTAGTTTCTGAACCAATATAGCAGTTTTTTTACTCATTTTCCTGTGCACTACAGTGAAATACAAACTCAAAGGAAATGTGGGCTTTAGTGAGATTTGAATGAGCAGAAACTTCTTTTATCGAAACAAACACCCTTGTTTTAGCCCATCAGATCTCAAGAGTACTCCCCAGATCTCAGTAGAAATCCACAGACTATTGTGCTAGTGCAAAGTTAGATCAGGATAGTCCTACATTACTGCCAAAAACCCTAGACTGGGAAAAATTGGGATTCAGCACTGCCCCAACTGGCTTAGTGTCAGATCAGCTTTCAGCAATTTTGAATGTTTATCATTTCATCCTAAGCCAGGTAAGACTTTCTTGATACTTGATTCTGGATAGAGCTGCATAGAATTGCACTGTAAAGTTTGATGGAGAGTTGAATTCCCCATCTATGGTAATGGAAAAAAAAAGGGCTATTAACTTCTGTCCAACACTAATAGAAAATTAGTGAATGAAAATATACGTAAATGCACATGTCCATACACAAATGCACAGAGAGGGGGGAGAGAGAGAGGGAGAGAGAGATGAATAGCTTAGGGACATTTCCCACTGTGCCGTATAAGAAAAAGAGTCAGCCTCTGTAGTCCTCAGTCCAAGAGCACCTCCACAAGAAAGAAATCACGATTTCCATCACTTTCCCCCCATTCAATTGAGTCCCTTGTAGAAGGTGTTCCATGTAGTCAGAAAATACTTCCTGTGGGTACCCATGGGACAAGATCAGCCTAAGATTAATGTGTATGTTGATAGGAATATCTTAGTTTTAGAAGATGCAGGAGCAAAATGAAAGGATCATAGACATTCTTAGGAATTATGACCAAGTCTCAGGATTTATGATCAACTATGCAGAATTAGAATGGCTAGTTTTAATTTAGCCCCAGAACCAATTAAGTATATTAAAACAAGTTGTTAATTCCACTAAGGCTTTCCAGTCAAATGCACACAGACCTTGATTAATCCAAGCTTGCTGGCTAGATAGCTCAGTGGTTTAGTTATGTGGCTGTGGAGCCAGAGATTGGACGTTTCAATTCCCCACTGTGCCTCTTCTAAGTAGAGCCAGCCTTGGGCTAGCTGAACAGTCCCAAGGCACCCCTAGAAGAATGAATTGTTAAACCGCTTCTGATTATTCTCCACCTGAAAAACCAAGGGGGGGG
This sequence comes from Phrynocephalus guinanensis, assembly GCA_037367245.1. Lineage (NCBI taxonomy): Eukaryota > Metazoa > Chordata > Lepidosauria > Squamata > Agamidae > Phrynocephalus > Phrynocephalus guinanensis. The sequence goes on from CM074739.1 coordinate 43,261,647, forward strand.
GGAATCAGAATTGACTTGATTTTTCAATTACTGTATAGTGACCATATAGCTAGGCTGCAGAAAAAACAATATGGACAAGACTGAAATTCCTGTGGTCAGAAAGACAATTGATAACTAAGATGAAAGTACTGCTGTGTATCTGGTGTATGTCTTACCAGAATGAGAACATGAATCAATAACATTCACAGGCAATCTTTGGGGACCCTTAGTTCTAATTGGCCGTGGGAGAAGAAAAAAGTTATCAGTTTGTTTTCTTGATTCTTTAAATTCAGTGCAGTGAGGTGTGCTTACAGTGTAGTATGCTGCAGAACACTATATTTAGAGATATGAGTATGACACATTGTTTTCATTTATAGATAAGAATATACAGTAGTACCTCCTAAGATTAATGCCCCTTAATACGAAAAACCTGTAAGATGAATGAAATTTCCGGGAATAGGAAATCCTCGTAAGACGAATTTTTCTTATGGGATGCCTCGCAAGATGAATTCAATGCATTCCTATGGGAACTGCGTTAAACCGCATTTCGCACAAAAAGAGACCTTGTATTTATTTCCTTGAAAGGTCGCACTGCATGGGTTAGCCAACTTCCCAAATCTACTGGGGATTTTGTGCAATTTACATTCATTTCAATTTAATTTTCACCCTGAAAATTAAAGCTGCAGTTTGTGCCATCATTTTCAAATACAGTGGACCCTTGTATAACAAACAGCTTGTATAACATAAAATTTGTACAACATAAAAATTCCGGAGATAGGGGAAATTTGCTTAACATAATCACCTATGGGAAAAAATCCGTACAACATAAAAATGGGATTAGTCCGTTTTCAATGCATTCCTATGGGAATTTGTATAAAGGAAAATTTGCTTAACATAATTTTATTTGGAACGAATTAATTCCTTTATACAAGGTACCATTGTAAACTTTTTATAACAATCCAGTGTAATTGTTATTGATATACACTGGTACCCCGACTTAAGAGCAGCTCGACTTAAGAGCAATCTGACATAAGAGCAGAAAACTGTTGGCATTTTAACTGCCGCCTTACAAATTTTAGATATGGTCTGCTCAACTTACAAATATACTTTAAAATTTTTTAACTTTTTTAAAAAAAAATTTAGATAGGTACCCTGACTTAAGAGTAGTTTGACTTAAGAGCATGCATTTGGAATGGATTAAATTCATAAGTCGAGGTACCACTGTAATAAGGAAATATTTTATGAATATTTTTACCTCTAATATTTAAACAGTAATTGTTATTTTTTCTTATTTTAGAGTTTATTTCTGTGATCCTAGTTTGATTATCTTTATATTTTGTATACTGATAAACCTGAATCAGTATACTACTCCATACCCCATCTTTACATAATACATTTGCATAATCACTCTATCCAATTAAATTTTACAGTCATCTCAAGTTACCTGAATATTATCAGATACTTATATTGTTTATACTTTATACTAGAAATGTTTCATATTATAAACTCTTTTGAAATAACCTTTCTTCTTAACTTGACTGATGGCTCTGTAAAGCAATCTTCCTTAAGCTAGTGTCCATCATATGATTTGGACTACAGCTTCCATAAACACATCTAGGATTAGAAAACATCTGGTTAGGGAAGCTACTTGAGAACAACAGTAGATATGTACTACATGCTTGTAGTCTTGATTTCTCAGAAATCATTGCGAAAAAGAAAAAGGACCTATTTCATTCAAGTTCAGAAGGAGACTCTAACCTCAGAAGAGGACATCTGATTTTAAATCCATGGCCTTCATCCTTCCAAATCAGTTCTGATCTTCCAGTGGGTGGGCAGGGCACCACTACCTAAGAGTGGAGAAACTTGTAGATCAAAACTCCTCAGATTTCATTCATATCCCTAGCATAGGGAAACAATTAACCCTGATCGGGAGCTGCATAAAGGATTTCCTTCCCGCAATAACCAAATGAGGGGAAAAGTAAATTGAAGAGAAAGAGAAAAGCATTATTCTTTCCACAGATCTGCCCTCCAGGTATGAACTGCTCTAGCGCCTAAGCTCTTCTAGAAAATCCTTAGGACTGACTTCTTTGTCAGATATTCTTTCCATGTATTTTTTTGGAAGGATCTTAATATTGCTAAATTAGAAATGGGTACATTAAATTAGTGTTTTTAATAGTTGTCTTTAGTATCATCTTTTCAGTATTTTCTTTTAATGATGTAAATCACCTTGGGCCCTGTTTAAGGAAAAATGTGGGATAAAATGTTTTAAGTAAATAAATATATGAGAGATCACTTATTTTCAATGCAGATTTATTTACAAATTCAGTTAATAGTCACTAGGCAATATTGTAAATGTCTGAAGCTGCTTGGATGAGTAGCAACATTTCAAACTCACAAGAAAAGAAGTCTGGTTGCCATGACTCATCTTCCCAATAAGCTCGCCTGGATGACTGAGAATCTTCATAAAGATCATAAATGCTAAGTACTGTAATAATATCTGTGTGCTGTCCAATCAATTTCAACATATAGTGATCTTTTCCGGAGTATTCTAAGTAGAGAATTTACAGAAGTATTTTATTATATTCTTCTTCTGGGGGTGCCCTGAGGTTGTGCTGCTTACCCAAGGGCACAAAGGCTGGCTATTTTCCTGGGAGGTATAGCAGGGAATTAAACTCCCAACCTCTGGCTCTATAGCCAGATACCTAAACAAACCACTGGGCTTTCCAGATGGCTAAATACTAAGTACCGGGATTAATTAATGAGAATATATGAAAATGGTATGGTAAAGCTCCGTTTAGCATATATATTCGGGCTTGGTTTTCTACAGTGAACTTTTGTGTACAAGTTAAGACTCCTTTTCAGTGCAGACAATGCAATGAAATGGTACAGTAACCCCCTGCCAATCGCGGGGGTTAGGGGCCCACCCCACCCACGATCCATGAAAATCCGCAATATGCGGAAGCGGGTGGGGGGGCTGGGGGAGAGGGGGGCAATCCGATCACCCCTTGCCGCCGCCCCTGCATGGCTGCGAGGCCCTCCGTAGTCACCCGGGACCGCTGCAGGGAGGGACACTGTCCGTCCCCACAGCCGTTCCGGGCGGCTCCGAGGCCCTCCATAGTCACCCGGGACCACTGTGGGGAGGGACGCCGTCCATCCCCGCAGTGGTCCCACGCGGCTGTGAATCCCTCCGCAGTCACCCGGGGCGGCTGCTGTGAGGTCCTGCCCGAAGGGGTGGGTGAGCCGCGCATCTGGGTGGGAGGGCCACTGGCAGTGATCGGATCGCTCCTGGCGGCACCCCCGCCCACCTCTGCGGCCTCCCAGAAGGGGCGGGGGGCGAGCCGGGTGGGAGGGCCGCAGAGAGCGATTGGATCGATTCCGGTGCCCCCCCGCCCGGCTCAGCGGCCTCCCAGAAGGGGCGGGGGGCACGGAGGGCGATTGGATCGCTCCCCAACACCCCCCACGCGGCTTTGAGGCCTCCCAGAGGGGCCTGGGGGACGAGAGCGATCCGCCCGAGGCTTCTCCGGGGTGCGTGAGAGGGCCACGCGGAGCAACCCGGCCGCCCGCCGCCCCCCCGGTTCTGGTACAGCGGTCCCACGATGTAGTGGGACCACAATGCTGGAACCGCGAAATGGTGGGGCGTTACTGTAAAAGAACATATGTCAAGATGTCTTGACAAAGGTGCCATCTCAGCGCCTTTTGCAAAGCTATGGAATTTTTTTTTAACCCAGTATAGGTGGCAATTTCTATATTGTCATTTGGTTCTGTGGTATTTAGCCAAAAGACCTTGCTGTTTAGGTAGCCTTTTATTTTATAAGCTTACTGAATGTTTTTCCTACTGTATCTGCTTATCATAGTAGTGACCAGAATTGTGCTTTAGGTTTATGCTAGGCTACGTGTAATGGCTTAAATTATGGCAGCACATTAAGGAGTTGTTGGTTATATTCCTCACTGAGCCACCCATGTGAACAACCATTTGTTAGTTAGCAGAAGTTCACTGCCAGAATTTACATTAGTATACTTATGTAGTTTAAAAGATTCTAGCCATTCTGGAAATTGAGTCATGGCAAGTGGATTTCTTTTCTTGAGAGGTTGAAATGTTTTGCTGCTCATCCAAACAGCTTTGTCAGTCAGGGGAAAGCTAGCTGCAAGTCCTCCACTTTGTAGTTCCCTTTGACTGTTTTATGACAAAGTGAACACCCATAAAGTATGAATCATTAGCCATGGCCTTGCTGGTGGAGGTATGAAGTATTTTTGATTTGTCTAGGGCAGGGGTGCCCAAACTTTTTGTAAGGAGGGCCAGATTTGGTGGCTGAGAATGTGTCAGAGGCCGGTTGCTCCCCGACCCTGCCACCCCATTGCAAGCCCAACCCACTGACCCATAAGCTCCACCCACTGACCCCTTGCAACCCCACCCGCAGGAAGAAAGGCGGGGACCAAGGGAGGGAGGGAGGGAGGTGGAAACCAAGAGAGGAAGGAAGGAAGGTGGGCAACAAGGAAGGAAGGGAGGGAGGAAGGAAGGAAGGAAGGAAGGTGGGGACCAATGGAGGGAGGAAAGAAGGACGGTGGGGACCAAAGGAAGCACAGGGAGCCACGGCCACAGGTCGCCCCTTGGAAGAGGCGATCTGTGCGACCTTGCACCCCCAAGCTCCCCAGCGGTGGCGACGGCTCGCCTGTCAGCCCACCTCAAAGCTCCTTGGCAGTGGCAGAGGCCCGCTGGCCTGCCCACCCCCACACATTCCCCTGCGGTGCCGGTGGCGGCAGACCGCCCGTCCGCCCAGCCGCCAAGCTTCCCAATGGTGTCAGTGTTGGCAGAAGATTTTTTTTTCAAAAAAAAAAGGGGTGAAGGAGGGGGAGGGAGGGGTGGGCCAGCCAGCCGCAGGCCACTCAGAATGGCCTTACTGGCCGGATTTGGCCCCCGGGCTGAACTTTGGGCAGGCCTGGTCTAGGGATTGTTGGAATCAATCATCAACACAAAGGGCCTGGCACCAAAACACAAAAGGAGCAATATAGTATACGTGGCCCAATGCAGTGAGGAGTGTGCAGACCTCTACACTGGAAAAACTAAACAACATTAAACAGGAGGATGACCCCAAGATTTTTTGGGGGGGGGGGGCAACAGCTCAGGACCAGAAACAGTACACCTCTACTTGAAGGACAAAGGGCACTCATTCAAAGATGAAGATGTACACATATTAGACAGAGAAGATAGGTGGTTTGAGAGAGGAGTCAGGGAAGCCATTCATGTGAGCATTGAAAGCCCCTCTCTCAACAGAGGTGGGGGGCTCAGGCACAGTTGATCTGCTACTTATCAGGCAGTGATTTCAACAGTCCCCAGCCAAAGAAAAAAATACTTCACACCTCCACCAGCAAGGTTATGGCTAACGACTCATACAGTGGTCCCCGCCCATTCGTGGTTCATATACTGCGGTCCCGCTATATCGCAGGACCACAGTATATGAAAAAAACAACCCTTGGGGTAAGGGGGGAAAGGCCTGTGGTAAGGGGAGGAGGGCCTGTTGGAGGCCTTGGAAATTACTTCCAGTTCACAGGGAGGCCCTTTTGGGGCCTCCAAAAGACCCAGAAAGGCCCTCGCAGGCCTACTCGGGGCAGCACCAAGCTGAGGGTAAGTACAAGAGCCCCCAGCTTGGCGTCCCAGGCCCAACCCAACCTGCATCTGCATATCACGGATTTTCAATTATTGCAAGTCCCTAACCCCCATGATAGTTGGTGGGTCACTGTACTTTATGGAAGTTCGGAAAGTTGTAAAGGTGGGACTTTCATGCACCTTAGGCCATTGTCTACCTAATGAGCCTATGGAGACTACTGTCTACTTAACAAGCCCATTCAGGCCATTGTCCATCTTATGAGCCTATTTTTATACCAGGGTGACATGAGGTCAAAGTGAACTATAAAATGGAGGACTCACAACTAGCCTTCCTCTGACTGATGGAGCTGTTTAGATGAGCAGCAAAACATTTCAATCTCTCAAGAAAAACAGTTCAGAGAAGTCAACGTCCAGGTAAACTCACCTGGATGACTGAGAATCTTCACAGACATATTTTAGCCATTGTTTTATCATTTGATTAGCTTTAATTGTCATTTACTGACCTGAGTGATGTAGAGGCAAGAGAAGGGATACAAGTTCTTGTATACACAAAATAAATATTATTACTGTAAAAAATAAAGACCTGGGAGGAAATTGAATTTGTAATTGTGTAGTGTTCAAAGGAGAATAAAAGGTTCTGTGGAAAAAAATCTTTCTTTCTGAGGGACAATCTTTAGTGTTTCCAATATCCCTGATATTGCTAGTATTTCAAAGGTAAGTTGAGTGAATCAGCCTTCCTGCACCCTTTCCCCAATCAGCCATATAGTATGTGGTAAGATATAGGCAGACGTTCAGGACATAGTGCATACAAAGACATATCCACATATAAAAATATTGCTTGCTCTTTGTGCTCTCTGTGAACCACACAAAATCATCTTGTGGTAGCACCATATTTCCTCTGGTATCTTCTAGAATATCATTCTCCTAGCCATGCCCTATGGACTCTGAAGTTCATCTGCTGTACCTGCAGCACTGGAAGGAGTTGTCCAGGATATTCTTAGAGTACTATTCCAAATTCAAGTGGCTTGTCCTTCTATTTTATTTTTTTCTGTTGTTCCATTGTTATATTTTATTCTTTAGGTGACAGTATGTTTTCCTTGCATATAGTTTCTGGCTTCTGCACCCTTTTTCAAAAACAATAAAGTCTTCAGATTTGAAAAGTAAGCTAAATTTAATTCTCTTTGGCCATTTGGAAAATTCTAAGTCACATCACCGTGGTTCGTCTACTTGTTGACTATGGTTTTCATTCTTCCAGCCATCTTTTTCAAAGACATATGCTTCCATGTGATTGAGGACCAGTGTATTGTTGTTATCTTTGTTCTGTGCATGGTGCTTTGATTCTTCAGTTCAAATATGGCATCAACATCACTCACAGCATTTGTTAATTTTAATGTGATTCCGTAAATCCTGGTGGTTGATTCATTATGATTATTAAATCAATCCGAGTTCAGAGCAGCTTACATGAGACATGTGATCTAGGACAATTTTAGACAACAAACACCAGTAACCTTCAAGCTGCCATGACCAATGTCCAGAGTAAGTACAGTCACTTCTTTGATGAGTTCGGAAGTGTACTGTTTGGACTGTCAGATTTGACCAGAGTTGTACCAGGAAGAGTACCACTCTCATGCCAATATACTGGAGATCTTCACAGCCTCAAAGGGCTACAGGCCTTCAACCTTTTTTGTTTTGTTTTGTTTTGAGATTGGTGGTCCAGGCAATTCAACTACCGTGTATTACATAATCAAACAAGACTGTACTCAGTTCTCTGAGGCATGCCTTCCTCTGTTGATGGTCAGATGAGTTATTCGGTGTGCACAAGTCCTGAAAAAACTCAGAAAGGAATTTGTAGGACTTTCAATTCTATGTATTCTTTGTGGACTCCATCAACCTTGGTTTACCATAGCACTTCAACTTTTTCTTAGGAGAACTTGGTTTTAGCCCGATCTGCTAACATAGGGTAGAGGATGTATGTGGCATCCATACTGGCAGTCTACACTGGCAATGATAGTTTGACAGATATATCATTCCTTTGTTCCTTTTTTTTTCCTGGGGGCTTTGTTCCCAGTCTTAAAATGGAATGTTGTTTGTGGGCAACATTTTTCTTAGCTTTATCTTTGATCACAAGAGAAAAGAATCAAAGAGAAAATAAACATTAAATGCTTGTCTTGAAATGGTTCCTGTTCCATCATTTCTTTGGAGAATTTTCTCCAATCTTCAGATATGTCTTCTTCAGAGATGGAGGATTTTTGAGTTTGAGTCATCTTAGCTATTTCTGTTTGAGCTGGGAAGAATTGTAACTTCCTGGCATTAATGCATAGCAATATCTCTGGATAAATATTGTAATGTATTACTACAAGATAACTTGTAAGACTTCATATTGCCATTTCAGTGCACTGTAGTGACCTAATAACACTTAAAATACTATAAATAAAATATTGGCAAATTTATTTTCTGCAGCAGAATACAGTACAATCCACAGCCCAGCTACGCCCATTAAAGATTCAGATGCAGACAGGTTACGCCGCAGCTCAGATGGCAAATCACGTGGCCGAGGCAGAAGAAATAATAATCCTTCACCCCCACCTGACTCTGACCTAGAGGTATTCAAGATGAAGTATTTGCAATTGCATGCTTGCATGATTCCTTTGCTATCTCCAAAAAGCGGGTGGGTGGTTGCATTATAGCCAGCCACCTCTTTATAAAATAATGCTTGCCCTATATATGAGAGGTGCCCTTCTATTAGCAAGTAATCTTGGAGATGGAGAGTAGCACATCATCACTTGTTTGGAACAGAACCAAATAATAATGGGGTTGGAAGTACCAAATCATAACTAATATAAACTGACATAAAAGTTCTGGGGCCATGTGTTATTTCACACTAAGCAGTTAGTATTTATTTTTATTAATGTCAAAAAGAGCAGTACTGTGCAGAAAATCTGAAATGTTAAAGACGGATTCAAGAGGTGAAATGGTCAAGTACACTGCTTTTTGCTTAAAAATACTAGAAAATAAAATTGATATCAACCTGTACTTCCAAGACCTTCAAATGTGCCTTCTTCTGTTCTCCTTCTCTCGTTTTTGACTTTTACTTAGACTCCCATTTGTAGTTGTATAATTCATATAAATGTGCCTGTATTGGATCTTGTAGAATGAAAGTACAGGTTTATTGAGACTGCACAACTATCTCTTACCAGTTTACATTGAAATTAGTAAAAAATGTAGTGTTGTGATGTATTATTATGCTGATTATGAACACTGACATACAGACTGACATTGTAGTGAAATGCTTGATTTTCTCTAAAATAGTAAGAAAAGAAATATTTAATGTCATTCAACATGCAGAATTATTTCCTTGCACATGCCTCTGTTGATCAAGAGCTTTTTTGCTCTTTTACTTGACAGCTTCATAGAGGGACCCATTGTTTTGATTATCTTTTTCCAGAGAGTATTCATTTGGGATTTGGATGAAACCATCATCATTTTCCATTCATTACTTACAGGATCCTATGCAAACAGATATGGGAGAGTAAGTACCATAACACTATATAATAGCTCTTCTAGATTGAAGTGTGATATAATTTGGATGTTCAATGTAATATTGTCAGTTTTAAATGTGTGCTGCTGCATTTGTGTGGCCGGTGCAGTATGGGGATACTCTGATACTTCTGAGCTTTAGGGCAGTCTCTATTGTGGCGTTGGGTTACCCGTGGCTTATTCACTGTTTGTGCTATAGTCACTCACTCAGAGGTGGCCCAAGATTTCTTCTGTGGCAACCATGGATTTGTTTTTGCTATTCTATATGTATGACAGGATATATTCTAGATTAGTATTTTCTTCTGCTTGTGTTGGATCTGAAAGTGGACAAGTTATGTATGCCTTCATTGCCATATCCGGTTAGGTTTAGACTGGCAGTGTGAAACTCTGAAAGAGGAGCAGACCAAATGCATGACAGATCTGAATGGTTTACTGAATGCATTTGGGGAGTTTCCTACCTAGGCCTTTGCTGATGCTATTGAAGTTGTAACTGATCTGTGGAATGCTGAAATAACCAGGGTAGTTGCTATGTTGCTCCTAAGCTCCCCTTCCACACTTGTAGAGTTGGATCATCTTCTTGATTTGGCTGGAAGTGGCTGCAGTAGTATTGCAGGACAACTCAGATTGAATCAAGGTGTAAACTGGCTAACTCATCTCAAAAGATGAACTGCAGTGACAAGAGCAATAAGAAAGATATGCTTCTCTCCATTCTATTTACAGAAACATATGCACTGTTTTTCTAAACTGCGCCAAGGGTGCCTTGACCAAGGCACCAGAGAGTGGATGCCAGAGTAGTCTGTCCATTACCATGACTAGTTGTCTGTGCTTTGCAGGCAAAATCCATTGGATTCCCATTGACTTCTATATTGAATCAGATTTGATTGAGTTAGCTTCATAAACACATTTTTGGTTAGCTGGCATTCTTTACAGACTGTAGATGTTGAGGATTTGGACAAAGCATTTAGAATGGACAGGTCACCATATGGTTAGCTTTAGACTAGCAGCTGGCATGATCCTTTGCAGGGGTGACAAACCTTTCCTCTCCTCTGGTTTGTGAGAACTGCCACATGCTTATGTGATTGTGACCTTTCTGTTTAATGAAATCTGCCAAAGTGGAACTAATGTCACACTTAAGGGAGATGCTTAATGCTTTCTTGAACCTTCTGTGCTAAGGAAGACATTATATACATATTTTAGAGTATTTTTACCCCACCTTTCTCCTTGGAAAACTCCCTATTAACAGCTCATACACTTCATTATATTCCTATTTCCATGCTTATTTGCTTTTTAATTGTTTTGTTTTCATGTTTGATTTTCATGAACCTGTAGATAAACTTTGTCTTTACTGGTTTTTATGTTTTATGATGATTGTACGCCATCTGAAGCACTGCCTAATAGTGGAAAGGCAATGTAGAAATGCACTAAGTAGTAATATAATAGCATGGATGTATGTAAGGTGAATCAAGTCAGGCTCTCTAACTGGAACCTTTTTAATGTCAGCTGCATCAAAGATATATTTTAAGTTGAGCAGTAGTACCGAGTGGGTGAAAAAATATTGGTTATATTCATTAGAATGAATGCATTAACTTTGTTGTTTCTATCAGCAGCCCTTACATGCACATTAACTGAGCTTGATAGAAAAAACAAAAATACCACCATTTGTTGCATATTTTTAGCCTTCCAAAATACTGTAGTTCTAAAGTTCCTGACAAAACAAAATTAATTGTTCTCTTACTGCTGGTCAGATAACTAAAATATGGCATATGGGTTATGTTCAGTGTTGTCTATCTATTAACAAACAGCATCCACTAGTGAAAGAAATTTTCATTTTTTTCTGCCCCTAAGTTCTGTAAAAGATGTGGGGAGTTCTTAAGAAAAGGGAGGGGGATAGGTAAAAGTTACAGGAAGAGGAGAAGCAAAACTTGGAACTCTGTTCATATAACTTAGATTATCATTTAATAAAAGCAATTGATATTAGAAAAACTAGATAAGGAATAGCTGTCTGGAAAGATCAGCAGTTTAGGTATCTGGCTCTGGAGCTAGAGGTTGGAATTCCCCACTGTGCCTCCTGTGTGTAGAGCCAGCCTGTGTAGTTATTGGCCACTTTCGAAGTCAAAGGGCGCCCTCCAAAGAAGGGGATGGTAAACCATTTCGGAGTATTCGCTGTCCAGAAAACTCTGAAAAGGGTCACCATAAGTCAGAACTGAGGGGCTTTTCACATGACCCCTAAAATCCATGGCAAATGGCTCCCAGATCCAGAGATTAAAATTGTTTCCCCACCAGCTCCGGAGTTTACAAAAAATGAAGTGCGACCACGCCCACCTAAGCGCATCCCAGCACACTTTTCAAGTACCTGCTCTTGAAAAATTCCTGATGCGGATGTAACGTAGTGAGTGCTGGGCTCTCCTTGCTTCTGTTTGTTGTTGTTTTGCCCCCCGCCCCTTTAAGAGATACTGGAATGCTGCCGGAGCAGAGTGAGACGGCAGAACGGAAGTGAGCCGGTATTCTTTTCTTCCTTTTTTTCTCCCTCCCCTCACGCAGACAGCAGCCAGGAGTGCGGAGGGGGTGGGAACACAGGAACAGCGACAAACCCCCAAGATCTCTGGTCCGAATTTAAGTGGCCAGCGGATCTTAGGGGTCGTGTGAAAAGGCTCTGACTTGACAGCATGCTATCATGGTCATCATTATCGTCATCTAAGAGAAAGTCATGAGATTTACACATTATGTTAATAATGGTCTCTCAGACAAATGAGAAAATTGTAGCATTTTCTCTGTAACCCAATGGCTTCTCTTAGTGTTGAATGCTGACAAAAAGCATTTCCCCCTATATTAGTAATATTACATTGGGATAAAAAGAGCCAATATGGTGTAGTAAATGGAGTGAGAGGCTAGGATTCAAGAGTCCAGGATTCAGATCCCCACTCAGTAATGGAAACCCCCTGGGGAAGCGACTGCAGTTAACTGCTGTCTCGAACATCTCACATACCTAGAAACCCCTGTTCAGGTTGCCGTAACTCAGAAATAACTTGACAGCACATAACAACACCTTCAATAAAGATGTCTGTAGCTCAAGCAAGAAATGACTAGCAGCTGTGTAGATAATTGTGCTAAACAGTAAAGTGCAGAAGAGCTGGATCTATTCTTTGAACATCTGTACATTTGTAGCTATTATTTCACCACATACAGTTCGCAGCTGGTAAGCATCACAAGGTGGTCACTGCCAGCTGGCTTCAAGGTGGAACAATCTGCATAATAGGAAGAGGCAGAGAAAAGTGGTAACAGTAAAATGATTCCGACATAGCATAAAACTATGGTTTGGAGCTTCATGAATAAAGATTCAGGGAATCTTGAACTCACACATTTTTTCTTTCCTTTCTCCATTTCATCACCAAATCCTGTTTTTCAATCCTGTTTTGTAGGACAAAGGCAAAGCATGACTTACCAGTTCAGAAGAAGCGAACTGTAGGTAGTTTTAAACCTGAAAAGGAGGTAGGGAATCCCTGTGCAAAAGAACTGTATCAGAAGGGGAATGAATATCTAGCCCAAAAGTCTGTGATAGCCAATTCATTGAATACCAGGCAGTAGTTTAGCATTGTACCTGAAAAATCTCAGTAGCATCTGAAATGTTGCAATGCTAGTCTGCAAACGGGCTTTCCCACTCTTGGGAGGAAAATTACCCGATTTAATTCTAAGAGCTGTGTCTTAATGTGGTCTAAAATAAAAAGCTTCTTTCACAGTCCTCAGTTGTGGCTTTCTAGCTTAACCGGAAAATAAGGCAAGACATGCATAACAAGTGGACTTTCCTGTTTTTCAAGTTCTTTGCTGCAGAACAAAGAGAGCAAGCACATTAAAATGACTGTTTTTGTATGCTCAGGACAAGAATATGTGGTTTAATACACTATTTCCTCCTTAATATTAACTTTCATCTGAGTTTTACACTCATTTGCTATATCATTAGACTATTCAAATTAAACTGCAAATCTTGACAGACGTAATGGATGGAATTTTCACAGTTCCCAGTAGTTATTTTTAGGGATGGGCAATTCGTTTCGGAACCTACTGGTTCTAAAATGACCCGCACAAGCCCAGGTAGTTTTTGGAAGGCTCCAATCAGGAGCTGTGCAGGGAGAGGCATCATTCCACCTCCCTGTCTGATTGACCAGCACCACGGAGAAGCAAAGATGATTTTGAAGCCTGCTTCCTTGCTGGAGCTCAGCTCCGTGCAGACGCCAAACAATGTAAGTGATTGGTTCCTTATGTGTTGCAGGCTTCCAAACACCACCTGGGTTTGCGCAAAACAAATTGCCCATCCCTAGTTACCATATTTTTTGCTCTATAAGATGCACTCCCCCCTTAAAAGTAAGGGGAAATGTCTTTGTGTCTTATACAGCAAATATAGTAGTCCCCGCTACATGTATATCACACATTTTTATTTAGAGAGAAGTTAGCTGCATGAGCATCTCCCGTCCCCTGCTGCAGCCTGGATTCCACTGTTCTAATCACCTCGTTTGCAAAGAGGCTTCCATGGAGCTGCTCCAGTCCCCTGATCCAGCCAGGATTCCACAGTTGCAATCACCTCGTTTGCAAAGGGATCTCCACGGAGCCTCTGCCCTGCCCTTTTGCAGCTTGGAGTCTATAGTCCCAATCACCTTGTTTACAACCCTCGCCCTTTGCAGCCTGGATTTCACATTTCCAGTCACCTCATTTGCAGCCTTCGCCTTTTGCAGCCTGGATTCTTCAATCCCAATCAACTCATTTGCAAAGAGGCTTTCATGGAGCCTCTTGCGTCCCCTGCTGCAGCTGGAATTCCCCAGTCAAAAATCACCTTGTTTGCAAGGAGGTCTCCTCCATGGAGCATCTACCCTTCCCTTTTGCAGCCAGAATTCCCCCACCATGAAACCTTAGGCTGAACATTTTTTCTTTTTTTTCTCCTGTAAAAATTAGGTGTGTTGTATGGTCACGTGTCTTATAGAGTGGAAAATATGGTATTTCTATATTAATTAATAGTTTTGAATAGTAAAAATAGTATGTATATCTATGTAAAAATTCTAGCCTTGTCAGTACTTCAATGTGGATTGGAACTTCATGTACCTGTATTTGCATATCCTGGTTTTGAAGAGGGAAAGATAGGAGAGCAAAGAAGATTTTTCTTCTTGGATTCTTGGTAGTATAACACACAAGATGCTTTGCTGGGGTGGCTTGTACACCAAACTGGGAAATACATCCCTCCAGAGTTTTGAAGTGTATCCACATCCCAGTCATGAACTGCCTATAAGCTCTGCATATACTAAGGCTACTAACTATCCATATATGGTGGACAATTCAGATTGATCATAATAATAAGGTGCTGTGATTCAGGAGAAAGGAGAAAACTAATTAAACCATTGTGGTTACATAGACATTTTATTTAATTTGGACTGAGAAAAGAGTATTAATAAAAAGCATAAATAAAATAACTAATAAAAATATCCACAATTAACATGAGTCATTTTAGTTTAGACATAAGACTAATTTTAAACATGAAAATTTCTTTAAAAGTTGGCTGAAGATACCTCTAGGGAATGGCAGAAATACTATACAGCATAGTGGTGTCTCTGCTTATGAGTGGCTCTACTTATGAGCAATTCAACTTAAAAGCAGGAAAAAAATTAGATGTGGTCTGTTCTACCAATTTTTTTATTTTTTTCAATTAAATTTGTTTTTATTTATTAGATACGGCTGCTCTACTTATGAGTTGTTCAATTTATGAGCATGCATTCAGAATGGATTAAACTCATAAGTAGAGGTACCACTGTACATATCTTCTGTTGCTCACCTGCATTGGTGAGGTATTCAAATGTGGGAGAATAGGAGCACAAAATTATCAATTGTGCTAACAATGGTACATACCAGGGTTTTGTGTGTGTGGGGGGGTGCTCTACAAGAAAATAACTAAAATCAGGAGCATACAGGAGCCAACAAACACCAGACTCAGCTCCAGGAAGCAGCCCCCTTGTTCTCACCTGCCTGCAACGTCTGTCTTCAACTGGTGAGAGAAGTTGGAGACAGCCAGCCAGCCGGGCCTGGAAGGGGAGTGGCTACAGGGGAGGGCCTTGGCCTCACAGCTATTTTAGCTGCCTCTTAGCCTTGCTGAGGCCTTACCATCAGCCAACAAACACCAGACTCAGCTCCAGGAAGCAGCCCCCTTGTTCTCACCTGCCTGCAACGTCTGTCTTCAACTGGTGAGAGAAGTTGGAGACAGCCAGCCAGCCGGGCCTGGAAGGGGAGTGGCTACAGGGGAGGGCCTTGGCCTCACAGCTGTTTTAGCTGCCTCTTAGCCTTGCTGAGGCCTTACCATCAGCCAACAAACACCAGACTCAGCTCCAGGAAGCAGCCCCCTTGTTCTCACCTGCCTGCAACGTCTGTCTTCAACTGGTGAGAGAAGTTGGAGACAGCCAGCCAGCCGGGCCTGGAAGGGGAGTGGCTACAGGGGAGGGCCTTGGCCTCACAGCTGTTTTTTAGCTGCCTCTTAGCCTTGCTGAGGCCTTACCATCAGCCAACAAACACCAGACTCAGCTCCAGGAAGCAGCCCCCTTGATTTCACCTGCCTGCAACGTCTGTCTTCAACTGGTGAGAGAAGTTGGAGACAGCCAGCCAGCCGGGCCTGGAAGGGGAGTGGCTACAGGGGAGGGCCTTGGCCTCACAGCTATTTTAGCTGCCTCTTAGCCTTGCTGAGGCCTTACCATCAGCCAACAAACACCAGACTCAGCTCCAGGAAGCAGCCCCCTTGTTCTCACCTGCCTGCAACGTCTGTCTTCAACTGGTGAGAGAAGTTGGAGACAGCCAGCCAGCCGGGCCTGGAAGGGGAGTGGCTACAGGGGAGGGCCTTGGCCTCACAGCTATTTTAGCTGCCTCTTAGCCTTGCTGAGGCCTTACCATCAGCCAACAAACACCAGACTCAGCTCCAGGAAGCAGCCCCCTTGTTCTCACCTGCCTGCAACGTCTGTCTTCAACTGGTGAGAGAAGTTGGAGACAGCCAGCCAGCCGGGCCTGGAAGGGGAGTGGCTACAGGGGAGGGCCTTGGCCTCACAGCTGTTTTAGCTGCCTCTTAGCCTTGCTGAGGCCTTACCATCAGCCAACAAACACCAGACTCAGCTCCAGGAAGCAGCCCCCTTGTTCTCACCTGCCTGCAACGTCTGTCTTCAACTGGTGAGAGAAGTTGGAGACAGCCAGCCAGCCGGGCCTGGAAGGGGAGTGGCTACAGGGGAGGGCCTTGGCCTCACAGCTGTTTTAGCTGCCTCTTAGCCTTGCTGAGGCCTTACCATCAGCCAACAAACACCAGACTCAGCTCCAGGAAGCAGCCCCCTTGATTTCACCTGCCTGCAACGTCTGTCTTCAACTGGTGAGAGAAGTTGGAGACAGCCAGCCAGCCGGGCCTGGAAGGGGAGTGGCTACAGGGGAGGGCCTTGGCCTCACAGCTATTTTAGCTGCCTCCCAGCCTTGCTGAAGTCTTACCATCTGCCAGCAAATGCCGGACTCTGCTTCAGGAAGCAGCCCCCTCGTTTTCACTTGCCTGCAGCAGCTGTCTCTGAACGTGTGGCGGACGTCAGAGGCAGCCAGCTAATGTACCATCAAAGGGTTGGGGATGGGGGAGGGACACCTGATCAATTTTAAGCTTTGATACTGTGCTGCTACCCCCCCCTCCAGGTAGAGGTGGTGAAGTGCTTATGGACCAGAATGGGTGGATGGTTGTTCTATTTCTGTCCTGTTTTCTGCTTTTTGCTTTCTTCTTTCTTTTTCTCGTCATCAGATATAGACAGTAGGAACCCAAAATAGAACTAAGGGAACAGGAAGGGGGGAGGGCAATGGAGGGGGCAGCTATTGAAACTGTGCTGGGTAGGGGAAGGTATGGCGGTAGGAGTGGAACGTGCCCGCATAGGAGAAGAGGGGTTAGATATCTTACACCTATCCCCTCTTCTGGTTCCACCCCTAGCCAAAAGGAATCAGGTGACCATATCAGCGAGCCCACGGGCCACACGGTGCTGCTGTTGAATGCCAGGTCAGTACAGAATAAAACTGCCCTCATTCATGATGTTATTCTGGATGAGGGTGCTGACCTGGCATGTATTACCGAGACCTGGGTGGGAGAGGAAGGTGGAGTCCCCCTTTCCCAGCTATGCCCACCTGGGTTCTCGGTTCAGCACCAGTGTCGCCCGGAGGGCCGGGGAGGGGGAGTTGCCATAGTCTATAGGAGTTCTATCCCCTTGACCAGGCTTCCTGTCTCTTTGGGAAAGGGTCTGGAGGGCCTGTATTGTGTGTTGGGCTCACGAGACAGATTGGGGATTCTGTTGGTGTACCGCCCACCCTGCTGCGTACCAACAGTCTCCCTGCCTGAGCTGACGGAGGTGGTCTCGGACCTGGTGTTGAGGACCCCCAGACTGTTGGTACTGGGGGATCTCAACATCCATGCTGAGGCTACCTTAACTGGAGCAGCTCAGGACCTCATGGCCGCCATGACAACCATGGGGCTGTCTCAACATGTCATCGGCCCAACACATGAGAAGGGCCATACCCTGGACCTAGTATTCTCAACGGGACTGGGAGATGGTGGTTTGGATGTGGAGGGGTTGGTTCTGACTCCATTGTCATGGTCAGACCACTTTCTGGTCAAGTTTAGGCTATTGGCTACTCCGACCCTCTGCAAGGGTGGGGGGTCTATTAAGATGATCCGCCCTCGGAGACTAATGGATCCAGATGGTTTCCTGAAAGCTCTGGGGGATTATCCGTCTGATATGGCCGGCGCTCCTGTCGAAGCTCAGGTCACCCTGTGGAATAGGGAAATGTCCCGGGCGGTTGACACGATCGCACCTAAGCGCCCTCTCCCCTTACGCAGAGCCCAGACAGCTCCTTGGTATACATCTGAGCTGCGGGCAATGAAGCAGGAGGGGAGACGGCTGGAGCGCAAGTGGAGAAAATATCACTGTGAGTCCGATCGAACACGGCTTAGAGCCCATTATCGGGCCTATTCCGTGGCGATACGGTTGGCGAAAAGGCATTATTTCGCAAACCGTATTGCTTCCTCAGAGTGCCGTCCAGCAGAGCTGTTTCGGGTGGTCCAGGACCTTCTTCAACCAAGAAATATGGTGGAGGTTCTGGACAACTCATCAACCTGTTGTGACCAGTTTGCCGCTCACTTTGAGGGGAAAATCGCTCAGATTCGCAGGGAATTGGACTCCACTATTGATGCAGATTCAAGGGATGTATCCAGTGTGCCGTGCTTAGGTCCAGTTTTATTGGATGAGTTTCAATTATTGAGACCTGAGGATGTGGACAGGGTGCTTGGATCTGTCCGTGCTACCACTACACCGCTCGACCCTTGCCCTTCTTGGCTAATTGAAAGATCTGCCAGGGGGGTTCGCACCTGGGTCCAGGAGGTTGTTAACGCCTCCTTAAGAGAGGGAGTGGTCCCCACCACCTTGAAAGAGGTGGTGATTAGAACACTCCTAAAAAAAACCAAACCTGGACCCAGGGCTGGTGGTTAACTACCGACCAGTAGCGAACCTCCCTTTTTTGGGCAAGGTGTTGGAGCAGGTGGTGGCCGGACAACTCCAGGCACTGCTGGATGAAACTGATTTTCTGGATCCATTTCAATCTGGCTTCAGGCCGGGTTTTGGTACGGAGACCGCCTTGGTCGCCCTGTATGATGACCTTTGCCGGGAGAGAGACAGGGGGAGTGCGACCCTGTTGATACTCCTGGACCTCTCAGCGGCTTTCGACACCATCGACCATGGTGTCCTTCTGGATAGGCTGGCCAGGTTGGGGGTTGGAGGCACTGCTCTGCAGTGGTTCCAATCCTTCCTGGCTGACCGTGTCCAGAAGGTGGTGCTGGGGGACAGTTGCTCTGCCCCGTGGCGTTTACGTCACGGGGTTCCCCAGGGCTCCATACTGTCTCCCATGCTGTTCAACATCTACATGGAACCGCTGGGAGAGGTCATCAGGAGGTTTGGGCTGAGGAGTCAGCAATATGCCGACGATACTCAGCTCTACCTCTCGTTTTCCACCAATCCAGGTGAGGCGATTTCTGTACTGAACTTGTGTCTGGGCCAGATAATGGACTGGATGAGGGTTAATAAATTGAAACTCAATCCAGACAAGACGGAAGTATTGTTAATGGGTGCTTTGCCGGACAGGTTAGAGGGCCATCTTCCTGTCTTGGATGGGGTTGCACTCCCCCTAAGGGACAGGGTCCGCAGCTTGGGGGTGCTTCTGGACCCCGGTCTAACTCTGGAAGCCCAGGTGGATTCGGTGGCCAGGGGTGCCTTCCTTCAGCTGCGGAAAATATACCAGCTTCGCCCCTACCTAGACGAGCACAGCCTCATGACAGTTACGCATGCACTGGTAACATCCCGTATTGATTACTGCAATGCGCTTTACGTGGGGCTGCCTTTGAAGACGGTCCGGCGATTGCAACTGGTTCAGAATCGTGCGGCACGGCTGGTAAGTGGTGGGGCCGCCAGGGATCACATCACGCCGATTCTGCGTAACCTTCATTGGTTACCAGTTGCTGCCCGAGCTGAATTCAAAGTGCTTGTTCTGACATACAAAGCCCTAAACGACTTAGGACCTAGATACCTGAAGGACCGCCTCCTTCCATACGAACCTACCCGGCAATTAAGATCTAGCCAGGGGGCCCTTTTGAAAGAGCCATCCCTCAAGGAGGTGAGAGGGATGGCCTGTAGACACAGGGCCTTCTCGGCAGCTGCTCCCAAGCTATGGAATGCCCTCCCGATTGAGATCCGCCTGGCGCCAACACTGATTACATTCCGGCGCCAGGTAAAAACCTTCCTGTTCCAGAAGGTTTTTAATTGATATAATATAGATTGTGGGTCCGCTGATGACAATTTTAGAATAATGATTTTAGTGTAAGGTTTTTATTGATGATTTAGTGATATTTTACTCTTAACTATTCTAAATTGTTTTATTCCTTGGATTGTAAGCCGCCCAGAGACCTTTGGGTAGTGGGCGGCATATAAGTTAAATAAATAAATAAATAAATAAATAAATATATTGATCCAGCCTACTCCTAGCTATATTCGGAGTTTTTGTTTAATTGTGGGAGGTTATTTTTTTCCCTCTTTGTATCACATTATTGTATTCTACTCTGGAATTTACCGATATATTGGATGATCTCACCTTGAAATTCTGTAAGCTTTTCTTCATTTTGTCAGTTTCTTTTTCTTCTAAGTTGTGTGGACTTATGCTATAGGACATCATGTCCTTTGACCATGAAACCCAAAACATATATTAAAAGAAGACTTTCATTGTTGTTATGCTTTCCCTCAGACCATTAAACTGCTATTGTCAACTGATTTCATTGAATGGATCAGTACAGGTGCTCCTCACTTAAAAATGGAGTATCGTTCCTAGGACTAGGCCGTTAAGTGAATTGGTTCTTAAGTGATGTGTGGTGTGTTGAAGCCGTCCTCCTTGCAGGCAGGCCAGAGTGGTGAGGCTCTCCAGGAGGCCATGGAAGAAGCAGAATAAAAAGTAGGGGAAAATAGAGATAAAGGTGGCCAACATTCTGCCTTGCTTAGGTCACTCTTCCCCTGGCAGAGGTATTGTGACACTTGCAGCAATGCCCATCCCTTGGAAGCAGTGAAGGAGGGTGAAGGCTGGGGAGGGGAAGACTGTAGCCCTGCTTCCTACTCTCTGAGCTGCTAACACAGTAGGTGTGGGCAAGCAGATGCAGGCTGGACACTTTCCCCCAGTAACTGTTGGCTGGAAGAGCAGTTTCTTTCTGAAGTAGCAATTAGCATTTTGGCCGCCACTGCTGGTTGTAAGTCTAAGCAGTCATGAAACAGGTCGGTTTTTAAGTGAAAAGTAGCTGTTTTGCCCGGTTTAAGGGAGACAGGTGGTGGTGGTGGTGGGTATAGGTAGGTAGGTAGGTAGGTAGGTAGGTAGGTAGGTAGGTAGGTAGGTAGGTAGGTAGTTTATATTCATATTCTTAACAATCGTCATAATATTATGAAGAATGGCCTTTAGTTAACTTCTTTTTGGCCTGGCTTACATATTTATAAAGCCTTTTGCCCTGTAAAAATTATGGGGGCTGCACATCACCTATTCCTTCCCTAAATACTTACCATTACAGAAAATGTCCGCATCCAAATAGGATTTCCCTACAGCATCCCTGAAGATCTTGTCTATTAGCCTCTCTTCTTTTCCTCATTTTCATTTTTTGCTAGATGACTCTCAAGGGAATTTGTTCCATTGGAAACCAAACTATGTGATCCTATGTGTTGACTTTTAGATTTGTTAGTAGCAACCAATGTGAAAATAAGGATCTGGATTCAAGTAGGAATGCATGAATTTATTTATCTCTGATTTTAAGCATTCCCTGTTATCCCATTCTTACGTTTGCAGGATTTCTGTATATCACAGTTAATAAAAATTGCCAATAGGATACTGTCTGACTGCTTAAGGGATGCCGCCAAGCTTCTTTCAACAAACTCACTTTTCTCACACTTTCTGTCTGTTTTCGTGTGCCCTCTCAGTTGCTGAGGTTAGCTACTGTCATTGCCTATCTCTCACTATAAGGATTAGTTGTTGTTCTAATAAGACTCAGTCAGTCTCTGATGTTACTCATCCAAGTAATCTCTCTTTTGGGCCTTCCAGGTTAGCCTAGATACTCTCTTCAATAACGTATTTCAGTGTATTTTATGCCATGACAAATTATCTTTCCAAGATAAAGGAGCTTATTTCTCTGTGAAGATTCTCAGTCATCCAGGTGAGTTTATCTGGAAATTGAGTCATGGCAACTGGACTTCTTTTTCTTGAGAGATTGAAACATTTAGCTGCTCATCCAGACAGCTTTGTGAGTCTGAAGAAAGCTAGTTGTGAGTCCTCCATTTTATAGCTCACTTTGACCTGTTGTCACCCTGGTCAGAAATGGGCTCATAAGATGAACAATGGTCTGAACTGGCTTGTTAGGTAGACAACAGTCTCAATTGCCTTCAGGTGAACAATGGATTAATGTGCTGAAACCCATAAAGTATGGGCCCTTAGCTATGGCCTTGGTGGTGAAGGTGTGAGGTATTTTTTATTTGTCTGGGTATTGTTGAAATCACAGCCTGATACCGTAAGTTGCAGATAGACTGTGCTTGAGACCCCCTCCCCCCTCTGTTGAGAGAGGGGTTTTCAATGCTCACATGAATGGCTTCCCTGACCCCTTTCTCAAACCACCTATCTTCTCTGTCTAATATGTGTACATCCTCATCTTTGAATGAGTGCCCGTTGTCCTTCAAGTGGAGATGTATTGCTAATTCTGGCCCTGAGCTGTTACCCCTCATATCTTGGGCCATCCTTCTGTTTAATGGCGGTTTTGTTTCTCCAATGTAGAGGTCTGCACACGCCTCACTGCATTGGACCGCATATACTATATTGCTTCTTTTGTGTTTTGGTATTTGGTCCTTTGGGTGGACGAGGCTTTGCCTTAGTGTGTTTGTGGGTTTGAAATAAACAGTGATGTGGTGTTTGTCAAAAATCCTTTAAAGTATCTCAGACACTCCAGCCATGTAAGGAATGTCCAGGCTGTTCCGTTGGCTCTGGGTCTCTGGCAGATCCCTTGTTCTTCTGGGATGGCCCACTGCTTTGTTGAGAGCCCACTTTGGATATCTACAGGCCTTAAGTCAGGGGTGCCCAAACTTTTTGTAAGGAGGGGCAGATTTGGTGGCTGAGAATGTGTCAGGGGCCGGTTGCTCCCCGACCCTCCCACCCCACTGCAAGCCCAACCCACTGACCCATAAGCCCCACCCACTGACCCCTTGCAACCCCACCTGCAGGAAGGAAGGCGGGGACTAAGGGAGGAAGGTGGAAACCAAGAAAGGAAGGAAGGAAGGTGGGCAACAAGGAAGGGAGGGAGGAAAGAAGGAAGATGGGGACAAAAGGAAGCACAAGGAGCCATGGCCACAGGTTGCCCCTTGGAAGAGGCAATCTATGCAACCTTGCTCCCCCCCCCCGAGCTCCTTGGTGGTGGCGGTGGCTCGCCTGCCAGCCCACTTCAAAGCTCCTTGGCAGTGGCAGAGGAATGGGACAAAGGAGGGGGAGGGAGGGGCGGGCCAGCCAGCCATGGGCCACTCAGAATGGCCTGATGGGCCGGATTTGGCCCCCGGGCCGGACTTTGGGCAGGCCTGCCTTAAGTGCTGTCTTCAGGTGCCTGTCCTCCTTCTTGGCTTCTGTGGAGGTGGGGATACTCTCTGGTCTGTGGTTTATGGTCCTGATGACTCCTAATTTGTGCTGTATTTGATGGTGGGAGTCAAACAGTAAGTACTGATCAGTGTGGGTGGGTTTCCTGTAAACGTCTACTCCCAGGCAACAGTCTAGTCTGATGACGATGGCACAAGACAGGAAACATAGCCTGTTGTCTTGGGTGTCTTCTCTAGTGAACTTAATATTAGGGTCCACCGCATTGATGTGGTCTGTAAAGTCTTGTGCTTCCTGAGTCTTGATTTTCACCCAGGTATCATCTACATACTTGAACCAGTGGGATGGTGTTGTCCCTGGGAAGGTGTTGACTTCCTTCTTCTCCACTTCTCCCATGTGTAGGTTTGCAACAATTGGTGACATTGGGGAACCCATGGCACAACCATGCTTCTGTCTGTAGAAGTCCCCTCTGTACATGAAATATGCATTCAAACACAGATCCAGGATGAGGCATATCTGGTCTGGGTTGAGGCTGCTTCTGGAGGTGGGGGTTCTGTCTCCTTTAGTCTTTCCTTTATATTGGTTTTCAATGCATTCTTTATGGGAATGCTGTCACAAAACCCCTCAATCAACCAGCAGCCTTCCATTCAAAGGGGGGAAGCTTTCCCTCTTCTTTGATGGGTTGGAGCAGGGGAAAAGCTTCCCCCTTTTGCTAGTTGCCCCAGCCCAGGAGGAGGGAGCGGGCAAGGAGTGACTCACCCGCTCATCTCCTTCCTGCATTGGGGCAGCGACCCCTTCACAGGCTCTGTGAACAGAGGCTGGCTGCCTTCTTTTTGCTAGCCTCTGCAAACAGAGAGATTGGCAAAAGGAGGGCAGCGCCTTGTGTTCATGGAGGCTAGGAAATGAAGGCAGCCAGCTTCCGTGGATGGATCCCTTAAAAGGGCTCTGTGCACAGAGTCCAAGCCAAGGGGGAGACAGAGGCTTGCAGATTTGTGAGCCATTTCCTCCTCTTCGGCTTGGACTCCTTGCACAGAGCTCTTTAAAGGGCTCCATAGAGGAAGCCCAAGCTGAAGGGGAGGCAGTGGCGACTTCCATCCAGGCTTTCCTGACCCTGTAGCACCTGCGGATCGGATGCCACAGGATCGGGAAAATCAGGATAGAAGACCAGGCTTTTGAATTTCACACGCCCATAACCTCTTGGGTTGCAACTGGACTTCTTTTCTTGAAAGATCGGAATGTTTCACTACTCATCCAAGTAGACTGATGAAGTTGCTTGGATGAATAGAGAAACATTTCAATCTCCCAAGAAAAGAAGTCCATTTGCCATGACTCAACTTCCAAATGGCTTATTGCCCAAATATCAACATAATAATCAGAACTTTCTGCTTGGCTGGTGAAGTAATTTCATTCAATCCATTCAATTTATCTCAGTGGATTTAGTTTGGGTCATCAGCATTTCAAGCTGTAATACTGAATACCTGATGAACCAGTAGCATATTCTAGTTAGTTTGCCACTTTCCTGCCTTTTGATGGCAGGCTGCAATAGCTCTTTCAAGCCTATCTGTCAAATGGATGTTCTCAGGTTTCATTCTTTTCCTCAGGCCAGCATCTAAGTATGTTTCCTGCATCCCCCAGTAGACTGTGTTAGGGGACATCACATTTCTTGGCTTATTCATATGTTGCCTGATGTTTGGGATAAGAACTGAAGTGACCAAGTTTGCTATCCACACCCAATTATTTATGACAGTGAGAAAAATTACAGTGGTATCTCAATTTACGTATTTAATCCATTCCAAATGCATGCTGTTAAATCGAACTACTCATGTCAGGGCACCTATCTAAAAAAATTGAAAAAAATTGAAAAAATGAAAAAAATATTTGTTAAGTTGAGCAGACCATATCTAAAATTTGTAAGGTGGCAGTTAAAACGCCAACAGTTTTCCACTCTTAAGTTGAATTGCTCTTAAGTCTAGCTGCTCTTAAGTCAGGGAACCACTGTAGACTGAAGAAGATGTATTTATTTTATGCATTATTTACACTTGTATATTACACCATCTGGCCTGAGGTCATACTGGATAGTGTACAACAGAGAATAAAACACAGTTACTAATCATAAAACATCAACATAATGGATCTGTCCAAACTTGGGGAATGAGCATTAAGTAGAGATGGGCACGACTTAGCGGTATTCCCGTTTCCGTTTCCGTTACTCGTTTCCGTTACTCTACGGAAACGATAACGGGAATCACTGCCCCAGACTTCGAGCTCGAACCGACGAACGAACAATTTGGTCTGATTTGTCGTGCTCGTTGCTTGCATCGCGCAATGCCAAGCGGCACAGAAAAAAAGTTTTTAAAAGTTAAAAAAAAACCCGATTCCAGGCCCTAAAAGTAGGCGAAAACTGTCTGAGGGCACCTACCAGGCCAGAAGGGTGTTTTTATTTGGGGGGGGGGGGTTCCCCGCCCCCTCTCCTTGGCTATTGCTACTGCTGCGCTGCTGGTACCAGGCTGGGAGGGCGCATCCATTTGCCATGCAGTGCGGGGGATCCAAAATGGCGACCGCAATATTTTTTTTTGAAATCGTTGCCCAAAACCCCACCAAAGCACCACAGAAACATGTGAACATTAGCTATTTTAAATGCTTGAATTTTTACAGGAGCAGCAGTGGGTTTTTCTTGCAAAAAAAAGTCTCCGTTGATTTTATTTTATTTTATTTTATTTTTTTACACCTGCACATTTGCAATGATGGGCTCGCCCATGGGAGTGGACCATGCAAAGTTTTGCAGCCATTCCACCAATCGCATGGCCAGGTTTTGCTGACTGTACCAGGCTGGGAGGGCGCATCCATTTGCCATGCGGTGGGGGGGGATCCAAAATGGCGACCGCAATATTTTTTTTGAAATTGTTGCCCAAAACCCCACCAAAGCACCACAGAAACATGCGGAAATTAGCTATTTTAAATGCTTGAATTTTTACAGGAGCAGCAGTGGGTTTTTCTTGCAAAAAAAGTCTCCGTTGATTTTATTTTATTTTATTTTATTTTATTTTTTTACACCTGCACATTTGCAATGATGGGCTCGCCCATGGGAGTGGACCATGCAAAGTTTTGCAGCCATTCCACCAATCGCATGGCCAGGTTTTGCTGACTGTACCAGGCTGGGAGGGCGCATCCATTTGCCATGCGGTGGGGGGGGTGATCCAAAATGGCGACCGCAATATTTTTTTTGAAATTGTTGCCCAAAACCCCACCAAAGCACCACAGAAACATGCGGAAATTAGCTATGTTAAATGCTTGAATTTTTACAGGAGCAGCAGTGGGTTTTTCTTGCAAAAAAAGTCTCCGTTGATTTTATTTTATTTTATTTTATTTTATTTTTTTACACCTGCGCATTCGCAATGATGGGCTCTCCCATGGGAGTAGACCATGCAAATTTTCCACCAATCGCATGGCCACTTGGACAGGTTGACCACAGAGACTTCTGGGATGTGCCAATCGGGCATAAACAGCCCACTAATCGTAGCCCAAACCCGAACCCTAAGCCTAACCCATACGCCAGTACACTGTCCTTCTAAGTGGGTCAGAGAGGCACCCAGATGCACCCCAATACTCACCGTAACCTCACCCGTAACTAGCCTAACCCTAGCCGTTGCGCTAAGCCGTCTTAACCCTAAGCCAGATCTACTTGCATTGCACTACATGCAAGTACGTGAGACACAGCGGGTGCAAAGAGTCTGCCAGTCCGTCACTTGTGGCTCTGGCTGACTCCTGCAGCTCCCTCCAGGAGCCCGCTACCCCCTCCCCAAACCAGTACTAACGACAACGAAAAACGAAAAAACGAACCGACTAATTTTTGCAAATTTTCGCGAAAAACGGAAACGAGCCAAAACGGAACCGGCCCGACTAACGACAACTCGAAAAAAATTTTTTTTTTCAAGTCGTGCCCATCTCTAGCATTAAGTATCCCAGGGTGCAAGGCACACAGCAGTGGGTTCATGTTATGAAAACCCAGCTTTCGGCTTAATATCAGGAAAAACTTCCTAACTGTTAGATCAGTATGACAATGGAACCAGTTACCTCAAGAGGTAGCAAATGCCCCAACATTCAAAAGAAATATGGACAGCCACCTGGCATATACCCTTTGATTTGTATTTCTCCATCAAGCTGGAGGGGTGTTGAACTTGGTGGCCTTGTTGACCCTTGCAACTTCACTATTGTATGATTCTATGATATGAAAATGACAAATGAGCTTCAGTACAAGCAAGCAAGAAGTAATAATTTTGTGGACATTAGAGCCACTGGTGGATACCAGTTGGGATGGCTATATAATATCAGCAGCAACACTGACAATACAATGGTCCCCTGCCATTTAAAGGTTCATATACTGTGGTTCCGGTATATCACAGAACCACAGTATATGAAATGCAAGGGCCCCCTGGGGTAAGCTGCTTGGGCCTATTTGAGGCCTCTTGCACTTACCGCAGGCCTGGCGCTGCCCCAAGTGGGACTCCGATGGGCTTCCCAGGCCCGTCTGACACCCCAGAAGTGGTTTCTGGTGAACTGGAAGTGACTTCCACATTTTACATGGCACTTTGTGGTCAGTAAAGAATATATTCAAAGGGTTAGAAAAGTACTAAAACCTCATGGCGCAGTGGTTAAATGCCTGTACTGCAGGTAAAACTCTGCTCACGACCTGGGTTCAATCCCTGGTAGCAGGCTCAAGGTTCACTCAGCCTTCCAACCTTCTGAGGTCGGTAAAATGAGTACCCAGCTTGCTGGGGGGGGGGCAATGTGTAGCCTGCACACTGTAATTAACAATTGTAAAACCGCCCAGAGACTACTTGTAGTGGTATGGGGCGGTATATAAGCAGAACACTTTACTAAAACGTAAGCTGAATGGTGGTAACACCATCAAGGCTATTAATATCTGGGTATACCGCTGGCATTATAAACTGGGTATACCGCTGGCATTATAAACTGGACTCAGGTGGAGCTAGATAGTTTGGATAGGAAAACAAGAAAAGAGCATTCACTATGAATGAAAAGACCATTCAGAATGCATTACATCCACACAGTGATATTGACAAGTTGTATTTACCTAGAAAATTAGGTGGTAGAGGCCTCTTGCAAGTGAAGCATACAGTTGAAGAAGAGAAGCATGTGTTGGCAGACCATATAAAAGATAGTACAGAGCCAGCATTATTGGAGGTTAAGAACAAGGAGGTGTTTAAAGTACAGCGAACAAAGAGTGAATACAGAAAAACATCAATGCAAATAGGAGCTAATAGCTGACACAATAAAATACTGCAGGGGCAGTTCCTTGAAAAGATTAAAAGAAATGTAGATGAGGAAAAGACCTAGTTATGGCTTGCCAATGGAACACTGACAAAAAAGACAGAAGGCCTGATTTTTGCAGCTCAAGAGCAAGTTATTAGAACAAATTTAGTTAAGGCTAGAATAGAAAAATCAGCTGATTATCCCACATGTTGACTTTGCAAAGAGGTAGGTGAAACTATTGACCATATATTGAGTTGTTGCAACAAAATTGCTCAGACTAATAATAATAATATAATAATAATAATAATAATAATAATAATAATAATAATAATAATAATAATAATATAATAATAATAATAATAATAATAATAATATGAAAAAAGCCACCCCATTTGTCCCAAGACCAATGAAAAAAGTCTCTAAACTAGAATTTTAAAGTTAAATTTACAAGTAAGGCTTAAGACCTCTAACAGAACAAACTAATGACTACAAAAATGATAACTACCTAATAAATATATCAAAATAATAATAAAATAAAATAACAGTGGGGATATACAACAAATGTATAATACAAAACAAAGTATTAATCTTGAGGCAACTATGTCAAAAAGGATCACGAAGGTCATGGCCATTATTTGTACTAAAGAGGTGAGTCCAAGAGCTAAGTTGCTCTGGGTGGGTGGGAATGGTAGCTCCCAATGTCAATAGGGCTGGCCAAGTCTAGAGAACATCCTCCAAGCAGCAGCCCCATGAGTACAGATACCTCCACATTCATATCTCGCAATCATTTCCAGCTTACAATCTTCCTCACCCAGCTGAAATACCACCATCCAAAGTGATCCTATTGTCCAAATGAACTCCCCAGTTCACCCAAGCAGGGCATAGTTTCAACACAGCTCCTTCATCTTCTCTTGTCTGTCACAGACCCCTTTCCATTCCCCAGTCCAGCACATACTCCTCTCAGCCATTCTTTGCCTTCCATTCTTTGTCTCTCAGCTGGCAAGCCAGAGCAGACTAGTATTACTGTGGAAAACAAAGCTTCTGGCAATCAGAGATCAGTGGCAGTCTCAGACTTGGGGCCTGCCGCTCTCATTGATCAGTGGGTGGGAGATTTCTGGGGATGTGCATTTTTTCAAGACCAGCTACAGCTGATCATCTTGCTGACACTGTTGTGTTAGTAAATCCAGGCCCTTGCTCTATCCCCACACCTCGGCCAAGCTTTCTACAGGTTCTCCAGATGATAAACAAGGGAGATTTCTAATTCTACAGATACAACAGTATGAGCAAGTAAAGCCCATACCCTCCTCTCAGGTAATAAATGGCTAATTTATATTCCTAAATATCAAGGGATGTCATGGCACAGAAGAGTTAACTACAAAAAAGCAACTCAAAATTAAAACAGATTACTTGCAGAGAATCCCTTCCCTGCATGCCAGTCCACTACCATCTGTTGCTGACATTTCAAATCTATCTATCTATCTATCTATCTATCTATCTATCTATCTATCTATCTATCTATCTATCTATCTATCTATCTATCTATCTATCTATCTATCTTCCAGGTGTTTCCACCTGAGTTTTATCTACAATGATCAATTTCTGTTCTGCTTTGCCATTTTTTAATTCTTGTTTTTTACTGTATACACTCTTATTTTGGTTCTGTTATTGTTGTTCTGTTTCTATCAGAAGCCACTTGGGTGAATTTTCTCTGGAAGGTTGAGCATGAAATAAATAATAAACAAAGTGAATTACCGTATATAATTTGGACATAGCTGATTATGCTTTTCCAGGGGTAGAATTTTTACAGTGTAGAATTCTAGCCTTCCTTTACCTTTACCTTACTGACTATAATTTCTGTTTTGTGTTTGTTTTGTTTGTTTTGTTTTTGTTTTTGTTTTGGAGGACCCACCTACTTCTGTTTCACTGGGACTGAGGATGGAGGAGATGATTTTCAACTTGGCAGACACACATCTATTCTTTAATGATTTGGAAGTAAGTAATCATTGCTTCAGTGCAAGATAGAGTTTGTTCGATGCTTTTTTGCTTTTATCGAGTAAGAAATTTTTCAAAGATTAAGTCATGAGTAATCAAATGGACCGTGGACCTTCTTGGCTCATTACAATGAATATGTTCCAGTTGATGTAGCCTGATTATGTGGACAGGATCTTTGGGGAAGTGAAAGCCACCACATGTGGACTGGATCCTTGCTTATAAAAGCAGCTAGAGGGGGACTGGTTGAATGGCTTAGAAGAGTGTGGAATGCCTCCTTTCAAGGAGGCAAGGTGCTATGTTGTCTCCTAAATCAGTGATGGCAAACCTTTTAGACACCGAGTGCCCAAACTGCAATTCAAAACCCACTCATTTTTCGCAAAGTGCCAATACAGCAATTTAACCTGAATACAGGTGACTACGAAGGGGCGATGTCGGGTGCCCACAGAAAGGGCTCCATTTGCCACCTTTGGCACCCGTGCCATAGAATCGCCAACACTGTCCTAAATCATTCAACCACTGAAATCTCCATCATTCATGTCCAGTGAGTGGACCCACAAGCTATGCTAGCCTAGAGTTTCCATATTTGTTATAACTGTTATGATGTGAGAAACAAAAGAGAAAGCAGTAACAAGAATCTAGTACAGAAGGAAAAAGGATTAAGTTGTTATTCCCCTTCCCTTTGAAGAGAGATGGCTGGTCTTAGGAAGTGGCAAGTTGTTTATAAAATCAGTTACTGGTTCCTCTGATTGTGTTTCTCTTTTATATTTGTTTCAACACTTGTACAAAAAATCAGAATTGTTATTAGCTACTTCTACGTGTTATCATTTTGGTGAAAGTACACATTTGCAGTGATAGAGCATGATCATTTTTAACAGGATATTGATTACTAAACTGCCATGTTAATGATTATTTATATAGTTTTCTGCATTATGACCCATAGTAAAAAAGCAATTGCCTTTGACTCTAAGAAAAATCATTAATATTACATAAGTTATCAATGACTTATTACCTTGGGGGGCTTGCCTTTCTAAGAAGTGCATATAGCTTGTCATTATATTTTTGTTAGTCATGCTTTCATGACTAACAAAATGTTATGCTGTTTCTGTTAGGCAGGCATCTTTTTATGGCATATTGCATTTTAAAGGCCAATTCAGACATTTACAGTTGTTGTTGTTTTAGTTCATACAATAGATGACACAGTAGTTCACCAAGCAGTTAATTATAATACAGTGACCCGACCTGGTCTTAGGGACCCGACACGCGATAATTGGAAATCCGTGATATGTGGATGCAGGTCGGGTTGGGCCTGGGGTGCCTAGCTAGGGGCTTTTGTACTTACCCCCAGCCTGGTGCTGCCCCAAACGAGCCTGCAAGAGCCTTCCTGGGCCTTCTGGAGGCCCCAAAGGGGCCTCCCTGTGAACCGGAAGTCACTTCAAGGTTGCCAAAAATCATTTCTGATTTTCTGTCCTAGAAAGGGTCGCCAAAAATCATTTCTGATTTTCAGGTCTAGAAAGGCCCTCAGAGGCCTCGGAAATTATTTTCGGCGACCCAGAAGTGACTTCTGGTTCTGGGGAGGGGGGCTTTTGAGGCCTCCAGAAGGCCTGAGAAGGACCTCGCAGGCCCGTTCGGGGCAGCACCAGTCCTGCAGTAAGTAAGGGAGGCCTGAAACAGGCCTCCCCCCCCCTTACCCCAGGGGGCCTTTTTCATATACTGAGGCCCCGTGATATAGCAGCACCACAGTATATGAACCATGAATGGGTGGGGGACCACTGTATATGAATGACCTCATGGTAGTAAGCATGGTAGGGATTTTTTTTTTTTAGCTCATACAGATCTTGGTGCTAATGCTTAAATGAATTCATTTAAAAACCTCTCTGGATTGCAATGAGCAGCTTCAAGCTGCCTTTTCATATTGTTGATATTTTCATTATGTATGTATGTATGTATGTATGTATGTATGTATGTATGTATGTATGTATGTATGTATGTATGTATGTATGTATGTATGTATGTTCCCATAATAGCAGACAGTTGTTTGTTTAAAATTGAACCATTGAAAAAGCTTGTGGTTGGGACTGCCAATAGACATTACATTAATCATCACATTGTTGTTTTCTTAGTATTTATAAATGTATGTTATTCAGACAGGCAAAAGAATCCAGGAGATTCAAATGCAACTTTTGCTGATCAAAGTTAATTGGAGCAATTGGCCTTTAAATATTTCCTGATGTTTTCTTTTCTGAAAAATCAAGCAAAATACACCTTATTTAATAGATGAGCCAATATCATTTGAAAAATGCTAGTGTGTGATGAAACATAAATGTGGTTTTTCAGACATCTGTCCTGTATTTTGATTTCTTTTCATCTGAGAGGAAACTACTCACAGATGAATCGGCAACTTAGTAATATAATAATATTATTTAAATATGACTTATTTTTCATTGCTTTCTTAATGAAATGTTTATTTTTTCACATATAAGCAATGGGATTTTATACATTTGCAAGTGTTTTCAATAAGACAACTTAATGTTACAGGCATTATTGTTTTGATACAAACAGTGTCCTTCCTGAATGGCATGCATTAGAGCCTTACTTAGCCAAAAAATTTTTTTTTAAAAGCTTAATTTCTAAGGCTATTTCTGTGATCAAGTTGCATGTAATTTTATTCAAAGTATTGCAAGTAGCATTTCAATTCTATCTTCAGTACTTTGTAATGTTTTCATTTGTTTTACCCAAAAGTAAATATATATGCAGACAACTGGACAGTGATACGCAACTGTGATAGATTTTGATGGTAATGAGGAAGAGAGAAACAGTGTAGTCAGGAATGCCCAAGATAAGGTGTCTGAGAAAGAGTAACAGATGGCAGGTCTTCATTACGGAAGTCAAGATGCAAAAGACCCAACACCAGTTATGTTATTTTAGCATTTGAGGCAGCAAGTCCCACAACTACCTTTCCCCATCCCTGGCTATCAAAATATAGCCATAACAAATTATTATTAGTTTGGTGCCTTTTTGTAACATGTCTATGAAGATTCTCAGTCATCCAGTGAGTTTATCTGGAAGTTGAGTCATGGCTACTGGACTTCTTTTTGAGAGATAGAAACATTTAGCTGTTAATCCAAACAGCTTCATCAGTCTGAATACAGCTAGTGCGAGTCCTCTATCTTATAGTCAGTCAGCTTTGACCTCTTGTCACCCTGGTCTGAATTAGGCTCATAAGATGAACAATGGCCTGAATAGGCTTGTTAGGGAGACAACAATATCCATAGCCTTATGTTTTGGTATTGGATCCTTTGGGTAGACAAGTCTCTGCCTTAGTGTGTTTGTGGGTTTGAAATAAACAGGGATGGGGTGTTTGCCAAAAATCCTTTTAATCTTCTCAGACTCTCCAGCCACGTAAGGA
The DNA here is from genome assembly GCA_037367245.1 of Phrynocephalus guinanensis. Classification (NCBI taxonomy): domain Eukaryota; kingdom Metazoa; phylum Chordata; class Lepidosauria; order Squamata; family Agamidae; genus Phrynocephalus; species Phrynocephalus guinanensis. Next base: position 43,295,618 of record CM074739.1, read on the forward strand.
ATGACCAGGTTCTTCCATTGGGTCTGGGTCTCAGACTGATCCCTTGTTCTTCTGGGATGGCCCACTGCTTTGTTGAAGGCCCACTTTGGATATCCACAGGCCTTAAGTGCTGTCTTCAGGTGCCTGTCTTCCTTTTTCTTGGATTCTTTGGAGGTGAGGATGCTCTCTGCTCTGTGGCTTAGGGTCCTGATGACTCCTAGTTTGTGCTGTAATGGATGGTGGGAGTCAAACAGTAAGCACTGATCTGTGTGGGTGGGTTTCCTGTAAACTTCTACTCCCAGGCCACGGTCAGGTCTGATGATGACTGCACAATCTAGGAAAGCCAGCCTGTTGTCTTGGGTGTCTTCCCTAGTGCAGTGTTCCCCAACCCCCGGTCCGCGGACCGGAGCCGGTCCGTGGATCAATCGGCACCAGGCCGCCCGGAGGGGTGGGGCGGGGAGAGGAGGCGAAACGGGAGGCTCCTTTGCATGCTGGAGAACGTAGTTTCTTACCCCGCCAGCCCCTCGGTTTCCTGCCCAGCCTTACGACTTCCTTCTTCCTGGCGGGGCTGCCAAGCATGCCGGCCCGTGGTAGTCTTCCCCCCACCCCCTCCCCACTGACTGCCGCAAAGCCTTTCGGGAGCGGTTCTCCCCCCACCCCCAGAGGGGAGCGTGCGAGCGAGCGAGTGAGGGCCGTACCTCTGAGGCTGAGAGGAGGCGGTGGAGGGGGAGGGGGAGGGGGCGGGGCAGCGAAGGCGGCAGCCGCTGCTCCTCTAGTAATGGCGGCGGCGGCGGCAGCACAGGCGCAGTCGCAACCGCCGCCGCGGCTTCTGGCTGCGACCTCACTTCCTCTTCCGGGCGCGCAGGCCGAGGTGGTGGTGGGTCAGTCGGTCGGTCTTTTTGGAACCGGCAGCCTCCTCCTGCCTCCCGCTTCCTCTTCAAGGGAAAGGGGGGCCGACTAAGGGGTTTTTCTCACCCTCCCCCATCCCCCGCCCCAGGAGGAGCCACCACCGCCGCCTCTTCAACCACCACCCCGACCCTCGTCGCTCTCCCACCCCCACCCCACCCCCACCCGCCGCCTTAAGAGCCGCCGACGGGATGGAGCCGGAGTCGGTGATTGTCAATCACCGTGATTGAGGACAAGACCATCGAGCTGATGGTGAATTGGAGATGGTGCGGGGTGGGGGTGTGGGGTGTGGGTGGGTTTGCCTCCAAGGAGCCTGACCCGGATCGAGGCCCGCCTCTCCCCCGTCCCTCCCTCCCTCCCACAGGAGAGGGAAAAGGGGGGGAGAGAAGAGGCCTTAGCGATAAGGGGACGCCACGGAGGGGAGGGGGAAGGAGTGGAACCGAGAAAGAGAGAGCGAGTGAGAAAAGGGGAGGCGCCGGCCTCGATTTCGGCTTCCCCATGTCCTCTCCCTCCCCCCCTTTCCCCTCCAGTCTTCCCAAGGAGGGGGGGCAGGTCTTGCTCTCGAGGCAGTCCTCGCCCTCCCTTTTATTGCAAATTAAAATTATTGAATCAAAACAAGCGGGCCACAGAAAAATTATCAAACATTTACCGGTCCGCGGCGATAAAAAGGTTGGGGAGCACTGCCCTAGTGAACCTAATAATAGGTCCATCGCATTGATGTGGTCTGTAAAGGCCTTGATTTGCACCCAGGTATCATCTACATACCTGAACCAGTGGGATGGTGTTGTCCCTGAGAAGGTGTTGAATGCCTTCTTCTCCACTTCTTCCATGTATAGTTTCGCAACAATTGGTGACACTGGGGAACCCATGGCACAACCATGCTTCTGTCTGTAGAAGTCCCCTCTGTACATGAAATATGTGGTGTTCATACACAGGTCCAGGAGCAGGCATATCTGGTCTAGATTGAGGCGGCTTCTGGAGGTTAGGGTGCTGTCTTCTCGTATTCTTCTCTTTACCGTTGTTAGGGCATCGGTGGTGGGGATGCTGGTAAAGAGAGATGTAACATCAAAGGATACCATGGTTTCATATGTATCCAGTTTCAGCTCCCTGACTTTAGAAACAAATTCCTCTGAATTGTGTACATGGTGGTCCATGAGTCCAACCAGTGGGGCTAGGATAGTCGCCAGGTATTTTGCAATGTTGTAAGTCACTGAATTTATACTGCTGATGAAGGAAGAAGGAAGACAGGCACCTGAAGACAGCACTTAAGGCCTGTGGATATCCAAAGTGGGCCTTCAACAAAGCAGTGGGCCATCCCAGAAGAGCAAGGGATCAGTCTGAGACCCAGATCCGATGGAAGAACCTGGTCATTACTTACATGGCTGGAGTGTCTGAGAAGCTTTAAAGGATTTTTTGGCAAACACCACATCACTGTTTATTTCAAACACACAAACACACTAAGGCAGAGACTTGTCCACCCAAAGGATCCAATACCAAAACATAAAAGGAGCAATATAGTATATGTGGTCCAATGCAGTGAGGAGTGTTCAGACCTCTAAATTGGAGAAACTAAACAGCCATTAAACTGAAGGATGGCCCTACATAGGAGGGGTAACAGCTCAGGACCAGAATCAGCAGTACACCTCCATTTGAAGGACAAAGGGCACTCTTTCAAAGATGAGGATGTACACATATTAGACAAAGAAGAGAGGTGGTTTGAGAGAGGAGTAAGGGAAGCCATTCATGTGACAATCGAAACCCCCTCCCTCAACAGAGGTGGCGGCATCAGGCATAGTCTATCTGCTACTTATCAGGCTGTGCTTTCCAAAGTACCCAGACAAATAAAAAAACCTTCACCACCAAGGCCATAGCTAACGACCCATTCTTGATAGGTTTCAGCACCTTAGGCCATTGTTCACCTTAAGGCTATGGATACTATTGTCTCCCTAACAAGCCTATTCAGGGCATTGTTCATCTTATGAGCCTAATTCAGATCAGGGTGACAAGAGGTCAAAGCTGACTGACTGTAAGATAGAGGACACAAACTAGCTGTATTCAGACTGATGAAGCTGTTTGGATGAGCAGTGAAACGTTTCTATCTCTCAAAAAGAAATCCTTTTTATAACATCTACAAATTGCCACCCGAGTCAACTACCAGCTCTCCCTAATAGTTAGAGAAGCTCTCATTGCAGTGTTCCAGGGAATTATATACATATCTCAGTGTATGTACAAGGGTAAATGTTTTGAATTATGTTTTTTAACCATATGTCCCGCTGCCCCAGCACATCCAGAAAAATACCTATGAAACTTAATAACATTTCAAAAGCTGTTTCTGATACAGAATGAAAGATTAAAATCACCTTGTGCATGTCTGCAATAGTTCCTGTGATGCAGGAAACCTGAAGGACTATGTATCTTTACTGTTGTCGACACATGTAGCTCTGTGGGTTAAACCACTGACCTGTTAGGCTTGTCAATCAAAAGGTTGGCAGCTTGAATCTGTGTGATGAGGTGAGCTCCTGTTGCTTGTTGCACCTCCTGCCAGCCTAGAAGTTTGAAAGGTAAAGGTTTCCCCTAACAATTGAGTCCAGTTGTTTCAGACTCAAAGGGCCAGTGGTCATCTCCATTTGTAAGCCAAAGAGCCAACATCTGTCCATAGGCATAGGCCAATCAGACAGCGAGGCAGGATGATGCCTGTCCCTGCACAGCTCCTGAGTGGCCAGCACATTGCAGTCTGCTTCCTTGTTGGAGCTCAGCTCTGTGCAAGCGCAGATCAAGGTAAGGGATTGGCTGCTTGTGTTTCAGAAGCTTCTGAACACCACCTGGGCTCGAGTGGGTCGTTTCGGAACCAGTAGGTTCCAAAATGAATTGCCCATCCCTAGTTTGAATGCACATAAAAATGCTAGCAGATAAATAGATACCACATCAGTGGTAACATCATTCTGTATGCTTGTTCATTTAGTCATGCCAGCCACATCACCAAGGAAATATGTCTATGGACATACTGTATTATCTTTACTATTGCTCCTTTTTAAAAAGGCTAGGCTATATATCGAAAGAATGCACCAAAGAGAACACACACACTCATGCACACATGCATGCAAACACATACACACTAGCAAAAGTTAAAGCATTTTGGGCTTCTTAATTTTATGAAAAGGGATAATCAGAGAGATATGTTTTCAGTCTGTATAGGGGAGCAGCATTTTTCGGCTATCTCATAACGTGTCCCTGAAAAACTGAATGTTGGACAACAAAAAGCTATGCATGGAATCTCTCAGGCTGCATGGCTGAGACAGGAAAGAGTGGATGAAAGGACAGGAGAGGCTCAAAGAAGCATCCTTCCTCTCTGATGTCCCAAAATGTATCTCAAAACAAAGGCAATATAATAAATGAAGATAGGGAAAAGACATAAAAAGAATGTTAGTTAAATTAGTTGGGAGTGGTCATGGAAGCTAGCAGCTTGTTAGTTTTATAAGCATTTCCTTCCATTCAGGTGATCATGCATTCATTTGCATTTGTTGAATTGCCTATCATTTCAACATAGGCTTCCCATCCACATCTAATTCACTAGTTAGGAAATAGGGTACCTAAATTCATAAGTTTTTACCTGATCTGGCAGGGTCCTTTATGACTTATTCAAAACCAGTCTTACTATTTTTGCTCTTGTCTTAATACTGCAATATTAAGACTAAGAAGATTAACACAACTTCTTTATGCAGTATCTATATCTACGTCATCAACTAAAATTAAAGAAATTTCATATTTTAAAAATTGCTGTTCTACCTTTAGAGATTGGTTGGTCAATACAAGCCAGGTATGATTGGCACTGACAACCATATGTGGTAGACTCTTCCATAACATGGAGTAAAAGAACACACAGCATTTTGAAATGTTTATAGAATGGTTTCTCCGTTCCTATTCACATCATTGGCTATCATTGGTGATGGTGATGATTTTTAAAATCCAATTTTCATTACACAGCAGTGTCTGCAGCTGTATAGCTTGAGAAGAAGACAAGTGAGTGGGGCAGAATAGAAGTGTGTAAAATGATACATGGTGCAGAATATGTGAATAAATTGTCCCCCCTCCCCAGTTGTACAGAAACCAGAGTCACCTAATGAAATAAAATGTGAAAGATTTGGGACAGACTTTAAAAAATGAATCATTTTAAACCTTGGCATTCTCTACCTCTGGATATTCTTAGAGATGTGAAGGACTGGGGGGGGGGGGGGACTGGAAAAATTCAGGGGGAAACCCTTGGTTTTTTCCTGAAGCCTTTTTGGTTTTTTTCTGGAAAAAAATTAAAAACTGAAAAAAGAAAAAAATGATTATTGGATGTTTTATTTTAACATGATGAGTAAAATATTTTAAGACAGGGTGCTCAAATATTTTCCAATCATATGCATTATTATCAGCTTATTCTAGTTTCTGTGCATTGAGGACAAGCAAGTCCTAGGTTATAAACTGAACTCTCCAGTGCAAGAACAAGATGCATTTCTTCCTTTAGGAGGTGCTGCTATTGTCATAATAAAAAGAAAAAAGGTTTAACTTCTATTTTTGCATGTGGCTGGGTGTGTTTGGTTCTGTTCTGTCCTTTTCGCTAGGCTTCAAAGCACTGGAAGAAAATACAGAGCAACAAAAAGAACCTGAAAGTATATGCTTAATTTAATTTAATTAACTTAATTTAAAAAGGTAAAAGTTTACATTTATCTAATTCCACAAAATCAAATCATTTAGCTACATTAGTTTATAAAAAGTAAATTCTGTTTGTAATTATTGTTTGAATACACTATATTTTAATACGCTAGTTGTGATCATTTTGTGCCGTCAAATTGTCCATAGTCATATTTTATGTTCCTAAAGTAACAGAATGACTTCCACGCTATAAGGGAGTGGTGCTAATGTAGCTTTTTTTTTCAATTTTTCCAAAAATTTCAGGTTTTCCCCCCAAAAGGATGGTAATGGGTATTTTCCAAGCTTCAAAATTTCTGGAAATGTTACATCTCCAGATACACTGATATATCTGTCCAATTTATATTGCTTTAGAAGAGTTGAATGGAGGATGCGGCTGTTAATGGCAACCTTCCAGTGTCAAATGTACCATGGTTCTGAGAACCTGTTGTTAGGAAGCATAAGTAAGAAGGTGCTGTGAACATTTTGTCCTGGGTTGCCAGTTTCCCATGTAGGCATCTGGCTGGCCTTTGAGGAAACAGTATTCAGTACTAGACAGAGCTTTGATCTTATTCAGCACAACTATCCTTGTGTGTGTGTGTGTGTGTGTGTGTGTGTGTGTGTGTGTGTGTGTGTTGGGAGGGAAGAAACAGAAGTTTATTTTAACTCCCTTTGTTTCATATCTCCCTTTATCTGCCTGGTTGAGTGTTAAGATCAACAGCAGAGGACTTCCTCTTAGTACTGCCACCTTGAAAGGTGTGTTCTGTGAGGACACAGGAGAGGGCCTTCTCTGTTGCTGCTCCCAGGCTTTGGAACTCCTTCCTGTGTGTATGTGTGTGTGTGTTGTGTCGTTACAGTAATGTCCTTTATGAAGCAGGTGAAGACCTTTCTCTTCGGGCAAGCTTTCATTGCCTAGTGTGATTTTTAAAACAGATTGTTGTACCTTACTGAATTGAATGTGTTTTGGTGTTGCTTATGGTTTTTGGTATTCTGTTCCATGATTATTTTAGTATGCGTGGTATTAGCTTAAATACTGTCTTTTGTTGTAAGTCATCTTGGGTCCTTTTAAAGGAGAATGGTGGGTTAAAATAGTTCAAGCAAACAATGTCTGAGGCAGAAAAGAACAAATTCTCTTAGAATAAATATGTTTCATTTGTACTGCTTTGTCATCTGCATAATAGTAAATTGAAGTTTATTGTTAATGGTCAAAGACCAGTGAGCATGTGCATAATAATCGCAGGGAAAATGTGGCAACAAATATTTTAAATAGCTGAATTAATAAAGTAGCAATTTTAGGTAAAGGTAAAGTGTGCTAGTTTGGTCCAACTCTAGGGGTGTTGCTCATTTCCATTTCCAAGCCGAAGAGCCTGTGTTGTGCAAGCCCATGGCCATGTGGCCGGCATGGCTGAACCCATTTCTGCTTATGTAACCCTGTTTACCTTCCCGCTTTTTAATTCAGTACCTATTTATCTACTTGCATTTACATGCTTTCAAACTGCTAAGTTGGCAGGAGCTGGTGTTAACAGTGGGAGCAAACTCTGCTGTGTGGCACCCAGGATTTTAACCACTGAGCTGCTGACGTCGCAGGCGACAGTTTTTAGCTTTCTAGCTCACTGAGCCACCCCACCCTGACAATTTTAGACAACTATTTAATTCTATTGAAAAGTGCAATATGACATTTTCAATGAAAATATTTATTTCCTGCGTACACCATTACTTATATTTGCTTCTTCTTTATGTCAATAATTTTAGATTAACGTGGAACCAAGAGTTACAGAAGCATAAAAAATATAAAATAATGGTTGAGAAGTTATCCGACCCATTCTAATCTCTACAGCATGCTTGTTTCCAAGTCTGCTTTGAGTTCTAGGGATAATTTTGAGCTACTTCTGATTTAATCAATACTGATTTAATCAGTTCAACATAGTGATGAATTCGGCTGTGTGCCTCCCACTGTTCTGCTCTGGAGAGAGATCAGTGCTAAGGTCATGTACACATCTTTCTTTATAGATCAAAATGACCACTGAGCAACAATGAATAAATCACTATGGGTACTATGGTGTTTTCAGTGCCAGCTTATTAAACTGCCTGAAAGCGTTGAATAATGTATGGGTTAGCAACACAATATATCTGACCTTTCCATATTATTTAAACACTGTGTCTATCCATATACATCCATGTTGGCCTCAACTGTGGGGTCATCACATGCTTTGAGCATTTCTGGTTAGCATGGCATGACCTGAAATGCTATGTTTCTATTAATTCTTCACGCCTAATAATAGTTCTATTGTTTTTATTATTTCCCTCACCTCAAGTGTTGTAAACTCTGGTTTTATCTCAAGAGACCTTCAGAAACAGTATATTATGTGGCCTGGAATTTTCAAGAAAGAGTAGGATAAAAATAAATTGCTGGGCATGATCCCTAGGCACTCAGAAAGTGACAGAAAGCTGATATGAACATTACATATATTTTTTGCTCTCAAAATATTCGTATCCTTGGAATAATGGAATATGACTGCATCACCCCCATTCTGGCCCTCCTCCCGTTGCCTCCCGGATAAGCTTCAAGGTATTGGTTTTGATTTACATAACCTTCCATGGCTTGGGACCAGCTTATCTGATGGAGAGTATCATCCCAAAATCATCTTTGGCCCAGCCAACTACATCATCCCAGGTCCTAATGCTTAGAGGCAGTACCCCACAGAAGACCTCCACCTGGAACCGTGCCTTTTTGGTGGCGGGTCCCATTTGGTGGAATCAGCTTCCCAGTGATATTAGGATCGTGGAGTCCCTTTCAGCTTTCAGGAAGTGATTAAGAACTTGGCTTTTCCAGGCTGCTTTTGGCGACTAATGGTGTATGATAGCATCTTTTTTTCTCTGCTTTCCTTTTTTTTGCCGCCATTCTATATCCCATGTTTTCATTCATTTTACTGTTCTTATTGATTGGTTTTTGTTTTATATATGTTTTATATTCTTGATTTGTATGGATTCCTTTGTTGTGAACCGCCCAGAGTTTCTCTGGAAATTCCAGTGGTATATAATATAATATAATATAATATAATATAAATATAATATAATCAGGCTATGATGCGTAAGCAGCAATACATGATCAATCATTTCACTGAAATGATATGTTTGTTATATTCTAAGCTTTCAGTCTTTGAAAAGAAAAAAAAAGGTATCACCATAACATCAGAAATATTTTTCAGGTTGCTAAGGTTTATATAGCTTAGTGATTTAAGTATCTGGCTGTGGACCTGCTGTGCCTCCAGGGCGAAGAGCAATACTAAACAGTCCCTGGATGTCCCCCCAAATATATTATATACCTAGAAAACACTGAAAGGGGTCACAGTAAGTCAGAATTGACTTGATGGCAGGTTTCTAAAAAAGCTTTACATCACCACCAAGTGGGACAAACACTAAGAAAAATAAGGTTTTAGATGATGATGGAATAAATAGATGTGCAGATTCACTTGATAGTTGATACAGATTTTTGAGTACAGATGTTGAGTACCACAGGCTTTATATTCTAAATAGTCCTTCAACACTAAATGGGTGGGATAGAAATGCAATGAATAAAATAAATGAATGAATAAATGCCTTCTGAATGTCATATTTCTCTTGTAGCTAATCGCTTTGTTGCAATAAACACAGTGACAGCCTACATCCTTTATCCCAGTATTCCTTGTCATACTTTTCCTGTGACTGTCCCTTCATTCGAGATTCATTGGGTAGTTGAATACATACATCACTGTAATTTTGTGCTCCTGTTAAACTGAACCTCTGGTTATCCAGCAAACGTGCCCTTACATTAAGTTCAAGCCTATGTTGAATGTAATCTCTGTTGTTCTGTGGAATTTACTTTCAAGTGAATATGGTTAGAACTGCAGTCTTAGGGAACCTTCCAAGCTTCTGTGGAATGAGGGATGTTTTCTGATCTCAACTGAAATTTCAGCATATTAAGGATTAGGATCTGTGGAAATGTATCTCTTATATTTGCTGAACTCAATGGAAGAAATTTCAGTTTTTGCCCTAATAGAGTGAACCTTCTGAAAAATAACATCACTTCAAATGTGCTTCACTACATAATAGTTCCCCAGAAAACTGTGCGGGATATTTTTATCTCCTGATATTGTGTTGGCTGGGACAAAAAAAAAAGTCATAATGGGAAAAAGCAGTAAATTGATTATGATTTTTTTTGTTACATGACAAATGGCTGAAATCTAGGGAAATTACTTACTACCATTATGCTGACAATGCTGCAGAATGCTTACATTATAAATGTATATTTGTACTGTATGTACAACAACATGTGGCTCAAGGGATTTAAAATAGCCTGTTATGATGCATTGGCCTTAAGTGCAATTTTATAGCAGTAGTTTCTTTTGCTTATGCTGTAATTTGTGATCACGTAGACTTGAATAATGATTTACCGTAGTGACCTGGGAGGTGTGTGCTTTTCTGTGCAGAAAAATGGGAGGAAATACACTAATTGACAACTAGACTTTGTCTCACACAGTGGACATTTCTCTTCCCCACTTATATCTTCCTCCCTATCCCTCTGTAAAGGGATGCACCTTAACAAAAGGAATAGGGACCATGAATGACAGGCCAGTGTCATCTGTCATGCTAAAGGAGACCTGGAGAAAACTGTCAACTTAATCAGATAATGTTTATTTAGAACATTTTATCTTCATTATCAGGTTCCAGACATAGTATTCTTGAAGGGGGTATTAACTCCAGTCTTACAAATTAGTTACAGGTAGACAAGGATGAGACTACTTTCACCATACCCAGGAAAACAACCATCATCAGAAGACTCCGTTCCTGAATGCCTTTAGCCAGCTGTTGCAGTTTCTTTAATTGTCTCAGTAGCACAGTGGGTTAAGGTCAGTTTGGTCACCACAGCAGGGTCCTTTTTTATTCATTCAAGAATTTCTCCCAGTCTGACTTCATCACACATGATTCTCTAGAGTTCCTTACAAGTTCTATTGTTAGTCGCCTCAGTAGACTTCCTTCTGAGAAATGTAGCCAGTGTAAATGGTAGTTTCCAACTCCTCACCACACCACTCTGGAGTACTGTATCAGCCGCCATGCTCCTTAGCCTTAGAAAGCAAATTAAAACATTGCTTTTCACTCTGGCATTTTAAAATTTTACCCCTTTCTGAGTTAACTACAGAGTTGTCTGCTGGTCCCATTTTATTGTTTAATTGATGCTGCTATTGCTGCCACCCTGGGTGTTTAGTGGTTATTTTCTTTCTTTCTTTCTTTCTTTCTTTCTTTCTTTCTTTCTTTCTTTCTTTCTTTCTTTCTTTCTTTCTTTCTTTCTTTCTTTCTTTCTTTCTTTCTTTCTTTGTTGGGGGGAGGATTTCTTTTGTCTGTTATTTTAACTTATGCCTATTGTTTGCTTTATGTTTATTTCTGTTGTAAAATGCGGCGGCGGCAGCAACGGAGGAGGAGGAGGAGGGGGAAAGGTGGGTTTCTGGGGTGAGGGGGAAGTGCCAGCCGCCGCTCAGCTGGAACGCCCAGCAGTGGCGGAGGAGGGGGGAGGAGTGCACTATGAAAGTGCACTTTAAAGAGGTCTGGGGGAAAGGCTTTTTTTTTTTTGCCTTTTTCCGGACCTCCGGAACAGATTAAAATGGTTTCCCATTCATTTCAATGGGGAACCATGCTTCGGATAACGAGGAACGTCAGGGAACGAATTACCGTCGTTATCCGAGGTACCACTGTATTCTGAACCATACAGAAACTGGAGTTGCAAAACCCAACAAGACCTGGAAATGAAACAAATTATAATAGTCTCAACCAGCAGGCTAAGATATGGAGACATGGAAGCTCGAGTTGTAAATAAAAGAATTTAACAAGGACGGTTACTTCACGTCCACTCTCGTCCCGGGAGGAAGTTCGTTGAGTGTTGATGTCGGTCGTGATCACGTGGTCTTCTTCCAGTTCTGTCCCTGTTCCCGTGTACGCACGGGCGTGATTGATGATACCGGCATGACTGCTTCCGCACGTCCTCATTCTGTGATGAAATGTGAAAATCCATGCCTTTGTTCTCCGTTTTTTTTTCTTTCCGGCCTGACCTTTCATTTTTTGATATTTCAATTCTCCGAAGCCTTGCCTTCAATGTGTTACGGAGCTAAGTTTGAGGCATTTGTCTTTTAATCTCTCTGCACTGCGTTGCTAACTCCATAGGGAATGTACTGGCGAATGGCACTTCACACTCCTGCCACTAGATGGAGAATGGCATGTTGCGTGAGGAGCCTTACATCACGGGCACTCGTATCAGAATGATAAACGAGACGAGGAGATTCCCGAGGCCAGGGAGGGGAATCTCTCATCCCACTTAGATCGCAGTTCAGGGGGCGTGCTCAGGACAAACTCCCCTCATCCCGCAATGGATGTGTGGTTAGATTTCTTCGTACCGGTCCCCAGCGGGACCGTGAACAGTGATGAGATGGATGTGAAGTATCAGCCAAGGTTAAAGGTTAAACTAAAATTGAAATTCTGGTTTGGTTCCAATTCAGGCCAGTTCAGAATCGATAAAGGTTCAGTAGTCATGTCACTACACATGAACAGAACACAACGTTGTTTAGATTTTACTGAAAAGTGTCCCTTTCTATTATATTTTTCAACTTCCTTTTAACTAATTCCTCCATTTTTGACATGTGTCCTTTTATTGAAATGAAATATGATCATATAAGACTCTGGGCAACTTTCCACTTCCATATATGTTATGACAGCATGGGAAATAATGGTCTGTTTAAATAGGATGGAATTATTTTTGGAGCTTAGAGGAAACAATGAAAAGGTTGAGCTTGAGAGTCAGGGCCTCTAGAGGATTCTTGGGTTTCAGGGGTGCTATAATAAGACTAATCTCAGTGTCATTCTGTTCATTCTGTTCAAGTAGTACAGGGGGGGGTGACAGGAAAAAGATCTCATCATTGCCACTATTTTTCTGTTTAGTGTATAGTTTATGTGTATCTGTTTGTTGTACAGTTTGCATAGTGCACATTGCTTTTAAAATATAGCGAGAACCACTAAAGAAGGCAAAAGGAGCAACTCTGTTGCATAACACTTGAAGTTACAGAATTAAGTTATAAAAATGTGTTACTTAAGTTTGAGTCCTCACTATGATAGAACACCACTGTGTTAAAAGAATGGATTATGATAAACTCAGTTGAATTTTATGCCACATGAAAGAGATGAACCCACATGTGTAGAACCTCTTGTGTAGTTCTGCTATAGTATGATCCTGATAGTGTAACTTCTGAAGAGGAACTCACTGTGGATACTATCTGTTGCGTGCACTTTGCCTCCACATGCTATGCCATTAGCTTTATGCTGACTTTACTACACAAGAGGATTTTGACCACTGTTTTGCCTGTGTCAAGTAATTAGGAAATAATTAGACTGTAAGATATGTCCCATTCAATTCTTGCCACCAATACATTACCATTAGAGATGGGCACGAATAAAAAAAATGTGTTTCATTTGTCGTTTGTCGTTTAGGGGGTCCGTTTCGGTTCGTTTCCTTTTTTGCGAATTTTTGCAAAAAAATTGTTTTCATTTTCGTTCATTTCGTTACCATTTCGTTACCATTTATTTCAATTTTTTGTGACTTTTTTTAGCATTTAAAGCAGTTCAATGTATTGCCGTAACAAAAACGAAACGGACGAAAAAATTTCTGGTGTTTCTGTTCGTTTCGTTTCATTTTAGAGACAAAATTTGTTTGTCATTTTGTTACGTAACAAAACGAAAAAACAAAAACGAAAACAAAAAGTTGTTCGTTTCGTGCCCATCTCTAATTACCATGTTTACTCCAGGAAGAGCATTATGGCCTCTATAGATAAACTGTTGGTAGCAATTAATGACTTGTTTACTGTGTCAGTAGGGTTAAATTAAGCAAAGGATTTAAAAATCCTGAGCCCGCTCTTTTTTTCTAGGCTGCTAGCAATAATCTTCATAGCAAAATTAAACTTGACAGTATGAAAAATTATTTTGTACTGTACTGCATTGTCTCAGCAGGCCAGCAGATATGAATGAAAAGTTATAGAAACTTCAGTCATCAGAAGCTAGAGCTGATGATTAATAAATGCTAGTAAAGTACTGTACAAACCAGTGAATTAAAATGCTAATTAATAGTATATTTTACTGCAATAATTTGTAATGAAATAAGGTTTTTTAAATGGCTTTCATTTAGAACTAATGGTTTTCATTTTTTGGAGACCAGGATCTACTTTCACTGCAGCCTGCAGCCATTTTTTCACCTAATCTTTAATAATATCTACTATTCTTTAACGCATGTATGTTTTCCACCTCTAGATTTTCTTATTGCATTCTTTACAAACAAACAAAAAGCAAAAATTTAAAAGGAAAATTGGTATCAGTATTTCTGAAACCACCCTCAGCTGGATTTGTATCTAAATATTTGTGTTACAATTTGGGGACTTAACCGCCCAGAGTTGATTTAGATTTGGTCTGAACCAATTTGTTCCTAGCTTTCTGGAAGTGTTAGTACATACTTGTGTGTTTCTGTATTTGGAGATTTAAAATATGGAAGAAGTGGAAAATTAAGGAATTTTACCTAAAAGAGGGAGGGGTGAAACACAGCTCCATCTAAATTATGTGATGTAGTGAACCTTCCTTTTTGAGATAAAACTCCAATCAGCTAGCTAGCTAGCTTCCTTCCAATGCCTAGGAGCCCAGCATGAGACTGGGGAAGGTCAGAGTCACAGACATTGTTTATTCACTTCATGATCACTGGAAGGGGTCCCCCCTCACACCCAGGGCAGAACTTTCCATATTATCTAAGCACAAAACCTTTTTTAAAAGCAACAACAACAACAAAAAGCAAAGTGTTCTGCTTATATACTGCCCCATAGTGCTTAAAGCACTCTTTAGACAGTTTATAATTTATTTCTGCAGGCTATAGATCCCCCCAGCAGGCTGGGTACTCATTTTACCATCCTCAGAAAGATAGAAGGCTGAGTCAGCCATGAGTCGGCTACCTGGGATTGAACCCCAGGCCGTGAGTACAGTTATAGCTGCAATACAGTTTTGACCACTAAACCAGGATCCTCTTATAATAGGTACTGTTATCTGGGACACACCACTCAGACGATTGTATATGTTTAGTTTCCTGTTTGAAACATTTATGTTGCAACTTTCAAAAGAAAAAGGCAGTTGGGGCTGTTTATGAAGTGGAGTGCTGAGGTCAAAAGAGATAGGTAGTATAAAATATATCTTGTCCTCCCACTTACAGTCCAAAAGATGAAGGCAGTGGAAGCTAATGTACACTGGAGCAAGAGGGACAAAAATATCTTGCTAACAAGGCAGCAAGTGGCTATGCTATTTTACCCATCATTCTGTTTAAAAAATGCTTCAAGTGTATACAGTACATTGTAATTATGACTAGAGATGGGCACGACTTGAAAAAAAAATTTTTTCGAGTTGTCGTTAGTTGGGCCGGTTCCGTTTCGGCTCGTTTCCGTTTTTCGCGAAAATTTGCAAAAATTAGTTGGTTCGTTTTTTCGTTTTTTCGTTGTCGTTAGTACTGGTTTGGGGAGGGGGTAGCGGGCTCCTGGAGGGAGCTGCAGGAGTCAGCCAGAGCCACAAGTGACGGACTGGCAGACTCTTTGCACCCGCTGTGTCTCACGTACTTGCATGTAGTGCAATGCAAGTAGATCTGGCTTAGGGTTAAGACGGCTTAGCGCAACGGCTAGGGTTAGGCTAGTTACGGGTGAGGTTACGGTGAGTATTGGGGTGCATCTGGGTGCCTCTCTGACCCACTTAGAAGGACAGTGTACTGGCGTATGGGTTAGGCTTAGGGTTCGGGTTTGGGCTACGATTAGTGGGCTGTTTATGCCCGATTGGCACATCCCAGAAGTCTCTGTGGTCAACCTGGCCAAGTGGCCATGCGATTGGTGGAAAAGTTGCATGGTCTACTCCCATGGGAGAGTCCATCATTGCAAATGTGCAGGTGTAAAAAAATAAAATAAAATAAAATAAAATAAAATCAACGGAGACTTTTTTTTGCAAGAAAAACCCACTGCTGCTATTGTAAAAATTCAAGCATTTAAAATAGCTAATTTTCGCATGTTTCTGTGGTGCTTTGGTGGGGTTTTGGGCAACAATTTCAAAAAAAATATTGCGGTCGCCATTTTGGATCCCCCCCCCCACCGCATGGCAAATGGATGCACCCTCCCAGCCTGGTACAGTCAGCAAAACCTGGCCATGCGATTGGTGGAATGGCTCCAAAACTTTGCATGGTCCACTCCCATGGGCGAGCCCATCATTGCGAATGCGCAGGTGTAAAAAAATAAAATAAAATAAAATAAAATAAAATCAACGGAGACTTTTTTTGCAAGAAAAACCCACTGCTGCTACTGTAAAAATTCAAGCATTTAAAATAGCTAATTTTCGCATGTTTCTGTGGTGCTTTGGTGGGGTTTTGGGCAACGATTTCAAAAAAAATATTGCGGTCGCCATTTTGGATCCCCCGCACTGCATGGCAAATGGATGCGCCTTCCCAGCCTGGTACCAGCAGCGCAGCAGTAGCAATAGCCAAGGAGAGGGGGGCGGGGAACCCCCCCCAAATAAAACACCCTTCTGGCCTGGTAGGTGCCCTCAGACAGTTTTCGCCTACTTTTAGGGCCGGGAATCGGGGTTTTTTTTAACTTTTAAAAACTTTTTTTCTGTGCCGCTTGGCATTGCGCGATGCAAGTAACGAGCACGACAAATCAGACCAAATTGTTCGTTCGTCGGTTCGAGCTCGAAGTCTGGGGCAGTGATTCCCGTTACCGTTTCCGTAGAGTAACGGAAACGAGTAACGGAAACGGAAACGGGAATACCGCTAAGTCGTGCCCATCTCTAATTATGACCAAACAGTAGAAAGCAAGCATGTGTATTTCAGATACTGAATCAGAAGACAAGACAGGTTTAGTCTCTGAGTAATATAAAACCAAACAAAAATACATTCCGGTGAAATTCACTAGTTCTCTTTTGACCAGTCCATTCCACCCTGAGAAAGGGAAAAGCAAACAAGCATACTTCATATTCTAGGACAGTGATGGCGAACCTATGGCACGGGTGCCAAAGTTGGCACTCAGAGCCCTTTCTGTGGGCACCTGACATCGCCCCTTCACAGCCACCTGTATTCAGGTTAAATTGCTGTACTGGCACTTTGCAAAAAAAAAAACACACACACAAAAAACTAGTGGGTTTTGAATCACAAGTTAGGCACTTGGTCTCTAAAAGGTTCACCATCACTGTTCTAGGACAGGTCAAAAGCCAAAGACAATCCCTAACTATTACTTCAAAAGTAAATAATTCTATGAAATCAACAATGTTAAACAGTCTGGTTTCAGAAAAGATGAAGCAGAAATGTATGCATTAGAATAGATCATGAATGAAAACCTGACCAATATAAAACAGGCTCTTCCTTCCATATAGCACAGGATGGAGGTGTGAACTGGCATTTAAAAAACAATGCATGTGCATTCCTTATGGTGCAACACTGTACTCACATACTGGGGCAAAAGCTCCATTGGGGCCCATTTCACCTTAGACATGTATGAGCTAGAGTTCAAGATGAAGAAGCCAGTGAAGTTTCTGTCAGAAAGAGAATGAGGTTTCAGTTGTCTTATAGGAGTTTAAAGAAATTGGAAAAGGAGTACATCATTAAACACTTATGTTGCATGTCACTCTATTTTACTTGTAAGCCCATCTGTGTGGGTGTATGCAGGCAATGCTACGTTGATTTCTCCAGAGACAATTAGCAACAGTGTCTGCTTAAGGCTGTAGAGTATTCATATTTACTTGGGGGTAGATAGAAAGCAATTTCTGCTACTAAAACCCCTAATGAGTGGTCCTGTAACAATCAAGAGACAGAATGGAAGCTTATTTTGAAAATTATCTTTTGACTCAAAACTAATTTCTGTTAATTAGCTTCACAGTGCTGCTTATAGAAAATGACAAAAACAATACAGGAAACTTTTTTTGCAAAGATTCTGTTGTGATGTTTCAGTGATCGATAGATTTCCTTCCAACAGAATGAAAAGAGTTGCTATTTCTCCTTCATAGCGCTGTTCAGTGCCAGCCCTAAAATCTACTTGTGACTGCTCGGAATATTTTCAGATGGCAAGAAAGAAAATGAAAAATGCCTGGTTGGCTCTAAGAGCCTATTCATTGAGCAAAGCATTTGATTTTAGCCTATAGATATGTATTATAAAACTGACAACAGTTTTGAAATAGCATGGATCAGAGTATTAAACTGATAAAATATAGAAGCTTCATTAGAAAGGAAGGTGGAATCAAGTCTTCCCAAAGCTTCAGCTGAAGTAAAGGTGAACTCATGGTTGAGAACTCATGGTTGAAGATTCCACGATTGAGAAGCCACTGTAAAAAGTTTCTGTACTTTTATATCACTTAATGTCAACTTGATGCTTATAAAACTATGCCAAAGAGCAAAGCTCCAAGGCAAAACTGCAACAAATACAGACAAGCAGTCTTTCAAGTTTGAAAAGGATTGCACCTTTTGTTCGATGAGATTGTTCTTGGTGCAAAAATATATCAGGTTACACAGGAGGCTATGCCGGAAAAAGAAGCAATGGCTTCTTTCCTTTCAAATACAAGTCAGCAGTTACTCAGATCTACACATTACATTTATTCATTCTGTGGTCAATATTTTTATTTATTTATTTATTTATTTATTTATTTATTTATTTATTTATTTATTTAGCATATAAATGCCACCCTTCTCCCCAGACCAGGATTCAAGTTCAAAGTAACTTTAAAAAATATAAACAAAATCAGGAAAAAATAATATTAAAACTCAATTAAGCAAAAGGAATTCAACAATTTATAATTTATAATTTATTATTATTATTATTATTATTATTATTATTATTATTATTATTATTATTATTATTATTATTATTATTATTATTATTATTATTATTATTACAGTCGCCCCCCAGCATTTCGCGTTTCATATACTGCGGTCCCAGTATATCATGGGATCACGGTATATGAAACAAAGGGCTCCTGAGGCCGGCTGCATGGGCCTGTTTGAGGCCTCCTGCACGTACCCCAGGCCTGGCGCTGCCCCGAATGGGCCTCTGACAGGCTACCCAGGCCTTTCGAAAACACCAGAAGTGATTTCCAGCGAACTGGAAGTAACTTCCGGATTGCCCAAAACCGCTTCTTGGGCCTACAACAGATCCAGGAAGTCTGTCAGAGGCCCGTTTGGGGCGGGGCCAGGCCTCAGGTAAGTGTAGGATGCCCCAGAGAGGCCCCCTAGTCCTGACCCAACCCAGCATCCATATATCGCAGACTTTCCATTATCGCGGGTTGGTTCCCTAACTCCCGTGATAGGCTGGGGATTACTATATTATTATTTTGAAAAACAGATCTACTTTTGAGTCTTTTTGGAAGACATCTGACAGCTATGTCATGAAAAAAATATTTTTGAGGTCATGCATACAGAAAAATACTACCGTTTTTATTAGCATAATATAAAATGCATTTTTACCTTGTGCCCTAAAATACAGGATTGTTTGATGTTGTTCTATTTAGAAGATAGGGTCCTTAACATACTTAAATTATGATCTAAAGTTTTGTTCTGCAACATGTGGAATGTAGATTCACTTTGTAATATTCTTTACACATTTTGGTATGTTTGGTGCATCTCTCTTCCCCTCATGTATGTAGCAAGTCACACATAGGATTGTTCATTACAGAATGCATTTCATCCTATACCTAGTATTTCATGAGAAACCACAGAGAAGTAGGCAGCTTGGCTGTGACACTTGAAATAAAAGCCTGAGGTCAAAAATACTAACTTACAAAGCTAAGCAGAAATTAGGAGAATGCAGCAATGCACTGGCAGAAGCAAAATAGGACCTTGACATATAGTAAGCCAAAGTGCATCTTTTTCCTCCTGCTGCCCTGTGGTTACATTACAAAAGAAAAACAAAGCTCATCAGTCTTGTATTTATTCTGGTTTCTCTGCAGAGCTAGTGACACAGGTACCATGGATGTGTGCAGGGTAAAAGCTGGTCTAATTGCATAATAGGAACCATCTGTTGTATTGTGCATTATATCCCAAGTGTGTGAAATCAGTTTTGTTGGCAGGACTACCGTATATACTGGAGTATAAGTCAACCCAAGTATAAGTTGAGGCGCCTAATTTAACCCCCCAAAACTGGAGAAATTTATTGACTCAAGTATAAGTCTAGGGTGGGAAATGTAGCAGGGCCTGGCAGCTCCTCCTTTATGAGCTGGGGGAGCAGTGTGTTTAAAATGACTTTTAAACATTGCACGCCGCCCCCCTGCAATGTGGGGGGGGGGGATCAGGAGAAGTGCCACACTTTGTTTAAAATGACTTTGTTTAAAATGACTTTTAGTCACCGAGGCAAGCGCTTGCCTCGGTGGCTAAAAGTCATTTTAAACATTGCACTCCGCTCCCCTGCAATTTGGGGGGGGGGGCAGGAGAAGCGGCACACTTTGTTTAAAATGACTTTTAGCCACCGACCCAAGCACTTGCCTCGGTGGCTAAAAGTATTGACCTGAATATAAGTCAAGGGCCCCTTTTTTCAGCCCAAAATTAGGGCTGAAAAACTAGACTTATATTCGAGTATATACAGTAATTCTCCTGTCCCCTGCCACATGTACTCCAGAGAATTTGGTAATCCTGAAACTAGATCAGGGCCATGCACAAGGCTGTCCAGATAAGTGAGAAAAGAAATTTGTTGAATAAAGAGCAGTTGGATCCAGCTTACTGACTGCAAGGATTTGAGACAATGCTATTATTTGTACTTAAATTTATTAAATTCTAGTTCATTCTCCGTCTGGGAGACAGGAGCTTATACAAGACCTCTTATACTGCTGGCTCAGAACCTTCTCTTCAAATTCAGTAGGACCCCCGTATCCACAGGAGATTAGTTTTGAGCCGCCCCAGAGGACTACTGCCTGGGTGGCTCTTCAGGTGTGTGTGGAGTGAGGTAGGATGAGGATGAGGGGCAGTGGCATTGGGGGCTGAGGGCTCTGGGAGATGTATTGTAGTTTACCCAAGGAGCCTCCGCTGCCACTTGGGCCATGATGCCACCTTCAGCATGAGTGCCAGCGGGGAGACATGCCTCCGCCATGCAGTGCGCATGGAGGCCTGTTGTCGGCCAGGCAAGCAAGCAAACAGAAAAACAGGCAAGGGAGAACAATGAGCGGGGCGATCGGGCTGGCTGGTTTGGAGGCGCCTGGGGCCAAGGGCACTGGGCCGGTGTTCGTCCTCCTCTTCTGCCCAGCTGGCCAGACTGGACGTGTAAAGCAGTTGGCAAGGAGAGAAAGTGGCCCAGCTCCTCCACCAGCCCACCCAGTAGGTCCTTCCTGGGCGAGCCGTAGCATCACGAGATATCAGCCTTGCCTTGTCATGCCTCCAGCCCTCACGGTGGACCCACTCTGGCCTCCAGCTACCAGGCTGGCAGGGGCAAAAGCGGTAGTTCTGTGTGAAAGAAGTCATGAAACTTAGATTAAGATACACTTGAATAGTAGAATTTGGCATGCTGCTGGAATCTTGTATTGTTGACCAGAATAGAAGTACTGTATATTGAAGACTTACAACAGAGGTAAATTGCTGGAATCTTGTATTGTTGACCAGAATAGAAGTATATTGAAGACTTACAACAGAGGTAAACAACCTTAGGTGGGCATCAGATTTCTGTGTCCAGACCTGGCCAGGCTGTTTTGGGCAGTGTTTTTTGGGGGGGGGGGATGTAACAGGAAATGTGCTGCAAGTTTAGGGTGGAACCTTAGTGGACCTACAAAAGTCTTATCAGCTGCGAGAAGCACCCGGCAGCAGAAATAGGGTTTTTTAAAGATGGAAAAATCAGAACAACCTATTGCTGGGTTGGTATGTGAGAGCAATGTGTCAGATACCATTTTTGCGTATTTTTAAAAGCAGTCTCCCTATCAGTAACAGAAGCACCTTTATACAGACATGTTGTGAACATCTCCAACCATTTCTCTTCATTAATTTTAATATTCCAGTCATGTTCTTGCCCCATTGAATGGCCCAGATCTGCCTCAGTCAACAGTAAATAAAGTTTTTATACTGGTCCTTTATTTATTTTAGTTAGAGAGTAGAGAAGAACTTCAAAGAGGTTGAGACTTCTTGTGGCCTGCTTCTAGATGTCAGCTTGACTAATAATAACATTGCTTATTTGATACCAGTTAGCCAAGAAATACCACAAACTCTAAAGTATCCCCCTCTTAAAATCCCAAGGGAGAAGTTGTTGATTGCTGTAAGAACTCTGTTAATCTAATGAAATCAATATTTTAAAAACTTTAGGAATTAAATATCTCCTCTTTGAGAGATCTGGATAACAGTATAAAGGTGTCAGAGAGAGGGGAGATGTCTGGTATAAGTGCTTGCCCTTTGTTTTTGCAGTTGCATTGCCGGATATAAAGTAATCTTAACATTTTAAACAGGTATTTTAAGTAATTTTTTTACATAATGTATATGGTTCACTGGGTTGCAGAACTAAATCGCCTTCTCCTTTGTAAGCCTTTGTTGTTTCCTTAGAACCAATTGCATGAAGTTGTATAGTTAGTCCAATGAGTTATGATTCTGTTGACTGTTTGCTTTATTAATATTCTGTGGTTTTTTTAAACAAATTGTTTTTTTATAATGTTCAGTAAAACCAGACCTTTCCCCAGCATTGATGTTTGTGTGTTTCTGTGGTTCAACAAGAGTGGGAAAGAGTATTTGATTTAAAGGAAAAGGTTATGCTGTACCCACAAATAAGGAATTAAGGATTTTTTTCCATCCTGACTCAACATATAGTCATTATTGATTCACTTTTCTTGTATCATAAATTTTACCCCTACAGTAACCCCCAGCCCTTTCGCGGTTCATATACTACGGTCCCGCTATAGTGTGAGATCGCTCTGTGTGTGTGTGTGTGTGTGTGTGTGTGTGTGTGTGTGTGTGTGTGTGTGTGTGTGTGTGTGTGTGTGTGTGTGTGTGTGTGTAGAGCCCCCTGGGGTAAGCTGGAAAGGCCTGTTTCAGGCCTCCTGTACTTACCCCAGGCTTGGTGCTGCTGCGAACGGGCCTGTGAGGGCCTTCCCAGGCCCATTGGAGCTCCCCCATGAACCGGAAGTGACTTCCGGAAAACAGAAAATGACTTCCAGATTGCTTAAAAGCACTTTGGTTTAGGCTATTAGCTACTTTGACCCTCTGCAAGGATCGGGGAATCCATTAAGATGATCCACCCTCAGAGACTAATGGATCCTGAAAGCTCTGGGGGATTATCCATCTGATATGGTTGGTGCTCCTGTCGAAGCTCAGCTCACCCTGTGGAATAGGGAGATGACCCAGGAAGTTGACGTGATCCCAGCTAAGCACCCTCTCCCTATATGCAGAGCCCGAACGGCTCCTTGGAAAGGGATGTCTAGTAGACATAGGGCCTTCACGGCAGCTGCCCTCAGGCTATGGAATGCCCTGCCGAGTAAGATCTGCCAACATTGATGACCTTTCGGTGCCTTCCTGTTCCAGAAGTTTTTTAATTAACATAATATAAATTGTGGGTCCTGATGGCAATTTTTAGTTAATGTTTTTATTATTGTTTTAATTATTTATTGACATTTTGATCTTTTAACTGTTTTAATTCTATTGATTGTAAGCCGCTCAGAGACCTTTGGGCAATGGGCAGCATAGCATATAAGCTGTAAAAATAAATAAATAAATATTTTTTTCTCTTTTGTAAGAAAACAAATGAGTTTAACTAAAAGCGGGAGTTGATCTAAACAGTCTGTTCATGTTCTGTGAAAGAGACAGAGAGTTTCAATAGCAGAAGAAAATATTTTCCTTTTATTGTCAACTCTTGATATGTAATTTAATTTCCAGCCCCTGGAATCTATCACTAATTTTTGCTTTAACCTTTCATTAACATGTATTATTGTAATAGCTTCTTTTGTCTGAATGTAAATTGTATAGGCTCATTCTACAGGTTTCACATAAAACTCTTCAAGGTCAATTTTAATTCATTGACTGTTAATCCACAAATTGTCAAATGGAATGAAATGGATTTCAAGACCTTTCTTTGTTCTTTATTTCTTGTGCCTATCCCACAGGTAATCTGTACCCTTTTCCCCCTACTGTGTGCACAGAATAATTATTGTAGGAAAGTAGAAAAAAAGTCCAGGTCACAAAAGTGCAGACCAGACAGGGATGACAGGTTATGCCAATTGAGTGCCAGTATTGAGAACCTGTGAAAGACAGTGTCTCCTTTTTCACATGGATTTATCTTGTATGTTAATAGGATTTTTGTGATGATGGGTTAGGCAGGTCACAGAACCACTTAAGCTTTTATTGTGCATAATGAGGAGGCAGTTAGGCCAGTCCTAGAATGCAGACAAAGAAGCTACAATAAAAATATACATCAATATTCCACACGAACATTCTGTAGTGATTTTTCCACATTAAAGGCATATTTTGACAAATCATATATTGTATCATTTGATATACGGTAGCCTAATAAGAGAAAGAAATTTAAGTAAAAAGTAAAATAACTGAAAGAGTCATTTGTTACTAGTTTATTATAAGCAGGTTTAAACAGAACTTCCTACCCTTTCTATCTGTCTACTGAAAACTAAGATCTATTGATTTCATTGAAGCATACTGTTGGTTACATATAGGATTGCAAACCAAAACATTTGAAATGTATGCATTTAAACAACTAAATCACATTTGCATAATTTAATATGATATAAACATATTTTTATAAGATACTGGACTGTCTAAACCTTTTTGTTCTTGATGACCACAAGTTTCTTGTGTAGGGAAACCAGGATGAAAGTTAAAGAAAATAAAGAATTAAAGCAATGATATTAAGATAACATAAGTATTAAAGGAGCTGTTACCATAACAAGTCAGTATGTTGTTAATGACAAGGATTAAATTATGTGCTGATAAGAGGTGCAGTATTTGAAAGGAAAATGTGATTTTCTCAAATGCAAAAGATGACATGTTGCAGCAGCAAAACAAAACTCAGCTACGAAAGCACAATTTAGATGCCACAATATGGGATAGTAAGTGTAGAAGTATGCATTGGAAAATGATCATACTACTGTGTGCTGTCATGGTAATATGAGGACTCTGAGGTATGTAGAGCAATTGTCTTTGGCTTGTTCTGTGACCGGGGAATATTCTATGCATGACATAGAAAATCCCTGTGGTTGCGTGGGCTTCCCCTTTGATACTGATTTCCTGAAAAATCACTTTAGGAAGAAAGATATTGTTCTGTGACATGTATTCAGACAGTACCAAATTTATTTTAAAATTTATAGACCACCTGCTTCCTAAAGGGAACTCAAGGCAGTAATAATAACAAATAAAACACAACACAACAATAACCAATAATTAGTGGCAGGAACAAAATGTAGATATAAGAAAAAGAAAATTTAAAAAGGTGCCCAGCAGAACTACACAGAACACAAGACTTTGAAACCTTACTGGTCACCAAAACCTCGCTAAAAAGCCAGGTCTTAAGAGCTTTCCAGAAGGCGGGCAAGGAAGGCATCAGGCAGAGCTCACTTGGTAAGGTATTCCATAATGACGAGCCCACCACAGAATAGGCCCGGTTTTGTGTAGCCGCTTTACAGACCTCTTTAACGGTGGTGGCCTGAAGTGCGAGGGCCTGTGATGCTCTGGTGGGTTGGACAACAGCCAGTGACTCGGGGCCCAAGCCATGGAGGGTTTTGTAAACCAAAACCAATACCTTGAACCTAATCTGAGAGGCAACGGGTAACCAGTGTAGGTGAGCCAGGATTGGGGTGATGCAGGCAAATCTGCAAGCACCAACCACCATCTTGGCCACCGCATTCTGCACCCGCTACAGTCTCCAAATCAGGGTCAAGGGAAGCCCCACGTAGAGTGTGTTGCAATAGTCAATCCTTGAGATCACCAGCACATGCAAAACTGCCCTCAGGCAATCCTCATCAAGAAACGGGTGAATCTGGGCAATCAGCCAAAGATGATAAAAGGCCAATTTGGATACGACTGCCACCTGAAATTCCAGGGGGGGGAGCGGGATCCAATAGAATGGTTAGGATAGGCAAGTATCCTATTTTTGAAAACTAAGAACAGAGCTGTGGATTCAATAGTTCTATGATAAATCCACACTTGTTAAAGTCCCATGGAGTCAATTATTTTAGTTAGGACTAGCAATAAGGTATGGGGTCTTGATATTTTGTGGCTATGATTTTTATAGTGGTCCTCTCTGTTACTTAGTCCCTTACTTGCCCTTAGGAATTCACTAGCTAAGTGGAAATATAAAAGGTGACAGGGGGAGAGTCGGAACAGAAGTGCAATATCTGCAGCACAGTTTCACCCATTTAATATTTCATGCCCACACCAACTTCTGGGGAACCCAGAGGATTTTATTTATGTGTATTACCTTCTATACAATGCAAGACCCATAGTTTTAAGTAAATGGCTATGATTGCACTTATACATATTGTTTAAGTTGGGCAGGAGATGCACCTTTGTTTGTTGATTGGTTGGCTCTGAAGTTTTTTCAGGTTTTATAGATGATGAGCTTATATGAAAGGGCAAGTAAAGAAATTAATAGTATTTCTGAAAGAATCAATCTGTGGATATTCTGAACCTGAGAACGAAAACCTGTGCGTAGCTTTGTCATTTTAACGACATGTTCTCACACATACTCAGAGCAAATTTCTGTACTGTTCATTCAGTAGGGGGAAACGAAGAAATTGGGATAATTGCATAATGACAGATATGAGGAGAACAGAGAATCCACTGATCATTTCCTGTGAGTTGGCCACCGTCCAGCAATTCTCAAAGGACATCCTGATGTAAAGACTAAAGAGAGAGAGCTAGTTCTGAAGAGGTAGTCTCCCCCCCACCTTCAGCTCATTTTACTTTGTAAAGCAATCACTGAAACAATTAGTTGACAGCATGGTGTTAGTTTTCTCACAGTAAATTAGGAAGATTAAGCAAACATGGAAGTGCAATTCAGCTATAATCAGCAGGTTCGGAACTACCAGAGCTTTAACATTCTCCGAGGATATATTTATAAAGTTTTTTTTATATTGTCTCCTTTCATTACAGGCAAGCTTGCTTACAGCTTTAACATGTACTATTCACTGAGACTGCAGAATGAATTGATCTTACCTAGTTTTTATTTTTGAAGCATAGCTATTACGTTGTTGTAGCTGACGTGTTTTCAGCAAAGTTAAGAGGAACCACATTATTTTAATTTTCCCTAAAATATATTGAGTAGTAAACATTATTTTATTTTCTGCTGTCACTTGTATACCTTGGAGACCAACAAACTCATATAACAATAAGTTACAGGTGATACAATAGGTTATAGGCCACTATTAAAAGGGGGGCTCAACCCCCTTTTTGCTTTAATATAACAATAGGCAATAAAATAAAATAGTTCAATGGTAGGTTGTATATAAAGTTATGTCCAGCTGTAAAATCCAAATTTGCTGGTTTCTTTCAAACATATGCATAAAAGCAAACATTTGGCCAAAGTGTTTGTGCACATGGATCTGCAGTTGAAAGTAGGAGTTCAAAGTAGCAACCTATTTCATCTAAATGGGGCTGTATCTTCTCAAGAGGAAAGGAAATGATTCCATATACAATTAAACATGAACAGTAATATTTTCTGCACAACCCTACTGGTCCATCAGTAGCAACAGCATCCCAGCTGTACATCAAAACAGCAGCCACTTCCTTCTTTGTACATTCATTATGCTAACACTACCATGTGTTTCTCCAGCTCCTACCTGAGGTTGCCATGAATCTGATATACTTTGCCTTTTTAATGTTGTGACCTCATAACAATTATATGCAAATTAAAGTACAGTGGTACCTTGTATAAAGGAATTAATTCATTCCAAATGAAATTATTTTTTTTTTTATACAAATTTGCCATAGGAATGCATTGAAAATGAAGTAATCCCTAATCATGACTATTTTTATGTTGTACGGATTCACCCCATAGGCGATTCTGTTAAGCAAACTTCCCCTATGTTATACAAACCGTTTGTTATACAAGGGTCCACTGTATGTGTATTCTTTGCACATGTACTGCACAAGATGCAAGTTAAGTATTCAAAATTTGCATTTAAAATGTTATTCACCATATACGTTTTAACTTTTAATAACTGTATGGGCCATATGACTGTATTAAATTTATTTGCTTTCATTGGACTTTTAGTTACAAAGAAACCAAAATGAACTTAGACATTTCCCCCTACATTTATGGTTTCAATATTTCGAATATAAAATACCTTTTTGTTTTGAATTATTCCATTAAAGTAGTTCAATGAATAGTCTAATAGTAGAAGAATTTTGTTGATCAAGCAGATTACAATCCATTCATTGCAGTTCTTTATTTATTCATATTTTAAAATGTTCTAGAATTTTAAATTATATTAAAATGCTCCAGAATATTCTGAAAACCTTTGAAGATGTCAATAAGTGCAAAAACTTTTTCAAAAGTTTAATGATGGAAATAATATATTAATTAGCTGTCAGTCATTCTGTTGAAATTCATTAGAATTAAATCCAGGTTATCCCAGTTCAGCAAATGAAGGTTTTCCAAAGTTGTCTTGTAAACCTGTTGAAAGTTAATTATATATAATCTAGAATAATGCTTCAGATACCTGCTTCTAGGAGTACAGATCCTCCAAAGTCAAAAAACAAACACAGGATGTTTAGAGAACAGATACAATAAACCCATTAAGAATTAGGGGCTAATTGGTTTTTGTCAATTGCATTTGCTGTTTAATGATTTTTCCCTAATGTCCCTGGAGTTAAACAAGAATTGTTTCTTTTCTAGCTCCCAGTATTTGCATATACATTTTCTGTTCTTTGGTTCTGGCTCTCAAAATAGAAGATACCAAAGTTCTGTTTTGCTCTCTGCTTTTTTCAGGTCTTGGTTATATCTTCTCATCTTTATCCCTTTTCATTGTTTATCTCATGAAGCTTCCTTATTTGCTTTGTTTTTTTCTATGTATTTTTGTTTTGAATGGTTTTATTCCCACACTTCCTTCTTCTACCACCAAGATCCCTCTTTTACTGGAAACAGTGTTTTTCTAACCCATCCCACTTGCCTTTTTCTCGTTCCAATATGTGCTGTTCTTAGTTGCACGTCGTCAGAGAATTTATTAATCCTTATGTGAGAAACTTGTGTCTGTTCAAAGCCCGTCACTTCAGAAGAAGACCCAAAATAGTTGGGGTTATTTGTTTGTTTGTTTGTTTCATTTCTAGACTGCTTTTCTCCCAGTGGGTGCTTTAGGTAACCCTTACCAAACTGATAGTATCTCAGTGGTTTTCCCCCAAGAGTGACGAAACAAAGCAAAGTGTGACTAGATGTTCTGAGGGGAGGGGAAAGAAAAAAAACATGAGTTTCAGGGATTGACGAAAGGGGACTGCAAAGAAAAGGAGAAATGAGGAAGATCACTTCCTGCCAAATACCTAGTCATAGAAGCTAACCTCATCAGGGTTCCTTTCCATTCATAGGATGGCATCTTTGTTTCTAAGCCAGTATTTCACTCCTGTCCCAGAGCCTTTTCACCATGTTTGTAAGGGGTACTGGGAGTACTTTTCTGTTGTTCCTTTTCCCCACGCAGCTGTGCCTATATGAATAAGAGATGTTTTGTTCTTAAAACTTACCGCCTTTGCCGCCTGGCATTCATTATCTTCAACAAATTAATGGTAGTGCTGTTCTCGTGCTGAGCAGGTGAGGCTTATCCCAAAATTTCAGGGAAAGTCCCACCTTCTCAGTTGACAAGCCACCTCTGCCCCAAAATGTGTGTGTGTGTGTGTGTGTGTGTGTGTGTGTGTGTGTGTGTGTGTGTGTGTGTGTGTGTGTGTGCATGTGTGCAGGTAAGGACTGAGTTCTGGTAGTGTTCATGTGCTAGAATAGTTATGTGCACATTAATGCTATTACTGTTGCAGATATCTTAGTATTATAAATAAATGTTGGTTCTGGATACCATTTGTTGTCATAAGCCTGAGGAAAAAATGCCATGGGCAGTAGATTTTTTGTTCCTTATATTTTTCTCTTTTCAGATGTAACTGAATATAAAATACAGTGGTACCTTGTATAAAGGAATTAATTCGTTCCAAATGAAATTATGTTAAGCAAATTTCCCCTATCTCCGGAATTTTTTATGTTGTACAGATTTTATGTTATACAAACTGTTTGTTATACAAGGGTCCACTGTATACATTTAATAAGAAAAATATCTTGGGAGTTGTGGAAGCAATATTTTTTCATTCAGTTATTTTCAGTAACGCTTACTATGATACGATCTTAACTGTGTGCATCACTGATGATGTGCATGCTAAACTTCAAGCAAACATACTTTGACCAACCTCCAGTCTCCCTTCCATCCTGTCCTATTGCCCCCCCCACCGCGGTGCCAATGGCATTCTCACTCTTCTGCACAATATTTTCAAAAGGCAGTCTGTATTCAAAAGACCTCCTCTCTCAAGCATCATGTGAGGCCACATAGACTTTTTCCCCCTTTTTCTTATCTGAGGTTGTTGACCTCAGGAGAGGAGAAGAAGGTTATGGGGTCAAAGTCTTTTCCTCCTTGGAGCTCACTGCTTGCTGGGAGAGGGTTGGCTGGAAAATAGATGTTTTAGAAAAGGGGTTAAGGGTCATGGTTTTAATTCTGTTAGGAACAGCTGTTTTGAGTTTCTTTCCACTTCTATCTCCCCTCCCTCCATCACAAGTCCACCGAGAGAGTGAGAAATTTGTTCAGAGAGACCTCGTAACAGAAATATGTGGCTCCAGTAGGTTTGCTGCTTTTAAAAATGTATCATCTTTGCTTTTCGGATTCACATGATGAGGAAAAACAGGAGGTCTTTCTAAATATCTGGGATATATATATCACAAGTTAAATTGCCATTTTGAGGGGTGTTTTAGTTCAACAAATGTCAAATGCAAATAACAAGTTATGGAGCTCAAGGTTGAAATGAATGTCATGCTCACATTTGACTGTTTAGGGGCAGGTAAACCAAACTTACAAGTGTGTAGGGCTTACATTTTATTCATTTTAGGTATTTTGTAGTTTAAGAATAGATAGTGGAGAGAAAAGCTTTCTACTCATAAGTGAAAGGGGGAAAGTAGCGCTTTTCTTTTCTTTTTCTTTTCTTTTTTTCTCCACTGTTCTGAAGAGTTGGCCCCAGGCTGTGTTGGTGTGTGGCTGAACAGCAATCAGGGGTCATAATTTCATTGGTGGTTAGCATCAGGTTTAATTTTTCTAATATGTTACATTTACCGAAATGTCTGGTTTTAGTTATTCACTGCTTGAAACAGTTTTGAGTGGTTGGACGTTTAAGGTACCTGAAAGGGTGCAGGAACATATAAAGAACTTTTGCCTTTCTCTTGGAACGTGTAAATATTTCTTTTCTAAATCTAACAAAAGTGTATGCATTTATTTTGCTGCAGCAACATAAAGCTCAAATTATCAGCTGGCTTGTTTTCAGGAAGGAGGGATTAATTCCATGAGAGGTTAAATACACAGTTAATTGCAATTTACAAATAAATGTGTTGAAACCTTCTTTTGTTACAGGAGTGTGACCAAGTTCATATTGATGATGTTTCATCAGATGATAATGGCCAGGACTTAAGGTAAGTGTAAAATGAGAGGATGGCTTTTAACATATAGTGCAGGAGATACAGATATAATGTGTTTTATGTTTATGTATTCGTAAGACTTCTAACACAATCTTTGTTTCATTTCTTTTTACAACCTTCTTGAATTATAATAGTTACTTATATATATATTTTCTTTTCTGGAACAATCTGATTATTTTTGCTTTTTTTGTTTATTTCTTGCAACTAAATCAGCACCTATAACTTCGGAACAGATGGCTTTCCTGCAGCTGCAACCAGTGCTAATTTATGCTTAGCAACTGGTGTCCGCGGAGGAGTGGACTGGATGAGAAAACTGGCCTTCCGATATAGACGAGTAAAAGAAATCTACAACACTTACAAGAACAATGTTGGAGGCAAGTGCCCCTATATAATAACTATCTTATTGCTTCTGAAACTTTTCAACATGGCTATATTTGCTCAGCTACTTAGTGCGGTAGATTCTGTAGAATTATGAAATGTGCTAAGTGATCTTAGCTGAAGTACAAACACTACAGTTCTTGTTTTTGTTCTCCTTACAGGTCTTTTGGGTCCAGCAAAGAGGGAAGCTTGGTTGCAACTTAGAGCAGAAATTGAAGCCCTTACAGATTCCTGGTTAACACTTGCACTGAAAGCACTAACACTAATTCACTCAAGGTAAATGGATCCAACACGCAGCAATTGTGCAGAACAACTTGAACGGTAAATTAGGACATTTATCCAAATGGTCCCATGTTTCTTTACCTTTTATGTACAAGTTCTTAATATAATTTTTAATATAATAATAGAACTGCAGAGCTGGAGGGGACCCTATGGACCCGCAAGGAACCGTGGGGAATTAAACTCCCAGACTCTGGCTCCGCAACCAGATACCTAAACCATTTGTATTTAAAGTACAGCATATTTGTGGGAACTTTATTTTATTTCAAATTATACCCATGAAATGTTACCATTTAATAAGAATGAACTAGTGGATTTCCAGTCCGTGTATCCCAGTGTGATTTTACAAATTATGAGTTGTGTTAGGACAGCACAATAGGGGTTGTAGAACAGAGGAAGGTTGGGATGCAGAGAAGCATACTATTTTTCTGCTAACTTCAAAGTAATTGCTACTCACTGAGGAAAATAAGCAGTAATCTTCTACCCCCATCTCTGTACATCTGTAATTTAACAAACTGCATCTATCTTTCCCTCTAGTGCTTCTCTATGGAGCATTTTTGTTGCACTTCAGCTTGTGAGGCAGACGGAGCAACTGTGCGCTCTAGTTGTACCATAGCCAGAGGTATTCTGTTGCTGCAACAGCCAAATGGTCACCACCTCCAGTAAATACTTAGCCAAAGGCAGGATAGAAGACATGTCAGAAAGAGCAATGTAGGAGTCACTTAAGTGCCAAACATGGTCCCAGAATTCTTGGCAACACTAATTCTACCTGGTGATCCCAGCATGTTTGGCATTGTGCCTGCAACAGTGCCATACGTCCGTTAAAATGCCCAGAATTCTACATCCATATGCCATCCATCCTTTCAGATATGATATATCTGTCATGGAAGGTATATTCGGACATGCAGACATGATGGGCCTTACTTCTCCCTACCTTCTTTAGTAATCAATTGAATCTGCTACCTTCTTATTCATCAGGTCTTCAGTAATCAATTGTAGCCTAAGGGCCAGACTTTATCGATAGCCAAACATTAGAAGAGAGAATTCCTTAAATGCAGAAAACATCTTGTTTTCACAGCAAGAATACAGTATTTCATACCTCATTCAGTTTACAAATTAGCTTGCTTTGTTTTGTGATTTGTCATCACTAGTGATGGGCCATATGGATTCATGTTCCTAAGGATACATATATGAATATTGGCACCACATGTGCCAATACATCCCAGTGCCTTCCTCATGAATTGGACCAACCACTTCCTGGTCTTAGCATGGTACATGCAGGTGTCATCATGCTAGGAGAAACTATGATATCAGTAATCCAAGAAATCAGAAAATCCATCCTTACCTCAGCCTATAGACAGTTTCATGTCCACAGTTCAGTTTATTTCTCCTGTCTTGCCACTTCCTCATTTTAAAAGAGGGAGTGAGAGTGTTATAAAATGGAAATATTCATATGTTTTTAATAAGGATATGCTTACTTCTCTTTTTTAGGTCAAATTGCGTGAATATTCTAGTAACGACTACTCAGCTTATTCCAGCTCTTGCAAAAGTATTGCTTTATGGATTAGGTGTAGTATTTCCAATAGAAAACATTTACAGTGCAACAAAAATAGGTAAGTTGTTTTTACAGTGAACAGAGCTGATTAATTGAAACTGTAATTCCAAATGAAATGGAATAGTTTTTGAACTATTAGTATCCCTTTTTCCAATGCAGAAATATAATTTTAAATTATTCTGTGTTTACACATACAGCAAAATTGCAACTTGCGGAATTTCCTGTTGGGAAATTGTGAGCTAAATTTTAATAATAGGAAACATTAAAGTTAATTTAGAAGATCATTTCCTCTAATCTGCTCTATTACTCCATCTGTCACTCATTTTCTGCTTTGTGCCTCTCATTTATCTCCACTCAGGGTTTAATGTGTACAAAGAACGTAACACATGTTCTCTTTGGTTTTCTAAAAGAAATATATTACAGTATCCATTAAAGTTCTCTAGCTTATAGGGGAATTCTAAAGTTGCTTTCTCTCAATTGTATTTACATGTAGCCCAAGATCCAAGGAATTATGTAGGTGTGTACAAAAAGTTGTCACACACTCTGAGATGGCTTTTCCTTGAACTCTTGACTATCCCCTTTTCCTTGAACATTTGACTATCTGTTCCACAGTGGGGACTGATGTTGTTTCCCTTACTTTCAGAAGTAGAACTTTCTCCATGTGGCTTGAGAAGCTGCTTTTCATTGACTACAATTTGAAGGCCTCTTTGAGCACTTAGGATCATGGAGTTCTTGGGATGCAACTCAGTATTCATAAATACAGATGTGATCATGTCTGGCCTTAAGTCGTAATATTTAATTATATACCGGCTTTCAGTTTACTGTGTAGTTGTCCATTCATACTTACCTGACCATTCTATTTTATTCTCATCACAACCTTGTGTAGGCATTAACAGATAATATTTTTATACTCAGTTTCAGATTTGTAAATGCATAGTCATAAGTTTCATACTGCTAATATGTCTTCAAACATAAGGAAAAGTATTTATACATTCAAAATATAGAGTTTTGTATGCAATTTCCCTTAAAGTATGCATTTTATGTAGTTAACCCTAAATTTAGAGACATGTGCCATTTGCAGAATACAGTGGTACCCTGACTTAAGAGAAGCTCTATTTAAGAGCAATTCGACTTAAGAGCGGAAAACTGTTGGCATTTTAACTGCTGCCTTACAAATTTTAGATGTGGTCTGCTCGACTTACAAATATTTTTTTAATTTTTTTAATTTTTTTAACTTATTTTTTCAAATTTTTAGATAGGTACCCCGACTTAAGAGTAGTTCAATTTAAGAGCATGCATTTGGAATGGATTAAATTCGTAAGTCAAGGTACCACTGTAATTTAATTCTAATCTCCATTTTAATCCAATATATATAAATTTGGTTGGTTCACTTATAAATAGAAGCTGAACGAAATCGTTTCCCATCCTTGCACCATAAAAGTATGTTAGGCAAAGAGTGTAATTTAGCTCATTTTACTTCCTAGACTTTTTCCAGAAAATATGTGTAGTAGCACTATGTTGTCTCTGGTGTTCCCTGGTACTAATCATTTTTCTTTCTTATATGCCGTGGTATTTTCTCCCCATTACTAGCACAATTTTTCTTTTCCACAAATATTCCTATGAGTGTGTTTGTGCATATATCAGGGCTGAACCAACATGAGTCAGAGGAAGATGGCTGCCTCAGGTGGCAGGTTATATGAAAAAGGAATGGCAACAAGATATTGGAGAACAAGTCTGTTTTGTGCCACATGGCCTGCCTCTCTGTTCCTGCCCAGTTAGACCCCTGTCCTCAAGTTCCGTAGATATCTCTGATCCATTGCCACCTCAATAATAATTGTTTGGAGGTTGGTCACATACTGTAACCTTGCAAAACTAGCAGCTTACAATGCTAGCTAGAGAGAAGAAACAAAGTAAGGTAATCTTGACTAGAATTCTTGTGCTATTTTGAGTGACAGATCAAATGCAAATAATCTAATGTGTGCTTTGGTGCTTAATATAATAACTTTACTGTATGCTGTAAAATATATGTAGCCATATTAATCAATGTATCGATTCATGAAAACCAAGATAGTATCACAAAATTGTATTTAACACTGCTTGAGTTGTAGAGTCATCGATAATATATGCTTATTTATAGGCAAAGAAAGTTGTTTTGAGCGCATAATTCAAAGATTTGGAAGAAAAGTAGTATACGTTGTTATAGGAGATGGTGTGGAAGAAGAACAAGGAGCAAAGAAGGTAATGAGGCAAAGATTAGTAGTGTTTTTTAGTTTAATCTAAATGTTTAAATTTAAATTTAAAGTTTAAAATTCTTTCAAGATATATTCATTCAAGTGTAACAACTGGATACAATTTCCATGCTAATTGAGCTCAAAAACCATTGAATCAGCTGTTCAATAACACACTGAGTATACATGTATATGATTGCAATATATACTGTAAATTTTTTAACAGCCAGTACATGATCTCCCTCACTGAAAGTATTCAAACACAACTTCATTTCCTGAGGTTATGGAGATTTTATTTTATTTACTTGTATCATTTGTAGGTCACCTTTCTCCCAGTGAGGTGACCCAAGACAACTCCCAATGTTAAAATAATCTGGAAGTTGAGTCATGGCAGCTGGACTTCTTCTCT
This sequence comes from Phrynocephalus guinanensis, assembly GCA_037367245.1. Taxonomy (NCBI): domain Eukaryota; kingdom Metazoa; phylum Chordata; class Lepidosauria; order Squamata; family Agamidae; genus Phrynocephalus; species Phrynocephalus guinanensis. Next base: position 43,331,708 of record CM074739.1, read on the forward strand.
TGAGAGATTGAAACGTTTCACTACACATCCAAGCAGTTTTGTCAGGCTGACATTGCTTGGATGAGCAGTGAAAACATTTCAGTTTTTCATGAAAAGAACTCCAGTTGCCATGACTCAACTTCCAAATAAACTCACCTGGACGACTGAGAATCTTCGCAGACAGATGTTAAAATAAGTCATAGTGAAAACTCAATACATTACAATACATAATTAATTAATATATTTTAAATTATTATTGCCGTTTAATTGCTTTTTAATTTGTAATGTATTGAGTTTTCACTATAACTTATTTTAATTAATTAATTTAAAACATTTAAAATTTTAAAAGCAAACCTCAAAAAACAGCATGTAGCCATACGTATAAAAAAGGCATGCCTGAAGAGGTGGGTCTTCAGCTGTTGGTAGAAGAATAAAAAGGAGGAGGCCAACCTAACTTCCTAAAGAACAGCATTCCACAAACTAGGAACAGTCACAGCAAAGGCTCTCTCTTGTGTCCCCATCAAATGAACCTGTGATGCCAGTGGGAAGGGCCTCCTTAGAAGAACTTCAGAACAAGGAAGATTAATATGGCTCATAAATCATTAAATATTTTATTCTCTCTGGTAAGAACAAAATATTTTGAAAAGTTTCTATCCAGTGGATAACTTATTTTTACATTTTATGTAATTTTTGTACTTTTTTATATTCCATCACTCTTTGGGGGGGAAAGGCAGGATTCAGATTTGAAGTTTAAATATACCTTTGTACTTTGTGCTTTGGAAAATATTTTTAGGGAATTTTAATGCTGCTGTTGTGGGGGGTATGCTGCTCTTTTGCCTCTTATACATTAGTAAAAAATGTATGCTGCTCTTTTGCCTCTTATACATTAGTAAAAAAATCTAGTAGTTGAGTCTTTTTTCAGTGGAGTGCCCTGATGTATTGAGACACATTTTTTCTTGAGTGTGGCAATATTTTCATTTGCATTTGTATGTATGTATTTGTATGGGGATGTTTTAGTTCCAGACTTCCAGCATTAATGAGAGGGCAGACCTAGAGCACCTGCAAAGATCTCTCAAAGCTCTGGCTTTGTCCAAATCTACTGCTGATTCCTAATTGTTTTCTATGTGATTGCAATGGAAAGGCTCTTCGGAACCTGTATCAGCACCTGAATTTTTTCCTTCTTGAAACACAACTTGGAGAGCTTTTATTTATTTATTTATTTATTATTTTAGAGTATTTTTACCCTGCCTTTCTTCTTGGAAAAGGACCCAAGGCGGCTTACAGAAATGAGGGATAATGTACAGTCCAGTACAATTAAGGCATGTTCAAGTGTTTGAGAACAAGAAATTGAGGGACATCCTACAGCATTAATAGACAACATTACATTAAACCTACGAGGTTATAAGTAGTTATAAACACAAAGTCTATGTGAACCTATAGATTCATATGAAATACACATGGTAGTCCATCATTCAGGGAAAGCTTGCCTGAAGAGAAAGGTCTTTGCCTGCTTCCAGAAGGACAACAGAGATGAGGCAGTCCTGGCCTCTAGTGGGAGGGAGTTCCAGAGTCTGGGCACAGCAGTCAAGAAGGCCCTTTCATGGGTTCCCACAAGACGTACCTGTGAGGGTGCTGGGATGGAGAGAAGGGCCTCTCCTGGTAACCTTAACACCCGAGTCAGTTCACTTGTGAAATGAACAGAAATTCGTAAATAAACACTCAAGCCTGATTCCAAGTTGCCGGATAGACTTTCCAGCATAGGATAGCTAGAAACAGCTAGATTTTCTCCTGGCAAAACAGCAGTGAATGTAATCGGATTATATCAACAAGGAATTTAGCAACTCTATGTATTCATGTCTAAGAAAAACATTTTCCTGAGACTACAGCCATTCAGATTCTTAGCTCACCTCAAAATACTGCTTTTCAAGTTCTCCATGACTATATTTATATGGCTTTAACGTAAAGGTCTCAATTGTGGCTTTGCCTCAAGCCCAGAATAATAAAGGATACCCTATGGTTCTGTTGTTGCCGCAGCTGCCAGCAGGAAGATTTTCCTCCAATTTTCCCTGTTCTTCTGGGGAAAGAACAAACTGTGCTGGCTTTTTGCCCACCATAACAAATGTACTCTCTCTGTTCTGATGACCCAAGTTGGCAAAGAGTTGCATGAAGGTGCAGAATAGAACTAGTGCTATACTCCGTGTGACACATCTGCAGCACACCAGTGGTGTTATACAACTATGGAATGCTGTCCTTTCCCCCCCTGATGTAGTCTGAGCTTGTAATCTGAAGAATCAGACAGAGCCCAAGCAAAAATAGAAAGGAATCGACATCTATGGTGATCTACTTTTACATACAGCACAAACTAATTTTACACAATCCCAGATGTTATTTGGGGCAAGTGGTCAAGACAGCTCCCTGTCACAATTACCAGATGACAGTTGAAAAACCAAGGAGCTGGCTCTGTATGCCAGCTGTCCCTCAACTGGATATGTTTCATTCCCCCTTTTCTTTCTCTGAACTTGGTCTAATGCTGACACTAGCTCAGTTGTGACTGTCAGAATATGGAGCAAATCCTTGTATTTTCAGTAATAGAGGAAGAGAACTGAAGCGGGAGAATAGTCTTAATACTCAATTATTCCCAGGCTTCATGTTGATACAGAGAGTCAACAAGTGGTTTTGCACATTTCTTTCATACATTTAAAGTAGTTTATGTTTCACAGTAACCAACACATTTTTCCAGTCATAGTTACCGTGTGGGCAACATAATTACTGTTAGTGGCCAGTCAAATGTTCTGTTCCAAATTCTGGTCCTATGATCTGTCTATATAGTTTTAAAAAGTGCTATGTAACATCATATTAACTTCACAGTTGTCCATGTTGGCTGTGATCATTACTATTTTGAATTTTTTTTGCTTATCCTAATATTTCTCTGCCATCTTTTGGCTTGAATGGCAACATTTCAAGTCAGCATACAAAGTTAACATTATCATATTAAAAATCGGAGGGTGGGGGAGAGAATAAAGCATAGTACATCAAAATATCAGTTACAAATACTCTCTACCCCAGAAGGATGGGGGCAAAAGAAGTACAGTGGGCCCTTGTATAACAAACAGCTTGTATAACATAAAATCTGTACAACATAAAAAAAATTCCGGAGATAGGGGAAATTTGCTTAACATAATCGCCTATGGGGAGAATCTGCACAACATAAAAATGGGATTACTCTGTTTTCAATGCATTCCTATGGGAATTTGTATAAAGGAAAATTTGCTTAACATAATTTCATTGGAACAAATTAATTCCTTTATACAAGATACCACTGTACTTGATTCAGTTGCTCAGCCACATTTAAAAAGACACATAAGAAGAAACATTTTTCCAGTTTCTTAGAAACTAAAAGAAAACATAAAATGGACTCCTCAGCAGAATGAATGTGAGAACCTTGATCTATTATAAAACAAAAACACCCAGTCCTACATATCTGCTAGTTTCAGCTCAAATGGAGAGGGGGAAATATTGCAGATATTTGGGTTATTTAGGTAAAAAATTAGAAATTAGAAATTGTTCCTAAAATTGTATAAATACATGCCATGTCTCTTAATACATGGAAATATGATAAGAAATTGTCTGCTATTTAATATTCAAATCAGTTCAAAATTTTATATTAGAAAGCAAAGCAAAGTGTTCTGCTTATATGCTGCCCCATACCACTCTATGGGCAGTTTATAATTTAATTATGCAGGCTAGTGTGACAAACCCGGCAGACAGGAGTGATGAATATACAAATCATCAGCCAATCCCAGCAGGAGGGCGGAGAATGGTATGATATAAGAAGGGTGGAGCCTAGTCAGTTGAGGCAGTTCTGTGAGTTCAGTGAGTTGAGTTCAGTTGAGAGTGAGTGCTGGGAGAGAGCACTGCTCTGTGAGAGTTCTGTCAGGCAGTGAGGGCTATACTGTTTACTAGTTATTGAAGACACGGAGGCTGGAAGAGCTGATGAAATATATTATATGTTAAAGGCAACGCACACCATCCTCATATATTGTTATATTTATTATCTTCTCAATAAACTTTGTTATTATTTTTTTATTATTCATCTGAGTCTGTCCCAATTCATGAGGCGACGAGGTTAAAAGGTGGCAGCATTAATAAGTGAATAAAAGTGGCAGCAGTACCATTTCCATCACAGAATTCAGTGTGTAAAAGGGAGGTGTCGTCACAGTTTAGTGGCACAGCAGTGGGATGTCGAAATAAACCCGGTTGTGCCCTTGAAAAACCCAGTTTGTGAAAGGGGTGACGTCACAATTTGGTGGCAGCGGTGGGATTTCGAATATATCCAGTTTGCCTGAGGGAAAAAGTAACCAGCTCAAAATATTTAGCCTGTACCCTGTGAAGAGATTGAAACTGGAAGTTTAAAAAGAAGCCTTTAGTAAAAGTTAGCCCTCAAGTGTTGTTGGTAGTCTGTGGAAGTTCCTCTGAAAAAGGGTTAGGACTGAAAATTAGGTGAAGCTAATTTCAGTTTCTTGGGAAGCCCTGTGTGTGAGAGAGGAATTCAGACTTAAAGCCCTGTAGTGCTATCTGATTTTCTTTGGTGGGCCTGTTAGAGTCTGGAGGCCAGGACTCCAAAAGGAAAAGGAGTCTGGCTTGACAAATTATAGGACACCTGGAAGAGAAAATCTGTAAGGATAGACTAAAAATTCTACAGTGGTTTGTTTGGGGAAACTGCCTGAGAGTCAAGGAACTCTGCTGTCCAGCAGCCTGAAAATTAAAAAGGTGTTGGGGCAAATTTCCTTTGAGGGTGAAAGACCCAAAGCGTTTGCCCTGGAATTTAGGGTGGCTTTGGTAAAGGTCTGGAAATATCACCCTGGGTGTTAACAGAAAGAAATCTCCAAAGTAAAAGGTCTAAGAGTCTGTAGGGACAGAAAATTTACCTCACACAAACTGAAGAGACCTGAGGAGATTTAAAGCTGACAAAAAGTTCTGTAAAGCAGGAGTGCCTGACTGGAATCCCTTATATGAGATTGGGGGGAGTCAGAGGAAAAGTTATAGTGTAAAAGCAGAAGAAACATTTCTAAATCTGTGTGCTTTAAACACTGAAATAATATTTTAAATAAAGAGTTTGAAGTCTGGGCACTGTGCCAAGCGTGAGCAGTTACAGTAACATAAGCTGAAGCTGGGAGCTGAGGAAAAATTTTTTTACAGTTGCCATTGAAAGAGCTGTGACTTAGTCCGAACCTTACTTTCTTAAGAAAGAAATAAATAAAAGATTTGATTACATGTCAGTTCCAAAAGAAAAATCTAAAAAGAAATCAAAGGGGGGGATGGCAGCTATGGCAGCTGAGGGGGCTGTAGCCATTGTGTCTGAGGAAACACCAATTTCACCAAGAGATGCAGAACCTGATCGGGACCAAAGTCTTGGAAAATTGCGGTTGGTACAGGAGTTTAAGTTACAACAATTAAAAATAGAAAGAGAGGAACGGGAAAAAGAACGGGAAATGGAGAAAGAAAGAATGGCCAGAGAGGAACGGTTAGAACGAGAGCGAATGGCATATCAGTTAGAGATGCGAAAACTTGAATTAGCTAGTCAGGAAAATAACAATAATAATAACAATAATTTGAGTGAAACTCCCAAGAAAATAGATTTGAAAAGGTTCCCTAGCTTCACGAAAGGAGATAACATTGAAGCTTTCTTAGTCTCTTTTGAGAGGACATGTGAGGATTTACATGTGTCAGACGCAGAGAAAATGTCCTATTTGAGGCCATTATTATCTGGAGTATTGGAAGAAATATATGCTCAAATCGATAGCGAACATGCCCGAGACTATACCCATTTTAAAGACTTAGTGTTTACTAGAATTGGCATTTCAGCAGAACAGCTGAGGAGGAGGTTCAAGTCAATTACGAAAGTGTCGGGAGTAGAGATGGGCACGACTTAGCGGTATTCCCGTTTCCGTTTCCGTTACTCGTTTCTGTTACTCTACGGAAACGGTAACGGGAATCACTGCCCCAGACTTCGAGCTCGAACCGACGAACGAACAATTTGGTCTGATTTGTCGTGCTCGTTACTTGCATCGCGCAATGCCAAGCGGCACAGAAAAAAAGTTTTTAAAAGTTAAAAAAAAACCCGATTCCCGGCCCTAAAAGAAGGCGAAAACTGTCTGAGGGCACCTACCAGGCCAGAAGGGTGTTTTATTTGGGGGGGGGGGTTCCCTGCCCCCCTCTCCTTGGCTATTGCTACTGCTGCGCTGCTGGTACCAGGCTGGGAGGGCGCATCCATTTGCCATGCAGTGCGGGGGATCCAAAATGGCGACCGCAATATTTTTTTTGAAATCGTTGCCCAAAACCCCACCAAAGCACCACAGAAACATGCGAAAATTAGCTATTTTAAATGCTTGAATTTTTACAGTAGCAGCAGTGGGTTTTTCTTGCAAAAAAAGTCTCCGTTGATTTTATTTTATTTTATTTTATTTTATTTTATTTTTTTACACCTGCACATTTGCAATGATGGGCTCGCCCATGGGAGTAGACCATGCAAATTTTCCACCAATCGCATGGCCACTTGGCCAGGTTGACCACAGAGACTTCTGGGATGTGCCAATCGGGCATAAACAGCCCACTAATCGTAGCCCAAACCCAAACCCTAAGCCTAACCCATACGCCAGTACACTGTCCTTCTAAGTGGGTCAGAGAGGCACCCAGATGCACCCCAATACTCACCGTAACCTCACCCGTAACTAGCCTAACCCTAGCCGTTGCGCTAAGCCATCTTAACCCTAAGCCAGATCTACTTGCATTGCACTACATGCAAGTACGTGAGACACAGCGGGTGCAAAGAGTCTGCCAGTCCGTCACTTGTGGCTCTGGCTGACTCCTGCAGCTCCCTCCAGGAGCCCGCTACCCCCTCCCCAAACCAGTACTAACAACAACGAAAAAAAAAACGAAAAAAAACGAACCGACTAATTTTTGCAAATTTTCGCGAAAAACGGAAACAAGCCGAAACGGAACCGGCCCGACTAACGACAACTCGAAAAAAAAAATTTTCAAGTCGTGCCCATCTCTAGTCGGGAGATACATATGCACAGCTAGCCTACAGATTGACAGAGGTATTGAATAAATGGATGAAAATGGAAAATGCTAACACAGCTGAAGAAATCAAACAAGTGTTTGGGTTAGAGCAACTGTACAGTTTATTCCATCCTGAGATCAGATTTCTAGTAAAGGATAAAAAGCCACAGAACATGATTAAAGCGGCTAAAATTGCGGATGAAATTAATATTATCCAAGACTCTAGGTTTTCAGAAGTGACTCCTAGAAATAGGGGCTATCAAAGGAAACCCTTCCAAAGTGATTCTAAGAATGTTAAATCCCCTCAGAATAAAAGGAGGCAAGAAAAGATAATTGGATCCCAGTCACCAAAGTCTGAGGGAAGGGAAGGGAAGGTTAGGAACTGGAGCCCTGAAAACAAACAAAAATTAACATGCTGGGAATGTTTAGGAGAGGGCCACACAAGACAAGTCTGTCCTAAATTAAACAAATCACAAGACAAAAGTGAGAAAAGGGTGTTTCATATTCGAAAGAGTCAAGAGGGAACTCCCAAGCCCAAAGAAGGGGAAAAATCAGAATCAGAAGGGGAAAATGAGGGAGAGAAAGAGCTTCCCTTAGCTGAAATAGTTCATTGTTTTTGTATACACACTGATGAGAAATTACTAGCAACCTCAGGAGAGTCAGTAAACATAAATGACAAATCTTATTTGGGTTTGATTGATACCGGCTCCAGAGTAACCTTAGTACACAAGGACATTTTAAAGCCTGAAGACTTCAACCCAGGGAAAACTTTAAATGTGAAAGGAATAGGATTTTCTAAGGTAGAATTGCCTATGGCCAGAGTGAAGCTACAGATTAGAGGTTGGGAAGGAATCTTGGATGTAGGAATTTCAGATCAAATACCAAGTGCATGTTTAATTGGAATAGATGTCTTAGAGCATGTGCAGAGTGCTTTTGTAGGAACACAAGCTCAGACACATCCAGCTGAACCAAACAATGAAAACAACACAGTTATAAATCCAATGTCAGTAGGAGAACTTGAGAGGGAATCTCAACAGTCTGAAATGGTAGGAGAAGGAGATTTAGCCAACATTATAAAAGGGGCAGCAGCAGATTTTAGTCTGGAACAAAGGCAAGATGACAGTTTGAAGGGATGTTTTGACTTAATGGAACCGAATGCACACTTTGTAAGTTCCAAACACCCTGAAAATTTCATACTAGAGGAGAAAATGATACAAGCTTGTGAAGAACTTTGTGTACCAGCAGAGAACTCCAGACTGGAAAAATATTTTAAATTAAAAGAAGAAGAAGAAAAATTAGCACAGCTTGAAAAGGAACAGAATAAAGTAACAGGAGAAGAAACGAAAAAAGCTAAAATCCTGCAGGCATCAGTTATTAGGGAACTCCAAAATGAAATTTCACCTTTGAAAGCACTTTTAGAGATGAAAGAAACGAGACTGGAGGAAAGGAGGAATGAATCTGATACAATTGTTTTCGAACTCCAGAAGAAATCAGCAGAACTAGAAGTAATTACTGCAGTGGAAAGCATTCAAGAAAAGGAAATATGTAATTTGGAAATGCAATTGTCTGGTGCATCAGAAAATAAAGAAGATTGCTTACAGCAACTTACATCAATGGAAGCAGAGCTTGGAAAAGAAATTATAAATAATGAGCAACTTTGTCTGGGTGGGAACAAAGTGGCACTGGGCAAGGAACAAATGGTACAAGAAGAGAATAAGATGGCTAATGAATTTAGAAAGCTGCAGGAACCTGAAAAGCAAATAGAAAACCGTGTAAAGAAGAAACCCTACTTGGAAGTGAGAGATGCTCATGACAGACCTGATTCGGTGGTAGCAAAAGACACCTGGGAAAAACAACTACAGCCTGTGAACATCATGCTTCAGCGGATCCGAGAGGCCGAGAAGATGAAGGGAGCATCCAAGTGGCGACTAGGAAATCTAAAGATCAACTATCTGGAACACGTCGTGGGACGAGGCGTTATCAACTCCCTGCAGAGGAAGATCAACGCGATCGACTTGTGGCCAAGACAGACCAACAAAAAGAAGGTGAGATCCTTTTTTGTGTCTTCCGGGATAACACAGGAGGTTTAGTCCACATTTGAGCACCATTGCAGCACCACTGACTGAACTGGCAAGGACGAAGCACCCGTATGTATACAGTGGTCATCTGAATACCAAGCTGCATTTGAGGGGACTCTAATGAACTGTACCAGGAGTGGTGACAAAGAGTTGAGTTGCACATTACAAGAACCCAAGGAAAAATGGCATCACTTTACTGTGAATTGGACTTTGAATTTATGTGCCAGAGGAAGTGATCACCAGTAGCGTATCATCATCCAGCCATTGCAGCAAGAAGCGGAAGACATTGATTACATGGACCATGGTTAAATAATAAAAATGTAATATTGTTATTTTATTGCTGATGTAAGAGAAAGTTGTAAAAAAAAGTATGGAAAGGTAATATCATAAAATGTGAAAACCATAACTTACTGTGTTAACTGTAAATGAAAAATGCAAGGTAATGATATAGAAAGAATTATTGCATTTAATGATATTATATGGTAAGAAGTTTGAACATATTATAAAACAGTTTATAGATATGTATAGTTGAATATGACAAACAGAAGAATGTATGCATTAGTTAAATAGGCTCCAGAAGAGAATTTTAAGTGAGCAAACCGAGGTAAGTTTACTCCCTTAAAATCTCTTTATAAGGGGGGAGGTATTGTGACAAACCCGGCAGACAGGAGTGATGAATATACAAATCATCAGCCAATCCCAGCAGGAGGGCGGAGAATGGTATTATATAAGAAGGGTGGAGCCTAGTCAGTTGAGGCAGTTCTGTGAGTTCAGTGAGTTGAGTTCAGTTGAGAGTGAGTGCTGGGAGAGAGCACTGCTCTGTGAGAGTTCTGTCAGGCAGTGAGGGCTATACTGTTTACTAGTTATTGAAGACACGGAGGCTGGAAGAGCTGATGAAATCTATTATATGTTAAAGGCAACGCACACCATCCTCATATATTGTTATATTTATTATCTTCTCAATAAACTTTGTTATTATTTTTTTATTATTCATCTGAGTCGGTCCCAATTCATGAGGCGACGAGGTTAAAAGGTGGCAGCATTAATAAGTGAATAAAAGTGGCAGCAGTACCATTTCCATCACAGAATTCAGTGTGTAAAATGGAGGTGTCGTCACAATTTAGTGGCACAGCAGTGGGATGTCGAAATAAACCCGGTTGTGCCCTTGAAAAACCCAGTTTGTGAAAGGGGTGACGTCACAGCTAGCTACACATTGCCCTCCCCCCAGCAACCTGGGTATTTATTTTACCAGCCTCGGAAGGATGGAAGGCTGAGTCAGCCATGAGCCAGCTACCTGGGATGAACCCCAGGTTGTGAGCACAGTTTTAGTTGCAGTACAGCAGTTTAGGCACTGCGCCATGAGGCCTCAAAAAATCTCTTGCTCTTCAAATACTGACTACTTAAAGAAGAAAATTTGCTCTTAAAATACTGACTGCTTAAAGAAAGTGATTACAGTAAGACCCCAGTATCTGCTTAGGATCTGTTCCAGGTCTTCCCATGGATAATGAAAACAGTGGATAAGAGAGGACATCAAAAACCACAACAAACTGTTCTTTTGTGACAGTAACTTGCTTTATGGCTGCTTTTTTGTGACAGTGGCTTGCTTTGCAGCTGCTGTTAATGACAGTAGTTTGTTTTGTGGCTGCTGAATTATTTATTTATTTATTTATTTTCCTCTGCCAGCCATGGATAACTGAATCAGTGGTTAATGAATCAGTGGATACGGGGATCCTACTGTATATTTTAAGTATTTTAAAAAGTGGTCAATTGCTGGCATATTTAGTTTGGCATGTATGTTTCAGCATTAAAACTTATTTCAGACAATTTTCTGCTACTTACTGATCACTGAACCTAAAACAAAGAGTTCATTTTCATGCAATCTTGCCTGTGAAAATCTTACTTGTACCTGATGTCATTTACATAGGATGCAACACTCACTTACATTTTACTCATACCAAGTAAGCTTGTGACATTGTCACCTTTCTGTAAGTTGCTGTTTCCTGCAAACTTGTTTTATAAGGTAATTAACATGTTTAGGTCAAGAAGTAAATGTGCATTGGGAAAATCTATCAGGAGTTCATTCACAGAACAGTTGATATAGTAAATGTAGTAAGGAGTCAGAATAATGATCTATAGAATTCACCGTAATTGCTTCTTTCAAAAGTGACAAGCAAAATGGATTGGGGGGAAAAGACATTGTCATTCAGAGAATCCTTAACATCTACATCTACCACAATGGCAAGTGACATATAGGAAAAGCAGTAAATGTCATCAGAATATTTGGTTATTGTTTAGCTATTCCCAAATTACAGTCTTTAGATTCCCCATTTACGAATAGATTTAAGGAAATTTGGGGTTGCAATTTCTTTTTATGAGTCTGTGGTTATGTAAAATCTGTTATTAACACAGTAGATATGGAGTAACTTCAAAAACATTTACTTTTAAAGTAGCAAATGACTCATTATCTTGTGCCAAAGAGATTAGCCACTATTCTGTGTCAAAAAGATGGACATTTCCTTATTCTAATGAGATTGTGCTTTCAGTTTAGAGATACAGATGGGTGAAAATATAGCTGTTGTGTTATATGCTGTCACCTTACTTCCAGGTTATGACAACCCAGTGAATTAGTGACCTCATAAAAGTCCTATCAGTAGCAGTTCAGCTCTTGCAAACTCAAGGCTATAGCTTTTTTAAAAAATTGTTTGGTCTCCCTCTTTTGAGAATACAGTTATGTCATCATTTTTGCATGTTTTCACCTTTGATAGGATATGGAACATTAGCAGTTGCCTTATACTAAAGCAACTCTGGTGTCACCAACACTCCAGGTTCTCAGCCAGGAGCCTTGTGGTGCAGTGGTTAAATGGCTGTACTGCAGCTAGAACTGTGCTCACGACTTGGGGTTCAATTCCAGGTAGCAGGCTCAAGGTTCACTCAGCCTTCCAGCCTTCCGAGGTAGGTAAAATGAGTACCCAGCTTGCTGGGGGAGGGGCATTGTGTCACCTGCATTATTAAATTGTAAACCGCTCAGAGAGTGCTTTAAGCACTATGGGGTGGTATACAGTATAAGCAGAACATTTGGCTTTTGGCTTTGCTTTTATCTGTAGATCCCTGGTATTCCTTGGTTGCTTCCTGTCCGTCATAATTCTGTTTAAATTTTCAAATTCAGGGGTATCAGATGTGCTTTCACATTTCTACATCTGAATTGACTACATGAAGAATGCTACCTTGTTGCTGTACGGCCTCATATTCATATATTTGATCTGGTCTTCAGCATGTGTTTCCAGAAGTGATCGTGGCAGGGGACAGTAGATGTGACCAGTGGTCCACCTCAGTCCAACAGCAGTAAGCCTCATGATTGGATTTCAGGATTCAACAACAATATAAAAAATTAGAAAGGCAGTTGCCTTCAGACCCTATGCACAACCTGCCTGTACCCAAAGGCAAAGAGATGGCTCAGTTAGATATATGCCACATCCCCTTACTTTGTTCTATAGTTCCGGAGAAGATGAGTCTGGCCATAATGATCCATGCTTTAATTTTTTTAAGGATTACTATAAGGTACTGTGCATGGGGTTACCCATAAATATATTTGGAAGCTACTGCAAACCACAAGGGCAAGATAGTTGCCTGGCATAACACTTGAGAGAGCATACTGTACAAGTCTTGAACCAACTATATATTATATGTAATTTGTTTCCAAACCGAGTGCCGGTTTTGATCTGTATCCTGTTATAGGTGAATATTTTAATGGTTATTTTGGGACAGTTTGTGAAATTTGGGGATCTTTTTGGCTATTGTTGTTTTCTGTACTGTTGCATGATCTTGTAGTGGGTTGATCTCTGCTGCCTTGCCTTTGCTCTTTTGGAGTGGTTTTGGGGGTTCTTTATTACTTTTGGATGTTGTAGACTGAATAGTAAAGGAAAAATGGAACAAAATACCTCTTTCTTTTCTTGTTAAATAAAAAGAGTGGCCCACAAGTAAACTCGAAAAATAAAACCATGTGATAAAGTTGAGATGTAAAGTCAACTGGAAACCAGTCGGCGCTCCCCCCCCTTTTTATTTATTTTTATTTTTATTTTAGTTTAGTTTCCCCCCCTCACTTCTGGGTTCAGGCCCCACGCTACAGCTGTAGCGCAGGACTTTTTGGTTGTTTTTTTCCTTTCAGCGCCAACCGCGCGGCCCCTGGGGCCCGGTCGGCACTGGGTTTTATTATTATTATTATTATTTTATTTTAGGGTGCCGGCCAGGACAGAACACCTTCTGCTCCCCCACCCGCCCCTGCGCCGCATCAGCCCAGTAGGGGGGATCCCTCCTCCTTGCTTCCCCACACCGCCTCCCCCGCCAGGAAGGACCCGAGCCACCCCTACTGCAACGCAGGCATCTGGGCAGGAGCGCCACCGGCAAGCACGCGGGCTCGGGATTTCGCCTCGCGGGAGGCTGGAGGCGGCAGCAACGAGAAAGCACGCTTAGGTAGCCCCATGGCCACCTCCGCCGCTGCTGCCACCACCACACAGCACCGGCGGTGGTGGCAGCCACAGCGGCAGCCTGCGCTCCAAAACTTTCACCATTACCAATCTGTTGGGCTTGGAGGTGGAGCTGCAACCTCCGGCTGCCTTGGCTCTCACGGGCTCGGGCTGCGAAGGCAGCGGGGCGGCAGGGGCTGCTTCGGTGGAGGGGGGCTTGGAGGTGGCGGTGGTGGTGGCCCCTTGCCGCTGGGTTTGGGCTTCCTGTGGGGGGGGCTGGAGGCGGGTGGCGCGGCCACAAGGTTCCCCCCACCTCCAGGTTAAGGCCCCGCACTACAGCTATAGCGTGGGCCTTTTTTGTTTTTTGTTTTCCTTTCAGCACCGACCATGCGGCCCCTGGGGCCCGGTCAGCACTGGTTTATTTCTTTATTTATTTTTATTTTAAGGTGCCGACCAGGCCACCCTTGGGGCCTGGTCGGTGCTCCCCCTTTTAAAAATTTATTTCTATTTTATTTTAGTTCCCCCCCCCTCCACTTCCGGGTTCAGGCCTCGCGCTACAGCTGTAGCGCGGGGTTGTTGTTGTTTTTTGTTTTTTTTTGGTGTTTAGTCAGCAATCTGGCTGCTGCCTTCTGGACCCATTGAAGTTTCCTGAGACTTTCCATTGGTAGCCACACATTACTGTAGTCCAGCCGGGACATCACTAGGCCATGTAGATTTCTCAAGAAATGGGCATAACTGACATACTAGTTTTAATTGTGCAAATGCTCCTGGCCACAGCTGGTCATAACTGACATACTAGTTTTAATTGTGCAAATGCTCCTGGCCACAGCTGTGATCTGGGCATCTAGGCTCAAGGATGAGTCCATGAGCACCCCCAAGCTGCGCACCTCTTTTTTCAGTTTGGGGTAATCCCATCCAGTACAGGTTGCATCCCTATCCCTTGATCTGCTTTTTGACTGCCCTCTGTCTTGTCTGGGTTTAGTTTCAGTTTGTTCTTCACTATCAAGTTCATTACTGAAACTAAGCACCGATCTAAAGTCAAAATAGCTTCCTTTGAATTCTCCACATGCCAAACACGACAGCAGGAGAAAGAGGAGTTCACATTTTCAGATTAACTCTTTTTTGGAATTAAGCTTGTATGTGCTGCATTCCTGTTGCCTTTCAAAGAAAAAGCATGGATGTCTGTTCAAAAAGTCAGTGTCACAAAATTAATTTCAAAGACTGAGGGCTCAATCATACTTGCTGAAAGGTCCCCAGTTATACCAATTTTGCTGGTTTTAAAATCATTTCAAATATTTCACTAGGTAGAAAGATAGTCTTTATTTACGGTCTTAGACCAAATCTTTCAATTCACATCACAAATGGTTAACATGGATTCGTTTGCCCCAGAAATCAGTTTGTTTTCCTTGCCAGTGGAGTTGTTTTGAATCATACTGCTGGTGCATCAGCTCATTTCATTTTGATTCTGCACATGTGAATATTGCTGTCAATTCGCTTATTTTGCAAAAGGCCAAGTTTGGGGGCCACAGCCACCTGCACTTATACTAGAGCTCAGAAAAAAGTGGTTTTTTTTGTGTGTGGAAGCTGCTTCGATGGATCTGTATCTATCTATCTATCTATCTATCTATCTATCTATCTATCTATCTATCTATCTATCTATCTATCTATCAAAGCTGATTCCACCAAAAAACACTTTTTTCTGAGCTCTGGATCAGATTAACTAGTTTTCAATGTATTCCTATGGGAAACCACGCTTCTAGATATGAAATTTTCATGATATGAAGGTCCCTTGGAATCAATTAATTTCTTATTTAGAGGTACCACTGTACTAAAAAATGTTTCTCTTCCAATCTTAGGGTCCTAACTCCATTTTTTTGATTCAGTATCTTCATTTATTGTTGCCACAAAAAGCCGAAGTCTTAAGAGAGAACAATTTCTAGCTATCTTCCAATTTGAATATGCATTTATAGTAACAGAAACACAAAAGGGCAGCTATGCATTATGATTATGTGTTCATTCAGATTTAGTATGTTCCGCCTCTGTAGACTTAACATCATGATGTATTTTTCCCATTAGTGTCACTATTTGTTCTGTTTGCTTTCCAGTATGACTTTAGTGAGATGCTGCTGTGATCATAAAAGGTCTTATTATGTTGTGTTTGTACTGTTTTTCACAGCATGCCATGCCATTCTGGCGGATCACAAGCCACTCTGACCTTATGGCTCTTCATCATGCCTTGGAACTGGAGTACTTATAGTAGCACTTTGTAACCCCAGAACTTCCCTCATGCCCGTGGACAGTGTGCCTGTGTCTTGTGTCAGCACTGGGCTGCAGAACTTTGTGGCTTCATCATGTTGATGTGCAGCTGCAACTGGTCTTAACCTTTGCCCTTCTAGTAAATGGAGGAGCGTGTCTTTTTGTCAGAAACAGCTGTTGATTCCAGTACTGTGAATCCAAAGAAAACAAGCCATGATGAGAATGTTTTAATGTGTCCTTACCATGTTCATTACATTGAAAGGTTCACACCTGTGAAGAGACTAGGAAGTGTTTTGTGGTTTCTAGAATCTTCAGTGCAACACACACACACCTTCTTAACTATACCAAACTTGACTTGCACAACAAAGACTACATTTAAAAAAGAAGAATCTGATGGAGACATTTCTTGAAAAAGTTTACTTTTTTCTTTTTAATTTCTCAGACCCAGGGTACTCTGTAAATCTTATTTATGAGCTGACTCTGTTTTAGCATCATCACCTAAATGTTGATATGTATGATAAATGAATGGCTATCATGCGTCTTTGCCTTCTAATAAAATGATTTTGATTTTAGTACATTGCAAAGTAGATTAAAGTATGTCTAATTTAAGCGAATAGGTACATCACTGAGACAATCGTGTACAGGAATGTTCTTGTGTAAATTTGTAATTAATTGACGATGTTTTACATATTGTTTAGGCAAATATTATTGAAAGGTAGTAATGGCTTTTTGGTGAAGTATGAGGCAGTGTGTGCACAAACTATTGTGCTGTGCCTTATGAAAGTATTGTGTATACATATGTAGATATTGGAAAATGTTTAGATCAGTTTGTCAAGACCAAAAGCATGGATGTCAGGTGTCAAGGAATCCCTTTTTTATTTCTGTTCTTTATTCTATATTTTTTCCCTTGGCAAATCTATTATATCAAAATACCAACATCTCTATTCTCCTTGTTCCCTAATCATCATGGATTTGCTTCTTGTTCATATTTCGTACTTGAGTGCATAGGTCCCAGTGCAAAATATATACAACTCACATCAGACAATAGTGGTTTTCTTGTTTAAATTGCCACTTTTCTTGATGAAATACATGAAGAGGAAAGATTAATCTGTCACTGTATCAATGTGCTTTGCCAAGAAAAGCAGAAATTTAACTATACATGTGGATTTTTTGGTGGTAGAAAGATCATGCCTTCGAATATATCCACCACCAAAAGTAGTAGTCTGCTTTTTCATTTCAACTGATTGTAATTAGAATTTGTCACCCAGAAAGGGAAAGGTTACTTCTGTCCTTGTAAGACATCTGACCAAGTGAAGAATTTCCCTGGCAGAATGGAAAGGCAGGAATTCTCATTGATTCCTCATTTCTTATTATTTCTGACTACAAAAGAGAGGGAGACGGTACCAAGAGCTATGGGAGAAGAAGTAAATTTCTGGTTGCTTTTTCCACTACCAAGAGAGAGAGATTGAGAGATATCAACTCAAGATCCTCACGCAAGTAGAAGATCACTCAAGCCAATCCATTGTCTTTAAAAGTAAATATGGGAGAAATACATTTTCGCAAAACTATTTTATATAATATACTTATGTTAATGAAATAAAAAAATACATGTACTCGAAACAATGAATGCAGTCACTAAATCTTAAAGGTACAGATAACTCTGTCTGGGATATAGTCAGTATGTATTAATTATGGATCATCTCTGAATGTTCTTGCTGTCTCAATTCGCCTCCCATCAAAATGTAATCAATTCCTTACTACCAAATGAAAACAGTAAATTTCACCCAGGCATCTGTTGATAGAAGAACAGAACATTATGAATGGAGTAGTTATACGTGAGTGGCTCTGAAGCAAGCTATTGTGGCTCTGTGATAATACAGTGGTACCTCTACTTACGAGTGGCTCAATTTAAGAGCAGTTTGACTTAAGAGCGAAAAACTGTTGGTGTTTTAACTGCTTTCTTACAAATTTTAGATGTAGTCTGCTCTACTTATTTTTTATTTATTTTTATTTATTTTATTATTTTATTATTTTTAGATAGGGCTGCTCTACTGAAGAGTTGTTTGACTTAAGAGCATGCATTCGGCACAGATTAAACTCATAAGTAGAGGCATCACTGTATAGTGAAAGAGAAGCATGTGGTGGCAAATGTACTTTTGCAATCACTTTTGAAGCAGACAATAGCCCAAAATTCTGTTCCTACCATTATTGTAAGAGCAGAGAGAGATAAATGGTTTATGGTGAGTAAAACTGTTAAATATTGGGAATATACAGCATATGAACATTTTGAAGTAAATTTTAATTTATGAACCCTCCTCCCGCAATCTGTTGTAAAATTAGAAACTTGCAAATGTCTAGCACAATCTTAATTTCAATGGTCTAACATCTGCAAATAGATTTTTCTATTAGTCCATTGCTGGCAGTGGGCACAATAAATAGTGATTTGCCAATATTACTTAATCTGTAACTGCCTTATGCCACATTCAAACTGTACCATCTTCTGTAAAATAGATAGATTGTCAACAAGCTTGTCAGTTTTACTTTGGTAAATGAATAGGCAGTTCTTAACCACACTTAATATATGCACGTTTTATTTTTCAGAGAAAATTCTTCATTGCTGACATAATGGTAGTTTAGGCATACATCAGTGTAAATGTCATTTTGTTTCCCCACTTAATCTGGATTCTTAGTTATTAATGTGGTGAATGAATTTCAGAAACCCTTGGTGTATCTGTGTTTGACCGATGTGTCCAAATTCTTTCTCTGAACCTTAGCATGAACCTACTGGTGTCTTCATTAAAAGTAAACTTCAGTTCTTCTAGTTATTTCTCCAAGCTCTGATTTTTTGTTTGTGAAATAAACCAGCTTTTAAGACAGCTACTATTTCTAAGAACAATAGTAGCTGTGGGGTAAACACCTCTCTTTGTGGAAGATGTATATTGCTGCTACAGTTTATATTTTATGGATTTTTTTCAAATTACTTGATTATAATATGACACCCCTCTTCAATAACTTTGTATATCACAAATAATTCAGTTCTGGGACTATTTGCATTCTGTAAAGTTAAGCACATATGCAGATCTTTTAATGACAGATGCTGTAATTTTCTCTCCCATTTTGCTTTGAGCAAAATAGAGATGGACATGTTTTTTTCTTCAATTTTTTTTCAATTTTTTCTAGTCAATTTGCTGACTTAAAAGGTTTGTCTGGGCCTTATTGTACAAAAAGTGTGTTGTGTCCGCAGCTGTGTACAGAAGTGTTCCCCATTTTGTGCTTAAATTAATAAAATTGATTTGTGACATATCAAACATTCTTATATGTTGACTTTTCTCAACCCTTGATACATATTAGACCATATACATTCATATTACTCAGTGGTTAGAAGAGCCTGAGCTTTGAACTTAGATATTGGGAGGGGCAGTTTTACACACACATGCACATACATACAAAAATTCACAGTGCAGCTTTCAGCTAGCTATTCACTATATCCCAGTGCAACCTGCTTAACAGATTCCTATGAAGGTAAGATAGAATCAAAGAGACCTCAAGTGCCATCTAGTCCAAGCCCCTGCCAAGCAGCAACCCCCATCACAGAACTCCTGGCATATGGTCATCTAGCCTCTACTTAAAAACCTCCAAAGAAGGAGACTCCACCACTCTCCATGGCAGCATATTCCATTGCCAGTGTCATGAAGTTATTGCTAATGTTTAAATTGAATCTCCTTTCCTGTAGTTTGAGACCATTGCCCCGCGTCCTAGACTCTGAAGCTATGGAAAACAAACCAGTCCCTTCTTCAATGTGACATCCTTTCAAATATTTAAACACATCTGTGTTGCTGTTGAAATCCATTGTGAATATTTATTAAGGAAACCACCGGCAGCTCATAGTTCAAATAGTGGGTACAGTGGTACTTCTACTTACTATCATCTCTACTTATGAGCAATTTGACTTAAGAGCAGGAAACCATTGGCATTTTAACTGCTGCCTTACAAATTTTAGATGCAGTCTGCTCCACTTAGAATTTATTTATTTCATTTTTTAATTTTTTTTTTGATTTTTTTTTTAGTTACAGTTGCTATACTTACGAGTTGTTTGGCTTATGAGCATGCATTTGGAACGGATTAAACTCATAAGTAGCGGTACCACTGTACTTAGCTCCCACCACCACCATAGACTAATATGTTGTTCTAAACCCTTAGGGATATACCATTATATGCCACATGATAACGGAACTAATGGTAGTTGTGAAAGTGGTGGTGGTAGTAGTAGATTTAAAGTAACTGCTGAATGCAGTGTCTCCAATGGTTCTGTAGTATTAGAATAGCTACTGAGGATTTCTTAGCTGATAAACAAATGTATGGGATATCGTTTGTACCAGTGCCTTATCAAAAAGTTTATGCACTTTACAGGAGGTGATAATTGATATAAAATAATGCATTCCTTAAAATCATCAGGACTAAAGATGATTGTACAGTATATGAATTTTAAAAAGAATTGCAAAATTTGTTTAAAATTGATTTGTCAATTTTTAGTCATATGAATTCACATTCATTGGGGATGTCAATTTGAATTCATGTGAGGTGATATCCCCAATGAATATGAATTCACAATTTTTGTATTTGTTGATTTGCCAACTCATTGGGCTGTACAATGCCCCCTAACCACCCAGAGACACCAAAATTTAAAGAGCGCTTTCCTGGTGGGGCACTTTATGGGTGCACCACTCAAATGGCTGAAACCCAATATTCAAGGAGGATTGTATACGAGATGGATGTACCTTTGTACCCTATTACATATTGTACCCCACTACATACCTTTTCCTTGAATGGTAAGAGTTGGTTCTACCGATAATGAAATGACTGTTTCCCAAAACTATGATATGTTTATATTAAATAATTGGAACTGGGCATGACTAGATATACCAAGCATGGAGAACTTCTTTTGGAAGTTATAGCCCCCCTCCAAACACACACACACACACACAAAACAACTTCTCCTCCAGAGTGCTTCTGTTGCTTTTTTGCTTGACAAATGAGTTAATACATCCCCATTACATTCTTCCAATGAAGTTTTATATTTTGTTTGTATGATGTTAAGAAGCCATTGGCTCAAGTAAAATGCATATTTTTATAGGTATCACTAATCACTTTGTCATCTGGATTCACGAAGCCATGTGCTCAGGAGGATTATCACCAGGAAGTTGAAGGCTTACACATTCCACCTCCTTGTACTATTTAGAAAGAATACCACAGGCATGCAATGGAAAGCCACAGTCTAAGAACGAAGACTGCATGTCGTGTTGAATAGTCTCTGTTTGCCAGCATGTTTTGAGCATTACTCATTGCATTTAGAGCAGATACTCACACAAGTTTTGAAGCTTAGATGCTGAGACAAATGAAGGAATGTTTAAGCTGAGTTGGAAAATATCCAGAGGTAAAGATTTTCATGTACATTTCAGGTACTGTACTTTATTCATCAGCATTTAGAATGGAACAAAAGGCATTACTGGGAAGCAATTGAAGCACTACATTCCCATTGTATCAAATGCCAATGTTGAAAAAAATGAGTCATCTGAATTAGAATGTGGAGCCTAGAAAGAGGTTAAAGTGGAAGGCTAATTTTCTAAAGGTAAAGTAGAATGTTCACAATGTAAACCAATTTCTGCATAAATTGTCTCTTGTTTAGGTGAGCACTTAAGTGGTTGCATTTCCTAGTGTGGAACAAGGAAAGGAAAAAGACACTGTTTTGTGAATTGTATGAAATCTAGGGGAACCAGAACAGTTAAAGAGTTTGCTCTAATTATTTTACACCATCTTATAAAAATATTTGAACCAAACTTTCCGAAAAACAAGCCTGCCTGTCAATGCAGTATGATCAGATGTTCTTAAGAGCCACTGAAAAAAATCATTGTCAAATTCAAGCTTTGTGTTTGATGGGCAGTACTGTTAATTATGATGCAATAAGCAGCAGAAAGCATGAGAAATAAGGATGTATGCAGGCATCTAGCCTCAAATGAAGGTACAAAAAAAAATCTTTTGGTGACAGTCCAGCATGATCATTTCCTGGACCATGACATTACTTGTATTCTTCCACTTCTAAGTGAATAACACTAGATATGGGCACGAAACGGAAAAACAGTGTTTTGTTTCATTCCATTTCAACCCCATCTGCATTTCATTTTTTTCCGTTCTGTATGATTTTTTTAAAAAAAATTGTATGAAGTGAAACAATAACTAAATGTTTCATTCCAGGGGCTTGTACTCACCCCCTCCTCCTAGGCTCCAGCAGCGGACCACCACCAGCAGCAGGGCCTCCTACCAGCATCACTCACCCCTACCCCGCACTGGGTTGGTGGGGTAGCTGCAGCGGCGGGTTCTGGGAGGGCTCCCCGGAGCCTCAAAAGCCCTCACCATGGGGGCCCTTCAGCAGCAGCGGTGGTGGCGTGCGCCAGGAGGGCTCCCTGCCGCCTCGGAAGCCCCCTCTGTGGCAGCCCTTCAATGGCACCAGCAGGAGAGGGCATCGAGAAGCCTCCCTGCTGCCTCGCAAAGCCGCCCTGTGCGGCAATTGCAGTGAACAGTTTAAAAGTGTGCACTTTCCCCACGTCCAATCGAGTCAGGGGAACCGCAGGCTGTTTAAACTTTTTTTGCCACCCCAAGCGCTGATCAGCTGGCGCGTGGGGCTTCCAACGGGGGAAAAAGTTTTAAAAGCCCACGGTTTCCCTCACGCATTTGGGGGAACCGTAGGCTTTTCCCCATAGGAATGCATTGCTTCATGAAAAAATGAAAAACAAAATGGAACAAAATGGTAATTTTCGTTTCATTTTTTTCATTTTTCTTTGATGGGTCATTTCATTTTTTGTTTTGTTAGGTAATGAAACAAAAAAATGAAATAAAAAAATCATTTTGTGCCCATCTCTAAAGAACACCCTTCTTTGAATCAGGAAATGCAAATAGCAAACCATGTCATAGACTAAAATATGAAGAAGGGCACCAGCAGCAGTCTGGTGTCTTTCTGTCTGAATTTTTCTTACATACTTTGTTTTAATAACTGAGTGTTGCCAAGTCAATTCTGATGCTTTTGAGGGTTTTCTTCCTAGAACATTCTCAGAGGTTCCCATGCTTTGGAACTCCCTCCCGCTAGAGGCCAGGACTGCCCCATCTATGCTGTCTTTCCAGAAGCAGGCAAAAACTTCCTTCTTCAGGCAAGCTTTCCCTGAATGGTGGACTACCTATTATGTGACTTTAAGGTGGATTACCATGCATGATTGCATTGACTGATTTCATAAGAACACCAGAGTTTTCCATGTTAGCTTCCATCCCCCATAATGGAATTTTCTTCTTTTTGTGTGCTCTCTGTAGCTTCAATGTTACCACTTAATGTTGTAAGAGGCCTCTTCTCATTCCCTGTTCTTAAATTGAACATGTCTTAAACGTTCTGGGCTGTATATTGCCCCTCTTTATTGTTAGCTGCCTTGGGTCCTTTTCCAAGGAGAAAGGCAGGGTAAAAATATTCTAAATAAATAAATAAAGTTGTTTACTCTTCTTGGCCTCATAAGACTGCGCAGCTTCCCCAAGACCACACAGACTGGCTCTTCTGGGATGAACAGTGGGCAATCGAACTCTGAACTCTGCCACATAGTTAGATACCTAACTCTGAGCTACCCAGCCAGCTTACTACCCCATTTTTAATGAAGACCAAGTGTGTAAGAAAAAATGGAAAATGAGAGTGAGAGAGAAAGCAGTGAAGAGTCATCCTTTAAAATGGAACAAAGAAAGCCCACTTTTCTACACTTCCCACACACATTCTCTTTCTCCATCCTTCCAGTTCACTCTGTCCGAAATTAGTGGTGGCATTGAATGGTGCTGGAGGAGAACTTTGCAGATACAGTGACCCCCCTGCCATTTCGCGGTTCAGGTATCACAGCCCCGCTACATCGCGGGATCGCAGTACCTGCACCGTGGGAGGGGGCGGCAGGGGCAATTGGGTCGCTTCGTGCCTCCCTCCCACTCACCCCTCAAGAAGCCTCGGGGCGGCGGGGAGCAATCGGGTTGCTCTGCGCTGCTCAACCAGGCTCCCCTGAGAAGCGTTGGGGCGGCGGGGAGAGGCGGCATGGAGTGATAGGGTCGCTCCACACCGCTCAACCAGGCTCCTGAGAAGCCTCGGGCCACACGGGCAGGCGGCGGTTGGAGGTAAGATCGCCACCCACCCACCCCGCCCCTGCCCCCATGCTTCCGCAGGGGTGCATGGGAGGGTGGCAGGAGCAATCAGGTCACTTTGCGCCACCCTGCCACTCACCCCTCGAGAAGCCTCGGGGTGGCAGGGAGCAATCGGGTCGCTCCGCGCTGCTCAACCAGGCTCCCCTGAGAAGCCTTGGGGCGGCAGGGAAGGGCAGTGCGCAGCGATCGGGTCGCTCCGCGCCGCTCAACTAGGCTCCCCCAAGAAGCCTCGGGCCGCGTGGGTGGGCAGCGGCGGGAGGTAAGATCGCCCCCTATCCGCCCCCGCCCCCACCCCCACCTGCTTCCACATATCACGGATTTTCATGCATCGCAGGTGGGGTGGGTCCCTAACCCCTGCGATTGGCAGGGGGTTACTGTACGACTGGCAGGAAGATGAACAAATGGGTCCTAGAGTGAATCAACCTGGAGTCCAAAGTGGTGAAACTGAGGCTGTCTTAGGGCCTTTTTACACGACCCCTAAGATCCGCTGGCCACTTAAATTCGGACCAGAGATCTTAGGGGTTCGTCGCTCTTCCTATGTCCCCACCCCCTCCGCACTTCCTGGCTGCTGGCTGCGTGAGGAGAGGGAGAAAAAGAGAAAGAAAAGCATGCTGCTCACCTCGTTCTGCCTCTCGTCTCTGTAAAAGTAGCTCTTAAAGGGGCGGGAGCCAAAAAACAACAAACAGAAGCAAGGAGAGCCCCGCACTCACTATCGTTACATCGGATCAAATAATTTTCACCTCCAAAGAGCAGGTACCTGAAAGCTGCACGGGGACGTG
This sequence comes from Phrynocephalus guinanensis, assembly GCA_037367245.1. NCBI lineage: Eukaryota > Metazoa > Chordata > Lepidosauria > Squamata > Agamidae > Phrynocephalus > Phrynocephalus guinanensis. The sequence continues at coordinate 43,356,542 of CM074739.1, forward strand.
CTAAAGTGGGCGAGGTAGCACTTAATTTCCTGTTAACTCTGGAGCTGGTGGGTAAACATTTTTAAGCTCCGGAGCTGGGAGCCATTTGCCCCGGAGTTTAGGGGTCGTGTATAAACGCCCTTACTTTGGTCATGTCATGAGAAAGAAGGATTCTCTGGAAAAGTCAATAAAGGTTGCAGGGAGCATTGGAAAAGGAAGACTACATGCCAGGTGGATTCACTTGTTACTGGAAGCCACTGGCTTGAGTCTGCAAGAACTGAGCAGGTCAGTTGAGGACACATAGGAGGTCATAGGCTAGCCATCAGTTCAAGGGGACTTGACAGCACATAAAATCAACAGCCACAACATGTTTAATTATGTGACCAATTAACTTCCGACAGTAAATTTAAAGAAAGATTCTTTCTAAGGTCAGATTCCTTCATTTTCCTTTCTCTTTCTCTACCTCTTATGGCAATGCATCAGTACTAGGTATAACTCCAAGGATCCTGTTAATGCTACTGGACTCCATGTTCCACATGAGGAAATGCTCAAATACACCTGATTCAGTTGTTATTTACATATTTGTCTGAAGATAGTACTGTACAAATACCTACTAAGCAACATTTCACAGGGCAGAATGATGTGTTATGACAATAGTTTGGTTTCCAAGAATGCTCCAAAGATAAAATTAATCAACGTGATTGCATGTTTTCCCCCAAACATCAAAATCTACTTCTCTGTCATCAGTCAGGTAAGGCTTGGATCTTTAGTAATTGAATATATTGCATTTAATATTGATATTTTCTTTACCATGTGACAAGCTGGAGAGCATAATATGTGTTTTAATTCTCAAACATTTTCTTTGCAAAAGAAAATATGGGAATTCGGCCTCTAAAGAATAGGCTGCGTAAGCTGCATAGTTTAGCAGCCAACAATCTAATTCACAGCCAACCAAATAACAAAGAGAGATTGTATTCTGTTGACTTTGGACAAACAGTGATCTTAAGAAGAGAGAAAAAAGACAGAGTGAGGGGAAATGTGTGCATACACATGCACACACAGAGAGAGAAAGAATTCCTGTTTCCTAAAACGTTTTCAATAACTTAATAAGTAATCCTACTGACATCTTGAAAAAATAAGAGGAGATTCTCAGAGGTAGGGTAAAACAGGGAAACAAGAGAAAGCACGGGAGAATAAGAATCGGGATTTTCCCTCGGTTCAACCATTCCTTCTCCAAATGATTAGAATCAAGAGGGGTGACTTTGCTTGTTGGCCCTGTCATCTCTATATCATGTGCCCATTGCTGGTCAGTAGTTGAGTTCCGCTTGCAGTGGAACATTCACTCTACTAATTTCCAATTTAGAACCCTGATTGTGAAAGGCTCTAAACTGCTTGGGGAGCTTACACAAATAGGGGCATCTCAAAAATTTATACAAGTATCTGCTGTGGTAACAGGCAACTGTAAAGTATATTGAGTGAAATTATTCGTATGATTCATCTGTTGGGTTAGTGGTAATTACATGACATACTTGTCGCTATTTTGATATACTGTATGTCTTCTGGAGAATAAAAAAGTAGATATAAAGCTCTCCGCTACAAGAGTTATCTACACCACATGGAGGAAAATAGAATACGCATGTTTCAGAATAAATATGGCTGCTTCAGAAGGATCTGCAGGACACAACCCCCCTTGGCTGGCTCTTGAACTAGTACCCTGAGGCATGCTGGGCAGGTATTCATCTGTACACCTCCACTCAGCTTGGGCCAAACTCCCAAGCAACTACAAACAAAATAAAACAAAGACAAAACAACAACCCTATGCCTGCCAAGTGTACTCTCTCATATTAGTTCTTGAAAGACCTCTAGCTGCCAGCTTTGTTGCAGGTGTTCTGAGAAAGTTAACAGAGTCTAGGGCAGGTATGACGTTGGGGGCCTTGCTACTGTCCCCTTCACCAGAAGAAGTGTCTGATGAGAAATGTGGCAGGGGCTGCAGGAGGGACCAGTGATAAGCCAAGGACCTGAAGCAGGAGACCAATTGCTTAGAGGGGACCTGAGACAAATTGTTTATTTCTTCTCCCTCTGAGGAAAGCCTGTGCATGATTTCTTTCTTGACCTCTGCTTTTACTTCACTCTGACCTAACTCACCTCAGAAGAGCCAGGTCTAATATGAAGAATTGAGTGGCACAGTCAAGCAAGGGTAGTTGGGTGGACAGTGTTTCTAAAGTTAACATAGGGACTACAACTCCCAAGACAATGCAGCCAGTCCTAGCAATGGCCATGCTGCCTGGATGATTATGAATATTGTAGTTTTTTTAAAAAAGTAAATGATTTTTCTCAAGGTCTGAATGTAGGATATGATGGGTTGGCCTTATAGCTGCGACATGAGGTTCACATTCTTTGGAATGTGTTGTGTGTCCAGGGCTTCTGGTTCTGTTCACCATCAGTGAAACAGGAATAACAGCTTTCCCCACAGGTTGTTGAGGCAGCGAATAACACAGCTTGCTATGCTTAATTCTGATCCTTAGTGCTATAGAAATTACTTTTAGAATTTAGAAACTAGAGATCTGTTTGAAAGCTTGATGTTTGTAACTTGGGTTCTTTTAAACCAACTTTCCTCACTAGAAAATTTCCTCACTAGAAACACATATTCAGTATTATTTCAGTGACTTTATTTCATAGGCATTGTGTCTTTAGAAGGCTTGCCTTCATCTGCATTATCATTCAAGTTTCCATCTGAAAACATCATTAATTTAAATCAAGACACTGAAATAAAATTCCATTCATGCTTAACCCTCCAACATGGTTTTGAAAAACCTTTCTTCTTTAGCCATCTTATATTACCTCCTAGATGGGCTTTGCTTTGACCACCTCATAAAAAAGGCTCATAAATACTTTTCATGTATTACTTAAACTAGCAGTGTTCCCTAAGGCACAGAGCCTTTTTAAAAAAATTATAAATTTCTAAGGTCTTTCTAAACCAGTAGCAGAGGTAACAATATGCTTTAATGCAGAAAAGCCATGTTCTGTGGTAGAACCAGGTTGCAATTTTTTGTTTCTTTTCTTTTTTGGCAAGAATAGAATATTTACTTGGGTTTTTTCCAACTCACTTGATTAAACTGGCTGCAGTGACTTACCCAACACTACAAATTGCTGTTCAAATCACAACGTATGCTTCATGGCAAACAGGAATTCCTCTCATGGCAATGAGCTGCAAAAGGTCTTTCAACTGTTTTTCGAAAACTTGTGCATGTCTCCTGCCCTGTTCTTCTCTTTCACATTCTAGAAAAGGAAATTAGAAACACCTTTCTTGTATTTTAAACTAATTCCTGTTTCCTTTGATGCCCAATCTTACCGAACCGCATGTTACTTAAACCATAGTTTCCAAATAGGCCTGGATCTGAAAACATTGTTCCCTTCTTTTTGTCACTAGCCATGGCTATTGTAAAAAGAATAGCATCTCATTCATATCATCTGAAACAAATATCCAGTAACAGTGTGAGGTCCATCCAGCTGATACGAAGTCATATCCCAGAATATGTTTCTCAGATTGTATGGCAAAGAAGGTTCAGAAATTATTTCAACAGGCTGACTGTAAGACCCTGCCATTTCATATCAGCCAGGCAAACAGCCCCATCCCTCCCTGTGAAATATTTTAATGAACCTATAAATAAATGGGGATTTAGTTAGTTGCAATGTTTAAAAAAAAAAACAGTTACCCAATTCAACCTAATAATTGACAGACTCCTAACAGTTTACTTTTTTAATACAGTGGTACCTTGTATAAGGGAATTAATTCATTCCAAATGAAATTCTGTTAAGCAAATTTTTCTTTATACAAATTTCCCATAGGAATGCATTGAAAACAGAGTAATCCCTAATCACGACCATTTTTATGTTGTACGGATTCGCCCCATAGGCGATTCTGTTAAGCAAATTTCCCCTATCGCTGGATTTTTTTATGTTGTATAGATTTTATGTTATACAAACCGTTTGTTATACAAGGGTCCACTGTTTAAAGAACAAAACACGTGCTCTTTTCTTAGGGAGAAGGCCCCTTTTTAAAAAGGCTGAAAGGTGTTTCAGATTATTAGCTTGATTATGGCTGATCTGCTATGCATGGAGAGCAGAAAAATGAACTGGTTGATATTTTGTACAGTATTTCCTGTTTATTATTATAAAAGGAGTTTTATATACATTGGTAAACATATGGACAGATGGACAGATGAGACATGGATCCAGCAAAATATCTGCAATGAAAACTATCTAGATTGTATTTATTCTTTTTCTCCTTGCTATCCCATCATGTACTATCTCTTATGTTTTTCTGGTCCAGACTAGACATGGGCACGACCAGAAAAAATGACGTTTTGAGTTTTCGTTTGTCGGAACGCGTCCATTTCGGGTCGTTTCCATTTGTCGTGAAATTTTTCAAATATTTGTCGTTTCGTTTGTTGTTTGTCATTTCCACTGCGATTTAGCGCGATTTCACTTTCCCCAGAGCATAGGGGTGTCCCGCAATCAGGGCCGGTGCTAGGTGTTTTTGCGCCCTAGGCGGGGGGCGGGGCGGGGGGCGGGCGGTGGGGGGGGAGGTGCGGGCAGGCGGCGGCGGTGGGGGGCCATGGGCGGGCGGCGGCAGCGGCAGGGGGAGGCGCGGGTAGGCAGGCGGGCAGCCGGTGGCCGCGGGCGGGCAAGTGGGCGGGCGACAGCGCGCGCCACAGGCGGATGGTGGCGCAGGCAGATGGGCGAGTGGGCAGTTAGGATATCACTTAGGATAGAGGTTCTGTTCTTGGCTTGCACCCCAAATGTGTGTGTGTGCAAGCAAATTGAAGTTGGGAAAAGAGAAACTAAATCGTAGTATATAATATATTTTTAAAATAAATCCACACCTCCCACTCCCAGTCGAACCTCCCCCTTTATCCAATATCAGAAAAAAATCCTCACAAACTGCCAGAGAAGAAATAAAGAATAAACTGCTATTCCCTTCAGCAGACAAAGCTGCAGGGAATCAAAGAAATTATTTTCTCAATTCAATTCCCTCCCTGCCTGCCTAACTTAAATCCTAAAGCCTCCAGCCTCCCTCCGCAATCTCGATCGGATCACACCAGCACCAGCAGCCAGCCCTCCTCCCTCAACCACATCCATACACCTGACTGGAAGGTGCCTCGGCTTTTTATGCCCTCCGAGACATCCAGAAGTGTCAGTCAAAAACCTGGCGATGCCATTGGTGGAATGGTTCAAACAATTTGCATGGTCCCATCCCATGTCCAGCCCAAATGGGCAGGTCTAAAAAAATAAAAAATAAAATAAAATAAAATAAAATCAATGCGACATTTTATTGCTATAAAAACCCACTGCTGCTACTATTAAAAATCAGGCATTTAAAATAAATAAATTTCACATGTTTCTTTGGTGATTTGGTGTGTTTTTTTACCATGATTTCAAAAGAAAAATTGCGGTCGCCATTTTGGATCCCCCCCACTGCATGGCATGCAGCGAGACAGACGACAAGGATGACCCCACCCCAGCCTGGTGCAAGCAGCCCAGGGCAGGAGAGGAGGGGAAGGCCAGGGACACCCCCCCCCAGAAACCACCCCTCTGGTAGGTGTCCTCAGGCAGGCATATTTTCGCCTGCTTTTTTGGCCGGGAGTCGGGTTTTGTTTTGTTTTTTTACTTTTTAAAACTTTTTTCTGTGCTGCTTGGCATTGCGTGATCGCCGCGATGCTATTAACGACAACAAAAAAACCAACCCAATTTTTCTTTTTTCGGGTCGGGTTCTAGCTGAAGCGGCTTAATTATCGTTACCGTTTCCGTTACGTAACGGAAACGATAACCAAAAATGGAAATGACAATTTCGCCCCTCCGGGCCCATGTCTAGTCCAGACTCATCTATGAGTGTTCCTTCCTCTAGATCTGGCCTTATATTGTCATCCTGCATTGCCATCCCAAGGCAGATCACAGAAATTAGAATGTTATATAGTTTACCTTTTGATACACATTAGTGCTAAAGGAAGACTATTTCTCACTGGATCTAGTTTCCTTTTCTGACTGAATCAACAGGAATGATTTCAGCTATCTGAATCCATTGTTTGCCTAAGCTGAGCAGACACATTGAAGAAATGAGATTATCATGAATCTTGACTAATATTTCAGCAATTGATTGAATGAGTTTGCTTTAACTGGGAACAACAACTGGATTAAAATCTATTTGTGTAATCTAACCCTGGCAGATGACAGAAGAAGTCTTACAAGAGTTTTTACAATGGGCCAAATGACCAATATGCTCAGTTGTAGCAGAATTAATTATGAATAATTCCCATGGGACTATCTCCCTGGTAAGTGGATTTAGGCTAGTGATATAAATTGTTTCTATATGTCCTATTTCATACAGCATAGTCCTCTGTTCAAAAGGCCATTACAGGGTCATCCTCTGTAGGAAGACAACATTGTGTGTCAATGTAGTCCTGGAGACTGGATTACAATGGCAGATCTAGCTCTTCAGACATACGTAGGGCCAGATTCTTTTAAATCATGCTTTGAAAATGTACCTCTCTAAAGTGAAAGAGCACAGTCTGAGGTGGATCCTGCCACGGGAATTCTACCGTGACAAAGGACCCCATGGACTCCATTTAACCAGGCTGAACTGGCTCATGATGCCCAAACAAAGAATGCCCTTTTTTCTAATTAAGTACAAGGCAAATCTTCAACACTACCTAAACAATCATGCAAAGAATCTAGCTCTCTATTAATGATAAATTTTATTAAGCTATTAAAACCCAGGAGAAAGGCTGCATAAACTGATATACCCCATAAACAGACAACTGATGTTTTATTTAATGCAATAATTAAAACTTTTACAAGAAGCTCCCTGGGCTTGTATCATAAGAGCTGTGCATCAGCAGAATGCCCAAAGCAACAACTTTGATAATTGTCCAGGAGATGGATTTTTAATATGTGCAATAAAATTTTAAACAGATTAAGTGTGTAATCTTTCTTCAAAATCTGAATCCCAAGTGCTTGTGATAGGATGTCCTTTATCTACAGACATGTGAAATTACAAGTTCTCAATTGTGGCCTACGTGAAGCCACATAGATAGGTTTCCCAGGTGCCCCTGCGCCAGAGGTCAGACTTCCATAGCAATAGGAAAGTTCGCTAGTCTCCGCCCCCACAACCTGCGCATGTGCGTGGGTGTTTCCACTTAAATGCCTCAGTTCCTCTTAACCACCACGGCTAGAGGTTCTAGAAATGTTAGTCTCCATGACGCGTTTGAATTTCGATTGGATTACGACTGGATTTTTTTGTGGATTCGACTGGATGTCTTTTTCTCAACCATTCAAGAAGTGCTCTGGTTGCGGCGGTAAAATCCCGCTTACTGACGGCCACGAAAAGTGCCTGTTCTGCCTCAGTGAGCACCACCAGCCCGAGGCCTGCTCTATCTGCCGCGGGTTTAGCTCTCAGGGTCTGAAAAACCAATGTAATCGCCTGGCTTCTTTTCTGCTTGAGCATTCCCTCCGTCCGCAACCAATGGAGTCGAAGGAAACCCCTCTGGAGGCCCGTAAGTCTGAGTCATCGGGGTGGGCGGAGAAGGCCAAGAAGATCCCCATCCTAGAGGGCATCTCGAAATCGAGACCATCGCCCAAACCTTCAGCGACTAAGTCCAAACCGGGGAAATCACCGAAACCGGTCTTGGCTTCGACTGTGGCTTCGCCCAAGGTGCTAACAGTTGAGACGGAGTTCTCGGGTTCGGCGATTCCGATATCCACCCATCCCAAGTTTCACCAACTACCTCCGTCGAACATCTCAGATTTGTCATCTGATGATGACGGGGCATTGCCACCGAACATCAGACTCATCAAACCGGAGGATGTGCCATCTTTGGAGGCTGGGACCTGTAGGTCCTCTGCGCTAACCATGCACTCGCCATCGGTTGCATCCCAGGTGGCTTCACCACCTATCCAAACGGTCGAATCCGAAGACCATATGCCGTCTCTTCCACTGCTCCAGGTACCATCTCTGAGGACTTCGGGTTCATCAAGGGATGCTCCATCTTGGAAGCCCCATCGCAAGAAGGTGCAGCTCCCTCCGATGCCTGCGGTTGTACCTTTGAACCCGATGGTCGGATTCAATTCTTCTACCACTTCTTTGAATCCATTGTCAGCAGTTGCTACGGCTGTAGCACAGGCTTTGACTCCACCAGACCCAAGTTCTTCCATGTCGGATTCGATCAAGCCACCCAAGAAACGGCGCTGAACCGATGACCATTGATCCATGGTCCCTTCGGTTTCAGTAACTCCAATCCCTTCCATTCTCCCTCCGATTTGATGGCCGCCAGTGGTTGATTCAATCTACCAACTCGACAGAGACAGAGAAGCAGATGGCGGGTTCCTCTTCGGGTTCGTCCGTCCACGAAAAACTTTCTGATGTCGAATCCGGATTCAATGCATCTAGTCACCTCGCCTGAATCTGAGGTGGAGGAAAAATCCCCACCATCGTCATCAGAGTCCATGAGGAACTACGCCAGCTTTCTGGTGAGGATGGTGAAGACAATAGATCTCCCCATCCATCAGTCGCAGCCAAAACATGTTTGCCACATCTTTGGCCGAATTGCTAATGAGGAAACGGCTCCAGTGCACCTTACCCTCATCCCATCCTTTCTTACGATGGTAGAGGACTCATTCCAAGCTTTGGCTTCTACTTCAGTATCGAGGAAGTTGGAATCTCTATACCGAGTCCATGACGATAAAGCCCCCTACCTCAACAAACATCCAGTGCCCAACTCCGTAGTGGCAGCTTCGTCGCAAGTGCAATCACGCACTAAGCAAACACCTATCCCTCCATCTAAGGAGGGCAGAAAATTGGACTAGATGGTTAGGAATTTATATTCCTATTCAACACTCCTGCACAAGATTGCCAATTACCAGGGTGCAATGGGCGCCTACCAGAGGGACCTCTTGGCGCACCTGCACCCTTTTCTGGAGCTCCTTCCTGAAGACAAGAGAGCAGAGGCTTCTGCTCTTTATGAGGAGGCCATGGCGCTGGCGGCACAGCAAATGCGTACCTCCAAACACGCATTTGACTGCTCATCTAAGGTACTCAACACCTCTGTTACCCTGAGGCAGCATGCCTGGCTCCGGACCACCGGCCTATCTGATGAGCACAAAGCTCAGATCGAGGCACTCCTTTTGACAGTTCTGGTCTGTTCAATACATCCACAGATGACTTAATGGAGGACCAGCATAAGAAACAGGATACGGCCAAGAAACTGAACATCATTCCACAGAGGACAAAGCAGTCCTTTCATTACCAGCCACGTCAACGTTACTGGCCACCCTCCTCACAGGCTTCCTCTCATCAGCCTCAGCGGGATCGACCCTCCCATTCATCCAACTTCTCCAGCTTCACCTCCAAATGCAAGAAGCCCAAGCCTTCCTCCTCCGTCTCCAAACGCAGAGACAGGAGAAGCCGAGATGACTATTGACTGCCAGACCATCCGGCTGAGTCCCTTCCTCCCTGTTTAGGAAACTGTTACTTCGGACCATTGGGTCCTTTCGGTTATACCTTTCGGGTTACCTTTTGGAGTTTAAGTCCCCTCCCCCATTGGGGAATGTTGTTTGCACTCCCCCTCCCCCTGTTTGTTGGAAGAAGTTTCATCTCTACTCCAGAAAGCAGCCATCCAGTGGGTGCCAAGAGTTCTCTCCCACAGAGGCCTCTTCTCTCACTACTTCACAGTTCCAAAGAAGGATGGTGGCCTGTGGCCAATTCTGGACCTTTGCTTCCTCAACAAGTTTATGGTCCACAAGAAGTTCAGGATGGTCACCCTGGAAAAGATCATTCCTCTGCTCCGCAGAGGGGACTGGTTTGGAGTTGTAGATCTGCGGGATGCGTACTTCCACATCTCCATCCATCCCACACATTGGCATCTTCTTCGGTTCGCCATAGGGGACGATGTCTATCAATATTTCGCCCAGCCATTTGGTTTGGCAACGGCCCCTCGGGTCTTCACCAAATGCATGGCACCAGTTGCAGCACATCTCCGCACCCTGGGCATAGTCGTCTTCCCCTACCTCAATGATTGGCTAGTCATTGCAGACTCCAAAGACAAAGCTCGCCGGGACATTTCCACCATCCTCACAACTCTGGACTCTCTGGGCCTTCAAGTAAACTTCAAAAAGTCCCATCTGCATCCTCTCCAGTGGTTGCCTTCATAGGAGCGGTCCTCAATTCCACTTGGGCCATGGCCTTCTCTCCTCGGGACAGGATTGCCGCGATTCTACAGCTACTTCGTCCACTCTTCTCTCCAGCCAGCCATTCAGGTCCCCGTTTCCAACAATTCAAGTGACCATGGACGCCAGCAACATGGGCTGGGGTGCAGTGTGTCTCACCTACCAGATTCACGACACTTGGTCTCCACAGGAACGTCAGCTCCATATCAACGAGCTGGAACTCTTGGCTATCTTCAAGGTGTTTGGGGCGTTTCTCCGACTCCTCTCTGGCAATGCAGTACTGGTGGTGACGGACAACACAACCGCCATGTACTACATCAACAAACAGGACGGAACACATTCAGCACACCTGCTGAACCTCACCATCCACTTCTGGGACTGGTGCTTCAAACAGAACATTCATCCAGTTGCGATGCACCTGCCGGGAGAGGAGAACATCGATGCAGATTACCTGAGTCGCAGGCAACAATCGAACCACGAATGGGAACTACATCTGTCGACCTTCACCCACTTGTGCAACAAATGGGGTCATCCACAAGTAGACCTGTTTGCCTCTCATGACAACAGGAAATGCCCTCTGTATTGTTCGAGAGCAGGCAAAGGACAGAACTCTCTAGGGGATGCTCTCCTGCTGCCTTGGAAGGGCAAACTACTTTATGCCTTCCCGCCAATTCCTCTCCTCCACAAGGTGGTGATCAAGACCTTTCAGGAGAGACCAAACCTGATTCTGATTGCTCCTTGGTGGCCCAGGCAGCCTTGGTTTGCATCCCTCCTCAAGATGTCCAGTTTCCATCTTTGTCTCTCTCCATTTCCGGACCTCTTGTCACAGAATCACGGCCAGGTCCTTCACCCAGACCTTCCATGCCTTCAACTGACCACGTGGAGGATAGTGAACTCATAAACTCCATCATCTCTGCATGTCACAAATCTTCCACCACCAAACTTTATCGCTACAAGTGGAGGAGGTTTCTGTTTTATGCAGCAGACAAGGGGTTTGACCCTGTCAACCCATCACTCACCTGGGTGCTCCAATACCTTCTTCATCTTAAGAGATCTGGTCTCACCTTATCATCACCGTGTGTCCACTTATCCGCCATCGTCGCACACCAACCGCCGATGTCTCCAGCATCTTCCTTCTTCCGCCATCCTCGCCTGAAGCTCTTCCTGCGGGGACTCAAAAACACCTTTCCTGATAGGAAACCTATTCCACCGCAATGGTCCCTCTCACTTGTTCTCCGGGCTCTCCAACGACCGCCCTTTGAACCCCTTGCCACCATAGACCTCAGGCTACTGACTTTAAAGACTGCTTTCCCGGTGGCAATTGCTTCTGACTGCAGGGCGAGTGAATTGTGCACCCTACGGTGTGATCAACCTTATTTGCAATTCCATCGGGATCGGGTGGTGGCTTACCCTGGCATCACCTTCCTACCTAAGGTGGTGTCTTCGTTGCATATTTCCCAACCCATCATCCTCCCTGCTTTTCCCCCCAAGCCTTCAACAAGGTTGGAGAGGGACATGCATTCTTTGGATGTGAGAAGAGCTTTAGCCTTCTCTGTATCTAGAACTGAGACTCTCAGGAGCTCACAGAAAATGTTTATTTGCCCTGACCCTGCGGCTGCGGGTAGCCCTGTCTCTTTCCAGCGCTTTGCCCATCAAATTGGCATATGACCTGGCCAAACGGCCTTTGCCATCCACTATGAGAGCTCACTTTACCAGAGCTATGGCCTCCTCAGCGGCATTCCTTAAAGGTGTCCTCCTGGATGACATCTGCCAGACGGCCACGTGGTCCAGACCAGAGATCTTTGTGACCCACTACAGATTAGATGCCCACATGAGGTCATCCACTTCCTTCGGGAGGGCAGTGCTTTCCTTCGTGACGGCATGACTACCCTCCTGCCAGTGAGTACTGCTTTCAATCACCCATCTGTGTGGCTTTATGAAGGAGAAGAACGAGTTACTTACCTGTAAAGGTGGTTCTTCGAGTGGACCTTCGTGAAGCCACACAGCACCCGCCCACCACCCCCTCGGACCATCACGCCTTCACTGGTACTTACCTGTCATCCTGGCAGTCAAGAGGAACTGAGGCGTTTAGGCAGGAACACCCACGCACATGCGCAGGGAAGTCTGACCTCTGGCGCAGGGGCGCCTGGGAAACCCATCTGTGTGGCTTCATGAAGGTCCACTCGAAGAACCACCTTTACAGGTAAGTAACTGGTTCTTATAGCACTGGGAAAATATACCAATTTTAAGCAAAAACCAGGTCATCACACCTATGTCTGGTTCTATTAATTAAGGGAAATTTATATTTTATGCAGAAAAAAGCCTGAAGATATTTGTTTCCCCCTCTACAATGTATTTAGGTGTTGGACTTGGAAGCTGATTCTGAAAAGGTTCCCACTGCTGGACCTGATGGTCTAATTCCTTCCAGAGTTTAACTTGCAGGCTTTACTTATGTCTCTCCATTCTTACTCTAAATGAAAAGATCATTAGTATATAGTGTGTTATGTTCAGTTCCTTCAAAGTTCTGCTGTGTTTGTCTTCACTGTTGGTATTACCCTACAAAGCACTTTCGACCTGGGTCCTAACTACCTCAAAGATCTAATCTCACAGTATGAACAGGATCTGGTGCTAAGGTCATTAGGGCTGATACTTCACGTCCCTCTCGCTGCAGTTTGCGGCCCCGCTGGAGACCAGTTTGAAGGAACAGAACCGCACGTCCTTGTGGGGTCAATCCGAGTTCGAAGGAACGGAACCTCACGTCCTTGTGGGGTCAATCCGAGTTCAACCCGACCACACCCCCTGAACTGCGCTCCAAGCGGGGTGAAAGATTCCTGTCCTGGAGCTCGGGAGTCTTTTCAATCCGCTTCTCGATCCATGTTGAAAACCGATTTCAACATGGAGGCAAGTTCACCTCGGCTCGAGGAAGGATGTGAAGTAACCACCTAGGAGAGCTCCTTCTTTCCATCCCACCACTGCTCATGGGTACATCTTGTGGAAAGTGTTATCACAGGTCACAGACAATATGTTATTGTTGTTGTTAATTGACTGGTGTTATACAACAGGTAAAATTTTTAATCAAAAACCTAAGTATCTGTTATTATTATTCAAAAATACCAGTAAATTCAAATTATAAAAATATTGACTATTATATCAGTGTTTTTCAACCACTGTTCCGCGGCACACTAGTGTGCCGCGAGATGTTGCCTGGTGTGCCGTTGGAAAAGCTGAAGAATATCAGCTTTGTGTTCAGCCAAACAGGCCCAGGTTGCGCACTGAATAAAGTATTTTATAATTTTTCATATTTCTGTTTACTTACTATTTCATAATAAAGTAATTATAAAATACTTTCTTTGTGTTTATTTGATTCCTATTCAAGAGAATTACTTTATATATAGTCAATATAGGCACAGAGTTAAATTTTTTAACATTTTCTAATAGTGGTGTGCCTCGTGATTTTTTTCATGAAACAAGTGTGCCTTTGCCCAAAAAAGCTTGAAAAAACACTGTATTATATAACAGATACAAGCTTAAACCGAAATCTAAGCACTGTATATGTTAAATATGTCACAGTATGTATGCTGTTTCTAATTTTTTTGGAGCTCTGAGCATGTTATTTCTGTTATCTGCAACTGCTTATAATACTGTGTGAAATTTCTTGCTATTGTTCCCAAAGCCCTGATGACTACAGGGACCACTTAACTGTGGTTCATCCACAACCGACATATTTCAGTTGTGAAGTCTTGGCATTTTGTTAAGCTTTTGCAATTCTTTGGCTTCAACTTTGGTATCCTTTGGAACTGCAATGTTGATGATCCAGAAATTTCTTTGTTCTATTGTAACTATGTTTGGTGTGTTATGTTCAAGATTTCTATCAATTTGGATCCAGAAATCCCATTAGGTCTTGACTTTATTTTTTTCTGACACCTTGTCTACCTGATTTTCCCATGGGTTTTTGGAGACTGGGAGCTATATTTTGCATTAATTTTGCCATTCTATCATTTCTAATTTTGTAATCTGTTTGTGTATCATCATCATCATCATCATTGTCGTCGTCATCATCATCATCATCATCATATACACAAGGCAACATTATTGCTTTATTCCAAACATGCAAAAATTTAATGAGTACAAGAAGGAAGCAAGCAGACAACTGACCTTCCTGTTCCAAGCAGAGAAAATGGCAATGAAATCAATAGCAGGTCATCAGCCTCCTGCAAGCCTAAATGCTAAAAGCTTTCCTAATATAAACAAAAGCCTGGTCTGGGGAGAGCAGTCTTATGGGACGGAACTGTTCCCCATGAGCTCGAATGTTTAACCTCATCTTCCATTTCAGAGAGAGAGAGAGAGAGAGAGAGAGAGAGAGAGAGAGAGAGAGAGAGAGAGAGAGAGAGAGAGAGAGAGAGAGAGAGAGAGAGAGAAGCAATGCATGTTTCAGCAGGCTTTCCATCCTTGAGGGTGGTTGGTATCGCTGCTTTCATGATCTATATCAGGCACCATCAGAATGCCATCCCTTCACTGAACACTACTATGGCACAGTACATGTCATGATGTGTCAGTTGGACTAGGTCAATGAATATAAGCCTAAGTATGACTCACCTGCATCTCGGAGTTTGTGGCAGCTATAGACATGTCATCTCAGTCTCGTCCCGTACTGTTTTCAAACCAAAGATGTGCCACTATCAGTTATACAAATATTTTCCCTAAAAAAGGACTTTGCTTTTGAGGTTCTTTCTTTCTTTCTTGCTTGTTTGTTTGTTTTAGTCCAGAGTCTTCTGACTTGCATGCACAATAATAAACAGTGCTGGCTGGAAGTTTCTCAGGGATATAGTCTGAAATGTTTGCTGTCAGGCAGATTCTAATAAAGGGCTGCATATAAGAGGAACTTTCAATTCCAGTAAGATTTTGTTTTATGAAGCAGATAGGATCTGTATAGAATGTCTGTTTTGTTGTTGACTTTGTCTCTATTTCTACTAATGTTTGTTTTCTATTGTAATTTATTTAAATGTTTTAATTAGAGATGGGCATAAAATGATTTTTTTCATTTCATTTTTTGTTTTTTGTTTTTGTTATGTTGTAAAAACAGAAATGAAACAAAACAATGAAACAATTTAAAAAAAATTATTTCGTTCCAAACGAAACAAAACACCATTTTGACATTTTGTGCCCATCTCTAGTTTTGATGCTTTACTGCTCTATACTGCCATGAACAATGCATATGAATAAGGAGGCCTGGACACCATTTTTAGTACATAAATAAGTAAAATATCAGTTTGCACTCTGCCCCCTAACTTTATTTATTTATTTATTTATTTATTTATTTATTTATTTATTTATTTATTCTTTTCTAGACCATCTGAAATCCCACAAGGGACTCTGGGCAGTTCACACAAAGCCAAATAAATAATCAACAATTAAGAACAAACATATCAATAAGAAACAAACACATAAGACTAAAGGCTCAGTGGTATACAAAGACCCGGAAAGAGGCAAAAACTACTGGGTGGCCGGGAAAAATACAACAAGACGGGGTGCAACGCAACATTACATTACCAATCACCAAATGCTTCCCTAAAAAGCTTGGTCTTTAAAGTTTTTAAAAAGCTGTTAGGGACTCAGTTTGGCACATTTCATGAGGTAGTTTGTTTCACATCATGGGACCAACCAACAAGAAGGCCCGACTATGGGTGACAGCCTTATGGGCCTCCTTGGGGGGGGGGGTGGCTAAGCAGAGCGAAGGTGCCAATGATGATCTGGTGGGTCAGGCTGCTGCATTCTACACCCGCTGCTGTTGGCAGACAAGGGTCAAGGGAAGGCCCATGTAAAGAGTATTGCAGTAATCAATCCTCGAGATGACCAGTGCCTGCACCATTGTCCATAGGGAGTCACCATCAAGGTACAGATGAATCTGGGCAATAAGCCTAAGTTGGGAAAAAGACTGAATTGAACATGGCAGCCACCTGGGACTCCAAGGACAATACCGGGTCCAAGACAACACCCAGACTCATCACTCTTTCAATCAGCTGGAGGGCAGACCCCCTCCCAGACTGGGAATAGGACCATAGCCATCTGCCCCCCCAAATAAAACAGAACCTCAGTCTTCTCGGGGTTGAGTTTGAGCCAGTTAGACCTGGTCCATTCCCAACACAGTATCCTGGAAGTGATCAAAGGTCTGGACCGCCTCCATTGCAGAGGTAGAAAAGGATATATGGAACCGTGTGTCATCAGAGTACTGATGACAGCAGGCCTCATATCTCTGGATGACCTCAACCAGTGGTCTCATATAAAAGCATGGGGGAGATTGCTGACTCCTGAGGCACCCCACAAGAGAATGACCAAGGAGATGACAATTCTCCATCCAGACTTACTCACTGGGCACAGCCCCTGAGGAAGGAAAAGAGCCAGCAAAGGGCTTGCCCCCCCCCATCCCCACCTCAGAGAGCCTGCTCAGGAGGATACCATGGTTGACGATATCAAAGACTGCTGACAAATCGAGAAGGACCAACAAGGTAGCACAGCCCCTGTTCGCCCCCTCAAGAGGTCATCCTGCAATGCGACCAGGCTAGTCTCAGTTCCATGATGCAGCCTGAACCCAGATTGGAAGGGAGCCAGGACACAATCTTCCTCCAGGAATGACTGGAGCTGCTCAGCAGCATGAATTACCCATATTGGTTTAACTCTGCAAAACTGTCATAAATAAGTGGGTTTCAAGTTAAACTGAAATTTATTTTATCACAGAAAAGAAGCCGTATTTTCCTATACTAAAGGCAGCTGTCTGAGAAGGAAATGCATCAGGTAGAGTGGATTGTCTTTTTATTTCCCTTCCAAAGTATGAGGAGTGGGGGAGAGACAGTCCAACATGCTCTAACCTTGGGCCCAGTCTTGGTATCCATGAGAAATCTTTGAGTGAGTGAGACAAATGGCTCAGAATTCATAAGTGCACCAAGGCCGGATCCATTGGAGTTGCTTCAAATGCATAACCCTTGTTGGGAAAATCTGACCCCCAAGACGTAAATCTGGCTGGCTATCAGATTCCTTGTTTGAACTCACTTGAGCACCCTCTGCGGCACCTCATGGATAAACTTCTGCCATCTCCCTAAGCAGCTGATCTCCCTAATCAGTCTTCTAGATCTTGTCGGCTTGATCCCATACTATGGGGAAACGGGTGAGATTTGGGAGATATTGGATCTCTCTCCTCAGAATTTTGCATTTTGCATTTGCATTTTGCTTGTTTGAGAAGAGAACAGGTGTATATATAAATTTCAGGAATGTTGATCTTGCACAGGATCACCCTATATTGGATTTAAGTGAAATAAAGATGAAATAGAATAGAATGAATGGGTTTATTACAAAATATATCAAGGAAGATCAAAATGGGTTTCTAAAGGGAAGACAAATGCCTAATTTAACTAGAAGAGTGCTGAATATTATATATAATACAGAAATGAATAAACAGAAGACTGGTATTCTATCATTGGATATATTTAAGGCTTTTGATTGTGTGGAATGGCCAACACTAAAAATAGTGATTGAAAATTGGGGGTTTGGAATGAAATTTAGAGAGGTGTTAGATCAATTATATTTTGAAAATACATCTGAGATAATAATTAATGATGGGGTCTCAGATCGGATATATCTAGGCCGAGGTACTAGACAAGGTTGCCCCCTCTTCCCAGTTCTATTTTGTTTAATGATTGAAATGTTTGCGGATAAAATAAGGAATGATGAGTTAATTAGCGGATTAGGTACTGATAATAAAGTAAAGATTAATTTATTTGCAGATGATTCTTTATTGACAATTAAAAACCCACTAGAGAGTATGGATAGAGTTAAATATCATTTGGAGAAATTTGGGTCAATATCTGGATTGAGGGTTAACTGGCAGAAATCTCAGGTGATGTTGTTTAATCATAACAAGGAAGAACAAGGTGTTTACCCATAACTACAGATGTAAGATAAGTAACTCAATTAAGTATTTAGGTATAGAATTAGTAAAGGACACACGGAAACTAAAAGAATTTAATTATAGTAAACTGAAGAAAGAAATTAAGAATTAAATGTTAGAATATTCAAGTCTAAAACTTTCTTGGTTTGGGAAGATGGCATTGACGAAAATGAAAATTTTACCAAAGTTAATTTTCTTCTTTATGATGCTTCCAATACAGTTAAATAAGAATGACCTTAAATTTTGGCAAGATTGAATTAATAACTATTGTAACAGTGGTAAAAAAAGCTAGAATAAACAAAAAATATTGGTATATGGCCCAAAATAAAGGTGGTATAGGTTTACCGAATGTTAAAAATTATTATTTAGCAAATCAAATAAGGTTTATTGGGGATATTGTGTTTAGTCCAGAAAGATTAATATGGTGGGAAATGGAATCATCGGAAATAAAGGAGGATATTGAAAAATACTTATTCGGCACTATTAAGAAAACAACGTTAAATGAGATTAATAACCCCTTTCTTAGATCTATGTTAAATGCATGGTATTTACATAAGAAAAAATTATGTCCCTCGGACTCACCATTGAGATCTGTAACTGAAATGGAGAATTTCCCTATAAATTTGAAAGTTTTCAAAAAAGTATTTAGGGATAAACAAGTGATTAGATTGAAAGACTGGATAGGCAAAATGAGAGGGAAAGTACAAATGAAGGAAATTCTCCAAGGTAGGGAGGTTTGCAGAAAATCATTTTTGAGGCCTTCAAGGGTCTTTCTAGGCCTGTCGGATGCCTCAGAAATAATTTTCAGTGATCCGGAAGTCACTTCCAGTTTACTGCAAGTCACTTCCAGTTTGCTGCAAGTCACTTCCGGTTTGGAGGGAGGCCCTTTTGGGACCTCCAGAAGGCCTGGGAAGGCCCTTGCAGGCCCATTAGGGGCAGCACCAGGCTGGAGGTAAGTACAAGGGCCCCCAGCTAGGCCCCCCAGGCCCGACCTGACCTGCATCCGCATAGCATGGATTTTCAATTATCATGGGTTGGGTCGGGTCCCTAGCCCCCGTGATAAGCAGGGGGGTCACTGTACAGTATGTGTGTATGTGGAAGCGCTTATGAAACTAAAAGAAAATATATTTGTTTATTTTATGTATTTCTATCCTACCCTTCTCTGAAAAGGGGGTTGAACAGTGGCTAATTCCAAAACTGGGAAATGGAAAGGCAATCCCAAATTTTTGGAGTTGTAAAATGTTCTCCCTGCCACTGGATAGATTTCTCTCAGATGCCATGAGAGTAGCTGTTACTTTAATTTCCCCTTTTAAAAATAATAGTGAGACAGTGAGAAAGAACGATATGTGCAAGTGTGTGAATTCTTCTTTAACACCCCTTCATATGGTGCTGCCACAGGTTCTTTTCCAGCATCTGAAACCCACCTCACAATATAATCTATGTCCCCCAAGATAAACAAAAAGAGCTTCTGAGAAAGAGGAGGAGGAGGACAAGTGGAAATGAAGAAGGCATTGCCCTAAGTCTAATTAAGCATTTTTATTTGAAACTTCACAACATAACAGACATGTCAAAGGGTTGAATAGAAAACACCAGTGTGCAAAACCATGATGGTCTCTGAGGGAGGGGATGTTATGGAAACAGCACCAAAATATTGGACCAAAAAATTGAATTCATTGTGGCTCTTCGTAGAACAAGAGGTGCAGCTTGGTTAGGAAATCTGAGTTGAATTTCTGTCTGAATGCTTTTCAGAGTTTCCGTCTGAGATCAGAATGCTTTTCGGAATATCATTTTGAATCCTGTACTGTGGAAACCAGCAGCAATTAAAGAGATCTGTTGTGCCTACGCCCACACACATACACACATACATATTCAGAGGGGAGGGAGAGAAATAAAGAGAAAGAGATCAGAAAATAGAAAGGCCCAGTTTATTCTTTCTAGTGAATGGAGGTGACACGTTAATTGTTACTGACATGTAGGGCTCTTTTGCAACCAGATCTTTCAACCAATAGTCTGACTCACTCCTCCTTTTTCATTTCCAACATGATTAAATGGCTTTGGGTTTGTTTTTTAAATATCCTGGCTTCCTTGCCAAAATTTGTTTAAGGATTAAGCAACCTAATAATTTAAATCAGTTTCTCCCAGCCCAGACTTGGCCTCCTACAGCTAAGCCACATCTGCATGGAAGAGCTGGTCTTAATTTGAGCCAGGATTAATCAGGGTTCATTCTTGAGAGCCAGTTTTCCATGCAAAAACTCAGCCCTCAAACCTGTGAAGCAGAAGCACTTCTGAGCAAGGACAAGGAAGCCTTTTTTCCTACATGCATCACTAAACCCAATCTAGAATTACAGCAGAGCTGGCTGGGGCAGACAGTGTGGAACGGTCTTAAATTTTGGCAGTGCTCACCTTTGAAATTGGATGGTATGGAATACGGGGCTGCTGCTTCCTTTTCTCCCCACTCTACCCCAATATATGGTGAAACTGAAAGCAGATCAAAATCCCACTGGCAATCTTTGCCTCCAATGTAAATACACTTATTTTTAAAAGTAAACACTTCTTTCTATAATGTATATTTGATCCAGGGAATGAGCTGGCAAAAAACCTATACATCTTTAAAAGTGGATTATGAAGAACATTTATTTATTTATTTATTTATTTATTTATTTATTTTTATTTATTTAATTTATTTATTTATTTTAGAGTATTTTTACCCTGCCTTTCTCCTTGGAAAAGGACCCAAGACAGCTTACAGTAATGAGAGATAATATACAGTCCAATACAATTAAGACATGTCCAAGTATTGAGAACAAGGAATTGAGGGACATCTTACAGCATTAACAGACAACACAAAGTTATAAACACAAAGTCTATGTGAACCTAAAGCTTCATATAAAAGACACATAATGGTAGACCATCATTCAGGGAAAGCTTGCCTGAAGAGCATATGGGTACCATAGCTTACTAGGCACGAGAGTTATATACTGTAATACTCATCTCTATCATGGCCAAGAGACACAAGATAAAGCGTGGAGATACCTGGGGAAATCCAGTTGCTAGGATGTGCTGTCACTAGATGGTCACTAGTGATGGGGACAAATTTTAAAAATGATCATTGATCATTATTTGCCAGGGCTGAAAAACTGATGAATCAATGAATTCATTCATCCACCCTTTAAAATGTTCTAAAATGACACCCTTGCACCGAGAGGCCCCAAATTCAAAGATGCTTCCTATGACTTTCCTTTATGAGACTTGCAAGTTTAGTGAAGATTGGGGTTCAGACATCTGAGCTATGCACCACCAAAGAGGGACCCACTGAAAAACTCCCCCCCCCAGGCACCTAGAGACACTAAGCATGTAGAGATGCTCCCCATGGCTCTCATCTACAAGTCCTCTGAGTCTGGTGAAGATTGTGTTTCAGACACTGAAGTTATACATCTATACAAGGTGGGGCACCCTAGGAAAGTATCCTTTAGAAACTGTGTTGGGAAACCTATCATCACCAAACTTGGAGAGATTGTAGAGTGAGAGGAAGGGGTCTCTGTAAGTTTTGTTTCTCTAGGTGCCATTTTATTGATAAATCAAAATCATTAAAACGCATCAATTCATATTGTTGGGGAAACTTTCTTTATGAAGAATATGAATCTATGACTTTTGACAGATCAGCAAAATTTGTCAGAAAACATGACTGATATTTCAATTTGTGCTCATCGCTAATAGTTACTGTGGTAATAGTTTATAGGGTAGACACATGCCTAATTTTAGGGACCTAGAACGCATTTAATTTAAAGCTAATGAACCCTAAGGAGGGCCCTAGAAGTTGCCCATCAAAATTAGTAATATCAGGCTAACAGCCTAACAGCTCACCAATGTGTGTGTGCACGCGTGTGCGCGCAGTAGAAAAAAATTATATTAGATCCAAACAATTATCATGTTGCAAAGCTCAGCAGTAGAAAGCTGTGAGATTAAATGGAGAATTCCCACCGGGACCATCCCTTTCCTTGCTTCTCTATTATTAATTTCAGTTTTTTCTGAAGTGACATAGTGCGAAGATGATGCGGTGGAAAGCATTATTTTAAATTGTTTAGAGTTAACAGGTGTGTAGCTGAGGGAAACTTCCAACCCCATGACTACTGCTTTGGATCAGATCAGGTGAGGCAGAAAGTAGATAAAGGTGATGCCAGCCAAATTAGAGTAAAATAAATTATACCCTGTCAAGTTAACAAAAAGGAAATATCCTCCACTGAAAGATATTGGGATTCCACATACTTAGCTTTGTGTTGTGTAGTTGCTGTTTTTTTTAAAAAATGATTTCTTCCTTTCCAAATTAATTTGTCCCACAGTGGTCCAAATACTCTATGTAGTTGCGCCCTGGTTATTCCATTTCCTGATGGAGTTGTGTTTCTGCTTTTGTTATCAAGTCACTTCAGGATAACCTATAAATGATCTCCAAATGTTTCTGTCATTAGCAGTCTTTCTCTAGTTTTGCAAGCCAAGAGATGTACTGTAATTCTATTCAAATTGTAAGAATCACTTCTAATTTTGTATTTGTACATATACATTAGCATGCGGAAATTTATGCAAATCACTGTCCTCTTCTTTCCTTCTTTGGGGTGATATGTGTCCTGCTGTTTCAGTGATATGAACATTCTAACTGCAGATCAGTATGCTCAGGTTTTAAATAGACTTTTGGACTGACCTAGCAGGACTTACAACACATTTGAAATGTTGCTCCGTGTTTTCAATCCACTTCTGTTTCTGTGCCTCCTTACTCTGGGCTGGGTGGGCAATGTTACCAACATGTTCAGACAGACCAATACAACTATGACTTTGGAAACTGAAATGAATCTGTTAGTTTTAAAGTGCCACAATATCTTCTCCTCCTTTTCTTCTTTGTGAGTTTTTTCCCCTCTCCTTTTCTCTTCATTCGATTTTGCCAACCTGCTGCAGCATTTTGGCGTCGGTCCCACTTATTGCTCCTATTATTGAACTTGTACTTGCTGTACTTCTTGCCACAACAAAAGTTAACCTCAAGTATCTCCCTCTTCACAACCTCCTGCATGATCCTTTAAGCCTGGGCTTTGCTGAATCACAAGAACAAGTTACTTGAGACATTGTTCTGAACACATTCTGAGAAGCTTGATAAACGGAAGCAATTAGCCCCTCTGATGTCAGATTCCCCCATCCTCTGTGCAAGTCACAAGGTAGACTCTTGGTCTCAAGAACAGTAAATCACTGACAAAGGATCACACATCTCTGTGAAGTACAATTCTGTGGATGCTGTTCAAAACAAACGCCTTGGCAGGAGAAAAGATTATGACTTGTCTGCGTTGTTGCTAACATTTTCAGATTACCAACCATCTGCTTTCTGGATCAGGAAGACACATTCCCACCTACCGTCCAACATCGTTCAGATGCATATCATTTTTCTGTGTTATTCCAAGTACCATTTTTTTTTACTTAGTAGACTTCAAGGTGGTCATTAAAATAGATTATCTGGTAATTTTTATTCACATTTGTGCACATGAACAGAAATATTAAAGCACAATGGAAATTAACCGTCGCCTTCTCTCATTCAACAGTTTACTTCTGCAGGGAAATTATGCACCCAAAATGGTGTCATAAATGTTTTCCAGGAAAAAAAAATGTAAATTCAGATCATTACCAAAGAAATCTGCTTTGGAAAACCACCAGGAATTAGTATGAGCAAAGGTTGGGAAAGTTGCTTTTTTGAACTATAACTACCAGCAGCCCCCATCCAGTATGGCTCCTGACCATGCTGGCTATGGAATACTATCACAATGCAAAAAAGGAACTGGTCCAGGCTCTAAGCATGTATGCCACTCAGATTGGCACATCCCAGAAGTCTCTGTGGTCAACCTGGCCAAGTGGCCATGCCAGTGCCCACTGCCTATTCTCTAAGACAGGGCTGTCCAACTTTGAACCCCTGTGCTACTGTAAAAACCTGGAGCTTTAAAATAGCCCGCATCTTTCTGTGGTCTTTGGTGGGGTTTTGGGCAACGATTTCAAAAAAAATATTGTGGTCGCCATTTTGGATCCCCCCCCACCGCATGGCAAAGGGATGCGCCCTCCCAGCCTGGTACAGTCAGCAAAACCTGGCCATGCGATTGGTGGAATGGCTCCAAAACTTTGCATGGTCCACTCCCATGGGCGAGCCCATCATTGCGAATGCGCAGGTGTAAAAAAATAAAATAAAATAAAATAAAATAAAATCAACGGAGACTTTTGGTGCAAGAAAAACCCTTGGACTGTAAAAATTCAAGCTCAAACATCTATGCGGGCTACTTTAAGGGGTGCACACATGCACGCCCTTGAACTTCATCGGTGTTCCAGATTAGCCCTACAAAGG
Source organism: Phrynocephalus guinanensis (assembly GCA_037367245.1). Classification (NCBI taxonomy): domain Eukaryota; kingdom Metazoa; phylum Chordata; class Lepidosauria; order Squamata; family Agamidae; genus Phrynocephalus; species Phrynocephalus guinanensis. Next base: position 43,381,051 of record CM074739.1, read on the forward strand.
AGCCGAGCAAGGGGGTGGTGCATCGCGGAGACAGGTAGGGAAACAAATCCGGACCAAACATCAGGTGGACCAATTATTTTTCTTTTCTGAACACGCTGCTGCTGGTGGCAGATTGGGAGGCCAACGGAGACCTTGCAGGCTACTTAAAACAACTCTGCGGGCTACCGGTCGCCCATGGTGTTCAGCAGGCCTGCTCTAAGAAATATACAATCCTCAAAAAGACAGAGTGAATGATAAAAAGACACATATTTTATCATTTATTATTATTTTATTTATTAAAACTATTTTATTCCTCCTTTCTGCTTAAAGGGATCTAAGGTAGCTTACATAATTAAGCAGTATTTAAAAGCTTAAAACAGTAAGTATACACATTTTTAAAAAAGAATTAGGCAAGTATTGTAATAGAAGAAGTCTTTATTTATGGTCTTAGACCGAAGTATTGTAATACAATGGCAATTAAAATCAATATTAAAATACTTTTAAAACACAATGGTTCATTTTAAACCCCTTTCAGACTACCAGTCATTGAGGAAAAGTCTGCCTGAAGAGAAAGGTTTTGAAATAAACCATCCAGTGGTTCTGTGGCTGCTACTTCATTCAAGAAGGCAACACCTACAACAACCTCATACTGCAGTGGATAAACTGCTGTATTACAGCTGTAACTGTGTTCATGACCAGGTAGCCAGCTCAAGGTTCACTAAGCCCTCCATCCTTCCAAGGTCAGTCAGTAAAATGAGTATCCAGCTTGCTGAGAGGGGTACAATGTAAAGCCTACATAATTAAATTGTAAAATGCCCAGAGAGTGCTTTAAGCACTATGGGGGTGGTATATAAGCAGCACACTTTGCTTTTATTTTGCCTTACTTAGACTTTCTGATAATCCTCATTGTATAGCATAAAAATGTTTTGCATTTATTGACTTGCCAGTGGATGATAAATCCAAGTCAGGATTTACATTTGAGTGGGGATAGTACAGTCCATGGGCCAAGTGGAGATCTTACAGGTCACTTGTGTGCCTGGGATCCCATTTATGGCTCCAAACCCACAAGTCACAAGCTTTGCTCCTGCTCCTTTCTTTAAAATGTTTGTTTTACTCTAAAGGAAATTAAAACCCTTCAGGATTTGTTCTAAGCCTGGGGCTACTTTCACATGTAGAAACAGCTTGAGGGGAGCAGAAATCTTCCTACATCTATTAGAGGGTTGGAGGGATGGGAAAAGGATTTGAATAAAAGTTTTTTAAAAAAAGCGGAAATATTGAGAGTGCTGAATGTGTCACTTTCTAGTTCCCTAGGTGAGGCCTTTGGGAATCTGTCCACCCTGGTTTACCTCTCCATGTGTAGAGGACACAACGTGGCCCTCCAACATAGTGGACCAGGTGGAGCCTTGAGGTGTACTTGGGAGGAACAGACAAGTAGGTGTAGCTGCTCCTCGCTTGTTGCCACCCGAGGGAATCTTCTCACTCTGCAGTGCCCTACTGCTTGGCCCTATTCATTTTCGGTGCTGTGGGAACTTTTTTTAAAGAAAGGAGGACACTGGCCAGAGTTAGATCCCTCTGATTTATAGCTGGATCAAAAAACATTCTCAACATTCCATAGTGTTCCACATGGTCCCAACTCAACATCCCATATTATTAAAAGGGGATTTGCAAAGCAACTGATGATATAAGACAAATCTCCTAAGTAATCAGGCAGTACAGAAAGAAACATCTACTATAGATCAAATTACAGAGAGAGAATTGCAATTGGTTTTCTATATATTTAAAATCTGACCAAGAGCTGTGAGCCCTGCCTAACCACTCCATGGAGGCAGCTGCCCCTTTACAGTTCTTAAGCAATAAAGTTCTCACATAAAGAATGTTGTTAGTATACCGAAACACAGCAAATCATTTTGAGGTGCTGAAACAGGTGAAGATTTACTACAAGCAAACACAACTGTGGATTGACTAGTCCCTGAGGTAGTTGAAGCAAGAGAGGGTTTATTCTATTGGAAATTTCATTCAAATTTTTGCATCATAAATATTAAAACTATCTTAGGCTAATGCACAATATCCTGTGAGAGATTTTTTTAACATCTCTAGCTGAAAACTAGCCCTCTCTGTTATGGCACCACGTGTGTTATTTCTCTTAAAATGATTGTTAGATTATGATAATTTTATGCACACCAGTGACGTTCATTTTGTTGAATGGAATGATGAATAAGTGGCTAAAACTTTGAGTCCTAAACCCACATAATTATCCCAACATAAGTAGATTCATTAAATCAATGGTACTTACATACAGGTTGATTTATCATTCAACAACTGATTCAAATGCTTTACTTTAGGTAATATACCATTATGTACAGGCCTTAAGCAGAGTTTCTCAAACTACAGAGCAGACATACCTGGGGGTGTGAGACCCTAGGAAGAATATTATGAATCATTGACAGCTCCAGAATTAACAGTTGGTGGTCAGTCAGTCAGTGACCTGCCTTAAAATGAGATCAAAGTTTTTAGCTGAGTAACAGAAGAAGGACAAGACAAATGTCTTCTTTTTCTATAGCCTTGCTTTCACCCCTAGACTTGCTGGTGCCATGGAGCAAACACTGACTGGCCCTGCAAAGTTCACTCAGAGAAGCCACTAACCCAACTCTCTTGAGTAGCTTTTCAACAAGTTGGAGGATTGCTGAGTAAGTGAGCTCCTTTAAAGCATGTTTGGGACTTCATCACTCTTTAGGTCACACAGCAGTGTTAGGGTCCACTCCAAAGTACCTTCAGTAGAGGCCACCTACTGTGGACATCTACAAAATATGCTTGAGTGTCTTCTCTGACATCTGGAAAACTTATCACAGTTACTGTCTGCAAGTGAGCAACAAAGAATATTACTTAGTGGCAAGCAAGTGTTTTGCAGATGTTTTATAGAGAGATCCCAAGTTTAGACTGTGGTATCTTCAGCTGAATAGATGATGACTGACATTATGGAGATCTCCTGCCAGAATAGACCAGCCTTCCCAGGTCTAGTGCCCCCTAGATATACAGGACCAGCATCCCAAGCAAGGTACATGCTGCAATGTATTTGGCAGAAGTAACCAAGACCAGGCAAGGGTAGGCTAGAACAAATATAGAAAAGCCTTCTTGTGTTTTATATGTGAGTTGTGTTTCATTGCTCACATAAAAACGGGGTTTGCATTATCTGTTACTTGTAACAAGAAAATAAGTTGGCAATAGCCAAACACAGAGTTAATGTCAAGTCCCATTCCAAATTACCAGCAAAAGGTCCTGCTTGGTTTTAAAGATTCTACTATTCCCATATGTCAAGATAACACAACGGATCTGATTGTTTAAATCTGCACACGGAGATGTTATTTTTTTCCATGATGTTGTTAGGCAGTAACCTTGTCAACATGCCTTTTGCATTTTACTAATGGTGCTTGATTTCTAAAACTACTTATGTAAAAACCACAGGAGTTGGGCTAGAAAATAAAAATATAAAAAAGTCTCCTTATTTTGATATAGTCAAATCAAAACCATTTTTACAAATGACTGGCAGATGTTTGCATTTGTTTTTACTATCAGATACGCTCCTTGTCAGAGTTGGTACTTTTTTTCAGTGTGTATCATTTGTTTAGACTACAAGAAGTTTGTGGGAGAGAATATTTTCTAAACTAGTCTGTTTTTTAAAAAAAAACATACATTATGCTTATAAGTTACTAAAGAATCATGAATGCTTTACATTGCGCCAAATTTTCCTGGTGAAATAACATCGTAATAGACACTTTATACAATGGTGAAGGCCAGTTGAATACTGAGAACTGTAACATGTGGAATTCCATTTTCATATTAGTATTCTCGGCTACCTCTGAAGTGTGAGATGGTTGTATTAGACTTTACACTAAGGCTGGATCCTAAAAGGAAATAAACTCTCCATGTTGATGATTCTTATGACCAGTAATTAGGTGTGAAACTTGTTCTATAAAGGGTTGCTTCCTCCTGAAACAGTAGGTGTGTAGCTTAGGGTTATCGTAATTTTCCATGAATAAAACTATGTTTTTGTCCAAAATTGTTAGATTAAAAATTGAGGGTTGTCTCATACAGGGAAGAAAGTCAAGGACAGAACCATGTGGTTGCGAAACTATAATTTTGGGTTGGAAAACTGGGGGTTGTTTTATACATGGGGTCTTCTTATAGATGGAAAAATACTGATACCGGTAACTCCTATGCACTGCTGGGAAACAATACATTTTTCTAATAGGCCACTTTGATGACAAGTTATGCTTTCTGGTAATGAGCTTGAATATGTTCACTCTTTGTTTGCAATGACCACGACAGCAATTCAAAAAGGATCAGGTTCATGTGATCTCACCCGGTCTTCCATAGACTCAGAGCAGGTGGCAGCTATCTAGTGCACAGCAATTCCCTCTTCCCGTCACCTGCCACAATATGCCACTAAGGCCAACGGGAGCTGGATACCTGCCATGGGCCCTGGAGTGAACTGGGTTGCGCTGATTTCCAAAAGGAGCAGTGCAGATGGAAGGACTTCATGAGAAAAGGGCTAGAAGGAGAGCATTAAGGACTGACCGCACAGATTGATTTGGAATATGTAGCCCAATCTTTGGCTGCAGGCCTTCATTTAATATGGAAATCCCAACCTTCAAATTTTGGTCCACTAAAATATGGATTATAGTAATTTAAATGCCTGTTTGGTTTTGACCAGAGTCAGATTATCTAAAGACAATTTGTTCACAACACCACTTTAACTCTTTGCCTACAGCCGGGCAGCTTTGATTTAAACTTGCCTACTAGTCTTCAGCCGCCAGCTAAGACTATGGTGATAAAACAGGATGCTCCCGGATTTTGAAGAACAAATCCTGCTTTCTACAGTCCAGCCATGTCTCCACTTTTTGGTGGATAGAGAACTTGATTTCTCAAAGCATATTTATTTATTTATTTATTTATTTATTTATTTATTTATTGACCGCCAGACTTTCCCTCAGGATTTCTGGGCAGTATACAACAAATTGCCAAGTAAACAACCCCAACAATAAACCAAATAGAAAAATAAAAACCAAAGCAACAGAACAACCATACAACAAACAAAGAACTGGCAAGAAAAGGCTGGGACAAACAATAACAACCATCTAAGAAACAAACCATTGTGCACTCAGCGATCACTGAAAGCCCTGACCAACTTGGAGAAGTCCTTGGAGGACTGCAACATCCGGTCCAAATTCTTAACCATCCTCCACCCTTCACATGATGGTCAAAAGATCTGTGACAACTAGCCTCATTTGAACGAAGATCATATAGAAAGCAACTACGAGAGGATATCTATATAGATATATGGAAGCCTTTTATTGACTCATTGCAAATATAAAAGGCAATTAATAATGGGTGTAGTATATCATCTTATGATGTATTGACCTTTGCTTTTTGTCTGCTTGTTTTTGTTTCTTTAAATGTTTTTCTTTAATGTAGTTTATGTTATAGTATTATGTTAAATTTTCACAAAGTCAAAAATAAAAAGTGTAAAAAAAATCCTGTCCAAATTCTCTAAAATTATTTTGGATTATCTGGTGGCCAGTGGCCTTTCAGACTACGGGATCCTGGGAGTTATATTTCAAAACATAACTTTTCTCAGGCTTCGCCTCATCAATGCTGGGTGCTGCTTCACATGCTGAACCTTGCTGGGATATCATTGAACTAACAAGAGCCTGTGACTCTGGTCCTTGCCTCATGACACTGTCTTCTAGCATGTTCATCTGTTTCTCCTCCCTTCCTGTTGACAGTTCAGTCTCAAAAAAAGCCTCTGACCCCTCGGCAAGCTGCCTCTCCAACTGCTAATCCACAACTTAGGCTACACAACAGTCTACTGTGTCAAAAATAGACAGCAGAACAGGTGCACCACATTAATGCACCTCCAGTTTGTGGTTTACACATGTGACTTGGAGTAAAAGTAAGAAGGCAAAGAAGCAAGGAAAACAGTGGGGGAAATGGGAAGCACCAACTGTCTTCTCCAGTTAATATATGTTGAGAGAAACTGGGAATGTTCACTTAGGTATCTGCAGAAAAAGAAGCATTGTTATCACCCAGAGAAGCCAGGCAAAAGACAGTGTCAGCTTGCAAATCATTTGCATAAGTTACATTGAAGAGAGAAATTTAAATTTAGAAATAATTGTTATAAGTTAAATAGAAAGGCAAGGCCTCTCAAAATTGGGTGCCAATGTGGGTCCTCTGTGGGGAAGGAGGTGTCATGAGAGAGGTCCTTTTGAGGCCTGATCTGGCCATGGTGACACATGCCTTAGTTATATCTCTGCTGGATTACTGTAACACACTCTACATGAGGCTGCCTTTGAAAAGTATTAAGAAATTCTAGTGGGACGAAGATTCGGTCATGACTGTAATGACAACACACACACACACACACACACACACACACACACACACACACACACACACACACACACACACACACACACACACACACACACACACACACACACAAATGATGCAGTCAGATTGTTAACAGGGACTTGTTACAAGGAACAAATAACTCTCCTGTTACAGCAGCTCCACTGGCCGCTGATCTCTTTCTTGGTGGAGTTCAAATTGCTGGTTTGATAAAGCCCTCAATGGCTTGGATTCAAGCTAACGCTGCATCTCCATTATGAGACTGTCCCTGTATTAAAATCACCAGGAGAGGCCTTCTCTGTTGGTTCCACCACCCTCATAGCAATGTTGGGGGGGGGGATATGGGAGATGCCCTTCTCTGTTGCTGCTCCCAGACTCTAGAACTCCCACCCATGGGACGCCAGGCTGGCCCCCATATTTGCTGTCCTTCCACAAGCAGATGAAACCAATATGAATTATTTATTTAATTATTTCTCTAAAAATGTACTGGCATGTACAATTCCGATTTTCAATACAGAATTTAAAAAAGTATTAAGCATCTGTCATTTTAATTATTTTGGGCTGGAATCTTGTGAGATACCCTAGTTTTCTGCAAGACTGTGCATACATTGTCAAAGGCTATCAATTCATTTGTTAGCAGTTATCAGCATGCTTTGAAAATCCTAAAATCTGCATGATTTCTGAAAGAAGGAAGGAAGTGTTTTTAAAAACCTAATGGGGCATTTTCTCTTGTGTTGGCAGGGTCCAAGGATTGGTATTCTTTAAACTTGACATGCAAAAAGTATCCCTAGAATGCAGAGCAAGTTGTTGAGGAATGAAGAAGGGAATAAGACCTTCATAGGGTGGAGAGTGGAATGCTCTGCATGAGGAAAAGGGAGGTCTGGAGTACAGGTTAGGAGGAAAGATACCCATCAATGGCAATGAAGACCAGAAGACAACATCGCTTGAAATCTTGTTTCTTAGCATAGTAAGTCACACAGAATAAGCAAATGAATTATTGGGCATTCCAAGAGTCATCTCCTCCATAACCTTCACTGATTCAAATGGACCTGCTCTGGTTCCAAATTACTTTAGCATAGTATGTGTCAACTAAAATAGGCTCATTGGAAACAAAGCAAAGCACAAAGTGTTCTGCTTATATACCATCCCATAGCACTTCGAGCACTCTCTGGGTGGTTTACAATTTGTAATTATGCAGGCTATACATTGCCCCCCCCCCCAGCAAGCTGGGTACTTATTTTACCCACCTCGAAAAGATGGAAGGCTGGCAATGAGCTGGCAATCTGGGATTGAACCTCAGGTTGTGAGCACAATTTTAGCTGCACTACAGGCATTTATCCACTGCACCATGAGTTTCCTTGTGGATAAATTCCCAATGGAATTTATTTATTTATTTATTTATTTATTTATTTATTTATTTATTTATTTATTTAGATTTCTATACCTCCCATCTGACAACAAGGCCACTCTGTGTGTGTGTGTGTGTGTGTGTGTGTGTTATGGAGTAGCTGACTCAACAAATCCCCAATGATTCAATGGCCTATTCTAGTGTAACTTACTACGCTAAGCAACAGGACTTCAAGCACTATTTTGTAGCTTGTGTTACTTGCTTAAAATAAAAATGTGAGGCACTTCTTTGTTAAAAAGAATCCACACAAGGGTGAGACCCATGTAGGGTGCTGTCTGTTTGTTACATCATTTGCTTGTGCTGGTTCTGGATGCACTTTTGTTTGTCTGTGTTTCATTAATATCTAAAGTGTTTGTTTTTTTTGAGCACTTAGAAGCTACGGGCTATAGAAACGTACAAGCACTTGTGCTGTTGATCCAGGCACTTACATGCTATGGAATGCACATGTAACCATAATTACAAATGCTGGAATGTCAGACATGCACTTGCCCACAGAACATTGTTGTCCTCATGCCAGACAAGACAGTAAGTATATCACAGGAAAGCTGCAGTACAGATAATATGAAAATAATTATTGTTAGTAATTTTATACCCTGCTGGAGTATATTTCTACTTAACTGCATGAGTCCATTTTGATTAATTTCCAATCACAGAGTCTGATTTTAGCTCATGAATGTCTACAGTTGAAGGGAAACAGTGGGTTATAAAAATAATGATGATGGCGATGGTGATGATAATTGTGTATTACTTTGTATATTAATTTTGATTGGCTGTGTTTGGTATTCGACAACAGCAACAACCAAACAAACAAATACCAAATCCTAATAAATGATTAGTTTGGCTCTGTAATAAGTAATTAATGTTGGCGATTAATTGAATGAAAAGTGGGTTTATAGCAAATTACATAGCTACATTGTAAAAGTCATAACAGAGATACCTTGGAACAGCTTCATTAAAGCTGAAGAATGTAATATGCAACAAAAACTTGACTTTGAGAATGACATTGTATAGTTCTATCTATTATTTCTGCTACTGTATAGCACGGAATTGTGTTTATAGCACAAGCTATAAAAAAAGTCAACATATAGATTTACCATAGGATGCTACGTCCTTTTTGGATCAAGTGGGTGACCAATGACGACAAAGGGGCAAAGACCAAGCAATAATAAAACACACAAGATACAAATAGTTAGAATAGATAATAAGAATGAAGCTTAATGGCTGGCTGGATAGCCCAGTGGGTTAAGTATCTGTCAGAAATTGGGAATCAGGTTCCTCACTGTGCCTCTGTAGAGCAAAGCCAGCCTAGGTGGCTTTGGATGATCTGTGCTGTACTAGAGGTGTCCCCCAAAGAAGGGGAAGGTAAACCATTTCTGTGTACTCTATACCTGGAAAGCCATAGACATAAGTCTTTGTTGACTTGACAACATGCAGGTTTTGTTTTAATATAAAGCATAATGAGAAATGGGAAATTCAGGCTCTTACACCTGATCATTCAAGGTAAAATGGGGAAAAGTGCCAAAAGGAGTAGAACATGTTGGCTGAAGAATACATAGTCTGGTTTGGGTGCAGTCTCATTCCTGAGAGCTGCCACATCTGAGGGTGGAATGGCCACAATGGCGTCCTGCCTCTTGTGGAAGAGGAACAAAAAGAAGACACAATCCCTGAAATAACTGGCTCAGCCAGCAATCATGTATATGGAGCAAGCCCTATCAAGCCTCTTCATTAAACAGACAGCTATGAACTGAATTTCACTTCTGGGTGTACTAGGGTAAATGTAATCTTCTAACAGTGCCGCAGAATGACGTGTTAATTGCTCTTGCTAGGGAATAAGCACATTAAACAAGCTAAGACTTTGCTTGTTTCCTATTATGTATGCATAGGATTGCAGGGTAATATAGAGGTCTGGTACTGAATTACTTACATATTTATATATCAATTAAATTAATAACGTGTAGAATTGGCAGTTTTATAATAGAATAGAATAGAATAGAATAGAGTTTTATTGTCATTATGCATATGCAAAATATGCACAACGAAATTAGAGTGCTGTTCCACTACACACTCTAAGCATACAAAACACATAAAACATATAAAACACCATACAAAATATTAAAAACTCTTAAAATTGCTTACAAAATTTAAAACACTACTTAAAACTGATTAAGATAGTGCTAAAACTGTCGCATTTAGCTTGGATACCGCTCTGTGATAAAAACTGTTCTTTAGTCTATTTGTCCTTGACCTAAGAGTCCTGTATCTCCTGCCAGACGGCAACAGTTCAAAAAATTGGTAGCCAGGATGCGAAGGGTCTCTCAAAATTCTAGATGTCTTCCTTGAGCATCTGGAGTTGTATAATTCTTCCAAAGGAGGAAGAGGACAGCCCACTATCCTCTCAGCAGTGTTTATGACCCTCTGGAGTGCCCTTCTATCTGCCACTGTGCAACTGGAAAACCAGACACAGAGGCAGTAAGTGATAGTGCTTTCTATAAAGCCCCGGTAGAAGGTTACCAACAGTTTCTTAGACAGTTGTTCCCTCCTGAGAAGTCTCAGAAGATATAATCTCTGTTGGGCCTTCTTAACCAGTGCTTCAGTGTTGGCACTCCAGGTCAAATCCTCCTGTAGAATAACTCCTAAGAACCTATTGTCCATCACCCGCTCTACACAAACTCCATCAATAATCAGGGGCTGAGTGTCTGATTTCCTTTTTCGATAGTCCACTATAAGTTCTTTGGTCTTGTTGATATTTATTATCAGATTGTTGGTTCTGCACCACCGTAGCAGCCGATGCACCTCCTCTCGGTAGGCTGACTCGTCTCCACCAGAAATGAGTCCCACTACTGTTGTGTCATCGGCAAACTTGATGATTTTATTTTCAGGATGAGTATGAGTGCAGTCAGAGGTGTAAATACTAAACAATAGTGGGCTCAACACACAGCCCTGTGGAGTACCCATGTTGAGAGTGAGGGCTGACGACATGTAGTCACCTAATCTGACCCTCTGTGAGCGATTTGATAAGAAATCCATGATCCAGGCACAGATGGAATGACAAAAACCAAGGTCCTTAAGTTTAGATATCAGCTTGTGAGGTATAATTGTATTGAAAGCAGAGCTAAAGTCCACAAAGAGCATCCTTACATAGGTCCCCCGCAGCTCCAAATGGGTAAGAGCAGTGTGCAAGGTGATATCTATAGCATCTTCCGTGGATCTATTTGCTCTGTAAGCAAACTGATATTTATCAAATGTGCCTGGGAGGCAAGAGATGATATGCTGGTGGACTAATCGTTCCAGAGACTTCATTACAATGGAGGTAAGTGCCACAGGTCTATAATCATTTAAGCTGTTAATAGATGGCTTCTTTGGCAGTGGAACAATAATGGAGGCCTTCAGACAAGATGGAATAGTTGACTGGGCTAGAGACCGGTTAAAAATTTCAGTAAAAACTCCAGCCAACTGGTCTGCGCACTCCCTAATCACCCAACCAGAAATGCCATCAGGTCCTGCAGCTTTCCTTGGGTTCACAGTTCTCAAGATGTTTCTCACTTCCCACGTTTCAACAAGAAGGAAGGGGCTAAACTGTGCTGATGGCTGTGATGTAAATACCTCTGTTTGTTCTGTCTCAAACCTAGCAAAAAAATTGTTCAGTTCTTCAGCCAAAGAAGCATTTCCCGCAGAAGGGGCAGCATAATTAGATCTATAACTAGTGATTTGCTGAACCCCTTGCCACATTTGCCTCACATTATTATTACTGTAAAAACAAGCCTCAATCTTCTTCTTATAATCCACCTTTGCTTTTTTAATGCCTCTCCTCAAATCTGCTCTAGCAATGCTATACCTGATCACATCACCAGACTTGAAAGCCTTATTCCTGTCATGCAAGAGGCACCTCACCTCTTTGGTCATCCATGGTTTCTGATTTGGATAGATTCGGACACGTTTATCTACAGTAACAGTATCTATACAGAATTTAATATAACCCAGAATTCCTGCAGTATACTCCTCAAGGTCTGAGTTATCAAAAACATCCCAATTTGTTTCTTCAAAGCAGTCCTGCAGCTGCAGTGAGGCTCCCTCAGGCCAGTGTTTCACAGTCTTTGTTACAATTGCAGTTTGTTTCCTTAAAGAGATATAAGCTGGTGCTAAAATCAGGGACAAATGATCTGATAGACCCAAGTGTGGAAACTGCAGGGCCCTGTAGCCATTCCTTATAAATAGAGGAATAAATAATATCAGATCTTGAAAAGTTATATAAAATGTTTTATCAATCCAAGAATAATTCATTACCATGATACTTGTGATTTTGAAAGTAAATCTTTACTTTTCTTTACTAGCCCATTTCGTAGAAGTAACTAAAATAGTTACCATCTGTTACTTTTCAGAGTGGATCTGAATGCTTCAGGCTGTCTGCCTGTAATACAGAACATGCTGTCCTGCCCATTTAATTCTCCCCTCAACATTCTCACAACAGAGCACAAGCCAAGTATGTAATATTTATTCATCTCCTAGTAGGCTATACATCTTAATGGTGGACTTTCATTAATGTAAATGTTGGTCCTCAGAAATCTAAGTGGTTCAGTGCAGAATTAAGTCTTTTAAAGATGCTGTTTATTAAATATGGGCAAAACACTTTTCTTTCAACCTTGATTGTCTGACGTAGCTCAGAACTGACTGGGAACCCAGTGCCAAAACTGGAGGGGAAAGTGGAAATTTGGATGAAGATACAGGGGTTGATGGAGAGGGGTAAAAAAAAACTATTTCTGACACAACTGGGCTGAACTCAGAAAAGTTACGTCCTGCAGACGGCTGCTTCCAGAAGGGGTTTGGAGTTACAGTACTATTCAAAAAGGAAACTCTCTAAGGTCCGAGAGGTCATGAAATGGCAGTGTTTAAAGAATTACACCAGCCAAGGAATGCCTGGGACAAAAATTATGCAGGGTGAATTGGGCAGCTCTAAGAGGAGGACTGGAACTTGTGTTTTAATTTTCTCTTGGCACTGTCCACGCTGGAGAGAAACTGACCACTCTTGGTGTGTGCATAAGCCTTGAAACTTACAGTGTGAGAAAGAGCTGTTCCTTCTTAGAAACATTAAGGTTGTCGGGTTTTTAGGGACTACAATGCCCAGCATTCCTCAGTTGTAGTCCAAAAAAGTCATTCTTCCAGATCTCTGTTTCTGGACCCAGAGAGTCACATCAATGAGAGGTCACTTTTGTTAGTGGCACACAGTGGAGCCGATGGCCCTTCAGCTATGCGATTTCACCTGTCGTTCTGGCTTGCAAAGCACACATGCAGAGGCAGCAGAGCTTTGACAGCTCTGAGGAAGCAGCAGCAGCTGCAAAGTTGCGAAGAATGAAGGGGAGGATTCCTTCCGTTCACCCCCCCTTCCCAGAACCCCATCCCTCTCACGGTCTCTGGCACGGAGCCGACATTACAAGGCTGTGCACTGTAGCCAAAAGGCTGACCTCACACCTATTTTAATTCATTCATTTCCCCTTTTTTTCTCACTTCGAAAATAATTACAGGGACTGCTTTTTAAAACAAGGATTGTGTGCTTTCACTCTCTGTTCAGCAGGCCGAAGATTAACAGAAGAGGCTTTTTTCTTTCTTTCTTGGATCTTCATGCAAATTGAGCTGCTCCAGGAAAGGACCTTCGAGATAAACTTTTTACAAGTGTTTCTTTGCCAGGGTGGTGGCGGCAGTGTTCCAGAGGCCCCCCTTAGCTGACATCTCTCATGTGTTGCCTGCATCCATGCTGCTGCCAAGGAGCTGCCGGGTCTCTCTTTTACATTGCACATGGATTTTTATCCTGAATGCTAAATGTGATAAAAGGTTATACAATTTCCATGCTGAATAAGCCATCCAGCTTTCATACAAACATCACTGGCACCTCTTGGGTCTCCTCTGAGTGACAAAACATAATGTCAATATTTTGAGTGTTTCTTCTTTCTTTGCTACTTCTGCTAGGTGGGAAATCTTTGGTGCATTGCTTCCTAATCCAATAAGGAGCATTTGGTTTATAATCCTTGAAGGCCACTGTGTTTATTATTTAAAAGGGGTTTTAAAAAGCATAAAGGAGAACAATAGAGACACTGTAGTTTATCATTTCTTATCTGTTTTCCTTCCGTTTCATTTTTTACTCTGCTTTTTCTACTCAGCCTCCCTATTTGCTTTCCAAGTTGTCTTCTTAATCAGGAGGGCTGTGACAAGAGCAAACATCCAATCAATGAGCTCCCATAGAGTAGGGCTGTCCAACTTTGAACAGGCTGAGGTCTGCTTTTTCCGCCCCAAAGTGCCTGAGGGCTACTACACTAAAATCTCTACTTAAAATTTTTATCCATTCTGAGCACATGCTCATAAGAAAAATATTTTGTAAGTAGAGCAGCGGTTTCCCATAGGAATGCATTGAAAATCAATTAATCCGTTCTGGTGAGACAGTGGCGCTCTGATCATCTGGCCATGCAGAGAGCAGGGTACTGTGCCATGGCCCTTGAACTGCCCCACTCAGCTGAGACAGTGGGCTGGCAGACCCAGAACTTTGCTGGGGCAGTAGTGGTCTTTGGGAGGGAGGAGGCAGGGGTGGAGAATATATCCCCTCACTTTCTTATTGATGGCCGGCAGGCTACTCTTGAACCCTTTGTGGGCTACCAGTAGCCCATGGTATACCTCTTGTGCAGGCCTGCCATAGTCGAATCAATGAGCTAGGACTGAGGAAGGATGAAGAGGATGTGTGTAACCTATTTCTTGCTGGCTGTTACAGCAAACAGCATCCCTCCCACGCCTTCCTGCCCCCCCCCTTGGGGCTAATTGTTAGAGCAAACACGCAAAGCTTGGGTAGGTTAATTTTTTTGTACTACATCTCCCAGCATACCCCCCCCCAGCCACAAAGCTCTAGGAATGTGCCTCTTTAAAGTCTCTCGCTCTCTTCAATCTTTTCTAGCACTATTACCTTTTCTAGCCAGTCTCTGTGCAAGGTTCTTTAGATAAAAACATATGTAAATCTAATAAATGTAATCATTATTTATGAAAAATGCACACTTTTCACCAGTTCATCATGATCTGGCACAGAAAGTGTCCCACTGCTGTACAAGCACAAAGCAGCCAATGCAAGCAACAGGCTTGTCCTACTTCAACCACAATACATTTTCCTAGGCAAATCTCTACAGTCTGTATGCAAACAAAGACATAAACCAAGATGCCCTCTATGGAAAGCTAGACTCGCCTGGATGGATAAAATTTATGGTTCAGTGCTCTTGTGTCAGAGCATAAAATTATGTCTGCACAGAATTTACTTGAAAATAGCAAAAACATTTTCAATCCAAATTAGGGCAAGCCACTATCCATAACCATCATTTGCTTTTTCAACAGGACAGTAGAACCCTAATCTCCATATTGCATCGGAACAGCCACCAGTATAAAGGGAAGTTTAGTTGTCTCACTGTCCTGACTCAGCATCTGCCTTTGGAAACAGTTACCTGTGGGGAAGTCTTCTGTGCAAAGACAAAGGTGTCCTTCCCTTTTGACTGAAGCGTTGGTGAAGACTTGCATTTCAGACATTTGATTTAAGCATCCACAAAGTGGGCCACCCAAGGAAGTTGACTTGGAGAAAACCCTGTCTTCACCAAACCTGGAGGGATTGTACAGGAGAGTCAGGGAGAGCTTTTCTGTAATTTCTGTTTCTCTAGGTGCCTGGATGAGACTTTCCTGCAAGAGTCTCTTTGTAGGTATATAACTAGACATGGGCACAACTAGGCGAAATTCTCGTTTATGTTTTCGGTTCTCGTTATCGTCACGTAACGGGTAACGGTAACGAGAATTACTCCGCTCCAACTCGAACTCGAACCGAAAAAGAAAAATTGGGTCTGATTTTTCGTTGTCGTTCATGGCATCGCGGCAATCGCGTGATGCCAAGCAGCACAGAAAAAAAGTTTTTAAAAAGCCCGATTCCTGGCCATAAAAGCAGGTGAAAATATGCCTGCCTCAGTGAGGGCACCTACCGAGGGGTGGTTTCTGGGGGGGTCCCCGGCCTTCCCCCCTCTCCTGTCCTGGGCTGCTGGTACCAGGCTGGGGGGGCCATCCTCGTCATCTCCATTTGCCATGCGCTGGGGGGGGTCCAAAATGGCGACTGCAATATTTATTTTTAAATCGTGGTCCAAAAACCCACCAAAGCACCACAGAAACATTTGAAAATTAGGTATTTTAAATGCCTGATTTTTATGGTAGCAGCAGTGGGTTTTTCTTGCAATAAAACGTCTCCATTGGTTTTATTTTATTTTATTTTTATTTTTATTTTTTTACACCTGCGCATGCGCAATGATGGGCTGGCCATGGGATGGGACCATGCAAGTTTTTGGACCCATTCCACCAATCGCATGGCCAGGTTTTGACTGAGACTTCTGGGTGTGCCAGAGAGGGCATTAAAAGCCCACAAACCCTAACCCTAACCCTAACCCAACCCTAACCCATACGCCAGTACGCTGTCCTTCTTAGTGAGTCAGAGGCACCCAGAGGTGAAGCCCACTAACCCACCCTAACCTTAACCGTAACCCTAAGCCTAGCCCTTACCCTAACCCCAACCCTAACCCAGATCCGTATGCAAGTACACTTTCCTTTTTAGTGGGTCCCAGGCACCCAGAGAGGTGCCTCCCACAGCCCACTATCCCCTATCCCATTCCCTAACCTGTACGTCAGTATGCTAGTACGCTCCCCTTCTTAGTGAGTCAAAGTGAGGCCCCCAGAGAGGTGCCTCGCAGAGCCCACTATCCCCTATCCCATTCCCTAACCTGTACGGCAGTACGCTACTATGCTTCCCTTCTTACTGAGTCAGAGGCACCCAGACAGGTGCCTCTGCCACCCCACCCTATCATAATGTAATGTAAATGTATGGTGCGCGGCGGGTCCGCGAAACGCTTCCCTTGCTTCCCTTCTTAGTGGGTCAGACGTCAGAGAAGCACCCAGAGAGGTGCCTCCCAGAGCCCACTTACCCCAATCCCAACCCCAACCCAAATGACAAACGACAAACGGAAATGACAAATTTTTGAAAATTTCCTCAACAAACGGAAACGACCCGAAACTGACCCGTCCCGACAATCGAAAACTCGAAACGTCATTTTTCCTGGTCGTGCCCATCTCTATATATAACTAAGATATCCAACCCAATCTTCACCAAACCAGGAGGACTTCTAGAGAAGATCCCGGGGAAGCTTCTCTGTAATGTTGGCATATCTAGGTGCAGGAGGGCATTTTTAAAAATCCATAAAAATTAACGAATCTAGAATCACTAAAAACTCATCGATTTGCATTTGTCCAGAAAAGGCATCAATTTGGTTGGATATGATTTTACAAATTAGAGATTTGTGATTAATTTTGCAATGCATTTTTAATTCATGCCCATATCTACTTGATATATCAGTGACTGAACATGGTACTCTTAAATGCAAAGTATGGCATTCCCACTATACTAAAATGGCGGTGGCGGGGGGGGTCTTTTTTTAGACCTGACGTTTTCAGAAGCTCACACAGGTTAATGGTAGCTGGGAGAATATGTGAGTTTTATTCCAATAAAGAAAACTTTTGCAAGCTCTGAACATCCCACAGAACAATTTCTCTTTGAATTACACAGTCCATTCAAATAATAAATTAAAAAATGGAAGATTCCCCATTTCCTACCATCCTCAACCAGGTACTGAGTTCTAATTATTGGCAGGTGGTTGGAATCTTACACCATCCGTTTAAACAAACAACCCAATCCAACAAGAATATACTCAGCATTATCAGTGTAAAAAGCTCTAACAGCCTATATTGGCCGGCCTCCTTCTACTTCAGCTTCCCACCAATTAAGGACTGTTCCCAAGGGTCTTAACACGGCCTGTCTCAATCTAAAGAAAGAACTACGCCAAATTTATCACACCTTTCAAAAATCCAACAGTTCCTCTCTACCTCACAAATACTTTATTGTCAAGGACCAACTCGCAGAAGCCATCAAATTTAGCCATAAACATCACTCAGTAGCCTGCTGGGATAGGCTAAGCAAAGCCATTAAAAGTAGGAACCCAAAGCAATTTTGGGAAGTGATTTCAGGCTTTTTCCGTTCCAAAACTTCCCCAATCTCTGTAATTTCCTCTTCCTCCTGGGAAGACTATTTCCGATCTCTCTTCTTTGACGACTGCATGACTGACCATCCCTCTAATTTGGTTAATCCTAATGATCTACCCTAATGGTCCCCAGTCGCCATCTCAGAAATTAAGCAGCTACTCAATAAACTGAACTCAGGAAAGGCCCCCGGTCCTGATAAACTTCCACCTGATCTATTTAAAAAATATTCCGACTGGTGGGCACCTATTCTGGCAGATCTTTTTACTTTTGTGGATAGATGTGGGATAATGCCCAAGTCATGGATCCAATCTATAATTTTACCCATCTACAAAAAGGGGGACAGAAAAATGCTGGGTAATTATAGACCAATCAGCCTGTTGTCAGTTGTGGGTAAGGTATATGCTAACTATCTCCTGATCCGACTCAACTCCTGGATAAAAGATAATAACATACTTGGGCCAGAGCAAGCAGGATTTTGTGAGAACAAATCCACAGTGGATCAATGCTTAATATTATCTCATCATATAGCTAAGCAAACTGCCCATTTGAAGAGTCACTTATATGCAGCCTTTTTAGATCTTAAAGCTGCATTTGACTCAGTGGACCGGGAACTTTTATGGGCCAAGCTACGGGCTGCCAGCTTAGAGAGAAGACTCCTTTTTTTAATCCAAAGGTTACATACAAAGAACACTTGCTGTATTCGATTATCTAGTGATGGTGAACTCTCCAGCAGTGTTCCTATTAATAGGTGAGTTAAACAGGGCTGTGTTCTTGCCCCCACCCTATTTAATCTGTACATCAATGACCTTGCTCCTCTCTTGTTAGGAGTAAACAGCCACTGTCCAAGATTGGGCCATCTGGCAGTACCCATTCTCTTGTATGCAGATGACATGGTACTACTTTCCAGAACCAAGATAGGTTTAAGATGACTAATTTTAGAATGCATTAATTACCTTTCTCGCAATAAACTGTCCCTCAATAAGTCCAAAATAGTTGTTTTCAGTAAGACCTGGAAACTCCATTCCTGGATTTTCCACGGGAGAGCAATACAAGTCAAAGAATTTAAGTACTTAGGTCTAATTTTTTTTTACTGCAATACCTGGGCCAGACACAGGCAAATTACTGTCAACTCAGCCAGACTGACCATCCAAGCTACCTATTGGTTCTTTTACGTGTGGGGCAATCAGCATATCCTCAGTGCCCTGCAGGTCTTTAAAGCCAAGGTCATCTCCCAACTGCTATATGGGATACCTGTTTGGCTGGACGCCATCAATCCACTGGTTGAAAGGTTTCAATCTGCTTTTCTTTACAAAATACTGACAGTTCCCCATTGTGTACCCTATGCAGCCCTTTGTTTGGAGGCTGGACTCTGCAGATTGAACACTCAGGCACAACTAAGACAATTCAAATACTGGTTGAAAATTTGTTTCATTTCACACAAAGACCCTCTGATAGAGGGCATTCTCTCTGATCACTTTTACTCTCCCGTCCTTAAATTATTTTTTCGAAGATTTACGGCTCTTGGCATTTCACCTGAGCAACTGGGGGCACTACCTTTTATGCAGGCCTATAAGCTGCTAAAGCTTAGATTGCTAGAAACTGAAGGGCAAGACCTCTATGCAGCAGACTCTAAAGCATGTTCCCCTCTCAGTCTTCAACTTCTGCTACTTGTTGGCAAGCCGGCCAGTTACCTACATCTCTTAGAGAACCCACATGAACGACGCGCTTTTACTCTAGCTAGATGTAATGTGCTCCCTTCTAATGTCTTATATGGGAGATTCGGCTCTCTACCACTGGAGACTCGGTTATGTCCCTGTAATTCAGGGACCATTGAGTCTCTGGTGCCTATGATCTTATATTGCCCACTATACAAGGACATCCGTGCTTCTCACCTAGAGCCACATCTTGCTAGACTTCCTGGTTGTCAGGATGAGGTCATTTTACATAACCTTTTGTCAGCCTCGGATAAAACCCACACTAGGCAGATTGCCATATTTATCAACTTGTTAATCCAGCGACGCAGGCCACAGTTACTCAATGGGCCTTTTGCTTAACATCCCCAGTTATAGTCTGTTTATTCTGGATGGTCTACAGTCGACTATGGTTGGATAAATATAATGCTTCATGGAAACATCCTCCAGCTCGCGTCTTCTTACAATTTACCTATATTCCCTCTACACTTTCCAGTTATTTGAGTAATACTGGCTGGGCACGCACACTCCCACAATTGTGTGTTTTTATTCTCTACTGTCCATTGTCTATTTTATGTATTTATTTTATGCCAATAAAGGTGTCTGACTGACTGACTATTTTTCCATACAATGGATCCATTTTCAGATGATATGACTGGTTGAAATGATACACAAAAGTATACCCTCTAGTTGGTGTGATGCTGAGGTGGCTGCAGGAAGGTGGTGGTGGTGGTGGTGGAGTAAAGATCCAGCCTGGGAGGACTATCTCTTTGCAACTAATGCCAACTAATGCCATTTCTGTGTTGTAGTTTTTGAGCTTGGTACCAGCACCCAAAAGAGGAGTAAATTTGCACTCTGCTTTTGTTTACTGGTTATTGTGGTTGCTCTGTGACCATTCCTCCTGCAGCACTATAAGATACCTATAAATCCTACCACACTTGAGTTTTGAATCGCCTTTCCCCTAAACTCACCTACCGCACTTCTGATCGCTTTTTCAACAGCGGCTCATTGGCCATGTCCCTATTTTGCATCTATGTTGCTTTTTCTTGCAACGGCCACCAGGGGTGGTGTTTTCCTGAACCAATTTCTATACCGCTTCTTTAAGCGATTCAGCTTCAACTGAGGACTCCTTGAATTGCTTTTTTCCACTTTTTTCCTTTTTTCTGCCTTATCCTTCAGTCCAATATAAGAATAAAGGAACAAAAACCAGTTCAGCAAAGTGCAGACAGCTGAACAAATCCCTCGAAAGACGCCCAAGTGCAGAACGCTGAATCGCTTCAGCAACCACGTGACCGGGGAAGGGCTAAAGCCGATTCAAAACAAAAAGCGGTTACTGGAGAAAGTGCAGTATTACCAAGCTACAAACAAGGCTGTTTCACCAATTTTAATGGTAATGATTGAATCCCTGAATGCCTTCTTAGATTCAGATAGTTTAAAATGTTTATTTGCATTTTATTGCTCAATTGTATTTAAATATGTATATAATTTAATTGTTTTTATATCCTTACACCTTGGGAACCAAAGTGTGCGAACACCAACATGACTGTTAGGAAGATAAATTCCATTATCAGCTTTCAAATATTTGCTGTCTTGATATGCTACAAGATACCATCACCAGCAACAACATTGACTCAAACAGAATAGAAAATTAGGTATAGAATGAGGATATTCTAAATGTGTTCTACAGTGAAATGCATGCTATTCTGCAGAAAGAATAGAGGAATATATGAATATGATAATGCCCTTTACATCGTTGATTTGTTGCTTTGATTATTGCAAATACAGTATAAGCTACCTATTTCTCTAAATTTCACAGAGACATCAGTATAAAATAGAGGTGGTTCATTAAATGCATTAAAATCAGTATGTTTGAACTTAAATTGATTTAGTCTCTGGCAGTTGCAGGTGTCAGCAGGCTTTTGTTCACAAACTCAGGTTGTTGTATACTGCCATAATTACCTCATGGACCTTAAGGTAACAATGCTAAATTAAAGCAGATTAGAGACATCTAATTGTCTCAAATACATGTCAATCAACTACTAGGGGCATGAGAAGGGCCTATTAATAATGAAAGCTCAAAGTCAATGTATAATGCAAGCTTTTCAGATCATTACACACAGCTTGGGTACTTCTGGGAATCACTTAATGAAGAGATGTTTTGTTATAAAGTGGATATTGTATGAAGGTTCAGACGGAAGCTCTGTTCCAACCTCACAAGAATATCTTATGAAAAGATACTTCAGAATATCTTGTGATAACAGAAAAACACAGTGTGAGTGAGTGGTTGTGTGGGCATGCATGCATTCATAAAAATCACGAGGAAGTGTTCTTATAACTTTAAACAGACATAGTAACTAGCAGTATTCATGCTTGGCCATAACTTGAGTGGTTGCTTCTGTTGCATGAGCTGCTACTGTTAAGTCATGTGAAGGTGAAAGGAAAATTTAGATTTTTCCACTGGCTGTGGAAGGCTGTAAAAAAAGCCTGTGGATATAGTTATCTAACTATGATGGAAATGCTTGGATCTATCTATCTATCTATCTATCTATCTATCTATCTATCTATCTATCTATCTATCTATCTATCTATCTATCTATCTATCTATCTCCTAAAAGGACTCTAGCTACCTAAGGGGTTGTTTCTGCACAGCTATAACAAGTAGAACAAAACTTCAGAATAAACTGGAAAATAATTGGGTCCTTTTTGTGAAAATAGGAAATCCAATGCAGAATTGGACATTGCTCATCACAAAAGAGATGGTTAACAATAGTCTTCCCTAAACTACAGCCCACCAGATATGTTGGCCTATGGTTCCTGATATTTTCCACATGGCTGTTATGCTGGCTATGGGGGTAAGGGTGTGGTTTTTTTAAAACCTATATAAAGAACATCAATTCAAGTAAGCCTCAGTATTACAAGTGAAATGAACAACATAAAGATTTGAGTAACAAATGGTCTCAAAGAAAATTCATTGCATGTAGTGGAAACCCGGAAAGTTTTTATTTTGTGAAGAAACCCAGAAATTTATTGGCCATTTCTTCTTTGTTCATTATTCCAGTTTCTGTAGCCAAGTCTCAGGCACTGGAACAAATGATCTGAGACAAGCATTGATGTCTGAGTCTGACTCTACCTACAGATAGGACTTAAGATAGTTAAGTGCTACCAGTTAGAAAACTGAGTCCTAGCAATAGTCCCTCTCATAAAATAGAATGAAGATTATGGAGATTGGACCCTGTCCTCACTCTGTCCCAATGTATATTAGGTGTGGACACATCTGCAATGGAGAACCCTATGAATATGAATCTCTCATGTGTGTTGGCTTCCTAGCATGGGACTCTATACAAGAGCACCCCTTGAACTCATGAAGCCCATCTTGCGTGATTAATGTGCAAATTGTATTATATTGCCTAGGTTTTTTTAAAAAAGGTTTGCTTCTATTGAGAACTTTCAAGCATGATGTTCCATCTTATTGCTTCTGAATTGTTCTGCCTCCTTAAAAAGTACTCTGGACTTTTCTCCCTGAAATCATGAAGCCCTAGACCAGTGGTGGCAAACCTTCAGCACTCCAGATGTTTTGGACCACAACTCCCACAGTACTTTGTCATTGGAAATATGGGCTTGGAAATCTGGGAGTTGTGATCCAAAACATCTGGAATGTCCATGGTTCACCACCACCGCCCTAGACCACACTCCCATCTCACATACAAGTGGCATGGGCGTGGAGTGACTGCTTGACCGAAAAGGTGCTGAGCTGGTGTCTGCATCAGTGTTTTAGTTTCCATCAAGGTGATCTTCAGTGTAATGTCCCCTGAAGCTATTACAGTCTTCTCCTACAAATACATAAGTGCATGAATTTGTATCTACGTTTCTTTATGTTTTATTTTCAAAAGCCATCAGTTGTAAACAGCACCTTCACATTTAATCCATAGGATTTACCTTCAATAAAGATGGATGGAGAATTGGATTATTTCCTGATTTCCATGTCCATGCTTATTTCAATGAAACCCAGCTATTTAATAATGCATGGTCTTTTTCTCACTTATTATTGACAATGCAAAGCATAATTGCCTGTATTTTTGGACTTTCCTTGGGATTTTGACTACCACTGTGCCATTGCATATATAACAACATAAATCTGTGCTTCTATTTGGTGCTACGTTGGTGGCTACCTGATCTGCAGCCATGAGAAAACCATGTTTTGTGTCAAAACCTATGAACTTTGGATTGGAAAACAAGGCTGTACATGGTTGCTTGCATTATCCATGTTGTTGAACCAAATTAAATTACCTTTTAGACATACTGTAAATATACTCCACATATCTTAGTCCTCTTAAAATAAGGAAGGGCAGAAAATATTTTGCATCACCTTGTTCCACTTTTCCTGTCTTGTTCTGCCAAATATAGTTGCTTACAAATAAATGATGGTGAAAGCCTTGGCCTTGGGAATGGATACTTGAGGGAGTGGTTAGTAATAACCTGCAGCATTTTTAAATGCTGCAACCAACTGAGATTCCTGTTAAATATCTGGTGCATTACATGTGCACATGCCTAATCAATTTCCTTAAGACTTTATATCATGCTGTTTCATCACTCACTTATACTTGGTGAATTATTTTCCCGGTCAGATTTTATTTTCAGATGTATGTGCCTATCCATCCAGTGACAGTACAAAGGAAACATTTGTCTCTCATCCATCTTCTTCCTGCCATACATGGAAAATGATTAAGGCCCTCTGCTTTGTTATATTAATTGCTTTGAAAATAACCCAGAGGGGCCCCCCAAACTCCTGATGGGATGCCAGCATGAGAGAGGTCTTACTCAAAGCTGTGTAAAAGCAGTTCCCGGCACAAAACCATCACTTTCACTGGGAGCTCTGCAGATCAACTAGAGGCTCCCTCTGCCTCTGGGAATCCATTTGTTTGTTCTCATCTGAAATGTGGAAATAAAATACCTTCTATATAAGTACCGACTAGAAATGGGCACGACTTGAAAAAAAAAATTTCGAGTTGTCGTTAGTCGGGCCAGTCCCATTTCGGGTCGTTTCCGGTTTTCACTTCGCAAAAATTAGTCGGTTCGTTTTTTTGTTTTTTCATTGTCGTTAGTACTGGTTTTTTTTGGGGGGGAGCGGGCTCCTGGAGGCACCTCTGTGGGGTGGGTGCCTCCTCTGGCCCGCTATAAAGGGAAAGTGGGCTCCTGGAGGCACCCATGCCACTAGGAAGGGGAAGCAGGCTCCAAGAGAGACCCCTCTACATGGGGGTCTCCCTTCCTCACCTGCTGCTGCTGCAAAATGCTATGCAATAGCCATATGGATATTGCATAACATAATGTGCAGACGTGAGACCAGTGTGAGAGTGATAGGGTCATACCTTCCCTTCACAAGGCTCCCGCACCATTTTGGATCCCCCGCCCGCACCGCATGGCATGGTGATGGCGACTCGCAAGTCCGGCTGCCCAGGACGGGGGGGAGGCGGGACCCCCCCTCCAGAAACCACCCCTCCGGTAGGTGCCCTGCGCCCTTAGTCAAGCAGGCATTTTTCCGCCTGCTTTTTTGGCCCGGGAATGGGTGGGGGGAGAGTTTAAAAGTTTTTTCCTGTGCCGTCCGTGCCGCTTGCTTGCGCTTTAATTGCGGCGGCCGGCGGCGAGACTGGGCTTTTTGCTGGCTGCGAGCCTGCGGCGAGTCCCACCAGAGCAGCCCTGGACGGGGGATGAGGGGGGAGGCCGGGGACCTCCAGAAACAACCCCTCTGGTAGGTGCCCTGAGGCACGGCAGGCATTTTCCCGCCTGCTTTTTGGCCGGGAACCGGGTTTTTTTTAACTTTTAAAAACTTTTTTTCTGTGCCGCGTGTGGCATCGCGCGATCTCGCGATGCAAGGAACGAGCACGACAAATCAGACCAAAATTGTTCGTTCGTCGGTTCGAGCTCGAAGTCTGGGGGAGTAATTCCCGTTACCGTTTCCGTAGAGTAACGGAACCGAGTAACGGAAACGGAAACGGAAATACCGCTAAGTCGTGCCCATCTCTAGTACCGACTGAGGGACCCTGGAAACTGCAGTCCAAAAGGTAACAATTACAAACTTAGGCCATCTGCTTCTAAGCACAAAGTATATTGCACTCAGTTCTGCTATATACAAAACTCTTGAAAAATTAGGACTGTGGATCTAGAAGACGTCTTCCTCATTCATGGAGCTCCTTGTTGGGATACTCTGAGATCTTTCTCAGAGTCTCCTCTCTGTGTCACCCTGGCACCATTCACTTTATTGAAAAATTCAGTGGAAGATTTATGGGCTCCCAGCTTTGCAAATGAATGTGGAAAGCTACTTTTGAGAAGAGTAAATATAATGACACACTGAAACCACCCATATCCATGCAGTGGTAGTGGCAGGATGCTGCTCTGGAACCCAGAGCAACATCCTCCACTGCTCCATTATGACTGGCTTTGGTATATCATTACTGTACTTTTATTCTTCTTCAAAGTAACTTCCCAAGCCTGACTTACACTGTCTCGTTCTCTGCACATCACTTGGAGAGAGAGAGAGAGAGAGAGAGAGAGAGAGAGAGAGAAGGAATAAAAATGCATTTGCAAAACTGATCATTCTTGCAGGTATTCATTTTACATCTACTGTATTCCACCTTTCTGGCAATCATGACCAAAGGGGCACTTCAGAACATCTGCAGGCAATTTTTATAGGCACTGGTGATTCATAAACTTTGATTTCAAAGACATTTCCTACAAGTCCTTGAGCTCTGTGGGACCACATGAGTTTCTCCACAAAAATCCTTGGTTTGTTTCCAGAGGCTGATTTCACGATTTCTGTTGTCTCAGGGATAAAGTGGTTTTGTTACAGCTCAATCACCGTGAGCTATTAAATCAAGCAGCTCAAACAGTCCCCCAGCTTGGACAGTTTTCTTAAGCTTCTTCCTTTTACCCCTGCTTCTTTCTCTCATGACATCTTTTAAATCAGATGTAATGTGCTTTCAGAGTTTGTTCACGCATGCTTTCGATCGATGTGTAGATGTGCAAGATTATTGCAGCATTTCGTTCGTGACATCTATGGGGCGGAGGTGGGTAGGGAAATAACAAATAATTCAGAAGGTTGTTCCAATTTCCTTTCCTTTGAATTAACATCAGTGTCCATCCCAACCCATTTCCAGATGGCATGGCAAAGGCACATTACTTTTCCCAGCTTAACACCTCGTTTGTCCTGGGTAACCATTACACAAGCGAAAGCTCCTGCACTGTGGCATCCAACTGCCTTTAATGACTCCCACTCAATGGATTAGGTTTTTATTTTCAGCATGTTAAACACCATACAAGGCCCAAAGCTACAATTTGCAGGGATAGAAACAAATGCTGTAAATCCACAACTGTCTTCAAGTGTTCAGTGTCAGCAGTTTGCACACATAACCACAGGATATATAAATTTATTTCTTATTGAGTTTTAATTTGGGGGTGGGGAGAATTACTTTTTAGTCAGTGTTCCTGACACATGGCTGTTACGTCATTAGAAATAAGACTTAACACTCTACATCAACATTTTCAACAGCTTGTTTGTATAGCAGTGGTAGCCTTACCAAGAAAAATATAGGTAGGCAGGTAGATGATGAGTCAATCCATAAGAACAATGTCTATTTAGATGAGCAGATTAAATATCTTTTCTAGCTTGACTTCCAAAGAGTTTCCCAGTTGAACATGCCTAGTTCAGAACCCTCTCTAAATTACAGATTTTCTTTCATGTCAGGGATATGTACGATCATGTACAAAATAGGTTTCAAGCCATTGTCACAATCACTTTTTAAAATACTTTTTACATTTTTAATGGCACTGTGGGTTAACTAGAATCACCTGGGTAGGAAAAGTCCCTTTTAGCAACTATGAGTCCAAATGATAAAAATGTTGTAAATGGGACTTTCAGATTTTTTCATTCTGCAACCACTAGAATTCACCAGGTATTCCCCCAGGCAGAATTCTGGGAAGTAAGAAATCCATGAGTTCACTTCATTTAAAAAAACAAAATGAGACAGAAATTTTCATTTCATTCCATTTTGTTTTTGTTTATTATTTATTTTGACAAGTGCTGACCAGCTGGCCCCACATGGCAGGTAGTCAGCACAAGGGTTTTTTTTAAGCGCCGATCAGCCTGCGCTGCAGCTGATTGGCACAAGGGTTTTTAAAAAGTGCCGACTGGCCTGCACTACAGCTGATCAGCAATTATTTTTTTTAAATACCGGCCGGCCAAGCCCTGCTCATGGGCTGGTCAGTGCAAGGGCGGAAAGCACTGATAAGCCTGCACTACAGCTGATCAGCACTTGTTTTGTAAAACAAAAAAAAAAAAAAAACCACCGACTGGCCAACAGGTCTGCTATAAAAAAAATTAAAAATTAAAAAACAAAAAATGAAACAACACAAAAAATGAAATGAATGTTTTTTTAAAAAATATTTTGTTCCAAATGAAATGAAAAAAACAAAACAAAATGAAAAATGAAACGAAACACCATTTTGGCATTTTGTGCCCATCTCTAATTAGTACCATAATCCCTTGCAGCATCCCTGGATTTTTCCTTCTTCCAGCTGCACAGCTAGTCACACCGCAGGGAGCCTAGCAAAGCAAGGAGAACTCCTATGAGACTTCCTTTCAAATCTGCATTTAGGTAAGAGAATACCATATTCAGCTGGTGAATGTGGACTGAGGTACATAGGACGCATATGAAGTATAGACCTGTGTTGAATGCAACAAGTATGAAGGACCATTTGCTGAATTGTTGGTGGAGAAAGACAGGAGGAATTGCACAATCAAACACACAATAATATATTTAAACATGGACCTCAAGAATGTGATGAAGCAATTTGGACTGATTGATGAATTCATAACTCATACACATTTGAGTGTCATTGAGAATTCTCTAACAAACACTTGTCAAGGGACCTGTAACCTTGTATGGGTGTGTGTCGTTATAGTCGTGACCAACCCTTCACGTAAGAACTCAGGATACTCCTTGGGAAATATCTGCTTCATCTGCAAGTGTTCTAAAGCAAATGAGTGATCAAACCGCAATGGCAACTATTTGTATATCAGAATCTTAGGCAGGAAAAAATGCACAGACCTACTAAGAGTTTGCTGCCAGTGTTCTTGTCACAGTTTTGTAATATGGGCATATTTGGATACATGGCACAGTGTGGAATGACATCTTCAGAGCTTAGAATATTCCCATGAGAAAAATATCTGAGTAAGAACAGGATAGATGTATAATGAATCTAAGGAAGTTTCACAAGATTGCAAGTTGCATGTTTATACTGTATCCCAATCAAACCCTCTTGTTCATTTACAAAAATCTCCAGTCAATAAAACATAAATTGTGATCCAACAATATCAGAATGGAGTCCAACCAACATAGCACTAAAGAATCCATAATTAAATCAGCAAAAGATCATCACAATAAACACTGTAAGATATAAAAACAAGAAGAGAGGAAATTCTGGGTGTTGAAGCCCCAGAACATAGATCATCATCATCATCATCATCACCACCACCATCATCATCATCAAATTATCACACAGCAAACAAAGTAACTATACTGGATTTTGTATTACAAATCACCAGTCGAATGCTTCCCAATCATTTAGGACTACGTGATGTAACAGTGAATTATGAAAGCAGATCCCATTAATGTGGCCTTCTGCAGCTGACTGATGGTAACTTTTTCAACTCCAATTTCTTCTAAATACTTGCTTAGCTCTTTAGGCACTGCACCCAGCAGGCCAATTACCACTGGTACCGCCTGTACTGGTTTATGCCAGAGTCTCTGAAGTTCAATTTTCAGATCCTGATATTGGGTAAACTTTTCAAGTTGTTTCTCTGTGATTCTACTATCACCTGCTATAGCAATATCAGTGATCCACTCCACATACTTTTCTAACCCTTTGGATATATTCTTTACTGACCACATTTTTCACTTGCCCATGCTTGATATTATCTAATTCCACAGTATGCCCAGATATTTATAGGCTTCAAACTGATGATACTTAGTGACTTGTCCATTTGGCATTTCAATTCCTTCACTCTCAGTGATTTTTTCTTTTCTCAGTGCCACTGTGGCACATTTGTTTAGTCCAAACTCAATACTAACATAAGTACTGAAAATTAGGGCTGTGTTGGTCAGTTAGTGTATTTCGGTTTCTGATTTTCCATACAACTGTAAGTCATCCATATACAATGGATGAGAAATTTTCCCTGAATTTTTAGCAGTTTGGTACCCTAAATTTGTTTTCTGCAAAATTATTGAGAGGGGAATCAGCCCCACGCCACGACAAGGCGGCACCCTTGGGGGATGATGATGATGATGATGATGATGATGATGATGACTACTACTACTACTACTACTACTACTACTACTACTACTACTACTACTACTACTACTACTGCTGCTGCTGCTGTAACTTATATGGGCCTAGTAAAATTTTAAAAAGGCCCTCTGAAGAACTGCGCATATGTGTGTCTTTGGACTACAACTACCAGAATTCCCCAGGTATCTATGCTATGTTGTTATGCCGCCAGGGCAGATCCTGGGAGATATAGTCCGAAAAAGACAAATGAACCCACCTTTAGTCCTCAGCTTAGAACTGGAAAAGCTACAACAAAAGACATTTTGCCACCACTATACCATGGCAAACATCCTGATACTGTGAGATTTTAGAAGCTAAACAGGGCCAGGCTTGGTTAGTAGTTGGATGGGAGACCACCTAGGAGTAGAAGAGACTTCAGGGTAGGGTCTGAAATCCCAGAGAACTATTAGTACTGCACAGCATTGAAAACAGAGGGCTTGATCGGCAATTGGTTCAATTCAGGATAAGGCAAATCAATATCTTCCTGATGTGCCAGGGAAAGCTCTTAACAACCAATATTGCTCTACTCAAAAGTTTCTCTTTCTCACAGCTAAAGACCTTGCTTCACCTCACCTCACTGTAAGGAGACCTAGGGAATGTGTATTTGGTGGCAATCTTAGTAAGTATTTGCAAGGGAAGGTAATCCTTTACAAAAACCTTGGCTAAAGCCAAATATAGTATTAAAGAATATTGGTGCTGTAAATTGTTCTTCCTTTCTACTCATGCTAGTCTTCAACTTTCAGCGGAGGAAATCTATAAAAGGACGCTTTCGAATATGTGACCTGCCCACTGCAGGCTGAAGTTGCTCATTTTACTCTGTCATAATATATCCCAACCATTTAGGACCTGAGAGCAATTGGTAGAAGTGCTCCAATAACTTCAAGTGCATCCTGGAAATCCCCCACTCACAACCCCTACCCGGACCAATAATTTATCATCCTTTCTCAGCTCCAAGAATGATAAGGAGAGCATGAAGGAGGTGCTCTAGAGAGCACCGTTCTCTAGTATGCTTGATACCATTGTTTGACTTTGGACAATCGGGCCTCATGGCTGCTTCTCTTGTCATAGGAAAGTGGATCTAATGGGAACCATTTGTTATTCCAACTCAGCGGTTATATGAAAGTTTAAACTAATCAGGTCTGACTTAGTCATGCTGCTGCTACCTTTACAAAAACCGGGCTGCTTTATTTGCCCCTTCATTTTCTCTGTTATGCCTTGATGATAACTTTGATGCATTCCAAAACTTTCCTTCTCTCTCTCTCCTTCTCTCTCTCTCTCTCTCTCTCTCTCTCTCTCTCTCTCCCTCTCCCTCTCCCTCTCCCTCCCTCTCTCTCTCTCTCTCTCTCTCTCTCTCTCTCTCTCTCTTTTCCAGCATGAATGGTTACTTCCACAGATGGCCCTTGATAAACCAAAGAGTGCCAATTAGAAACTGAACCTGGAGAAATCTGAGCTCCTTTGAAATAGAGGGAATTGAGCTCTGGCACAGGCTCAGCGAAAAGAGAATTTCCATTGAGAAGAAAAATGGAGATGGCATCAGGCTGGTTGACTCAAGCGCTAGGAACAAGCATACATAATTTTGGATGCTTTTCTCTTTCTAAAGAATATAGATCCTGTGGTTAGGCAACAGACCAAAACCATTACAGCTGTTGTAAAAAGAAACAGAAAAAGACATTGAAAGCAATTATTGAACAAAATGCCAAATTCATTGTTTCAAGAGATTTTTAGAGCACTAAACACGCAACTTTTGGCCTCCATGTCTATTCCATACAATTGTGATGCTCTAGAACAGCTCCACCTTGTGCCCTCCAGATATTTTGTACTGCAACTCACACCAGTTCCACTTGACATAGATAATGGTGAAAGACTAAGGGATGTCAAATAGCCAATAAATCAAAGGGTGGTAGGCTGCCTCATCAACCCTCCCCCCCTAAAATATACTTTTTGATATCTGGATTTCAACTCATTAAGTTTTGGAGGTTTTATCTGAAGTGTTTGCATAATGTAAACCAAGTGGAGTATGGCTTTTTGTTTATTTAATTCGCACAGCAAATTTGGCAGACCAGGGGAGCATCAATCATTGCTACACCCGTGTTGCTTCATTTGAAACTTCGAACTATTCCAGGAGAAGTAATCACTAATAGTGGAATTCTAAATTTGTTCTCATATTGATAATGATATCAGTGGAAATCTTCATTAGCTGAATTGTAGGACCTTGGAGTTTTCTGAATGGAAGTAGGGGAAGTTCCAAGTCAAATATGTTGTCCTGGAATTACAGTTATGTAGAGCAAACTATTGGTCCCTTTGGTCCGATAGTTCATCTGGTCTTGTTAAGTTGATGCAGTGAAATGCCACCTTAATCATTTTGAGAGTGGAGCTGCAGCACAGGAAATATCAGGCCTATAACACCTCCTATCTGTGATTAAGACACATGGATCTCACTTCCTGAGTCCCTGATTCAAATCCACTTATGTTTTACATATTCATTACACCTACCACTCGTAGCTAGATTTCTGTGCATAGAAAGTGTCAAGCATATCTGCAAACACCCAGGTAAACCTGATCAAAATATGATTATTTGAATGAAAAAATATTAATTGGCCAATCTGTCTGTGAAGATTCTCAGTCATCCAGGTGAGTTTATCTGGAAGTTGAGTCATGGCTACTGGACTATTGGCCAATCCCATGTTTATGTAAGTGTTAAAATGATTTTAATTGAGTTCCACAGGTTTCAGTGTGCATTGGTAAGTGTGCATTGGGTTGCAATCTTCATCTCTTTCCCAAAGAGCCTGGAGAAGTTACTTTTTTCAAAGCATCATCATGAAAGTCAAGAAAGATATGTGTTGACTAGATGTTTCTGGGAATTGTGGTCCAACCTTTCCCAGCTCTGCTTTTCCTTCTGTCCTATTGAAGCCCCCTTGAGTTCATTACTGAAAGAAACAAGCTGTGTTAGAATATTCCCAGAGTCTGTTCCAGCTATATGTCTCCAAGCAGAAATGTGATTTAAGGCCAAATTCTCAGAGCTGTCACTCTGCGGCAATGCACTGTTTTGTATAAGAAACAATAATGCACTGGCAAGGAAACACAGCCGTTCCCATAACACGTCTCTCATGTTTCCTGTATTTACAATAAACTGCCACATGTTACCTGAGGTTGCTGGTCCCAAAGTGAAAGAGTCGAGAGACAAAGAGTCAAAGAGGTTAGTCAACCTAACTTCTCCCCCCCCCCAATCCATCCCCTGGCACTTTTCTAAAAGAAAAGTATGGAAGCATTGTAATCATTACTTTCATACACGCTACCTTTCAAGTTCCCCAAAGAACTCAACGGATGGTGTGATTTCAAGCACCAGGCATCTTTCCACTTGTCTGCATTTTCTGTGACAGCAGCGGCGTCTAATGGTGTGAAACTCCTGGCACTTAGAATACTTTGATATGTACTTTCCCAGGCTTCAAAAGGATAAAGAGACAATGGGCGCATGACTTCAGGGGGAAGCAGTGCTCGCCAAGAGCTTGGGGTAGCTCATCTTCTCTCTGTTTCTTTGGCAGGAGTTGAAATGTTTTGCAAGGTGAAAGAGACGTACAAGGGAGAAAGAGACTTGTTAGTGGTTTCTGAGGCTGCAGGTTTGAGGCCTCCGGCAATATTCTGGTCTGCACAGGTTTTTCTGTTATTGTTATGGGTAAATCAGAGGGCAGCCCTTCATCAAAGTCTGAAGATGTATGTTATACTATAAAAGGCGCAGAGAGAAGCAAGTAATTAAACAGATCCTTTTTAAGCTACCTGGATTTCTTGGAGACTGCAGTCAATTGTTGAAGAAGCTGTGTTATTCCGGCTAGGATAGCAATGTCTATGGTGATGTTTACATATGTAGCAAGTCCTGGACAACTCATTAATTGATTCTAAACACCGAATGTTTCATTACCTAAGGTTTTTTTTTTTTTTTTTTTTTGCAAATGTTTGCAATATTAAGGGCTCTCATAATGGAAATCTGGAGCTGTTGTTCAAAAACCTGAGTTCCGGAAATTCTTTTTCATGAAAGACATTTGCAGTGTTTTTCAAGACATTAGAAGTGAATTCAACTCAAATACATAGGGTGTATAAGTTTAAAAATATCATTATCACCATACCATCCTGAACATATCTGATTTAAATGGGAAACGACAAAGTACGGTAATCTTTAGGAGTGAATTCTGACCACTACTGTCAGCCAGAGTGGCAACACAGGGCTGGGTGTACTAACAATCTGGCTCAGTTTAAGGCAGCTTCATCTGTTCCTGTATTCCACTGCAGTTTTTATC
The DNA here is from genome assembly GCA_037367245.1 of Phrynocephalus guinanensis. NCBI lineage: Eukaryota > Metazoa > Chordata > Lepidosauria > Squamata > Agamidae > Phrynocephalus > Phrynocephalus guinanensis. Next base: position 43,415,295 of record CM074739.1, read on the forward strand.
AGAGATTCTGAGTCAACAATGCTAGAATTAGTTTTATAGAATACATGGTATGTCATGCTTTGGATGTTTTTGAGATAGAATTTGATTCTACCGATGGGGCATAAATGAATTTGCTGCTGTAATCCACGAGCTTGGATCAGGCACCCCCAGTCTCTTTTGTTAAAGTGGCTAGAGATTGTGAGTGGGGCCATATTGTGATGGTTATGTGCCATATTTCCCGGAAATGTTACTGCATCTCAATTATCTTACTTTTTTTTTTTAAAGCAACAAGTCCTTTTCCTGTGGAGTGTTTCTTTTCTTTGGGCAGAGTGGGGAGTGGGAGACAACACTGGACAACAAATGTTTGTCTTCATTGAGAACGTGCACAATTAGTCTTGAAACAGACAATATTTAAGTTAAACATACCACCCTGAACACACCCAATCTCCTCTAATTTTGAAAGATGATCAGGATCAAGCCTAGTAAATTCTTGAATGGAAACCAGCACACAATGCCAGAGATCTCCAGGTAAGAAATAATCCAGTCTGAAGAATATGATGGACCAGTTCCAGTAGTTGTTTGCAGTACTGAGCTACTGGATCATAATGGATCCAGTCAGAAGCAGCTTCAAATTCTTTGTAAATCTATAACCACGTGATTAATGAAGACAGTGCAGATGAGTTTCGCTACCTCCTACCTACATGCAATGCTGATATTTTTGTACTCAAGCTCTTCTTCGGACCTTTGGGGTGCTATACACAGAGAAGATCTAACTTCACCTTCATAACAAATGGGTCCAAAGTCGTCCAACTTAATTCATGGTTTGTTGCCAATTTCCAGCTCCCAGTTCAATGGCCAGCATGTTATCCTGGCAATAATCTATTTTAGAAACACATCATTAAAACCACAAAGGTCTAGGATCACAAATTACAAAAGTCTACTAAAACACACTGAAGGCTGCAGAAACAGACAGTAATGGAAAACAAAACAAACACTTGCTTATTCTTCCAAGGCTTGTACAAATAGATATGTTTCTATCCAGGAAGCCAAAAGAGTGTGATGGGCAGTCAGCCATTACTGAGAAAATCCTTCTACATGTGGTGATGGCCTTGCATGTGACACCATTTGGGAAACTATGAGCAGAGTCCCTCTGGCCGATTTCAAATCCTGGACATGTCATTACTGGGGAAGATGGCTGCTTACTTTCCCAGGCCCTGAAATCTTTGAAATCAAAGCCTTTCTGGTCCAAATTTGGTATTTTGTCTTCTCTTGGCTCATATACGGAGAAACTTTGAGAGATATTCAAGTGAGATTGCAGGGGTAACAATTGCTGGCTTCACAGTCAGTCCACACCTGATATGAAGACACCTGCATTATGTTGCTAAATTCTGGGCAAGTCGTTACCAGAAAAAATATTGATAATCTGGAGAAAGTTCAGAGAACAGCAGCGAAAGGAATTACAGGCTTCATTGAGTTGATATATGATTATAGATGAAAGGCTAAGAAGAGCCTTTAAACCAAGACAAGGTGAATGATGCTAGGATGTATAATTAACCTTGGCAATGTGACAGCTGACTATGTTAAAGCCTATGGTGATAGCTGCACTTTCTCATGAGTAAGTCCTTTTGACTGCATAGGCTTTTTAATGAAAGTGTTTGAGACTGAAGCCAAAATCTAAACTTTTTCCTTTAAAAGCAAAAGCAAATTAGGGGGTTGTTTAGTTTTTAGTTTTGGTTTTTACTTAGTTTACTTAGTTATGAAGAAAAAGTGATATAAACCCATAGAACCATGGGGTTTAAAGAGATACCAAAGGTAACCAAGCCCAACTTCCTGCTGGAAAGAAAATACACGGCTAATGTGAACGTAATAAATAGCCATCCAAACTTTGTTCAAAGAAGAGTCCACCGCCTTCCATTATACTCTTGACCAGATCTTACTGCCAAGAATTTCTTGTGTTTAGTTAAGATTTTTTTAATTGGAATCTATTAATTCTGTCCCTACCTTGTGGGGCAGCAGATTACAACATGGAATGTGAAAGGCCTGGGCTCTAAACTGAAAAGAGGCAAAGTTTAGAAGATGATAAACAAAGGGTGTGCTGATATACTGTTTCTACAAGAAACTCACCAAAAAAGAGGGGGGGATGAACTTAAAGGCAAATGGATTGATATTTATGAAAAATCATTTGGAAATTCAAAATCTAGAGGAGTGGCCATAGTAATATCAAAGAACTGTGAGTTTAAAACTAATTTAATAAAAAAAGACCAGGAGGGTAGATACATAATGTTACAAGGAAGACTTAGAGGAGAAGAATGTACACTGGTGAATGTATATGCACTGAATGAGAACCAGGAAAAAATTTTTATTACAGTGTTAAAAGAATTGAATAAAATCCGTTTAGGCTATGTGATTATGGCTGGAGACTTTAATATGGTTATGAATAAAATTAAAGATAAGACAAAACTTCAAAAAATGAAACAAAATTGGGGCAAACAATACTAAATAAATTAATTACTAACACTGATTTGAAGGACACATGGAGAATATTAAAAGGAGATGAAAGAAAATTCTCATATTTCTCAGCAGTGTATAAAACATTCTCCAGGATTGATTATATATTTGTTTCAAATGATTTACTCTCACGGGTAAGCAATATATAGATATAGAAGCTATACAAATCTCTGACCATGCAAAAATTAATATGGAGTTCAATATAAAGCCTGATTACAGAGAAGCAAAGAGATAGAGAATGGATACTAATATATTTAGATTTAAAGAAGTAGTTGAAAATATGAATAAGAATTTAGAAGAGATATGGAAAATCAATGAGAAAGGAGGAAGTCAACCTGGAATGTTATGGGATGCTATGAAAATTGTAGCACGTGGTCTAGGTATTAGTGAATCATGTAGATTAAAGAAACAGCAAGAAAAAAGGAGTAGAGAGTTAGAAGAAAACATAAAGGAACTAGAAAAGCTATTCATTTTATCAAGAGATAATAGAATAATGAATGAATTACAAGCTAAAAAAGGGGGACTAGAAGGAATACATTTAGAAAGTGTTCAAAGGAATTTAATATACCTGAAAAGGGAATATTTTGAATTAAGTAACAAAAATTCTAAGCTTTTAGCAAGACTTACTCAGGTAAAAAAAGTTAAAAACACTAGCCACTATTGAAAATGAAAAAGGTATCAGATGTAACAAGATGAGGGGAAAAAATAAAAGCGCTTCAAGAATTTTATAAGAAATTATATACTATGGGTAAGGCTCCCATAGAAAAAATTACAACTTATGTACAAAATAACATAGGTAAGAAGATACAAAGAGAAGATATGGAAAAAATGGAACAAGAAATATCTGATGAAGAAATAGTAGAGGTTATAAATAAACTAAAAAAGCTAAAACACCAGGCTCAGATGGATTAGGCCCAGAATTCTATAAAATGTTTAAGAATTTACTCTTACCAAAATTAAAGAATTTATTTAATAAAATATTAAAGGGGGAAGAAATCCCAAAGTCATGGAAACATTCAATTATAGTATTAATTTTGAAACCAAAGATCCTACAAATATGGAATCCTATAGACCAATTTCACTAATCAATCAAGACACAATTTTTTTTACAGCAATTATAGCTAATAGGTTGAATGGATTCGTAGATAAGTATATAAGTAAGGACCAAAATGGTTTTATAAAAGGTAAACAAATGGGAGATTTAGTGCATAGAGTACTTAATATAATTGATATAGTTAAAAAAAGAAAGATAAAAGCAGGTATATTATCACTAGACATTTTTAAAGCCTTTGATACGGTGAGTTGGACAGCTCTAAAGATATTAATAAGAGAATTAGGATATGGGATATGTTTTAGAAACATTATACAGCAACTATACTCTGAAAATACAGCTACAGTTTTAGTGACTGATGGAATGACCGAAAATATAACTCTTGGTCGAGGAACAAGACAGGGATGCCCATTATCCCCACTATTGCTTATTTGGGTAATAGAATTATTAGCAAATGCAATTAGAGATGATACCAAAGTAAAAGGAATAGGGCATACTAAAGAGTATAAGGTTAATCTATTTTCAGATGATACGATGTTAACAATTGAGGAACCAATAAAAGCTCTAGATAATATTAAGGTACATTTAAAGGAATTTGAGGAGGTCACAGGATTGAAGATAAATTGGAATAAATCAGAATGTATGTTAATACATTATAATAACAGTGATATAAGCAATATGAAGCAAAAATTTGAAGGGAAGATTAAAATAGTATTAAATATTTGGGAATAAATATTACTTGGGAAATGCAAGAAATTGTCAAAACTAATCTAGATGATGTGAAAACAAATTAAGGAACAAATTAGAGAATATAGAAGATTGAAAATGTCATGGTTTAGAAGAGTGGCAATTGTAAAAATGAACATTATCCCTAAATTAAATTTTCTTTTTTGGATGTTACCCTTAAGGATAGATGACAAAGAATTAAAAGAACTACAGAATTTGATTAATAGATACTGTAAAGAAAATAAAAGGGCAAGAATAAATAAAAAATTGTGGTATCTCCCACAAAAGAGGAGAGGATTGGGCATTCCTGATGTTAAACTATACTATATAGCAAATCAATTGAGACATATTCCTGAAATTACAATAAATAGTGAAGGATTAATTTGGAGTGATCTAGAATTTTATAGGATTCGGGATAATGTATTAAATATGTTCTTTAGTGTAAACTTAAAAGAAATGTTAAAAAGTATTGATAATCCCTATTTAAATAATATGTTAGAGTGTTGGACCAAGTATAAAAGAATACTAAGCCCAAATATATCCCCATTGACTAGAATAGCGGACTTACCAAATTTCCCAGAAAATTTAAAGATAAAAATAAGTAAGATTTTGACAGAACAGAGAGTAATTAAAGTTAAAGATTGGATAAACGCCTTAGATACAGTGAGAATAAAATAAGTATTAAGGAAAGAAAATCTTAATTGGCTAAGTATAGGACAGCTAGATAACTGGACTAAGGTGTGGATAAAAAAAGAAGGGAAATGTAGGACAATGACTGAGTTTGAAGAAATTATTGAAAAAAGGGAAATGTTTGAAGAGCAGTATCAAAGAAAAGGCATAATAAGCCTAATATATAGGATGCTAGTTGAGGAGGAATATAAAACAACAGCACTAAAACTGGTTTGGCAAGGAGATTTAAATGAAGAGATAAAGGAAGAAATTTGGAATGCAATATGGAGGGAAAGAATAATGAAAAATATGTCAGTAAGAATTAAGGAAAATTGTTACAAAGTTATTTGGAGATGGTATTTAACACCAGTAAAATGCAACATGCAACACCCTTGTGTTGGAGGTGTAAAAAGGAAAAAGGAACCTATTATCATATGTGGTGGTCCTGTGAGGAAAAACAAAAGGAATGGATAATAGTTTTGATGAAATAAAAGAAATTATAGGGATTGATATAGAAAGATCTCCAAAGATAGCAATGATAAAAATAATTAAAAATTGTGAAATAGAAAAAGAGGTAAAGGATCTGATTATAATTATGGTAACATCTGCAAGATTAATAATGGCAAAAAATTGGAAAGATAATAAGAAATTGAGTCTAGAGGAATGGTATGAAGAAATGTGGAGTTTAGCTATTAATGATAAACTGACCTGCGAATTGAAAATTAAAAGGGGGATGGTAAAAGAGAACGTTTTCAATCGAATCTGGTATAAATTTCTGGATCACGTATTTCTAAAGCAAAAAGGTTATTTTCCATCTAAAGAATCAATTCAGTTTTGGAAGGATACAGGTGTTTAAGATAAAACATGTGATTGTAATGAATGTAATGTTATATAATGTTATAAAGTATATTGTTATATAATCCTAAGGGTGGTGGATAATTAAGCACAATGTGTTGTTTAAATTTTAATTTAAAAAAGGGAAAAAAGATTTTTTTTAATTGGAATCTATTAATTCTGTCCCTACCTTGTGGAGCTGCAGAAAACCAACTGGCTCCATCTTCCATGTCACACCTTTCAGTTATTTTAAGGTGGCACTGGCTACCATATCACTTGTCAGTCTTCTTTATTTCTGGGCTAAATGTACCTACCAGTAGCTGCCTCAACTATTCCTTAAAGTGCTTCATTCTCAGGCACTGCTCCATTACGATTGCCTTCCTCTGGATATGTTCCAGATTGTCTGTATTGTTTCCTAACTCTGGTACCCAGAACTGGACACAGGGGCTTAAGTCCTGTTGTTAAATTGTGCATGTGGAAGGCAAACCATGGAACATCTGGTCACTTCTAGTGGGAATTCTGCAGTCCTGCTGTCTTCAAGTAGGTGTTTAAGCTCCGGAGCTGGGAGCCATTTGCGGCGGAGTTTAGGGGTCGTGTACAAAGGGCCCTTGTTGTACAGTGCAACCTAAAATTGTACTAAAATGACATTCTGTTGCTTCTTCCTGGGATTCTCTGAGGTGTGCACTCTGGGTGGTTTACAATAAATACTTGACCCTCAACTCAACATAACATAGCCTTGAAAATAGTAGTAACTGAACCTTACTCTCTTTGTCTTCCACAGGATTTAGCCAGTAAATCAGGTGAGGTATGAACACTATTTCTGTTGATTCATCTAAAATTGCATTTGTTTATTTTTGCCGCTGTATCACTGTATCACTGTATTTCACTCTTAATTTATTTTTACCTTGCAGTCTACTAAGTTTCTTAGAACCTTTTTATACCTACTACTGCCAAGCCAGGTGTCATCCATTCTATATATTGTACATCTTTTCCCTGCCTAAGTGTAGATTGCAATTCAGTAGTATATATTTCCTTTATATGTATATAAGGGCTAAAAGCAAAAAAAGTGTTTTGCTTATATACCACCCCATACCACTTTAAGTAGTCTCTGGGCAGTTTACAGTAAAAGTATGCAGGCTACCCATCCCCCCCCCCAGCAAGCTGGGTACTCATTTTACCGACCTCAGAAGGATGGAAGGCTGAGTCAGCCATGAGCCAGCTACCTGGGATCGAACCCCAGGTCATGAGCACAGTTTTACCTGCAGTACAGGCATTTAACCACTGTGCCACGAGGCTCCTGTAAACAGTTGTTGGGATTTTCTACTCTCTATGACACCACGTATAGTGAATGCACAATTGAAACATTGTATTAGAATAAATTTGCATACTAAATGATGTTTCTGAAAGTTTTGGGAATAAATGGAGCACAATTAACTTTTCCAGGCTCTAGGTATTAGCTCATATTACAAGGGCTAAACCTGTTTTTTTTAATTATTCAAAAGATTTGTAATATTGCCAGACAGTCCACCAAAAGCACAGGCTGTCACTCAACACTCCAAAAGTTTGAGCATGCTTCATTTTATTTTCCCTTCTCCTTTTAGTTTCCCCCCAGTATTCTAATTTGTTAATAACTGGATCATTTCTCATGCTTATGCAGCCACAATGATTAAACGATTGCAATTATAACATTTAAACGTAAAACTAAAGCCAGCAAGGAAGAGTTAATCAATAGATAATGATGCAGTGGGAAGGAATAGTTAGAGATTCAATTCCAGGCCCATAGGAACAATTAAAGGTTTAAAATTGGGGGGAGGGGACATTAATTTGTACTGGAGAGTAAGGGATCTCTCTGATTTTTCAATTCTGTGTTCATGGAAGGCCCTCTGAAATGGTGAATGAATGAAGCACAACCACAGTGGTAGCTTCAGCTGAATTTCAGCCTCTTCAACACTTTAAAAATTGCTGCAGATCTTCTGGTCCCTTCCCTGCCTGGACAGTGGTATTTCTCCCCTCCATTCACGTCTCCCTGCACAGGCCACTCCACAACATTCTCTCCCCCCCCCCCCCGCCAATTCCTTTTAAGTATGAGTTTGACATCTTGCAGAAACATTTATACCTCTTGCATTTCCTACCCATTTCAAAGCAGTGGTTTCAGTTTCTCCTCTTTTTATGGATGGACCTGTCACTAGTCCATAAAAGATGTGATGACAAGTAGATGCCTATGGTAGTATAACCTAAGAGGTGAAGATCATTTGTTCTATTTCATGTTCCCACTGCTTTTTTCCTCTTGTTTTTCTTCATTATTGCACTCCCTCGCCTCCCAGAATAATCAAGTCAGATGGGACTGGGTTTTTTTGTTCATGTCTTTATATCATATTGTTCCAAATTTCCAAAAACGTATACATCCCACAAATCACATTTTGTTTCATTTTTATTATTTTCAACAAAAAACAGAGGAACTGATCCTGCACCAAATGAAAGAAAGAAAGAAAGAAAGAAAGAAAGAAAGAAAGAAAGAAAGAAAGAAAGAAAGAAAGAAAGAAAGAAAGAAAGAACCCACAAAAGTTGCATCTGTTTTGAATATTTTGATTTGTTTCCTTCAATTTGGGGGGGGTATTTTTGTTTCTATAGTCCTAAACAATAAAAAGTAAATAATACAAAAAGGAAATCTGCATATTTTCATTGCAATGAAATAACTCCCCCAACACCAAAAAATTTTATAACACCATCAATGTATCTCCCTTGTGATTTCTGGACTTCCAGAAGCAGTCATTCTTGAAACATCTTTTATTTCAAGTTGAATTTTAAACTTTAGGGATAGCAGAGGAAATAATATAATTACAAGACAGCGCCATGCTTTTATTTTACAATTAGGGGGATTCAGAATGTTACTCCATACCAATTGCTTTGATCTCAGTAACACCACAGGTATTTTTAACAGGATGCCAGAATTCTAACTTGCTTGCATCTGCAGGACTTTCTCGACTTACATGTAACACACGGTTAAAACTTCTTTAAAGCAGGTTTTTTAACCCAATTCACTATCATGGGAAGAAACCTCGGGGCCTGAAATTCTAGTACAATCACAAGAACCTTCATAAAATTAAAGACCTCCAGCTTTCATTAAAGAGCATTTTGCTTTTGTTTTTTGGTCTACTTAAATGTGTACTGTTGGTAGACTCGTTGCACTTTGTAAGAAATCATACCAGGCATATACCAGGCACTGCAATTCAGAAATCAATACTTTTACTCTCCCTTCAGTACCTTGCCCAGAAACTAAAAAAGGGGTTTCCCCCCCTACCTGTGTAAAGTTAGGTTTATGAAAACTAGTTATAAAGGAAAAAATTGTTTTACATGGGGGGGTAACAAGACTGTGGGGGAAAATGCACATATATACACACACACATGAGCCTAAAGTGATGCAGCAACGAAACCATATGGTGTCATTATTCAGTCGAAACAAATTTGACACTTGGTGAATTTATTATATTTTGCTTTGCTTCTGGTGCCTGAAAGGCTTTGTAACTGTCTCTTCATAAGGCCTGTCACAGATGTTGATGTATTTTCCCTCCTTTGCAGACCAGGTTTTACTGTGGAAACTGATACAACTTCACTATAGAATTTCTCGATGAATTATTCACGCCTTGCATGCATTTTGCACACCAAGGGTTGCAGGAAATCTATCCCATTCAATAAACAGTTCCTTTAATCCTCTTGAACAACAGAAACTTTCCATGCTTTAAAGACACTTTCTATTGCCATCTTTGGGATCTCAATGTTTTGGGCAACATATTTGTGTACATTAACTAGTTGTCATTCCCCGCCACTCACAAATTTGCACCCTAAAATCCATTTAAATAACTCCAAAAGAGCCTTGAAATCGATACCACCAAGGGACAATAAATATACCAGATGGGCTAAATTCTCATCCTTTTGATTTGAGCGTGCTGTTGTAATTCAAAATCTGGCAGTCCATGGTTGATTTATAAGGTAATTCCTGAAATATCTCAATTGGTGTTGTGGATGAAACATGCTGCCCTTAATTCCAGTATCACGTGTGCAGATTAATTCTTAATTGAAAAGGAACTTTCAGTCCTGATGGGGGAATTGGATAAACAGACCTCTGCTCCCCAGAAGGTAAGGGAGGATGGTAAACAACACAAGCTGTGTAATATATCCCTTCAGTACAGAGGGATGTAGTGATGGTTCAGTTCAATATTATTAACTATGACAGATGGAAAATACCAATCTGGACGGACACACACACACACACACACACACACACACACACACACACACACACACACACACACACACACACACACACACACACACACACACACACACACACACACACACACTTCAAAAAGGAATTGGACAGATTCCTGGAGGAAAAGTCCATCACAGGTTACAAACCATGAGGGAGATGTGTAATCTCCAGGCTTAAAACCAGGATACTTCAAGGGCCAGATGCAGGAGAGTGCTATCAGGAGACAGATATCTAGTCTCATGCGCTCCCAAACGCATCTGGTGGGGCCACTGTGAGATACAGGAAGCTGGACTAGATGGGCCGTTGGCCTGATGCAGCATGGCTCTTCTTATGTTCTTATGTTCTTATGTTCCTTCATTCCAATCGTCAATCAATGGTAAGAACTAAGAACAGAAGGATTTCCTCCTTGTTCCAGGTGAGGATTGTCCTTCCTTCCTTCCTTCCTTCCTTCCTTTCTTTTGTGGACAGAGTTGTGAGCATCTTCCTAGTCTCAAATACAATGTCCTGTGTACTCTAGATGTGTACTCAATGGTACTCTGTTGCTTAATCCTTATGGTATTGCTGGCTGCTTCATTTATTTTGTGTCTGGCTCCGCTTAGTAGGTCCCACCAAAAACAAAGGATACCGCAGAAGCATGAAGAAGACCTGTTCATTTCTACACTAAAATAGTTATATGCTACCTAGAAAAACAATCCCCTATTTTTAATTCACTTGAGATGGTACACAGAGCCCCCCAAATCCAGGCCTTTGTGTCCAAAAGGCGTCCTGCCAGGACAGCCCTTTTCCCCCTTGTTCAATATGAGAGGAGGGTGAAGTGCATGGAGCGGAATGGATTAGTGATTAGATCAACATGTATTGAGCACCCACATAACTAAATCTTCAGATGCTGACATCAAGTTTGTGTTCCTGTCTTGGAACTGATTTCTTTGTTTTGATGTGTTGCAGTTCCAACCTTCCACCCACGTACTAACTTTCAGATATGGTATTCACAGGCTTATCTGGCTTTTATCCAAGTACTATATATTAGCTTCAAAACACAGCACTTGCGTGTATTATAATTATGCATGCACTCATAATTTTTTAAAAGTGGATGAAATAAGATCTGTATGTCATGTCTTGGAGGAAAATATATTTTATCTTGCTCTGAAATGTTGTGCTTGAACAGCCATTTATGAACTTCCAATAATATTTTTAAATGTTTATTTTCCATACTCATTATTCTCTCTCCTTCCCATTTCCTCCTTCTTTGCACATGCACACACATGGAGGAAATTACCCATAAAACTTAGAAAACACAACAAAGCAGGAGAAAAATGTTATTCTTTTTTTTTAACATAAAACATGAAATAAAACATTCAAACTGAAAGAAAATGCACAAAACAACAAAAACATGGATTTCCATATATTTATCCAAATCTTGGCATTTGTTTCTTCTTCCACCCTGTATTTTCATGATATTTTAAGAAAATCTTGTTAGTCCTCCGCTTTCAATAGTATTATATATATATATATATTGTGTGTGCCCTACAGTGATCACTTCTTTTTAACCTCATTTTTATTTCATTGCTTCTCTTGGATCAGATATTCTCCTCATTCCCTAATGCTTCTTTTATTTGCTCCTTATTCCCCACTTTTTCTAATCTTTTATCCTAATGACATATTTCTTTCTATTTGTTTGTTTGTTTGTTTGTTTGTTTGTTTGTTTGTTTGTTTGTTGGATTTCTAGACCACCAATCTTGTAATAAGACCACTCTTGATCCTGGACTGCAATTCCCAGAAGTCTTCATCACTAGCTGTGCTGGCCAGGATTTCTGGGAGTTGCAGTACAGGAACATCTGGGGACCCACAGGTTGAGAACCACTGATTTAAAGGAATTTTGCATGGAAGTGACCCACAGTCCACACAAGCGTAGGCTGCAAAAAACTGTCAGTCTTTAAGGGACCAGAGGTCTAGTTGTTCTTCGAGAAATGTTAGTATGATCTCAAATTAGTAGGCTAGTTCTGAATCTCAGTCCCACCACCACCACCACCACCACCACCACATGTGTTTTTACAGAACTAAGGATACGTTCATATTGCTGCCTGCGTGATGACTTGAATGCATGGGTGGAGCATCACATATTGCAACACCATGGCTGGAACTTCTACCACCTCACCTCAAAGTTGTTGTGACTGGAACCAAATCCACACATTCTACCAGTTACACTAGTGGAGTGCAGGAAAAAAAACCCAAGCAGTGTCCAGTCCACACATGTGATCGGCCCTAAGGACTAATTTATTATGCATACCTGGGACAGAAAGGATCATCGTCCTTTTTTGAATACTAAGCTGCCACTTCTGATTACAGCCCCTTCCTTCAGGTCCCTTAGATTTTATTGAAATCAATCATACGTGCAAATATCATAGTACTTTAGGGAAACAACTGTCGGGCTAGTGTTACAAGTTACTTTTGGGGGGCAGCTCCCAGAATCCCAAGCCAGCCTTGTCACTGGCCATGCTGGTGGTGATGCTCAGGAGTTGCAATCTCCCCACAAATCCCTGTGAAACCAATTGAACCTGCTTCCAAGGAACTGCAGCTTGGCTCACACTGCCCAAAATCATCTCTGGCCCCATACGTTCTTCTGTCTTCTTATCAACCTGGGTGATCAAAAACAGCTGCATTAACATTAAGAAGAAGCTGCATACACTTCTCCATTTGGGAATAAACTTCACCATATGTTCCGAGCATAATGTTTAGAATTAAAGAATAGGCCACAAGTCTTCCAGTAGGCTCGTTTCCCACTCACCCTGTCCCCCTGCTTCGTTCTGTAGGGAGAAACGAGACAAAATGTGAAACCTCTAGCTCTCATAAAATAATTCAACAAAAGGAGTATAAGGAAGGGGACTGGATGTCTCTCTCTCTGTGTGTGTTGTTACTTGAGGTCCATGAAAATCCAGAGAAGACAAGAGAGACTAGAATAGCAGAATATCTTTTTCTCTTTTCACTGAGGTAAGATGGAAGGGTAGAAATCCCAGTGCCCCTGTATGGCTGTGATAAGCATCAGCAAAAGCTGACTGCCTAGATGGTTCTCCTTGTATTAGAGACACAGTGTAATAGTAAGTCACATTTGGCAAACGCTGTGTTAACACATCATAAAAATCCAACCCTTGCATGTGCACTCTGCCCTGTGGTGTGTGTGTGTGTGTGTGTGTGTGTGTGTGTGTGTGTGTGTGTGTGTGTGTGTGTGTGTGTGTGTGTGTGTGTGTGTGTGTTTGGCGTCTGTGCAAGGGGAAGCTCATAATGAGCCACTTAGTAAATGTTTTCTGTGTAAAAGCTTGCTCAGAAAATGAAACCACACATCTTAAAATAAAACCCAAGAGAAGCAGCACAGAGTGTTGCTGCTGTTGTTGTTGTTTAATGCATTGGGGATAAAATGAATAAATACAATAAATAAATAACCTTTGGGATTAATTCAGATCCATTCCGACCAGAAGTTGAAAAAGTTGCTTGCGAGAAACACCCTCCCACAACCATCAGCCAAAATGGTCAGTAGCAATGCGAGATTACAGTTCTGGGATTTTTATTCTCGCACTCCACTCCACCAAAAGCTTCCAAAAACGATATGCAGCTTAAGTCAGTCATATTGTACTGGATTCTTTTGGAAACTGGAAGGCAGAAAACTGCAAACTAACACCCAACCAACAAAGTTCTTAAGCCACACATCATATGCAAAATCAGTTCTACTCATTCCTGGGAGTATCCAGTCTTTTGGTGACTTTGGAGGACTTTCATATAGAGAAGGGGCAGGATCAGTTCTCTATCGTCTCAGACGGTAGGGCACACAAAAATGGGCTCAAGTTACAAGAACGCATCTTTTGGTTGACTGTCAGGAAAAACTTCTTAACTGTTAGAGCAGTACAGCAATGGAACCATTTACCTCAAGAGGTGGCTAGTGCTCCAACACTGGAGGCATTCAAGAGAAAGTTGGACAACCACCTGACAGGTATCCATAGAATCACAGAATCATAGAATCATAGAGTTGGAAGAGACCTCAAGGGCCATCCAGTCCAACCCCCTGCCATGCATTTGATTTCTATCACTGCATTGAGAGGGGGTTGGACTGATGGCCTTGTAGGCCCCTTCCAACGTCACTATTCTACGATTCTCCAAAAATTGCCAGATTATTATGCAGCTGAATAAATGAGTAGCATTTTGAACTTGCCTACAAATAACTGACAAGGAGACTGGAATAAAAAAATAACTGAACCACCTTCCTTCCTGATTCTCTTAGCCTAGGCATCATGACAAAACACTGTCACTTTGACATAATTCTGGCCTCAACACAATTCCGTGAAAATCATCTCTATCTACAAGTCAAAGATAGCAGTCTGCCGTTGATACCAACTGACAAACAAGCTGATGACTGATAAAAAGGTGGGTATGCCATCAGCACTTCCTATGCTTATCATTGGTGTAAATAATGCCATTGGCACTTTGAGAGCTCAGGGCCAATATAACTGTCACTCTTTACCCATCTCTTTTGTCTCTTCCATGAAATCAATTAATTAATTTTTAAACTGCCACAAGAGATTTTTAAAGCAAATTTGTCACACTGGCTTCATGTTAGACAAAACAAAGATGTTAATATACTAATTACAGAAATTAAATTGGTTTTTTGTGGTGGTCTGTGTTTTAAGAAAATTATATTGTAACATGCTAATGAATCGAAACATCTGTGGCAATTACTGGCTGAGTGGCTGTGATGCCACAGAGAGATCATAAACATTTTAACATCTGAAAGTATAAAATTATCAATGTTTGAATGTATTTATTTATTATTTATTAATTTAAATTATTTCTATTCCACCTTTCTCCCCAAAAGGTCCCAAGATGGCAAATAGTCAGTTTCATTGGGAATACACATTCATACAAGAGGGATCTATACTGGTCCCTCAGTTGTGGCTCCACTACTGTCCCCCTGAACTCACTGTAAAGGAAATGGAGACCTCTAAATAAGGCAGGCGCCAGTATTCTAAGGACAAATGCTTTACGTGTTTCCAAGTTTGGGCAGGCCTTTACTGTGTGTACAGTCGTGCATCCCATTGCACAGCTAACCACATAATGTATTCTCAAAGGCTTTCACAGCCAGGATCTAATAGTTGTTGTGAGTTTTTCAGGCTGTTTGGCCGTATTCTGGAAGTTTTTCTTCCTGACATTTCACCAGCCACAAGGTCTGGCGAAATGTCAGGAAGAAAAACTTCCAGAATACGGCCAAACAGCCCGAAAAACTCACAACTAATCTCATAATCACCGCCAGTCCACTAACTTGCAGTAGGAAGCCTGCCAGAAAGCATGGTGAGGAGAACACTTATGTCATTGCTCTTTACTTGATTTCATGTGTAATTTAGACAGTACCTACTTTTTCAGCTCCCAGGATCTCTAATTTGATACACAAGCATGGAACCAAGGACAGAGGAAGCTGCTGGTTCATGAGAAGAAAGAGGATGGTTAAAACATATTTGGAATAATCAGTGGGGCCAAGCTTCACAAATCTATATTCTTCTGGTTGGCTTCAAAATGAATTTAGGGCTCTAACCCAGTGGTGTCCAAACTTTGGCCCTCCATATGTTTTGGACTACAACTCCCACAGTTCTTTGTCATTGGCAATACAGGGTTGGAATTCTGGGAGTTGTGGTCCAAAACATCTGGAGGGCTGAAGTTTAGACACCCCTGCTCTAACCTTTTTCTTTATTTTGGCCTGACATCCAGGATTATCTTAGCACTGCTTTTTCCCACTGGATGTTCTCTGGATAGGTCAGATTTGGACTACAGTTCTTATCGTCCTTGTGGTCAGTGGGCTGAAGGTTGTAACCTAATACAGTGGACCCTTGTATAACAAACAGCTTGTATAACATAAAATTTGTACAACATAAAAATTCCAGAGATAGGGGAAGTTTGCTTAACAGAATCACCTATGGCGAGAATCCATACAACATAAAAATTGGATTACTCCGTTTTCAATGCATTCCTATGGGAATTTGTATAAAGGAAAATTTGCTTAACATAATTTCATTTGGAACGAATTAATTCCTTTATACAAGGTACCACTGTACAAAGGTTCCCAAATTGTGTGCCACGGCTCCACATGCAAGCCAGGGACACCATAGAAAAAGGGACACAACATAGGGATATGAAAGGTGTAGAGGAGCTGTTCATTTTTCTATGTCAAATAGGAACCAAAACTGAACGGAGGCCTTGCCAGGTAGCCTTGTGAGTTTCCTGCATTAGGACATGGATGGATATGGACTAGAGATGGGCACGACTTGAAAAAAAAATTTCGAGTTGTCGTTAGTCGGGCCGGTTCCGTTTCGGCTCGTTTCCGTTTTTCGTGAAAATTTGCAAAAATTAGTCGGTTCGTTTTTTTGTTTTTTTGTTGTCGTTAGTACTGGTTTGGGGAGGGGGTAGCGGGCTCCTGGAGGGAGCTGCAGGAGTCAGCCAGAGCCACAAGTGACGGACTGGCAGACTCTTTGCACCCGCTGTGTCTCACGTACTTGCATGTAGTGCAATGCAAGTAGATCTGGCTTAGGGTTAAGACGGGTTAGCGCAAGGGCTAGGGTTAGGCTAGTTACGGGTGAGGTTCAGGTGAGTATTGGGGTGCACCTCTGGGTGCCTCTCTGACCCACTTAGAAGGACAGTGTACTGGCGTATGGGTTAGGCTTAGGGTTCGGGTTTGGGCTACGATTAGTGGGCTGTTTATGCCCGATTGGCACATCCCAGAAGTCTCTGTGGTCAACCTGGCCAAGTGGCCATGCGATTGGTGGAAAATTTGCATGGTCTACTCCCATGATATTGCAAATGTGCAGGTGTAAAAATAAAATAAAATAAAATAAAATAAAATAAAATAAAATAAAATCAACGGAGACTTTTTTGCAAGAAAAACCCACTGCTGCTACTGTAAAAATTCAAGCATTTAAAATAGCTAATTTTCGCATGTTTCTGTGGTGCTTTGGTGGGGTTTTGGGCAACGATTTCAAAAAAAATATTGCGGTCGCCATTTTGGATCCCCCCCCACCGCATGGCAAATGGATGCACCCTCCCAGCCTGGTACAGTCAGCAAAACCTGGCCATGCGATTGGTGGAATGGCTCCAAAACTTTGCATGGTGCACTCCCATGGGCGAGCCCATCATTGCGAATGCGCAGGTGTAAAAAAATAAAATAAAATAAAATAAAATAAAATCAACGGAGACTTTTTTTGCAAGAAAAACCCACTGCTGCTACTGTAAAAATTCAAGCATTTAAAATAGCTAATTTTCGCATGTTTCTGTGGTGCTTTGGTGGGGTTTTGGGCAACGATTTAAAAAAAAATATTGTGGTCGCCATTTTGGATCCCCCGCACTGCATGGCAAATGGATGTGCCCTCCCAGCCTGGTACCAGCAGCGCAGCAGTAGCAATAGCCAAGGAGAGGGGGGCGGGGAACCCCCCCCCAAATAAAACACCCTTCTGGCCTGGTAGGTGCCCTCAGACAGTTTTCGCCTACTTTTAGGGCCGGGAATCGGTTTTTTTTTAACTTTTAAAAACTTTTTTTCTGTGCCGCTTGACATTGCGCGATCGCCGCGATGCAAGTAACGAGCACGACAAATCAGACCAAATTGTTCATTCGTCGGTTCGAGCTCGAATTCTGGTGGAGTAATTCCCGTTTCGGTTTCCGTTTCCGTAGAGTAACGGATACGAGTAACGGAAACGGAAACGGGAATACCGCTAAGTCGTGCCCATCTCTAATATGGACCCCTGGGGATATTCGGGGGAGAGGACATTGGATGGATGGATGGGGAAGGTTTTCAAGATCTTTCCCCTGGTGATAGTGAGACCCCAGAGGGCCCACTTGGACAAGGAGAGCCACAGCCAGTGGTCAGTAAATCAAAGGAGCCATGAATCCGAAATGTTTGGGAACCACTAGCCTAACACATCATATGACCATTGGGTTGGGGAAGACCATCTTCAGAAGCAGAACCTAATGATTTGTCGCTCCACACACATATTGCTTTGGTAAAACCTACCAACAGCTAACAATCCACTGGCAAGGTTTTGTAGTGATGAAAAGCCTTCCTTGACACATGAGATGCTTTCCAGTAATATGTCTACAAAGTCTTGTAAGATGTGCTTACTAAATTGCAAGATATAGAACTGCTGGTTGAAAGGGTCTTAATAAATGATTGGAAGCATCCTTAATTGAAATATACTACTGGGATATCATAATCAGAACAGTATTTTGGCCTATGAAAAGAAAAGTTGTGTTTAATATCAAGCTGGATTTGGCAAGGAGTCTAGAATTTACAAATCTCCGGTGCCATGCCTGCTTAAACGACCATTTGTTTAGGGACAATTTGAAGGCCAGGATTGAAGAAGCAAAAGTGGCTCCAGATGTTCAGTTGACGTCCAGGTGTGGAAGGCTTGGTCTGCCTGTGCTGCACTGAAGGCTTTGCCATACGTCTGAAGGCAGCACCTGGACAAGATTACTTGTGGGAGGTTAAACTTGCTACAAACCGTGCTGCCTTTTGTCTGCTCTTTCACTTGCAGGGGGATGCCTCGCTGAGGGCTGGTCTCAGCAGAACCTCCTGTTTGTCCTTTTGGCCATGTGTTTATCCATCCTAAAGCAAGCAGGGAGGTTTCAAAAGCTAGGCAGGTAAGAAATGTGTCCTACACAACACAGGACATGGTGTCTAGCAGGCATTTTGTTCGGGACAGCAGGGAAAAGAGATGTTGGGGTGGAAGGGAGGGAGGAACATGAGTGTATGAACGCTCTTCTGGCCCGCTTGTTCAAAGGAAAATTCTTCCAGTAAAAATACAGACTTTTGTATTCTTGATCTTGTAAACAGATGGCAGCATGTGACCAAAAGCGGTTTTCCCTCAGCAGTTGTCAGGTATTACTTTACCAGAACATTCCTGTCTAGCGAGTTAGGCAAAGTAAAAGAAAAGAAAAGAGAAAAGAAAAAGAACAGAAAAGATGAAAAGGTGGTTGCCCAAATGGCCGTGCAAGTAATGAGTCCATATTAAAGAGCCTTTTAAATCTAGATGCTTTGAAAAATGGACCACTGGCTTTATAAATGTGTGTATCAAAGTCTTATTCCAAATCTTTATATAACATCTATGGCAGAATAAAAAAAGGTAAAATATATGCATATATAGTAGAGCAATTTACATGGTCTCGGCATTTTTTCATTCCATTCATATTAAAGCCTGGGGCACTACATGTCAAGATGAATGCAAATAAGCCTATTGTGGAGTTATCATGTTTGTTGTTCCAACAGGAGTGGTTCAAATTGGTCGCCATAGGTTTCATACAGCTTCTGCCCACTTTCTGCCAATTTGATCCAAAGTAAAGGGGCACTGGTGGGGTGGGGTCAGCTTTCCTTAACCAGAAATCCCTTGGTTCTCAGTCATTTTTGTCTTTCTTTTTTAACAAAGGTTTCATCATAGTCCTGGAGCAGGTTTCTGCTAGAGTGCATATGAGGCTAATTTTAAAAAGAGAGGAGGAGAGGTGGAGATTCTTAGTCAAGCACTTGTTAGATAAGGCAACTTCTGCTCTTGCAGTTCCATGTAAACTGCACTTTCTACCTTGGCCCTGCCGATTCCTGCAGATCTGGACAACTACAGTGATTTCACCAAAGAAACCCATTTCCACATGTGCAAACTGCAGAGGATAAACCCATATTTTTCCTGCTATGTACTGTAGCTGCATTCATAGACTGAGTGTTGATGGCCTAACACTGACCTTGCCTCCATCTGTGAAGAAAGAACTCTCTAACACACACACACGTAACTTGGAGAAAAGAGGACGGAACTTGATTATCCAATTACAGCACAGCTAATATAGCCAGGCATAGGATTGGATCTTGACATAGATGAACCTGACTGTTCCTCAATGTAGCCAGTCTCCTTCAGAGACTCCCAAGGGAGGGGGACTAACTGGCACCCTGTGGATGCAAGCCACTACATGATGCCATTGTCCCCCTTCCTGGGTGGAGGATGGGGTGCAAATGCCCCACCCCCTGGATGGGTAAAGCACAATCCCTGCCCCGACAGCCACCAGTTCAGTTCCACCCAGGTTTGCAGGACCCCTGCCTACCGCCTGCCAACCAACGGATCCATCCCAATGCCCCCCAAAATGCCTTCTCACACATTGTGACAATATGTAAACAACCACAAAACCATTAGAGGGTGGGAGGGTCGGGACAGCCACCTTCAGTGAGACTTGCACATCCAGCCCCAGCTTACTCTTAAAATGTTGTGCCAGTAAATTGCTTTGACGACCACACCATGCCACATCTGCTGGCTGATGTCCTTCCTCCCTGGCCAGCCCATCCAGGGAATTAACTGTCTCTTCTGGCGGCACCCCATGTGGCGGCTGCTATTTCTGGATCACCCTCTTCCTCAGAACCGCACCACCATCACCTTGGGACCCTGGTGAATCAGGGTCCCGTCTTTCTGAGGCCGAGTTTGAAGCAGATTTGCCAGAGTCATTTCTGCAGTGAAGGAGACAGATTTACCAAGATTTGTATCCGAAGCATAGATCAAATCAGATTGGGGGGGGGGGGGGGGGCGCACAATCATTTCAGCCTCTTGCTTCCATCCTTCTCCAAAAAAGCTGTCAAAATTTTAAAATGCCTAGTAAGCAAATTGCTGGGTGAAATTCGGAAATATGTTGTATTTTTAGCATCTATTATGTCTCTAACTGGAAGTTGAGTCATGGCTACTGGACTTCTTTTTTGAGAGATAGAAACGTTTCGCTGTTCATCCAAACAGCTTCATCGATGAAGCTGTTTGGATGAACAGCGAAACGTTTCTATCTCTCAAAAAAGAAGTCCAGTAGCCATGACTCAACTTCCAGATAAACTCACCTGGATGACTGAGAATCTTCACAGACATATTATGTCTCTAAATTTAATGTACTCTATATCAATCCAAGCACATTGACTTGGACTCATAGCTTGGATTGGCGTGTATTGATTCAGACAGGGCACAAATCACTGTGAATTGAATTGGGATACATTCTAAAGCCCCTAACTGGCTGCCAAGACAGATCTGGGGAAGTGGGCTCAGCCCTAATATATAGAGGGACTGTTTGATTTAGATTTAGCCCAACCGTTTTTGTTCCATTCGCTTCCAGAAATGCATGGGACTTACGGAGATTCGTATCCAACCTATTCCTCAGAGTTTGGGAACAGTTGACTACATATGATTAGTTACTTGTAATCATTTCTTTTTGTACTATCTAAGGCATGTCTTTAAACCCCCATTCCTTTTTTCTTTGAAAATTCTTCGCTTTAAGAAATCTTTCAGAATTCTATTTCTGTTTTGGAAATGGGCTGCTGCTGGAGCATTCGGACAGGCAATGCACCATAGCTCTAAGCTCCACTGCATAGTGCAAAGTGATATTTTATAAAGGGCGGAACCGTTCAGGAAGAATGAAAAGGGTCAGAGAGGCATGGGGAACAAACACAGTGCTAACCAGGGCAAGAGGAACACCACGTCGATGGCAGAAAACTAAAAAAATGAGTATGGAATCTGGTATTTTAAAAAGAACAAATTTGAAAAAGGCTTTTGCATGTTTCAGTGAGTCCAACCGAAGTTATAAATATTTCAATTCCTGTTGGTTTCAGTGGGTCTACTCTAAGTCTGACAAAGCCTATGATTAACTTGAAGTCCTTACTTGAAAGATTTGCACAGTCATAATTTTACATGCTTCTTCTGTTATAAATGCTGGCTAGGACAGCTGACCAAACACTCCAACACAGTTGCTCAGAACCGCTTCCAAGGTTTCAGTGCTATTGTTTATCATTATGGGTACATTGTCTTAAAAGCAACACTTTACTTTCCCATTTCTTGAAAGCAGTTCCAAGGCTGCCTTAAGTGTAAGTTTCCAAAAGTAACTCTTTCCGATTTCAAAAGGAATTAGTTACCTGAATTAAAATATTTATGAATCTACATGCCCAAATGCTACAAAGCCTTGGCTCATGGCACCAAGTACAACCATCTTTCTTTCTTCCACCTTGTTTTTGTCTCATCGTCAGCAACAGAGCAGCAACTGAGAGAAAGAGGTAGGCATAAATGCAGTTTCTCCAGAAGAAAGTAAGGGAAATTTGGGGAGAGAAGTGGAAAGAGAAAATTCAGAAGGCTTTAGACAGAAGTGAAGCACTGGGAAGGAGCGTGAATGCTTGGGAGGGGGTGCTTCTCGGAATTTTAATCTGATATATCTGTATTTAGTTAAACTGGAAATACTGTAAGCTATCTCAAGCTTTCAGAGCAGGGCATTTTAAAAACCTAAATAAAGATATTAAAGGAAAAGAAGCGTGTGTACCTTCTGGTAAAGGTAGCCTCAGATTTGCTGGAGTTCTATTTTTTGTTCTGAGGGAACGCTTTGTATTTTTATTCTCTTCCTTTGTTGTTTCTATATTTAAAGCTGGTAGTCGTGCATGAGATCTTTTTTCAAGAGTAGTGTATTTTAAATATTTGTATTCATTGCAGACAGGGAGTCTGTGGAATCAGCATTGTAGCCAATTAAGCTTTAATCAGGACAGAATGTTAAAATGTACTAATTGGAACTCACCCACTGGCATGTTCAGTCTTTCTTGGTACATCACTTGATTCTCCTTCATCTCCTTGACTACGGCCCCTTCTTGTGAAGCAGAACAAACATATGTCCTGCTACCAGAATCAAGAGTTCAAAAAGAGTAACTTGAAACACTGGCTCTTGCAAGTCCACAAGCTGTGGTCATGTAAAGGTATTCCCACCTACATTTACCAAGGAGTCCAAACGTATTTTACATGAAGGTCCATGGAGTCCAAAGGGAGTATTGGCTTGTGCCCTTACTTCAGGTATTTGTTTAGTGAGATACTTCTGTTTTTATTGTACAGAACTCTAGAACCATCCTTCAGAGGCATACACCAGAACTATCTAGCTGAGAATTTACCACATTAGGATTACATAATCAAATTTAAAACCCCAAGATTCCATTGGATAGAACACCAGCAATTAAAATGGTGTCAGGCTGCTATAAATGTTGCCGAGTTTTGAATTTTAATTAAATTCCTCTAGCTGTACAGCAGAGGTTCAGGGAGTCACAGGCAGAATAGCTTTAAGTTCCCCAGAGTAGTCCACCCCTTTTCCTCATCCGCTGCATTTACAGTTTCAGTAACTCACTCCGACACAGTGGTAGAATAAATAAAAGCACTTTATTTACTTACAGCAAGCTGGAAACAGGACTACTTTGACCAAACAGCCCTCAACAGACTGACTTCCAACAGACTAACTGCAACAGATAAGAGGGGGGAAAGCTCTTAGCAGAGAGGTGTGTCACTCTTTGAATTCAGAGGCAGGGAAGGAACAATAGGTTTGTGCTGGAGAGATGAATAGTGATGCCAGACCAGAAAGATCCCTCCCATCCACATCCACTTGCAAAACACCAACAATAAATCAGTAGAGGAGATACACTCTCTGGGCGCTTTTACATGACCCCTAAAATCCGAGGCAAAGGGCTCCCAGGTCCGGAGCTTAAAAATGTTTTCCCACCAGCTCCAGACTTTAAAAAAAATTAAGTACGACCACGCCCACCTAAGCGCGTCCCAGAACACTTTTCAAGTACCTGGCCTCCAGGAGGTAAAAAATCTTCCAGTGCGAATTGTAAAGCTGTGATTGCCGGGCTCCCTCGCCTTCTGTTTGTTTTTTTGTCCCCGCTGCCCCTTTAAGAGACAGGAATCCCTACGGGGCAGCTCGGGGCAGCTTTGACCAGCAGACGGAGCTGAGCCTGCATTTTTTCTCTCCCTTTTTTTCTCCCTCCCCTCATGCAGACAGGAACAATGGAGTGCAGAGGGGTGGGAACACAGCAAGAGCAACAAACCCCCACGATCTCTGGTCTGAATTTAGGTTGCCACCGGATTTTAGAGGTCGTGTAAAAGCGCCCTCTGTTCTGGGGGGGGGACCTGGACCAGAAATTCATTACTTATCTCTTCTTCCACCCTAATGCTGTTTCTAGAAGGCTCCAGCAAATACAATACAGACAAAAAGAAGACAAAAGCATGAAAAATGTACATATTTCCAAACATGTTCTAATAATAATAATAATAATAATAATAATAATAATAATAATAATAATAATAATAATAATAATAATAATAATAATAATAACCCAATATTAGGATCTGAAAATTGAACTTCAGAGACTCTGGCATAAACCGGTACAGGTGGTCCCAGTGGTAATCAGCACGCTGGGTGCGGTGCCTAAAGAGCTAAGCAAGTACTTAGAAGAAATTGGTGTTGACAAAGTCACCATCAGTCAGCTGCAGAAAGCCACCTTACTGGGATCTGCTCACATAATTCGCCGATACATCACATAGTCCTAAACGCTTGGGAAGTGTTCGAATAGTGATATGTATTACAAAATCCAGCGTCGTTAGCTGTGTGGTTAATCATCATCATTAGCAGCAGCAGCAGCAGCAGCATCAACATCATCATGATCATCTAAGGAACTCTAAACATCTGGGTTTTTTAAAATATAGGATTACTTCAGCATATTTGCATGCCCTTGGTGTCCTATGTGCCAAGGCAAAATCAGAGCTCAGAAAAGGAACTCTCTCTCTCTCTCTCTCTCTCTCTCTCTCTCTCTCTCTCTCTCTCTCTCTCTCTCTCTCTCTCTCTCTCTCTCTCTCTCTAACAACTACCACCCTGGTCAGCCTGCACCATTCAGCCACTTGTTGTGGGAGGGAAAGGGTTGTACCTTTGTGTCTGGCACCAGCAGCAGCCATTCTCCTAGTCTCCAGGTAATGGGTGGTGGGAAGGATAGAGAATCCCAGTAAGAGCCATGACTACAATGGCTCCCATGTCTCCAAGTCCTGTATCCTTGGAATTCTGCAGCCAGGTGGAAGTCCTCAGCCAGTGGGCAGAGGTGGAAGAGCTTTAGCCAAAAGGGGAGAAGGTGTTTGCTTCTTGATGGACATGGAAGTAGCGGACAGGGTCAGGACACATTCTTCTGCCTTTGCCTCAGTCAAGCTGCTGTGTCAACAGCCTAGGAAACAGAAGGCTGTAAAATAGAATGCAATACCACCTTGGAGATGTGGTCATATTTAATGTATAAATTGGTTCTTTCAAGCTGCAATTCATTTATATGCACCTTCAAACAGGATTTTGCTTTGCTCTAAAAATCATTGTGGAATTAGCCAGGATAATTAATGGTTTTGATACTCTTTGGGCTTCCATATACATTTGCACTTCAGACTCTTTCATCCTTCTCATGTCAATGTCTAATCTTTTGGAGCAGAATTATGACGCCAATGACTTTCCTATTCCTTGCTAGTTTTGATGTGTTTTCACAAAAACAGTTTGAAATAAAAATCACTTTAAGATTTATGGGTGGACGATATTGTTCTTTGGTCTCCAGTCATTCTTCTTGCTCGGGTCAAATGAATGCTCTTCAATGAAAGTCAGTGTTTCATTAAGTATTCCATAGCAATTTGCTTGCCTCAGATAAGTTCTAGTTTGCCGCCTCAGCTCCACACCAGGTGTTTTTAACCTGTGAGCAGGAAAATGGCCAAAATAAGAGTTTCAGCCTTCTAGAAGTCTTTTGAGTGGCAGAGAGGCACCCTGACAGGACTGGTGTCTGTTAGAAGCCCTCATTCATCAGTCTGGCAAGACAACATCTTTTGTTACTGTAACATGTGGAGAGGAGCATAGTTAAGTAAAGTGGAACCTTGACTTACATGCTGCTTGACTTGCAGCAAGAAGGGGGCTGTTTGACTTGAGTCGCAGGCTTTGACTTACATCTCGGAGCCCCAGCGCAAGGCACCGGAATCTGGTGGCAGCCACGACCCAGCATCACGGCTGCTGACTCCAAACTGCTCCTGCCTTCTTCCTCTCCTCCGGCAACAGCGGCTTTGGCGAGGCCAGCTCCGAGCACCTGGAGCTGTTCCTAGGCCTCACCAAAGCCGCCGCTGCTGCCGGAGGAGAAGAAGGGCCAGAAGCTCGGGGCTGGCCTCGCTGGTTAGACAGTCAGCTCAGTCTTGTAAAAAATCTGGCTGCAGAAGTCTGGTCCACAATGGAAGCATTTTAGTTGGGGAGCTGTACAGTTGTGGGACTCTAATGGTAAGCATGGAGTTGTTCAGAACTTGGAACGTCAGGTTAAAAATCAGTAAAACTTAAATGTTAGACATTGTTGCTATGAACATTAAAAAGTGGAGGTGTATAACTTGTGGACTATAATTCCACTGCCTCCTCCTCTCTTTGAAGAGACATTTCATTTACATCCCTGGAAGGAATCTCCTATCCCAGTCAAATTTGTGTTAAACTGCTGTTTTGGGGGTCTTTTTCATCATCTGGAACAGATTAATCCACTTTTCCATTACTTTCTATGGGAAAAATTTGTTTGATTTAAGGCATGTTTGACTTATGTCTAGACCTCTGGAACGGATTAATGACGTAAGTCAACGTTCCACTGTATCAGAATTTCTAGTGGAAATGATAAATTCCTTAATTTGCTGCTTTATTATTGGTATGATAACCAGCAATCTATATCAAGTAACTGAGCTACCCTATGACTAAATAAGAGCTCAAGGACATAAGCCCAAAGTCCTGTTAGTCCTTCTGTCAGCAGAAGATAAAGGAAAAATACAGTTGCCACATGCTATCTCTCAGTCTTTCCTCTCCAAAATACTTTATTCCCCAGTGTACAAAGCAAAGTGTTATATGCTATTGCTTATATACCGGCCTATATAGCTGCAGTACAGGCATTTAACCACTGCACCATGGGGCTGCTATACAAATCCTGATATTCAATCTGGTGTAGTGGTCAGAATGATGGACTAATTTCAGGAGACCTGAGCAACTCAACCATGGCAACTCACTGGGAATGTGGTACTCGTATAAAGCACTCCTTAAATATTTCATGGAAAGCCCTCTTATGGTTGCTATAAGTAGATTCTGACTTAACTGCAGGAAATACAAGAGAAACATTTATACTATTTTTGTGTGTACTCTGTGCTGGGAAGTTGGAACCAACTTTGTTGTTGTTCAGTTGTTAAGTGTTGTCCAACTCTTCGTGACCCCATGGACCAGATCACGCCAGGCCCTCTTGTCTTCCACTGTCTCCTGGAGACAGTCCATGTTTATTGCACTATCCAGCCATCTCATTTTCTACCGTCCCCTTCTCCTTTTGCCTTCAAACTTTCCGAACACCAGTGACTTTTCTAAGGAGTTCTTTCTCCTCATGAGGTGGCCAAAGTATTGGAGCATCAGCTTCAAATTCTGTTCTGCCAGTGAACAACTTACAGTGGCCCTACTGAGATATCAGTGGGATATTAGTGAAATATTTAGAGAGTGGTTTTAGCAGTTCCACCTTGTCAGTGAATCTCCACAGCTGAATGAGGATATGGTGTTCTGAGTCTAGTTCATCACTCAGTCTGCTCCACCACATTGGATAGCCAACTGTTTGGTTTTGTCTGGCTCTTCATCTTGATTGGGAACCTGGAAGATGGTGGGACTGTTGATAGTTCCTAGTTCCCTGAGCTCCTTGCCTTCTGAAGATGCCGGCCACAGAATCTGGTGATATGTCAGGAAGAAAAACTTCTAGAACATGACCAAACAGCCCAAAAACACACACAACAGCTATGGACTGCTGATACTTCCTATCTAGAGCCACCCTCATTTTAGTCCTAATAATGATCTTTCCTCTTCTCTCACTCGATGTTGGCTCTCCTACTTCAGAAAGGATGCAATCACAGAAAGACCTAAACAGAAGAAGAAAACAATCAGATCTCTGCAACTAAGAAAGATTTCTGAAGGAAATTAATGATTTACTTCTACGGCCCCTGCTAATTCAAGATTTTAGCCATCACAAATTTTTTATTTATTTCAGATTTCACTGTTCCTGTAGCCCCCTTTCAAAAGGCTAGCAGTCTCACAGACACAACACAAGAGAAAATATGGATGAGGAGGGAAGAGAAAAACAAACAAATTTGGGCAGTGATATGCACAATATTGCATATACACTACAGTAATGACCTGCGGTGATGGGAGAAAGAAGGAACCAGATGGAGATGGATACTCAGAAGAGTCAGAAGATTGTCTCGCCCCTCTTCTTTTCATGACTTTCAGCCTGAGAAAATTGCAGTTTGTTTGTTTGCTTGTTTGTTTATGAATATTTTACCCCACCTTTCTCCTTGGAAAAAGACCCAGGGTGGATTGCAATTTTTATTTATTTATTTATTTGACTTTTATACCGCCCATCTAGCCCTAGGGCTACTCTGGGTGGTTTTCAACATAGAATAGCAAAATAACAAGGTAAGACATTTAAAAAACCAAAATACAAACAACATAATACAGCATAAACAAAACATACATAAATCAACAACAATAAACTAAAATAAAACTAAAATGAAAGTAAAAATAGCCAGGTGATGACTTAAATAAAATAATTAGGGACAATATACAGCCCAGAATATTTAAGATATATTCAAGTTAAGAACAGGGAATTAGAAGAGGCATCTTAGAACATTAAAAGGTATCATTAAAGCTACAAAGAGCACACAAAAAAGAAAAAAAAATCCATTATGAGGGGTGGAAAAGTAAAAATAGAAATCACTGCTGTTCTTATGAAATTAGTCAATGCAATCATGTATGGTAATCCATATAAAGTTACAGAGTAGGTAGTCCCTCATTCAGGGAAAGCTTGCCTGAACAGGAAGGTCTTTGCCTGCTTCCAGAAAGAGAGCAGAAATGGGGCAGTCCTGGTCTCCAGGGAGTTCCAAAGTTTGGGAGCAGCAACAGAGAAGGTCCTTTCATGTGTTCTTATGAGACACACCTGTGAAGGTGTGTGGGATGGAGAGAAAGGCCTCTCCTGATGGAATGAAAAGTCTGGTGTGACTAGTTTGTCAGCAGTGACTGTCCGATGTAGAGCCCAGAGCAAAGGGATATAGATTAAATCTTGCCCAACCTTTCCCAAGGAACTAGACCTAGATATCTGAAGGACCGCCACCTTCCATATGAACATACCCAGCAATTAAGATCTAGCCAGGGAGCCCTCCTGAAAGAGCCATCCCTCAAGGAGGTAAAAGGGATGGCTTGCAGATATAGGGCCTTTTCAGCAACTGCCCCCAGACTATGGAATGCCCTCCCAAGTGAGACCCGCCTGGGGCTGACGTTGATAACATTTCAGTGCCAGGTAAAAAACTTGTTGGTCCTGATGAAAATTTGTGTGTGTTTTAATGTATTGTATTTATTGTATTTATATGCTTTTATTGTTCTAATTTTAGTGTAATTTTGATGTTTTAATTGTTCATTAAGTAAATAAATAAACTCAGAACTGTGTAGATGCTCTCCAGTTTAGCCACACAGGAAGCCTATAAGGATTAAGTCTAGCCCCAGGCCACATAGTACATCTTGCGGGGTTTCAAAAATCTGCACCTCTGTAATCACTATCGCCCTCCTCTGTGAGACCCATGTGTTAGTTAGGAGGCATCTTGACTGTATTAATTTTGCTAGTACAGTAATTTTATGCATTTGACTTCAATGTTCTGTTTCTAATGCTTGGAGCCCCAAACCCACCGGACATTAAAATGTTGTTTGCAGTGATGTTAAGAAAAAAGTATTTGAGGTAAGGGTCCAAATTAGGTCCACCATGCATTGGAGATTTAAGTACTGCATTGCACATAATAAGTTGGGGGTGGGGTGGGGGGAATCCTGTTGATATGTGTGTTTTTGTGTATGTGTGTGTTTATGTTAAACATATAATACCAAGCCCTAGACAAACAGGTTTTTGAAACAGGAACCCAACAGAGCCAGTTCAAAAATCTATATTTGTTCCTTTTCCTGTTTTCATATATGTGGCTACATAAATTGCATTTTGTCCATGGAAAACCTATTACATTTGTAGGATGAGCATGCCTGATGTAGGGCTTTGATCACACTGATCAAACACAGGCCACCAGTTTAGCACCACTGTCGTTAATGTATGCTCCCAATATTTTCCCCATAATCGCTACCAGTCATTCAAGTATAGAAAAGGACAAAGATTGTAGCAATTAAACATATGGATTGGAGCCAGACATTTAAATCACACCACTTATCTGAAGTGTGTGTGTGTGTGTGTGTGTGTGTGTGTGTGTGTGTGTGTGTGTGTGTGTGTGTGTGTGTGTGTGTGTGTGTGTGTGTGTGTGTGTGTGTGGCATGTGTATGCCAGTAGATATCCAAGCCTGTGTATGTGTGGGTACATGTTTCTCCATGTACACAAAAGGCAAAAGTGTTTAGTTTCCCCTTCCTGCTGCATGAGTTTAATGGAATGCTAAGTGGAAAAAATGACAATTTCCATGCTAATTCAACTCATATCCTGCACAGTGTGCAAAGGACAGCTTTTGCTGATTATCTACGTTCTTCACTTCTCAAGCTTAAATATGAAAATGAAGAAGATTTTTAAAAAACCAAACAATTCTGCCAAAAGTTGAGAACAGAATTCCTCCCCCCCCCCCCCCCGCCGCCCCCAACAATTGTGATGGTGCTGGTGATGTAAGGACAGGCTGTAGTTCTTGGGCAGTGTTACTAAATGTTTCTTGTGCAGCAGAGTTTTTAATTGCTGGTAAAATTCATTTTGCTTCACAGTAGAAGTGCAGATTCACAAACGAGAATAGCTACAAATTCTCCAGATAATCTGCCAAATTCTTATTAACTGGTATTTTTAAACTTAATACCTCACTCTCTGAGACGTTTGAAGAAGAAAGAAAATGTTTCCTTACTCATAGTTGTGAACAAATCAACAGTAAACAAACAAACACTGCTTCCAACAGACTAAAGAGAAGAGGAAAGAACACTCAGCAGAGAGCTGGGACTCCCTTTTGAATTCAAAGAGAATGATTGGTTAGTACTGGATAGATTGACAGTCACCCGGGAAAGTCTCTCACAGGCAATTCAACCACAGGCAACATGAGAGGTTGTAAAAATTCCAACATCTTATTCCTCTGGACTCATAATAGAATAAAGGACACCTGTATTGCTAGAGCTTTCTAAATCATCACCCTCTTTTTGGTATAGCTCTGGCTGCCATAGTAGTCACCCATGTTGAGAAGAGTATTGCTTCTTCATGTTCCTATCAATCCAATCCAGACATGACACTTCTCTTCCTGAGGGAAGCCTCAAAACCACGGCTGCCTCTCTTGTGAAGAAACACAGTTCCTCTTTTCCAAAGGCAACATAAAGAAATGACTATTAGGTTGTGAGGGGAACAGACAGATTGCTCCGGACTGGATAAACTGTTTTATGACCTGGGTCAATGGCAAAGACCTACATCCAAATACTAGCTCCACACCTATTGAATTGACTGCCAAGTGAATAGCCAACGTTTGTGGGAAATCGCCTTGATTCAATGGGTCTTTTCTAGTTGGAACTACCAGTGAGAGGTAGGCCAAGATGTTTCCTTGTTCCATACACAGGACAGAAAGAAAGTGAATCAGCTTCAAGAAGCAAGAGGACAGCACCTTCCTGTCACATCTGAGGACAACACGTTTGCTTAGGTCAAGGAAAGCAGGCACAAACTTCCCTCTAGCCCAGGGATGGTGAACCTTTTTGACACCGAGTGCTCAAACTCAGTGATGGAGATCGTGGCGGTGCCGGGGGGCGGGATTGGTAGGGGCAGGGGGCAAAGGCAGCAGGGCAATGGGGACGGCAGGCTCAGGGTAATTGGCAGCAGCGGCAGGGGGCAAGGGTGGCGATGGGGATGGTGGCGGAGGCCAGCAGAGGCTGGGTCAGCAGGGGGCGGGGGCAGGCGAGGGCGGCGATGGGGACGGCAGCAGAGGCGGGCGGAGGTGGAGTTGGGGTCGGCAGGGGGCGGAGGTGAGGGCAAGGGCGGCGATGGGGACGGCGGCCATAGGGTCGTCCTGGCACACGACATGCTCCCTGTCCCCCCTTCTTCCCCCTCCGCAAATTCCTCATGATTGGTCCAGCAGAGAGGGAAGTGGGGGGGGCAGGGAGCCTGTCGCGTGCCAGGTGAAAGCTCTCCGCGTGCCACCTTTGGCACACATTCCATAGGTTCGCCATCCCTGCTCTAGCCTACAACATATAGAAAGCAAGATCTCATTACCTGTTTATTCATGAGCCAGCTCTGTTCAGCAGTTTACTGTCCACTAGAGATGGGCACGACTTGAAAAAAAAATTTTTGAGTTGTCGTTAGTCGGGCCGGTTCCGTTTCGGCTCGTTTCCGTTTTTCGCGAAAATTTGGAAAAATTAGTCGGTTCGTTTTTTCGTTTTTTCGTTGTCGTTAGTACTGGTTTGGGGAGGGGGTAGCGGGCTCCTGGAGGGAGCTGCAGGAGTCAGCCAGAGCCACAAGTGACGGACTGGCAGACTCTTTGCACCCGCTGTGTCTCACGTACTTGCATGTAGTGCAATGCAAGTAGATCTGGCTTAGGGTTAAGACGGCTTAGCGCAACGGCTAGGGTTAGGCTAGTTACGGGTGAGGTTACGGTGAGTATTGGGGTGCATCTGGGTGCCTCTCTGACCCACTTAGAAGGACAGTGTACTGGCGTATGGGTTAGGCTTAGGGTTCGGGTTTGGGCTACGATTAGTGGGCTGTTTATGCCCGATTGGCACATCCCAGAAGTCTCTGTGGTCAACCTGGCCAAGTGGCCATGCGATTGGTGGAAAATTTGCATGGTCTACTCCCATGGGAGAGCCCATCATTGCAAATGTGCAGGTGTAAAAAAATAAAATAAAATAAAATAAAATAAAATCAACAGAGACTTTTTTTTGCAAGAAAAACCCACTGCTGCTACTGTAAAAATTCAAGCATTTAAAATAGCTAATTTTCGCATGTTTCTGTGGTGCTTTGGTGGGGTTTTGGGCAACGATTTCAAAAAAAATATTGCCGTCACCATTTTGGATCCCCCGCACTGCATGGCAAATGGATGCGCCCTCCCAGCCTGGTACAGTCAGCAAAACCTGGCCATGCGATTGGTGGAATGGCTCCAAAACTTTGCATGGTCCACTCCCATGGGCGAGCCCATCATTGCGAATGCGCAGGTGTAAAAAAAATAAAATAAAATAAAATAAAATAAAATCAACGGAGACTTTTTTTGCAAGAAAAACCCACTGCTGCTACTGTAAAAATTCAAGCATTTAAAATAGCTAATTTTTGCATGTTTCTGTGGTGCTTTGGTGGGGTTTTGGGCAACGATTTTCAAAAAAAAAATATTGCGGTCGCCATTTTGGATCCCCCGCACTGCATGGCAAATGGATGCGCCCTCCCAGCCTGGTACCAGCAGCGCAGCAGTAGCAATAGCCAAGGAGAGGGGGGCGGGGAACCCCCCCAAATAAAACACCCTTCTGGCCTGGTAGGTGCCCTCAGACAGTTTTCGCCTACTTTTAGGGCCGGGAATCGGGGTTTTTTTTAACTTTTAAAAACTTTTTTTCTGTGCCGCTTGGCATTGCGCGATGCAAGTAACGAGCACGACAAATCAGACCAAATTGTTCGTTCGTTGGTTCGAGCTCGAAGTCTGGGGCAGTGATTCCCGTTACCGTTTCCGTAGAGTAACGGAAACGAGTAACGGAAACGGAAACGGGAATACCGCTAAGTCGTGCCCATCTCTACTGTCCACTATCCCTTCAATTAGCAGCTTCCACTTTGTCCCTTCTCTTAAAGCAGATGTTGTCTTGCTTTCTGTTCACTTTTCTTAGCTGCAGAATTTCTGAATTGAATGTAATGGGATAGTTTCTGTTCTTGGGCCGCATCTTAACAATTATCACAATTATCACAATTGCACCAATGCCTCATGACTAGAACTGCAAAACTGCACTCATAAAAATGAAATTAACAGCTATTCATGAACAATTATTCTGATTGCAAAGAGGAACCTGGTGAGTGAAGTCATCCTTCTTTGGAAGAATAAAGGTGTTAAACTATATTTCCTTTCCAACACTAGAACAACTGTTGGTTCATATTTTTAATTTTATATTTATGGGTGCAAATTCATAAGTATAATTATTTTAAAAAACTGAAATAAAAGAATGAAGAATTGCTCTGACTGCAATGAAAATATAAATATTTAAAGGTGTACTGCCAAATTAATTAATTAAGTTTAGATTTTGAGTGCCACAGACAAAGCAGGAAGCAATTATATAAGTGTTTTAAAATAAAAGGGGCATGGCATGGTTCAGTTGTAAAAAGGAGAGTTTGAAGAATTGAGATTTTATAAATGACTTTGCCATGAAAGCTTGGAAAGTTTTAAAAAGTGATCATGGCATTACCAGCTGGAATTTTTAAATAGTGATTTGTTAATAGATATGTAAATCTTTACACAATTTGTTATTGCAAATGAGAATGAAACACTTGAAAAGTTTCCTCCCCGACTGTACTAGATTTTTGTTTTGATCTATTGGTGTGTTTTTCACATTTTGCTACAATTTTTAAGCATATGCACGAAAGTTTTTTGAACATCCTAAGGATGTTATAAATTACTTTAGACTCCTCACAATGACCTAATTTGATGCCATAATGACAGCAGCATTCTTGGGGAAGAGGACGTATGCATCAGGTATAACCCAGCTTCCCTTTTTTACCCAGTCACTTCAAAAATAATACAATATACTGAAAGCCCACATGTTGTTTCCTCCACCTCTCACTATCTGAGAGCCCTGGCTCTTGAATTACATGTATGTTCCAGAGTTCTCTTGCAAATACCACAACCCATCTGTTTAAGGGCCTGCAAACTTTCTGAATTTCTCTGTCTTCTTGGGAGGTGGCCAAACAGGAGGCCACTCTCTGTACTATGTAGTGACAGATCAACTAGCAGTCCAAGACATAAGTCCCATGTAACACCAGGACAACAAAGAAATCTTTGGATACAAAGCCAAAAGCTGCATTATTGTTTTTCCACAGAATGCTTGGTGATAAGCAACCAGTATTAATACCATACACGCGACATCATGATAAATATCAACACAGATAAAGGGGGTGTAATTCAAGTGAATTCCTCCCCCACTGCTGCCTCAGTAAGAATGGCAGTCTAATAATAACCATACATCACATAGCCGCAAACTAAAGGCTTTCCTTAGTGCAGATCAAAAGCATGCCTTAAGGCAACACAGCATCCCCTAATACTGTTAGTACAATAGTACAGTCACTTGTGGGATGTTGATGTTAGACTTCCTGGCAATCCTGAATGGATTTACTTAATCACTAATGCTTAACTATTTAGTCTCAGCTCAGTTCCTGCTGCCCTCCTCCAAGCCCAATCAACACCATATCTTCATAGTAGAGGTTCTGTAGAACAGAGACCAAGGACAAAACCTGTGAATCAATTCATTCCTCAGAGGAGCTTCATGGCACAGTGGTTAAACTGCTGTAATGCAACCAAAACTGTGCTCACGACCTGGGGTTCAATCCCAAGTAGCCAGATCAAGGCTGACTCAGCCACCTATCCTTCCAAGATTGCTAAAATTAGTATCCAGATTCTTGGGGGACCACTGTGTAGCCTCCAGGATTAACGTCTAAATCACCCAGAAAGTGCTTTAAGTGCCATGGGTGGTGGTGGTATATAAGCACTATGTGTTTGTTTTTGTTTTATTTCAGTCTCACAAAATTATGAAATTTTATATTTAAGAATTCCATGGATTCTATGCAGGAAATCCACAGCTAAATTCCTGTCAAATATTTACCTAATCTCTGTTTAAAAGCCCCAAGAAAGGAGGTTCTACCACCTTCTAAGCAAGGGCGTATCTAGGGGGAGCAGAAGGGTGCATTTGCCCTGGGGTGCAGCAATCTGGGGGTGCCTGGAGGGGGAGCAGGAAGAGGAAGCTGTGCACCCTCCCGCTAGCAGTCCTCCTTTCCACCGGCTAAGGCTTGGCAATGGAACCCCTTCCACCACCTCCGCTGAAGTGTGCCAGGCAAGCACCGAAGCAAGCAGGCAAGCAGGCATGTGGGGAGTGTGGTGGCCATAGTGCCCCCCCTCCTCCTCCTCCTCACCTTGCTTTGGGCCACCATGGGAGAGGTGTAAGGCGCACATGCTACTGTGCACACACACATGCAAATGCCCATCTGCCCGTCTGCCAATGCCTGTGCACACACACACCCCATGCCTGCAGGATTGGGTCCCCCATTGCTGGGTGGGTGTGATGCAGTGGGAGGCAGCAGGAGGGGCACAAAAATTGAGCATTGTCCCCAGGCGCTCCAAACCCTTGCTACACCTCTGCTTCTAAGGTAGATTTTTCCCTTTTTGGTATCTTTCCCTCATTGGAGAAATATTCCTCAGATGAGAATTTAGGATGGCAAAGGCCAGTTGCATAAAGAAGTGTGCAGCCTCTGATGAGGGTTGCAAAATCCCCTGTGGAGAAAACAGGGCCTCTTTCCAGCCTGAGAGAGCAACACCAAATGAATGAAAACATTCTGAGATTTGGCTCCTAGAATAAGAAGGCCATATTGATATATATCAACTTCGCCCTTACCTGGATGAGCGGAGCCTGGCAACACTCACGCCCATTCTTGGTTCATATACTGCGGTCCCGCTGTATCACGGGACCACAGTATATGAAAAAAGGGCCCCTGTGGTAATGGGGGAAAGGCCTGTTTCAGGCCTCCCTTACTTACCCCAGGACTGGCGCTGCTCCGAACAGGCCTGCAAGGGCCTTCCTGGGACTTCTGGAGGCTCCAAAAGGGCCTCCCTGCAAACTAGAAGTGACTTCCGGTGTCACTTCCGGTTTGCAGGGAGGCCCCTTTAGGACCTCCAGAAGGCTTAGGAAGGCCCTCGGAGGCCCATTTGGAGCAGTGCCAGGCTGGGGTTAAGTACAAGAGCCCCCAGCTAGGCGCTCTAGGCCTGACCTGACCCACATCTGCATATCGCAGATTTTCAATTATCACGGGTCGGGTTGGGTCCCTAACCCCCACGATAGGCAGGGCGGTCACTGTACTGGTAACAACCAGATTGAACTACTGTACTGCACTTTGTGTGGGGCTGCCTTTGAAGAAGGTCCAGCGATTGCAACTGGTACAGAACCAAGCCATGTGGCTATTGAGTGGTGCTGCCGCGTGAATCATATTAAGCCAGTTCTAAAAAAATTACACTGGTTGCCAGTTGCTGCCCAGGCCCAAATCAAAGTGCTTATGATTACATATAAAGCCCTAAACAGTTTAGGACCTGGTTACCTTAAGGACCACCTTCTTCCATATGAGCCTGCCCGTACCTTAAGATCTGGTCAGGAGGCCCTGTTGAAGGTGCCATCCCTCAAAGAGGTGAGGGGGGTGGCATGTCAAAACAGGGCCTTCTTGGCCGTTGCCCCCCCCCCAACTCTGGAATGCCCTCCCAAAAGAGATCTGCCTGGTACTGATGCTTTTGGTTTTTCGGCACCTTGCAAAGACCTTCCTGTTTAGCCAGCAATTTAATTAGTGGTTTTAGCTGGACTCATGTGTAGCAGGAATTTATTCCTTGTATTGTACATTGATTGTTTTGAATTGTTTTGTATATTATGGTTTTAATGATTATGTTGTTTTATAGTTTTACTATACTGTTGTATGCCACCCAGAGACCACTTGGTAATGGGGCAGCTAATTTTTTTGGTAAATAAATAAACATTACAGAAATAGGCTCAATTTTTGTTGGGGGCTGCCTTCCTGCTACTGCCATCATTTATTCCAATTATTTAAGAACTGGTTTCCCTTTTAGCCCTCTGTTGTGTTGAAAAGCTTGCAAAAGTGAGTATTGTTTTCTAAGGGCATTATCAACACCAAATATATGAAACACTCAATTGTTTTGCAGAACGAATCTCTGTTCTGGAGTTCCCAGAGTGGGCTATTTTTGCATACAGTCCTCAATATTCTCATTCAGAAACATATTTCAGAATTGTCTTAAAAGTTTAAAAATGAGACTGTACAGTACAAGGTTGCCTATCAAGCGCCTTACATGTCTGCATAGCCTCCTCCCACATAACTCTGGTCAGCCTTTATCCCCTGCTCCGGGACACACTAATGTCCACCAAATATCTTTGCCTTCTTTTTCCAAACCTCAGGTTGTGCATCAGGATTGAATTAGAGGGTTAAGTACATTAAGTGCTGCTGCGTAGTGTGCATAATTCATTCCGAATGCATAGAATTTGTGTTTTCTTTTTGGCTGCAAGATTTGGCATGTACTATAAAAAACTGGACTCTGATTGTTGAAATACCTCAAACCTCGTGAACCAAGTCTGCAAATTAGGATGGCCACCCATTCATAATTTGTTCATATTGGAGCCTGTCCATGTATGCAGGCTGGGGGGGGGTATTGAAGGCAGAATACAAAGTCTTGTTCCCTTGATGCATTTTTATCTTAACAGTCCATAATTGGCCAGATAGAAAGAAATACAAATTTGCTGCTATGTCTGGTTGGGCAACCAGCAAGAGCCTACATTAAGGCAGGGAGGCTGCTGACACGAGTCTCCAGATGTGACTTTCCACTTCACCATTGCAATGTGCTTGCTTAACTTTCTCTTGGTCTGGCCAGAGGATGATAGAATTAAAATGGTAGGGAAAGAAAATGTCACCCCTCTTCCTCATTGGCCGTGTCTGGCAAATAAGCAGATGGTAGGAATGCTGAAGAAGAGATTGAAGAACAGCAGTGAGGGATAATAAAGGGAGGGTGTCTCCCCAAGGGCCTTCCAAAATCTGGAGGGGCACAAATTGGATCCAGAAGGAATGGCAAGAGAAAGGGCAGATAGCAGCACCAATGAAGGACAGTGAAAATGGAGGTATAGCAAAAGAAAGTGATTTGCTTAAGAAGGGTCCTCCTTGGACAATAATAATAATAATAAATAATTAGAAACCATAAGATTAATTCTGACCTAGAATGACTCATTTCACTATTTTCTAGGTGAAAACTTCTACCTTCAACAATACTGGAATTAAGACCATTGGATCCTTATGTAGTTAATTATTCTCACCACCCCCCATTAACTATAAAGCATAAACTGTTGTTTAACACAGACACACAGAAACACAGCACAGTTTTCACTATTGGGGTTCTCTTCCATAGTGCTGAAAGTTCTTTCCATACAAGATCGTGTGTAATAACATCATTATGACTCCCTGATCTAGAAGCTAATTTAGAGATATTATGTTTTGGGGCAAATAGAGCACTTTGATGCCTTCCGTGTTGAATACATGGGGTTCTAGTTGGCCAGTGGCACAGGATGTATGCCTGGATGCATGCATGGATGCACGCAAGCAATGCATGCCTGTATTTTAAAAATCCAATGTATACTGTAATCAAAAATGCTGTTCAGACCTTTTCCATCCAAGGGAGAACTGTGCAAACCATTCCCTTCTTCCTGGAAAGCCCCGGGACAAATGTCCCCTGTTGCTTCCAGTCCTGCTTGGCAGGAGTCTCTTCCTGGTGCATGCGTCTTGACCCACCCATGCACACAAGAAACACATCCCTTCCCTTACAGGTCCCTTTGTGATCACTACAGAAAGGATCATTGTGGGTGTATGAGGGAGTCAGAGGAGCCCCATGCAGAGGGGGTCAGAGGGGCATCTGTGCATGCACACACACACACACACACACATGTGCGTGCCTTAGAGAGAACCTTGCCCGGGATTATACAGCCTTGCCCAAGGCTATACAAATTCCCAACCTCTTGCTCTGTATCAAAATGCCTACAGCACTGAGCACCAGAGATTTACTTACGTACTAGTCATCTCCTGAGTTGCTCCCCACTTCCAACCAGTACGGAGCACTTTTATTCCTAATCTGTGTCAATGTGTTGTTGCTGCTTCTGCTGCTGAGGCTGCCATTTGAATCTGGCAGTCCTAATGAGTGCCTATCAGCATTCTACTGCTTTTTAATGCAGCCATTAAGTTCATGTACAACCTAGCCGGCCACTCAGCCTAACCCCGTTGATTTGATAAGCAAAATATTTATGGCCTCCACCAGAGTTCTGAAGATTTATGTCAGCAGTAGCCTTACAGGTGAAAATAGAAACCACATTTGAAGAATGAAGGCTTTTGGGACAGATTGGGTTGTAAGGACAACAGCACGCTGGCAACATGGCTGACAATAAAGAGCAGAACAGAAACATATTTGCCCCTGAAAGATTTGTAAAGTGACACAGAAGCAGCACATATTTAGTTGATCATCTGGTCCAGGGATCTGAAGCTCCGAGACATCTGCATTCAGCTTTCTAGTTTAAATCGTTTTTCACAGAAGCAAAACATAACACACGGAGCGAACAAAGTGCTGGCAGCTGATTAACATCTGTTGGTTTGATTAAGATCATATAGATGGCGGATTTTCAGGATCCAATAATTCTCTGGCTTGCCTTTTGCAACAAAGGGAGACATTGTGTAGCAGGCTTGCTGTGGCTTTAAAGGCTCATATGCTTTGCATTCCCGTTTCACACCTGTAGCAGGGGCAGAAGCCAGGCTGCCCCAATGGCGCGTGTAAATTCCCTTTTATGTTGGACCAATAAAATATATTAACAGGCATTCCAGCTACTGTCACTATTGCATAATAATGGAATGGAAATTGTAGACCGACAAACCTCAGCTGATAGATTGGATAGTGAGCTAGACACAAGCAAACAAGGTTTATTTGATGAGAGATGAGTAGATATTCTCTTCTTCTTCTGAAAATGGTCATCTGGTCCACTTCACCTGCTTAAGTACTGATCCTGGAATCTTGAGATATTGCTAGAGCAACATAAATAAATTTTATTTTGAGCAAGATATATAAATTGTGCATTAAATCTTTAATGTAGATCTTCCATTGACACAGGTAAACGGTTAAACTATGGAACTAGTTTATTTTGCTCTATCAATATCTCAAGATTCATATTGTGCATTTAATCTTTAATTTAGATCTTCCACAGGTAAACAGTTAAACTGTGGAACTCACTGTGGCATAATGCATGAAATGTGTCTGTGCTGATTGGTGGGTTTGTACACCAATGAGAGAGTCTGCGGAGTGGCCTGAGAGGATTTAAGGCTCTGCTCAGCATTGTTTTAGACAGATAGGGAGGGACCTACAGAAAGACCTTCCCCAGATAGGGAATCTGACAGAGTCTGAGAGAATCAGATAGGGTCTGGCACCATGTAAGAGAAAGACAGATAGAGCTAAAGAAGAGACAGGGTTTTCAGAGTGTCTATGAAGAAAACTAAGTGTGTAGGTGTGCATGTATTCAGCTTAATTATTAGTCAAACTTAATTGGATTAGAACAATATTCCTTTTGTTTATACTTCAACACATTACCATTAATGATTTTTGTTCTACCTTGTAATCAATAAACTTCTTTTATTTTTATTCAACTTAAGAACAGTCTGAAGGCTTTAATTTACTGGCAAAGCTAGTTGGTGGCAGCGGTAGACGATAATCAGAAGCAATGCTTGTCAATAGCCTGTGAAAGGGCCAGGGGCAAGCATGTTAACACTATACTCACTACTATGAGATATAGTGATGGCTACCAACATGGATAGCTTTAAAAACAAATGGAACAGATTTATGGAGAGTGAGACAGTCTATAGCACTGATGGTGAACCTATGGCACGGGTGCCAAGGGTGGCACTCGGAGCCCTTTCTGTGGGCACCCGACATTGCCCCTTCATAGCCACCTGTATACAGGTTAAATTACTGTATAGGCACTTTGCAAAAAAATTAGTGGGTTTTGAATTGCAGTTTGGGCACTCGGTATCTAAAAGGTTCGCCATCACTGGTCTATAGCTACAAGTCATGGTTTCTGTATATTATCTCCAGTATAAGTATCAGAGTGTATCTGAATACAATTTTTTTAGGGAACATAAGCAGGAGCATGCGATTGCATTAAAGTTCTTCTTGTGGATTATCTCCTTGGCTACAGCAGGTTAAAATTCTGAGCTAAATAGTCCTTTGGCCAGAGCTGGCATGGCCTTTTAAAAATCTTTATAGCACCAATTGGATCATGTTACTTTTTTCAATATATATACATATGTATATATATGTATATATACATACTTACACAGATCTTCATCAAATAGATTCCAGAGCAGCAAACAGTAAGTATATCATAAAACATTAAAATGTGTGATAAAACCATAAAGTTAGCAGTAAAATGAGACTAAAAGCACATGATAAGCTAAGGTATTTTTCTAAGTAAAACAACTAGGGAAATTCAAGTATCTTAAGATGGTACTGAAATGGGTATAAGTGAAAGTGAGTGAAATAGCACTGAATTGATCAGACATAGTAAGCACTTGAATTAGAGCTGTATCAGTTTGGTGCTCTAGCACTATAGCACTAAGCTGTGAGAAAAAATATTTTTTTAAAATGCAATTTACAAATCACAGTGCCAATACAAGCAGAAAGCAGACAAAAAGATAGGGCTCACTCCCCAACCGCACTCTGAGCATCATATTCCATACATGCCCAGTAACTCCCCCAAAGGATAAACATAGGCAATTGCAGAAGTCCAAAGTACCAGTAAGTCAAAATAATGCAAGTGGAAATGCTATGGAAAAACACAACTATCAAAAGATCAAATCCACTTGTTATTGCTGCGTAGATCATGGGATGATTATTGAAATGAGCAGTACGAAATAGCCACAAACAATGAGACAAATACCCAGCTAATCAATCCCTAAGCCAGTACAGAGACTGTTGGATAGTTTACAAAACTTTTGAACGATGCAGTGAAGAGATAACATTACCACATTTGCACTGGTAGCTGTAGAGACCAAATAATTGCCTTACTGTGGTTGCAGAAAGGTTGGGTGAAGGATGCGAATTCTTATTGACAATTGAATGGAAACATTTCAGAGGAAAATGATATCATCATCATCATCATCAAATTATCACACAGCAAACAAGATAACTGCGCTGGATTTTGTATTACAAATCACTAGTTGAACGCTTCCCAAGCGTTTAGGACTACGTGATGTATTGGCAAATTATGCAGGCAAATCACTCATCTACTTTCCTTTGATTTTTTTTCAAGGAACTACCCATGCACTACTTTATTATGCCAGCTATCAGTTCGTATTTGCATCATTGTTTTCCTGTATTGACCCTTTAAACACCTCCTTGTTCTTAACCTCCAGTAGTGCTGGCTCTGTACTATTTTTTACATAATCTGCCAACACATGCTTCTCTTCTTCAACTGTCTGCTTCACTTGCAAAAGACCTCTAACACCTAATTTTCTAGGTAAATAGAGCCTGTCAACATCACTGTGTGGATGTAATGCATAGTGAATGGTCATAAGTTTTCTTGTTTTCCTATCCAAACTATCTAGCTCCATCTGAGTCCAGTTTATAATACCAGCGGTATACCTGATGACCGGTATGGCCCAGGTATAAATGGCCTTGATTGATGGTGTTACCACTTTTCAGCTTAATTTTTAATAATTTTCTAACCCTTTGGATATATTCTTTACTAACCACATTTTTCACTTGCCCATGCTTGATATTATCTAATTCCAGTATGCCTAGATATTTATAGGCTTCAAACTGATGATACTTAATGGCTTGTCCAATTGTCATTTCAATTCCTTCATTCTCAGTGATTTTTCCTTTTGTCAGTGTCACTGTGGCACATTTGTTTAGTCCAAACTCAATACCAACACCAGTACTGAAAATTTGGGCTGTGTTGGTCCGTGAGTGTATTTTAGTTACTGATTTTCTATACAACTTTAAGTCATTCATATACAATAGATGAGAAATTTTCCCTGAAGTTTTAGCAGTTTGGTGCCCTAAATTTGTCTTCTGCAAAATTATTGATAAAGGAATCAGGGCAATAGTAAATAGCAGAGGTGGCAAAGAGTCAACTTGAAAAATCCCTTGTTTAATGCTAACCAATCCGTAGCTTTTGTCCCTGACAAACAATTCTGTTTTCCAATTCTTCATTGCATTTTCAATTAAGCACCAATACTTTTACATATTCCGATGACATTCAGGCACTTAATAATCCAACTATACGGTACTGAGTCAAAGGCTTTTTTATAGTAAATCCAAGTCAGAAAATTAGTTTTCTAGGCTTTACAATTCTCTAGGATCATTTTATCAATGAGTAACTGATCTTTTGCGCCTCTACTTCCCCGTTTGTTCCCTTTCTGTTCTACTGGCATGATGTTATTTGCTTCCAAATAATCCTGGACTCTATCAGCTATGATGCCTGTCAGCAGTTTGTATATAGTTGGTAAACATGTTATTGGCCTGTAATTTTCAAGTATTGCTCCTTTTGTTGATTCCTTCCAAATAAAATAGGTTTTGTCAGTTGTTAACCACTCAGTGGACTAAGGCTCTAAAAACTATTGGCTGCAAAGTCAGCAGCTCGGCAGTTCAAATCGTGGGTGCCATGCAGCAGAGTGAGCTGCTGCTGTTAACCCTAGCTGCTGCCAACCTAGCAGTTTGAAGCATGTAAATGCAAGTAGATAAATAGGTACCACCGTAAAAAGTGGGAAGGTAAAACGGTGTTTCCATGCAGGCATGCCAGCCACGTGGCCATGTACTTGCATAACACTGGCTCT
Organism: Phrynocephalus guinanensis; assembly: GCA_037367245.1. NCBI lineage: Eukaryota > Metazoa > Chordata > Lepidosauria > Squamata > Agamidae > Phrynocephalus > Phrynocephalus guinanensis. The sequence continues at coordinate 43,459,797 of CM074739.1, forward strand.
TCAGCTTGAATACAGAGATGAGCACTGCCCCTAGAGTCGGACACGACTAACACACATGTGCGGGGGGAAACTTTATCTTTACCTTTACCTAACCACTCATTAATATATAACCTGTCCTCAACATTTCATTAAATTGCTGGGCCATTTTTCTATGCAGACTGGTCAGGAGTTTAAGCCAAAACCCATGCAAAAAAAAGCCCGGCCTGGCATCGGATGATTTGTCCAGCTACCATCTGATCGCCATTGTTCCCTTCCTGGGCAAGGTTGTTGAGAGGGTGGCTGCCGTCTGGCTCCAGTCGTACCTGGAGGAAAATGGTATCCTGGACCCCTTCCACTCCAGGTTCAGGCCACTTCAGGTGACTGAGACTGCCCTGGTCGCTTTGCAGGATGACCTCCTCAGGGAGGCCGATAGGGGGTGTTTCTCCCTGCTGGTCCTCCTTGATCTGTCAGCTGCCTTTGATACCGTCGACCACGGTAGCCTGCTGGATCGGCTCGCTGAGGCTGGAATCGGGGGACTCAGCTCTTTGCTGGCTCCGATCCTTCCTCGGTGGCCGGTCTCAGCGGGTTCAGCTGGGGGATGACTTGTCGGCATATTGGACACTCCCTTGTGGGGTGCCCCAGGGGTCGGCAATCTCCCCCATGCTGTTCAATGTTTACATGAGGCCGCTGGTGGAGGGCATCAGGAGATTTGGAGTTCGCTGTCATCAGTACACTGATGATACGCAGCTCTATCTCTCCTTTTCTTCATCTGCAGTGAAGGCAGTACACTCCCTCGATCTGTGCCTGGAGGCGGTCTTGGAATGGACCAGGACCAACCAGCTCAAGCTGAACCTGGAGAACACCGAGGTTCTGTTCTTCGGGGTGCCCTCGTCTGGGTACAATGGCCCCCTCCCTAGCCTGGGGGGGTTCCCTCCAGCTTACAGACAGGGCTAAGAATCTGGGCATGGTCCTGGATTCAGCCCTCTCCCTGGATGCCCAGGTGATGGCGATCTCCAGGGCTGCTTCTTTCCACCTCCGCAGGATCGCCCAGATCCGCCAGTACCTCGATGAGTCCTCCCTGAGGACAGTTGTGCAGGCCCTCGTGATCTCGAGGATCGACTACTGCAATACCCCCTACTTGGGGTTGCCCTTGACACTTTTATTATTATTATTATTATTATTATTATTATTATTATTATTATTATTATTATTATTATTATTATTATTATTATTATTATTATTATTATTATTATACATACCAGACACCGTCAATACAAATTGTAAAAACATTGACCGGTATAAGCTATAAGTTTTAATAAAAAAACTAACCATCTGTTAAATATATGCTTCTTCCTAATACTGCCTTTTTTGTATCTCTGTTGATGTTATTTCTGGAATCCACAACTGTGTATAATGCTGTGTAAAATTTATTAATATTGTTCTACAAGCCCATATGATGATGGCGACCACTGAGGTATATTTCATGCACAAGCAAGATGTTTCGATTGCCTTATCTCATTGTTGCTGCTGCTGCTGCTGCTGTTTATTCAAACAACACGAGACCAATCTGATTTTTAAAACTAGGAGAAATGTCTTTCTCCATTAACACACTATCAACCTGTATCCTTCTTCTTAGAGCTTATAGTAGTTTCACAAGCAGATCTCTGCAGCAGTCTAGTTTGAAGCATCCCAGATGGTGTTGTTCAAACACAATTGGACACAGTCTTTATAGTAATTGCTTGAACCTACTTTTGCCTAATTTATTTGATTCTGAAGGGTTTCCTTTTGTTGTTCTTTCGAACTTCTAAAGTCAAGCAGCCTCTGCTTTGTGCAACAACATATCACTTGGAAAAAGAGCCAAGGTAGCTTAGGAAAGATACTGTGAAACTGGAATTACTGTTTTAACTTCATCTATGATTCAGTGACATAAGCTGAAACGTACAGAGGTCATTTGTGCATGAAGAAGAGATCTGCATCATTTCCTGCCCTTCAAGGAGGGCATCCATCAGGTATGTTGGCAAGCCCAAAGTCTTGAATCTGATCAAGTCCTTTTGCCCCACTCCCAAGACTAGGGACTCAGGACTCAGATCCAGAGAGTTGGACTGTGCATGTGCCGCCAAGTTGATAAGCTGGAGCATGCACAGAAAGTGGGGGCTGCTACTACCGCACCACAGGCTGATTGTGGGTGCAGGCCCAAAGGGATTCAACAACATGATTCAGACAAATGGATCCAATTTGCCAGTCAGGTTACGAGTAGTCCCCAAGACCCCTGAGCTGAGTCAGACTCAAGTTGCTAGTGCAATTTAAGATGAACTTGGCAGCAACTCATAATTTGCAAGTTTCCTTTTCTTGGTGTCCATGTTCCCTCTGTCTGAACCATAGCTAGGGGATAATCCTTAGGTAACTGTCATGAAAGGGCATCACATTCACTATTTGATTTATTAGGGTTGCATCTCGTATCCTCAGGAGAGGAGGATAAAATGTTCTGTATCTGGTATGTAAATTATCATGTAACTTTGAGCATTTGGCACTTGCTATTTGTAGTTAACCTCAGGCGTTAGCCATCCAGACTTCAGTTCAATGCTTTGTGTATGGAAATATTATCAGTAGAGATGGGCACGAAATGAGCGATTTTTCGTTTTCGTTTTCATTTTTTGTTTTGTTACGCAACGAAAATGAAACGAAATTTTTAAAAAAACAAAACGAAAAAAAAATGAAACGACCAAATTTGCCGTGTTTTTTGTTTTCATTGCAGCAGATGCATTGAACTAAAAAGAATGCTAACAAAACAGCAATTTTTCGTTTTCGTTTTTTCGTTTTTTCATTTTGTTACCTAACGAAACAAAAATGATTTTTTTTGCAAAAAACATCACGAAAACGAAAATGAACTGAAATGGACCCCTAAACGACCAAACGATAAACAAAACACCATTTTTTGAGTCGTGCCCATCTCTAATTATCAGATAATTACAACACAGAACAATTGAGTTAGAGGTTGTGTGTCCTACAGCACAATCATTCATCTGCTTGTGTAGACTGGCATTATTTCTTTACTAACACTTCTGGGTTAGGAGTAGCTATGGTTCCACAGGGCTTTGAGGCTGCAATGAATTTCTTTGATCTCTACCTGAACTATATTGTTATAGCACTTAGAGACCACTTTAATGGGCTGAGCATAAGAACTCAAATCATCTTCCAGTTTTCTAAAATATATGGCAATGTTATTTATTTATTAAAGTTTATTTTATTTCAATTAAAAATCATAAAAATATATACATAAAAAGGAAAAGGCAAAAAGAAGAGAAAAGAAAGGAAAAATAAAAAAGTAAAAATAAAACACATATTAAAAAACAATTTTACAATATAACATATCTCATCTGGTGATTTTCTGTCATTGACATTGTATTATTTATTCATCCCCCCCCCTTTTTAACTACAATGCTTTGGCCTTCCACCAGTTATAAAAGAGGTCCCAATTGAGATAAAAATTCGATTCTTCTTGCCCCTTTAGTCTTTTAGTTAATCTGTCCATTTCTGCACAGGCTGAGCATAAGAAATCAAATCATCTTTCAGCTTTATAAAATACATGGTAAACTGATTGATTGATTGATTGATTGATTGATATATTTCTATACCACCCATCTTTCTGAGAGAACTTCGGGCAGTTAACAACAATAAATAAAAAGAAAACAAATATCAATCACAAAATACAACAAACAATAAGTAGAAATATTAGACAAGATGGCAAAGCAAGAGGAAAAAATATATAAAAAGAAATCACTTTTAACGGAATGTTTCTAGAATAAGAAAAATATAAGGAATAAACAGATCTGCTGCTCTGGAAGTTATGCAAATTGGGAGACACACAGAGGACAAAGCAACAATCAGATAAGAATAAGAAAATGTATCACTTTCCATTTTTATCATGCTTTTGTGTTTGATATGTTTATCCTGCACAATATGGCAGGACCCCCATATCTGCTCTTTCAATACCCACGATCTCACTTATCCATGTGTGACCAGCTAATTCTTGCAGTAGTATAGATCCTTTCCTTTGGTTCAGGCCAAGGACTAGGTGGGAGGCAGGACACAACTCCCTGCTGGGCCCTACAGTCCACAGGATTCTCCTTGTTCCTTTTCTCTCACTCATGTCCTTCAAGGAGTGAGCTGTTTTGGGCAATTGGCCAATGCAAGGGAGGGTAAGGTGTCAGCACTCCAACCCCAACTGTTGCTGACAGAAATGCCTACAAGTTCACCAGGAACTGGGGAAAAAGAGAGACTGGGAAGAAAGGAGGGGCGGTGGTTGTGGCTCTGTGGTGGGTGTGGGGTGTCAGCACTCCCTGGACAGAGGCACGGAGCTCCAATATGTATGGAGGAGGGGGGAGAAAAGAAAGGCCCAACTGCCTGATCCCTACTGGTTGCCCCCTACCCCAGCAGATTTTAGACAGGAGAGAAACTTGCCACCGCCACCTCAGTTCAGAATGATTTATCTATGTAGCTAAACTAATAGCAGCAGTGGAGCTTGCTGGGAGAGTTGTATTTGAAGTGAGCTGGAGGTGCTTATACAGGGGCCTTACTGTATTTGCTATGTGTTCACTACTATCTACTGTATTCAATATCTGCTTGTGCTTGGAAACAATCCTTGCAGATATGGAGGTTCTCCTGTCACAGTTGAATAAACAAACACCAAAAAAAAATCCCTTATACCATCCAAAGACCATTCGTGTCTGTGAGAGGCCTCTTGCCTTCTTGCAAATAACATTTGTCAGAGTGTCTTCTCCTAATGAAAACTGCCCATAATACCCGATCTTCCAAGGCTAGGCATTTGAGGCAACTAACACCGCGAGAGGCCCGAAAGGAAAAAAAAATGAGAAATAAGGCCTTCTCCGCCATTGCCCCTCACCTGTGGAATAATCTTCCACTAGACATCTGCCTGGCCCACCCTTTGGCTGTTTTTAAAAAACTGTTAAAAACTTGGCTATTTAAGCAGGCATTCCCTCAAATATAATGTAATTTCAGTATTTACCCATTAAAACATGATTTTAATTGATTTGCCTGCTATTAACAATACATATACACTATTTAACATCACTTTATTTTTCATTTTATTTTATTATATTACTGTATTTATGCTTATTGCATTGTATGAATTATTTGTGTTTATTTTGCACTGTATTGTACTCATTAATTGTTGTTAACCACCCAGAGTGGCTCCGCTGCCAGATGGACGGTATACTTGAGTACCCAGTCTTGCTAATGTGCATACGTTTGGATGCTTTCCCCCATTCACTTTATCATATTTATGCACATTTTGAGATATGCACATTTTTAGACATGCACTGTACTTGGTTTTAAAAAGAAAAGGGGGGCAGAGATTCTGGTATTCACCTGATGACAAGAAAATGAAAGAAACATTCCCACTTTCATTAACAACCTCTCAACTGCAGTCATTCATTTTTTAATAATCGTGATTAATGTCAACGTTCCCCAATTCTTACTGTTATACCATTTCAGACATTTAGTTTAGCCGATGGTCCCCCATTCCCCAGGTGTAATCACTAGGCTTTGTGTGTGTGTGTGTGTGTGTGTGTGTGTGTGTGTGTGTGTGTGTGTGTGTGTGTGTGTGTGTGTGTGTGTGTGTGTGTATTTGAAACTCATAAGATGCAAGCCTGGCTTCGCTGTGTGATTAGAACTTTCTGAAGAAGGAGATATCAAACAAACCGATTATTTACTTGTACAGTACATGTGGATGTCTGGCATCACGATGTGTGTATCTGTATATGAGGTGCACTAACAAGTCACATCTAACTCCCAGCAATTCAAATAGGGGTTTTCAAGGTAAATAATATATTTCAGAAATGATTTGCTTGTACCATATCCCTGTGAGTTTCCACAGCCAAGAGGAATTTGAACCCTGATCTCTTAAGTCTTAAGCTGTCAATCTTTCTACTATATACTACACTGGGTATGCCAGCATCATAATACCACTATCTAAACAGACAGATACCAGAATCAGAGCATGGAAACATTCTTTTTTCATCTCTTTTTTTTACTACTTTTTTTGGTTGCTTAATCAGCACGGCTAGCAGCCATGCTAGGTGGAGAACTCTAGGAGGTGTAGTTCAGAAAGGTAACTTTTCCAGGCTTTGCTATATTATGCACAGCCTTAGAACAAACAGATCCTGATACAGAGCACATCATTAAGCCCAAAAGCAAAACAAACATAATGAACCAGATGCCACACCAAAGACAGGCAAACTGATCTCCAGTGCCGACAAAGCTGTAGCCCAGAAATGAACAGAAAGGAGCAAACAATCTCAACACAGCTCTCTCCCTCTTTCTCAAGGAATGAACATTGAGAGTTTAACGAGGGCACTGTTGAAAAGAGACCACCAGGCTTGGATGAAGCTGACAAGGTAAAGTTAGGGTCGTCTCCAATTCCATCTGTATCACCTTAAATACTTTTGAAGGCAACTATAGGACTGAGCCAGTAGAGTAGGTGGAAACAATTGAAGGGTACTCAGCAGAGGCATTCCACTTCTGCAGGTGATTTTCCCCCATTTGCATTATGCCAACAATGCATGGAAACTAAACATTTTCAAATGGTTAATGTGCCCTTCAACAAAATGTCGTTAATATCTATCTATCTATCTATCTATCCTATCTATCTATCTATCTATCTTTGCATCTATCTATTAGAGATGGGCACAGCGGTATTCCTGTTTCCGTTTCCGTTACTCGTTTCCGTTACTCTACGGAAACGGTAACGGGAAAATTTTGGTCTGATTTGTCGTGCTCGTTTTGCATCGCGGTGAAATGCCAAGCGGTTAATGTCTGAGGGCACCTACCAGGCCAGAAGGTGTTTTATTTGGGGGGGGGTTTCCCCGCTCCCCTCTCCTTGGCTATTGCTACTGCTGCGCTGCTGGTACCAGGCTGGGAACAATGCATGCGGGGGTCGTGACCGCAATTTTTTTTTTGAAATCGTTGCCCAAAACCCCACCAAAGCACCACAGAAACATATTCTATTTTAAATGCTTGAATTTTTACAGTAGCAGCAGTGGGTTTTTCTTATCTGTTATTTTCTATTTTCTGATTTTTTTACACCTATTCGCAATGATGGGCTCGCCCATGGGAGTGGACCTATTTGGAGCCATTCCACCAATCTATCAGGTTATCTACTTCCTTGTTGCAGTTTGGGGATCCAAAATGATTGATAACAATATTTTTTTTTTTAAATCGTTGCCCAAAACCCCACCAAAGCACCACAGAAACATGCGAAAATTAGCTATTTTAAATGCTTGAATTTTTACAGTAGCAGCAGTGGGTTTTTCTTTTCCGTTGATTTTATTTTATTTTATTTTATTTTATTTTATTTTATTTTTTTACACCTGCACATTCGCAATTGGGCTCGCCCATGGGAGTGGACCATGCAAATTTTCCACCAATCGCATGGCCACTTGGCCTGACCACAGAACTTCTGGGATGTGCCAATCGGGCATAAACAGCCCATAATCGTAGCCCAAAATACCCATTCGCCAGTACACTGTCCTTCTCTAAGTGGGTCAGAGAGGCACCCAGATGGTCACCCTAACCTCACCCGTAACTAGCCTAACCCTAGCCCTTGCGCTAACCTTTCTTTAAGCCAGATCTACTTGCATTGCACTACATGCAAATACACAGCGGGTGCAAGGAGTCTGCCAGTCCGTCACTTGTGGGCTCTGGCTGACTCCTGCAGCTCCCTCCAGGAGCCCGCTACCCCCCCCCAAACCGGTACTAACGTGAAAAAACGAACCGACTAATTTTTAAAAATGCGACACACGACAACTCGAAAACGTCATTTTCCCCGAGTCGTGTATCTATCTATCTATCTATCTATCTATCTATCTATCTATCTACTTCCTTGTTGGTTTGATTGATTGATAACTTGCTTTTCTTTTAGAAATGGAACCTAAAACACATTAAAATACAGGTAAAATATTTTTTAAAAATATATATCAGGTACAGTTTTAAAAATGCAAAATTGTAAATTAACTCAAATAAATTGAAAACTACTTTATAGCACACTACTTTTAAAATATTATTTATGATTATTCTCAAATGTAGAACAGATAGATAAGTTCTTTAGACTCTGCAGTTTGATCAGCTAATGATGGGATGTCATTTTCTTGGCAATCATAGCATTTTGTATGCTATATTAACAAAAGGATGCTTGTTAGGGAGTGTAACTTACAAGGTCATAATCTTCTTACTTCCTCTGACTCTCTTTTGCAATCCCTGCAAGTGTGGTGAAGTTTAGGTTTGGGATATCTGAGTCACAGTATGTAACCCCAAAGAGGCCTACTTAGGAAAGTGACAAAGGTTGCAGGTGGCAAACAGCCCCAAAGGGGGTTGCTGGATCAATGAATCAAAAATTCACCTATTGTATTCACTGGGGTCATCCACAACCACCTCTGAATGCCATATCTTTACCAGAAAATACACAATCTGAAGCACAATATGCCAGCACTATCCCAATTCCTTCCCTGCCCCCAATTGCCATGTGGAGGACCTCAAGACCTGGAACTGCCAATCACGAGAGCCTGACAGCCTCAAGGTTGTTTTTATATACAATGGCTACCCCTCCCCGCCGCCCCTCCAATCTAACCTGGTGTTGGATGAAGTACCCGGGTGGACACATCAGAGCTACGGTTGGATCACCCTCTGCACCCACCCAGGTTTAATTGATACAAGTCAGGTCTGCCTTATGATCCTGAATCAGATCATATATTAGGTGGGTTTTATTAGAGGCAGAACTGGCATTCAACAACACCAGGGATAGATAGGAGGGCTGACTGAACTAATTACCTTGTATCTGGCAGCTGGGTGCAGGATTAGAATGAGGGATAGCTTGCAACCACCTGTCCCTCCTTCTCTTTGGTCTACTCATCCCTGCATCCATGGAATACCTCCCTGTGCCAGAGATCATATAGATATTGGCAATTTCCTCACTGAAAGAATGGCCTTCCAGTGATCCTAAAGGTGAAATAATAAATAAATGAAAAAACTATATAATACGGGGTATATAAAGTGAACCAATTAAAAAAACAGAGATCAATGATAGGGGTAGGATAGAACTTGAATGTACAAATCAATTATATCAACTGTTAACTACTTATTTGTCAGATTAAATTGTATTAAGAAATTTATATTAAATTAATTTAATCTATATTTAATTTAATTGATGTAATCCACTCAATTTGTTATTTTAGGCCGAATTGAATAAATTCTCTGTGGATGAATCAACACTGCCCAAATGACAATAAATTAATTAAGTAAGATCAGCCAATTAAGTAAGGGAGTTATGTAAATTGGGGAGGCTAGATTAATAACCAGAATTAGGAGAAAATAAGCAATTATCATGGAGACAGGAGGTGGAAAAAAGAGAAATACAATATATAGGGTCTCAGAAAATAAAAAACTAAGACTTTGAAAATTAACAGTGATGGTATATCATTACTTGATGTTAAAATGATGTTCTATTTGATCTATAGTTCCAATCAGATTCTGTAAATAGTATTACTTTTCATCCCTTACACTCACATAGTCACGTTCTATACCCTCAAATAATCCTCTTTAATTACCTAGACCAGTGGTTCTCAACCTGTGAGTCCCCAGATGTTCCTGGACCAGTGGTTCCTAGACCAGTGGTTCTCAACCTGTGAGTCCCCAGATGTTCCTGGACTGCAACTCCCAGAAGCCTCCACCACTCGTTGTACTAGAAGGGGTTTCTGGGAGTTGCAGACCAGGAACATCTGGGGACCCACAGGTTGAGAACCACTGACCTAGACTCTGCTCCTTTAAGCCATGACCTTGCAACATTAGCCACAGGTGTTAGAAGAGATAACAGAGTTTCTGCAGATGACTTATAGAAAACAGAGACAGAGGAACGCCATCTTAAAACTTTGCTCTTTAAACTTTCCTTTGCCAGCTACAATAATATAACCATAACAAAAATCCTTCCGGTAATACTCACAGACTCACAACCAAGAACTAAGATCAAGCATACATATTAGATCACGTAGACAAATTTAAAAGAAACATATGATCTTAACATATTTATCTTAGAAAGCCTTTCAAAGAACAGCAGCCATCGGTAGTTGTTAAAGTGTGCATTTTCCTCTGAGGATAGTCTCTCAGTTTGTTTACATCACCTTAATTGCACTAGAGTACTGCCGCAACAGAAGGTCTTATCAGCCATAAATTTTCCGCTTGCCACAGTAAACTTTTCTGTCCCTGTCTCGCCCAACAAAAACAAACAAACAAACAAACAGTTTATCTACAGGCAGATGGTAGCTCTCCAAACTGTTCTCAGAATGGCAGGACATGGGACACTTCCAAAACAGGGGAGAATCACAACACAAATTCTCCTGCTGAGATGCCCAGCTTGGGAATTCCTCCACCCTGTGCTTTCAACGAACATAACCTGCTTCTAATGTCATGGGTTGGGGTATTCTCTTGTCACGGTTTGTTCATGGTTCCTGTTCCGAGACAAGGGACCATATGGTAACAAATGTCATGCAACAACCAGTGTCCACCTAGTGGTTAGCAGCTTTCGACATTAGTTTCCCTATGGGAAATGCCATGCAGCGCAAATGTTTACTAAAGAAAGTACTGAAAATTCTGTAGCATTGATTTGTAAATCCTGGAAGACCAGTAAATCGAAATATTGAAAATGTTTTATTTACAATATTTTAAAAAAGGGTTAAGAAAGCAAGACAAATTCAGAATTTGTCACAGAACAAGACCGTGAAGTAACAGTTGTCACGAGACAAGTTATCACGACCATGAGAAAACGGAAACGGGGACTAAACAGGGACAAAACCACGTGATGGTGACCAACGTTGTCATGGTACAAAACTAGTTGCGGAACAAGGAAGGACATGAAGTAACCATCTAAGATGTTAACCACCCACCATCTTGGGGAGGGGGAATTCTCTACTTGGATTGTTAGAAACTCTATGCAACAAGTAAAAGTGTATAATCGGTATATTTCATAGTTAAGCCATTTGCAATATATTAAAACTTTTATAAGTTCACTCTATTAAGTGTGAGGCTGAACTTATAGGCATTTTGGTAGATACCTCTATCTCAGTAAGGTTGTAACAAATTAATTATATGTTTCTGTGCTGTGAAGACAAATTGTAGATTTCAGACTGTACATTTTATATTACATCCAGCCAAATTTCTGCCAAGTATTTGCAGACCTTTTATAAAAGTTACTGCAGTATAGTGACTGGCTGCAAACTGGAAAAGATAGAACTTTACAAAGTAAAAAAAAAGTTGCATTTAAGAAAAGTGTCAAAATGCATATAAATTGGGTGAAAAGGTCAGAATGCAGAAAAACCACCCTTCATCCTGGAGGGCATCCCGAAATATCCTTCTACTATACACACAGTTTGACTTGGCTACAGTTCAAACTATAGTCCCAGTGTGCTCTGCTACACTAATAATTTAAAATCTGTGTTCCTGAGGGCATGTATATATTTAACCTCAGCACATAAAACTGTGCAATGTGGCACATGAATGCAAGCATAGCTATTAGCTAATCTTCCATCGAAACAGATCCTGCAGCTGTAAGCTCATTTATCTGTACGTAAGCCCCAATGAACAAAGTAGACTGAAGCCAGTCTCACAACAGAAATCCCTTCCTTTTCCCACCTCATGCCTTCCGCTTCCTGTGCAATTGCTCATTGTGGTCACATTGGAATACATCCAACCACTGTGATAGTAGTTTATACCATTTTATCCATTTTGCCTTTTGGAGGGAAAATTAGACGCAGTACACCTCTCAAGCAGAACATATCTCCCAACTTTCTTTTCTTTTCTTTTTTTCTTTTCTTTTCTTTTCTTTTCTTTTTTTCTTTTCTTTTCTTTTCTTTTCTCTTTTCTCTTTTCCTTTCTTTTTTTCTTTTCTCTTGCTCCTTCCCTCCGTTTTAAAAATTGTGTAGGCACATTGCTGTGGCAGCAAAATGCCCTTGCTAGCCATATGCTGGGCTGAACCTTTTATTCAAATTTCTCTGCTGCCTTACCTCTCTGGAGCAGAACCCACAATGCACTGCAGTGACAGTCAAAGAACAGTAGGGCTATCTCCAGCCCTATTTGACAGGAGCATTCCAACACCATTGGCATAGCTTGGGAGGGATGGGGCTGGCAAAATCCCTGGGGTGCAGAGATCTGAGGGCGCTTGAGGAGCTCATGCCTCCCGCTGCCACTGATGGCGGTAGCGCACTAGGTTGGGCTGTGCACATTTGCCATCAGGGAAGCCGTGTGCCCTTGTACCAGCGGAGGCTCCCCTGGCAGCATCTGGAGTGGTGGTGCTCCTGCCCGAGTGAAGCAGCTCCCAGGTGGTCGTCAGAGGGCACTGCAGTTGTGCCCATCAGAGCCAGTGGGAGGGAGGCAGAGCCCAGGCGAGGCTGGGCTGGGCTGCCAGGAAGCCACACCAACAGCACCAGCAAGGGCATGGCGGCAGGCAGGTGAGCAGCCACACCTGGGCCAGTTGTCAAGGGGGAAGCGCATCCCTTGGGGTCTAGAAGCACCATTTGTCATGCCAGGAGAGTTGGCTGGCCGGTGCCCATGGGTATGTCACTTGCCTCTCGCTGCCAAAAGAGCTTATCTTAGTTATCAGCATGAGAAAGTGCCCCTGCCCCTGCTGTCTAGGCTGTGGAAGGCTCCTCCACTCCCTCCCTCCTTGAGGTGGGACTCTTCCTTGCCTCCACTGGCCCTGCACTGCGCAGTTTGCAAAGGAGAGCCTTGTCCAGGAGGGAGACCCCCAAAGAGGGTGTGAGAAAGAGGGACCTTCTCCCCTTTCCTTGCTGTTCCCCCAAGATTGATCCCACCTTGCTGGGTGGGTGAGATGCCGTTGGGGGGCAGGAAGGGGAGCAAAAACTGAATATGTCCCCAGGCGCCCCAAACCCTAGCTACGCATCTGTCTAACATGTTGGCATTGGAAAATTCATATTGGAAATGAGGGGGGAGTTGAACAACAAAAGATGGGGAGGTGGGACTGCATGCAGATGTAAAGGAAACAAATCAATTTAGTAGTACATAGACAATGGAATATTAATTGTACATTGCAATGAAATGCAGAACACTTATAGTAGTAGCCTTCCAGTGGGCTGGATTTGATGGATTTGAGCATGGAAGCGGAATAAAAGAATTGGAAACAGTCTTCTCATCTCCCCAAAAAAGGGTTAAAGTTCACAAGGAGTAACTAGAAAATATTGTGCTGGTTTGACCACTACCTGAGTCATGGGTACAGATTTTGGTTTGCCTGGTAATGCACTTGAATGCAAATGTTTGCCTGTAGCCTTTGGCTTGATATTGGCCAGATTTAATCATTTAAAGGTTGCTGTTCAACAAAAGGGCATTTTAAAAAAGTTCTCTACAAACTTGAGAATGCTTCGGGTTTTTTGGATCACAAGTCTTAGAATCTGCAGCCCTGTGGCTGTAACTATGCTGACTGGGGGTGTTGTGAACTGTATTCAAAAGTAAACTTATCCAAGATCCAGTCTGTATCACAAAATACTATATTTATTATACTAAGCAATATGTGCTGTCCTTTTTAACCCAACAGGGTCCATTCTGAATGGTGGCAGCAGTTGTCAGTATCCACAAGCAAAGGTCTTTCCGAGCTTAGCTATGGTATTTTGGATCCTTTTGAGCTGGAGAACCTAAGGACTGAACATGGTAGTTAAAAGAAAGTGTTCTTCTGATGACTTTGGCCTCTCTCTGGAAAGTGGAGCAAAAGCTCTTCCTTTGTAGTCCTCGTACACAAACCTAGTTCGTCAAGTATTGATCTTTATGTAATTAGCCAAAACTGTACCAACCAGGTACAAGAAACCCCAGCAGGTCTAGAGCAATGCCAAGTTTTTAGAAGCTACTGGTGTTAGAATATTTATTTTAGATAATTAATATCTAAAGAGAGAGAGAGAGAGAGAGAGAGAGAGAGAGAGAGAGAGAGAGAGAGAGAGAGAGAGAGAACCCACTGAAGACTGGGCATGCTAAATAAGAAAAAATGGGAAATACGAGGTGGATGTAGGATGGGTAAAAGGTAAAGGTTTCCCCTGCACATGTGTGCTTGTCATGCCCGACTCTAGGGGTGGCACTTATCTCCATTTCTAAGCCAAAGAGCCAATGGTGTGCAAGTCCGTGGCCATGTAAATAGCCATGGTTGGCTGACTGGCTCACTGGAACTCTGAAGAAAGGTATTCCAAACTGCAACATTTGTTTGCAGGTTCCTCAGCTTCAAAATCTTCTCACAACATCTGTCACACATTCAGAAGATCAGTGTTCTATTTTGTGTGATATACATGTCCTCATGTCAAATGGTATGTATCTGAAGGGACCACAAAATCTCAGATTTATTTATTTATTTTGAAGGGATTGATTGATATTTGTAGTTTTAGCAGTAAGGGCTTCAAGAAGAGAAGGAATAGAAGAAAAGTGGAAAACTAAGCCATAAAAACTCACTGGGAGTGTGGAACTGGTAAAGCCATTCTTTAAATATCTCATTTACCTTGAAATCCCTACTAGGGCCACTATACATTGGTTCTGACCTAGTGGCACAGAAAGCTAAGTATTTTTGGGACTTATATGACTGAAGTGAGCACCTTCTCCAGGATGTTTCAGATACGGTGTGTATATTTTTCCATCTAAAATACCCCACATTTTGGTGCTCCCTCGGATGTTTTAAGTGATAGCTCCAATCAATGCCAACAACCGTGTTCTTTGGGCCCATGACATTTACATACCATTTGAGAAGGGCTGTAATCAGTCCTAATGGCTAGCATCAGTCCCTTGGCTAGCACAAATCATACCTCAACAAAGTGAAACACGCACACATTTAAAATGTATAACACCACACCCTCCTGGGATCACATGCCCACGTCTAGGCTGCTTGTTTTACACAACACACACCCCTAACCAAGTCCAGGTCTTGTGATGGCTTCTCTTTGGATTTTATACAGTAGCTTCAAAGGATATGAATCTCCCCAGGCAGGTTCTCTTCCCAGGATGAGTGCAAAAGGAGCAGGGCAAGCCAGTCTTCCTTGAGTTGTGCACTTCAATGGTAAACCACAAACATCTAAAATCTCTCAAGGTACTTTTAAAAGGAGTAAAGGGGGCAGAGAAATGGAGGCGGACACAAGCCGCACCAAAAAAAGGAAACAAAAAAAAATCAAAAAAAGAGAGAGGGCTCATCCAGCCTGAGGCTGGAACACTGCTTTCAAGAGGAAACATTAAAGAGGAACCTTGACAAAGTCTTCAGCTATCAGGTGAGTGAGGGCGGCGGTGGGGGGGAGGTAGCATAAAAGTTGTCTGTGCAGCTTTTGATGTGGAGACTCAACATGCATCCTGGAATCAGCTCTAATTTAATAATGGAGTTTGTAGTCATGATTCACATGTCACTGCCTCCTCCTCCTCATCTCATGTTGAGCCTTGTCAATGCGAGGGAAGAGAGACCCTGCACTGTATGTCAGCTCATCAACTATTGACAATGGAAAAGGCTGATTAAAAGCCTTGGGGGCTTGCTATGCTGCTGATCTCACAGAGTGCTCATAAACTTATGCATCTTTGGAAAACTATCATGTGTTTTTAACTTCCTGAAGAATTCTTGTAAAATATAACTTAACCACATTACCCTTTGTCCTGTGCTTTTATTCCACTAATGGAC
Source organism: Phrynocephalus guinanensis (assembly GCA_037367245.1). Classification (NCBI taxonomy): domain Eukaryota; kingdom Metazoa; phylum Chordata; class Lepidosauria; order Squamata; family Agamidae; genus Phrynocephalus; species Phrynocephalus guinanensis. The sequence goes on from CM074739.1 coordinate 43,475,485, forward strand.
AAATTGGGAGGAGGCTGAGAACAAATGTGCTATTAATTACCCAGATGGCTTTTTAATAGAACCTTGGATTATTGCTCAGCTACGAAACATTGTCCAGAAATTTCTTAATAATGCCGGTGAGTGCTGCATTCCTTCCAAGAGAATAAAGCTGCCATTGACCAGGAGGCAAGGCTATGTCGGGTTAGTTTAAGAGATAGCAGACAAAAAGAGAGTATTGTATAGGTGGAATGACAAGCCATATCCTAGCTGTCCAGTTTCTCCTGCAATGACAGATTTTCTAATTCACTACAGATTCTCAGAAAAGTGGGTGGTCAGCTCAGGGGAAAACCAACAGTGCTTCCATTGATAGTGGGTGGGAGAGACATAACTCTGAATTGACCTGGATTGATTTAATGCAGCACAGAGTCTTAGTATCAGGATAAAATTAGTATTAATGCATTAAATGTTAGGTCAGGATGTTAAGTCTCATTGTTGAAAGACCTACATGCACTAAATCCAGGCTTAATGCAAACAGGTAATTTACTTTAAGTTAATTATTGGTGCATTTGCAATGCCTGAAGAGGAGAGGAGAAAAGAGAAGAGAAGAAAATAGAAGAGAAGAGAAGAGATATACTGCATTTATTTATTTATTTATTTATTTATTTATTTATTTATTTATTTATTTACTTCTAAAGTGCTATAAATAATATTTAGGAAAAGAGAGGGTAATGAAACATGAGCAGAAAAAAATAGGGATCTTTCTGCTGATTTGCTGTTTGTCATGACTCTTGGTGAATCTTGATTTTAAGCCAACTGACTCAGATGGAACAGCCATAGTTAAAATAAAAATAAAGCACCCATTCTAGATGGTCCCAGGTACAATCCTGAAGTCCAATGAAAAAGCCCCCTCTGTCCTACAACCAATTTTCTGTGCTAGTTCCATTGGACACCAAGGGCTCATCATCCACAGCCCACGTGGCCTAGAAAGTGAATGCTGGTAATTGTATTGTGGAGCTGGATTAATCAATTGGGCTTAACAGAAGGTAGCTTCTCTGTTGATGTCTTGTGCTCAGCTCAACCTAATACATTTGGTACAATATTAAATATTGTATTAAAATATTTAAAGGAAAAGTATTTTTATGGAATGACAAAGTGGTCACACTCAGACTGTACAGGAGCCAGGTTTAGTTTCTGCTTCAAGATATGAGCAAGGGGAATAATTAGGAAAATGGATTGCATTGGACTTAAGCAAGAAGGAAAAACTTTTTTATTTTATTTTATTTTATTTTATTTTATTTTATTTATTTATTTATTTATTTATTTATTTATTGAAAAATGAGTGTGACTTCTGGTCATTTTCTGTTTTGAGGAGGCCTCTAGCCTAAAACAGTCCAGGAGGACATAAACTGGTAGGTGCAGGGAGCCCTCTTTTTCAATGGGGCTGTTGGGAGACATGGGGTGGGCACACTAGGCCCTCTAAGGCCCATGTAGGACACGTGTCAATCACAGGTTACAAATCACGAGGGGATGTGTAATCTCCAGGCTTTAAAAAAAACTGGGTACTTCAAAGGCCAGATGCAGGGGAGTGGTATCAGGACACAGCTCCCAGAGGCATTTGGTGGCTATTTAGATGCACCCAACTGCTTCAACATGCCAGGTGAAGACTTTTGATCCTTTCTTTCTTTTGCAAAACCTATGGACATGGAGTCACAAAGAGTCGGTCACGACTATAATGATACAACACACACACACACACACTCATACTATATCCAAACTTGCTTTTGCAAGTCCTCTCAATACTCAAATCCATGTCCAATATGACAGTGTGGCATGTTGTTCAAGGAATACAATACTAAAAAACCCTTGTAGAGATTTGGCTATCGGTGGCACTTCAGCTAGAGAAGGCTCTACGGAGTTTGTGAAGGAAGGTTTACTTTTATGAACTGCATCTCCCAGAATCCCAAATCCACAGGGTTGTGTGGATTATTGTCCAAATATCTACCTGATGGATTTACTATACACAGAATAACAGGCATGCAAGCTGTTTTCACCAGTTTGCACACTTGAGCACAGAGTTGTATAAATGGTTGGTTGAACATTTTATAATTACCCCACCATGTGATTAAAACCCCACAAAATGCAATTAAAAGCCAATTGCATGCTCATTGTTCAAAACACAGTGAAAAACCAATCTCATTATCATTGTTGCACGATCAGTTGCAAATCCATCTGCCAAGATTTCCTCTCACCTTACATTCACTGTCCCTGGCTCATGCACACATGTTGCTGCTAGGCAAATACTTTGGGCTCATCAAGACATTTGGAGGATTGTTTATTTGTGCATATCTTCCATTTGTATCTCCATGTTCTCATTTTATTAGAGTTGGATTTCTAATTTTTGGCAGAAATCCTGTTGCTTAGCATAAGACAAATTATAACTTCTGGTCCATTTCTCCTTGGTAAAAGAATGTTTCCTGCCATGATTATTGGGGCATGTGCACATATGCACCATGCCAGTGTGGATGTGTATCCTTGGGAATTGTGGCAGGGATGGTTTGTTTACTGGGAAAGAACTGACTGAAAGTTACAATTTCCCAAACACTAAGCAACAGGGTTTAGGCCAATGTGTTACTGGAAACAATTGTGGAATAAATTTTGATGGATAATGGGTTTGTTATAAAATTAATTAAGAAGATAGAATAGATAGGCTCAACCCTCTGAATCCTGGCTGAGGTGTCTGAGTAAGATGTGCATACACTGTAGCCTTGCAAATGTTAGGTGTTGGAGGTACAGTAAACCCCCACCTATTGCAGGGGTTAGGGACCCGACACGACCCGCAATAATTGAAAATCCACAATATGCGGATGCTGGGTCAGGTTGGGACTGGGCGGGCTCTCTGGGGGCTCTTGTACTTACCACAAGCCTGGCACTGCCCCAAACGGGCCTGCAAGGGGCTTTCTAGTCCCCCAGAGGCCCCAAACGTGCTTTCTAGTGATCTGGATGTCACTTCTGGTTTACCGGAAGTCACTTCCAGTTTTTGGGGAAGCACTTTTGGAGCCTCCAATGGGCCTGGGAAGGCCTTTCCTCCTTACCCCACAGGGCCTTTTTTTATATACTGTGGACCCGCAATATACGCAGTATATGAACTGTAAGTTCGTTTCATATGTCCTCTAGTCTTTTAAAAACAGACTTGTCCTCATCAAACTGCACTAAGATATTCATAACACAATCCTATATATGTTTACTTGAGATTAAACCACATTTCTCTTGGCTCACCTCAATTGTGAGGAGAGATATTTAAATTTTCACTATAACACTTCCTGTTAAAGATTTCCTTCACTCTCTGAAATCTTGATCTCTTTCTCCCAGTTGCTCATAATGAAACGACTGTGTTTTCTAGAAAGACATGGGGGAATCAGCATTTAACGCATAGCAGTAGGAAGAGGATCCAGTTGGGGACGTGGACTGGAACAACAGGCAGTAAATATTGTAGTAAAATTTTATTTATATGCTCCTTTTTGGCTAGAAATACCCAAGGGCCACTTATTTGCAGTCATATATTTGCATGAAATAACAGCAAATGGAGTGATAACAATTGCAGACCATGAAATGGTACATAAAGTGGCCTGTGCCAATACTTTCCATATCTTCCCACCAATTTAGTGGGGGTGGGGGGAGACACAAAGTAATATTTCAAGGGATAAAATTATCACCCCGAGAAAGAGAAATTGTTTGTGTTCTAATAGCATGGATGTTAATAGCTGTCAGTTTGATAGCTCAGTGAGTTAGGTGCCAGTCTGTGGAACCAAAGGTTGTGCGTTCATTACTTCCCTACAGTGCGTCCCAGAAGTGCCAGCCTGTGTTGTTTTGGTTTCCCTGTAGAATCTCAGACACCTCAGAAGAAGGGAACAATGGTAAGCCACCTGTGGGTACTCTTTATCTAGAACAGGCATGTTGAAACTTTGGCCCTCCTGATGTTTTGGACCACAACTCCCAGAATTCTAAGCTTAGATTGCCAATGACAAAGGACTGTGGGAGTTGTGGTCCAAAACATCTGGAAGGCCGAAGTTTGGACATGTCTGATCTAGAAGATCCTGAAAAGGTCGATATATACCAAAGATGACTTGATGGCACACATTTACATTTTTAAGAATCTAATTTTAACTTCCTATAGAACTAGCTAGGATCTCTGCTTTAGACCAGGTACTAATTATTATCTTACACTGATCCACATTGATCCCAGTTAAGCCCAGACATCCAAACATATTTGTTGTAAGTAACATACTGTCAGGTCAGTTCCAATTAATGGCAACTCTAACTGGGGTTTTTTAAAGGATATGAGATGTTTAAAAGGTTGCTTACCATGAGCTTCCAGGGCTGAGTGTGGATTTGGACCCAGGATTGCTGAGCCCTATCCCAACACTTTTTCCACAACATCATACTGGTTGCCCATACCTGGGTTTACAAAACTATTAGTTAACAATAAACCCAGGTACGGGTGTTGAACCTTGGCTGAGAAAAACTGGGGGTGAGAGTTTGGAATGATAAACCATAATGGTAGGGCAGTTGACATCTCCCCCAAGTACATCCCATTTTACAATAAATTTTGGAGTTAAGCCTTGAGGGCAATTCCTCAAATTCCATTCTGTTTCTGTTCTGACATTCTGAAAGAACAACAAAATGAACGGTATTGTTTGGGCTCCACCAGTCGAATTCCAGAAGGAAATCTGGATTTTGGAACAGAATAGAGTGGCTTTAGAGCAGTTAAAATGCAGAAGGGGAGGAAAATAAAGAACAATATATTGTTGTGGTTTTAAAACAAGTTGTTATTTTAAAAACAGTCATTCAATGTAATTTTGTCAAACATGATACATTTGGAAAGATAAAAATTACATTAGCTGCACAATTAAGAAAAACTCAATCCGTTCTTTAAAAAAATTAACAGACCAGATTAGTAATTTGCTATGTTCAATTGCTTACAAAAATCTTAAATTACAGTTTCTCTGGATTCCAGGAGTGTAAGAGATACTATCAGTTAGTCTTCTTCTTCATGTTCCAGAGTAGAAAAACATATCAAAAACATGGAAGCATTGAATGCAGTACAAGTGAATTTGTATATGAACTAGACATGGGCACGGAGCGGCGAAATTGTCATTTCTGTTTTCGGTTATTGTTTCCGTTACGTAACGGAAACGGTAACGATAATTACACCGCTCCAGCTCGAACCCGACCCGAAAAAAGAAAAATTGGGTCGGGTTTTTCGTTTCGTTAATGGCATTGCGCCGATTGCGCGATGCCAAGCAGCACAGAAAAAAAGTTTTAAAAAGTAAAAAAAAAAAACCAACTCCCGGCCAAAAAAGCAGGCAAAAATATGCCTGCCTGAGGACACCTACCAGAGGGGTGGTTTCTGGGGGGGGGGGTCCCGGCCTTCCCCCCCTCTCCTGTCCTGGGCTGCTTGCACCAGGCTGGGGGGGGGTCATCCTCGTCGACTCTCGCATGCCATGTGGTGGGGGGGGATCCAAAATGGCAACCGCAATTTTTCTTTAGAAATCATGGTAAAAAAAAAACACCAAATCACCACAGAAACATGTGAAATTTATTAATTTTAAATGCCTGATTTTTAATAGTAGCAGCAGTGGGTTTTTTATAGCAATAAAACGTCACATTGATTTTATTTTATTTTTTATTTTTTTAGACCTGCCCATTTGGGCTGGGCATGGGATGGGACCATGCATTTTTTTTGAACCATTCCACCAATGGCATGGCCAGGTTTTGACTGACACTTCTGGATGTGCCAGAGGGCATAAAAAGCCGAGGCACCTTCCAGAAGTCGCAGTTGGGTCTTGGATGTGGAGGGTGGAGGGCTGTGTGGCTGGCTGCTACTGGCTGATTGGAGGGCGGCTGGAGGCTTTAGGATTTAAGTTAGGCAGGGAGGGAGGGAATTGAATTTAGAAAATAATTTCTTTGATTCTCTGCAGCTTTGTCTGCTGAAGGGAATAGCAGTTTATTCTTTTTTTTTTCCTCTGGCAGTTTGTGAGGATTTTTTTTCTGATATTGGGTAAAGGAGGAGGTTCGACTGGGAGGAGGTGTGCGCCGGGACGCCCCCATGCTCTGGGAAGTCAAATCGTGCTAAATCGCGGTAGAAACGACAAACGACAAACGACAAACGAAACGACAAATTTTTGAAAAATTTCACAAAAAACGGAAACGACCTGAAACAGACCCGTTCTGACAAACGAAAATTCGAAACGTCATTTTTTCTGGTCGTGCCCATGTCTAATATGTACCTCTAACTAAAAGCAGGGAACATCAATCTAAAACTGAGACACACTGAGTGTAAATTAACTTGCCATGCTTTGTCCTTTGACAAGAGATGTGACTCCTGTATTTGGAGACATATCTAGATTCAAAGAGGGCTATTCAAGCCACGCTTCTAGACTAAGAGATACCACCTATACCCAACACTTTAGCCCAAAATCCAGAGCTTGGAAATAAGACTTTTTAGACTGCAAGACACCTAATTCACTGAGCTGTCTAGCCCAACCTGAGACTTGCTATACTCATAAAGCTTATGTTTCTGGATTTATCCACAACATCTGGCACATTTCTGTGATCAATAAGCTGAGAAAAACAACAACTCAGCCCTCTTTTAAAAAACTCAGAATGAGAAAATGACATCATTTGGAGAAAAATGGCATCAGTCATGCCGTGCATCTGGGCCATTAAATTTGCTACACCCTGCTGGGTTCTATTCATTTACATGGCTTTGTAACCTGATATCTAATACAATGCTGCCCCTTGTGTGCTTCTACACCCCTACTCTAAGGATATCTGTAGTGGCCCTCATTGGAGTGGGCCTTCATTTTGAAGTTCAGATTGTGCCTGCTAGAGTCACCCATTCTTCATGGCTTCTCTGTATCATCCAAGACTGTCCCCAGAGAAATTCATCTAGAATCTTACAGAATCTTTGTTATACTAATGCCCCTTCCATATTGATGGTTTAAATATCTTAAACACTCCCTGGTTTTATTTCCTGATTTTCATTTTCATTTTGAAAAGCTTTTTATTTATTATTATTTATTTGACTCTTATACAACCCATCTAGCACTAGGGCTACTCTGGGCCGTTTGCAACATAAAAGCACAATATAGCAACAATAACACATTTAAATAACCAAAATACAAACAACAATATAAACAAAATATAACTACATAAACCAACAAGAATAAACTAAAATAAAACTAAAAGAAAGGCAAAAATAACCAGGTGATGGATCAAATAAGAAATAAAAAAGGAGATGGGCGGTAAAAAGAAGACTAGCCAAGAAAGTCAGGAAAGTTGACTTTATAATATTAATTTATATTATATTACTAATATAAAGTCAAGAAAGTTGACTTTATATTATTTTCATGGTGTCTTTGTATTTGCCTTTGCAATTTGATCATGTTGCTACTCCATAGGGTTTTTTAAGGGTTTTGCTGTTGTTTTATTGTATTCCATATTAATGGTTTAATGGTACAATGGTTAGAGAAACTGTTTTATAGCAAGCAAGCAAATAAATAAATAAATAAATAAATACTATGAGTATGAGAAAATGTAAGTCTGTAAACGAAGAAAGGAAAAAGCCATATAATCCACTGCTTTGGGTTCTGTACAAGACTATAATTACTACTGTTATCAGTCAAGATTAATGTCACCTATTTGAAGCTTGCCCTAACTCTAATGAAAGAGTGGGGTGCATACCTACATGCCCTCCACCTTTCTTGTATTATCCTTGGGAATTTTCTCCCACTCTACCTTAACTTTGTGTCATTAACATTCCAAAAAGGATCTCATTTATTCCATTTGCCTTATTCAGATCTTCAACTTTTGGCACCAGCCAGTATGCTTTAGTCTAAACCATGTGTTTCTCCCTTTGGGCCAGTGGTCATATTTAACAATGTGAGATGGGGTATCACTTACTTGTAAAACACAGATTTATTATTTTTTTCACACTTACGTAACAGCCCTATCCGGCATAATATAGACAAGGCAGGCGGACACCGTTGAGGAAGCTCGCCTTAAGGAAATACACCCTTGTGATCAGGACACTCTTCTAATATGGCTGTTGTATTTGTGTTGAAAGCATGACCAGAGCCCTCGGAGGCATATTCTACAAATACAGTCTGCTTATGGACCAGGTTGCTCTTTGAGATTAACAGTGGCTTACCTAGTTAATGGAGCTTCAAAAAGTACATTTTTTTTGTAATACAATAAAATAATCCCAGTCCAAAAAAGCCACATTTCCAAGCACCCTCTATAAAGCAGAAGGTTTTTCTCAGGCTTACAATGCAGCGGATATTGTTGTTGCTGCTGCTGTTGTTATTGTCGCCATCATCATTGTCGCCATTATCATTGTCGCCATCATCTTGCCCAAAATTCCTTTGGTTTGCCTATATCTGGAAACTTGGAAACTCAGATATAATCAGTAGCACATTTGCTCTGAGTGAAACAATAGAGTTAAACTGGATGATAGATATATTACATTTTTTGCAGAGGTGCTCCCTAGAGGTGAAAAAGATCTGTTTGTCATAGCATGTGCTTTCCCTCACCTATACATCTTGCATTCGACATGATCTTTCATTTTCATTTTCATTTTCCTTCCTTCCTCTTCCTTTTTTCTTCTTTTTTGTGTGAGGGGAGGGTGACAAAGAGAAAAAGAAGTGAGAAAGAAGTGGGTTAATTTCATTGGCAATTTGCCTGCCCATTAATGTGCAGTTTTCTCACAGTGTGCCAAAAATGAAGAACATGTCTCTTATACTTGCCTTCGCTATCCTGTTCAGGAGCCAATAAGAATCTATGAGGCTTCCAAGGCCAAGTTACGCCCAGTTCATTAGAGGAAGGTCTTGTCCAAGACCAAAGAAAAATATTTCCAGCTCTGCTACCCAATCTCCTTAACAAGATAATAAATCTGGGAGGTATGTCTGCATACAAGGCAAAGTGTCTACAAATTAAGGCAATCTGTGGACCAAGTAAATGGACACCCCATCTGGAAGCTGCTGGATGGGCCATTCTCCTCTGCTTAGGACCTGAAAAGCCACTGATGCCTAGAACACAGCTGTATGTTCTCTTCCCAGAAGTTCCTGTAATTTCTGGGTCATATCAAACAGTTGAGGATCTCCCTGGTCCTGAGCCAGACGCATGTAAGTGGCATCAAAGAACATGGGGTGGATCCCTCCCTCATATAGAAAATATTCTCCATCCAAGCATTTAGAAGACAGCATCAAACTCCTTATGCATTATAAATGTGTATTGTTTGTTTATTTAGTTAATTTGTATTATTTATTTATTTATTTATGTTTGTACTTATTAACCCACAGGAACTCTGGGAGGTGTACAACAAATTGTGAAGAAAAAACGACTTGGCCACAAGGAAAACAACCCACGAACAAACAAACAAATCGAATAAAAAATAAAAATAACACAGCAACAGACAAGCATAGACTCTAGCAAGAATAAGCTGGGACAGACAAACAAACCAATTAACCAAAACATTTAGATCCCAGCTTTCTCCTCAAGAAGACTCGAGGTGGCTAACACTGTTAAAACCTTTTAAGGCAAGCAGACCAAAACTGCAGTCCCTTAGGCAGCCTTAATCAGACTTTTCTTAAAAGAAAAGTCTTTGCCTACTTGCAGAAGGACAGCAAAGAAGAAGGGGTCAGCCAGGCCTCTGATGAGAGGGAGTTCCACAGTGACAAAAATGGCCTTCGGTTGAGTCCTCAGAAAACACCCTTGAGGTAGGACTGAGATAACAACCTCCCTGAGAAATTTAAAACCTGTGCAGGCTTATGAAAAGAAGACACAGTTGTGACAGGTTGGGACCCAAGCTGCTTAGGGCTTCATGGGTGACAAAGCAGTACAATGGATTGTGCACAGAAACAGGCCAGCAGCCTGGAGGGCTGTTCTAACAGGAAATGTATGTGTTCTCTTTAACCAGCTCCAGTTAGCAATTTAATAGCTTTGTTTTGGATCCACTGAAGTTTCAGGACCCTTTCCAAAGGCAAGTCCTCATACAGCATATTACAATAATCAAATGTGGACCTAACTACAGTAATTTCCCCATCGTCACCCAAGACATGTAAAAGATGCTCACACCTGCCTGCCCAGCACTGTGCATGAGAACTACCAAGTGCCTTTCAGAGGGCGTCTGTGGGATGTACCATAACCATGAAGAGGATGATTCCAGGGCAGACAGCCCATAACCTATTTTGTCTAGAGCAGTGTTTCTCAACCTGTGGGTCCCCAGATGTTCCTGGACTGCACTCGCTGTGCTGGTAGGGGTTTCTGGGAGTTACAGTCCAGGAACATCTTGGGACCCACAGGTTGAGAACCAGTGTTCTAGAGTCATCCACTTCACAGTGATGGTACTTCCTTGCAGAAATGGCTTCTAAAAAGCTACCGCCCATCAGTCATTTTATATGCCTATTTATAGCAAATCCATGTGCATTTTATAAACTAGCCTTTATGGCAGCCAAAAGATATATATAAATGTTGCTTTTTCTTAGGTTAGGTTCTATTCCTTTTTACATGTCGCTTTTCACAACAGCTTAAAAAGAAAACCTAACTTGATAATAGGCATAACTGCCTTTCAATATAAATGAATTCCAGTCAGTTGTGTCTATCTGCAGTGTTGATGCTTTTTGGAGAGAAACAGGAGATTGTTTTCAGTCCTCCCTCTCTCCTGCCCTCCCTTGAAGGCAGTGACAGAAAGCAACTTAAATGATGGATGCCCACTTTAAAGTATTCAGTATATAGAGTTTCTTCTCAGGCTCATACCTTGACTCTCTCTGTGAACCCAAAGCAAATGCTAGGAAATCAAGCAGAAAATGAACCTTTACGAGAACACAGGAGGACGAAAGAAAGAAAGAAAGAAAGAAAGAAAGAAAGAAAGAAAGAAAGAAAAAAGAAAGAAAGAAAGAAAGAAAGAAAGAAAGAAAGAAAACTAAAACTTAAAGGCCAAATTGTACACCAAATATCTGTAAGATCTGTGATTGGACAATATTTAATTTCCATAACAGAGCTTGCAGAAATTACTTTTGGAGTACTGCTCCTGGACTCTTGAGTGTCCAAAAAGGTAATTTTCTCAAGCTGTTTCCTGAAAGCATTTACAATGCAGCCGAGTGGTGATTTGGAAGAAGGCTATGGCATCATGTGATGAGTGTGAAGGACACTCAACACATATTTGGGCATCTTCTTGTCGTCATTCCTGAGTCAACTCAGTTTTCCAGAGGTTCCAGAACCACAAATGGCCAAGGTTATGTACCTTCTCCCTGTGCTGTGGTCTAGGCTTAACTGAAAGTTTAAAACATCTCATCACGATCTATCTCCTCCTGTTGACTGGGTCCTTAGATTGTTTTGACATACAGTACCCACTTTTCTTTTCCCAGTAGCCCATAGGGATTTGACAGTGCTTGTTGGTCCAAATCTCCATGCATACCGCATGCTGTCCCAGTGCCTAATATCTTCCTGCAGGCCAAAGTATACTTGGTATGTTCCAGGTAGCCCATTATTAGAATATGCTAGTGCTCTACAAGGGAATTAGGAAAAATCCTTAAGTGTAAAGATGTGTTGCTAAATATTAAGTCTAAAACCATCCCCCACTATTGTATTTGCAGTTCCTGTATATAGATGTAAAAGCTGGAGAATTAAAAAAGCTGACAGCAAAAGAAAAATCAGTTTGTTAGGAGGATGGGGTTGGAGGAATCCATTACGGACTATATGGATTGCCAAAAAGAAAAAAGGCCAAAAAACCTCTCGATCAAATCAAGCCTAAACCCTCTCTGGAAGCAAAAATGACAAAACTGGGGCTATCATGAAGAAGGCAGTACTCACTGGAATAGACAACGTTGGTGGGGGAAATGGAAGACAGTAGGAAAAGAGAAATAAGATATATGTCATGAATGGACTGGTTAAGTGATGTTTTGACTTTGAGCTTACTAGACCTGAGCAGGGCCATTAAAGGTAAAGTTTGTTTGAGGCAATTGGTTTGCAAATTGGAAATGACTTGAAAGCATGTAACAATAAGAAATATTTTCTTTAAAAAAATCTTGATTTACACTGTGGTATAGATATGTCTGTGAAGATTCTCAGCCATCCAGGTGAGACTATTCGGAAGCTGAGTCATGACAACTGGACTTTTCTCATTTGGTTGAAACGTTTTACTACTCAGCCAAGTAGCTTCTTCAGTCTAAGAAAAGTTGGTGGGAGGCTTCCAATTTATAGTTCACCTTGTTTTCACCTCACCCTAGTCTGAATAGGCTTGTTAGAGGGACAACAGCCATTGCATGTGAAAGTCACACCTCTGCAGCCCCTTGGAACACCCATTAAGCATGGACCATTAGTGCTTCTCTTCTGGGTGTGTAAAGTGGTCTTGATTTTTCTGTGGATAAATGAAACCTGTAGAGCTCTGCTGTGGTGTAGAGCTCATGCTTAGAGATGGGCACAAGTTGTTTCATGTTGAGTCATCAAAAGTCATCAGCTCTGTGCCAGAGATACCACATTCCCTTCCCTCATCCCCCATCCATTTCCCCCACTCACTAACCAGTGCATGCTGCTCATCGCCTCCTTGTTGTCCAATTGTCCTGGCAGGAATGCCTGCTTCCCTCCTCTAGCCATTCTTCCAGCAGCCACTCACTCAAAGGATGTGCTGCAGGAATCCCTGCCCAGTCTCCTTGTTTGCTTTCAAATAACAGTATTGTGAGCGGAGACAGATTTGAATAGAGAAATGGGAGATGTTTATATTTACCAAGTAGAAAAGGAAGATTTAGAAAAAAATGAGAACTACTAAATGCTTTGTCTGAGTGCTGAAAGCTTGTTCTACAAGCATAATCATCCTGCACATGGCTAGATTAAGGTATGTAGTGGTCCCGAACTTTGACTAGTTGGAAGGGCCCCATATATTTACTCTAAAATCTGTATTATGTCAGCAATTATATGAAACTTAACATTTAGCAGTCTTCCTATATTTTAAATCTCCTCATAAGCCAAGATCTTAAATTGTAGTGTACTGAGTTTGTGCATAAAACTAGTTCTGTTCTTGCAAAAATTATGGACCCAATCTTACTTCATAAAGTTGTTTGGACACACGATAGCCAGAATCCTATTAAGAATTTATTCCAGCACTATTGCAATTACATATATTGTGGAAGAGAACTGCCACTAATAAATGAGTTGCTGCTCATATTGCAGGTTGCATGCCAATTGTACAATTTAGTGCACTACGTTGTTAATTAGTGGCAATTTGCCAGTGTGGCAGGGACAATTGTATCTATAACAGCATAAATCCCAAACAGGATTCTGGCGAATCTTTTTAGATGCAGGCCTAGGTGTGAAAACGTACTGCTAGATAGCTCAGAAGTTGAGGTAGATTAAGAGTTCATTTCCCTACTGTGCCTCCATGAAGGGGTTAGACTAGATTATCCATCAGGCCCCTTCCAGCTCTGCAGTACTAAGATTATAATAATTATTAAATATTGTTATAAAACCTTTAAAATGGGCATGTGAAAAAAATGTGTTTGATGTGACCTATAGCTCATATAGTGATTTCTTCTTAAAATAAGGATCCTTGCCATGCATCTCCTAAACAGCAAATCCATAATCACCTCTGCCTGATTAGTGAAGAAGCTCCCGGTGTATTAAGCAACGGCTTAACCAAGGCTTGTATGCCTGTATCCACATCATTTATTATATTGCTCCTGCAATTATGCAAGCAAAGCCATGAATATTGCAAGGCACCCTTTGTTGTTTTTTGCAACCAACAGTACCAACTGTTGTACAGTCGTGGCTGTTTTCTCTCTTGGTTTTGGTCTCTCACACACTCACACAGAGTTGTGCACCCCGTGCAGTCTCAGTCGCATACACACTGGTAATGAAAAAAACGTTTTACACACTAAACACAATTTTTTCTCAGGTAAAAGACTGGCGAGTAAGGAGCCAACAGCTATCCTGGCTTTCTTCCTGTCTCCTGCAAGGAAATACCTGTTCCTGGATACTCACAACATTCTTTCCTTGTTTGGTTTCCTTTCCTTCCTCCCCCTCCCCCTTCCCGCCCGGACTCTCCCACCCTCCTGACTTTGGGACATATTTGTGTAATTGCTTGTCTTCAGGTACAAAGATGCTTGCAGGAAGCCATTAATCTTTCACGAGCCTATTCTGCCATTTCTTAATTCCTAACAATAAAAGGGGGGGCACACATACTCATGTCAGTGTGCGCTTCAAGGGAAAAGACGTTTTAGAGCAAGACAAATCTGATCAAGCGATAGGGGAGAGATAATGAAACGGTTGTGCTCAAGAGAGCAGAGCAACAAAGCATCAGGAGGGAGAAAAGCCAAGGGGTGGGTGGAGAAAGACACCTCGGCATCCCTTTTTTCTTCTTCTTCTCTTCTCTCCCCGCTCATCAAGCATGAGAGGGGATCAGACCCTGGAAACATGCCAGATGTAGTGTGACTGCCCCCGTCTTGTTCTCATGTGCCTGGGTACACACCCATGGATGCATGTATGGGTGGGTACACATGCACACGAAAACACACACCGGGCTGGGAAAGCCCTGCCCCCTTCGTAGATGAAAAGGCCCCTTGTTTGCTCTGTAAAGCAGGTGTGGTAGCCGACTAAAAGGAGAGAAGAGATCCAGCTGGAGGGGCCCATCAGCCAGCTGCTCAGGGAAGGCAGCTTAGAGAGGTGCCACCTGTTATACTGAACACAGAGAGGAAGGGGCAGAACAATAGCCACCTTACAAAGCGCAGCTCCTTCCCGCCTGCCCCCCCCCCATTGTTTTGCTTCAGAGTGGATGAGCTCACCGTACAATGCACGAGTTTGAAAAAAGAACTAGCCCATGCAGTTTGCCTGATCTTGGTAGACAAAGAGAAAGGAGAGAGCTAGGGGCACAGGCTAACGTGTATGCATCCCAGAAGCACAGGTAGGATTATAGGCTGTCCAAAGACCGCCATGGGCAGAGAGTCAGGACTTCAGCATTTATTGGAAGCCAAGGTTTGGATCCATGCCCATGCAGATTCCAGTGAAGAAATCTAACAAAAAACCCAGAATAATATGTAACTTTAGCACTGTTCAGCACCACTCCTGAAATACTATGTGCCTGGCTTACTTGCTTATTTGCTGTTGCACCTATCATTGCTGCAAGAGACTCGGGTAGTAAACACAAAAGTGTATGGATTGCCATCTGGACCGCTTGTGAACGGATAGTTCCCTGTGGTTGCGTGACACACAGGATAATGTGCCCCAGCATAACCCCAATCTGTGCCCAAGCTGGACTTTTTTGGTTCAGCAGTAGGATTTCTACTTTTAGGGTCCAGGCTACAGAAATCCCTTGGCCAGACATATGGGTTGCTTTAAGGGAGATTACTCCCATTTGATTAAAGCAACCTTTTCTTGTCTGATCAGTTGCTTGATGGCAGACCATTTCCCCCTAACTTTGAGTGGTATCCCAGCTATAACTCTATACAAGGGTGGATAATCTACTCTCAATATGCCACACTGTAAAAAGCCTCCTGTTTGAATTACCATCATGGAGGCATGTATGAATACCATCTGATGCAACTCGTATCCAAATATTTACTGTACAGATCAGAACTGACCCACTGCAAGCAGTCAAGTACCATACTGTAGAAAATGATAGGGAAACAGATTATCCTCACAGCTACTGTGACCTGTCCATTCGGTGCCCACTCTAGGGAATCAGTCATGCATCCCACATACAGGCAAATCCTAAGTGTGAAAAAGACTTGTGGTTGCCACCTAAAAGAAAAAAAAATTGAGGAACTTCTAAAACTTGGTCAATCTAATAAGTGATGTTGCACCCTCCTTTGCCCTGCCTGGATGTGAAATGGCTGCCTAATGGGATGCATGGGAATATATAGAGTTTGGTGAGGCCCAGTCTGTGCCCTTCCCTGGGGTTGCCAATTGCAGTTTCCAGGAAAGGTTTTGGCTTTCATGCAGTAGAATGTGAATCACCTTATGCTTTGACACTTCCCTTTTTGCTATAACCACTGGTCCCAAGTAACATATACGTGCTTGCTTTTGAAATGTCAGCATTTCCAACCCCCAGACTGCTGAAGAATGCCTTAATGCTGCGGTTCCCAACCAGGGTCCCTATATGTAGTCTTGGACTACAACTCCTAAAAATCCTGGTCAGCACTGCTAGTTGGAGGTTTAGTCCAAGAACATCTTGGGGATCCAAGATTGGGAACCGCTGCTTTAATGAATCGTAGGGGCATGGTGCAAATCAACCTGATGGCAACTGGGTGCTTCCTAAGCATGATTAAAACAGATGTTCATGACCAAGCAATAACAATCAGTACACAATGCAAAGCCACTTGTCTACAATATGGTCTACTATACATGAATACATGGAAGTTATTCTCTCTTCTTAACTGCTCTTATTCTCTTTTAGCTTTAATGTTGCCTTCTAATGCTGTAAGATACCCCTCAATTCCCTATTCTTAAACTTGAATATGTCTTAATTGTTTGGACTGTATATTGTGCCTCATTACTGTAAGCCACCTTGGGTCCTTTTCCAAGGAGAAAGGTGGGGTTAAAATAATCTAAAATAAATAAAAATAAAATGTGGCAAATCAGGTGGTTTGAGGAGCTGGAATTCCTAATACAGCAAAATAAATATGACGTACTTGGCATCACTGAAACCTGGTGGGATGAGACTTATGATTGGAATGTTGTTAGTGGATGGTATAACCTGTTTCAAAGACCTGGATGCCTTCAAAAGGGGATTGGACAGATTCCTGGAGGAAACCACAGGATGTGGTGATGGCATCTGACCTGGATGCCTTCAAAAGGGGATTGGACAGATTCCTGGAGGAAAAGTCCATCACAGGTTACAAACCATGATGGAGATGTGTAACCTCCAGGGTTTAAACCAGGGTACTTCAAGGGCCAGATGCAGGGGAGTAGTATCAGGAGACAGATATCTAGTCTCATGCGCTCCCAAACGCATCTGGTGGGGCCGCTGTGAGATACAGGAAGCTGGACTAGATGGGCCTTTGGCCTGATCCAGCATGGCTCTTCTTATGTTCTTATGTTCTTATGTTCTTATGAGGAGGTATAGCTTTATATATTAAAGAAATATATACTGCTGAAGAAATACAAGATATACAACAGGGAAAGCAGGTTGAGAGTATTTGGGTGAGAAGGGTGAGAGAAATGAGAGAAATGTCACTGTGGGGCTATATTATAGACCCCCAAGTCACCCAGAGGAGTGAGATGATGCCTTCTGTGAGCAGATGGCCACACAGTTCGGCAGAAGGGAAGTTCTGCAAAACTCATTTATTTCAGGGGAGAGTTGGCGTAGTAGATGAGCATTTAGGACCTTCTGACTAGTTAGTGCCTGGATAACAAGATGCTCATTAGTTTGCAGCCAGTGAGGGTGAGCTCTTTTACATTGCACTTCCATATATGTCCTCTCAGAAGTCCTGCTGAGCTCAGTGTTGTGTGATTTATGTGCTCCTCCATGGCACTTACAACTCTCTCTGGGTGATTTACAATTTATAGATGATACTTACTTCTGAATAAACATGATAGAATTGCATTGTCATTGACACAAATGCAGAACTAGGCTACAGGTGATACCTTTATAGGCCACTAATAAAAATTTTTTGAAAAACCATTGCAAGTTTTCAAGTGCAACACACATGTACCAGTAGTCCAATCATGGCAAAATACAGTGGTGCCTCGGATAACGACGGTAATTCGTTCTCCGAGGTTAGTTGTTATCCGAAACATGTTGTTATCCGAAATGCAGTTTCCCATACGAATGAATGGGAAACTGTTTAATCCGTTCTGGAGCCTAGGAAAAAGGCACAGACACCTGCTTTTTTGCTCAAAACTCTTTAGAAAGTGCACTTTAAAGGTACAGATGCAATTTCACCTGGGATAACTTTTTTACTGATGCATGCTGGAAATTCATTATCTGAGGCAGTCCATAGGGAAAATTCGTTATGCGAGGCAGCCCATAGGAAGATTTGTTATCCAAGGCAGCCCATAGAGAAAATTCATTCTCCAAGGCAGACCTATACCTAGGAATTGCGATTCGTTATCCGAGGCAGCCCATAGGGAAAATTCTTTATAAGAGGCAGCCCTATACCCGGAAATTTGCAGTTGTTATCTGAATTATTCGTTATCCGGGGCAGTTGTTATCCGAGGTACCACTGTATGTACTTTGCCAGGAGGTCATTCTTAAAGTTCTTGGCAAGATGATCTGTGCCCAGCAGGCAGTCTTTCTTAGATGAGGCAGGAAGTGGAACGGCTCATGTAAAGGCTGCATAAGAATTGGGTTTCACGCCCTAGCTCTCCAAACAAAGGAACATGAATCATACACTCTGTCCACTCACCCCTTATCTCCATTTGGCTCTCTGAGACATACAAGCCCCTCTTGGCTGGGGGATGGGTTGATGTAGATGACCTCCGTGCTTCATTTTAAGGATTGGGGTAAAATTTAGTGAGTCCACTAGCTTTGCCAATTGGGACCAGATTGAAGCAAAATGATATTACCTAGTTGTTGCAGTCTTGCCCTTTGGTGTTGAGAATCCATGTGCCTCCTCCTTGGGACATGGGGAATGTCAACTCTTTCTTGGTATCTCCGTAATTCCATCAAATTACGGAGATACCCCCTTTTTTACTTTGATGGAATTGTCATTGACAGGGACTTGTATATAGGATTTCAACCCAGGTTTCCAGATGAGCGTCAAATCACCTGGACTAACTTTGATTAATCTCTGTGGGATTTAATGCTGAGTAGGCAGTATTTATGTTGTCAATAAGATTTTTTGGGGGAGGGGGTTGTTTGATTGTGCATTGCAAAGAGGAGCAGAAGGTTCAGAGTGAGCCATCCCCTCCTTCTGAGAAGCCTGAAGGCAGAGGGGCTATTTCACACAGGTGTTGACAGCTGTTCAAAAGATGGGGTTCAGGGAGATAAGAGACCCAGGATCTGGTGAAAGGAGTGTGAAGAGGGGCATAGAACATGGACGGCCAATTGTGGAGTGGTTCCTGATGACAAGCAGGGGGTAGGGCGAGTGGCATGAAGAGTAGGGATATAAGGGCCTGGGAAAAGGCAGGAAAATAGATCAAGGGGCCCAGGTGGATGGACTGTTTATATATTTCCCAAGGACTACAGTCCTGTGAAGAAGGAACGGTAAATAGATCTCGCCTAGAGTGGGATGTGTGAGTGGGAAGCAGTGTGGGCTTACCACCCTTGTTGAGGAAGTCTTTGTTTGGGGAGAGGAACACTGACGTGAAAGCCAACATGAATGGTATGGGAGTGTTTACTTCTAAAGGAGTGGTTCTTAACCTCTCTAATGCCACAACCCTTTAATATAGTTCCTCATGTTGTGGTGACCCCTTGTCCTGCTTGGAAGAGGCCACAAGCCCCCTTTGGCAGGCTACTGTCACAGGTGCCAAACAGAACGTCCCTCCACAGGCACCCTCAGCCAATCACAGACTCCGGTGCCATTGACTGACATCCCCTCCAACCTATCAAGCTGTAACTCACTCTTTTCCACCACCCCCTTCCTCCCCCCCCCTCCTCCAGACCCAAGGCATTTGTTCCTTTTTCTTCACTGTCTCATGGCGATCCCTGTGAAATGGTCGTTCAACCCCCAAAGGGGTCCCAACCCCCAGGTTGGGAACCACTGTTCTGAAGTAATCGAGCGGGAAAGGCCCCTTGGCTTCTGAAAGGACAGTTAACCACTGATGTTATGGATCACATTGGTCCAACAGAAGGTATTGTTCATACGTCTGTGAAGATTCTCAGTTATCCAGGTGAGGTTATCTGGAAGTTGAGTCACGCCAACTGGGTTTCTTTTCTTGTGAGATCAAAATGTTTCGCTACTCATCCAAGCAGCTTCGCCAGGTGCTTGGATGAGTAACAAAACATTATGATCGCTCAAGAAAACAAGTCCAGTTGCCATGACTCAACTTCCAGGGATAGTTCATAAGTTGGATACAGTCACTAATAAAAGTTTGTTAGAAGAAAACCCATCTCCTAATGTGCTGGGATCAGTTTGGGAGGAATTGCCACAGTTTAAACAAGCATCCTGTCACATGCATGCAAAACCAAACTGGAATCAAACAGGGAAACAAATTAATAAATAGTCATGTTTTTAACATGTTTGTACTGTGTTAGCAGGAGGAGAGGCAGTACCTCCAGCCCTTATGATCTGCAAACTTTTCTTTCCCCATACAGGAGCTAAGATTTCACTCAATATGACACAGGCCGATTATTTCCAAACAGACTGTCTTTTTGTGTTTTCTAGAAGTCATCAGGGCTTCTTTAAAACAAAAGTGTCTGCCAAGAGCCATCAAGCTTGGAACACATTTTTGGCTTTCTGGAAAGTAATTGGCATGCTTCAGCTGCTGTATTTGAAACAGGCCTAGCTTTCAGGGAAGGAGGGAGAAAGACAAAATAAACCCTCACCCTAATAAAAACAAGCAAATGAAGGTTACAGTCCCACGTCGCTCACTAGGCAGTAAGTCCAACACAACATAATCAGAATGACATCCAACTTGATGTGCATTAGATTGTGCTGTTAAAAGTTATGTAGGTTTTACAAGCAACAATGAATAGAATAAAATAAAATAAATTGTCTTATTTTATAATTGTGTGCAGCCTGACCTCCATCTTGTCTGAACTCATCTTCCTCATGTTCAAGTATGCATCATGATCCTCTTGCCAGAGAAACAGATTGCCAAACATTCTGATTTACTGATATGGGAATGGCAGCAGTCACACGCAAGAGTGCTATTCCACTTGTGGTTCTTATGTGCTATCAAGAACCCTAGAACTGCATGATCTCCAAATAGTTCTCTCCATGACTGCCTTGCTCATTTCTTCTAAACTCAAGCCTGTGGCTTCCTTTAGGAACTCGGTCCATCTTGTGTTTGGTATTCCTCTTTCCCTACCACGTTCTACGTTTCCCAGCATTATTGTCCTGGCTTATCCTGATTTGCCCAGAGTTGGACAGCCTCAATGCCAACATTTTTGCCTTGAGAGATAGTTGAGGCATGCTTTGCTCTAGCACCCACTTGTTTGTCTTTCTGGCAGCAGGGGTGGGGGAGATATCTGGACCTCCCATGGAAAGGAATCCGGCCTAGTGAGGTCCCAAATAAGGTCCCAACCTGCGGCCCCTGACCCTCAAGATGGGAATGTCTTCTTCTTCCCTCTTCTTTCATGGACGAGAGATAATATGATCCCAGTCTCCTGGGTTCCCAGCGAAGAACATGAGTATAATGGGGAGGAATTGGTTATAATTTACATACAGAGAGATAAACGGGGGTACCTAAAATGGGGTGGGGGAGGCAAATGAGGTTAATAAAATCATTAGGACAAAAAAAAAGTTCCCTATACTTGAATTAGTGCAAAAATTCAACCACTTGCAGAAACCCTGTTTTCATCTTTGCACAAGCAGCAAATTTGGGATGTTTGATTCACCTTGAAAAAGCTATCACTCAAACATTTCATATGATACAGGGTGAGCTGTTCTGCAAGCTATAGTCCTTGCATGGTTGCTCCCATGAGCCTTTCTGAACTCTGTTCTGTAGATCAGGCCTGCCCAACAGGTAGACCACGAGCTACTGGTAGCCCGTGAAGGGTTCAAAAGTAGCCCGCCTGCCATCAATTAAAAAGTGAGGGGATAAGTTCTCCACCCCTGCCTCCCCCATTCCAAGGACCACCACTGCCCCAGCAAAGTTTTGGGTTTGCCAGCCCACTGTCTCAGCTGAGCGGGGCAGTTCAAGGGCCATAGCGTATTGAAACCTGTTCCCTCCAGAACAGATTAATTGGCTTTCAATGCATTCCTATGGGAAACTGCTGCTCTACTTACAAAAGTTTTTACTTATGAGCACATGCTCAGAACAGATAAAATTCGTAAGTAGAGGTTTTAGTGTAGTAGCCCTCAGGCACTTTGGGCTGGATAAAGTAGACCTTGGCCTGTTCAAAATTGAACAGCCCTGCTATAGATCACTGCACAAGTTTTTCCTGCAAGTCATTATCCTAGTTGCTATGGCTTTCTAGGTGTAACTCATGCAGTTGCTCCACAAGAACCAGCACAATAATGCCACTATCCTACGTTTCCCAACAGCAACCCAACATTTCCCCCATACAATGGAGCTGGAGTCAAATCTACATTGGAAATGGAAGAAAATTAAAAGAACAGTGGCAATCAGTTAGGTTATATATTAACTGAAAACATGTTTCCCTTATATTGTGATTATCAGCAATTAATAATTACTGTATATACTCGAGTATAAGCTTAGTTTTTCAGCCCTAATTTTGGGCTGAAAAAAGGGGTCCTTGGTTTATATGCGGGTCAATACTTTTAGCCACTGAGGCAAATTTGGGTCAGTGGCTAAAAGTCATTTTGTACATTGTGCGCCACGTCTCCTGACCCCCATTTTAAAATGACTTTTTAAAAGGTCATTTTAAAACAATGTTTAAAATGACTTTTAGCCACCAACTCAAGCACTTGCCTTGGTGACTAAAAGTCATTTTAAACATCACACACACACCCAGCTCACAAAGGAGGAGTTGCCAGGCCCTGCTGCATTTCCCACCCTAGGCTTATACTTGAATCAATAAATTTTCCCAGTTTGGGGGGTTTAAATTAGGGGCCCTGGTTTATACTCGGGTCGACTTATACCCGAGTATATACGGTAAATAGCGATGGGCACGAATTAAAAAATGGTGTTTTGTTTGTCGTTTGTCGCTTAGGGGGTCCGTTTCGGTTCGTTTCCGTTTTTTGTGAATTTCTGCAAAAAATTCATTTTTGTTTTCGTACGTTTCGTTACCGTTTCATTACCATTTATTTCAATTTTTTGTGATTTTTTTAAGCTTTTAAAGCAGTTCAATGTATTGCCGTAACGAAAACGAAACGGATGACTAAAATTTCTGGTGTTTCTGTTCGTTTCGTTTTATTTTAGTGATAAAATTCGTTTGTCGTTTTGTTGCATAACGAAACGAAAAAATGAAAACGGAAACGAAAAATTGTTCATTTCATGCCCATCTCTAACGGTAATAGCAATTTATTAGTAGTTAATACTTGTGTGCCATCAGGTCAGTTCTGACTTATGGCAGCCTTTGCCAGGGTTTCCTTGGTACTGAGCACTTAAGAGGTGGTTTACTGTTCCCTTTGACGGTTACTTCACGTCCTTCCTTATTCTGTGACTAGTTTTGTACCCTGACAGCATTGGTCACGATCACGTGGTTCTGTCCCTGTTTAGTCCCTGTTTCTGTTTTCTTACGGTTGTGATAACTTGTCTTATGACAACTGTTACTTCATGGTCTTGTTCCATGACAAAATTCTGACTTTGTCTTGCTTTGTTAACCCTTTTTAATATAGTTAATAAAACTTTTTCAATATTTCAATTTACTGGTCTTCTGGGATTTACACGTCAATGCTACAGAGTTTTCAGTACTTTCTTTAATAAACATTTGTGCTGCATGGTGTTTCCCGTAGGGAAACTAATGTCAAATGCCGCTTCCGCCACTGACCACTAGGTGGACACTGGTTGTTGTGTGACATTTGTTACCACATGGTCCCTTGTCTTGTAACAGGAACCAGGAACAAGCTGTGACAAGAGAATACCCCAACCCAGCACCAGGTACAGTAATGTCATGCTCTGATCCCGCTCTGGGGGCATGGTCGAGACAAATTTCAGCTGTTGCACAACAAATGTGAAGTAAGATTTTTTTTCCTGGTCCAAAGCGCAACACTTACAGAGACAAAACGGTCGTGAAGTAACCGCCTTATTCTGGCTAATCAGGCTGGCCGTTCTCCTGGGAGACACACTAGTAGGTTGAACTCTTGGATCGGTAGCCAGGTACTCCTTCATAATCAACTAATTAGCCATACTTTGCAATTAGAAAGTGAATAAAGTTGCTGCAGGTGGATAGGTGAGTTTAGATTTGCATGCTTTATGTTATCTCAGAATTGTTGTGGCAGGTGGACAAACCACTAAATAAAGACAATGCTGCTGCACAGTTTCTACAAATACAAGATACAGTAACTTCTAAGTAACTGTTAAAAGTTGAGGAACCTTGACTTTTTCTTTCAGACTAGACACCTTATTATGAAATTTCTTTTTAAAGCCTGTTTCTCTTAGGTGAGAGAGTTCTTATGCAGAAAAAGCTATGCCAACCTGTAAGGGGGGGGAGGTCTTTATTTGCATTAGTCAACACTGTTATTCCAGTATTCAAATTATATTTACAAATAAACTGTCTTGTACTATGCTAGCCTTTCTGGGGGCAAAGGATCATAATCCTTCTTAACATTTTTTCTGTGCTACCCTTTTCCCACTACAGACATCAAGGCTCTTGCAAATTATTGAAAAGAAATACAACATAGGATCCAAACTTACATTACATTGTTTTCTGGCTCAAGTCAGATTCTGCTTTCTGCCTGAAATCCAGCAATATAAAGTCTCATGGTGACATTTGCCACAGCCATATTTTGGCATTTAAATGTTTCCTATCTCCCCCATTAAGGTTCCTAAACTCCCTTTT
The DNA here is from genome assembly GCA_037367245.1 of Phrynocephalus guinanensis. NCBI lineage: Eukaryota > Metazoa > Chordata > Lepidosauria > Squamata > Agamidae > Phrynocephalus > Phrynocephalus guinanensis. The sequence goes on from CM074739.1 coordinate 43,500,023, forward strand.
GTCCCAGGGGAGCTTTTGGGGATCACTGCTTCGGGTCCTGATGAAGCTGCTGGGACCAGCAGCCACTATTTTCAGATGTTTAGGACTTCCTGCCCCAGTCCTGCTGTCCCAAAGGTTTCTCTGAAACCAAAGGGATCCTAGGAACATTTGAGGTGGACAGGAAAGATTGAGTCACCATGGGCCAAAGATTTTTGCAGCCTAACTTGATGTTACAAGATATCAGCTAGTCAGTGACTACAAGAATGTGAATCCAGGGATGACCGCCACCAAGTTGTTCCCATGGAGAAGTGAACAATACACTGTACAGTACTTGCAGATGTCTGAGTTCCTCTGTTAAATAAGGTTGGTAGGATCTTTAGTCAAGATGTTATTCTGGCACATAATGATAGAGAAAGGTGAAATGTGTCCAGCACAAGCCAGGGTAATCCATTCCAGACATATGTGTAATGCAGGGGAGGGAAACAGGTGCAAACAATTGAGCCAGCTGTCAGTAAGCTCCAGTGATTGCTTTTGATAGCTTAATCATTAGTTGATCCGTGTGCAACACTGGCAACATCACTGTCATAGTTGACTGCCTCCTACACGTCTGTAACCTTTCCTAGGTGCTTCTTGATAGGAGTGGGGAGTCCACCAAGTCCTGACATCATGGTAAGCTAAATTAGGTATGATTGCTGTCATTTCTGCTTTCCTGCTACAAAACGCAGAAAGCTGACAAATGTCAATAATGGCTAATAACTTATGAACCACTACTGTTTCCCACCTGCCATGCCTGTAGCAAGGCCTGTGCATTCCAATAAGCATCTATCATAACAGAGGAGTTCAGGAATGTATATGCTGATAAAGAAAACATTAGCCTTCCTTTCCATCCATTGATGAAGATTTCAGCATGAACAAATTTTCAACTGAAAATGGTTTCAGATGAGGCCATTCTCACACCAGTACTCCACCTCAGTCACTGAATTTAAGAGAGCTTCACATGAACTCATTATCTATTCCCAATCCTTCCTGAATTTTCTACCACTTAATCTGTCTTTCTCCCAAGTGCAGAAAATTCATTCAGGATGAAAAGATGGAATAATACTGTGCCTTCTGTTTCTCAGCCTGACTTGCCTTTGGAAACACTCTTTATCTAATTCACTGTATCACTTCATGTCTAATGATGGGCATTAATTAAAAATTAATTTCAAAATTCATCCAAAAACACTCATTCATCAATTCATAGTCATACAAATTGATACCCCCCAAAGAATACAAATGGATGAATGTTAGTCATTTTTATTTGTTGATTCATTGGGCTATGAAATGGCACCCAAGGCATCTAGAGAGACACTACATTTGAAGAAAAGCTTCCCCTGCATCTTCTCTACAATACTGCCCATTTTGGTGAAGAATAGATTTCTGATGGTTGAGTTATGAACCCCCAAAGAGTTCACCCCAAGAAAGTTTCCACCGGTAACAAGAGCTGCCAGACTTGGAGAGAAGCTATTTCTCCTGTACAGTCCCTCCAAGTATGGTGAAGACTAGGATTCCCAAAGCCAGTTACGAAAGGACACTCTTCTAGGGGAGGCCACTTTGTGGGGGTACAACTCAGATGTCTGAAAACCAAATCTTCACAAAACTTGGAGGGATTATAGAGGAGATTCATTGGACGTGTTTCTGCCCATTAGGCATATCTAGGTTCCTTGCAGGATATTTTATATGATTTTAATATCAAAACAAATTTATAAATTGATTTGTCAGTTCATCTGGGGGGGAAATGACTAATTCATTCCCTCATAATGGGAATTTTTTCTTTTTGTGTGCTCTTTGTAGCCTTAATGTTACTTTTTAATGTTGTAAGTAGAGATGGGCACGACTTAGCGGTATTCCCGTTTCCGTTTCCGTTACTCGTTTCCGTTACTCTACGGAAACGGTAACGGGAATCACTGCCCCAGACTTCGAGCTCGAACCGACGAACGAACAATTTGGTCTGATTTGTCGTGCTCGTTACTTGCATCGCGCAATGCCAAGCGGCACAGAAAAAAAGTTTTTAAAAGTTAAAAAAAAACCCGATTCCCGGCCCTAAAAGTAGGCGAAAACTGTCTGAGGGCACCTACCAGGCCAGAAGGGTGTTTTATTTGGGGGGGGTTCCCCGCCCCCCTCTCCTTGGCTATTGCTACTGCTGCGCTGCTGGTACCAGGCTGGGAGGGCGCATCCATTTGCCATGCAGTGCGGGGGATCCAAAATGGCGACCGCAATATTTTTTTTTGAAATCGTTGCCCAAAACCCCACCAAAGCACCACAGAAACATGCGAAAATTAGCTATTTTAAATGCTTGAATTTTTACAGTAGCAGCAGTGGGTTTTTCTTGCAAAAAAAGTCTCCGTTGATTTTATTTTATTTTATTTTATTTTATTTTATTACACCTGCGCATTCGCAATGATGGGCTCGCCCATGGGAGTGGACCATGCAAAGTTTTGGAGCCATTCCACCAATCGCATGGCCAGGTTTTGCTGACTGTACCAGGCTGGGAGGGCGCATCCATTTGCCATGCAGTGGGGGGGGATCCAAAATGGCGACCGCAATATTTTTTTTTGAAATCGTTGCCCAAAACCCCACCAAAGCACCACAGAAACATGCGAAAATTAGCTATTTTAAATGCTTGAATTTTTACAGTAGCAGCAGTGGGTTTTTCTTGCAAAAAAAGTCTCCGTTGATTTTATTTTATTTTATTTTATTTTATTTTTTTACACCTGCGCATTCGCAATGATGGGCTCGCCCATGGGAGTGGACCATGCAAAGTTTTGGAGCCATTCCACCAATCGCATGGCCAGGTTTTGCTGACTGTACCCAGGCTGGGAGGGCGCATCCATTTGCCATGCGGTGGGGGGGGATCCAAAATGGCGACCGCAATATTTTTTTTGAAATTGTTGCCCAAAACCCCACCAAACCACAGAAACATGCGAAAATTAGCTATTTTAAATGCTTGAATTTTTACAGTAGCAGCAGTGGGTTTTTCTTGAAAAAAAAAGTCTCTGTTGATTTTATTTTATTTTATTTTATTTTATTTTTTTACACCTGCACATTTGCAATGATGGGCTCTCCCATGGGAGCAGACCATGCAAATTTTCCACCAATCGCATGGCCACTTGGCCAGGTTGACCACAGAGACTTCTGGGATGTGCCAATCGGGCATAAACAGCCCACTAATCGTAGCCTAAACCCGAACCCTAAGCCTAATCCATACGCCAGTACACTGTCCTTCTAAGTGGGTCAGAGAGGCACCCAGATGCACCCCAATACTCATCGTAACCTCACCCGTAACTAGCCTAACCCTAGCGGTTGCGCTAAGCCGTCTTAACCCTAAGCCAGATCTACTTGCATTGCACTACATGCAAGTACGTGAGACACAGCGGGTGCAAAGAGTCTGCCAGTCCGTCACTTGTGGCTCTGGCTGACTCCTGCAGCTCCCTCCAGGAGCCCGCTACCCCCTCCCCAAACCAGTACTAACGACAACGAAAAAAAAAAAAAAAAAACAAACTGACTAATTTTTGCAAATTTTCGCGAAAAACGGAAACGAGCCGAAACGGAACCGGCCCGACTAACGACAACTCGAAAAAAATTTTTTTCAAGTCGTGCCCATCTCTAGTTGTAAGATGCCTCTTTTCATTCCCTATTCTAATATGTTTTGAATGTTCTGGGCTGTATATTGTTCCTCATTACTGTAAACCACCTTGGGTCCTTTTCAAAGGAGAAAGGTGGGGTAAAATATTCAAAATAAATAAAATAAATATATATGTATTTGCTGTTTTTGTGGTTTCATGTGCCATCTGTAAAACATCTTATATATTTTTTCTTTTAAGTTTATCACCTTAGTAAATTTTATGTTACTCTCTTATTCCTTACCAGTCCTTACCATTGATGATCTCACGTTCCTTCATAGTTGTGCTTTTGGGTCTCAATCCTTTAATTCTTTGATTGTGGTCTTTATTGGAATTGGATGATTAAAGCAAGATGTAGGAAAAAAAGTTATGCAATTTTTCTGAGACCATTGTTTCCCCTTAACATTCAACTGTAATTCTGCTTTTGAACTTATTTTTTCCCCTTCTTTGGGAGTTGTTTCAAATCATGGCTGTTTTGGCGGCCAGTTATATGATGTCATCTCCATGTCTTGAATTATTGATGTTTTTCCAGAACAAATTAACTGATCCTGGATTGCACCTCGACTCATGCATATTGTTTGAGCTCATTATCTTGTCAAGGTAACAGGCTAGAGATTGAAACACAACTTCCATATACCACAGTTTTGTGCACCATGCTCAGGCATTGAACATCATCATCATTATCATCATCATCATCATCATCATCATCATCATCATCATCATCATCATCATCATCATCATCATCATCTTGTACCACCATGGTGACTCTTTTCAGGGTTTTCTAGAAAGTGCTCAGAAGTAGTTTACAATTCCCATCTTCTGAGGGCACCCTGGGACTGTGCTGCTTGACCAAGGCCATACAGGTTGGATGTACTCACCACACCAAGGCACAATGAGGAATGAAACTCCCGTTCTCTGGCTCTGTAGCCAGGTGCCTAAACCAGTGAGCGATCCAGCCAGCTGGCACTGAATAACTCATTTTATTGTTGTAACTCATTTTATTTTCCTTGTAACTGTGTGTAACAACGTGACTGCACTTGGATGAAAATAGATCAAATCAAATTGTTTGCGAGCCAGCTCTGCCTTGAGGTCTTCCAAGTGACATCTTTGTTCACTTCTGATTTTGTTCAGGTTGTTTTATTGTTTTCTGATTCAAAAGATTACAAGAGCTACATTTGAGCGGAAGGAAAATGATTCCAGAAGCAGCAATTCTCCTTTTTTGCCACACGCAAAATTTAGTGGGGGTTCTTTAGGGGGTGGCAGCTGAGAATTGCATTGGGCAGTCTGTTAGCCACAAAACTCCACAACCTGATGTGTGCTATATCTCTATATAATGGATTTACTTATTTCTTAAGCCCAGTTTTCTCAGAGCAGGACATACTGTTTTTCCCCCCAAATCCACTGATTTCTGTACGCCAAAGAGTGTATGATTAAAGAGTTTCTTGAGAGACACAAGAGGCCATTTTATAGCTATCATGATGGTTAAGGCTTCTTTCCCAGTAATCCTTGGACAGACCATCTAAGACTGCAATAAAAAAGAGGTTTGGAGCCGTGCAGCCATTAAAACCCATAGTCTAGTTTTACCATTTAAGACTGTGAGACTTGCTTCTGAGCAGACCTGTCCTGTCCTGACTACTATATTCCCTCACACACACACAGAGGCAGAGCATAACATCAAATGCTGATAAGAAAACTGGACAACAGCAGCACATGCCAGTTTATTCCATTCATGTGTGGCAATACTCAGATCAGATCTGTTGCACCCAGCTGTTCATTTCTTACAACTTTCAGAAGGACAACATCACTCTCCTGAAAGAAGAAATTTGCATCAAAGCATGTACAGATTAGAACCTTGCAGGCTCCGGACTGTTGCTTCACAAATACCTTTAGGAGCCTACCATTTTTCACAACAAACCATGTGTAAACTGAGGGGAGAGTCAAAGGCAATAGGATGTGATACAGCAGCAACTCTGAATGTGAGGCAACTCTCTGTATGTGAGAGTAGAAAGAAAGAGGCTAGACGATCTAATGTGAGGCCTAGCAATTACTGCATAGGTTAGGTTATAAGTTTATACTTAACTGTCTGCTGCACCAACTCTCCCCCTTATTTGGCCAAGCAGGGGCCATTAGCCTCAAAAAGTCCCACATGGAGAGAGGGGGTATGAATGTATATATGTGATCCATGCTACATTGTTTGAATGACTGGGACAATAAAAACACACCACCCATTACTTCAGATGCAGCCTCAGAACATCAAAGCTCCGGGTCTCAACTAAGAAACTACCTGGCATTTATTTTCATCTTGCCAAGAAGTTTACATCTAAGAACTAACTCCTGGCAATTCTATCTTTTGCCATGCTTGAACTTTTGGTACATCTCTCAGGAAGAGGGTATGTCCAACTTTTTTGTTATTTTACTAGTAGCCTAAAAGGTATCACCTATTCTAGTTTTGTATTTGTTATACATCTGTGAAGATTCTCAGTCATCCAGGTGCGTTTATCTGGGAGTTGAGTCATGGCTACTGGCCTTCTTTTTTGAGAGATAGAAACGTTTTGCTGTTCATCCAAACAGCTTCATCGGTCTGAATACAGCTAGTGCAAGAGACCTTCTTATAGTCAGCTTGACCTCTTGTCCCCTTGTCTGATTGGCTCATAAGATGAACAAAGCCTGAATAGGCTCGTTAGGGAGACATTAGTGTCCATGGCCTTAAGGTAAACAATGGCCTAAGGTGCTGAAACCCATCAAGAATGGGTCGTTAGCTGTCAAGAATGGGTCGTTAGCTGTGACCTGGTGGTGAAGGCTCCTTGATTTGCCTGGGTACTGTGGAAAGTACAGCCTGGTAAGTAGCAGCTAGACTATGCCGGAGCCCCCCACCTCTGTTGAGGGAGGGATTTTCAATGCTGACATGAATGGCTTCCCTTACTCCTCTCTCAAACCACCTCTCTTCTTTGTCTAATATGTGTACATCCTCATCTTTGAAAGAGTGGCCTTTTTCCTTCAAATGGAGGTGTACTGCTGATTCTGGTCCTGAGCTGTTACCTCTCCTATGTTGGGCCATTCTTCTGTTTAATGGCTGTTTAGTTTCTCCAATGTAGAGGTCTGAACACTCTTCACTGCATTGGACTGCATATACTATATTGCTCCTTTTATGGTTTGGTATCGGATCCTTTGGGTGGACAAGTCTCTGCCTTAGTGTGTTCATGGGTTTGAAATAAACAGGGATGTGGTGTTTGCCAAAAATCCTTTTTAAGCTTCTCCGACACTCCCGCCATGTAGGACTATAAGAAGGTCTCTTGCACTAGCTGTATTCAGACCGATGAAGCTGTTTGGATGAACAGCGAAACGTTTCTATCTCTCAAAAAAGAAGTCCAGTAGCCATGACTCAACTCCCAGATTTTGTATTTGTTGTTTGCGAGGGCTACACAGCTCTCCAACTTGTCTTGCTTATATTTAAGTGCATAAAGTTTACTCTGTTTAAAGCTATTTTAAACAGTTTAAAATGGCCACAACCTTCTAAATTGTCATTACATATTGCTTTAAACAGTTACAAGAATCTAGTGCCTTTCTATTGCATATACCTTTTGGCATATGTACTATACCAAAAGGTAGCAGAATATAGGGTGCAATCTACATAGTTTAATCAGTTAATCAATCAAACAAACACATAGCTGTCACGTGTTCCCCATAGCTGCTCGGGTCTAGGAGCTCAAGGGAGGTGGGGTGCTGGCAGTCGGGCCCTTGGGCTAGGGGGTGGAGCCTCATTTGCATACAGGGTTCCCAGAATCCCTTGTGGTGGTTTCAAAATGCTCACTGTGACCTAGGTGTCGCGACTTTCTAGGGGATATATATATATACCAATCCAGACAGCTTGTGGCAAGTGGGTTAGGGGTTCCACAGGGAGAAGTGCTCTCTGGCAGGCCACCTGGTGGCCGGCTGCATCACTGCCCAGCAGCATCCCGCCGGAAATGCGGGACATTTCAGGGAAAAATAATTTTTAAAGAAGACAGCGGGAAAGAGTGATTGATCCATGAATGTCCCATCAAAAACGTGACACTTGACAGGTCTAAACAAACATTTACAGGAAATCATATCCTATGCATGGCAACCCCAACAAGGATCTCAAGACATTTAAGGAGTGGTTTTACAGTTGTCGCCTACACACATACACCCATGAGTTTCCTATTACAAAGTTTGAATATTTTGTTTGATTCATTAGCTGCCCAGCCGAAGAGCATGGATTCACAGAGATTCAAGTTTCCAAGAGAAGACCATTTGTCTTCAAAATGGCAAGTGACCATCAAGTAATACATTGACTAGTATCATTCAGTTCCTTCATGGCTTCAAGTAGTGCTCACTCTATCTAGGCATTCTGGTATACAAATGTGACTTTCAAGTGCCTTCCTTGTCCAGCCTCCCCTCACCAACTCTTCCTTCATTTGGGGCCAGTAAGCCAATCTTAACCATTTTGTTCTCTCTCTCTCTCTCCCTCTCCCCCCTCTCGTTTTTTTAATTTTAACATATTTTCAATGATGTAAGCTTCCTTGGGTCCTTTTTAAGGAGCAATGCAGGGTAAAATATTTTAAATAAACAAACACATCAAATAAGTTCCAAATGCTTAACAAAAATGGCAACAAATAACATTGCAAAATAATCAATGCATTTCTTCAGTTGATTTTCTATTCTATTTCTAGCGACCAGTCCCTACTTTTTGTAGGTAGGAATTCTCAGGATAATCTCTTTCTCTCTGCATTCACCATTATAGTTGCCACTGTAGCAGCAGCTGCCTTGCTGGAGAAATCATGGATTCAGTTAAATTCTCTCCAGGCATCTAGAGGCCTTTAAGCATGTGCTGTAAATTTAAACTTCTAATTATAGCCATGAGCAGCAGGAATTACAGTCATGAAAAGCAGGAACAAATGGGAGAACAGTTCACCAACTGAAAGAGATCAGTTTTGCCCTCCTCCCCTCCCCTCAGGCATACCCTTTCTCGAGGGTCTTGTGATGGGACATCTGCCACCCCCTAACAATGTGAACCCTCCTGCCGTCAACCAACAGCGTAACTTGTAACCTTTCCTAACCTGAGAAGGGACAGGCCTTTGATACATAGCGTCTGCTTGCCACTGTTATCTGTCTTGTGAAAAAGTAAATATAAAAATGACATCAAGAAGCCCTACCCTTTTCTGGTTAGAATTATTCACAGTAGATATTCGTTTTCTGTCCTGGCACCGAAAGAAAACAAAACAAAACATTTTGAGAATGCTAGATGAACATAGTCTAAATGGCAGATCCTTTTATATATTTTTTTCAAACATTCAGTTGCATATTAAGTTTGTTAGACAAATTTAATGGTCACCCGGGTTAAATTTTTATGATCCAATATGGTTATAGTCTGAATAGGCCGTGATGAGTGGAGGGGGGGGGGCAATGTGGTTTCCAGGGACCATAAAGGTTAATCTAAATTATCCCGGAGATTAACTCTGAGACAGTGCACGGTTCCACAAACATGACTGCTGGTGTCCTGACTAGTGATCTGATACGCTTTGCTTTTGTTAGCATTTGCAGGGAGACTAATCCCAGAAAACTTGGGTGAGGTGAAGACATAATTTTATAGGTGACGTTGTCAGTCTCTGTCGGTGAGTTATGGGACTTGGATAACAGTGGAACAGTAGCATGTAAGTTGCAGGTCAAACCGTTGAGTACAGCATCTCTCTCTGTGTGCGTGTCTCTCTCTCTGACTACACTAACCTATCTGAAAAACAGAATTGTGAAACTGCAGTCGCGAAAAGATAAGGCAACAGGAATTTGCTTTCCCAACTTTACTGGTTCCTCCCCCTTATGGGGGTGATTATCTGAACAACATTCCATGAGCCCGAAATAAGTTGGCAGGCAGACGACATTCACCGAGCAACATGCTCTATAGCAAGAATTTTGAGACTATCGGGTGGTGGTGGGGGGGTTTCTTTAGTCCAGCCAGCTGCAAACCTCAGCACCATTTTAAAGCACAGGTACCTACTACATCTTTAATATTTATTTATTTATTTATTTATTTATTTATTTATTTATTTATATTCCACCAGATTTTCCCAAAAGAAACTCAAGGTGGTTAACAGATTTTTTTAAAATTCCATAATACAGAGCAGGAAGAAATAATAATTGGTTCCAGATATGGACATAAAAGTAATAAGCAAACCAACAACAGAACCCAAAATTTAAAAAAGGAAAGCTAACCAACAATCAAAATAATGATACAGTGGTACCTTGTATAAAGGAATTAATTCGTTCCAAATGAAATTATGTTAAGCAAATTTTCCTTTATACAAATTTCCTATAGGATGCATTGAAAACAAGAATAATCCCTAAGCGCAACCAGTTTTATGTTGTACAGATTCGCCCCATAGGTGATTCTGTTAAGCAAATTTCCCCTATCTCCGGAATTTTTTATGTTGTACAGATTTTATGTTATACAAACCCTTTGTTATACAAGGGTCAGCTGTACTAATAATGATACTAAAGTAAGATGGCGAAGAAAAGCGGGCGGACATTTACACACAGCGATGTGTCAATCTTAAAGCTGCTAAACAAACAAGTAAGATTCTTTTTTTAGAACCTGCTTTACATTCTAAAAGGCAAATATAAATCCATGAATATAGGTGGGGCCTGATTAAAAGAATGATCTACATTTGCTGTGTAGGTATTCCTAGGGAAGTTTGTTGCCAATGGGTTGGATCACTCCATTATAGTTCGGTTTTTCAGCTTACATGCTCTCAGGTATTATGGAGCCAAAGTGGATTTCCCCAACAATGGCCTTTATCCATTAAAACAAAACACACCCGCTTTTCTATGCTTCCAAACAGAGGGAGAGAGAGGGGTCAGGTGAGGAGGCTAAATAAGGTTGCTTCAAAACGCAGTGCATTTTCCTGCCCTGAAACCACACATTCCCTGCGTGTAGATGCCAGGATCATTCTAAACCTCGGATTGCACTTTTCATGCAACCTTGTTCCACCCTATCCTGCCTGAGAGAACGTCACTAGTTGCACCCTAATAGACAGCATGTGGCGTTGAAAGGGGTTTTTTTTCCCCTGTGCACCAAGAAATTTTGGCCACTGGGTGGGGATAAGCCTCTTGACGTGTGTGGAATGGACGACGCCTGCACACCTAATGTAACTGAGTGGGCCAACACAGTGGCAGATCATTTTCACCACAATGCCCAAGGCAGTGAGTTACCACAGCAGAAACAAGAAGGAAAATGGTGGTTGCCATCGCACCCTCTAATCCAGGATGTGGCAATCTGGATTCCTGAATTAAATAGTAGGGAATGGATATTAAGCAGTAGCAGCAGCGGGAGTGGGGGGGAGCTGGGGGGAGGCGAGGCAACTTTCCCTCACGTGCAGCAGCAGCTAGTGAGAAAGTTCTAGTCATACTGAAGTGGGTTGGTCACAGAAACCAGAAAGAAACTAGCACCATTTACAGCATTTTGAGCAGCAGTGCAAGCAGTTGTGTTCTCAAACCCAAGTCCCTCTAAGCAGCAACAGCAGGGCATGCTTTCTGGGACGCTGTCTTGACAAGCAAAGCAGAGGCACCACTATAGAAACACCACTGTAGAGCAAAGGCAAGGCAGAGGCAGAGGTACAGGCATGGACGCAGAAGCCTCACATGCCGAAACAGACAAATCCCATGTCTTACTGGGAAGAGGAGGTGTCTCTTCTACTGGGGGATGCCTGTCTTGTCCACCAACTCTTGTGCCCAGTGAGAGAGTGTTCTCCCAAGCAATTGTCAGTCCATGCCACTCACGCTTGGAACCTGAATCTGTAGAAAAACTTAGTTTCTTTAAGTCAACCTACAATTGCTGGGCTTCCCTGAAGTTTCCTCTAAACAAGAGAGAATGTCACTCTTGGCCCACTGTAGTATCCCATGGTTTTTAATCTTCTGCCCCCACCTTCTGTCTTTTTCATTCTTCCAAGTTAGTGCTCACTCACTCATTCTGTTTTTTTTAAAAAAAAAAACAACCAATTATTACTATCTTAGTTCATTGTTAATGTCTAGGACGTAAAGATTTGTTTTTAATTGGAAATATGAAGCTGTTTGGATGAGCAACAAAGTGTTTCAATCTCTCAAGAAAAAGAAGTCCAGTTGCCATGACTCAACTTCCAGATAAACTCACCTGGATGACTGGGAATCTTCACAGACGTTATAGGTAATAGTTTGATGGTATTAATAAGAAGTATAACTAATTATTTAACCTCAGAATGGTAATTATTATTATTTTCCATTTGTTCTTATTTTGAATTGTCAAACCATTTTGATTTATTGTAGGGCTGTTCAACTTTGAGCAGGCCAAGTTCTATTTTTTCTGGCCCAAAGTGCCGGAGGGCTACTACACTAAAGCCTCTACTTACGAATTTTATCCGTTCCGAGCACAGACTCATAAGTTAAAAAAAATGTAAGTAGAGAAACGGTTTCCCATAGGAATGCATTGAAAACCAATTAATCCATTCTGGAGGGAAACAGATTTCAATGTGCCATGGCCCTCGAACTGCCCTGCTCAGCTAAGACAGTGGGCTGGCAGACCCAGAACTTGACTGGGGCAGTGGTGGTCCTTGGGAAGGGGGAGGGAGGGGTGGAGAACTTATCCACTCACTTTTTTTAATGATGGCCGGTGGGCTACTTTTGAACTCTTCGTGGGCTACCGATAGCCCGCGGTCTACCTGTTCTGCAGGCCTGATTTATTGTATTTGTGCTTATTTGTTTATTTGTTCCTTTTATTGTTATGATTTGATTATTTGGTTTGATTGATTAGTTTGATTAAGTTGTTTAATCTGTTTTTATATTTTCTATTAGAGATGGGCACGACTAGGGAAAATGACGTTTTCGAGTTGTCGTGTGTCGGAGGCAGTCCGTTTCGTCTCGTTTCCGTTTTTCGTGAAATTTCGCAAAAATTAGTCGGTTCATTTTTTCGTGTTTTCGTTTTCGTTAGTACTGGTTTGGGGGGGTAGCGGGCTCCTGGAGGGAGCTGCAGGAGTCAGCCAGAGCCACAAGTGACGGACTGGCAGACTCTTTGCACCCGCTGTGTCTCACGTACTTGCATGTAGTACAATGCAAGTAGATCTGGCTTAGGGTTAAGACGGGTTAGCGCAAGGGCTAGGGTTAGGCTAGTTACGGGTGAGGTTAGGGTGAGTATTGGGGTGCACCTCTGGGTGCCTCTCTGACCCACTTAGAAGGACAGTGTACTGGCGTATGGGTTAGGCTTAGGGTTAGGGTTCGGGTTTGGGCTACGATTAGTGGTGGGCTGTTTATGCCCAATTGGCATATCCCAGAAGTCTCTGTGGTCAACCTGGCCAAGTGGCCATGCGATTGGTGGAAAATTTGCATGGTCCACTCCCATCATTGCGAATGTGCAGGTGTAAAAAAATAAAATAAAATAAAATAAAATAAAATAAAATCAACGGAGACTTTTTTTTTTGCAAGAAAAACCCACTGCTGCTACTGTAAAAATTCAAGCATTTAAAATAGCTAATTTTCGCATGTTTCTGTGGTGCTTTGGTGGGGTTTTGGGCAACGATTTCAAAAAAAATATTGCGGTCGCCGTTTTGGATCCCCCGCACTGCATGGCAAATGGATGCGCCCTCCCAGCCTGGTACCAGCAGCGCAGCAGTAGCAATAGCCAAGGAGAGCGGGGTGGGGAACCCCCCCAAAAAAAAAAAACACCCTTCTGGCCTGGTAGGTGCCCTCAGACAGTTTTCGCCTACTTTTAGGGCCGGGAATCAGGTTTTTTTTTTACTTTTAAAAACTTTTTTTCTGTGCCGCTTGGCATTGCGCGATGCAAGTAACGAGCATGACAAATCAGACCAAATTGTTCGTTCGTCGGTTCCAGCTCAAATTCTGGCGGAGTAATTCCCGTTACCGTTTCCGTAGAGTAACGGATACGAGTAACAGAAACAGAAACGGGAATACCGCTAAGTCGTGCCCATCTCTATTTTCTATATGTTTGTAAACCGCCCAGAGTAGCTTTTTGCTAGATGGTTGCGGTATATAAATCAAATCAAATTAATTAATTAATTAATTAATTAATTAATTAATTAATTAATTAATTAATTAATTAATAAAACAACTTTCCCTGCTTTACTATGAAGATACTGTACATAAAACAAAGTAAGAAACTATTCAATTGTCTTATTAAGACCTTTATTGTGGTGGCCTGTTTTATGGATCTTTTACCTTGTACTGTGGTTTTATTTTATTTTTATTAATTTTCTAACTATTTCAAAACACCATTTTTTATATTTTTGTTCATCTGCTTTGATGAAGAAAAGAACTTCTATAAAAATTATAAAAGAACTTTGAAACAATGTAGAATTTCTGGACACCACACTTCTAGAATGATGCTGAGAAACTGAATCAAAGTCAGAGGAGGGCAACAAGGATGATTAAGGGAAAGGAAACCAAGCCCTATGAGGAAATACTGAAAGAACTGGAGATGTTTAGCCCAGGAAAAAAACAGATTGAGAGGCAATGTGAAAGTACTTTTCAAATATTTGACGGTTTGTCATACAGAGGAGGCGTAGGATCATTTCTTGACCATCCCAGAGTGCAGGATGTGCCACAATGGGCTTAAGTTAAGAGAACCAAGCTTTTGGCTGAATATCAGGAAAAACTTCCTAACTGTTAGAGCAGTACAGCAATGACCTCAAGAGGTTGTGAATGTTCCAACAGTAGAGGCATTCAAGAGATTTGCACAACCACTTACCATAGGCATCTCCAAACTTTGGCCCTCCAGATGTTTTGGACCACAACTCCCACAGTCCTTTGTCATTGGCAAGCTAAGCTTAGAATTCTGGGAGTTGTGGTCCAAAACACCAGGAGGGCCGAATTTTGAGCATGCTTGACTTAGCAGATACCCTGTAGTTGACTTGTATTCCTGCCTTGAGCAAGGGGTTGGATTCAGTGGCCTTGTAGGCCCCTTCCAACATCATGATCTTAATAACTGCATACTTGTGAAAGAGAAAAATCAGTGGTCTGAATTAAGGTGGTTACCTGGGGCTGTCTGGAAGTTGAGTTATGGCAACTGGACTTCTTTTCTTTTCCCACCATCTATTACAACACAAGTTAGGAGTCATCAGGACCCTAAACCACAGAGCAGAGAGCATCCTCGCATCCACAGAAGCCAAGAAGAAGGAAGACAGGCATCTGAAGAAAGCACTTAAGGCCTGTGGATATGCAAAGTGGGCCTTCAACAAAGCAGTGTGCCACCCAGAAGAACAATGGATTAGCCTGAGACCCAGACCCGATGGAAAACCTGGTCATTCCTTACATGGCTGAAGTATCTGAGAAGCTTAAGAGGATTTTTGGCAAACACTACATCCCCGTTTACTTCAAACCCACAAACACACTAAGACAGAGACTTGTCCACCCAAAGGACCTGAAACCAAAACAAAAAGGAGCAATATAATAGTCCAATGCAGTGTGGTGTGTACATACCTCTACACTCTAAGAAACTAAACAGCCATTAAACAGGAAGATGACCCAACACAGGAGGGGTAACAGCTCAGGACTAGAATCAGCACAGTGTACCTCCAGTTGAAGGACAAAGGGCA
This sequence comes from Phrynocephalus guinanensis, assembly GCA_037367245.1. Classification (NCBI taxonomy): domain Eukaryota; kingdom Metazoa; phylum Chordata; class Lepidosauria; order Squamata; family Agamidae; genus Phrynocephalus; species Phrynocephalus guinanensis. The sequence goes on from CM074739.1 coordinate 43,515,255, forward strand.
CTGATTGAAATATGAGGATGTACACATATTAGACAGAGAAGACAGGTGGTTCGAGAGAGGGGTCAGGAAAACCATTCATGTGTTTATTGAAAACCACTCTCTCAACAGAGGTGGGGGATTCAGGCACAATTCTGCTACTTATCATGCTGCCCTTTCGTCAATCCCCAAACAAATCAGAAGCACTTCACACCTCCACCCATACTTAATAGGTGTTGGGAAGGGTTGCATAGGTGGGGCTTTCATGCACCCCAGGCCATTGTCCACCCACAAGCGTATTCAGACCATTGTCTAACTTATGGGCCTAGCCCTAGTCAGACCAGGGTGGTGTGACATCAAGGTGAACCATAAATTGGTGGCCTCACCACTAACTTTCCTCAGACTGATGAAGCTGCTTGGATGAGTAGCAAAACATTTCAATCTCTCAAGAAAAGAAACCCAGTTGCCATGACTCAACTTCCAGATAACTTCACCTGGATGGACTAAGAATCTTCACAGACTTAACTGGGGATGTTTTGCTTCCACGAGCAGACAAATACCTCCAGACAGGTTTTCCCTTAGCAGCTGGGTGTCTGAGGATTTTAAAACTGAATTTTATGTCCTGTTGCTTTTAATGTGTTTTTGGTGTTGATCTTGTTTGCCCTTTTTAATGGGTATTTGATTGGATTTTAGTATTTGTATATGAACTGGTTTTAGCTTTTAAATATTGCCTTTGAATAACATAAGCCACCTTGGAAAGAAGAAAGGTGGGGTAAAAACATTTTAAATAAATAAAAATAAAAGAAATAAGTTGAAAATACTATATATGATTATTCTCAGCAGACTATGAAAAAAAGTAAGCATGAATTAACAGGGAACATATGGGAGCAGTAGTTACATCACTGCTGCTTCTGGTCCATGTTTCTTCAGCAACAACAGTTTATTCAGAATGTAATGTCTTGTTCTGTTCTTTGCAAACAAACTATTGTATATTGATTGAAGAGGAAACATGAAAGCATGTCTACTATTACTGCTAAGGGCTTTGAAAAATGAAGAGGCCTCGGCAACTGAGGCTTCATGTTGCTGAGGCCTTCCATTTTGCAAACATGTCATGTACTGTATTCCCAAGAATTCAAAAGGGTAGGTTTAATATCTCTTGCTGCCTAGGACTACCTAACATGTTCTATCATTCCTAATTCCAATATAGTTCCATAGCATATAGCTCCCATAGCAGAAACAAACAAACAAACAACCCCTCAAAATTAAAATTTGTGGTATTTGTTTGTGCATGTATACTGTATGTCTGCATATGCCTACAGGAAGGGTGAATGTGTGTTCCTGGCTCTGGATCTGCCTATACATACAGATTCAGATAACAGGATGTTTAATTTCACAGAGGGGTGTATTGACTTCCTCATTTCTTCTTCCCTTTACATGGGGGGAGGGTGGGGTGGGGTGGGGGGAGCAACGACAAAGTGGGGCCCCGGAGCTCCATGAATGCTGCCATCCTTCTTCAGTAGCCCTTTTGATAGGACAAAAAAATGAATTGCAGCTGCTGGAAGCTTCCAAAAGCAGAATGGCCCCTCCCCTTCCAAACAGGTTGCAGCTTAAACACACACACACACACACACACACACACATTTACACCCTCATTTTTCAAAATCGGTAAGAGACTCATGTTTTCTTTCAGTTTCATTTTTCCATTCTTGCCAGTATATGTAAACCCCACTCCTGAGGGTACCAGGGTGAAAAAAAATGGTCCCTAGAGGTAGCAAAGTGGGGCAGCCCTCTTTTACACTGTGGATTTTGGATTTGCCCTTTTTTTACAGTGAGGAGAAAGTGTGGCATGTAAGCATACAGTTCAGCTGCCTCTGATGTGGTAGCCTGTAGCAGTTCCAGCTGTGGTGCATCAGTCAGGAGATGTCCTGACTGTAGAGGTTCCAACTGTGGTGAACATAAAAATTATTTCTCTCTGGAATGTGTCATGTGGCTTGTGTTTTCCAATTCCAACCTTCACATCAACACTATCTGTATTTGGTTAAGTTCACAGACACACACACCATCTTCACTGCCAGCCTGTCCCAACGTTGATGACCTTCCTTTGAAGCAGTCGTTATTTACAGCCAATGAGGTAACACACTGCTCTGATCCAGTCTATTAATTTTCTTATGTTTGTTAACTGTTCCCTAAGTGCTGGAAAACCAGCATTATGGTCTGTAGCATGGTTCATTTGGTATGGTGTGTGTTCATTCATTTGTTTTATTTAGACACTTAAAAGATCAAAAGGGATCTTGCTCCATCCATCTGGAATTGGAGGGGGGGGATTCTCTCTGGAGTTTTTTTTCCCTAAGCAAAATGAATACTTTGTTGAAAGGAAAAAAAACAACGCTTGGTGTCTGAATTTTCAAATTTAAATGAACTGAATGTGAGTGCAGCCTAATATGAACAACAAAACTATTATTTCCCTTGAAAAAGAAGAAGAGTAAATGCAACCTGTCTTGTCAAGGTCATTGTACAAAGCACCAAAGTAAACAATATAACCCATTGCTAAAAGCTGACGTGGTTTGTTCATCATGGTTTATTATAAAGAAAGCAAGGAATGTTCATAGCGATGTTTGACCTTTTAGATGGCATTGTGCGTGGACATAAAATGCTGAGTTAGAAAACTGTCAGATAAAATATAGAGATGAGATAATAGTCCAAGAGATAATGTTAAATGGGTTCCCAGTATGCTAAAACGATCAGGTTTCTTTGAAATGGCATGTGACCTCACTGGGGTATCGCTTTCTTTTGTGTGCAGTGTTTGTTTTGATCTACAAGTAATGCATGCAGATATACTGCCATCTGCTGGCACTCCCCTGAAAAAACAAGCGCTCTACCTGCTGGCTGCCTAGTTTATTTTCACCAAGTATGATTTTGTGTCATGTGTGCTTGTCCAGCTTTCTTCTTGTTTTCTTGCACTCTTTCTTAACACATCCTTGCTGCTCTTTAGATGAAACCTGAAGCACTGTGCCTCATATTTTGAGAAGCAGAAAACTTACTTTGAGAAGACAAGTTGTGTGTGGAAACAGAATGAAATTAAATATCGGTTTTGCAAATAGAAGATTCCACATTTTCATTGGATCTAGGTGTTTTGGATATGTGGTGCATCTCACATGCAGTACTTTATTGCTTTTGGTTCTGTGTAAATGTTCCTTAATGCATAGTTAAGACGTCATTTAGGGCTGGATCCAGAGAGATGAATATAGATAGTGGCAAATGGAAAATTAGTTTCCCATCCAATGTTTAGTGCATACCAGATCTCCAAATAACCTCAAAATGTTTCCCCAAACATTGGGAGTTTGTGCCGATTGAGTTGGGCTGCTGCAAAATGGGTGACAAAGGTGCTTTCCATCTCACCCACGTAGAGCACTAGTTCCCAAACTGGGCTAGCCAGGTGCTCTTGGGCTGCAATTCCCAGAAGCCTTCAGCTCCAACTTTTCTGGCTGGGTTTTCTGGGAGATTCAGTCCAAGAACACTGGGACTACCCAACAGAGGTGTAGCTAGGGTTTGGAGCACCCAGAGACACAGTCAATTTTTGCACCGCCTCCTGCCCCACTGAGCAAGGGGTACCTGATCCTGGGGGAACAGCTGGGAAGGGGGAGAAGGGTCCCTCTTTCTCATGCCCTCTTTGGGGGTCTCCCAGACAAGGCTCTCCTATGCAAACTGCACAGCGCATGGATAGTGCCCGGCATGTGATTTCCCCCCCCCCAAGTGTCACCTCTGTAGCACGCTTTCCCCCTCATCCTTTCTCCCGGCTAAGGCTTGGCGATTGTTAGCCGGGGAAAGGAGGAGAGGGAAGCAGGCAATGGGACTTTTTTCCAAGCAGCACCTCCGTTGCATGCTTCTTTCTCCTTCTTTCCTCGGGCTAATGATTGCCAAGCCTTAGTGGGGGTGGGGGAAGGATGAGGGGGAGCAATCAATGGAGGTGCTGATTGGGGAAGAAAATTGCCTGCTTCCCTCTCATCCTTTCTCCTGACTAAGGATCACCAAGCCTTAGCAGGGTGAAAGGAGGACTGCTAGCAGGATGGCACATGGCTTCCTCCTCCTGCTCCCCCTCTAGGCGCCCCAAGATTGCTACGCACCCCAGGGCAAATGCACTCTTCTGCCCCTCCCTAGTTATGCCAGTGCTACCCAAGGTCAAAAACTCTGACCTAGAGCATCACCACCTGAGATGGAACATTCCAGACAATCACCCACAATCCAGCAGGGTGAGAGAGTGAGAGAGCCATCATTTGTGATCAAGTTGTCTGCTCTGGTGCTCATATTGCAAGACATTGCTTGTTGATCAAGGTAAAATTGATCAGAAATGTTTGCTCATCTTGCAGAACACTCAAACACCAAGATACCCATAAACCAAAGTAACACTGTAATTTCTTCCATTGCTGTACTAACAGCTAGGATTTTTTTCCTGATATTCAGCTGAAAGCTGTGTTCTCGTCACCATTTTAAGCAAAAAGAAAAGTATTTGTACATAAGTTACATGTCAGAAAAATAAAGGATGAAGCCTGCTGATTAGAAGTACATTGCTAAGAAGAAATCAACTGGCAAAGGAAGGGGCCGGGGAGTGACTGGAAGTGAGTTTAGGCATGAGAGTATCCATCCATTGCTCAGGGGGCAAAAACAAGACAAATATAAAGAGGTGTTAGAATACTTGGTATTTATAGTGCCCAAGCACACTGGCTGAGCGCTGATTTTGTAAGTTTAACAGGGCTAACTACTCTGCAAACTAGCAACTGAGCAAAGAGACTGAAAACACCAAACAAAGATAGATAGATAGATAGATAGATAGATAGATAGATAGATAGATAGATAGATAGATAGATAGATAGATAGATAGATAGATAGATAGATAGATAGATAGATAGATAGATAGATAGATAGATAGATAGATAGATGTTCAGGAAATCTTTTGAGGAATAGGGAATAAAAAGATATGTTGACGACACCTTTGTTATCTGGCCACACGGGAAAGACAAACTGAACAACTTCCTCACACATCTCAACAGCCTACACCCCAAAATACAATTCACTATGGAAATAGAAGCCAACAACCAACTCCCCTTCCTGGACGTCCTAATCTACAAAAAACCCGACGGCTCCTTAGGACATACCATCTACCGGAAAAAAACACATACAAACCGCTACTTAAATGCACAATCACACCACCACCCTGCACAGATCAACTCCGTAGCAAAAACCCTCATCTCCAGAACCAAACGCCTCGCTGACAAAGACCACCTAAAAACTGAATTACACACTCTCTCGAATGCTTTAATTGCGAACGGATTCCAAAAAAACACCATCACCAAACTAATCCAAAAAGAAACACCCCCCAAGAACCAAGAAACAGAAGAGAACAACGGCACTGCCCTCCTCCCTTACATCAAAGGCACCACAGACAAAATAAGCAAAATTCTCCACAAACACAATATCAAGACAGCCTTTTGCACCGAACAAAAAATAGCCCTCACATTTTAAGAAACCCCAAAGACAAGATTGAGCTAGAAAACCAAGGAGTCTACGAAATACCATGCAAAGTCTGCCCAGCCACATACATCGGACAGACAAACAGGAGAATAAGCGCACGCATCGCAGAACACAAGAACGCAGTCAAAAAAGAAGAAAAATCTTCCTCTCTCTTCCAGCACATAAAAACAACAGGTCATGAAATTGATTTTAAAAGAACCAAACTCATCTCCAAAACTGAACACTTCAACAGTCGAATAATCATGGAAGCCATTGAAATAGAGAAACACCCAAACAACATGAATAAATGTGATGACACCTCCCGCTTGCCTGACATCTGGAAACTAGCCCTGGTCAACAGACGAGCCTCTGTCACAAAGACTGACACCAGGCCCAAAAGGACACAAGATGCCACCACCTTCCATCCACACCAAACACAAACCCAGACCCTTCCCACAGATGAAACGAAACCACCATCCAATAACAAAACCACGACTGCACCATCTACCGCTACTCCCCACTCCAGCCACCACATGGAGCACACTTACACACGCCAAAAAAACTTTGGGAGACCACAGACACGCAGCCAGACCAAAATGAATTCACAAGACACAAGACCCCACTCCACCAAAGCCCAGGATGCTACCAGAACACCCATCACCAAGGTCGTTAAGAAACAAAAGGCTAATAGACACACATCCAGCACCTCACCCACACAGGATGTCTCTAAACAGCCATCTAACCCACCAGCAGTTAAGCCCTTAACGATCGCCTCAGCCACACAGCAAATCACAAAAGAACAAACGAACCTACAATCAGCAACAGAGCAAGCAAACCACACCACACCCCCCAGCAGTATTTATAGAAGGACTTCAACTGAGATCACGCTTTGCTTCAAGAAGAAAGAAGCCAGAACACCAGCCTGAAGATGACGAGTGAGACCTCGTCGAAACGTCGCCAAAACAACCAGATTTCTACACGGGAAGAAACCCGAATCCACCCTAACATGCATACCTATACCCGTGAAAAATCTACGAAAACAAATATCCGACCTCTACGGGGAGGAAACCTTCCAGCTGACCAGAACCTACGAGAAACTAGAAGTCCGAAGAGCCACCATCTTATGTGACATTGCATTCCTACGCAACTGCCGAGATAAAAATGTGATCCCCACAAGCTTCCAACTGAAATTCCACTCAAAAACCCCATCCAGCGAAAGGATCCTGAAAAGAACAGAACTAGCCCTAATCAGAAACGAACTACACAAGAAAAGATACCTACTAGATCAAACCAACAGAGACCTACTCACTCTCCACCTCAAACTCAGCAACAAAATCCACCCAACACTCTGGAACAAATCCAAGCAACTCGCCGCCTGGAGAGCTGAAACAGAGACCTCCCACAAGACAGACATACACACCAACAAACTCCACAAACTGGAAAAACGCCAGAAGCCCAACCCCCCACAGCAGCCCATGAAACAAACAGTTCACAACATATCAGACAGGACACTCACCATCGCAGAGACCAAAGTCCTGTCCAAAGGATTCAACTTTGCAGTCGCCCCCAGACACATCCCCACTGAAAACATCATATGCGGAGTGGAAGCCAGCCTAACCAAAATCAACCCAGATGAAGCCAACAAAATCAGACTCGAAGTCACCAATATCCTCTGCTCCAGCAAACCACCCAGAAGCAATTTACACAAAGAAGAACAAAAAGCCCTCACCAACCTGAGGAAAGACAACAACATAATCATTTCTCCCAGCAGACAAAGGCAATGCCACAGTGGTGATGAACACATCTGACTACCAAGCCAAACTATCCAACCTACTACAAGACCCTGCTTACATACCTTTGAACACAGACCCCACCACCTACCTGGAAAAAAACCACCAAAGCCAAAATAAAAGCCTCACCCTTAAGTGAAGAAATCAAGCCAAGCATCATCCCCAGAGAGAAATCTTCCAGATGCCCCAAGCTCTACGGCCTCCCCAAGATTCACAAAGAAGGGAACACCTCTCAGACCCATAGTCAGCTCCATAGGCTCACCCCTACAAAACCTCGCCAAATTTCTTGCCAAACAACTCCAGCCCTATGCAGAATCCATCTCTTCATACGTACAAAACTCGTTCCACTTCATAGAAATTATAAAGAAACAAGACCTACAACCCAATGACCTACTCGTGAGCTTCGATGTTGTTTCGCTCTTCACACAAGTGCCCATTCAAGAAGCCTTGACAGCTATCCACAACAAATACAACCCCCCCAAGCACATCCTAGATCTGACCAACCACTGCCTAACCAACACATACTTCATCCACAATGGACAAAGATACAAACAGATAGAAGGAGCACCCATGGGATCACCCCTCTCACCAGTAATCGCAAACCTATATATGGAACACTTTGAAACCAACGCGTTACAGAAGTCCGAACATAAACCCAAACTCTGGCTCAGATATGTTGACGACACCTTTGTTATCTGGCCACACGGGAAAGACAAACTGAACAACTTTCTCACACATCTCAACAGCCTACACCCCAAAATACAATTCACTATGGAAATAGAAGCCAACAACCAACTTCCCTTCCTGGACGTCCTAATCTACAAAAAACCCGACGGCTCCTTAGGACATACCATCTACCGGAAAAAAACACATACAAACCGCTACTTAAATGCTCAATCACACCACCACCCTGCACAGATCAACTCCGTAGCAAAAACCCTCATCTCCAGAACCAAACGCCTCGCTGACAAAGACCACCTAAAAACTGAATTACACACCCTCTCGAATGCTTTAATTGCGAACGGATTCCAAAAAAACACCATCACCAAACTAATCCAAAAAGAAACACCCCCCAAGAACCAAGAAACAGAAGAGAACAACGGCACTGCCCTCCTCCCTTACATCAAAGGCACCACAGACAAAATAAGCAAAATTCTCCACAAACACAATATCAAGACAGCCTTTTGCACCGAACAAAAAATAGCCAACATTTTAAGAAACCCCAAAGACAAGATTGAGCTAGAAAACCAAGGAGTCTACGAAATACCATGCAAAGTCTGCCCAGCCACATACATCGGACAGACAAACAGGAGAATAAGCGCACGCATCGCAGAACACAAGAACGCAGTCAAAAAAGAAGAAAAATCTTCCTCTCTCTTCCAGCACATAAAAACAACAGGTCATGAAATTGATTTTAAAAGAACCAAACTCATCTCCAAAACTGAACACTTCAACAGTCGAATAATCATGGAAGCCATTGAAATAGAGAAACACCCAAACAACATGAATAAACGTGATGACACCTCCCGCTTGCCTGACATCTGGAAAACTAGCCCTGGTCAACAGACGAGCCTCTGTCACAAAGACTGACACCAGGCCCAAAAGGACACAAGATGCCACCACCTTCCATCCACACCAAACACAAACCCAGACCCTTCCCACAGATGAAACGAAACCACCATCCAATAACAAAACCACGACTGCACCATCTACCGCTACTCCCCACTCCAGCCACCACATGGAGCACACTTACACACGCCAAAAAAACTTTGGGAGACCACAGACACGCAGCCAGACCAAAATGAATTCACAAGACACAAGACCCCACTCCACCAAAGCCCAGGATGCTACCAGAACACCCATCACCAAGGTCGTTAAGAAACAAAAGGCTAATAGACACACATCCAGCACCTCACCCACACAGGATGTCTCTAAACAGCCATCTAACCCACCAGCAGTTAAGCCCTTAACGATCGCCTCAGCCACACAGCAAATCACAAAAGAACAAACGAACCTACAATCAGCAACAGAGCAAGCAAACCACACCCCTTTTTTTATTTATAGAAGGACTTCAACTGAGATCACGCTTTGCTTCAACAAGAAAGAAGCCAGAACACCAGCCTGAAGATGACGAGTGAGACCTCGTCGAAACGTCGCCAAAACAACCAGATTTCTACACGGGAAGAAACCCGAATCCACCCTAACATGCATATATATTTATATATATAAATATATATATATATATACAATATAATATATATATATATATATATATATATATATATATATATATATATATATATATTCTTTATATTCTTATCTATCTACTTTCCCCCCTGATTCTTTCTATTAAAATTACTATTGTTTTGGATAGGGTCTGGATTTATTGTGCTGCCAGTAAAATTCATTTGATTTCAGGGGGTGGGGGGATGGGGAATCTTAAGAATGGAACCACAAGCGGAGGGAGGGGGACCAGTCCTGATCATCATTTATATAACATTTTGCTGTACTCATCATATACAAGTGGTTGGCAGTGAAATAAAAATGTTAACCACAGAACTTTTGATTCTAGCCAAAGCTGGATTGTAGCTCTCTGGGAAATAAATTTCTGTTCTGTTTTGTTTTTTCTGTTCCGCCTTAACTCAGAGTTTCCTTTTATCACTTTTGTGTTTACGGCAATTTTTCATAAACCCAAGTGCAAAGTATTTGAATATCTTGCGACCATATTAGGCTGTGCCAGCCACACACAGTGATGCATACGTGTCCTCAAGTGCCCCCGTGGAAAAGGGTAGCTTTTTGCCATTGAAGGAATACATTATGTGGCAAAAAAACAACAGCACCCATCCTTGAACATACTTGGACTTTTATATCCAGGACACAAATGCCACGGATGCTGTTCATCTGGAAGAAAATGCCTTGTTAGCAGAAGGCGAAAGAGTACGAGGAGCACTGAAAATGATTTGATGGCAGTGTGGTCAGCATCATCCATCTTTTTCCCCTCTGTGACCATGTAAAACTCACATGGTGTGCTGAGAAGTATGACAAAGGCTTGGTGTGCAGTAGATCCAAGATCCATTGCATCTCCAGTTGAGAAGTTCTCAGGTAGCTCTCAGAACTAGAAAAGGCCTCTGCCTCTAGCTTTGGACAAATGCCATCTTTCAGAGTAGTCAGTAGCAGGCAAGAGGGACCAATGGTCTGATTTTGATGTGAGGTAGTTTTATCTGTTCAAGAAACTCCAAGCTGATACATGATTTGAAAGGCTAGGCAAAATTTAAGAGCTGGGTGAAATTGTAGAATATAGAGAGTGCTGTACATCCTATGAAACAAAAGGTTAGCTAGTTAAAATGCTTCCATTCACAGTTTTAGCTTTCAAGACTCCTCTTTCCTTGGTGCCCACAATAGCTTCTGCATTCAAGTCAGAACTTGGAGAAGTTACTTTCTTGTAGAGATGGGCATGAAAAGAATATTTTTCATTTTGTTTTTTGTTTTTTGTTTTTTCCCTAACGAAATGAAAAACAAACTAGCTTTTAAAAAACAAAATAAAATGAAACGAAAATTTTTTGTTCTTTCCATTTCATTTTTCATTTTTCTCCAGTTGGGTGCATTGTGGGAGGGGAGTAACAGCTTTTAAACTTTTTTTTAGCCTCCAAAGCGAACGGCGATGGCTGCAACCACTGCTTGCTTCTGGGGCTAAAAAAAGTTTTAAAAGCCGACACTTCTCCCCCCACCCTGAAACACAAAGTTAACAATTTAAAAACACATTAAACACCCAGTTAGTTACATAAAGCATGACATAAAACATAAAACACATAAAACACATAAAAGCGAAAAACAAAATGGAACAAAAAAGAAACAATTTTTTTAAAAAACATTCATTACAAATGAAATGAAATGAGGACAAATGAAAAGAAACGGCATGTTAGTGTTTCGTGCCCATCTCTACTTTCTTGCATTACAGCTCTCAAACGCTTCCATGCAGCATGACCCTGTCAGAGGGGAGGTTTTGGGGAGTTGGTGTCTGGAAAAAAAGAAGCTGTTCTAACTTCTACGGTTAGTTGCTGGTTGCAGATTAGACAAGAACTTCTGAGAGAATTCATTGTCATAGAATAAGTGTCACATTAGCATCCTTTAATCCCTTAGAGATTTTATCTAGCAACTCTAATGACTCTCCCCCCCCTTTTCTATCTTACTACTGCTTCTAAGGCAGAATTCCTAAGTCACAATATTATAAAAGGCTGTTACGTGTAGGGAATTTGAACTCTGTAATTGTTTGGTGAGCCTTTCCCCGTAGATACAAATTTAGGAGCACCAGCTTCCTTGTTGTAAGAGATCAGGAATGTACGTGGAATGGATGACAGATTTTACTCCCACCAGACATGTGGTTCAATAAGAAGTAGAGGGAAAGGATGGGTTACTTTGTGAGTCCCCCTCCCACTGTTGTTTTATTTATGTTCATTTAATGCAGCCCCTCAGAATCACAGAGCACAGCCAAAAGGTCCTGGAAGCTGTTGCCCAAAAGAGGACCCAATTCCAACACATTTCTACAGCATACCTACATGCATACCAACATATATACAGTGGTACCTCGTATAAAGTAATTAATTCGTTCCAAATGAAATTATGTTAAGCAAATTTTCCTTTATACAAATTCCCATAGGAATGCATTGAAAATGGAGTAATCCCATTTTATATTGTACGGATTTTCCCCATAGGCAATTATGTTAAGCAAATTTCCCCTATTTCTGGAATTTTTTATGTTGTACAGATTTTATGTTATACAAGCTGTTTGTTATACAAGGGTCCACTGTACATACATACTCGTGTACGCCAGATGTGATAATAAAAAAGCAAAAAAAATTCTGCTTATATGCCGCCCGATACCACTTCAAGAAGTCTCTGGGCGGTTTACAGTTTAATTACAGCAGGCATGTCCAAAGTCAGGCCCGGGGGCCAAATGCAGCCCATTTTCAAATTTCGAGCGGCCCACAGCCTCTTCTCCCCGCCGGCTCAGCCTGTCATGCATCCCCACCAGCTGGCCCCTCCCCATACCATATGGAGACGTCAGCTTGCAGTTTTATGGTTTGCCGGTCCTCCCTGTCTGTCCTCTCAGCCACCTGCCAGCCTACCTGCCCCCAGTTCCATTGCCACAGTATCCTCCCTGCATGTCCTAGTGGCTTGTGCAAAGTCCAGCCCGGGGACCAAATGCAGCTGAAGGGTCAGCCCCCAACACATTTTCACCTCACCAAATCTGGCCCTCCTTGCAAAAAGGTTGGACATCCCTGAATTACAGTATGCAGGCTACACAATACCCCAACCCCAGCAAGCTGGGTCCTCATTTTACTGACGTCAGAAGGATGGAAGGCTGAGTAAATCATGAGCCAGCTCCCTGGGATTATGCCCCAGGCCATGAGCACAGTTTAGCTGCAGTACAGGCATTTAACCACTGCGCTATGAGGCTCCTCTGAAGAACTCTGAACTTTCACAGTAACAATTCACACAGAGAACTGCATGCAAATGTACACATATAAGCACACTGCACGTTTATAAAAAGAACGGAGCAAAACAACACGTGTATTCATTGTCCTCATGGAGATGAACCCTGTTATCTAAACTAGGACCCATTTATTCAGTATTACATTTTCTTTAAACTTTAAAGGCTGCCATATTGGGCTGTCATATTGGGCTGCCAATGTCTTTAGATGCTGAAACATTTTACTGTTTCTATTGAGTGTGTTGCTATTTAGGAGAGCTGCATCTATATTCTTGATATTGGAAACACTTGCTCAGTTCCACCTTTGTGTTATGATGTTTGCATTCTTGTTGCAAGGGCTGGGCCCTCAAAGGTGACGGTAAAATATCTTTAATAAGTATGCTGTTATCTGGAACACACCTGAGACAAAAACCTGGCTCCCACTTCAGGCTCCTGGACCACTAGGACAAAGAGAAATTAAAGGTTCCAATTAAAGGTTCCCAGAAGTACAATGCCTGGCTAAATGGACCAATGGTTTAATCCTTTCTAAGGCAGGTTTCTGTGTTCCTAGTCTGGTTTGTCTTCATCTTAAAGTGGAACAGCTTTTTCATTTGTCTCAAACGCTCGGTCTCTTGTGTAAGGCTCACACAACTGTGCTGCGCTGATATGTAAGAAGAGACTGGTGTTTGCATTGGACTGACTGATTGTCTGGTTCCAGACGTATTGCCATGCACACCACCAGAAAAAACAGTGGAAAGACCCAATCTAGCAACTGAAAATCTAGCATCTTCAAGTGTCCAAAATAACATACCAGATTGGGGCTTTCAACACTTAACTCCAAAACTACATTTTGCTACTCAGGCCTCTCTCCATTTCCTCTCAGGGAACCCATTCATCATTGATGCTGACATCTCTCTGGCCTTAGCTGCAACTGCCAGAGGGTTTTTGTCATTTTATAATAAATCTAATAGAAGCATGTAGAGGCTTTGAGGAATGAAGAGGCTTCCCTGCTTTAAAATAAGTAGCTGTGAGTGCCAGAGTGACATGCAGAAATATAAGGCGAAGGAGAGAGGCGGATAGGAAGGGGGTGAGCAGTTTCCAAGTTCCACATAATGAACTGTGCTGATTTTTTTTCCACTTAACAAACACATTTTCCAAAGTTTTTCTCCCCTCCCCACCCCCCGCAAGCTTCTGTGAAATGAAGTTTGAAGATTTTATTTTAAGTGCCCAAAAACCGTTTCACAGAATTTTCCTCTGCATCTTCTACTACTGAGCAGTTTATTAATACACGTTCGGAGTATCAACAGACTCCTTTGCTAATAAAATTTTATAAGCAAGCAACTTTTGAAAACAAACAATGCTATTTCTTGGGCTTAAGAAAAAGAAAAGGAACACACTTCTGAAATAAATATTTCATCAAAGAGACTTTTTATGTTTCACAGTGTCAAGTCTCAAATGACTTGCCTGATATCATGTTCAAAACCTGTGACATGATCCATTTTTACAGTAGATTTACTCTTATCACAGTTTCTAATCAGATTAGTATGACTTTTATGTCTGACAAAGTTTTAAAACTTGGGTGTCATTAAGGAAGTTGCAAGTAACAGCAGAGAAACGTGTGTGCTCAGTTTTATTTTTCAAGACAATGTCTGTTAACTGTTTTGTCCCTGAAATCAGGTTTCTAAAAAAACATTTAATACAAAAGTGGAACAGGTGGTGCCTTTAGGTTACTAGAATATTAACAAAAACGTTGCTAATATTTCTAGGGTGAATCCCCCTTTATCAGAGCTGTACCAATAGGTTAAAACATGGCAAAAGATGGATTTCCCAAGAGTTATTTCTTAGATGTAAAGTCATTGGCAAGATGGAAAAATGCCAGGCAGTTTCTTAGTTAAAACATTTAATTAAAACATTTAATTGCAAGTTAGGTTTTAGAGGCAGCGCTTAGAGAAGTTTGAGATCTGCTTCCTATCAGAAGGCTGGCTGGCCTACCATTAAGTGGGATGAGGCAACCACCTTACGCAGCCAATTTTGGGTACTGTAACAGGGCAACAAATTGTTGTTTGAAGTCTTACTTTGCTGCAAATAATAGAAAGTATTCTCAAAGGCTTTCACGGCCGGGATCGGAGAGTTGTTGTGAGTTTTTCGGGCTGTTTGCCCATGTTTTGGAAGTTTTTCTTCCTGACGTTTCACCAGACTCTGTGGCCGGCATCTTCAGAGGGCAAGGAGCTCAGGGAACAAGGAGTTCTCTCTGTACTCTGGGTTATAAAGTGAGTGAGACTGGAGTTTTTAAAGTTGAAGAAACTTGTCCTATGCAGGAAAATAGGTGTTGGTCATTGTGTTGTGATGAAGGGATTTAGAAGTTTCAATGCAATCAGGGGTAGCAATTATCCTAGATGGGTGTCATTAGCTGTTCTATTGTGTGAACTTTTATTTTATTTTATTTTATTTGTGGCTGCGTGGGGAATCATTGAGATTTGACCTTTTGAACTCTACAGCTTTTAGTAGTGGAAGCCAGGATTTGTTGATATTTAGACTTTCTTCTTTTTTGTTACCGTTCCACCCTTTTGTTTTTTAGACTTCCTTTTTTGTTGAAACTGTGCTTATGTTTGTGGATTTCAATGGCTTCCCTGTGTAGTCTGACATAGTGATTGGTAGTGTTGTCCAGTAACTCTGTGTCCTGGAAGAGGATTTCATGTCCAGTTTGTTTCAGAGTGTGTTCAGCTACTGCTGATTGTTCAGGTTGTTTTAATCTGTAGTGTCTTTCATGCTCATACAAACAAAGTATTTCTGCCTTACATAAAAGGGGTCATGGACCGCATGGAAAAGTGCTGAAAAAACACAACCTACAAACCGTATTTAGACCCACCACAGAAATACAACATGCTACGGTCAGCAAAGGACAAAAGGAACCCACTCACCACAGGAGTATACTTGGATACCTTGTAGTTGTGGCCAGGTATATATTGGGACCACAAAGCGCAGCATCCAGACCAGAAGCAAAGAGCATGAAAGACACTGCAGATTAAAACAACCTAAAAACACAGCAGTAGCTGAACACACTCTGAAACAAACTGAACATGAAATCCAGTTTGGTACTGGACAACACTACCAATCACTATGTCAGACTACACAGGAAGCCATTGAAATCCACAAACATAAGCACAGTTTCAACAAGGAAGAAGAAAGTCTAAAAATTAACAAAGCCTGGCTTCCACTACTAAAAGCTAGAGTTCAAAGGGTCATAGCCACAAAGGTGATCAGTTCACACAATAGAACACCTAACAACACCCATATAGGATCATTGCTACCCCTGATTGCATTGAAACTTCTTAATCCCTTCATCACAATACAATGACTAACATCTCTTTTCCTGCATAGGATAAGTTTCATCTACTTAAAAAACCCCAGTCTCACTCACTTTATAACCCAGAGTACAGAGAGAACTCCTAGTTCCCTGAGCTCCTTGCCCTCTGAAGATGCCGGCCACAGAGTCTGGTGAAACATCAGGAAGAAAAACTTCCAGAACACGGCCAAACAGCCCGAAAAACTCACAACTAATAGAGGGAAGTACTTGTGAGATTTTCTAACTCAGGTTCCAGAAGAAGTTTCCTGGCTTTAACAACAACAACAACAGCAGCAGCAGCAGCAGCAACAGCAACAGCAACAGCAGCAGCAGCAGCAGCAGCAGCAGCAGCAGCAGCAGCAGCAGCAGCAACAACAACAACAACAACAACAAACAACAACAACAACACTAGAGGTGGAAGGGCCCTATGGATCATCAAGTCCATCTCCTGTCCATGAGGCACACTAGGAAATCAAACTCCCAACCTTTGGCTCCACCTCAATCACCTAGTTGTCCAGAAGTTTGTCAAATGTTGGGTGCCACTGGCTTCTCTGATTCAAGCAGCAAAATATCTTGGGCCAGCCCCTGTCCAAAAATCATGGGACATTTCAAAAGAAAACTAGTTGGCACTTTACAGAAGTGATTAAACAAGGCCAGTCACCCATTCCTCTTTCAAAGCAATGAAATGAGAACCCAAAGCCTTATGCTGTCATTTAATAGCATGTTGTATTGGCATATAAAGAGAAGTGTGCAAGCTACTCCATCCCCTTACCAGCACCTCCCATTCCTGACCCTGTTATCTTTCCACCCTGTGTGGGGAATTCTGGAAATTGTAGTCCAAAAAAGCATCCATCTGCATACCTGCACTGTGTAGCAGTCCAAACAATAGAGAAATCTCAAACTGTACTCCTCTCATTATACATAGAAAACCTCTGCAGGCCTTCTTTTTGTACCTGAGTTATTTCATTGGAGGCTGCATACATGTCCCTGCAGCCCTACCTAGTTTCAACATTCAGTTATGTAGGTACAAATGCCTACATAAGGCTATGGTGTTCTTCCAGAATTATCTATCTACAGTGGTACCTTGTATAAAGAAATTAATTTGTTCCAAATGAAATTATGTTAAGCAAAATTTCCTTTATACAAATTCCCATAGGAATGCATTGAAAATGGAGTAGTCCCATTTTTATGTTGTACAGATTCTCCCCATAGGCGATTATGTCAAGCAGATTTCCCCTATCTCCAGAATTTTTATGTTGTACAAATTTTATGTTATACAAGCTGTTTGTTATACAAGGGTCCACTGTATCTATCTATCTATCTATTTATCTATCTATCTATCTATCTATCTATCTATCTATCTATCTATCTATCTATCTATCTATCTGGTGGTCACGGTTCATATACTGCGGTCTCACCATATCGTGGGACCACGGTACCCCAAAGGAGCTTGAGGGAGGGGGGGAGGTTTTAAAAGCCATTGCTGAAAGCATTTTTAAACATCACAGGCCACTTCCCAGCACCCCCAGCACGAGAGGTTTAAAATGCTTTCAACAGACCCAAGTGCTTGGCTCTGTTGCTGAAAGTCATTTTAAACCTCGCACACCGCTCCCCCACACCACTGGGGTGATGGGAAATGGTGCACGAGGTTTAAAATGCTTTCAGCAATGGAGCCAAGTGCTTGGCTCTGTTGCTGAAAGTCATATTAAACATTGTGTGCTGCTTCTCCCCACCCCAGGGCATGGGAGAATGGTGAGCGAAGGTTAAAATGTCTTTAAGCAATGGCACCAAGCTGGCTCCATTGCTTAAAGACATTTTAAACATTGTGCGTGCCCCACAGGCCCGACCCAACCTACAGCTGCATATTGTGAATTTTCAATGATCGCGGGTCGGGTCAGTCCCTAACCCCCCGTCTATCACGCACACACATACAGCCTTGTTTCAATTTCTGTTGACATTTCTTCATATCATCCTTTTAAACTGTGTTGACAGGTCCGATGAGTCTGATGAGCTTGATTACTGTGATCGTTTTAATGGTTCTATTATTTATTTGTTTTGTTTCTCATTTGTACTCTGTAACATTTGGTAGCGGCTTTGAACACTATTTTTACACAAAAAATGGTGGAATGGAAATCTAAAGTAAAAGATTATTGAATGAAAACAGCAGAACAAACTAACATTAACCATCTTCTGGTACCGATATCGAATACAGTGGAGTTGTTACGGAAATAGTAATAACTTTGTTCTATTCATTATTAACTCAAGAGTCCTACATCCTTCACTGCTCATCCAAAGCTCTGCTGTGAGTGAAGTTGATCTTTCATTCCAATGGCCGCTTGTCAAAATACATCTGAAACTGACAAGTTTTCTAATGTATGCCACATTCATCATTCAATTTTTGATCAGCGTTCTTAAGATAGGTATGCATGTCCAAGAAAGTGATTTCCCGTAAGTGTTTGGTTAGAGCTAAATTTTGAATCATCTTTTTGGCAAAGAGCGATAATTTACAATATTACTTCTTTGATGTTGTGGTCATTGCAAACCACTCAATAAATAAATAAATCATTGTGTCTATGTGCAAGAAGCCTTTTCAAGGGGCACTTATATAAGAAATCAGATTTATCATTATATGTGTGGCAAAAGAGAAAGCTCAGTAATATCCAGTATTACCTTTCAAGCCAATTACAATGATTTTTTTCTTATTAATTAATATTTCATAGTAATATTAATAGTATTTTCAGCCCTACGCTTGCAGTTTCATCTTTGGTGTTATCTCTGTTGATGATATCCTTATGATCACACCTTCGTGACTACACCAAGACTGACCAGCAAATGTTAAGACCTCAGGAAGACTGTAAATACACATACTCCCAGTGATCCCAATACCCAAAACCTTCCATGGGGCAAAGCAGTGCTTGTGTGATTTCAGGTCATGCTAGAGAATTACTGGTATATCAGACAGATGGACCTTGTTTACACCTACAAAGATTGATAGAAGGGCAGCTGCTTAAGCAGCAGCACACGAACCAACAATGGATGGACAGCACCCTTGCCCAGTTTGCTGCCCTCCAAATCTGCTGCTGGCTGTGCTTAGTGGTGATGATGGAAGCTGAAGTCAATCTGGAACATATAAGGTGGGAAGAGGCTGATATAAAGGGTGTCTCTGACATACTGGCTATTATGCTTTTTTTTTTTTTTTAGCAAGGAGGGGAATGAGCAAGACTTGATCTGGGGATTCTATAGGGTGTCGCTACAGCTTCTTCTGCTGCATGGTTTCCTTTCAATTTCCCTTTACAGCAGCCTGGAGAGGAAAAGACTTTGCAGCTGTAACTGTAAGTGATCGGAAATGACTTTTGTTTGCTATATGTCACCAAGACAACTACACCTTACAAAGCACTATGGGCCCCTTTCCATTAAGTGCTGACAAGTGGGCTGTCTCCATAGGCAGTAAGCTAAGTCAACATTAGAGGGCCTTTCAAATATGTATTACAGGCAATTAAAACACGATGGAAGAAATTGCATTTTCCTCTTTTTCTTCTTTTTCTTCCTCTTCCTTTTCTTCTTCCTCTTCCTCTTCCTCTTCCTCATTCTCTTCTTTCTTCCTTTTTCTCCTCCTCTTATAGTTTATGAAAGTAGTTTGACATGTTTGGAATTATATTGGCTTAAGCGTACAACAGCACTTCACAATGTGCTTCACAATGGAGAAAATTATTTCTGTATTTTACATCTCAGAGCTAATTGTAGTGGTTTAGGTAATAGCTACAGTGCACACCCTCACACAAAGACAGGTGATATGAGCAATCTACAGCTTAATTTTGCTTTGCTTTGTTTAAAATTTAATGCTACTAGGTAGTGGCAGGATTCTAGTTTGGACTGGAGCAGCATACCAGATCAATTTCAACCTGTAACATCAGATGATATGGTTAGGATGCTGGCACATGGCAGACCTGCCACCTCAGTGCTCAGTTCTTGCCCATTATGGATATTAAAAGCTGTCAATGGGGCCACAGTGGATTGAGAATATAAACACATCACCAAAGGAGGGCTGTTTGTCCACCTCCCCATGTGAAGGACACTACCATGCAGGCCATCCTAAAATGCCTGAATTTAGCAACAGATTACAGAAGAAACTTTAGGCCGGTCGCATATGTCCCCTTTATGGGCACGTTGATCAAGAAGGTGGTGGTAGAGCATCTCCACAAGTTCTTAGAGGAGGAGCATTGCATAGATCCATTTAGGTCTGGGTTCAGACTGTGCCATGGTACCAAGACAGCATTGGTCACATTGTACAATGGCCTGCTAAGGGAGGCTGATAGGGGAAGAATGACCTAGTTGGTACTCCATGGTAGCTTCCTGGACTGGATAACAGGTGTTGGGATCAGAGGGCTGACTCTTAGATTTTCTGATCCTTTCTTGATAGATGGATCCAGGGAGTCTAGAGTAGGGAAGAAGTGCCAGCCTCATAGCTAACACATCTGGAGTATATTGTCACTAGTATGACAATGACATGCAACTCTATCCTGTACATCCTCTGCAGTAGATAGCCTGAAACTGAACCCAGGCAAGATGGAGTTCTTTTATCTGCAGGGCCCTTCAAACAAGTTAGAGGGGTGTCACCCTAGGTTGGATGATGCCTGCCATCCCTGAGAGGCATTGGGGCAACAATCTCATGATGAAGCATGGAAGGAAACGACAAGAGGCTTGCAGGCAGAGAAAGCAGAGGCTTGAAATCCACTTTGTATCCATCCAAAGGGCTGCCTAATTATCCAGGTGATCCTGCTTTAAACTTGCCCAGAGACTAAAGAAATATGTGAACAGAAGAAAAGTTGTTGTGCTAAAGCAGGCCAAAGACTGATCTCCTCCAAGATTGTGTTCCCACTGGGGCCAGAAGTTCCCCCCGCATGATGGTTGCAAAGGAAAGCACATGAGGACAACAGCACCCTCCAACACATGTTCTCCATACAATTATCTTCAGACATGTCCCACCTCAGATCTTGAAGATAGTACACAGCCCTCATGAATAGTAGCTGTCGACACCCAGAGTTGCCTTATCCCAATTCTCCAAATAAGGAATTGTTACATTATACAGTGGTACCTTGTATAAAGGAATTAATTCGTTCCAAATGAAATTCTGTTAAGCACATTTTCCTTTGTACAAATTTCCCATAGGAATGCATTGAAAACAGAGTAATCCCTAATCTCGACCATTTTTATGTTGTACAGATTCACTCATAGGCGATTCTGTTAATTCAAATTCAAATTTCCCCTGTCCCTGGAATTTTTTATGTTGTACCGATTTTATGTTATACAAACTGTTTGTTATACGAGGGCCCACTTTATATTGAATCAAGTACATTTTTGTTGTTCTACCAAGATGCTTTGGCCTTGGCATCATTTATACAGTAACCACTAACCCAGTGATGGCGCACCTTTTAGAGACCGAGTGCCCAAACTGCAATTCAAAACCCACTATTTTTTTTTTTGCAAAGTGCCAATACAGTAATTTAACCTGTATACAGGTGGCTATGAAGGGGCAATGTCGGGTGCCCACAGAAAGGGCTCCGAGTGCCACCTTTGGCACCCGTGCCATAGGTTCGCCATCACTGCACTAACCAGAGACAGCCAGAATAGTATGGAGGTTAGAATCTTGGATTTGAAAACTCAAATTCAAATTTCTGCTAAGTCACAATGTTTATTCAGTATCCTTGGGGAAATAACTGCCTCTCAGCCAACATACCTTACAGGCTTAGTTTGGGAGGGGACAGGAGTAGGAATAATGAGAAGCAATTTAGCCTTTAAAAAAAAAACAAAGCTGAAACTATTGTACTTTGGATCTTCCATGAGATGACAAGACCTACAGGGAAAGACAATAAAGCAGAGGAAAACTGAAAAGCAGCAGTAAGAGAGGAAGGCCAGATATGAGACAATTTATCTCAATAAAGGAAACCACAACAGCTGAGCTGTTAAATGACATTTGATGGTCACTCTTGCACAGGACTGGCATAAGTCAGAGACAACTTGATAGCATATAACACAAGGAATGCTGTTCAACATGGCAAAATATACAGTATAGGCAATGCCACAGTCTTCCCACACATAAATCAGAATATGTATTGTTCTGACAATCACCTGTGGTCCTTAGCAGACCTTTTTCAAAATAGGTTTCTAGTCACTCCCATGAGAATTACTTCCACAGAAATACACTTAAGAGTGGCCCGAAAAACCCACAGAGCATTGAGCAGCATGTATACCCAGCGCTGATTCTACATCCTCCACTTGTTGATTCTTGTTTAAAACAGTTTTGAAAGGGTAAATAATGAAACTGAGTTTGTAAAGTGCCCAGTCAAGAATGCCAAATGGCTGTCCTTGCTGAAATACTTCTGTGTGCTTTACT
The DNA here is from genome assembly GCA_037367245.1 of Phrynocephalus guinanensis. Classification (NCBI taxonomy): domain Eukaryota; kingdom Metazoa; phylum Chordata; class Lepidosauria; order Squamata; family Agamidae; genus Phrynocephalus; species Phrynocephalus guinanensis. Next base: position 43,537,739 of record CM074739.1, read on the forward strand.
AAAATGCCCTCTTGACTAAGTAAGCAACTTAGATTTTTAAAAAGGGATTTGATGGAAAACAACATTTCTGTGGCCTATGTTCAGACCGTCTCCACCTACAGTCAGCGCAGGTTTGGAAAGACCGACTCAAGTGCGTTCTACAGATCATTCAGGGAATTGTTTTTCACATACTCTGTCCTACCTGACTGTTGTGCCCAGTGTTATATAACTGTACAAACAAGCAGGAAAGCAAGGTCAGTTCTAGTGCCAATTCAGGTAAACATTCATCTTCTAGTACAGAACAGGAAAGATTAACTTTACAGGACTTTCCTCTCCATGAGTGGCAACAGGATAAAATAATTGGATTTTCTTCATGATTAGTAATCTTCTGGTGGTCGGGATTAACACTGTTCCAGGATAGTTTAAAAAACGACAACAATGTGGAGCCCCCCCCACCTGCCAACTCCACACCAAAACCTCAAATGTCTTCCTGGCCGTATCTATGTGTCAGTGCTAACAGGTGAAGACAAATCTGACCTAAGCCTCAGCCTCTTCTTTTTTGCTTGCTGATCCAAATTTTAGGAATATTGTAGGAGCAGACATACAGAAAATGCAGTCAATTAGAAGGAGAGCCTCTCTGAAAACAACAAAGTTAAGAAAAATAGAAAGCAGAAGAAAAGAGTAAGACATAACATGAAATGGGTTGACTCAGGAAAGGAAACCACAGTCTAACTTGAAGACCTGAGCAGTGCTGTTGAAACTACCTATTTGCATATAGCACAAAATGCAATAGGATCTAAATAAAGGGTAGGCAACATATACCCCATGGCCACATGCAGAGCCTCAAAATACTAAATGTGGCTCTACAGCATTCCTATGCCCCAAAGAACATCACAAGTCCATTGAGCTTAATAGTCCTTATGGAGAAAATTTTGCTATGTTTTAAGAGACTAACCCCCCCCCCAATATTTTATGGCCTTCTCCAGGGCATAAGGGCAAATCTGGCACTTCAAATATGAACTAGAATTCTCAGAGACCCTCATCACTGGACAGATAGAAAAAAGGCAGAAGCATTTGAATTGAAGTGCTGGAAACGACTATTATGCCTCCTATGGACAGTGACCATGACCAACAAGGAAGTCCTTGAGAGAGTCAAACCCAACATATCTCTGGAAGCGAAGATCACCAAACAGAAACTGTCATACGTGGATCATGTTATGCAAGTTGGCTCACAGAAAAGACAATAATGCTCGGGTTGGTCCATGGCAAAAGAAGAAGGGGCCACCCAAGGATTTGCTGCCTTGAGACCATCAGAAGGGACACTGGAATGACCTTGATGGAGCTAAACGAAGCTATAAGAGATAGAAAGGCATGGACAGCATCAATCCAGAAAGTGACCAAGAGTCAGAATGAATGGATAGATGGGACAAGACTGGCCACTGGCTGTTCTGGCTAGAGAGTTATAACAAGCCAAAAACAACAACCCCATCTAGAGTATCACCATTATTTATACCAAACTCAACTGTGGAAGAATAAGTGGTGGCAGAGCCACTCTTACAAAATGAATGATGTTGCCACCTCAAGCATCAAACACTGGGTGGCCAAGAAGAGTCACTAGCTATTCCTCCTGAGCCCACTGGCTGTTCCCTTCAGTTGGAATGCAGAACAGTATGTGCTTCTTGGCTTCCTCTGGGTTCACTAAAAAAAGTCTGCAGCTTTCCAGAGTGATGAAGGATATAACCAGTTGAAGGACAGCCAGTTACCTCTCCAGTTATTTGTCTCTGCATTCTGTCTCTAGACGAGAAGGGCAGATGATATAACCCATGAAGTTGTTCTCATTCCACTATTCCTGCTAGTATTAAATCAGAAAAAAGGCATTTAATCCCAAAACAAATTTATTAGAAATTGCATTGGAAACGGGCTGTATTTTTATTTAGATGAGCTCATTAATTAAGGTCAAGTTCTCTTTGCAGTTAATCACCCATGCTCGTTTTTACATCCAGTCCTCACTTTCTGTGTCACGCCTGCCTTATGCCCTAAATTACCAGCACATTGCACAGTAAAACTATTTCGATTTTGGAATGTAAATTTCCCTTTTCACACCAAAGCTTCAAAGGGTAAACAACACCTGGGTTCAGAGTACACGTTTTAGGAGGAGGAAGTATCAGCATCAGTAACAAGCATGCAGCAGAAGTCCACACTCCCAAGTTTCAAAGTGAACATTAGTCCTCAAGTGACCACCATTCAGTACTTAGTCTACATAAATTTTACCCCCTTTATAGGGTGTGTTTGATGGCAGACAATTCTTTGCTGAAAGTTAAGTGCTCTTTTATATGAAAGTATAAAGCAGGCTTTGGTTTGAATGAGTACATTATTTTGACAAATGTTTATTGGAAAGCCAATTACAACTTCATAAATCAGATCTCTCTGTGCCACCCCAGGTAAGCTCACCAGTGCCACCAGATGTCACAGCTGAGACTAATGGGGTAATTAAAATAATTTGATGGAATCCTGTCCCTCATCCACAGCTCTGACAGTAGTCAAAACAGGAAGAAAATGTTTATTATATTTCATTTAACTTATTAAAATACTTGTTGCAAGATGTCATGGCTATCCTGGAGTGGAGTTAAAAAAAATAACATTTGCTTTCAATTTGCAGTTAGATTAAAATGACAAGGTCAAGCACAACCCACAGGCTGACTGGCAGCTGAAAGTTTAAGGTAGAAGGTGGAACTGTTGTACATATGGAATAAACTCATATCCTAATATAATTTCCTGCTCTTAGTAGAAGAAATCCTAATACATTAGGCTGTATATGAAACGGGTTGATATTTTATTGTTTTATTTTTTGAGGTAGCCAGTTGTTGCTGGAAATAAATAACAATAATCATATGTGAATATTATGTGATGCATATTTGTACACATATGAAGAAGTTGAAAAACTTACTTTTTTTAAATCTCTATCTCCAAGAATCCTCCAACCAGCATGGCATGGCATGCTGGTTGGAGGATTCTGGGTGCTGTTTTCCAAATAAATTATAACTTTTCCAGTCTGGTAATACAGTTGATTCAATTGACATTTTGAAGGGCATAAACAAAATGTGCTGCTACAGGATTATAGTTTAAGGATTTGTTCTTCTACATGATGTTTACAGAAAATACTGTACAGTACCATCATTGCATTCCACACTGACTTTGTAGTTACTACTAATACTAATTCATGTTACTTACAAAAGAGCCCTCATGTGGTGAAACTGAGAAACAACAAATGGATGGATACCAAATGGATGGATGTTAGAGAAACTGAAATTGCACAGACTCTTCAAGTAACTTTAATAATCATCCATGAACTTTCTATTACACCTTTTTTCAACAGTATCCCTGCTCACAAGCTACAGACTTCCCACAAGGGAGGGAAGGTTTACCATATTCTTCTTTCTTACTGATCCCCAGGAATTGGGTAAACTTGGGGGGGGGGCTCTAGCTGGTTTTGTACATTCTGATAGTACCTGGGTCCTTACTGTGGAGAGTTGGGGGCACAACCTGTTTGCCTTTCACTGCAGTCCTGATCCAGATAAAGTGTCTGATTTCTATTGTAAAATAATAATGAGCCCATTAAAGCAAGCGGAACTAGGAAATGGGAATGGAGGGAAGACACAGCTTCAAAGAAATATCTGGCTTAGTGCTACACTTTTAGAAGTACATTTGTCTTTATAAAACTAATGTTATGAATAGGGCATGTTTTGTTTTGTTGTTCTGTTTAAAAACAGAATGAAAATTATCATTTCTTATAGTTTATTGTACCAAGAATCTCTTAATTCGGCAGGTTTCATTTCTTTCCCCTCCTTGCCCATCAACGACATCTTTTGCATAATAATTACTAGGATGAAAAAAATTGTAATAAACAGAAAGAGAAACAAGGCCTAATACTAAGGAAGCAACAACTGCAGCAATGACAAATGACAGATAGATTTTCCCATTGAACAGTGATTTCCAGAACATACATGCAGCCACTATAGCTATGGTCATAAGCACGCGGGTGGCATAATAAACAAACTGAGCCATTTTTGTGTTTTCTCCTTTGACATTAAAAAAGGTAAACATAAGAATGATTCCCACAATGATCCTATAGGCAACTTCTGCTGCCTTAGATTTACAAAATGAGGTGTGATGTTTGAGCACCCAGCTTATACCTCCAAGCCAAAGAACCCCAAGAAGAATGAGGGACACTTTGACGTTCAGCACTGTGACCAACGCAATACTAAGTATCCAAGATGTTAAAGTCAGTAGTTTATAGGAAAAGTACATCAATTTGGAAGACATTGTGCTAAATATATTCTTATCAGGAAGGGATTTCCGTAAAGAAATCTGATAGTCGGCTGTTGCACAGGAGATGCTGCTGAAAGAGACCATGATGGAAACATCTAAAGAAAAGCACAGGAAAAAAACATGTTAATTATATGAGGAGTAAAATAAGCTTCAGGTTTTAAAATTAAATATCCTGCACAGAGAGAAAGTGTGATAGAGAGTTTTCTTCCTAAGCATTTATTCCAAATTAAAATGGCACCATGACCAGCCCCGAGGCCATCTGCTGCACTGCTGTTATAAACTGGTCTTAGCAACAGTCTGTTGTGTTAGGCACCCATTTATGCCTTGGGTTCTGTGAATCAAAATTGAGACAGACAAACTACATACACATGATTCTGGTCATTATATAAATAATATTTACTGATATTAGAAACTTCCAGTAGCCTAAACATAATGTAAGCAGCTCACACCTTCTGGAATCTCAGAGAGCCACACCTACCACTGGCTAGTTACTCTTCTGGTTTGTAGGTCTGAGGGAAGACTCTGTGAGGCCTAGTGTGCCCAAAATAGTGGGAAATGGTCCACTGCAGACACAGAGAGTACAACTAGCTATATGAGGGAGAAATAAATGCAGGTTGTGAGGGCAGTGGGCCCTGGAAAGCTACATGGGAGGTCCCACAGAAGTCGTATAGGATGCCTGAGCCATACTTTGCACCCATACTATATACACCAAATTGAAGTATTACAATGGGCAGTTGATCTGACATGGGTGCCTGTGTTTAACAGGCCACTGCCATGTATTCATTTGCTAAAGAATTTGTATAGTTCTTGGTTGGTTCTTTCACACCTGAATGTCAAATTAAATCTCTACGTCTCCCCAATTTGTTTTCTTCATTATTGCTTTATACATCCCCAGATGCCCTGTTTTGTTTTGTTGTCAGACCCTGCCCTGCCCTACTAACTCTTCTCTCAATGACTGCCCATTGCTAGCAACTGTCTCCATGTCCTTTGTCTCATAGAATTTGGGGGGCAAGCCTTTGGCTGGTGTGATACCATCAAATAGCAAGGTTAGGAGCAGCAAATACTGGCTGAATAATCCTTGTTTCATATGGACTATGTGCAATTTCTCATCCTATCCTAGACTTGAGTGTGATTGCTGTCATCTCCTTCTGCCACCCCTGTCCTCCAGTCTCATAAGACAATTGAGGAACCTCTGGAGGCAACATAGGCGGTTACTTCACGTCCTTCTTTGTTCTGTGACTAGTTTTGTACCACATGGTTTTGTCTCTGTTTCAGTGTTCCCATGGTCGTGATAACTTGTCTCGTGACAAGTTTTACCTCACGGTCTTGTACCGTAACAAGCACTGAATTTGTCTAGCTTCCTTTTTCCTTTTTGGGAGGGATTAAAAATTCTTTTTCGGTATTTCAGTTCTGAAAATTCATTGGAATGCTCCGGGTAACAGGCTTCAGGCTTTCTTTGGTATTTAATGGAGGAGGCCAAGGTGGTGGTGATCATCTGGGGTGGGTGGACACTTTGCACGTAACACCCAACCCAGTACTGGGACACAGTTTTCTGAGAGAAACAAATGCTTTGTTGTGTGACAGTTGTTACCTCACGATGTCTTGTCTCGGAACACAAACTGGGAACCAACCAGGACAAAGAAATACCCTACCCCAGTGCCAGGTACAGATTTGTCTCGCTTATCACCTGTTCCGGGGGCATGGTCAAGACAAATTTCAGCTGTTGCGCAATGGACGTTGAAGTAAGATTTTTTTTGTACCACTCCGAAGCGCAACACTTAGAGAGACAAAACGGATGTGAAGTAACCGCCATAATAGTGGAATACAAGTATTTTAAGTAAATAAATCATGTCTGAATACTAAGTTGCAAGTAGAATGTGCCTGTTTTGAACACAACATTGCTGGTTGGCTTGTTCAGCTGATGACTCTGTGAGATGGCACAGGGAGTTTTCGTTTCCCCCGTGAATGGGGGAATAGGTCTGTAAATATTTTGTGACTCAGAAATCTGAAGGAATGCAAGTTTACTTGGACATTTCAGTCTTCCTGGAGGATTTTTTTTCTCCTGCACCAGACTGCACCATAGTGGGCCATATTTGGAGATTCTCCATGTCTTTTTGCTATCAGAAGGTGACCTAAGAACAATCCCTTCTTTCATTTGATTGTGACAAGTTATTTATGGAATGTCTTGCACTTCACTTCAGACCAGCATTCTTTATCATTTTGATTCCAGGCAAATAATTCCTAAGATGGTTTTTTTCCAGGTTTGATAGATCAGTGGGTGTTTTTACCTTTTAAGATTGTGTTTATATTCTAGTGATGTAAGCAGTTTTGGGTCCTTTTTGTTTTAGGAGATGGCAGCATAAATATTTTCAAATAAATAAGCATGGTGACAAATTATACATTAATCGCCCAAATCATACTGTATTTTTATAACCATGTAGCATAGCCAACATAAATCTGCCCCATGAATTGCCAAGTCCATAAATTATTAACACATGCATTTGGTGTTGTGTGCTGAGCCACACAACTGAGTGCACAACAGGAATTGCCTGTGCTAATTTCTCAGCTTTGCTGTAAGCAACATTTATGCCAATTGTTTTATGTCAGGAGATATAGCTAATAAGATTTTTGCCATGGTACTGTATTTTAGTTTGGTACTTATCTATTTTTACACTTCGTCATGCTTTTGCAACCCTTTCTGAAAACACATAGAACTAGTTCTCCTTTTACATATACTATCAGTAAATAAACATCTTCATCTTTTTGGTTGTTAAGCAGACTTACATTGACCGAAGGTGCAATTATCTGAGGTCATGATGATGTAGATTTGAAGAATAAGCTGGGGTGTGCTTTCCAGGTATGTTTTAAATAGGCGGAGCATACTGATATCAGCCATTGCATCAATGGCTCTTTTATGAATCAGGCTAGTGGGACCTGAGATGTTCGATTTATATGCAGCGTGATAGCCATATTTCAGTGCAAACCAATACCTACAGTGAAAAACAAACAGTCACACACTTGGTTTCGATTTAGGAGTTGCTTAAGCATTGCACAATAGATCTTGAATATTTTTTAAACCACGAACAATAGCAGGCCTTGCAGTCTTTGAATTTAGGAGAAAGATTAGCTGGGGAATGAGCTGCTGCTTCACATTATTCTTATTATACTGCATTTCTCCACTCATCAAGATATTTTTTTCCTGCCTGGAAAAATAGACAGAAAAGACATTATTTAACTGCTGCTTTGTCAATACACAAATCAACCTTTCTCTCCGTTTGTTAAAACAAAAGTATATGGTAGTGGCCCTAAAATGCTGCTTTACAGATCTTGAGGAAGTCATTTACTTGAACTATAACATCCAGAAAATAGACAACATGGCAACTCCCAGATTGGCTCCAGGAAAATGGGGGTCCATCTAGAAAATATGGGGGGAATGGACAGAAAAAAGCAAAGCAAAATGTGGAGCTTATATACAGCCCCATAGTGCTAAAAGCTCTTTCTGTGCAATTAATAACATAATTATGCAGGCTACACATTGCTCCCCCTCCCCCCCCAGTGAGCTGGATACTCAATTTACCAACCTCCGAAGGATGGATGACTGAGGGCGTTTATACACAACCCCTAAGCTCCGCTGCAAATGGCTCCCAGCTCCGGAGCTTAAAAATGTTTCCCCACCAGCTCCGGAGCTAACAGAAAATTAAGTGCGACCCCGCCCACCTAAGCGCGACCCAGCACACCTTTCAAGTACCTGCTCTGGGAGAGTGAAAAATTTTGATGCGGAGAGTGCCGGGCTCTCCTCGCTTCTTTTTGTTGTTGTTTTTTTGCCTCCCGCCCCTTTAAGAGGAACCAGGAAGTGACGGGGGGTCGGAGCTTAAGAGTGCATTCTTTTCTCCCTTTTTTTCTCCCTCCCCTCACGCAGACAGAACAAGGAAGTGCGGAGGGGGTGGGAACGCAGGGAGAGCGACAAACCCTCAAAATCTCTGGTCTGAATTTAAGGGACCAGTGGATCTTAGGGGTCGTGTAAAAAGGCCCTGAGTCCTTCTTAAGCCTGCTACCTGAGCTTGGGCTCCAATTCCGACCATGAGCAGAGTCTTCACTGCAGTACTGCAGTTTAATTACTGTCCCACAAGGAAAGAACCATGGCCCAGGTTTAAGTCCATTTATACAACTTAGCATAGGATCTTCCGTTCAATAATGAATTTAAAATCCAAAGTAACTTACAGTTATTATTAAAATACCAAAACATAACAATCTTAGTTCACCACCTGTCCCTAAACCTGGGCATTTTCACTTAAAGGAAACTTAAAATATGAATTTCACACCTCTCCAATGCTGCTACCTTTCTGAATTCCAAATCCTACACAAAGTTTCAGCTGGGCATGATTTTAATTGTGGTAGCTCAGAGGGAAGATTGCTTTCCCCCAAGGAGCACCATAAATACTCTCAATCAGCTTAGTTCTAATATTAAACCTTACTGCAAGGGAGCTTAGTTCTAATATTAAACCCTACTGTAACTGGGAGAGGTCCCAGTTACTCTAGAGTTAAGTAGAATTTAGGCTGCAACTACATGAGTATACAGTACAGGATTTGCTGGCAAAATAAAACGGATGCATTGGAGTGTTTTGTCACTGATTACATGACACAAAGGTCAATATGAATCAGCCTGGTCCTTTTTGCTTCTGAAACAGAGGTGGTTCCTTCCCTCCCCCCTCCCCTGGCACTGGGGGTTGCTATTTCTTTTAAGCCAGCGCAATTCAGATGGTGTTTTCCTTGTGTGAACACAAAAGGGGCATGTGACACCAAGTTTTTTTCTGGTGACATATTTAGCTGAGCATGATGGTTTGGACAACTGGCACATCCACCCCTGTGATCATTCTCTCTAATCACCTCAAAGTATTTTTATTTTAAAAAAAAACTACTGAGTAGTGATGGGCACAAACTGCTGGTTTGAATGAACATACACAAATATTAGTTTGTTCACTTTGCATGCATGAAAGGAGAAATTTCAAAAGTCACGCAGAAGGGGGGGACTGAATATTCCTCTTAATCTATTCCTTATAAACCTTGATATTCTGCTATATATCAACATGACAGGGTGCTTTCATTTCTTCTCAATTTGCTGTTTAGAAAAGCTCTGCTTACAAAAACACATCCCAAGAAATAGATTCTTCCATCAGTCCACCCCTTCACAATTTCTGAATGATCTACTGATGTTAACTTGATGGCTGTTTTGTGGTAAACTCCAACACACCCTTGCAGACGCCTCCTGCCATTACTCTAGGGTAAATTTACACATAAATATCTTTCAGTGGAACAGTGGTGGTAGCCTTCACATCTCTGGCTCGTCTCAAGATGTTTTAGTGGAACATGGACTGCGCAATCCTATCGACGTCTACGCAGAAGAAAGAGCCATTGAGTCTGAAAGGACGTACAGCAAGCCAAGGTTATACAAGGCTGAAGTCTGAAAAGCATATTGTTGTGCATACAGTAGTAACCTCCCAAAGCTCAACAGCAGATTGGGGAGTAATTAGGATGCTCTTGTTTCTATACTAATGGTGAACCCAAAGGTAGTTACTGCCCACGCAAGGTGCCTGGCTGGTTCTGAATACTTGTGAACTGCATTGCTCATTTATAGAAGGTTAGTGATTACACTATGGGCCTTTAAAAAAACTCTGGCAGCCAGTTGCAACAATGCTGGTTGTGCAACAACCTACTTGTTGTTCAAGTAAGAAGATAGGTTCCCACCCCACCCACACACTGCCCTGGAAATAGCTGTTTCTGTGCAGCAAAACATGCACAAGCGATGCCAGGTTACTACACGTACATGGAAGACCTTGCACCCAGTGGAAGCCCAATAGGAGACTGGCCTAGGAAAGTGCTAATTAAACAGGTTGCACCCCAGCTTGCTGTTCCCCGCTTAACCTATTCATCAAACAAGATGGGGGATAGAAATCCACCAGTTAACTATGCAGTCTCTCACCATGCCTGACATGTTGATGTGGAAAGCCCCCCAATTGACCAGGGCAGATTTTTAGAGGACCCAGGGGGCTTCAAGAGGAGTGGCTGATAAAAATCTCATTCTCCCTTCCTCTATCTGGCATGAACAGGTTTTCACCAACTACTCATTAGGTTCCAATTCTATAATTCAAAAGTGCTTGATCATCCATTGCAGCAATTCTTAACCTTTTGTGGTATCACATCCCCTTTTTTTTTATTTCTGAGAAACCGCCACGCCTCCTCACCTTTCCTCTCATCCCTCAATCTCCTTTTGACAAGTTAATGAGGAAGCCAGAGAACCAGTTGTGGTTGTTACCCTATTGAAACAATCTGAGACAATTAAACAAATTAATTATAATTGATCATTCAGCTGACTGAATATGCATAAATGCACACAGAACTAAAACAACACTTTTGTTGGCAAAGCACACTTATCTCTGATTTAAGATGATGCATGTAGATATCCACAGCACACCTTCATCTTAGAAGAATCCTTCTCTCTCTCTCTCTCTCTCTCTCTCTCTCTCTCTCTCTCTCTCTCTCTCTAAGCAAAGAAATAATGCCTCTTCAAAGATGATGCTGATGAATTCTTTCTTTCTTTCTTTCTTTCTTTCTTTCTTTCTTTCTTTCTTTCTTTCTTTCTTTCTTTCTTTCTTTCTTTCTTTCAGTTCTGCCTGCCTTTTTCCCTGTAAAAAGACAGCTTTCAAATGGTAAAAATCACAAATTTGAAAGCAATTACAAATATAAAAATCCTATTGTTCAAAAACAATTAAACATATTGATTATTATTTTTAAAAGACCTCCTGAAACCAGTTAAAAGCACACATCTAAACATGATAAAACAGCAAGTATTTCTTTAAAATTGCTTTCTGAGCAGCAGTTTAAACACCCAGCTGAAAAAGGCAGATATTTTTCTGGCAGAAAGATAGCAGGGAGGAGGCCAGCCTGGAACTTCCATTGCCTGGGGGCAGCCACTGGAAAGGCCCTGTCTCATTTCTTTATTGTGTGTCTGTGGAGATTGGGGGTGAGGGGAGTCAGAGAAAGGCTTCTCCTGAGGCTTAGGGAGGGCGGTAAAAAAAGATATGATCCCTCAAATAACCTCCATTAGATCTTTATAAGGGCGTTTATACACGACCCCTAAGCTCCGCGGCAAAGGGCTGCAAGCTCCGGACCTTAAAAATGTTTTCCCACCAGGTCCGGAGTTTGCAGACAATTAAGTGCGACCCCGCCCACCTAAGCGCGACCCAGCTGCACTTTCTTGTACTTGCTTTTGGGAGGTGAAAAATATTTGATGCGGAGCGTGCCTGGGCTCTCCTTGAAGTTTTTGTTGTTTTTCTTTCGCCTCCGCCCCTTTAAGAGCAACCAGGAAGTGAAACCGGGGCTCGGAGCAAGCTTCCACGCACGGGAGGTAAGGGTTCTTTTGTCCGTGTCTAAGGCTTTTTCCCCCTCCCTCCCCTCCCGCAGACAAAACAAGGAAGTGCGGAGGGGGTGGGGACGGAGGAACAGCAAGGAACCCTCAAGATCGCTGGTCCGAATTTAAGGGACCAGCGGATCTGAGGGGTCGTGTGAAAAGGCCCTAAGTTAACTCCAGCACTTTGAATTGTGCCTGAAATTGGATCTCTAGCCTGTGAAGCTGTTGGAACAAACATTTTCTGTTCTCCCTGTAACCAGCTCTTTTCAGGCTAGCCACAGCATTCTGGGCCTATTGAGGTTCCCCAATATTTTGCAAACACAGCTTCACAAATCCACATGTTACAGTAATCTAAACTGGATGTAACTGAAGCATGTGTCACCATGGATGGACCAGATGCCTCAAGGAATAAGCACAGCTGTCACACTAGTTTAAACAATGCAAACACACTTCTGGCCCCTGCTGAGACCTCTGCATCCAGACTCATGGATGAATCCAGAAGAATACTCAAACTGCAAACCTGAGTTTTCAAGGCAGTAGACTTGCATCCAGCAGAGGCTGTATCTCTGTTCCCTGATCAGCCTTTTGACTGACCAGAAACATCTCTGTCTTGTCTGGATTAAGCTGGTCTGTTCCCCCTCTCAGCTCATCCAGTCCATTGCTGGCCACAGACACTGCTTTAAGACTGAAACAGCTTCTCTGAAATTAGATGGAAAGGAGAAATATCACCACCATACTGGTGGCACGAAACCACAAACTCTGGATAGCCTCTCCCAGAAGTGTCCTGTATATGTTAAATAGCATGTGGGGGAGAACTGAACCCTGAGGGATCCTATAGATAGGCCAGTGGTGATGAACCTTCAGCACTTCAGAGGTTTTGGACCACAACTCCCAGCATTCCAAGCCTAGAGTTGCCAATGACAAAGGACTGTGAAAGTTGTGGCCTAAAACATCTGGAGTGCCAAAGTTTTGGCACCATTGCTATAGGCCAGAGGTGGCTAACCTTCAGCGCTCCAGCTGCTTTGGACCACAACTCCCATAATTCCAAGCCTGTATTGCCAATGACAAAGGACTGTGGGAGTTGTGGTCCAAAACATCTAGAGTGCTGAAGGTTCGCCACCACTGCTATAGGCCAATGGCCAGGACATATAACAGCACTACCCTCTAAATTTGCCCCTGAAGGAGGGACAGGAGCCACTGTAAAACAGTACCTCCAGATTCCATCCCAAAAGAATAACTCAGAAGGATATCATTGTCAAAGATATTATAAGGTACTGAGAGGTCCTGCAGAACCAAAAGTGACCCACTCTTCTGTCTAGCTTCCAACATCAGCCTCACACCAAGTCATTATTTCAGTACATTTAGAAGACTAAGCAGCAATAAGCTATAGCAGGAGTCCTCAACTTATGGCCTAAGGGCCGTATCCGTCTCCAATGGACCCTGAATCCAGCCCACATGGCCAATTGCAGACCCACCTGCACTGGAGCACCATGCCACAGTGGCAGCGGCGGCCCAGAAGGAGTGATCTGTGGCCTCGGCCAGGCACCCCCACCACCCTCCATCCCCTCCACCTCCTCCTTGCTGCTTCTTCCCCACCCTGCTCATTCCCAATCCTACCACAGTACCTGCATGCACACTTGCCCAGCCTAGCAGCGAGCCCTTTTCCCAATGGAGTGGAAGCCCAGCACAGCTTCCCCCTCTGCCTTGCGCCCTCTTTCTGCAACCTCGTTGGGCTGGCTCCGGAGGGATCACATGTGGCCTGGACCAGCCCAGCCTTCTCTCCTCTTTCATTCCCTCCCTCCCTCCCTCCCTCTCAAGCATCACTGGCATGGAGGCGCTGGGCCAGGTGCCGCGATGAGGAGGAGGTGGCACCCACTGGGGCAGGAGGGAGCAGTGGCAGCTGGGGCCCATGGGGTAACATACTCCTCTGCCTGCTGTCCATCTTCACTGCAGCTGGTTCAGGGGTTGATGGGGGGTGGCGGGGCTCTAAATGGCCTCAAGGCCAGCCAAGGAGTCGGCCTTCATGGAGGTGGTGCAGTCCAGCCCTGGCAGCAACTACAAAACGGGGCTGCAGGGCCGCTTATCCCGCACCGAAGCACTTGGCAGTCACACTCAGCACCGAGGGTGAGATCGTCCAGGTGAGTCACACCACGTGCTGAGGGGAGCAGGGGGGGGACAGGGCACCCCGGAGGAAAGGGCAGCAAGATGGCTCCAGGGCTGCTGCAGCACCGCTGACTCCACTGTTTGCCCCAACCTTCCCCCCTTGGTTTCCTCACCCCCACTGCAGCCACTGCCCGGACCCCAACAGCTCTGAGGGACAGTGAACCGACCCCCTCTTTAAAAAGTTTGAGGAACCCTGACCTAAAGCATCAAGAACTGATCCCTATCCATGTGAGAATGCCTGCAGCACAGACAGAAACCATAGATACTGCATTAATGGCTTTGAATTGAACGTAAAAGCAAGAAGCAATTATAGAGTTGCTTTCTTACATTGTGCTGACATACATTTATTTTTCTGAATGACAATAGCCCATAAACATCCTCAGCTGAAAACACAAAACATCTGGTTCTTGCATCCCATATCTAGGCATCAGTATAGTCCTTGTGTTTTCCAGGAAACTGGTAGAGTGAATCAATCTGTTATTCACACACACACTCATCCATCTAATCCTGAGTGTATCAAAGCTGTGCATTGGGCCAAGCTGGCTGCATTACATAAATGCTCCCATGTTCACAGCTGAGAAGTCTGAAGTGTGAGATGACCTTTGGATTACTGGCAAGGATTCTTATGGAGTAAGGCTCTGCCTGTGATTCATTATTTACCAAAGGAGAAATTATTGGGCTGCATCAGATTACATATCTTCATAGCTGTATAAATATAAACATGTTCTTCAACTTTGTATAAAGGCAAATTTCAAAGCATTAATATTTTTGTCTTTTTAAAAAAGCCTGATTGATTTATGTTTGGAAAGGAAGAGGACAATTGATAGAAATAAATATCAAAAGAGAAAAATCATTCATGTCTCATATAGTGATCCTATCATTAATGAAGAAATATTCCAAAGACCACATTCAAAGCATCTCTCACCAATGTGAACCAATGTCAGATGCAGTTTCTTGGCCACATCGTATGCATGGCCAAAGATTGGCATCTGAAAACTGCATACCCCCTGAAGAAAAGAGGAAATGAAGCCAGCTTCAAAAAACTTGATGTCAAACATTCAAGGAAGATTTCAAAACCAAAAATGTTTTCTGGGATGATGCCAAAGATGTGGCAAATGATCAAGTTCATTGAAGAACAACTACTGCACAATGTGGTCAGAATAGGACATGATGATGATGATGATGATCATGATCATCATCATCATCATGATCATCAAGAAGAAGAAGAAGAAGACTTTTAAATAATGCATACGTCATTTTCTGTCTTGGTTGTTTTGATTGTTGTTAAGTGCCTTCACTTAATCTGAAACTTGTGGTGACCCTATGAATGAGAGATATCCCAAATGTTCTGTCCTCAAAAACGCTGTTCAGCTATTTTAAATTCAAGCCTTTATACAGTCAATCCATCTCATATTTTTTCCTGCTGCCTTCAACCTTTCCTTTATTATTTATCAGGGAATCCTGCCTTCTCATCATTTTTACGTCTAGAGATAGTTCAAGCTTGATTTGATCTAGGGCGCACTAATTGCAACCATTTTTATGTTGTACGGATTTGCCCCATAGATGATTCTGTTAAGCAAATTTCCCCTATCTCCAGAATTTTTTATGTTGTACAGATTTTATGTTATACAAGTCATTTGTTATACGAGGATCCACTTGTATATAAATTATTTTTTCCTGTTTTCAGTCCCACTCACTCTCTTTCCTTCTACCTCCTTGTCTCTTCCTTTTGGATCACTTCACTTTCCTTCCTTCTTTCTTCACTCCTAACGTTTTCTCTTGGCTCTTTCCTTCTTGGGTCACCACAATTCTCTCCTTCCTTAGACCTGTCCATCCTGGCCTCTTGCTTTCTAGACTCCCAGGAAGTAAAAATGGCAAGGCTTTCTCTTGGTCACAACCCTGTATCAAAATGAAGTTCAACCAATCACAACTTAAGAAGTCATCACCATCACCCTACTGCATGGAAAAACCATTTTACTGTATCATTACATCATTGAATATTCTTTTACTTACCTTGCAAATATTCCACCATGCAAAAAATGTAATAAGAGAAAACTCCACTTCAGTTTTTCAGTATTATCTTCTTTAAACCAAGTGTAACTGAAAAACTGGACAACTGCTGATGTAATAAATCCTGAGACCAATATCAAGGCACACCATAAATACTGGTCTCCACAGAAATAAGTTTTTGCTATCCAAAGATCTGCTCCTACATCAGCTACATAAACCACAATCCCCAAAACCATCATGAAAAAATCTTGCTTCTTAAATCTCATTGTCTTGGTTTCATCACTGACCATTTCATCTCAGGGATTTTTTTAAAATGTTAGCTCCTTAGTATAGTTGTCTCCATAAAAAGAAGAGCGGTGTATATTTGCTGGAATGGTGGTCAGAATCACAGGTCTTCATGAAGATTATGATCACTTTTTCACTACTAACAGTTCATTTGGGAAGGTGTCCATGTGCACTTTAAAAGGCCTTGGTAAGGTTAATTCCAGGTAACCCCTAAAAAGAATTAATAATTATTTTAAAAAATCTAATTCAAAAAATCATAAAAACATCTGATCAGTAATATATGTTGGCTGAAATCCTGCTCAGTAACTTACTGCAGAAGGATCATGATGTCACAGATAGAGTAAATAGATATCAGTAATAAAGAACTTCTTACTTTGATCCTATAGATTGCTGACTCTGATGTAATCCCTTTCCTTGTCAAGAAGGTATAGGAGTTCTGGGCTGGAGGGAAGCAGTCTTTACAGAAAAGCACCACAGCCAGATGACATCACTGCCACTTTGGTAATCAAAGATATCTTCATGCCGTCCAGTGGCTCCTATGACTTCTAGACGATGAAAGGGATTACATGGAAGTCAAAACAGCTGTGGGACAGAAAGAGATATGTACAATCTGAGAAGCCACAAAACAGAAATAATTAAATTTTGGTTTGTTTTTTTAAATCCCCTGTTACTGATGTCATCATTCTTCCATAGAGGGCAGAAACATATTAGGACTTCAGCCATTAGGTTGGCAAATATAGCAATTGCAAGTTTAGCTATTCAGTTAGATTTGTTCTCTATAATGACATATTGACTGAAATCCTGTTCTGTAAATTATGGTATGTAAGTCTGATGATATTATCACTTCAGCCCCAGCCCCCTCCCCCCCCCCATGGAAGCCCTTTCATCGAAGCCACTGGGGGCTGTTGAGGAATTTCAGATTATTGGGATTTTCCATCACAGGGTTTGTTGTGCCAGTAGTATCAATTTCATATAAGACTTTCCCCCCATCCTTTAGCCCAGGGGTCCACAAATTAAGGGCCACAGGCTGGATCCGGCACCCCAGGGTCCTAAATCCAGCCTGCAGGACCAACTGCAGAACCTACCCCCCACCCCACCCCACTTTGAGAGTGAGTGAGCTGGCATCCGTGGCTGCTTCCATTGGTGACAATGTGGTGCTTCCCCTGCTCCCCTCACCCGCTGCCCAGATGATTGGTGCACCAGCTGCACGCTGCTTCCCCTTTAGCCGAGTGGGGCAGTTCAAAGCGGGAGGGCCGTGGCACGGTCCCCGCTCCCACCACCATCACCCAGATGATCGGTGTGCCGGCTGTGCACCTTCCCCGTCTACAGGCCAGAGGCCACAGCAAGCTGAAGGGGGGGGGACCAAGGCTGGGTAAGAGGGGAAGTGCTTGCAGAGGCACGGGGGGGGGGTCAAACCTGCAACCTGTCACTCCAGCCTGATCCCTTAACTCAGTGAGCTCTCCAGCCAGATAATCTCTCTCTCTTTTCAAGTTATATCTCTGTCTGCCAGAAGTAAGCTAGGAGAGCGGGTGAGAGGGGAACCAAAAGCATATCCCTGGTGCTTGGTTCGGGTTCAACCTGCCATGTTTCCAAAATCTTCCAAATGCAGAAGTGCAGCTGTATTTGAAGGTGAGAGGAAAAAGCAGTTTGGAAACCTTTGGGATGCTCCTTTCAGGAACAGAATGGCACTGATGTTCCCCTTTCAGGGCATCAGTCGAGGGGGGCATCAGCCCTGTGGATTTCTCTCCACCCCATGTCCTAGCCAACAGGTCTCATTCTGCACCTACCTCTCCTAGTCAAGAATGATGGGAGCAGCAGGTGGTGCATGGGCCATTTTCTCTCACCACCTACTCGTGGTGGAGCACAGTAGCCTTCAATGTATTCCATCTGATATCGACCCGAGTGCAGGCAAAGACTGTCTGTGCCACACAGGAGCCAGGGGTGCATCCTGAGTGCAGCAGACTCGCTCTCGTTGGTGCTCAGATGCATCCCTCCCCCCCATCTGTGTTGTTGCTTTAAAAAAAAAAAGTCTATAATACACCGTATCCCCCAGTGTGGTACGTCAGAGGGGGCTAGAATTCTGCAGATAAGATACTTAGACTCACGGGGAAAGCAGGAATGAAACGGGCAAACCCACTCCTTAATTATCTCACTTTGAAAATTCGATTTAGGGTCCCTCTACATCAGTTCCAAATTGACGGCACAGAACACACAGTAACTCCCATCTAGATTTGCTTAATGATTAGTCCTGGATTCGATGAATTAGGTAAGACTGGATGGATGCCGCCTCTCCTCCCCCTCCTCCTCGATGTCCAGCATGCATCAGGGGAAAAGAGTTATCCCCTGCTGCTTGTTTTATTGTTCATGTCCAACAAGTAAACTACACCTTGCAGATATGCCTTCCTTGCTGAAATACTCCATCATTTAAGTATGTTTGCTACTAATATTATCATTGTCTGCCCCAGACCCTGCTTAGAAGTCTAGGCTGCTACAATGTCCCACGGTTGCACAGTCCCAACAATTGCACAGTGATTAAACACTGTTTGGCAGAGGTGACGATCCTCAAGCGGCAGCAGCTGGGGGACAGTCTCCTGACTGACACTTCTGAGCTCCCTAACTGCTCCACGCCATTGGAAGACAGAACAATAGATGCCACACCACATGTCTAGGAAGTTCAAAACTTACCTGCTGTACCGGAATGTGGCAGAAAACATTGTCGATGGAAGAGGCAGTGTTCATGTCCAGCAGCAAAATGTCTAGCTTTCTAACAAATATGCTCATTTTTGTTCAAACACCCACTTGCCTGAATTAGTCTGGTTGAAAGAATTTTCAGAGACATTCCCATGTGCATCAGCACCCTTTTCTGGCACCTTTAACTCCAGGGTAATTTAACTCCAGGGCACTCTAAAGCACTGGATAAAAGCACCTTGCCACAGCCTTGATTATATGCTGTTGGCTTGTGTGTATGCGTGTGTGGTCAGTATGGAATAGAAAGTGGGAAACAGTTATTTTGAAGAACTGTTTTTACCCAACTTCTATATAAATGCACTGCAAAAATTTAGAGTGCAAACCACCTGTCTGGAAAAGCCTTTAGTGTGGATGTTTAACCTGATACAAGATCACTTTCAGTAAGTAGTGTGATGAATATTTACTAAAGGATCTATAGGAAGAAAATGTTGTTGCTTTTCCACACAGAAGACTTAACTTCTGACATTTGGGTAAAACTGCTTACGAAGATGGCAAAGCATCACAGTTCTGATAGCTGTTGTGAGTTTTTCAGGCTGTTTGGCGGTGTTCTGGAATATGCTGCCACGGAGGGTGGTGGTGGAGTCTTCTTCTTTGGAGGTTTTGAAGTTATAGGCTGGATGGCCATATGTCAGGAGTACTGTGTTGGGGGTTCCTGCATGGCAGGAGGTTGGACTGGAAGGCCCTTGAGGTCTCTTCCAACTCTATGATTCTATGATTTTTAATTTTGCCAGACTCTGTGGCCGGCATCTTCAGAGGGCAAGGAGCTCAGGAAACTAGGAGTTCTTTCTGTGCTCTGGGGCACAGAGCACAGAGAGAACTCCTAGTTTAATGAGCTCCTGCCTTCTGAAGATGCCGGCCACAGAGTCTGGGGAAATGTCAGGAAGAAAAACTTCCAGAATACGGCCAAACAGCCTGAAAAACTCACAAGAGCTATCAGATCCTAGCCATGAAAGCTTTTGGGAATACACATCACAGTTCTACCATGTACAGGAAGAATAGAAATTTTAATCAATATATAGCATTTTTGAAATTCATAGCAATCATTTCCTTTCCTTGTGTTAAACCCATTGAAGCCATGAGACAAATCCACTTTTGACGTAAACTGGCTGGTTTCAACATTGTCACTTTAAATGCTCGGTACAGTAAAGTATACCTGTTTTTTTTTTTTTTTTACTGCTAGCAGAAACGTTGACAAAAAAAGAGACTTACCTACAATTTGACAGTTCTGTAAACATTTAAACTGAAAATCCATGGAAGGAGCTTTAAAGTCATAGCTTTGCCAAGTTGTACTGTGACCCTCTACAGTCTACTACTGGGAAAAGCAGGAAGGCGTGGAGTGCAAAGTAAACCGAAACTCCTTTTAAGCCTATGGACTGATTAAAACTCTACCAGCTACAGCATTGCTTTGGCTGAGTCATTTGTTTACTTTATTTGATGATTCAGTTTCAAATCCATTCTATAATTGCAAGTCCATGCTATGTAAGCTAAATAATATGCACCAGTACAGTTCAAAAATGATTGCAAGACCAACACAAGAGGATATCCTGCAGACCATCTTGACTGCTTCCATTGGTGTTGTCGATATTCAAGCTTCGTTTTGCTATGTAAAGCTTGGCATCCTTTTTCCTGCTGGCAACACAGGCACAATATTTTGCAGCCAAATTCGACCATTTCCTGGTGTTCTGAATTGTGGATACAGAAACAAAATATCCCACATTCATAAACGAGAGATGTTCTGCAGAAATGATGATTGGATTTTTAGCACTTCATAAGTATCTGAGGATGCCAAAGATGATCGTTTGCTGTGGGTGGCAGGAGCAGGTTAGAAGAAATGGCTATAAATTCACTATAGAGATGAGGAAGTTTTAATTCTCTTCATCTCAATGGGAGTCAAGTAAACATGGCTATGTCCCCTATCTGTAAATATACTGTACTCATCTTATGCCATTCCAATCTTGTAAATACACATCTGATCATTTAAGCGAAGAATTATGCACCACTTTGGTTATACAGTAACCAAATTTCTCCAGGTGTTGTTACTGCCACCTGCAGACCAAATTGATCTTAACACTAGACATGGGCACGACTTGGTGAAATTGTCGTTTCCGTTTTCGGATATCGTTTCCGTTACGTAACGGAAACGGAAACGACAATTAAGCCATCAGAACTCGAACTCGAACCGAAAAAAGAAAAATTGGGTCTGATTTGTCGTTGTCGTTCCTGGCATCGCGCGGCGATCGCGCGATGCCAAGCGCAAGTGGCACAGGAAAAAAGTTTTAAAAGGAAAAAAAACCCGATTCCCGGCCAAAAAAGCAGGCGAAAATATGCCTGCCTGAGGGCACCTACCAGAGGGGTGGTTTCTGGGGGGGGGGTCCCCAGCCTTCCCCCCCTCCTGTCCTGGGCTGCTGGTACCAGGCTGGGAGGGGGCATCCTCAGCGTCTCCATTTGCCATGCGGTGCGGGGGGATCCAAAATGGTGACCGCAAATTTTTTTAAAATCGTGGTCCAAAAACCCACCAAAGCACCACAGAAACATTTGAAAATTAGCTATTTTAAATGCCTGATTTTTATAGTAGCAGCAGTGGGTTGTTGGTTTTTTTGCAATAAAACGTCTCCATTGATTTTATTTTTATTTTTATTTTTATGTTTATTTTTATTTTTATTTTTTTACACCTGCGCAATGATGGGCTGGCCATGGGATGGGACAATGCAAATTTTTGGACCCATTCTACCAATCGCATGGTCAGGTTTTGACTGACACTTCTGGATGTGCAAGAGGGCATAAAAAGCCAAGGCACTCCCAGAACAGTCGCAGTCCGGGCTTGGATGTGGGTGGGAGAGGTGTGTAGCTGGCTGCTGTGCTAGACTAGTTTCGATTTCGCGGAGCCTTTAGATTTCAGTTAGGCAGGCAGGGAGGGAATTGATTCGAATTTTTAGGAAATAATAATTCCTTTCATTCCCTGTCTGCTGTGGGGAATAGCAACGCAGTTTATTCTTTTTTATTCTCCTGCAGTTTGTTAGGATTTCTTTTCTGATAGTGCTTCAAAGGGGGGGAGGTTTGAGTGGGAGGGGAGGTGTGGATTTATTTTAAAATTTTCATTTGCTTGGTGGCAAGCCAAGGTCCTTTCATACCCTGCCTGCAGCTCTGCTGTGGGTGGGAATAGCAAGCAAGCCTAGCAGTTTTCTTTTTTATTCTCCAATTGTGAGGATTTCATTTCTGATAGTGCTTCAAGGGAGGTTTGGGAGGCGAGGTGTGTGTGGATTTATTTTAAAAATATATATTTAAATATACTACCATTTATTTTCTATTTTCCAAAGTTCATTTGCTTGGTGGCAAGCCAAGGTCCTTTCATACCCTGCCTGCAGCTCTGCTGTGGGTGGGAATAGCATTAGCAAGCAAGCCTAGCAGTTTTCTTTTTTATTCTCCAATTGTGAGGATTTCATTTCTGATAGTGCTTCAAAGGGGAGGTTTGGGAGGCGAGGTGTGGATTTATTTTAAAAATATATACTAGTATATTTCAGATTTCCCCAACCAGTGCACTGAAACACATTTGTTGGCAAGCCAAGGGCACCTCTATCTAGTGGAGAATATTTTACATTTTAGAAATACATTACAATATTATATGTACTTTACTTTTACTTACATTGTTTGTTTCCTAAACTTTTTGTGAGGACACTGCAGTAAAACAACACAGGCCCATTCTGATATCAGCCTTATTAACAGACTTGGGGTTCCATCCATCCTACTCCAACACTGTTTCCTTTGTTTGTTTATCATTGTACAATACATTAATTTACAAGCCACACCCTTTGCGTGGGCACTGCCCTCTGAGTCTGAGATCTGCCTTTCTACCAGACTTGGGGTTCCAGCTTCAGTTTACTTTGGTTACTTGTCCTTAATATTACTGTACAAACAGTGCCAGCCGTGCACAAACTACACCTGTACTAGTGTGCTTGCTCGTTCATTTATTTACAAGGCACACCTTTTGTGGGTGCCAGCTCCAGTTTACTTTGTTTACTACTTGTCCTTCCTTATTATATTACTGTACAACACAGTGCCAGCCGTGCACAAACTACTCCTGTACTAGTGTGCTTGCTCGTTCATTTATTTACAAGGCACACCTTTTGTGGGTTCCAGCTCCAGTTTACTTTGTTTACTACTTGTCCTTCCTTATTATATTACTGTACAACACAGTGCCAGCCGTGCACAAACTACTCCTGTACTAGTGTGCTTGCTCGTTCATTTATTTACAAGGCACACCTTTTGTGGGTTCCAGCTCCAGTTTACTTTGTTTACTACTTGTCCTTCCTTATTATATTACTGTACAACACAGTGCCAGCCGTGCACAAACTACTCCTGTACTAGTGTGCTTGCTCGTTCATTTATTTACAAGGCACACCTTTTGCGTGGGCACTGCCGTCTGAGTCTGAGATCAGCCTTTCTACCAGACTTGGGGTTCCAGCCATTGAGAGGAGTAGACCCTCATCCAGATTTGGGGAGGAACGAAATGTCTGTGTCTCCTGCTGCCTCTGAGAGGTGGAGGGGAGATGGGATGGATAAAAGCTTCAAAACAAAACAACAAAAAAGTATAACAGGCAGCCAGACCAAGTAGGGTGGCTGGCCGGTTCAGCATTGACCAAGAGAAAAAAAAGAAATATATTGCATTCTGCCCACTTTGTTTGCAATTGCTTTATTCGATGCAGTCTTGTGCAGCAAGTCAGTTTAAAGTGTTTTCCGCGTGCTCTGGGTCATTGCGGGACCCGCGCCCGCCGTCCGCCCACCCGCCCACCCACCCGCACCTCCCCCCTGCCACTGCCGCCCGCCCGCACCTCCCCGCCCCCGCACCCCGCCCGCCGCCTAGGGCGCAAAAACACCTAGCGCCGGCGGGATGCCACTCGTTGCTGGGACGTCAAATCGCGCGAAATTGCGGTGGTAACGACAAACGACAAACGACATGACGAAACGATAATTTTTTAAAAATTTTCGCAAAAAACGGAAACGACCCGAAACGGACCCGTCCCGAAAAACGACAACTCGGGGGGGGAAATTCTGGTCGTGCCCATTTTTACTTAACACTGTTTATCCACACTTGCCCTTGAGAAGCACACTCATGTGCACGTTCACGCACGCACGCGCAGCCGCGCACGCGTGCACACACACACACACACACACACACACACACACAACCCTACATAATTTATCACAATCCTCCTAACAATGTAAAAGCATGTTTACATGGAGGCATCCCTATTTCCAAGCATTGAGGTGTTGATGGTGTTCCAATGCTTTCCTAGGTTCATTTTGCAAGGAAAGAAAACCTACGTGGCTTGTAGTGCTTTTGTGATAAAAACTTTGTGTGTATATTCAAGTTATGCATCAAAAGAGGGGTGGCAACATTAGCACTCCAAAGGACTTCTATTTCTTACCAGATTTTTTAGATGATTCATACTGGTACTGAGGGAAAGAAAATCAGTTTTCTGCCTCTATAGACTGCTCTGTTTGTTGCATTCACCGTTTTTTTTTTTTTACATTAAAAATAAAATTCTGCTGTCTTAAAGACTAAAAGGGTTTTTTTCAGTGTGAGCTTTTCATGGCTTACAGTTCACTTGGACACATGAAAAAGTCTGAGGTAGTAAGAATGTGATCTACAAAATCTCTGACTGAAAAAAATCTGTTATTCTTTAGAGTGCCATGATTCTTTTATTTTTATTTGTTTAAATATGTTGTTTTTATGTTACAATGTAATTAATATATCCCTTTCATTGTAAGTAAGGGACAGCTCAAATTCAAAGACAGCCAAAGATCTGAAGGAGGACATTGTGGAGAATCTTTGCCGGCATGCCTCTGTGGCATCACCATTAACAGCAAGCGAACAGATCACGTATCAGGCGAGGAGAGTTTAACACATGCGCACTGCACTAATTATGTCAAGGTTTAGATATGTTCAAATACTATGTTGCACATTTAGGTGGAAAAATAGTTTGCGATTGGCTGAAGTTACATGGTCTGATCAAGTTCCCAGGCTAAAATCTCACACATGCGCAGAAGCTTATTGATGAACAAACATTCTTGGGCATGCTCAGTAGTGTTAAGTTTTAGAGAAAGAAATATCCTTATTTGGGCATTGAGCAATCGTGTAAGCTTTTGATTGGTTAAGAAACCATCGCAAGGTGATGTGGGTATTGTAGTTGGGTGGTTTTCAATAAAGGCTCTTGCTGGGTGCAGCAAGGGGGAGAAGCTCCATCATTTTGCACCAAAAAACACTTGTCGGAGTCTTTATTTTCCAACCCATGGGGGGGGGGGGGCTTGCTGGTTAAGCTTCCTTTAATGGGTTTCCATTTTCTTTCAAGCCTTAAACATTAAGGCTTCCCTGGATTATTCCTTTATTTGGCAAGAAATCTCTCAAGCCCCACAGACTGAGGCTTCCCTGGATTTTTACCACATTTGGCCAGCCAGCCAGGAGACTACGGAGTCTAATTTTCATCACTCACCATTCTCATCCGGGTAAAAAGGATCTCAAGCGTGCTCCACTTTCACCATCGAAGACGTCTCTTCGATCCCTTGGTGAGTGATCCCATACTTTAAGGCTATTGATACTGTTTAAAAATGGGTGCTGCCTTCTCAGCCCTGTCTGCTGAACAACAGAACTTCCGAGATGACCTTAAAAGACTTTTGTTAGATAATGGCCATCAAACTACTACCTTGGAAGTTGAAAATCTAGTGATAGCCATAGACGAACTGTGCCCCTGGTTCCCACTAGATGGCAAGTTAGATCTTCAAAAATGTGACAAAATTGGCTACTGCCTTCAGAATCATCCCAAAGTTAATTTTAAGGTCCGGCACACGTGGTTTCAGGTCCGTGCATGTCTTCATGGACCCACTCCAGGCAATCCTTTATTGGCAATAAAGTCTCTGCCACCATTGCCAATCATCCTGCCTCCCAAACCAGCCTCTTGGCTAATTCTGGCTCCCAAAGCCCCAGCACCACTGCCGGTAAGCACAGCTCTGCCTGCACTCCTGTCAGCTCCACTATCAGCGTGCCCAGCCCTTGAATTCCCAAACCAGTTGCCAGATCCACTGCCTGAGCCCTCTCCAGCCTTATCCATTGCAAATGATGGGAAATTACTCAGTGCTGCCTTTGTTGACGCTGTTCCAGCAGCAGCCTTGGACATGGAGCCTGTGCATCCTGCTTCTCCAGTCCTGCGGGCTACCGCCCCTGCTCAGGCTGGAAAAAATGCCCCGATTCCCTCTGAAGCACTGAAAGAGTTACGTCGTAGCATTCACAACAATGGGCTGCAAGCTCCCTACACCCATAGCCTGCTGGAAGGTTTCGCCCTTCAAAAGCTTCTTCCCACAGATTGGCAGACAATTATCTGGGACTGCCTGACCCCCACCGAGGCCATGCTTTGCCTTCAAGAGTGGCGGGAATTGGCAACAGCAAAGGTTGCTGAAAATCAGGCTCATCGACCTCCCGTTGCCTTTACTCTGCCAATGTTAATGGGTGAGGATACTTATGCCACAACTGCCCAGCAGATGCTTCTGCCGGACACTGCACTCTCCAGTGTGGCTGAAATTGCTCTTAAGGCATGGAGCCATATACCTGCCAAATCTGACTCTAATGTTGCTGGGCTTGCTGCCATTCACCAGGGTGCCAAGGAGTTGTCTGATGAGCCATTTGCTGGATTTGTGGATCGCTTGATTGTGGCAGTTGAAGAGCAGATGGGAACTACGGAGGCTCAACAACTCCTGACTAAACAATTGGCCTTTGAGAACTCTAATGCTGGCTGCAAGCCAGCTGTTGCTACTCTCTCCAGCAGTCCTGCTATCTCCCTGACTGATATTCTGCATGCATGCCAATTTGTGAGTACTGACTCTGATAAGGCTTTTTCTGCTGCCGCAGTTCAAATTCCTAATTCTAATCCTGGGAAAACAACAGGGCACCATCTGCGGCAGCCTTTGGGGAATGAAGATGGTGATGATGGTGGTGGTGGTGGAACGGAAGAGGTTAATGAGTCGTGGAACAGTAATCAGGATGAAGGGGAGAAATCCAGGCTTAAACAAGGCCCCCCTTCCTCGGGTGTCTCCATTTTGCCTGCTGAAGTTGCTTCTATGCACACCCCGTGGGAAAAGCCCTGCCTTCCTTCGTCCTGGAAAGGGCTCATCTCAGCTGATACAGTTGCCATGGTGCTGTCGTGCCTTGATTTACGCCCACCCACTGTCCGCATCACTGCTGGCCTGATTTCTGCGTCACATGGATGATGTTCTTGGAATATCTCCAGAAGTCACTGGTACAGACCTGGAAGCTCCTTTGCTATCTGTGAACTGTGCCTATTAACCCTGAAAAATGTGCAAGGTGTTCTTCTCTACAAGTATCTGGGCCATTGTCTGTCTGCAATATTCCTGTGCTGCTTACTACAAAAATTCCTGACTGTTGCACTCTGGTGGAATTCTCGGAAACATCAGCTTCTTGGAAACTTCAACTGAGCATGCTCAACACAAACGGAACACTCACCACCCCTCTCTTCTTCTCTGCCGTAGCCAACTGATCTTCACCTGCTGAATGTATCTTTCATAAACTGCGGAGGGCGAACCAACTGGCTGCTTATGACAATGACTCTTGTTTATTTTTCTTCCTCACAGGCATTTTCGCTCTTAAGGATCAGAGAATAATCTTTTGCATTTACTTTCTATGGTTTAACAATCTTTTTTCCTTTGCAGCTTTTCCTGGGAAAGATTCCAAAATTGGCGCTGTGATTCTCATTTGTAACTTTTCTAATCTGATAGTGGACTCACAATGTTCCTACGCTGGCATTCTGCCTAGCTTATCTGAGCACTGTCAATTGTGCTTTGTTTCAACAGCTTCAAGGAATGCTGCATGCTGTACTTTTGGCCTATATCAGAGCACACACAAATTTGGCAGACTGCACATTAGCTTGTGGATTTTTTTCTGACAAATTTCAAGCTAGAATTTCATTGCTAGTCATGAGATTTTTCTGACTTTTACACCCTCTAGTTTGGGTCAAGCTGGCTCTGCTTGGAACATAATAGTTTGGGTCAAGCAAGGCCTCTGCTATTCATACAACTATGGTAGATATTAGTACTGTGCTTGCCAAAGGGTTTTCTGCTTTAAATTGCCTGCTTCATTCTTCCATTAGCTCTCCAGTCTCATTCCCTGGGACGAGTCATAGCCCTGGACAAGGGTGTGGATTCCAGCATGCTGTGTTTAGTCATGGCACTCCTCCAAGGAGTTTCCACTAGTGATACTTTTGCCATTCCTTTTCCTTGTGTTTGACTACAGAACTCAGTGTCACACTGCAGGGCCTCCTGAGCTACCTTTTAATGGCCTACAGACTAACGTCTGCCTTCAACTGGCCAAAAATCAGTAATGCACCAAGTTTTGTCTTTCTACCAGCTATGCTGTTGGGAATTTGCTTTCATCATGCCTTATTGTAGTTTGCTACCAGCCTCATAATATCACTGGTCTCAAGGAACATATGAACGCTTAGTGAATGGCTCCAGCTGGGGTCCAACCACCAAGTGACTCCCTAAATCTGCACACCACATGTTGTAGTAGGGAGGGGTGTCCCTTGCACGCGTATGGTGAACTGTTCTTCTGACTCACAGAAGCCTTATTGTCACAAGACTAGTACCACACAACTGAAATGTTCTGTTATTGCTAATCCATCTTCAACTACATTCCAGCTAACGTATCAGATTTTGTTTGTTGTTTCACAATGGTTTAGAAATATAGTGCTAGTTTCAGGGATCACCTATCTTTTGGGGTTTTAGGGCATTTTTTTGAAAGCTAACAGCTACTTTGTGTAACATGAATCAATGCTTCAATATAAACATAATTACGGGTAACTGAACACTTCCAAGGCTCAAACTGAAATTAGATAGATTACTTTAGATAACGGAGATGACATTGATTTTATACTGCTGCAATTGCATTTAGGCTATGAATCAATGCCTCACATGTTTTTTTTTTTAATATTTCTGATCATAGTAGTCCTATACAACACCAGATCAAGAGACTCAACGATCTCACCTCTCATATTAGCTTAAAGGCTATGCTTATTATTGTGATATGCATTATTATCATAAGTTGCTGCCTTTAATGTATATTTACTATATCTCAGATTTTTGCTATTGCTAAATGCTACTTCTGGTTTCACGCAAAGACAAGTGTACTGCCATCTATGGAAGGTGATGGTTCTTTTTATAGATGGGACAAGCTCTCTGCTTTAAAAAGACAGATCAAACGAACTCAGTGCTCCTATTTTTCACAAAAAAATTAAAAACAAAAGAGTGAAATGTGGAGAATCTTTCCCGGCATGCCTCTGTGGCATCGCCATTAACAGCAAGCGAACGGATCACGTATCAGGCGAGAAGAGTTTAACACATGCACACTGCACTAATTATGTCAAGGTTTAGATATGTTCAAATACTATGTTGCACATTTAGGTGGAAAAATAGCTTGCGATTGGCTGAAGTTACATGGTCTGATCAAGTTCCCAGGCTAAAATCTCACACATGCGCAGAAGCTTAGTGATGAACAAACATTCTTGGGCATGCTCAGTAGTGTTAAGTTTTAGACAAAGAAATATCCTTATTTGGGCATTGAGCAATCGTGTAAGCTTTTGATTGGTTAAGAAACCATCGCAAGGTGATGTGGGTATTGTAGTTGGGTGGTTTTCAATAAAGGCTCTTGCTGGGTGCAGCAAGGGGGAGAAGCTCCATCATTTTGCACCAAAAAACACTTGTCGGAGTCTTTATTTTCCAACCCATGGGGGGGGGGGGGCTTGCTGGTTAAGCTTCCTTTAATGGGTTCCCATTTTCTTTCAAGCCTTAAACATTAAGGCTTCCCTGGATTATTCCTTTATTTGGCAAGAAATCTCTCAAGCCCCAAGCTTCCCTGGATTTTTACCACAGGACATCTGGTGTAGCCCTCTCCTTTGGTAGGTGAGACACCATGCCTGATGTAACAGAGTGCCAAAAGCTACAAATGGCACCACTGTGCTCCCATGACTCTTTGGTGGGCAATCTCCACAGCCAGTTGGGCCTGAAATGCCTTGATCAGATGAGTTCTGAGAGCCAGACACTGTGGGTTGGATACCATCTTGGAGATCATCACACCCAACATGCTAGCTGTAAAGAGACCCCCTCAGAGTCAGACTTAGGTTCCTGAATTATCCTGAAAAGAATAACACCAGTATAGCCAGTGGGGATTTCCAGAGAGAAAGGGCAGCAGCAGTGGTGAGGGAGGAATTAGAAATCAGTGAAGTTAATGTAAGGGGGCAAATGAAGCAAGATGAGGCAGAGAAGGAGGCAAGTGGGAGAGTGAAGCAAGAGAAGGGAATGAATAGGGTAGGCAGGCAAAGTGAAGTGGATGGCAGTTGTGATGTTGGGTGGAAGTAACATTTCTGATTCCACTTCAGTGGGCAGGGCAACTTAGGCTGGCACTGCTGACCAGGGTAAACTGCACCAACCAATTTGACTTATTCTAGTAGCCTTTTTTTAACTACCAGACACACATTATAGTTCAAGGATCATTGCAACTCGTGATAACATTTTCACATGCCCCATATACACGTTATGTAAATAAAGTCAAGCTTCTATTTAAGACTCTGTTGAATAATTATATATTCTCAGAAAATGGATGAGCAGATTACCTGAAAATTTGGCAATGTAAAAAAGTGCCACTTTTGTGGTTTAATGGGTGGTTACGTAAAATAATCTGAAAATCTGATGAGTGAACATCACTGGAAAAATTCACACTGTACATGTGAATTGGCTGAAACAATGTGGTTGGTTTGGTTGGTTTGTTTTTTAAAAAATCCCTGCAATAACTCACTTGCTTCAGGACAATCCATAAAACTGTGGCAGAAGGTGATTCCCATTTTAGCGGTGCTGTGAATCCAATTGAGTATTAGTCTGCAACGTCCAAGAGTTATCTAAGTGTGAATAATTTGGAGTGGGTGGACTCCAGCTTTCAAAATAGCTAGATTTTGGGAGTTTTAGTCTAAACAAAAATACCTAAAGCCAATTTTTCTTATTTCTAATTCATTCCACCCAAAGGAATCTATGCAGCCCTGCTCTTTGTTCTGTCCACTCAGTGAGTCACAAATAAGCTAAATTGGCATGGCTGTTCTGGTAGCAACACCAAGAAAATGGAATTTCCTGTGGAAAGATTTAATGGCAAGCACATGAATTTGGCTGTCTGTGTTGCATATTGCAGATTATGACAATCAAGAGTCAAAGGAATGTACCTTCTTGTGCTTCTAAATCAGACAAATGGGTTTTCTCCAATATTCACTAGTATTTGCCCTCTTGCAATGTTAACCATCTTCAATTATGTACAGATTATGGTCCACAAAACAAGACATACAATTGATATAATATCAATGTTTGCTATTCCTTGTTCTGAGTTTTTTTTGTTGGCAAAATGGGCTGACTATTAAATATTAAGACTTCACTAAGTTAAGCAATTGAGGAATGTGAAATACCATCTTATTTTGGAGCATAGTTCTGAATTAGGCAATACTTTTATTGGACCACTAAAAAATTCGATTATTTATTTATTTATTTATTTATTTATTTATTTATTTATTTATTTATTATTTATTTATTTATTTATTGCCGAATTATATTTTGGATTTTATTGCTCCTGTGTCTATCGTTCAGTGCCATGACATTTCGTTAGAATGAAATCAAGAATTATGGCACCATCACAAAACAAACTAATTAAACTTATTGTTTCCCTTATTACAGCAGGAGACTTTTAAATTCAGCGCCTGAACTGCAGCTCCTGCCCTTAGAAGGCAGTGAGTAGGAAGGCTCGCAAATGGCTTCTCATGCAACGGTCAGCTTCCGGGTTGAATTTGAGTGGACGCCATCTTTTATCCTCCCCTTGTCTTTTGAAATGACAGATTTCTAGTGCAAAACGTGCAGCGTTTTGGGTTAGCTATACTGTACAGTAGTTGCGTAGCTTTCTGGCCGTTTCCCTCCGAAAAGAAGCAGGGTCTCAATGTAGCGCCGCAACACAGTTCCCACTACCAAGACAAGCAAGATAACAATAAAGATATCCTCTGTTGCTCAAATCTAAAAAGTAACGAGTAGATCGTTCTTGGCTATTTCTTTTGACCCGTGTTTTGGACAGAATTCTTCGGACGGAGATCCGGACCAGCCGCAACCGTTGTTCGGGAAACAAAAACGCAGCGCGCACACAGTCTAGACGGCAAGGCGGGGGGGGAGCCACATCCTCCCCCCCCCCGCAAGCTTGTAGCTCGGCAATTATGGACTATACTGGGAATAACACTACAACGTGTCCTTTGTATAAATGTGCAAAAAGAAACCCACCCCTCTCTTTGTAAAACAGCCCGGGAGTTTCGAGAGAAGCATGAACGGCATAAACCCAGGCACCCTAAAATCCTGGGGTTTTTCCCTCGGTTTCACTTATTTTGGAGGCGAACTAAGAAACTGTCGAAAGAATCAATGCATTCCTTTTTCTTCTCTTCTTTTTTT
Source organism: Phrynocephalus guinanensis (assembly GCA_037367245.1). Classification (NCBI taxonomy): domain Eukaryota; kingdom Metazoa; phylum Chordata; class Lepidosauria; order Squamata; family Agamidae; genus Phrynocephalus; species Phrynocephalus guinanensis. Next base: position 43,570,185 of record CM074739.1, read on the forward strand.
ATCTCTATGGCACGAGCCACACACTCTCTCTTTCAATCTCTCCATCTCTCCGCCCGCCCGCCCCTTTCTTCTTCCTCCTCCGTTCGCGGCCGCAGGAGGTCCTGCCCGGAGCGGCGGCGATGTTGTCCGTCCTGCCGCGGGTGGAGAAACTCTCGTCGAGGGTCGTTCGCGTCCTGGGCTGCAACCCGGGGCCCATGACCCTGCAGGGCACCAATACTTACTTAGTGGGGACCGGGCCCAGGTAGGTGTTAGCGATCCGCTCTGGACCCCGAAAAGGACAACGGTCTTTTTGCCCAGCCAGCCGCCCGCCCGTCTTCTTCCTTTCTTTTCCTTTCCTTTCCTAGGCAGCGCTTCTCAGGGTCGGCAGGTAGCCGTTCGTCCGGTGCGCATTTTCCCCCATAGAGGGGTCGCGCAGGATTTGAACTTGCCATAAGAGACCTGATGGTTTAGGGGAGGACGAGAGGCAGGCCACCGTCGAAGTCTGCGGAGGAAATACGGGGCCACTTCTCTCCCCTCCCCCCATATATTTATTTATTTTAATCAACACAAATAGACTCTGTGTTTTCCTGGTGTGTTTGATGCCCGGGAACTTATGCTGATCCATCACTTGGCAACTTTGTTCACTTCCCCAAGGAATGCAAAAAAGGACGACCACTAAAGTAATCATAGGATAAACAAGCTTTCGGGGGTTAAACACCATTTCATCAGGTTTGTGCCAGCATGAAGAACTTAAAGAGTCCAAAACTTAAAGTCCAAGTGTACCTGACAGGATGAATGTTGTCATGAAAGTTGCTCCTAGAAGTTAAATCCAGCTGTTCTTTTCATGATGACTTTTGACAGTCTTGTCTCCTAAATGGAAGTCAGGAGTGTAGCTGTTTTTTTTATGGTTACAGGTGTGGAATGAAGAACAATTCCTGTGCACCCTTTGCAAGACCATCCCTTTTTATTGGTGGGGGGAGGAGAGAAGAGGCAGATGTGATCTGTTGGCAGTAAGCATGGCATAATAAATTAAGAAGCAAAACTAGCATATAATCAAGCATCTTTTCTTTTACTTTATTGTTGTTACTCAAGTGACACGTGGAATATCCTTAACAGTGAGATCCTATATATAAATCCTAGCAAATTTAGATTGGTTGGGAAATTGTCTCTTCTATCTCCACTGATTTGACACTGGAAAGCAGTGGAGAGAGTGTCAATTAGGTCTGCTGAGATCTGAGTTCAAATCCCCCCCCCCATCTATGGATACTCACTCGGGAGTGGAAAGAATAGAGCACTTCCTGAACCACTCAAAGCTAGAAAAACCTGCTAGGGTCCCAATAATTTGTAAGTAACTTGACATGACACAGAAAGAAATTTTATTTCTGGAGGCAATCCAGCATTCTGCTTTTCTAGAGCCTTTCCCCATATATCCTGACACTTATAACCTAGTTCCCTTTCCCTACTGAAAGCCAGGTTACTTGGATCTTGCTTATTTTATCATTTTGCCTCGCCTGTGTCACCACCTATTAGGATCTACGCTTTTCTCCATAGGTTCATGTGCTCCTTTAAAGTTGCATTTTTCCATTCACTGCCTTATAGGTTCTTCAAGGTTCTGTTCTTTTCTCCTCTTCACAAGACTATTTGTGTCTGGTCCCAAAAATGGTTTTCTCTGCCTTTCTCCTCAAGAAATTAATTAATTAATTGCATTAATTGGGGAACTTTTCAACAGCCAAATGCATTGGGATGCAATTCCCACTGTCCTTTAACCTTGGCAATTCTGAATAAAGCTGATAAGTGTTGCAGACACAGTTGGAGGGCCTGCAACTCTTATTCTCCACCCTATTGTAATGACACTTTTCTCTCAGGCTTACTCTCTTTACAGTGTATAGTTATCAGTTGCTTAAAGGGGGGAAATAAAGAAATATATATATATTTGGTCTTGCGCTCTTGTCATGTGAGGACCGCTTGCCAAAATCCAAAGGTCATAGTTAGCTGTTTTAAAAAAAATTTAACAAAGCTTCTGCATTTTGTACTTGTGTGTTTTGGGGGGATGGGCTTTCTTTAATACAGAAGGATCCTTGTAGACACCGGTGAACCATCTGTCCCTGAATATATATCCTCTTTGAAACAAGCACTCCATGAATTCAGCATCTCAATTCAGGAAATTTTGGTAACGCATTGGCATCACGATCACACTGGAGGCATATCAGATATCTGTAAAAACATTCCCTCTAGTAAGTACTCTTTTCAAAAATAATAACAATCACATATCTGTGTATTGCTGTGCAGGTAACATACAGTGGTACCTTGTATAAAGGAATTAATTCATTTCAAATGAAATTCTGCTAAGCAAATTTTCCTTTGTACAAATTTCCCATAGGCAATTCTGTTAAGTGATTTCCCCCTATCTCCTGAATTTTTCCTTTAAGCAGATTTTCTGTTAAACAAACTTTTTGTTATATGAGGGTCCACTGTATATCCAAAGCAATTTGTTATTAATTTAGCCTAAGAAGGCTTTTGAGGGTCTGTTATATGGCAAAAAACTGTAGAAGGAACAATACTGGTGGAAATGTTGGCCATCACAGTGTCTGCTAAGATATACAGTGGTACCTTCTATAAAGGAATTAATTCGTTCCAAATGAAATTGTTAAGCAAATTTTCCTTTGTACACATTTCCCATAGGAATACATTGAAAACAGTAATCCCTAATCGTGACCATTTTTATGTTGTACGGATTTGCCCCATAGATGATTCTGTTAAGCAAATTTTCCCTATCTCCGGAATTTTTATGTTGTACGGATTTTATGTTGTACAAACCGTTTGTTATACAAGGGTCCACTGTATTTTTGGAAACTTGTAATTCTGATTATTAGCTTTCTGCAGAGTGAAATTCGCAAAAAAACACCTTGTTATACTTGTTATACTGCGAATTTTTGTTTAGCAGAAAAAATGGTGTCATCTGGTTGTCCATTTGTATTCCTTATGAAGCTACGAACATAAGAAGAGAATGGAACTTGCTGCATTCCTCATAGTCTCCCTGCAGAGCAGAGTTTCCCTCCACAATACTTATTGTTAGCTGTTCCTTTTGAGAAGTCTTGGTCTTGATTAAATCAGCAATTTAGGTCCATTCTTGGTACAAAATACTAGTCTTTGTAGCTATGAAAACTGCCAGAACTGGTTTGTTGATACCCATCAGTATAATTATCTGCATGTTTGGATATTCCATGTGGAAATGGAAGTTATTACATTGAACATCTTGTGGACTCCTGCAACATAACCAATGAGGTGATACTCAAGTATTCGGTTTGCTGTATTGTATTGTAAATTTTGAAGATTTAATTAATCAGTTTTAAGTAGATTAAACCTCTTGCAAAGCTGAATCTTTGCTCAGACAAATCTTTTCCTTGTTGACATATAGCATCATAATGATACAGATACTTAACTCTAGACACATCTGCACCTAGTTTTCTCTGTGTGTCTACATACTACATTTCTCAACCATACTTGCCCAATATACTGTTCATTTCTACTAATGAAGGACACCCTTTCAACACAAATGGAAATAATTTAGAAGTCGATATATAATTCTTTAGCCTCTGTGTCCATCCTCTTTATTACATATTGGTGTTACTCCTAGTCTGAATAGGAAAAGGATCAGAACTGAAGGTATGGGGTACAGAGGTAAAGTTTAAAGTAACTATAATACTGTTTGTAAGTCTGTAAAATTCCACTGTTTATATAATGATGAAGTTAAAGCAAGAGCTGAAGGGGGTTACTTTTAGGACAGGAATGGACAAAATACAACCCTTGGGGAGGTTAACAATAAATTAAAACTCTCAATTTTAAAGTTATAACATATTAATCATCTTCAGTTCTAAAGTTACAAAATTGCCTATGGTGGGAGACTGATCTTAGAAATTCTAGCTTGGGTGTTATCCACAGCCATATTTTCCTTGTTGAAACTAAACCACTCCAAAACTTGGAGATCTGGTTAGTTTTAAAACTTTTTATTTTCTTGCTTTGTGTTGTATATTGCTTGGTGAGGAGTCCCAGAACATTCTGTTTATCTCTTGAATTATAGTAGGGAATTAGAATACTTATGGTATATTGCATGTGTAAGTTTGTGAAATGCCGAATGGCATTTACAGATCTACCGATGGACAGATTTTCATGAAGGGCAAATTTTTCAGTGCTATTTTCAGGCTGCTTTTACACTACCCCTAAAATCCGAAGCAAAGGGCTCCAAAATGTGGATCTTAAAATTGTTTTCCCACCAGCTGCGGACTTTAAACAAAATAAAGTATGACCACCCCCACCTAAGCGCGCCCCAGCGCACTTTAGAAGTACCTGGTCTCCGGAGGTAAAAAATCTTCCAATGCAGATTGTAAAGCTGTGGACACCGGGCTCCCCTCACATTCTGTTTGTTTGTTTTTGTCCCCGCCGCCCCTTTAAGAGACAGGAATCCCTACAGGGCTGCTCGGGGCTGCTCAGACGGCAGGCGGAGGTGAGCCTGCATTCTTTTCTCCCTTTTTTCCCCCTCCCCTCGCCGCAGACAGGAGCTATGGAGGTCGGAAGGGTGGGAACACAGGAAGAGGAACAACACCCCACAATCTCTGGTCCAAATTTAATTTGCCAGCGGATTTTAGAGGTCGTGTAAAAGCGCCCTCACTGAAGATTTCAGAACACCTGGAGCTCTGGCTTGTAGACCTGTGTGTTTATATAATGTTTCCTTAGTTGGCCAACACACACTCATACTTGCCCAAGTCCTTTATGACTGATTCATTTTGTTTCCCTCCCATTTAATTGATGTACACTAAATTCTTATTTTGCTCTGGGCATTTTTATTCTTGAAGCAACCACTGTTAAATACCATGTTGAATATTTTGTTCATCTGTAAAACTAGCTTCTGGATATTTCGTAAGTAAACTTCCACGAAACCCCCATCGTGAAGAAGTAATAGGAGAAGGAGAACAGAAGTATGCATACTTGAGAGATGGAGATGTTTTAAAGACAGAGGGAGCTACTCTCAAGTAAGTGTTGGCTTTTGCACAGTGATAAATGTATATATGCTTTCCATCTCCCATGCAAGACTTTAAACATTGCTTCGTTTGTTTTATAATTGCAAAACAGCTTGGGGTGATGCGGGTAAAGTTGAGCTTATCAATTTAGGCAAATGCTTTGGAAGCCTAGCCCTATTCATGGGCTTAAGAGCTGGAGAATACTCCCATGTAAATAGGAGCTTTCTCGCCACACCTCCCTTAGTCCCTGACTTGTGGAAGGTACAAAGTCTCTCTCTTCAGTGTCATTGCCCTCAATATATAAAAGGGTGACAGAAGTAATGGTAGATGTGACATTTAAATGCTTGAAGAGGCTCTATGGGTTATTTAGGAAAGAATGTATGGTACTTTAAATGGTTCCATTTGTCTCAACAGTTTTTTTAATTACATCTGTCTATCATCCTCTGGCATGTGTGACATTGTAGACCAAGGGATATGTATGTTGGATCCACTGTAGGTGTGTCTTTCAGAAATACAGTAGCGCATCCCTCCCCATGTATCCACTGATTCATTAACCACTGATTCAGTTATCTACTGTTGGCAGGGGGGGGGATTAAATAAATAATTCAGCAGCCGCAAAGCAAGCTACTGTTGTAAAACAGCAGCCATAAAGTAAGCTACTGTCACAAAACAGCAGCTGTAAAGCAAGCTACTCTCGCAAACAGCAGCTGTAAAGCAAGCTACTGTCACAAAACAGCAGTTCTGGGGGGGGGAGTTACCATTCTCTCTTATCCATGGTTTTTATCCATTGGAAGGCCTGGAACCAATCCCTAGTGGATACCCGGGCTGTACTGTTTCAGAACTAGCCATGGTGCCACATTCATTTGTTACATTTTGTTTGACATAATGCATACTGCATAGGCCTGTCTTCCTGCAGTTTTGTTAGGTGCCTTGGGTCCCTGAATGGCGTAAAAGGGAGAGGTGAGTGAGTGAGTCCAGAAACATATGACTCTATTCTTTTAAAACTTTTTCTGTCTCTTGATATGTTTTGTGGACAGATTTCAGGGTAAAAATCAAAGTGTGTTACTTAAACACTGCCCCATAGCACTTAAAGGACTCTCTGGATGGTTTGCACGTTAATTGTGCAGGATACATATTGCCACCGCCACCCCAATGAGCTGGCCTCGTAAGGATGAAAGTACTGACCTCGTAAGGATGGAAGGATGAGTCAACCTTGAGCCGGCTACCTGGGATTGAATCCCAGGTTGTGAGTGCAGTTTTGGATGCAAGTTCATCAGTTTAACCATTGCACCACAAGAGTAGTTATTTTTAAAGTCCTAAAAGGTTTGAGACCAAGTTATCTCAAGGAGCACATTTTTCTTTATGAACCCGACTGGATTCTTCATTAAAAGCCCTTCTCCAATCCTACAAACATCAGTCGTGCACTCAGTAAAAACATAAAACAGAGGTTTTTTGGTGACTGCATCTTTGCTTTAGAACTCCTTTCAAAGGGAGGCCTATTCAGTCTTATCCCTGTTAGCCTTTTGAAGGCATGTAACACTTTCTAGCTTAGACAGACTTTTAGTGCTTTAGTTTTTTTCCTAAGCTATGGATTTTTCTTAAAGCTTCTTTAAAAATATGACCAAAAGGTATTTTATTAGTTCTGAACAGCAAAAAAAGAATAAATCAAAATTGTATTTTACCTTTCATATGGTCTGATAATAGATTTGTAGATAAACTTTACTGTAGACAAAAGCAAGGTAACATTTTAATCTGTGTTCACTTTTCTACCATTTTTGCAGAGTTTTATATACGCCTGGTCATACTGATGATCATATGGCTTTACATCTGCTAGAAGAAAATGCTGTATTTTCTGGTGACTGCATTTTAGGTGAAGGAACGGCTGTGTTTGAAGACCTTCATGATTACATGAAATCATTGGAAAAACTACTCGAAATGGAAGTGGATTTAATATATCCTGGTTAGTGGTACCTTTGACTTGAATAATTTCTGCTGTCATCCTCTCTTTCTGCACTTTCCACTCCCTAGTCTCACATTGCATAGCCAGAACCATGTGATTGTTAATCAGTAGCCCTGCTCAGGCATTACTCACAGTGCTGTTACCCTACATAGAGAGGGGAGTGTTCATCCCCCTCCTGTCTCTGTTATCATCTAGAACAGTGGTTCTTAACCTGTGGGTCCCCAGATGTTCCTGAACTGCAACTCCCAGAAACCCCTTCCAGCACAGCAAGTGGTGGAGGCTTCTGGGAGTTACAGTCCAGGAACATCTGGGGACCCACAGGTTGAGAACCACTGATCTAGAACATGGCATGTCTAAAGAGGTGACACTGCTCGTCATGCATAGGCTGTGCATGTTCTTGGTCACATCTAAACTTTATACGTGAGAAGGAAGACAGTTTTCTGCAGACATACTGCTTGTAGGCAACAATGAAGGAAGAGGACCGGGCCTTTCTGAGCATGGCAAGCCAAGACTACAGCCTGAACCTGCAAAGCATTTAACTCCAGGGAGGTGATGGCCTTGATTTATGGACTGCATATTATATTCCATATTGTTTGTTCTCTAACATCTATTGTAAAATATTGAGTAGATTTTAAGGTAGTAGTCAAATGCATGTCCATTTGGGAAAGAGAACATGTAAATATACCCTAGTTTGTTTGTTTTTAAATAATTTTGTTTGCAGAGTTTTGCCTTGGTCTTACACACTGATTCACCGTTAGATTCTTTATGGTATGTGTTGTTAAGATTACTTCATAATAAATCAAATCTATGCCATGTGCCTCTCAGCTTACGCAGATTGTTGTGAAGAAAAAAGTAGGACTATATGATAAATACAAACAGATTCTGTTAGGATCTGTGGATTAAGGGAAGCGACCAACATAGTAACATGCAAAGTTCTACAAGGAACATCTGAATAATGAACAGTTTTAGCTAGCCAAAAAATTACCTCTCTTCTGGCTGGTGAACTGTCTACTGAATTATTTTTTTGTGGTAAATGTACACACAATAGCTTTGCAAACTCTCCTTTAACTATCCAAACCATCACCAAGAAAAGTATATACAGTACTGTACCGTAGTTGTTTTAGTTCATTGGTTCCCAACATTTTGAGTCGCAACCCCCTTTTATAGCAACCAGCTAACCTGTGATACCTTGTGCCAGGTTTCATAAAAAGGCATTTTAATTAGGGTATAGTCATCCTTTCATTCTCCCCCATAGGCCTGTTTCTTACAAGTACACATACACACGACCTTTGATATCCTGCTCTGAAATGTTAAGAAATTATTTAACAAGTGCTGCAACAGACACAAGACAACGCTTGACCCCCCACCCCCCAGAAAACTTTTGAGATACCCTTGGCTCACAAACCCCAGGTTCAGAAACACAGGTCTAGTAGGACAAGGACTTAACTCATACACATCCCATTACAGTAAACCCCCACCTATCGCAGGTGTTAGGGACCCAACCCGACCCACAATAATTGAAAATCCGCAATATGTGGATGCTGGGTCGGGTCGGGACTGGGCGGGCTCTCTGGGGGCTCTTGTACTTACCCCAGGCCTGGCGCTGCCCCAAATGGGCCTGCAAGGGGCTTTCCAGTCCCCCAGATGCCCCAACAGTGCTTTCTAGTGATCTGGAGGTCACTTCTGGTTTACTGGAAGTCACTTCTGGTTTGCGGGGAAGCACTTTTGGGGCCTCCAACGGGCCTCGGAAGGCCTTTCTTCCTTACCCCAGGGTGGCTTTTTTCATATACTGTGGACCCGCAATATACCGGGACCACAGTATATGAACCGCAAAAGGGCGGGGGACAACTGTACAAAGATTTTTGTTTCATTGAGGTTTCCTTTTTGCCATGTAATTTGCCCTTGAGGGCTTATTCCAATCTGAAATATTTTTTGTTTGCAGAGTTGAATACATCATCTCAGTGTTTGCATTCACACAGGGTGAGGATATGTGTTGCTGGCTGCACTGGTTTGTCCCAGTACTGCCTGTTCACACACAATCAGAATTGCTCCCCGATGTTTCACTCTCATCTTCCCCTTCTCTCTGCATTCATGGGGCATAGAAGGGTAGAAATTGTCCAGGAAAAAAACACACCCGTAAAGAAACATTGTCAAAAGTGTGGCTCAACACAGAATACTGCAGTCTTGGGTCCATATGATTGGAGGCTGCATGGGCACACAGAACAAAAATATACTACCTCCCAGTGTTTGTGTTAAAAAGCCACTTTGATGACGTTGGCGTTGGTTTGAGCTCTGCAATATTGTGGATACCATGAGGCAGTATCATTATCATGGATACAAGGAAAGTTGAGCAGATGATAAGCTTAGGTGTGCCCTTGGTTAAGTGACCATGTGTTGATAGACTGAAATCCTGTTGCTTAGCATAAGAAAATTCATAACTTCCATATGGTTCCCAACCATCCAATACACAGTCCCTGCCATAATTCTTGGGGGCATGCATGCATACACCTAGCCAGTGTGTGTTTGCACACCCAAGAATCATAGCAGGGGCTCTTTATTTGCAGACTAGGAACAGGCCGAAAGATACCAGTTTTCTTTTACTAAGCTGCAGGATTTCAGCCACAGTGAGTTTGTGAAAAAATCTTTTGGCCACCAGGGGACACTCATTCTCCACATTAAAGATAATAATTCAGACTTATTTTCAATACTCAGAATCGAGTTCTTAGAAATTGTATGAGAACAGGAACAATTAAGATGGGAGATCAGAGAATATCAACATTGCCTGCTGTAGAACCGCTTTAAAATGTTATATTAAATATTGTTGAATTGCTGTTGGAAACAACTTCATGTAACAGGTTATTTGCTCTAATATACATAATTCACTTATGGTAGGTAATGTGTATAAAAATACCAGAAGAGATTAGAGCTATATGTGACACTGATGCCACTTCCTATGAGCATTCTAATAAACGATATAATATGCACTTTAAAAGTATCCTTTCTCTTTTGGTATTTGAATGTATTCATTTTCCCCACCAATTATTTTACTTATATAAATTTCCTTTCCCCTCTCTTTATAGGGCATGGTCCAGTAGTAAAAGAGGCAAGAACTAAAATTCAAGAATACATTTCTCACAGAAATGCACGTGAACACCAGATCCTAAATGTTTTGAGAGAGAAGACTGGAAAATCTCTTACATCAGAGGAACTTGTTAAAATTGTATACAAGGTAGCTGACATCCAGTTTTACCTGGGGAAGAAAACTTTGTTTTACTCGAACAGAATCAGTAGTATTAGAAATAATGTCTCACAACGAGTGCTTATTAGGAGAAGACACATGATGTGTACTGTGGTTTTTTCAAGGCAAAGGACTCATTAGCAGGTTTTCTATTTCCATACTCGTCTGGTATGGTGGGATGTTAGTATTACTGTACCTGTTTTCAGAATCAATGTTATCTTCATGCAAGATTTTCTAAGGAAAACAGTTTATATACCTGTAAGGCTCTAAAAATGTAAAGCTACAGAAAAAGATCATGCCATACCTAAAGAAAGCTTCAAATGTGCAAAACAGACATTTAGATTAATAATATTTAATCTATTCAAATTTATACATTATGACTAATATGATACCTTTGCAGATTCAATATGTGGTCTGCTTATGTCTAGCAAAACGCATCGCACTGAGTTTTACGGAAAGAGACGATAAAGATTCACAAAGTGCAGGTCTTCCTTTTTTTGCCCTTCCCTGTGTGACAATATGTACAGTATTCTGCAAGCAAAGGTGTGAAATTATGCTAGCATTAAAGCAGTATGACCAAATGGATAATAAAGCAAAGCCATTAGAAATCATGGTACCCAGAGAATACCACTGCCCTACCAGTTACAGCCCAGAAAGAAAATCGGAAGTACTGTACTGTCTTTGTTGTGATGGCACTAATAGGAAGAATGAATACTTATTCTAGATATACACATATTATCATAGAATCATAGAGTTGGAAGAGACCTCAAGGGCCATCTAGTCCAACCCCCTGCCATGCAGAAACCCGCATCACAGGACTCTCGACAGATGGCTATCAAGCCTCTGCGTAAAAACCTCCAAAGAAGGAGACTCCACCACCCTCCGTGGCAGCATAATCCATTGCCGAACAGCTCTAACTGTCATGAAATTCTTCCTAATGTTTAAATTGAATCTCTTTTCCTGTAATTTGAAACCATTGGCCTGTGTCCTAGTCTCTGAAGGCATGGAAAACAAACCAGTCCCTTCTTCAATGTGACATCCTTTCAAATATTTAAATATAACTATCATATCCCCTCTCAGTCTTCTTTTGTAAGGCTAAACATTCCCAGCTCCCTTAGCCGCTCCTCGTAAGACATTTCCTCCAGACCCTCAATCATCCCGGTTGCCCTCGATAGTAGTAATTTTTATCCTGTAACAATATTAAGCAACACTGTGACAACCCCCCCACACACACACACAAGATGCAAAATAATAAAAATGCATTTAATAGTAGGATGGGGTGAGAATAGTGGTGTATAATGACATTGACTAGACTCACTCATTGTGTCAGCCAAAGAGGGCAGTTTGACCTGGGATTCCTCTTATCTTTGAGCTTCTTGCATTGCTCACTGCTTCTGAAGCTAAAAGGAAGCTTTAAATAGCAATTTGTGGTCTGGTATAGAGGTCAGATATGGCAAGAGGAAAATGCCCGAGTCCACTGGGTTAACTCAAACCTCTTGAGTGGCACCAAGTAGATGTTTTAATCTTTGCCAATGAATACAGGAAGAACTACTGTAATAAAACTACTTTTATGGTCTGACTGACTGTCTGTCGAAGCTGTTTGGATGAGCAGCGAAACATCTCAGTCCCTGAAGAAAAGAAGTCCGGTTGCCATGAGTCAACTTCCAGACACTTTTAGGGTCAAGAAGATTCAAATCCACAAGAGGGTTTTATTTGTTGAAATCTGTCTCGGTTCTTTGTCTTGGCATTTCTGTGCTTCTGTAACTTTTTTTTAATGCCCTGATGGAATTTACGATAATAGAGTGCCATATGTATTTAAAATGTTGACCTTTCAAATGTGTCATTCATATATTGACTTCTTGGTATCTAGGACACGCCTGAACATTTACACAAAGCTGCAGAAATTAACCTCACACACCACTTGAAGAAACTAGAAAAAGAAGGGAAAGTGTGTAAGTAGTGTTGTCCCTACTGAAATTTTTGTTGCATTTTGAAAGCACATGTGTGAAGGTTTGTGCGTGTTTGTGTTTTACTACAGGAAAATCAGGTTTTCATGGAGCTAAATCACTTACCTTATGTCAAGCAGTAAAAATAGAAACAGGAGTTGTGTGTTCACCTATAAGGTAGAATTCAGGCAAATGCTAGATTACTGTAGATGAACTTGGTGCTACTTGCTAGTAGCAGGGGCTTAAGTCCAATACCAAGCTGTTCATTCTGCAGATGTTGCTTGGTGGATTCAGATCTAAACTTTCTAACTCAGATTTATTTTTATTTATTTATTTATTTATTTATTTATTTATTTATTTATTTATTTTGTGTATACAAACAAAGAATAGAACATGTCAACAATGATAAAATAAAAATACAAGTACTCGTTAAGATGGCAGAACAATTTCTTAAAACATTTATCCACAACCAGCAGGAAGAACAAAATAAAAGCACACTGCCTCTGTCATAAACCAGCTTTTTAACTAACTCCAGTCAGCAGTTGAGGATCGGATATTAACAAAACAAACCTATACCAATCTATTCAGAAGTCAGCCTTGTGCTGTTGATACAACTTTCTCCCAGCATGTGTATATAGGTTACAGCCAAAGCAAATATTTTCAAGTTTGATCTTTCTAAAATATATCCATGTTTATATAATAGTCCTTTTCATGTTAATTATGATGTTTTATGTGGCTCCACTTTGCAGTTATTGGTTGGCTCCAGAGACAGATGGCTGGAATTTTGCTCATATGTTAAGAATTCTTGACTGTTCTCCTCACCCATACCTGTCCCTCGCCAAACGTTAAGGGACTCTTGAGTCTTTTTTTCCTTATGTGTCGAGGGACTCCTCTGCAATGACATTAAATGTGGCATAAGAAGACACAACAGGACAGGGGCTGATAGGATTAATCGGGCAAGCAGAAGGACCCTTCTGCCTATGCACAACTTCTCTAGACCCAAGCTTATGTACTCACCAGGAACAATTTATGAGAGAATGACACAAATGCTGTCTCTTTTTCCCTTCCCTTAAATGGTCTACACATCATAGAAAGTTATGGCCTAGCACTGATCCCCACAGGGTTATGTGTTCTGTAATAGAATTACAAAACGTTTGACCTACTAAAGTGGAATATGGTATTTGTTTTAAACTAAATCACATTTTCAGAACAGTTATCATTTCACTCTTTTCTCAGCTGTTCAGGAATAGTATTTCAGTCCACAATCACCAGGGTGACAGAAGACAGCTAAATGATCCTACAAAATATACAGGCACTCATTACTTAATGACTGAGTTCTGTTCCTAACACTAGGTTGTTAAGCAAATTGGTTGTTAAAGGCTCATCCTCCTTGGCTGCCCTCCTTGCAGGCAGGCCAGAGCAGGGAGGGTCTCCATGAGGCATGGGAGATGCAAAACAAAAAGGAGGGAAGAATAGAGAGGGATGGAGGTGGCTGACGCTCCACCATGCTCAAGGCTATTCCCTCTCCATCAGAGGCATTGTGACACTCGCAGCAACACCCATCCCTTGGAAGCAGCAGAGGAGACGGAAGTAGTGGGGGGGGGACACACTGTAGCCCTTCTTCCTCCCCTCTCTGCTGCTGACAATGTAGGCGCAGGCAAGCAGAAGTGAACTGGACGCTTTGGCCCAGGCCCTGTGGGCTGGAACAGCAGGTTCTTCTTCCTGAGGCAGCTGTCAGGGGGCAGCATTGGCGTGGGCTGGTAGTGGTGGCCGTGAGTCGTTAAGCAGGTAGGTCGTTAAGTGAGGAGCTGCTGTATATCAGAGATGTGAAGTCAAGGCCTACACTTAGTCAAAGAGCAGAAGAACTGTATTTTTCTACATTCACGATTGCTTTGAATGACTGTCATGCTATCTAATTTTTTTTAGTGAAATTATGCTTCATCACTGAGTGGGTTTATTGTCCTTGTTTTAATTCCAACACCCATGTGTTAATAGATACAGGTGGCAAATGAAGGTAGCACTGTGCTCCAATGGGGGCAATAGGTTTACATGACAAATGTATATCGCTATAGGGGCGATATAGAAGTCAATCAGTCAGTCAATCAGTCAGTCAGTCAGTCAGTCAGTCAGTCAAATAAATAAATAAATAAATAAATAAATAAATAAATAAATAAATAAATAAAAAAAATCTCTCTTCACTTAAATAATGTATATATCTCACTTTATCAAAATTCAAAACAACTAAAGACAAAACAAAAATAAATACCAATCACTGAAAATAGGATACAAGAACAAAGAGTATAGCTCAATAGTGAGAATGACTGTAGAATACAGATCTGTTTGCAAGAAGCCTCTACCGTGCAAGTAACCTCCAGTGCCTCTGCAGACACATTATTTTTAATAGTAGTCTCAAGTGGCGGGTACTCTCTGCATCAAAACGACCAAGTCGAAAAGACATTACGTACAAATAGCCTTGTGCATCAAAAGTCCTACTGAGTTAAGTACTGCTTGCACACAAGAAAAAGAGCACAGGACTGCATCTTGAGTGATATAAAATTATAGAACATCTCACAGTTAAACATTAAATGAATTATCTGTAACTTCCACAGATCACTTGAATAAAAATATGTTTCCCTAATATAAAAATGGATTTTATAACAGTATTTAAAAGGTATATTCCCATGCTTTTAATCTTTGAATGAAGCAATATACTGATATGCCATACTGTGTTTTTTACTAACTTGTTAATGTCTTACAGTAAAGCTTTAGATTTTCATTTTTAATATTAACATTTTCTTATGCCTATTTGTTTAGTCTGCTTCTGCTTCTGTTTCAGCATGTGAAAGTTCTCCCAACATCAAGTGGAAAAGCAATTTATAGTTATGTCAGAAAACCAAGACTGGTGGTGGTGCACATATACACATTTTGTGACTTTAAAGCAGTGAAATTAACTTGTGAATTTCAAAACAATGAGTCAAAATGACATTTTTTCACAAAATATTATACTTGGATACTTCAGAAGAAGCTGCGGTGAGAATAGCCCTATTCAGGTACTCCACACATATGTCGGGAAGTGCTTTTTTCAAACGTGACATGTTTGAGGAGGCAATCAGGTTGTATCCATGGATGCTCTCCACTTCAAAGCCACCGAGTACAAAACTTGGGAGTTTGGATTCCTACATAGACCTTCCAGTGATCTGAGTCTGCTCCTTGACTGAGTCTTCCCTCTTACATGAAGAAAAAAATTATGGCGGTGGTACAGCTAGAGCATATTCCCTTCTTCACAGGAAGTACACGCACAAAGATAATGCCTCACATGAAGTTCGAACAAAAAGATAGCAGTTGAGTAATCCTGACAAATCTATGACCTCTGGTTTTCAACAAAACAAATAAAGTACAGCTGTTTACATAGAAGCCGCTGTGTGTACTCTTTCAAATATTATTTCTTTCAACAGCTTCACAAACACAAGTCCTGATAACCAATCATGTTTTCTTATACATTTTTTCCACAATTCAGGTGGCTATGCAAGAACCTGGGTAAGGAGATGCTGAGAGAAGCCCCCCCCACTAGTTATTTAAAAAAACTTGCAGCACCTCCACCTGTACATAGACAAGTTCACATGCTTACAATATAAGCATAAAATGGTGCGCCACACAGATACGAGTAACAGGACCAGACCTTACAATGTGTGGTCCTAATTTTTGTCATCAAATTTGTTATACCACTCTAAGGTATTTCTGAGGGAGGGGGCAAGGCAGTACTGCAGAATTGTACATATTTATATAAATAGAAGCAGTGGCACAACCCATCTTGGTTGTATACATTACAGTACAGTGTTGTGCATGCCTACTTGAAGGTAAATGTCAACAGGATTTCGTCTCATAAAAGTATGGATAGGATTGCAGATTTAGTGTTCCTGTGGGAGAGGCCTGCTCAGGCCTAGCGCCAACTCTGCAAGCTTCACATCTGCCTCTGTAAACATGAAGAACAAGATGTTTTTAAACAGCTTATCTGATCCCTTAAATGAGAGATCACTTGCTGTGTCCTGAATGGCTATGAAACTTTGGGACTTAACAACACTCCATGGAGCTTCAGAAATTGTTTTTCAAAGTAATTTGCTCCCATAATTTATGGTTTTTAAAAGTGGCTATAATTACCTTAATGCATAGTTTATAACTAAATAAAGAGTGCTGCCAGTCATTTTTGGTGTTTAAAAAAAATATATCAGGAAGGATAAGAGAATGGTATAAAACTTGAGAAATTCCTATTAAAATACAGTACCCTTTAAAGTTAGCTAGAATTACTTGTCACAGCCATAAGGCAACTTCATTCTGATTTTGACATTGTGGAGCATTAGGATAGAACGGATCACTTCAAGCTGGAGTGCAGTCTGCCCCTCCTAAAGATGATTATTCCCTGTGGTGGTAATGACATTGTGAAAGAGCAGAACGGGCAAGGGAACAAGCGAGGGCAGAAAGGGAGAGAGAGAGGGTTGTTGGAAAGATGGGGAAAGCTAATTGGAGAGGGGAAAGCTGCGGGTGAATTTAAACAAGGGGTAAGAAAAGCAAGTGAAGGGCATATAAAATGAGATGCACAAATTTTACCGCCAGACTGGGAGTGGGTCTGGTTAAAGAACTCAAGACACCCACAGATGGGAACGTATGATAGAAGGAAGCTGAGAGTCGCAGGAGAAGGGCTCAGAGAGAAAAATGTTCGTATTGGAGTGAAAGGGAGGCAAGCGAGTACAGTAGGACCCCAGTATCCGCTGGGGATTGGTTCCAAGCCTTCCCGTGGATAATGAAAGCTGTGGATAACAGATAATGCCAAAATGTCCCCAAAACTGCTGTTTTGTGATAGTAACTTGCTTTAAAGCTGCTGCTTGTGACAGTAGCTTGCTTTACAGCTGCTGTTTTATGACAGTAGCTTGCTTTGAGGCTGCTGAATTATTTATTTTTTCCTCTGCCAACTGTGTATAACTGAATCAGTGGATACTGAATCAGTGGATACAGGGGTCCTACTGTATAGAAAGAAGCTGAAAGAAATAAGAAAAGAGATAGAGTAGAACTGAATTAAGGAAATAGAGTATGAAAAAAGGAATAACCCTAATCCCATTGGTAGAGGGATACAGGTGGTGACTGATAGAAGGAACCCAGAAGGAACCAGAGGATGTGAACACCGGGTTCATGCAGAGGGCAGTGGACGGATTTCCGAGAGGGATCGGACCAACATCTGGAAGGAATGGAAACTACCCCAGCACTCTTGAGATCTCTATCATACTGGAGTTAAGTTTATATAAGGAGCAACCACAAGTACTTTCCCCAAGAGACTTTACCAATAACCCTTTCCTCACCCCCGAAGGACACTTACCCACTACCCCAGGTGAAGTTAACCTATTTCTGTTTCTGGATGTTAAAGAGAATAAACAACCATTGTTTGAGCATAACCACAGTCCTTTGTTGACTTATGAGGACGTAAGCATTGGGGGTATAGGAGAACCCTTACAGACATTACTTTCTAATCCCATATCCTTGTTACAAATACTGTATTACCACTGTTTGCACCGGAGCTGCTGTTACTATTTGTCACTGGTTACTTCTGAGCTCTGCTCTTCCTACCAGCAAGCTTAGGTAGTGAGAAGTCACTAGTTGCAAGCCTGCTCAGTATGTAGATGTAGAGTGGAAGTAGAAAAATGGAAAACAAGCAGGGGGGAAAAATCTTAACCTGCTTTAATTCACCTGCATCCTGTACTGAGAAAAATGGGTGTTAAAGATCTTGCACGCCTTTGAGGAAGAAGTGTATACAGCAAAATTTCGTGCCATTTTCCAGGTTGGGTTTGGTTTAAATCAAATTGATTTAACTCACCATTTAAATTTAAAACCTTTTTATTTAAATCATAATTTAAATCATTCCAATTTTTTCTTCTGGTGGGAAATTTTATTTTATGGGGAGGCTATCTTTAAACACAGATCGGAGCACAGATGGCCTCGTAGTTTTAGACTACAATTCTTAGTGCCCTGCATTAGAGCCAGCGTTAGGTGAGGCTTCTAGAGGTTGAAGACCAAAGCATCTGAAAAGCCAAAGATGTCTGATTTCAGCCTTAAGCTGATGTCTAGAGGTTGTTCTGGGATGGATCTGAGGAAAGGAACTGAAACTTAACCTAGATTAAGCCAGTAATGAACAGGGTGAATCAATTGTGGTCAAGGCTATGTACTCTCTCAGTCATAGAACACAGATTAGAGATACTGTACTCTACTCTGGGACTCAGTGTTTAGAGTGACTACGCTGATTGTCCTTTTTTCTCTTTAGACTGGTTTCCTACAAGAAACTGGAAGTGGGCCAATCAGTTACATACAGGCTGCTCTAATGTTCTATGTAATGCCGCCTTCGTTACAGTCCAAAGATTTCATCAATAAGTACAGCAAACTCTCTTGTGAACCACATCAGTGATGCAAAGGATTTCTTTCCATGCCACACAGGCTAATTGATTTACCAGGCCAAGAATATCAGCGTGAGTGAACAAGACTACTCTTTAATAGTAGTTAATCAACCTCCATAGGTTTTCTGTTTCAACTCCTTTTGCCCCCAATCCTTAACCTAAGCCACTAAGATATGTGTATGCTGACATAAACTGTAGTGCACTCAAGTTTAAGTGATAATAAAATATTTTAGCCACTAAGGTGCACCCAAATGCTGTGCCTTAAAGCCTAACGATGCCATTTCTTTTGGCTGCAAGTGTGACACACAGCTACCATCTGGGGGTGGGGGGAGGACACTAAATCCTAAAGGGATTTGGGCTCATCCAGATGGATCACTTGCTCTCCAAAATTTGTGATTGGTCACTTAAATCTTGATGTTTTTCTCCACTTTCCAAATAACGTAAAAGCTTCTTAGGGAACAAATGGACAATATTCCAGAGACTTCCCATGGTGGTGGTTGTTTCTTCTTCTCCTGCTTCTCCTCCTCTTTCTTCCCCCCCCCCCCCCACCTGGAGCATGGCAAGTGCCATGTACTTCAGCCAAGGATCTGGGATGCCAGGCAGGTTTGTTCCTTACCAGGGGAATTATGAAGAGCACAAACGAGCCATCTGTTCTTAAGAGTGTTTCCTTTCTTTCTCTCTCTGCCTTAATTTGGTCCTCCTTACTTTTCACGATCTCCCTTTCTTTTGCTCACAGCACGTTCGCTTCCCTTCCCTTATGAGCTCGTCTTCCTGCCTCCTAAAAGGGAAGGGGATTTATGGTTCTCCAACCCAAAAAGGAGGGGTGCGTACCTGTGTGCATATTTTGTTTTTTGACTATCCAGTGGCAACTCTGAGATCCGCACAAGAAGCGAGGCGAGGGGGCGCTACCTCTGGGGGGGGGTGATCAGAAAATACCCGCCCTCCGGCTGTGCCCCTTGCTTTTCTGACCCCTTTCTGGATGCAGGTACAAGAAGGTGAAGCACCTGGGAAAGCAAAAGGGAACCTTGGAGGCCAAAAGAGGCCCCGCCAATCGGCCCCGTCCGGAAGGGCTCCTGGTGGACATGGTAGTTGGGGATACAGCAACACCCACACGGCAGGGACCCACGACGGACCCACGACGGACCCACAACAAGCCACCCCGTCAAGAAGCCACGTTGAACTCCGGCCGCAGCTCATCTTCTCGTGCCTAAATCGCGGCGGGCATCGCCCAGCGTTTGTTTTGGGCCCCGGCGCGAGAGGAAACCGGCTGGCTCCTGCCCTGGCGCCACGTACCCGCTCGGTCGCGATCAGCCCCAAAGAAATACATTTAAATTGCCACCTCTCCGCCCGCCCAGCTCGCCCTGCCCTGTAGCCGCACGCTGCGGTCGTGGTGGTTGTTCAGCTCTCTCGCTACTCCGCCAAACGCAGAGGCCAAACTTATCCGGCCGCACGCACGGCCCGCAGTGGTTCCCCCCGCACCCACCCCCTGCGCGCCTTGCTCGGGTTAGAGAAGCTCCGCCCGAAGCGCCCTCGTTTCCTCTGGGCCGGAGCTTCCTTTGGGGCGGGCGCCGCAGGAAGCGGGTCTCGACAAGGCAGGTAGGCGGGGCTTCGTCACCGTGACGTCAACACCCAGCCCAGAACGTCGGTCTTTCCGGTCCGCCTGAGCGAAAGAGGGCGCTGTGGCAAATCCGCCTCGCTCCCTTCCACGGTGCGAGAGTCCTCAGTCTGCGGAGGGAGCGTCTTCCTCCTAGGGAACGACGAGTGGCGGTTCACAACGCTGGGGCTAGAGAGTCGTAAGGGGGGGGGGAGGGAGGAGGAGGCGGAGACCACGTTAGGCGGAGCGGTTGCCCGGGCGGCTTCTTCTTCTTCCTCCTCCTCCTCCTCCTCCTCCCCCACCCCCTTTTCCTCCGGGCCCCGCCGCAGAGAGCGCGAGCGGGGCTTGTTAGGTGCTGTTGGTGGAGCAGCGGCTTCCCGACGGGCGGCTGCCTGGTGGGCCGGGGTGGGGGTGGGGGGTTGTCGGTTGGCTGGCCGGCCGGCCTCGCTCTGCAATCTCTCTCGCTCGCTCTCATTCTCTGCCGCGATGGCGATCCGCAAGAAGAGCAACAAGAACCCTCCGGTGCTCAGCCACGAGTTCGTCGTGCAGAACCACGCCGACATCGTCTCTTGCATGGCCATGGTCTTCTTGCTGGGGCTGATGTTCGAGGTGAGATTGGGGGGGGGGGGGGGGCGGGCAAGGGGGGTTATTTGGGGACCCGGGGGGGGGAGGTGTGGCGGCGACTCCCCCTCCGCGACCAGTCCACCCACCCACCCCACGCTCACCCACTCCTCCCGAAGGAGCGACTTGCTCTAGTCTGGGTCACTTGCAGCCGGACGGGGTGTGGGGTGTGGGATGAGGACGCGTAAATCTCCGGTCCCCGGGGCAAACCTGTAGTAGGGTCTGTATGTCGTTCCCGATCCTCGAGAGGAAGGGGAGGGGAAACTAGCCATGGGCAAGCTGCTAATCCCCTCTGGTGGCCGCGGATGATGCTTGGCGTTGCCTCCAAGAGAAAAACAAAACATTTCGAGTCCAGCCTGGGTCTCGCTGGGTGCCTGCACAGATCCCCTCCAAGGCACACACGCTCCACCCTCCAGCCAGATTTCTCGCCAGAGGCTGGTTAGATGATCTTAGCTGTTCGCGGAAGAGTTTGGGCTTTCATTGACGGGCATATGGACCCATGGGGTTTCGGGGAGGTTGAAGAAAGAGCTGCCCGTAACCCGGGTGCACAAAAGAGAACTGGGTTGGAGATTGGTTTTTCCGGCGCGCCTCGGTGGGCGCCTTTGAGCTTTCTGCTCGTGTGGAAAGGGCAGGGGGGGGGGAGAGATGGAGGCACCAGATCCTCGTGTCAGCGGAGCCGTGGCCGCGTCAGCGACGAGGGCGAGGGGTGTGTGAGGAACAGCTGGCACCTCGAGGGGTGTGCATCGTTTTCCCCAGGACTGGCAGCCGCCCTTCCCGACCGGGGGGGGGAGGGGAGGGGATTCCCCTGGATCTCCTGAGCCTCTAAACTGGCTCCCTAGTTCTCCCATTACCTTTGATGGGTTTTACGCTCCCGGCCCAGTTCACCCTGCCCTGCCCTTATTGGAAAGCTTCCGCGGTGAGCTGGAGGTAGCGTCCGTCGTGCACGGGCGTATTTAATGGACACGACGGCCCGCCCAGGTGATGAGAAGCCCAATTGAATGGCCCCGGGCTTACCGCGGTGTAAGCTCTGGGGGGGGGGGGGTGGGGGGGGGTCAAGCTTCTGGGACCGAGGTCGGCTTCCCTGGTGGGCGACCCGGACCGCGACTCCGCAGTCTTGCGGGGCTGCCTTCTACCGCCCCGCGCCTTGCAGGAGGCGCCCGCTCGCCCGCCCGCCCAGTTCCTGGTCTCGGCCAGGTTACGTGGCACTCCGAGCGCAAGCACTGGGGGCCAGGGCGGGAAGTGGGGGGGGGGGGGGACGACGACGACGACGACTCGCCCCCTTGCCTTGACGCTTCAGGGGGAGGGGGGCCAAGCGAGGTGTGTGTGTGGGGGGAGGGGGGGGTCTCGGGGGGACAAAACAGGGTTTGTCTTGCTTTGCCAGAAGGGGGGAGGAGGAGGAGGAGGAGGGCAGCGGCGTGAGGGCTCCCTCTCCTTTGTGTGCAGCGCGGCGAACTACAAGCCCCATGGGGCGCTGCGGCAGGCGGCCCTCCCTCTGTCCTCTGGTCGGGGGAAGGTGGAGTGGACGGTGACGTGTACAAAGAAAAGCCCCACGAGTTGCCTTCGGGGACTTGGGAACGGCGGCCCGCTTGTTTCACGCCCCCCCTCCTCCTCCCCCCCTCCTCCCCACCTCTCTCTCTCTCGGCTGTGACACGTATCCAAAGTGCACAGGCTGCGAGAGGTGCGAGTTAAAAAGCAGCCGTTCGGCCTCATCCTCGGGGCTGCTTTTCTCCATGAAGCGGAGAAAAGGAGCCAGGCTGACTGGACGATTCAGCTTTTAAATCATTTGCTTCAAAAGGCCCTCTGAGTCCTGGATGGGCTACTGCATGGACACGGGATATAGAGATGCCGAACAGAAAAAGTCTAGGTGGTGTCACCGGGTTATCAGAAAAATGGTCCCCCCCCCCAAAAAAAAACACACCAGCATTCAATATTGTTGGGTTCCCTTGTCCTCCTTGTGCTAGTGTGATGTGGCAACTCCACTTGTCATGTGTTGTGCATGAGAATGGCTCTATATACAGGTGGTTTGTGTAAATTTTTGTATAGCTCAGTGTTTATGGTGTCTGGCTGGCTACAGAGCCAGAGATTGGAAATTGGATTCCTCTCCATGCTTCCTTGACCAGGGACTGGACGTGATATGTAGGGTCCCTTCTAGATCTGCAGTTTTACAATCGTTACTATCGTTATCATTATCGTCATTGCAGTGGGACTCAGGTTCTTTGATAGAGTGATGGAAGTGGAGATGTAAAGGAGAGAATTTTAAGGCACTTAAGGTACCAATGGAACCCATTCAGAAAGGGATCTCTCTAGTTCCAATTACTCTTTTAGGACACAAAGGACTGATAAAGTTTTCAAAGAGAATGGAAGTAAAAATAACAGCCTTTCTTTTTTCTGCTGAGGCATCAACATGGAAATGCTCTTAGATGGTTTAATTTGTAGTCCATTGGTTGAATTGGTGGCCTTCCCTGCATTGTATGTGTGCAGAGATACAGCGTGTGGTGGCTCAGCAGACTAGAGCACTGAAACAGTCAGCTGCAAAGTCAGCCGCTCGGTGGTTCAAATCCCGGGTGCCACGGAGTGGAGTGAGCTCCCATTAACCCCAGCTCCTGCCAACCTAGCAGTTCAAAAGCATGTAAATGCAAGTAGATAAATAGGTACCGCCATAAAAAGTGGGAAGGTAAACAGTGTTCCATGCAGCCATACCAGCCACATGGTCACGGGCTTGCACAGCACTGGCTCTTTGGCTTGAAAACAGAGGTGAGCACCGCCCCTAGAGTCAGATACAACTAGCATGCCTGTGTGTGGGGAACCTTTACCTACATTGTATCTCTGTGTGGTTGTTGTTGTTGTTGTTTAAGCAAGTGGTTGCAAAGACTGCTGCATATCCCATGCTCACTTGCCTTAGAGTGATATCCTGGTGTACATTTAATCTAAATTCAGATCATTTGGGAGCAGCTGTTTTTAACTAGGCTTTTGTTTTGTGTTAGAGGAAGTAAGTACTTCAGAGGACTAAAAGCAGTGAAGTTGCTTTTATTTGGATAACCACAATCTTTTAAGTACCTGTGAATGCTCACCTGGTCATTTCTGCCAAGTGAAAACTGCCTCCAAGTGGCTAGGCATGGCTCTTATAAAACATAATGGACATATGGGCAAGTAAGCTATCAGGCAGTTGTCCAGACATATGCTGGCAGTCCTGGACTATTGCATAATAAACAATTATGGTGATAACCAGTTTTCTGTGATTGTATATCATACCCTTTTCTGAAAATCAAGTTATAACTATTTAAATGTTGCTGAATGCTGTTATTTCAATTTGATTAGAAGATACTCGCATATTCAGGAATAAATTGTGCTGAACTTTAAAGTGTATTAGAGTGGAAATACACCAAAGGTTTGATCCTTAATGTGTTCCCTGCCAGATGGATTTTATTTAGATTTGTTTGCTTGTTTGTTTCAGGTTACAGCAAAAGCAGCTGTTGTATTTGTTACACTTCAGTATAATGTTACCATTCCTGCCACAGGTAAATTTATGTCAAATATTTAGACATTTATTCCATAACTTAAGGCAAAAAAAAAGTTTGTTACTAATATATTGCTCTGTAATATGATATGCCAGATTTAAGATAGTGTGTATCAGCAGGTACTTTCTCAAGATGTAGCATACAAGTATTTGGTACTGAATAAATGAACTTGGGGGGAAAAACTAGAATATCCCCCCTTTCTCATTCCCTTGGTCCCCCCTCACCATGAATTTCAGTTTCCTGATTTGGAATAAACCACCATTTATCATACGGGGTGTGGTGGCTCAGCGGACTAAGGCTTCAAAAACTGTTGGCTGCAAAGTCGGCAGTTCAGCCATTCAAATCCCGGGTGCCACGCAGCGGAGTGAGCTCCTGCTGATAACCCCAGCTCCTTCCAACCTAGCAGTTCGAAAGCATGTCAATGCAAGTAGATAAATAGGTAGACCGTAAAGAGAGGGGAGCCAAAACAGTGTTTCCTTGAAGCCATGCTGGCCATGTGTCCATGGACTTTCACAACACTGGCTCTTGAAGATGAGCACTGCCCCTAGAGTTGGACATGACTAGCACGCATGTGCGGTGGAAGCCTTTACTGTTACCTTTTACCATTTATCGTTGCTTCCCATCCACAGATGAGTCTTGTATTTGTCCTGCAATTGGGGATCAGAAATGATAGTTTGATAGTATGCTCCAAATAAATGGACACTTTGACAAAGTATCCATTTATTCATTTGCAGTCAGAGCACTATTTGTGGAAAAGAAGAGAGGAGTATGTCCATTGGTTCCTCATGATCTTGTTCCTATAGCGCCGAGCCATTTTGACATTGTGTTGGACACTACTGTATATGTAATGTCCAATGAGTTTTACTTTGTTGCTACAGGTCATTGTTTCCAATTTACGGGTACCCTGTAAAGACTCAGTTTTGTTGAAACAACCCATCTAAAGCTTAGCCCTTCACCTTTCCTGTGGTTATCAACTTCTGTTACTCTTATTGTCTTTCCTAGTGAATTTTGCCCTCTCGCAATGCATGTTAGCCAGGAGAAGAATATGATTTCCGCTGGCTAAAAACTATGGATTAGCAAGGATGAGGTCAAGAAACATGTAGGTCTTTGAATGGCTGACTGCAACTTTTACGAGCCTCAGCCATCCAACTAGTGGAGAGAGATGCAGGTGTTCTGCATCCCTGAGCTAGGAATATAGAAGCAATTAACGTAAAGGAAGACACACCCACCCACCCATATCAACGTGATTGGTCTCCACAACTGCACTCATCCACAGTTTGCTGTAGCACTGTATGCAACATAAAGGTGCACCCCTTGTGGCTTTTGTCCCACCCCTTGTATTTAGTATATACGGTAGGGTTCCCTTATAACCATGATTTCTGGAATCATAGAATTGATCCCTCATGGATGGAGGTATTAGCTAATACTAATGTCATAGTACTTATCAAGTTGAAATATTTTTCTTGCTTGACGTCCAAGTGAAATATGGGTAAAAGTGGTTAAATTAAATGTATTTTGTGTGGTTATGGGTTTTTTCCTCTCTCTCTCTCTCTCTCTCTCAGAAAATCAATTAACAGAAACAGTCACGTTGTATCACTATGGTGTCAAGGATCTGGCTACTGTGTTCTTCTACATGCTGGTAGCAATAATTATACATGCTATCATTCAAGAGTACCTGCTAGATGTAAGTATTGACTCTGAATTCCACCCTGTAATCTCACTTGTACATCTGAGGAGTTCACCCATGGAAAGTCACACCAAAATATAGCAGTTAATTTTTAAGATTCCACTAAGTTTTTTTGTTTTTATTTTTGTTTTGTTTCTGCCAGATATATCTCTGAGTTCAATTATTGAATGTTGCTACAGTGAGGTTTGATGGATTGCATGCAGGCATTGTAGACAGTACTTTTAATTTTTAGCTTGACATGACAAATGACTTCTTATCAAAGGCCTTTGTGCAGATCAATAACACAAATGATTTCTTCCTTCAGAAAATTAACAGACGAATGCACTTTTCCAAAACAAAGCACAGCAAGTTCAATGAATCCGGACAACTTAGTGCGTTCTATCTTTTTTCCTGCGTGTGGGGAACAAGCATTCTTGTATCTGTGAGTATCTTATATTAGGTTATTAGACACACACACACACACCTTAAATGTTTGAACTGTTTAATCAGGAGTTACAATGAAATTATTTGTATATTATAATTTGATATTTCCCCCCAAATAGTGAAAGCCGAAATTTAGCTCTTATTGCCCACAAATGTTCTTCATAGCTATGCATTTTGGAGCATGGCAGCCCCTTAATTGCTCTGAATTTGGGCTATTGAAACCTGATGAGGTATATTGAAATTTAATTTATTATTTACGGATAAAGATCAGTGAAATGTTACAACTGCAGTCAAATTATCATTGTATCTCTTAAAATATCAAAGTCCATTATAAAACATCAACTTCAACATTAACATTATTGCTTTAAGACATATAACAAAAATAGTAAGCATATATGAACACAGTGAAATAAAATATAGGCCAGTGCCATTTTTAGTGGATTGCTGCTCCTAGAGGGCAGATTCATAGCCAGGTATGGTGAACTAGGAGCAATCAGTAAACTCTACAAGTATAAAAAGCTACAATAAGATATTACAGCAGCACAATATTTAGGCACTTTAAAAGTAATATCTGAGGTCATACATTTATTTCAGTGGGACACTTTACTTCACTCCCATTACCAAAGTGGAATGTGTGCCTAGTCTGTAATTATACACAGTAGGAATAAGCATTGTCGAACCTATAGATACCATTGCTCTGCATGCCTTGTAGGGAGTACCCCAGACATGCTACGTATTGCTCAACTTGCTGCTTTTGTTATCTGCTTTTCCTGGGAATTTTGAAATGATTCAAACAGAGAGGTGCACTTTTGCAGTCTCTTTCGAGAGCATTTCTGATCAGTTCTGACTTATATATACAAGGCTTTGAAAAGAACAAACTTTTTTCCCTTGTTGCAATCAGCAAGATGACAATGCTTCTGGACTTCCATCTTAGTACATAGGACTACTGATGGGTAATTTAGTCTCTATTATTACACCGGGTGCTGAACGTTAATTAGTAGTATCTTCTAGAGGTGACAAGAGGAAACAGTCTGTAGACAACATTTGGCTTTTCTAGATGTGAAAGACAAGATAAATAATATTCTGGTAGTAGTTGACTTTCCACTTGGGATGTCGCAAATGGGTGAAGAGTCTCTGTTCTCAGGATGCTCCCTGAACACATGTTAACACTATGTTTTATATGAATACCAAGATAATTATATCTTGATCTTTAGCACTCTGAAATGATCATCACATGCTCAAAGAGTTGCTACAGGCCTGGTAACCCAAGGTTAGCATTTTGACCTTGCTGTAACTATTTGGTTCATATTTTAATGTCATGTGAAACATGTAAATATTGATTATTTTCAGGAAAACTACGTATCTGATCCAACTTCTCTGTGGAGGGACTACCCACATACAGCAATGCCGTAAGTTTACTTCATTACCCTCTTTTTCTGAAAATAAGACCTACCCCAAAAATAAGCCCTAGCAGGATTTCTATGCATTTGTTAAATATAAGCCCTACCCCAATAATAAGACCTAGTGATGGGCGTGGCTGTGCCTACACACACACACACACACACAGAGAGAGAGAGAGAGAGAGAGAGAGAGAGCACCTTGCCCCTTCCTTTCCATCCATGGTCTTTCCTCCCTCTCGCTTGGGCCACCAAAGTTACCGTACTTCGTAGCATGGTTGCTTGCAGTTCCTGTTTCCCTGAAAATAAGACCTACCCTAAAAATAAGCCCTTAGTGTATCTTCTTGGGGAAAAATAAATATAAGACAGTGTCTTATTTTCAGGGAAACACAGTATGTTACCAGGATGTGTGCTCAGTTGACATTTAACTGATTCCGGGCTCTTAGATCAGTTCACATCTGGCTTACAAATAATAAAATTATCCCGTCTTGCCATGCTTTCCCTCTTAATCATTTGATACAAGTTACAGAAATGTTTTCTGATAGCGGCACGTGACCAACAGCTTCCTCCATACATCAGTTTTGTTAAGTACGTCAGAAAATGTTTAGATGTGCCTAATTTAAACAGGATTATTTCAGGAGCTGCCACAATGTATCAACATTTTAACCTCTTTCTGTTGTATTGTGCAGGTTTCAAATGAAGTTCTTTTACATCTCTCAGCTAGCATATTGGTTTCATGCTTTTCCAGAACTCTATTTCCAGAAGACAAAAAAAGTAAGTTTAGCTTTAAAGTAAGTCATGTTCATAAGTTTCATTTCAACAATTAATTTGAATATTGATAATGTTTTTGGTGAATGTATATATGGCCTTTAAGATAGCAACCATGATTGTTAGGACCTTTTTTGTTTTTTTTGTTTTTTTTTTTGTGTTTGCTTGAATGTTTTGTTAGGCTTTTCTGTTTTCCTTGTTGAACATCCTTGACTTGTGAATTTTATTGGATGCTGGATAATCAGTACCATTCAATTGAAAGTTTCTGACAGCTGAACATTACAAAGGCAATGAGAAATTTCTGTTTAGAGCATTGGTTCCCAAACCTGGGGGTTCTCCCGAGACCAGTGGGTTCCATGAGTCAACGAAGAAAAAGGCACTGCCTGGGACTTGTGAAGTGAGTTTTTGATAGGTTGGAGGGGAGGTCAGTCAATTGCACTGCTGCATGAAGGCCAGTAGAGGGAAATATACTTGGCAGTGCTCCCCAACCTTTTTGTCCCCGCGGACCGGGAAATTTTTGATCAATTTTCCTGTGGAAAGTTTCTGACAGCTGAATGCGAAAGGGGGGTCCGGCTGGGAGGCAAAAGGGGGGGGGGTGAAAGCAAAGGATGGGAGGGAAGGAGGAGGGGGGAGGCACGAGAGCAGCGGCGGCGGCACTTTCTGCTTAGAGCATTGCCACTCCCCCCCCCACAACACGGGCGGGGTGGGGGGGAACCCGGGGGTCAGGCGGGCCCCCACTCGCTGCTTGCGCCCCGCTTGCTCCTGCTGCCGCCGCCGCCGTGGGCCTCCTCCTCCGCCGGGGAAAGCAACGGGGCGCCAGCAGCGAGACCCACGCGCGGGTCCTGCGGCATGAGCCGCGCCGGGAAGCGCCCTCGCGGACCAACGAGGCACTGCTCCTGCTCTGGTCCTCCCGCCGGAGGAGGCAAGCAATTGCCCCCCGGGGGAATCGAGTCCCGCCGCCGCCGCTACCCCCGCAATCGCCCCTGTCCCGCCGCCGCCGCCGCTCCGATAGGTTGGATCGGGGCAATCGCCCCCCCCCCCCGCCGCCGCCGCAATAGCCCTGTCCCGCCGCCGCCGGAGGCAATTGCCCAGTGCTGCTGCTGCTGCTCCTTCGGCGGCGGCGGCGGGAGGAGGAGGAGGAGGAGGAGGAGGAGGAGGAACCAGTAGGAGGAGAGGAGGAGCTCGTCTGCAGTGGCGCTTCCCGGCGCGGCCGGCGGGTGCCGCGCGCGCGGCGCCGGGGCCGGGAGGGGAGGAGGGAGGCAAAGGCGGCGGCGGCGGCTCCTCCTGCACTCCTCCAGCCTTCCTCCTCCACCGGCCGCCCGCGGGAGAGAGAGAGAGGAGGAGAGGAGGGGGCGGAGGAAAAGGGGAGGGGCCTCCCCGGCCTCCCCAGGCGGCCCCGACCGGTCCACGGACCGGCACCATCCGCGGACCGGGGGTTGGGGACCACCGCTCTATGGCACCTGCGGCAGTGGCCTGCCAAAGGGGGCTTGTGGCCTCTTCCAAGCAGGGCAAGGGGTCACCACATCATGAGGAACTGTATTACAGGGTTTCAGCATTAGGAAGGTTTGGAACCACTGGTTTAGAGAGAAGCAAAATTTTCCAGTGTGCATCTTCCATGGTAGTACATTGGCTGAACTCCTATACATCAGTGTAGTAGGTTGTATTACAATATACCCTTTTGACTGAGCAGACTTTATCACCAAATCCTCAGCAGTGGGCTTCTTCTAGTGTGACTTACTATGCTAGCCACCAGGATTTCAGCCACTTGTGTTTTAGCACTGCACGCATTAAAACCATTTCCTAGCATCTTTCTACAAGAACAATATGATTAAGAAAACGTTTCTTGTTAAGTGGATTTCTGCCATGGAATAAGAGTATTACTTGTGTGACTTAGCCAGAGGAGAAAAAGACAGAACTAAATGAAGTGAGTTTGCAGAACTGTCAGCTCTGGTTTCTTATTATCTCAGTCCAAAACTGAACAGCAGTACAAACACTGATGATTTCTGCTATTCCAGTCAGCCGCATTAACATCTGAAATTTTCTAGGTCGCTCAGCACTTACTGTGTCAAAAATAAAGCAATAGTCTTTTTACTTGCTGACATAAATTTTCTGCTTGCTTTAACATATGTGATGTGAATGGCAACACATGTCATTTGGACATTATGTTCTAAAGGTGGCAGGTCAGCAAACCACCAAACAAGGCCTTGTGTAACGAGTCTCACTGTGTTATTACCACTCATTTGGCCATGAGTGGTTCTACTGTTCCCCACTTCAGAATCTGCAACAGTGATATATAGTAGTTTGTCATGTAGAAAAAGCCCTGGGTTCTTACAATTTTCAGCTGGACCCAAGGGGGATACGAGCAGATGTTATGAAAATCTTACTAATGTATTAAATGCTCCTCTCTTTTTACATGAATTGAAACCTGTATTGATCTGTGTTTTCAAGTGTACAATAAAGAAATTTGCTTGGGTGGGAGAGATGGTACTCTAGGAGTGCTTGATCTTAACAAACGTCAGGATTAGCATTTGGAAACAAAGAAAACAAGAACAAAAACGGTGTTGATTAGGCAATAATCTTCAAGCATGCTGGAAGATTCCAGGAAGAATTGATATTGATGTGGCTTTTTCAATAGGAAGACATTCCACGCCAGCTTGTGTACATTGGACTTTATCTTTTCCATATCACAGGAGCATATCTCTTGAAGTAAGTGCCATATTTATTTCCCTGCTGTCCTGAGCCTCCATAGAGGAAGAGTAGGGATACCAATCTCAGACTCAAGCCATACTGCCCAGTAGGATGTTTCGTGCACAGTGGGACTTGTCCTTCCCTAAATTCCGTATTGGAAGGTCCCTTAAACCTCCTAGAGATTTTTTGGTGGGCGGAGAGTAAGAATGCCTGACACCCCCCCCCCAACTCAACTGGTGAAACTCAGCCCATCCACAGGAAAAAAATTACTGTGATACATCCTCAGTTACATAATCAACATAAAGCTTAGAAGTCCATCTAGACTTTGTGCTTGAAAAGAGCTGTTACACTGTAAATGTCCATACAAAAGCACAGTTCAGTAGATTCAATAGAAAAATCAAAAGATTTTCCATTTTTCTTGGTCCCTTTGAAAATAAATACAAGCAACAAACTCATATTTCAATATCACCTGTCAAATTAACCTTCTTTGTACTTGCCAAATAAGGGGTTGATTATGTTACAAAATGCTTTTTATTTGGCTCAGTTTTTGAAAACAAGTGAGAGGGTCCAGAAGTATTCAGATCTGGAATTATTCTGTCCATTTCATGCTTCACTTCAGTATTTGATTCATCTAATCAGATGCCTCATCACAGTATATTTTTGCAAGCTGCCTTATCCCCTTGAAAAGCAGCTGTTTAAATGACTAGCATATAGACTGATTTCTTGAATGCTGACACCAACATAGGATGGATGAAATAATCAAATACAGTCTATATGAGCATCATATGTGACAGATACATCTTTTGTTTGTGCAACTTTGAGATGTGGAAGGATGGAATCAGCTCTTTAAAATAATAATAAAAAGTAGTTAAAGTGTTAAAGACCCCACCTGGAGTACTGTGTCCAGTTCTGTGCACCTCAATTTAAAAGGATGTTGACAACCTCGAGCAGGTGCAGAGGAGGGTGACCAGGATGGTTGAGGGTCTGGAGGAAATATCTTATGGGGAACAGCTTAGGGAACTGGGAATGTTTAGCCTCTCTAAAAGAAGGCTGAGTGGGGATATGATAGCTATGTTTAAATATTTGAAAGGATGTCATATTGAAGAGGGAACAGGTTTGTTTTCCATGGTTTCAGAGACTAGGACTCGGGGCAATGGTTTCAAACTATAGGAAAAGAGATTCCATTTGAACATTAGGAAGAACTTCATAACAGTTAGAGCTGTTCGGCAGTGGAATATGCTGCCACAAAGGGTGGTGGAGTCTCCTTCTTTGGAGGTTTTTAAGCAGAGGCTGGATGGCCATCTGTCGGAAATATTTTGATGGAGTTCCTGCATGGCAGGGAGTTGGACTGGATGGCCCTTGAGGTCTCTTCCAACTCTATGTTTCTGTGAGGTTCAAGAGGTGATTTTATCCCCCCTCCCTCTTTAATCCATTTATAGCTGGATAGAAAATGTAGTGGTTTTGTTTGTAGTTCACAGGCACTGCCGCTGTTTTCCCCTCTGTAGGTGAAGTTTAGGGGTGGGCATGCCATGTTATCAGATGGAGGTGGTTCAGCGGACACATTCTTTTCATGGCCACTGCTGCATTTCTTTCCATTCTAAGTGGATATATATGTGCGGGGACAGCTTAAAGACAAGATGTGGAGCACCTTTTTAGTAGTAATGGGAAAATTCATCACTTCTTACATAAGAAAGTAGATTCCCAGCCAAATTCTTTTCCAGGCCATGTATTAATTCTTAATTTGTGTGTTAGGGGGATTTGAACAAAACTCCAACCTGGCAAGATCTCTCTGCCCTTCCTAACATTATCATCTATTTCAAAATTCTATTCAGATTTTCCTTATTTATGTCAAGATAGCTGACAACCAATTGAAAAGAAAAACTGCCACGTATTTCAAACAAAGTAAACAAAAAGCAATAGTGCCAAGAACAGCAGTAGCATTCGAAATCTCAAGCTAGCATGCTTGTTCTTCCTAAAAATGCTCTACCAAGGAACCATATTTTCACTGTTTTAACAAAATAATGACAGCCAGTAGGTCTTTCTCAGGAGGTCATGCTGTTAACTGTCACACCACAACTGAGGTGATCTGTCCAACATGCTCATCAGCTATACTGAGGTGGCCATATAATTTTTAATTGAATCCCTGTTACTCCAAGCTTTGAAAGGCCTGTAGCATTCCATTCTGATTCTGCTTTTTCAACATTATATGGTTTTGGAGGAAAGCAGGCAGAGGGACTGAGCTAGTATTGCAACTTGAGAGGTAGAACTGAGTCTTGGATAAGTGCACCAGATTGCATTCAAAGTACTACATTTATAATAGCCCATGTTACACGAAGAATGTATTTTATTGTTCCACCGGGCAACAACTTAGTTTGCTTTCTTTCTTGTTTTTCATAGTTTGACCCACCTTGGGCTTGTTCTTCTTGTGTTACATTACTTTGTAGAATTCTTGTTCCACATCTCCAGACTCTTTTACTTCAGCAATGAAAAGTATCAGAAAGGGTAAGTACTTTGATGTGACTTTGCTCATTGAAAAATGGGTCTGGAAATGTTAAGTGTGTGATTTTTTCCTTGACACATAAGGCAAGGGTGCAAGTATATATGCACATGTTCAGATTTTGGCTCTTCAGCACCTTGTGGCCTGCTATTATATATACAAACCAGAAGTTTAGTGTGTATAATTGCTAGCACCAGCCTTCTCTTTCCGGATTCTATCTATGTTATGGCTGTTTGATGTGTTGCATCTATTTTATTTTTACTATTTTTAGTATCCTGGTATTATTATCACTTTTATCTTTATTATTATTATTTTCTTTATTATTTGTACTTTGATTGGAGATGTCTGTGGTTTGTAGGTTTGGGCAGTTGTTGTTTTTTTGCAACATGTTGTACACCACCCTGGGTTCCTACGGGAAAATTTGGCGGTTAATAAGCATAAAAATAAATAAAATAAATATGTGGGCAAACAGGGAGTGGGCCCTCCCACAGGTTGCACCAGACCTCTTGAAATGAAGCCAGATGTAGCTAAAAGTCTGGTTTTTCATAACCTTGGAGGTGAATGACATAGGCTACATCAGGCATGTCCAAACTTCGGCCCTCCAGATGTTTTGGACCACAACTCCCACAGTCCTTTGCCATTGGAAATACAGGCATGGAATTCTGGGAGTTGTGGTCCAAAACATCAGAAGGGCCGAAGTTTGGACATGCCTGGGCTACACGGAAGGCTGCATCTTGTTTTAAAGAAGAATCCCCATAGTAGTAACTATGTTTATTTCACATCGATGCATGAGCCTCAGCCCACCTTGTCCATTCTGATCTAGGCCTCCTAGGTGCCTTGAGGTGCTCCCTTCTGAATTAGAACTTCTAGAGCACCCTCCCAAGACTGGTGGTCCTCCACCTGCCCGGAAGGCTCCGCCTTGGAGAATGCTGCCTTGAGCATGTAATAGATTCCGCATACATGTCATAGGGAAGGCTAAATGGTGGCTGCAGGCTGCACAGTCAATTACAGTGCGATAAAAATGTCAACTGTTCTTCCTTTCCTTCTAGGTTTTCAATCTGGGCTATCCTTTTCGTTTTGGGAAGGCTTCTGACCTTGATTCTTTCTGTCCTTACGGTTGGATTTGGACTTGCTAGAGCAGAGAATCAAACATTGGATGTTAGTACCGGAAACTTCAATGTGTTTCCTATCAGGTATAATGCAGACATTTTCATGAAGAGAATTCTCTTAACTGTGGTAGCTGAACAGCAAATCCATATTCAGATCTGATCTCAGCATTATTATTATTATTATTATTATTATTATTATTATTATTATTATTATTATTATTATTATTATTATTATTATTATTATTATTATTATTATTATTATTAAGTCCCAGAATTATCAAGCTAGCATATCCACTATTAGAAGCGTGTGTTGCAGATCTTAGGCACCTTTTTCAAACTCTGATTCAGAGAACCAGAGATAGCTCAGAACATGTGTTTCTAGAAGGAAAGTGGGGCTTGGATGCTGTGCTGAATTGAAACATCTACTAGGCTTCCAACCCGCACTACGTACAGTGCAATCATAACTTGACAAAATGCTAGTGTCCTTGAATAGTTCTGTCAAAGTGTGAAATGTGTTTGAGTTAACTTGTAGAAATTTGCTTGTAGAGTTCCCTGTGTGTGGTGCTGTCTATGTGAGAATGGGATGAGGATGTAGTAAAGATGGACGTTTTCATGTCCTCCCTGGGAAAAATGCTGGTAGTGTTGTATGGTGGTTATTGATAATGAAAGATTCCTTTCTCCTGACCCGTGGCTTCTACTTGATGAAAAGGCGTATTTAGCCTGAAAAGCCATGGGAGAGAAAGGTAAAGTCTTCCACTACTGAAAAACTACTCCTGCTGTTAATGTCATTAACCCTCCACAGGTATCTATACCAATGGGATTTCAGCCATTTTGTTTTTGCTTTAAAACGTGTGTTTTGCCTTAACTATGCATTTTGTACAAAGTCCAAGGCTATCTTCATAAAAATGCACCATAGTGACTATTTTTTTTTTGCCAAAAGATTCTAAAATGCAAAATATACAGAAAAAATTTTTTTCATTGACTTCAATAAGTACTTTTATTGTCACGTGTGTTGTCAAATCAGAACGGACTGACAAGGATAGTAATAGAGCTTTTGAGGTAAATGAGATATTTTAAGAAGTGGTTTGATCTGTCCTCCACCCACCCCGTTTCCATGTTTGAGCAGGTGTTTGAATCCTAAAACCTCCTAGACCATCGCTGCCTGCCACACCACATTCTGTCATGTTAAATCAAGTGAAATAAGTTGTAAAAGGATTGGGAACCTGTACTCCTCTGAATAGTGTCATATTCCAGTTTGCCCCAACCCAACATGGCCAAGGGTGGGTGGGTCAGGGATGGAATGCCTTTCAGTCCACCATCTGGAAGAACACATGCACAGACAGAGAGAGATAAAGTAGCTCAAATTAGTTTTTTTATGTGGGGGGTAGCAACCATATTTCCTGATACAGTACTGTTGTTGGTGTTCTTTCAGTTCTTCAGTTCTATCTGGCTGCCAGGAAGAGTTAAAAACCACTTCAGTTTCACTTTCAGGATGGGTCATCTTCTGGTTACACAATATGTACTATGTTTTTATTTATAGTTACATACAGTAGTTACAGGGAGGCTGTTTGTCACCATGCTTTATGTTCTGCAGATCATAGGTGTCTGTTTGTTTAGCCGCATGGTGCATGTCATAGCACTAGTTGAAAGTACTTTGTTATCTGTGTCAAGAGTACAAAGTGTACAATGAAAAGAGGCCCTTGAAAGATGACTGGCTGGATTTTGATAAGATGATGAGATGTCTACGTTCTCTCTTGTAAGAGAAGAGCTTCTTTTGTTTTATTTTTTTCTCAAAAAGAAGGAAGAGCTTACTGATGTGGGATTTTCAAAGTAAGTGTTCCTATTGCATTACATGCATTAGATTTTTCTGGTGTTGTCATAATTAATCGTGATTTGCTAGGGCTTTTTTAACTTGCAATATAAAGGTAAAGGTTCCCCTTGAACGTGCATGCTAGTCGTGTCTGACGCTAGGGGCGGTGCTCATCTCCATTTTCAAGCCAGTGAGCCAGGGTTGTGCAAGTCTGTGGCTAT
Organism: Phrynocephalus guinanensis; assembly: GCA_037367245.1. Classification (NCBI taxonomy): domain Eukaryota; kingdom Metazoa; phylum Chordata; class Lepidosauria; order Squamata; family Agamidae; genus Phrynocephalus; species Phrynocephalus guinanensis. Next base: position 43,607,096 of record CM074739.1, read on the forward strand.
GTGGCTGGCATGGCTGCACGCGACACTGTTTACCTTCCCGCTTTTTACAGCAGTACCTATTTATCTACTTGCATTTACATGCTTTTGAACTGCTAGGCTGGCAGGAGCTGAGGTTAACAGCAGAAGCTCACTCCGTTGCGTGGCACCCGGGATTCGAACCGGCGAGCTGCTGACTTGACAGGCGACCATTTCAGCTCTTTAGTCCACTGAGCCACCACACTCTCTTGCGTTACAGGATATCTTCAAATGTTACTGAGAATTCCATTGTGGGATTTAAAAATACCCTGCATCAAAATGAGTATTGGTGCATGTAGAATGAAGTGGTTTACACTCAGACAACAAAAGCAAAACATAAACGGTGATCTCTAAGTGAAAGAAAATCAGATAAAATATATGTTCCTTGTACTGAAGTCTTGACCGAATCCATTAAATTTCTGTGGCCTCTCCCCATGGAAGAAATGTTGATTTTGCACAAATAGGGCAAGGGTGTGCTATTTCCTTCGATGGGTTCTAGTTCAGTGTAAAGGATACTTTTTTTTTTGTCCTAGTACATTATGGCATTCTAATCCCCAGTTGGCTACAGGAACTTTGCTTTGTATTCCTGCATGGAGATAGGGGTTGGACTTAATGGCCTTACAGGACCCTACCAACTTCACCTTTCTGTGATTCTATGAAACTCACTGGAGGAATTACACTGATAAATCCAATTTTTTAATATCTCACTTACCCTGAATGCCTTATTAAGATTGCTTTCAGTCAGCTCCAACTAAAGAAAATACACATTGTGCTGTCTTGGGAGTGGGGGACTGCTTGATGGCAGAGTGTCTGAATATTCTCATTTATCCAGATGAGTTTATCTGGAAGTTGAGTCTTGGCAACTGGGCTTCTTTTCTTGAGATCGAAATGTTTTGCTACTTATCCAAGCAGCTTCATCAGTCTAAGGAAAGTTAGTGATGAGTCCTCCAATTTATAGTTCACCTTAAATCATCACCTTGGTCTGAATAGGCTCATAAGTTGAACAATGGTCTGAATAGGCTTGTTAGGTGGGCAATGGCCTGAATAGGCTTGTTAGGTTCCAATCACTTTCAAACAGTATTTAGCTGGGAATAGTCTTTCCACAGGTGGTCAATGGCCTGAACAGTTTTTTAGGTGGACAGTGATCTGAATAGGCTAATTAGGTGGATAATGGCCTAGGACAGTGATGGCAAACCTTTTAGAGACTGAGTGCCCAAACTGCAATTCAGAACCCACTATATTTTCACAATATAGCAATTTAACCTGAATATAGGTGGCTGTGAAGGATCGATGTTGGGTACCGGTGCCATAAATTCGCCAACACTGCCATAGGGTGCTGAAAGCCATTCATGTGTGTTATTGAAAACCAATCTCTCATCAGAGGTGAGAGACTCAGACACAATCTGTCTGCTACTTATGAAGCCGCCCTTTCATCATTCCCCAGAAAAATCAGAAACACTTCACACCTCCACGAGCCTATTCAGACCATTGTCAACTTATGAGTCTGTTCAGAGGAGGGTGATCTGAACTATAAATTGGAGGGCTCAGCTTCCAGACTTGATGGCAGAGTTGAAAAAGAATGTACTGATATAGCACGTTAACCCTAAAACTGTTACTTTTTTGTATTAAGCAGGAAAACAAGCCAACTAATGTGTCTAAAAACATTTCTCTTAAGATTTGATACATTCTCCCTGTTGAACACATAAGTAGCTATTTTAACATTAAACAGGTTGCTTCTGAGCTCTGTCTATGGCTGAAATCAATAGATTGTTTGGACAGGTTTTTATTTTGTTTGCTTTTATGAAAAACAAACTGAAACATTACAGAGGAAATTTGAAGGTGTTTTCAGTTCAGCAAGTAACAATATTGTAGAATGTGTACATTGCACATTTAATTCTTTGTGGATTATGTAATGAAACATGACTGGGGGGTAAAATTGTTCTGTCTAGGTATAGAAGACTTAAACCCAATCTTTGGACTTTGAAAAAAAAATCTTCCAGGTTAGACCCGTGTTTCTGATGCTTGTCATATCTGGAACCTAATGGTCTCTCTTCTATTTTTAGAATCAGCGTGTTGGCCTCCATCTGCTTAACACAGGCTTTTATGATGTGGAAGTTCATTAATTTCCAGCTGAGAAGGTGGAGAGAACATTCTTCACCTCCCCAGCCAGTAAAAAAGAAGTTTGTAACAACAAAAGGCAAGCCTCCTAGAAAAGAAAGAGGTTTGTTCTTTCCTTTCTTTTTTACAACCCTGTACACATTTACGGTAGTAGAAAGGGAAAGATGGGTTGTTGCGGTATATCCTTAGGAAGCTGTAACCATTGTGGTATAATATTAGGGACGTACCATCCAGAACATTTCTAGCACAATCTCCCCCCCCCCCATGATTCTGCATTCTGGGAGTTCCACCTGGCAGGCATGCAAGTGTGGCTCCCATGGGAGAAAGGCCCAAGGCTTTATAGCTTGTAGGCTTTGCAGCCTCGCTCTACTCAAGCTTCCTGTTCAGAAAGGAAGTGGCCCCAATGCTAACTTGGAGCTTTCTTTCCGAACAGAAAGCTTGGGCAGGACTAGGCCAAAAAGGTGTCGAGCTTAGGGTGAACCATATTTAAGTGTCTGTCTGTCAGATGGAACTCCCAGAATGCAGTATTGTGGAATTTTTAGTTCAAAAATTCTGAATGACATGTCCCTTCTTAATGAGACAGAATGCAACCTTCAATTTTCAGGATATGAGATAAATTCATAGTAAGATCCATTGTATCATCTGAGTGCATTCCATTCTTGACCTACTTAGACTAGGGATGGGCACAAAATGGAAAACGAAATGCTTTTTTGTTGTTTCGTTACATAAAAAAAACAATGAAGCAACATTTCGTTACAGACGAAACAAAACGGTCATTTTTTTTCATTAAAACAAAGCATTTTGTTTCCTCTGTAAAATGGCTTGCCACCACGGGTTTTTAAAAAGCACCGATGGCCCACGGGTCAGCTGGTTGGCGTGAAATAAGGGGGGGATGCCAAACCGGCCCGCAGGCCAGCTGGTTGACAGGAGAAAATAAATAAATAAATAAATAAATAAATAAACGTGCTGACCCACTGGCCCACAGGCCAGCAGGTCAGTGCGTGAAATAAAAAAAAAAAAAATTTTGGCAAAAAAACGCATTACCTTGAGCCGTGAAATATTTTATTACCCACCGGCCAGCTGGTCGGCACGAGAAAAAATAAAAATAAAATAAAAAAAACACAAAATGAAATGGAGGGAGAAACAAAAAACCAAACAAAATGCCATTTTGGCATTTCATGCCCATCCCTAACTTAGACTTATTAGCTACATGCCAGCCAGTGAAATATTTTATTACATTTAAATACTAAAATTAAATTTGTGTATTTTATTAAAGAGTAGGTAACTGTTGTGCCACCAGTGAAATGCAACATTCCAAATTAAAAATACTCAAAAAATTAAAACCATGAAATTGATAGGTTCACAAGGAAAGACTTTGGATGGATCAAGGAAGAACAGAACAGACTGAAAAGTAAAATAGTGAAATATAGAAAGCTTATTCTAAACCTCCTGTGTACAAAGCAGGTAGTTCTTAGCAAATGTAGCTGCTGTTCTATCCTGAGAGTTTGTGTTTCTACTAGTATATTTTAAAGATGTGTGCATTAAGAGCTTTTGAGTCATCATTTGTTTTGGGTTTGGTATCTAGATGAAAGTGAGCTAACTATGTGTCGTTCTTCTCTGTTATTTTTAGAAAATGGAATAAATGGAACATTGACCTCAAATGGAGCCGATTCACCTCGCAGCAGGAAAGAAAAATCTTCCTAAAACAAAACTTTATTAAATTAATTGACTAATATCCCCAAAGAGAACTGCTTTTTACTTTGAAAGTCCTTGAGCACCAGAGTTCCTGTTGTTAACAAAATAAAATAAAATTAATGCTTTTTTGATTATTGCTACTATAACGTTTTGTTTTAACTTTTAAAAATATTTTAATGGGAAAGGGGCCAGATTATTTTTAATATCTTTGACAATGTTTGAGTTTTAATCAGAACCCATTTGACAAAATGAGTCTTACAATCTTCCATTCCTTCCAGCTTCGTAGAAGTGAATACAGTCCATTCCAAAAAGATGTTATTAAGTTCTTATTTTTAAGAACAATTCAGAATTGAATAAATTGTGCCAATTTTTAAGATATTCTCTAACACTTAGGTGTATATCTTGATATTACAGTTCACAAGAAAATTTGTAAACCAACAGAATAAAATCCATTACTTTGTAGGCAATATCTACAGTGGTTCAAGAAAATCCCTTATTAAAACACAGTTGAGCTGATTAAAATGGTACTGTGTATGTATGTTTTCTAGGAATCTCCTTTGTATGCTTTGGGGTTTGTTGGATTCAAGGTCTTTGCGGCATATGGCATCTCACTTGGTCAGCTGGTTAGGGGTTTGATCCAGGCTGCAAACAGAGGGGATTTTCACTCCCTTGGAAGTAACCCATAGCTGGAATTGCGACAGAGGCATTTTTGGCAATTTCCTGTTCGCTGCCCAGTTCTACTTCCCATGCTGTTCTGCAAGAGCTTATTGTACACAGTTGCAAGTGAGAGGGGGAAATTGGTAACAGCTACCTCAGCCCCTTCTGGATACACCATCAAATATTATCTGAGAAATAAAGATAAGGGATGGAGATATCACCTCTCAGTCTACCACCCCCATGTTGAACAGCGAGGTCTGATGGATATGTCCACTTGCATTTACACTATTGGGAATCCTGATGAAGGAGGGTTCCCAGTAATGGGGAGGGTTGTTCAAGCAAGCAAAAATGAGTGCACTGTTTAACCTTGGGAGAAGATTAAAAGGATGTGGACTTAGAGGAAGAACAGGTTTGTATGTGAGGGTGTTTGGGGGTAACGGTCCACAAGCTTTTGTGCTTTATTCAGGCACACAGAGTTTCCCCTTTCTAATATTTGTCTACCCATTTTTGTTGGATATTAGTGAATTCCCAGTTGGCCAGGAGTTAGACTTCTAAACTTACTGTAAAATTGGGAGCAGATGTCCCAAGTATCCTGCCAGATGGTAGTATCTACCTTCTCGAAATAATACTGTACTTGTGTGTTTATCACCACCACTCTTTTCCTGATGTAAGGATTTGTATTTTTATGAAGAGATACTTCCTGGCTTTGGTACACTGTTTGTCGTGGGCAAAAGGCATCTGTGTGTATCTGAGAATGAAGATATCAGTAATCCAGTGTTGGCGAACCTATGGCACGGGTGCCAAAGGTGGCACTCGGAGCTCTTTCTGTGGGCACCCGACATTGCCCCTTCACTGCCACCTGTATTCAGGTTAAATGGCTGCATTGGCACTTCGCAAAAAATTAGTGGGTTTTTAATCACAGTTTGGGCACTCAGTCTTTAAAGGGTTCGCCATCACTGCAATAATCCATGATGTAAATAAGCATTTAAAATAATCATGATTGTGGCATTCATATGGTTGTTTCTGAGATGAAATTATCCGTGGGATATAGTTGTGAATTACCTGAAAATTGCTATATGAATCTAGTGGATGGTGGGGTTAAATGACAGCTAGGTTGGAGGCCTAAAAACTAGTATTTGCGGAGGATGGGTCCCATCAAAGGAGCTCATACCTACCTCATGAGTGGAGCTTCATGGCTAGCAGTGAAACTTGGGATCTTTCTAGAAGATGCAAGAGATTCTGCTATATACTTCACAGCAGAGATTTCTGAGGCAGGGGTTTAAAAGGGGGATAACAGTCTTGTCCAAATTGGGAAAAGTAAGTGTGATCCTTAAGGATCCAGAAGCCTTTTGCTGTGTTCTAGGTAGGGATGGTTCTTTTGTTTCAGCCTGAATTGCAAACCACAAAAATGGCTCGTATTTTCATTTTTGAGGTAGTCTCTTAAGTTATTATTTTTGGGGGGGGGGGGAGGAATGTGAAAGTTTCAGGGTAGTAAGCTGCTTTGCATGTCTCCTTTTTGTTTTGGCTAGTACAGTGGCACCTCTAGTTACGAAATTAATCCGTTCCAAATGCATTTTCTTAACTCATAATTTTTGTATCTCGAAATGCAATTTCCCATAGGAATTGGAAACAGATTAATTCATTCCGGAGGCTAGAAAAGAGACAAAAACACCTGTGCTTTTTGTGCAAAACTCTTTATAAAGTGTACTTTAAAGACATAGACAGTGTGCATGTCTTTAAAGTGCACTGAACTGTTCTGTAGCATGTTCAAAAAAAATTGATGTGTGCTGTTTGAAATGTTTATTCTGGATCAGTCATGTCCCTGTACAGTGTACATCAAACACAAGACAGCACTGGATAGAACCTAACCAGTAGATCTAAATTATGGAAGACAAAAGAAAAGACACTTAAGGACTGATTAGAGAAAGTATGACAAGTAGTTAAGAGGATAAAAATAACATATAGGAGAAGAGAAAGATGTCTGTAAGAGGACAGATTTATAGAACAATCGATGGAAATAAAAATATTAGTTATATAGTTTATCCATATAACTTAATTTCTGAATTATAATTACAGCCTCCCATTAAGATACGATATTTTTATTGAAAGGGCTACAATTTGCCAAAATAATTTAATATGGTGGATGGAACTGTGGTGAATAATATAGAATAATAATATAAATGAATGATGAGACTGTATAATCATAGATATAATAATAAAGCATCCTCTGCTTTATAAAAAAAAATAGAAAGTTGTGTTTTAAAAGGAACCTGTGGGTTTACTTTTTCCTTCTCAGCTGCCATGTTACTCTTATCCGTGCTTCAGTTGTGCAAATAATTCATTGTGTCACATTTTATTAATGTTCTGTAGCGTTAACAGAGCAGAAACATGGATGAAAATATGCTCTGGCCCAACTCTGATGCTTTTCACCTTGGAAATATAGAAAGGCAAAATTAAATAATACTGTACTTACCTTGTTGCTAAAATGATCAGAATGACCCTAAAATAATCTTGAAAAACTCAGACTGTCTCTGCGGGTGCTTTAAAATTCACTATGAAAATGGTTCTTGAACATAACTAGATGCTAGCCATATCTTGAAATTAATTTAAGAACAGTTGCATTGTTGCATTATTTAAGTGTAATCCGATGTGTGTGTGTTGCGTCATTACAGTCATGACTGACTCTTCGTGACTCCATGTCCATGGAGTTTTCTTGGCAGGAATACTGGAGTGGCTTGCCAGTTCCTACTCCAGGCGCCTACAGCACCTGGTATTCCCTGGTGGTCTCCCATCCAAGTACTAACCAGGGCCGACCCTGATTAGCTTCCGAAATCAGGCGAGATCGGATGTGCTTAGGGCATCTAGGCAGCTCTATCCGATGTAATTACAGGAAATTAAGTTACTTTTCACTCTTTAATTCCAAACTCTGATGTAGCTAGTTAGCACAAACACGCATCCTACTTTTCCCGGATCCAGCTGTTTGCTTCTCTAGAATTCACAAATAAGGGGGCTGTTATATTACAGCAGCATATGTTGGCAGCATTGATCACTACCACCTGTGCTGAAAGCCAGTGTTGGCTTTCGCTTTCTGAAAAAACACCATCTTATCCTTTTTTTAGGGACATTAGCTTCTTCTCTATTTAAGATCTATAAAACAGCAGTTGGTTAGCCTACTGATGTTAAGATGACTTTGGAGAAGAAAAGAGGAACTGCGAGAGCAATATGGATGTGCAGTGATGGGAATTTTTTCCCCTGCTGAATCTACTGAAATTTAAAACACACACAACTCTGTAATGCAGGGCACTCGTGTGGGCTGTTACCGTAAAGCAAAAGGACTTATTTGCATGCTTCAATTTTCAGTTAACACATGATAATCCAAGCTTGCGACCCGGAATTATGTCTCATTGATACCGAGTGTGGTATAGACCAAGTGTTGGAATTGGACTCAGAAGGCCTGGGTTTGAATATCCACTGAGTCATGAAAACTCACTGGAGGTGTGGATTCGGGAGAACCACTCCTTAAATATCTCACTTACCTTGGAACCTCTGTTACAGTTGCTATAAACCAGTTCCAGCTGGGCAGCACATAGCAACAACCAAGCTTCATTGAATAAAGTCGGTCATAGTTCTTAATAAAACATCCATAGTATTACACTGGAACTCACCAGTTAGATCACAATAGGACCCCTGTATCCAATGATTCAGTATCCACTGTCTGAAAATAGTAGTATTGCATGGTATGTGGTGCCCTCTAGTGGCCACTTCTAGTAATAGGTGTTAACAATTTTTCTTTTTCCCCCTTTATGATATATTCAGCATTTGCTATTACCCACAGGTTTCAGTATCCGCATGAAGCCTGGAACCAATCCTCCACAGATATGGGGGTCCTACTGTATATTTCTTCCATTATTTTGATGGATGTTTATGACAGAATTAATTATTCCACATTCATATTTGGGAAGAAAGAATCCAGAACTAAAGGGCAATTCATAATCTGTTAAATGTGAATCACAATTGCACGGCCTCTTCTGGGTGAGGTGGAGACCAAATAAGCAGGATTCTGAAGTGAAAAGTCTTTTCCTGAGCACAACATTGGTGTTTTGGCACTACCAAACGAAAACTACTAGCAGAAATCTTAGAATTGTTACCAGATTTCCCCAAATCATGGTCATGTTGCTGTGCTTCCTTGGAACTGTGGTCTCAAAATTCATTCATTCCATCTCATTGTTTGGTCTTCCTCCATTCCTGCTGCCTTCAACTCTCATCAGCATTGTTGTCTTTTCCTTTAAGTGTTGCCTGCTCACAGCATGCTCACCTCAGTTTAGTCATTTTTACTACCAGAGATTATTTAGTCTTGAAATAGTCCAGCACTCCCCTATTTTGTACATTCGCCCAAAACTAAATCTTCCTCTCTATTTTAAAATAAATGAAGGGTAAGATTTCATCAGTGATGCAGTTAATGAAGGAAAGAGACATGGCTTGGAGTGTTTTCTTAAACTTATCTGGAGACTATCTCATCTGACAGCAGGCCAAGCCTGCCCCCATCATCCTGAGCTATGATGATTTAGCAACAAAGGCTGCAACAGCTGTGCCCCTTGAATGTTTGTGACTTTCTTCCCATGAAGGTGTTGGTGCAGAGTGTTTTATGATGCTCATGCTAGTCCTCAGTGAATCAAAAATGACAACAGAGACTCAGTTCCTTTTATGCTACCTATTTACAGGATATGCTGTCTATTTACCGGATTTACACACTAGGAGCATGGTGGCTCAGTGGGCTAGAGTGCAAAGTCAGCAGCTCAGTGGTTTGAATGCTCGGTGCCACACAGTGGAATGAGCTCCCGCTGTTAACCCCAGCTCCTGCCAACCTAGCAGTTCAAAAGCATGTAAATTCAAGTAGATATATAGGTACTGCTATAAAAAGTGGGAAGGTAAACAGTGTTCTGTGTGCAGAAATGCATTCAGCCATGCCAGCCACATGGCCACGGACTTGCACAACACTGGCTCTTTGGCTTGAAAACGGAGATGAGCACTGCCCCTAGAGTCAGACATGACTCGCATCCATGTGTGGGGGGAACCTTTACCTTTACAATTCTACAACTAGATATACTGTTCATAAGATGTTCAGCCACACACATATCGAATATCTCTCTCTCGGTATCCAAATTGCTTCTTTTGGTTTCAGCATATAGTATTTACAGACAAATGGTCAGTATCTAACCAGAACAGTATAGAGTGCAGGAGCATACACAGTCAACAACAGTAGCAGTCTTAGCATTCATGAGGAGAAAGAGAAATGGTTGGTGCCACGTGGTAGCTTTTATACCTCCGCACTGTGATTCTATCCATTCCTCACTCAGGGTTGTGTCACCAGGTCTCAGTCCAGGATGAAGCATGATGAGACTCAAGCCCTTGAGTCTGTTTTCATTCATTGCTGATAGCTGGGTCTAGAATTACCCACCTTGCATCTGTCTACTTATGAAACTTAGAACATTGCTTCCTCAATATTCCAACAGAAGGATTTTCCACTGTCAAGTTTACAGATATTCCGTCCTCTGCCTTCGCTGAAAAAGAAGCAGATTGTGGGGCTTCCTCTCCCCCCCCCCCCCATCCAGGTAAAGGTGTGTATGTGTTATTCTTTCTCTCAGAGGGCTTAGTAAGTTCCTTCAATTGCCAAACCTAAAGTCACCAGGAACGCCTCAGAACTATCAAACAAGTATTTTGCTCCTCTGACATTGGCAGTAGCATTCAGTATGGGTAGGACCAAAGCGTAATGAGAAAGACGTGTACTTTGTGCCTTCTCAGGAGTATAAATGTGCTTAAGATCTTTTCACAGCTAGGACTTGCTCATGTTAAACCTAGGTTATCATTAACATTTATTAATGACACGTCGAAGGTTACAATCAATTAATTTCCCTTCCACCAGATTGGCAGTTAAATATTGGTCATTCAGGAACTGCACAGTGACTCCTTCAAGAGGACACACCGGACCCAAACTGTGTGCTGGATTCAAGCACAGACATTACATTTCCACTTTTAAACACTAGAGGGAGGGTCCAGACTTTTGTTCCAGAAATATTATAAATGATGAAGGTAAGGGGGAAATTGCTAAAAAAAAATTGCTTTCAAAATTTAAAAAAGAATTTTCCCAAATTGTAGAGTCATTCCTTCCTTCTCTTGCTGTCCTTCCCACTCTATCTCTCACTGTGGTCACAATGCATTATATAATCTGGCCCACAGGAAGACTCTTCAAGGGCCTGTTGTCAACAACTTGCTCAGCACTTTGGACAAGTACTTGGCAGACAAAAATGCCTGGATTGCTTCTAAAATGACTGTTGTTATTGACATACAGTAGATTCAGTGCTTGTAACTTTGGCATGTTCAGATATAATGGATATTTTACTTTCTGTAAAGATTAAGGACATGGACAGGATGTAGTTGTACCATAGTTGTTATATCCTTTCTGTTCCTGGCTCTGAAAAGTGGACAGTGTGGGGAAGGAGGAGCAGTCAGTGCCTCCTAACATCAAGGTGGAATTCCAGCATGTCTAAAAGAGGCAACAGAAAATTATTGCTGAAAAAGGCCATGTTTGATTCTATGGGGTATGGCGTAATTATCAGCCAGTTTTCAATACTGTATTTCATTATTGGGCACAGTATTAAGCTGCCTGGATTAGTGCACAGACAGACAGACAGAAAGATAGGCAGGCAAGGGTCAGGCTTGATTATGTGACAGATACATTTTTATTGTCTTGGCAGCCTACTGGGAATTAGATAGGGTAGTATGTCTGGTTGGTTGTGCTGGACCTCTCAGCAACGTTCAAGTTCATCAGACATAATATATGTCTGGACCATCTTTCTGTGGTGGGACCTGGAAGCATGGCCTTTATATTGGCTTCAACCTTTCGTGGAGGGATCATTTAGCAGACGGTGCTGGCCATTAGCCTGTGGGTTCCCTTAGGATCTTGTTCCATCCCCCATTCTATTCCATATACTGTATACTATTGAGAGTGCTTGTTTGGAATGTTGGGGCTCAATGCCACTAGTATGCTAATGACACCAAAACCTACTTTTCCTTTGCATCCAAATCCAAGGAAGCTTGCCTTGGTTCTAAACCAGTACATGGACTGGACAAGAAACTTGATCCAAACAGGACAGTAGTGTTCAACCTCTGCTGGATGGTATTATACTACCCTTGAAAACTCAAGTGTCCAGTCTGGGTATACTATTGGGTTCAGCAGTAATCTGGAATGCCCAACTCTCATACAGTAGGTGACCAGAAATGCATTTGCACAGTTAAAATGAATCCACCAGCATTGCCTGTTTCCAAAGGAGTGTGATCTCTATGATGTCTTTATTTGCACCCTTGCTGCGCAGTATATATAAATACTGCTTTATACCAAAAACCATAGGGCATATTTACATTCTTGAAGTTTCCAAGCCACCTACACCACAAAAGTTATAACCTGCAGCAGGGAAAGGTGAAAGGTGGCCCATCAGATGTTGGCAAGAGCCAACTATTTTAAGGAGCTTAGCTTTCTTGAACAAGTCCACTGAGGAAGCCTACTTGTCCATGAATGCTCTTGCTAAAATACAGGAGTTAGGCTTTAAGGTGCCACAATGCTTTTGTCTTCTATATTTTTGGGACATGAATTAAGGACAAAGGCTTTTTAATCATGGTGTTACTCAATCCATCAATTCAGGAAGGATTATCTCCCAGCTACCTTTGGCTAATGGCCACTCTTAAAATATCATTTGCATTAATTCCCATTCCCTCCTCTTTTTAGAATCCTCACCCACCCAAATATGTGAATAATAATCTGCCAAGGGAGGACAACAAGTATCGGATGAATTGAGGCCATGAGAAACAAAAGGTGTTAGTCCCTAAGGTGATGCAAGACCTGCAGTATTTACATTCAGATGGTGTGGGTGTGACCCAGTATCAGCCAGAAGCCATTGACCATTGATCACAGACAGGCAAAGGGTTTAGATACCATAAGCACCGAGCAGAACAACTATTTTCTATGACTGAGTTAACCACTCCCAGTCTTAACTGAGCCCAAGTTTCAAATGTCCTGATAATTTGAATTCAATGCCTTTAGTTTGGAATAGCCCTCTGAAATGTATGTGCTTATAATGAAAAGGTGGATTTATGGTTTGCTACAACATGATTGTAATGTATGGAATACAATATGTATGTGATGTATGGAAGTGAGAGTTGGACTATTGAGAAGGCTGATCACCGCAGAATCGACACTTTTGAGCTGTGGTGCTGGAGGAGACTCTTGAGAGTCCCCTGGACTGCAAGGAGATCAAACCTATCTATCCATCCTGGGGAAAAAACAACCCTGAATGTTCACTGGAAGGACAGATTTTGAAGCTGAGGCTCCAGTACTTTGGCCAACTCATAAGGAGAGAGGAGTCCTTGGAAAAGTCCCTGATGTTGGGAAAGATTGAAGGCAAAAGGAAAAGAGGACGGCAGGGAATGTGATGGTTGGACAGAGTCATCGATGCAACCAATATGGATTTGACCAATTGAACCCCATGTTATTTAATTTTTTGCTGCTCAGGAGTTTTTCAAGGTAACAACTACTGAAAAAGTAATACAGTTACACGTTTTGGTGGGAATGATTCTCTGGTCCAGTTTGGAAAATGGGAATGTTTGCCAAATGATCATCAAGACAATAAATAAAGCAGCCTGCACATTCATGCATGATATATCTGAGCAATAGAAGGCTCACCACCATCTCTTTCACTTCAGCTCTCTGGTCTTATAGCAGCTAGTCTAAAATAAGATCTTGGGTTAGGATGCCAGTTAAGTATTTCCTTAACTGACCCAGCTGTTCTAAGTCAACTCCAGACCAGCTTACACTGGAAGGGTAACGAAAAAAGCTTTGCTTGCTAGCAAAAGAACAGCATGGAAGAAGAAACCCATCAGAATCCTCTTCCTGCTCAACAACGGTAACATCAGTTTCTCCCTTTCTTGCAAAGGGTACTAGCTAGTAGCCAACAGTCTTTCTGTTGCCAATTTTGTTTTGTCTCACCTGCTGAAAAACTTGACCCACCATTCTTTGCACAGCCTTTCCCTCATTTTTATCCCCAAGTGCTGTTGATACATTTAATCAACAAAACTGTGACTGTATTTTGTGTATTAAAGGAATCTATTTTTAAAAATTCTTCAAACCTGCTTCGGGGAAGTGTTGGTGGGTTTCATCACGTCACGGGTGTCAGCCAATCCGCATTGCACACAGCCAGCTCCAGCTGCTTCAGTCTTGTAGAACTGGTTTTTCCTGAGTCAAACTTTGCAGAGGATGGGATGTGAGAGAATACTAGTGATAAGGATGTGGTGAATGGAACTTCCAGGAATCAACAAGCTACTCTTTTTGTCTGCACAGGAGGAAACCCCATTGCACACAATGGTGCTGAATATACATGTATAGAACTCTTGTTGAATGCATTAAGGGGGAAAAATAGTAACTGTATGTCCAAGACGGGAAGCTTTAAGCACATTTTCAGCATCTTGGTCAGTTTAGCTTTTAAAATTGTTTTGGGTTTTCTGCATCAGTAAATCTTATTACCAAGGAGTTAAACCTACTGACGTGGATGACCTACTAGGTCCTAGGTAGACCATGAGCACAATGTGTCTATGTGCCTCGCCTCCCATAGTCTTGCCCCAGTTCAGTGGTTCATTGTAGCTTTTGCCCCTAAGAAAAGTGCCTTCAGTAATTTGCAAATGACTAGTTTGCCGACAAGAAAACTTTGCAAGACATTCATGAGTAAAAGAGGAGAGGAAGATAATATTTCTCGTTGGAAAAAAGATAAAAAGAATGATCCCTCTGCTTTTAAAGACAGTAATGTTAGAAGGTTTTCCTTAGAGTGCTAGTGCTGTCTAACCAAATGGCACTGGGCAAATGATTCCAACCTTGCCATATTGATACAGACAAGAAGGAATAACTTCTCTAGGCTCAGGATATGGCATGGCCAGAACGCAAGTAGCATGAATGATTTTGCCTGGCATGTTAGCTCTCTATGTGCAGGAATAACTGTACAGGCTACAGCTACAGGCTAAATATGTGTTAACAGTGCGATATAGCAGCAAAAATGGCAAAAGTGATTCAAGTCTTCATTAGTAGAAATACAGTGTCTAGATCAAGGAAAGTAATACTGCTGTTCTGTTCCACTTTGGTCAGGTCTCTTCTGGAGTCGTGTGTCCATTTCAGGGCACCATACTTGAAGAAATATACTGGCAAGCTAGTATATGCCTTATTCCAGAAGAAAATGAGGAAGATGGCAATGAATCTCTAAACAAAGTTTAGTGGAACTAATGAGGAGTGAGATGAAAACCATACGATAAGTAATTGCCATACAGAAGATGTAGCAAAGTTGGTTCTGGTTGCTTCAGAGGCTGATATCTGAACTAAGGAGCTCAAATTAAAAGGAAACAAATTAAGAAGACCATCTTAATGGTAAACTCTGTTTGATGATGAAACAGATGGCCTCAGAAGGCAGTACAGTAGGCTATTTTTTGTTATTATTTTTGAAAGTTTTAATCAGAACCTGGATGGCCCCCTCTCAGAGTTGCTTTAATGTTGGATTTTTTAATCAGCAAGCTTTACGTTATAGAACACTTGTGACCACTTCCATCTTTATAATTTTGCAATATTTCTGGGAAGACCCCAGTTCTCCTTGGGCAGAGGCGTTCACCACAGGCTCACCTCTGGCAAAATGGACTATTGTTAGTTTTCATGTGTATTTCAGATCTGTTTGTGGGTGGGTATATAACTGACCCAAAGTGTTTGGAGGAAGAGTGATAGTCTTGGTAGTCTGTGGCAATAAAAACAACAGAGTCTTGTAGCACCTTAAAGACAAACATCTTTTGTCTTGCCCGGAGTTTTATAGACTGCACACTATTTCATCATAGAGATGGAGTAGAGATCAACAGTAAGAGAAATAAACTGAGTCAGCAAACCAGATTTAGCATTGAGCTCCCCCCACACACACACACACTGTAATAAGAAGGCAACAGAGTTTACATGTTGCTAAAACTTCAACTATACATTAACTGCTAGAAATATTGGGTCTAGAAGTGGTTTTAATACTGTTTCTATAGCTTAAAGAAAGTGCTGACAGCACAATGTGCAGTATGTTTCCTCAGAAGCAAGTCCTACAATTTTCAGTGGGGTTCTTCCCAGGTACATGAGCCAAAGATTTCATTTTAAGATGTCTTAGGGCCTTTTCACACGACCCCTAAGATCTGCTGGCCACTTAAATTCGTACCAGAGATCTTGGGGGTTTGTCGCTGTTCCTGTGTTCCCACTCCCTCCGCACTCCTGGCTGCTGTCTGCGTGAGGGGAGGGAGAAAAAAAGGAAGAAAAGAATGCCGGTTCACTTCCGTTCTGTCGTCTCGCTCTGCTCCCGGCAGCATTCCAGTCTCTTAGTATCTCTTAAAGGGGCGGGGGGGGGGGAAACAACAAACAGAAGCGAGGAGAGCCCGGCACTCACTACGTTACATCCGCATCAGGAATTTTTCACCCCCGGAGAGCAGGTACTTGAAAACTGCGCTGGAACGCACTTAGGTGGGCGTGGTCGCACTTAATTTTTTGTAAACTCCGGAGCTGGTGGGGAAACAATTTTAAGCTCCGGATCTGGGAGCCATTTGCCGCAGATTTTAGGGGTCGTGTGAAAAGGCCCTTAGAATCACAGCCTCCATCTCTCTACACAAAATATTTCCAGAAATATGGATTTTGCTGGGGGAAAAACAGATAGGTTTCCAAAAAAAAAAAAATAGAAATAAATTACCTGAAAAAAGAAATCAGACAATCAATAAGGACACAGCAGGATTTGCTTCTGAGTAAATCTGCATTGGCTCGCCCATTTTAGCATCTGCAATGGATGGCTTGTAACGGTATAGGGGTAAGGGGGGGGGTTCAGTGCACCAAGATATTTTTGGGGCTCTCCTAGGAAACTAGCTATCTCTGGGACCTGCTTGGCAACCTCTCACTTTAGAAGATCCATTTTATTTATTTATTTATTTATTTATTTATTTATTTATTTATTTATACCTCGCTTTTCTTCTTGGAAAAGGACCCAAGGTGGCTTACAATAATGAGGGACAATATACAGTCCAGACATTTAAGACATATTCAAGTCAAGAACAGGGAATTAGAAGAGGCATCTTAGAACATTAAAAGGTAACATTAGAGCTGCAAAGAGCACGTTAAGAAGAAACAAAAAAATCCATTATGAGGGGTGAAAAGCAACATGGAAAACACTGGGGTTATTAAATCAGTCAATGCAATTATGTATGGTAACCCATATAAAGTCACATAGTAGGTAGTCTCTCATTCAGGGAAAGCTTGCCTGAAGAGGAAGGTCTTTGCCTGCTTCCGGAAAGAGAGCAGAAATGGGGCAGTCCTGGCCTCCAGCAGGAGGGAGTTCCAAAGTCTGGGAGCAGCAACAGAGAAGGTCTTTTCATGTGTTCTTATGAGATACACCTCTGAAGGTGGCGGGATGGAGAGAAAGGCCTTTTCTTACATGGGAAGGGAGAATTAAAAAAACCAAGAAAATGACTTTGGTAAAGGGCAGGGGATGAGTTTTTTAAAAATAGATAGAACCCTCCATATGTCTCCAAATCTCAAAACAGGGATGTAAGATAGGGAGAGAATACATGGTCTTTTCCCATTTTAATTTAGTTCAAGTCTCTGCTTTTGTCAATATGTATCATGTAACTACAACTTAAACTGCAATTTGCACTGAGCTGAAAAGTGGAAAATGTGCCTCTAACCAAATTACACTCAATTATTTAGATTTTGGCACAATGATAGTTAACAATGCTGTTTTTCGGCTAACTTTCATATCCCAGACATGAAGTGTTATCATACTAGACAGGCTCTTGATCTTTAATTTTAGTAGACAAGACATTTATATTAGAGATGGAGACAAATCACAAAAATACTGATTCATTTAGATTTGTGATTCGCCAAGGTTAATGAATTTATAATTTTTTTCTGATGAATTGATGAATCAATTTGTACTTTTTTAAAATATTAAAGCCCCATAATATGTCATCCATGACACCTAGAAATACGAAATTTGCAGAAACGCCTTTCATGACTCACAAGAGCCTCGTGGTGCAGTAGTTAAATGCCTGTACTGCAGCTAAAACTGTGCTCATGACTTGGGGTTCAATCCCAGGCAGCAGTCTCATGATTGACTCAGCCTTCCATCCTTCCAAGGTCAGTAAAATGAGTAACCATCTTGCTGGTGGGGGGCAATGTGTAGCCAGCAAGAGGCTACTTGAAGTCGTATGGGGCGTTATATAAGCAGAACACTTTGCTTTCTACAATCCTGCCAAGTTTGGCCAAGATTGGGTTTCAGAGTCTGAGTTATGCACCCACAAACTGCCCCCTAGGAAAGTGCCTTTTACTAACTGGCTTGGGGAAACCCAATCTTCGCCAAACTTGGAGGGATTGTACAGGAGAGTAATAGGAAGCATCTCTGCAAGTTCTAAGTACAGTGGTACCTCAATGTATGAATTTAATCCATCCTGAATGCATGCTCTTAAGTTGAACTACTCTTTAAGTCAGGGTACCTATCTAAAAAATTGAAAAAATAATTTTAAAAAATATGTAAGTCGAGCAGACCATATCTAAAATTTGTAAGGTGGCAGGTAAACGCCAACAGTTTTCCGCTCTTAAGTCAAATTGCTCTTAAGTCGGGCTGCTCTTAAGTCGGGGTACCACTGTACCTGGGGGAAAATATTCCTGCACAGGCCCTATTTGGGGGTCCATAACTCAGAAACCAGAAATCTAATCTTCCCAGATTTGGTGGGATTGTAGAGAACAGTCAGGAGAATGCAAGGGAATATAAATGCAAAGGTGTGAATATTAATAGTCATCTTAACAGTGATAATTTAACAAACCATAGTCAAGAAGTGACACGGCATCATTTAATAGGCAAATCAACACAAATAAGGAAATGAAAAGTCTATCAAACATAAGGGGTAACATTTAACATGTAAAGAGGTGACTGGAGTCAAATGGGCCAGAAAGAATCAAAACCCAAAATCACAGCAATAAAAATTAATGGACATTATACCAACGAAACTGGCCAAAGGTACCTCTTCATAGATGAGCTGGTTAATGCATGTTGTAAGAGAAACATCTGTTGTCACTATTCATGCCACAGGAGATAATATAGAACTTTTAGCCAATTAACTTGGTTTGGGAATTCAGGGCTTGTTGATAGGACCATACTTTCAAGACTTGAAATATTATGAAGTTTAGTTTCTTAGAAGAGAGCAGCAATATAAATATGGAAAATAAATAAATAAATAAATAAATAAATAAATAAATAAATAAATAAATAAATAAATAAATAAATGAGCAAACTGGCTTAGTCCCAAGCTCATGTTGTTATCTTCCTACCTTATGTAAGATGAATGATAATATGCCATCTCTTTAATTCTGATTTATGGGGACCCTATTTTACATGTTCTGGTATAGAAAGCTCAGAAGTAGTTTACAATTCAGTTATTCTGGGGGCAGGGCTCCTGGGACTGTATAGCTTGCAGAAGGCTATACACTCAGGTTGGCTCCTGGGAAGCGTAGTGGGAGGTCAGAAGGAGTAATGACCAGTCTGCTGTCTTGCCAACAAAAGAGGTGTAGTCCCTTTGCTTGAAATGCATTGTAGCCACTGGATGTTAGTTACTCCAGACACATTGCTCCTGCACATATACCTGCTTTGGTAGAATTTCCTGTATTCCCTCTAGGAAACCTGATCTGTGTAACATCTGAAGCCCTTCCTTATTACTCAAGCATGTACACCTAGTAATAATGCCTTGCACAGGCAACGCCCCATGCGTCAGAAGGCAAGCACTGGAGCCTGCATTATCCAACTCAGTGAAGCTCTGTGCTCCCTTAAAATTATTCTTTCCCCATCACCAGTTCATTTGCAGATCTTTGATATACCCTCTCTGTTCAGCCCTTGCCTGAATCAGTGAACAAAAGCTGTACTTGTGCACACTATTTGCGTAAACTCTTCAGCTTGTTATACCTATCATTTCAACCCTCTTATGCAATGTGGATTCCTAGATATAAATTTTTGCCAATGAGCAACTTCCTTGTGATTGACAAGGGCAAGAAGAATGTCTTTATTCAATCAGAGCTTAGAAATAATGAATTACAAGTAACACAACGACCTGTAACTGGGGTATGGAGGAAATAATGCAGTCACGTTTCAATGGGAAAAGAATGAGCAAGAACCCTGCTTACATTGTTGGAGTAACCGGTGGTGTTTTCTATATGCTCTCCAACATTCTTTTGTGAGAGCATTTTAAAGCAGGTTTAGAAACATTTTCCCTGATTTTTTTCAAACTGTATGCCATTTTTTTTACTGATCCTAAAATGCTTTAAAAACAACAGCCACAAAACACAAGATTACTTTACTTGCTGTGTGGCACATTACCTTCCTATTACCCATATTGTTCCGTCTATAAGACCCCGCCATGTACAAGGACGCCTCCCCACCACTTTTTGAATCCCAAATTAACAAAATGAACAAATCCTGGCAGAAAGGCAGGGAAACAGTGGGGGGCAGGAGAGGAAGAAACCAAGCTGAGATCAGTGAATGAGCTGAGCAGAATTCCTACCCCGCTCTGGTTTTGCTTCTAGTTTGGGGTTCCTCTCCACCTTGGTTTTTTTTTGGGTTTTTTTTTTAGAAATCCAAGCCATCTTTGTCTTTTCTGTTGGGGGGGGAGCCTCGGGGTGGGTGGGCAGCCCATTAAGAAGTTCCCAGCTCTGATTTCCACAAAAAGACTGCTTGGGTTTCTGCAAAAACAAACAAACAACAAAGCAGAGAGGCATTTTGGAAAGGCGGAGGGCAAAAGGAAAGGGGAAACAGCGGGGATGTGTGTGTGTGTGTGTGAGAGAGAGAGAGAGAGAGAGAGAGTGAATGAGTGTGTGTGTGTGTGTGTGTGTGTGTGTGTAGAGGAGAACCCAAACTTAGGGGAAACAGCAAGGCAAGTTTGGCTTCTCCCCCACCCCACCCCTCAGGAAAGGCTTAATTCCATGTATATGATCCCCCTTAATATTTAGTGTCATTATTTTGAGGTGAAATAGAGTCATATACACGGGAAAACACGGTACTTTATTTCTTTTTAAGAACTGTGGGACTGATAAGAAGGTGACACCTTTTTTAAAAAATCAGGTAAAAATCTCTTTAAATGCCCCAGAAACTAATGCTGGCAAGTCAGTAGAAAAGTTACTCATTCAACTAACTAAATACTGGATGCCCTTTGGATGAACTAGATTGTGACTCACATCAACCCTGGCCAGCAGGACCAATGGTCTGCTGTTGAAGGATGTTGGCAACTGTGATCCATTCTATCAGGAGGCGGGAGAAAGCTGCTGTAGTTAAATCTAAACCTTTACAGAACCAACACAGAGTGGTTTTATGCAGCTACAATGGTGATATGCCAAGTTCTGCTAATCTCTTTGTTGGCATATTGGGCATTCCACCTGAGTTATAAGAAACTTGCTTGCTCTCTTTTACCACCTATAAGCATTTTGTTTGTAAAAGTCATGTATACGTAATTATAGATCTTGAATCGCTATTTTTACCAGCCACCTAGTTATTTATACTTTGGTGCCTGTGACTCATCAATGAGACTTGCAAAAGTAGGTTATGATGTAAGTCAAAGAAAACTTCATGTTTATACAGCACTTGAAATTGCTCACCAAATACAATATATACAATGTTTTGATTAGAGGGCAGCAGTGATTGAGACAGGTTTCCGTCTGCTTTTTAATTTTTTTTTAACAGCAGAAGATTCTTCTGTCCAAGATCATTCATTTTATGATAGTTTCCAGTTTAAGTATACAGTGACATGCTCTATGTGGGTCTGCCTTTCAAAATCATAATGCATCATAAATTAAACTGTTGAGTTGCTCAAGGGCTTAGGTAGTGAGCCAGAGGTTGGGAGTTCAACTCCCCACTATGTCTCCTTGAGAGGGGCTGGACATGATGATATACAGGATCCCTTCCAGCTCTTCAGTTCAAAGGTGGGGTGCTGTTGGTTGCTGCTGCTGCTGCTGCTGCTGATGATGATGATGATGGTGATGATAATCTACAGTGCTTTGCCAGCCTTCTGCATGGAACAGCTGGGATATCAAACCTGCCTTGTATTTATAGGCTACTACAGTACTACTCGAGCTGCCTAGATGCCCTAAGCACATCTGATCTCGCTCGATTTCGGAAGCTAAGCAGGGTCGGCCCTGGTTTGTACTTGGATGGGAGACCACCAGGGAATACCAGGTGCTGTAGGCGCCTGGAGTAGGAAGTGGCAAACCACTCCAGTACTCCTGCCAAGAAAACTCCAAGGACATGGGGTCACGAAGAGTTGGTCATGACTATAATGACACAACACAACACACACACACACACACACACACAGAGTACTATTCTTTACGGTGCTTAATTGAATAACAGTAGGACCCCGGTATCCACTGGGGATTGGTTCCAGGCCTTCCTGCGGATAATGAAAACCGTGGATAAGAGGGAACGCCTGCCCACCCACCCCAAACTGCTGTTTCCTGACAGTAGCTTGCTTTATGACTGCTGTTTTGAGACAGTAGCTTGATTTATGGCTACTGTTTGTGATAGTAGCTTGCTTTACAGATGCTATTTGTGACAATAGCTTGCTTTACAGCTGCTGCTTGTGACAACAGCTTGCTTTACAGCTTGCTTTGTGGCTGCTGAATTATTTAATTTTTTCCTCTGCCAACCGTTGATAACTGAATCAGTGGATAATTAATCAGTGGATACTGTACTGTATACTGATTCTAGAGACCTCAACTCCTCCCAGCATTGGCAAGCATTTCACTCAAGCCCTGAAGCCCTGCACCCCACAATGACCACATTTCAAGGAAACTTTTAAGCTGTGGCATATCAACTCCTTATACAAAGATGAGGAGGAAAAACACTTAAGAGTAGAGTTAATCTGAGAAGCATCCCTGGATAATCTGTGACTACTATGAAGTGTTGACAAGTTTGTTTGTTTGTTTGTTTGTTTGTTAATTTCATGTATATACTGCCCATCTGGTGGCATGGCACTACTTGGCAGGTCAAAACAAAAAACAGAACTCCATGATCCCATCGGCCCCAACCAAAAGCAAATGTCTTAAATCCAACAACAGCAGCAAACCTGAAGGCAACAGCTGAAGAAAAGCAGAACTTAAGCATAAAAGATCAGCAAATCTATGGAGGGGGTTTGATATTCTTAAAGGCCTCTTTGAAAAGCAGGGTTTTCACAAGCTTTCTAAAGGTCAAGAGGGAGGGACCCTGGCCTATGCAAAAAAAAAAGGATGGCAATCACCACTGAAAGTTTCCTACCACCCACCCGACTAACCTAACTGCAAAAAGGAAAGTAACATCTGTGACTAGCTGGAAGGCCCCTTCAGAAAACTAGATCTAGATCTCTATTCCGTGCTTAAAGTGTCCCTCCAGGAAAGCTAGTTGCTGGCCAGGGATTTAAAGAGATCTATTTAAAGATCACCCCCCCAAAAAAAAAATTAACTTCAAAATACAAAGTATCTCTAGAATTAAAGCTTGTAAAGCAGCAGCATGCTGGACATCTGCAAGACATGAGAATCCCTGCCAGTTTCCTGCCCTCATCCCTTTTAGTCTGAAAGAATTAACTGGAGCAACAGGACAGTTTTTAAAAAACCACCACCGCCACCAAAATAGTGCTGTATGGTTCCTGTTTTTACTGTCTGTTCACCTCCTTGCACCATCCTTCTAGTGCAAAACGGTTTTATGAAACTCAACATGGGGAGAAAACGACCATCTGGAAAAGTCTTCAAAAGCTTACAAAATAAGTGCAGTGAGAGAAGGGGCTGAGGTGAAGCATAAATTGACTGTATTTCATTTTTCCCGTAATAAAAAAAAAAACCCATCAGTTTTTCCACCAGTAACTGTATAATCAATTTGCTCTCCTGCTGGCTTGCTAACTTGCAGTTGGCGTGGCTTCAATAATATCTAGCCTGTAATGAGCGATATGGGAGGCTATAATCACACAGAGGAAAATAAGCAATTGCGCTAGAATGTATGCTTTGACTTTTTTTTAGAGCTTTGCTGTCTTTCTTCATTTAAAAGCTCAATATGTCTTTCTAGTTCCCAGTTTAGTTTGTCATTGTTATTATTATTATTAGAAGAAGAAGCAGATCAAGCTTTGTTGATCATATTGCAAGAATTAGCTGGCACAAAATGCTACGTCTCAAGTTTTTGGTAACTATAAGCTACCACCCGGGTATTCCTCCCTCTTTTGAATTTGTATCATTAAACTGTTCCAAAAATCAAAGTAGAGTGAATGTAGCATAATTTTATTTCATGATGTTAAATTGCTAGTCAATGTCTATTTTCGTTGTTAAATTATCCTACTAGAAGTCTTGGAGAGGTTGCAGATAAAATAATATAGCGTAATAACTGCTGAGTTTGTTTTTCCTTGCCTTCAGCGTGACTAGAAATTATAGTCTCTGTTATGGGTGTGTTCGCTCACTTCTAATTCCACATTTTTCCCAACACTTTGGATATACTAGATACTAGTTAAACATACAAGATAAACAAAGATTATATGTATTCACAGTCTTGCCAGGCAGAAAGCTTTTCTTCACAAGCTTTCCCTCCCTCTCTGTTTCTATTTTTGCCTTTGCTTCAAAGATACAACTTTAGAAATATAGAATATATATTTAAATAATAGCAGGATTTTTCTTATTTTAAAATTAAATGTGTTATACATTTGTTTACAATGTGTTTTCAAATTCGGTTTGAGAAATGTTTTTGTGGCCTACTGCTATTCTGTATGATTTTGCTAATTACGTAAAGAAGAAAGTAAAATAAAGGTGGTTAAAATTAACATTTTAAATGTTTGTGTCTTCAAGGAGAACAGCAGTTATCTGATCAGCTGGCTTTTTGTATGACAGAGAATGTCTTTTAGTAAACAAGTAGATGTCTCAAAGAGAAGCTACCGAGTAATGCCACAGCCAGATTGTTAACTGGGCCTGGTTACAAGGAGAACATACATATAAATCTCCTGTGTTACAGCAGCTCCACTAACTGCCTATTGTGTTTCTGGGCACAATTGAAAGTGCTGGTTTAAAACTATCAAACCCTGAAGAGCTTGGGTCCAAGAGCTATCTCAAATACCCTATTTCCCTTTTATGAGCCTGCTGGGTATTACGATAATCAGGGGAAGCCTTTCTCTTAGTCCCACCACCCTCTCAGGTGTGTTTGGTGAGGACACAGGAAAGGGCCTTCTTTGTTGGTGTACCCAGAATTTGAAACTCCCTCATAAAAGAGGCTTAGTCTGGCCTCATCTTTGCTGTCCTTCCAAAGCAGGTGAAGACTTTCCTCTTCAAGCAGGCTTTAAATTACTAGTTGACCATGGGGATTTTTAAAAGACTATCATTTTTTGCTGTTTTCTTACTTGTGTTTTAATATTGATCTTATTTTCAGTTGTAATATGATATTTTGATGCTTTTCAAATGTTTTGATAATTTATTATTTGGCTTTTAACTTTGTTTCTTTTAATACTGTAAATGGGCTTGGATTCTTCAGGAGAATGATGGGTTACAAATATTTTAAATAATTATTTATTTAACATATTTATATCCCATCCTTCTCTTTAAAAAAGAACCCAAGATGTTTTTTTCTAAAAAATAAAGAATGCATATTAATAAATTCCCACCTCACTGCAATTACCAATATACATGTAGATACAAAGGATATTGAGAATGCACTTTAAATGTAAAAGAAACCATAAAACCACAATATCAAAGCAGCATAAATATAACAAGGAAGGTAAACCCACATTAACCCCACATTAAGACTGGGATCAGTCCTAGCCAAGCTATTTCCATACCAGAATGTTAATGTAGCAGCCTAAGCTGATAAAAAGTGCCTGAAGCTACTCAGAGCTTTAGCTTGTGAAAACAACACTGGAGCAATAAATTGGTCACCACCTTGGCAAGTGTGGGCAAAGGACAACCTGAGGGTTCCCCCGTGCAGCCCTGCAACCTCTCAAATAGTGCAGTCCCTACATTGCAAATTGTGTCCTCCAGAGGTTTTGGAAAACATGATTTCTCATTTAATTTATTAAATGGAATTTGCCACCATGGGCAAAAATAAAAATAAAAAAATGGGGGAATGTCAGAAGGGTATGCATCTCTCCATGCTTCAAGGGTATGAAATGATCCTTGGACTTTGCATCAATACTAATCCAATTAATGGCATGCAGAAGAAGAATAAAACCAGACTGGAGAAGGCAATATGTACGCTTATGGTCTAAATAGCGATGCATGAGCCTCAGATTATTAAGTCTTTGCAACCATCCACATGACAGTCTGCCCAGCTCACGTTGATGTGTCTTACAGAAAGCTTGGTGGCAAATACAGTACGCTTACAGGACACCCTGGCTTGTTAGTTTTGTGCCATTAACAGCTGCAGATCTAGCTTGAATGCAGAATTTAGAGTTCCTCTGGAAGAGGGGTGGTATAAAAATGTATGTATGTATGTATGTATGTATGTATGTATGTATGTATGTATGTATGTATGTATGTATAAATAAATAAATAAATAAATAAATAAATAAATAAATAAATAAATAAATAAATAAATATTTTACAAAGCACTGCAAACTGTGGACCTGCTGGGAATAGAGCATTTGCCTTCAATATTAGGGTATGTGCCTGTATCCAGACAAAAATGGAACCACATACAGATGAACAGACCTACTTGCAGGTAGACAGCAAAGCACAGCTGTGCATTTACTTAACCTTAACCTTGCTTAATTGCCAATCTAGATAATTTTCTCATTATGGCTTTCTGTTCAGACATCCGCAAGGTAATTGGTTTAGGAAGCTTGGAGGTGTGTGAATTATTTATTTATTTGCTTTTCCAGATATCTGTTCTACAATGGTACCTGGATTTAAAAGAAAGAGATAATGAAACACACTCCAGTTGTAAAATTAATTTTCATCTAGTCTTCATTTACACATACTGGCATGCCTGAAATAAAGTTCAAAAATGATAGGAAAATTCATATGAAGCTACTGTTCCCCTCTGCTTCTTGCCTTCATTTTTCTGGTTCACAGCTTAACACAAGAGATGTGCAGCATTTCTATTACAGTCATAGTAGTTTAATTTGTGCCTGAGAAGTGTGTGTTCAGAACACTTTCTAAGGAACAAGCAGCACAACCCTGTGTGTGTGTGTGTGTGTGTGTGTGTGTGTGTGTGTGTGTGTGTGTGTGTGTGTGTGTGTGTGTACACTCAGATGTGAGTGTCGGTGGATTTTTCGCAGAGAATTGGATATAGGGATGATCTCTAAATTAATTTTTACTACTCTGATTTTCATTTCATAAGATGTTTTCAGGGAAAAAGGAAAAAAGGCCCAGTTTTCTAAAAGATAAGGTTGATTCTTATTTGTTTTGTAATAAAACACACAAGCCACAATTATCGTTTTTTTTAAAAAAATTCTCATTAATGTGTTGTTACTTTGGTACAGTGGTTACAGCACTTATCTTCATTTCTTAATGGAATGTTAAAAGAACCAACACCGGCATATGGCAACTTCACAACCAATTAGTCTGGCCATCTTTAAAGGCAGTATCTCCCTTTTCCACAGAGAAGTTCCTGTGTTCAAAGACCAACAATTTTACAAGGGAAAGACTATAGTTTACATAATAGATATTTGAATCTGGGTAGCATACACTACATAGTGACACAGGTCTGCTGGTGTGACAATATTACACTGCAAGTAGATACATACTTTTGTTGTTGTTAGAAATAGGATTAAGGTTTGAATATAAAGGATTTCTTATCCATGTAATTTAATGGCAGGAAATATTAAAATAAACTATAAACTTTATTTCCAGCTTGTCCTAGGGAGGAAATGAAAGAAGGATGGAATGCCGTACAGATTGCAGGTTAGTGTTTAAAACAAAAGCCCGATGTTTGCTAAAATAGCCATGCTCAAACTTTTCTGTGCTATTTTCTGTTGTTGCTCTGAATATAACTATCTTCCTACTTATTTTTATACATAAGTCACGTAACTGAGCCATGCCATTTAAATGCAAGTATGCCTTAACTTACAAGAAAACTCAGGAACAACTAAGAGCAAATGTAGCTCTACATTAGACTTTAGGATTAAGACCTAGGATTTAGCCCATACAGTCAATAGAATGAATACAATGAACAATATATCTCAGTGTGTTTCTTCTATAAATAAAATTGGTATTTCAAGAACAGTTTAGAAGCCTTAAAAAAACAAAATGAAAGAAGGCAATTCTTCTATAGTGTAGTTTGTTTGTGCAGATATTATTTATTACTATTTGTTTATAGCACTTTAATTCCACTACTTGGCCAAAAATAAAATAAAAGTAAATAAAAGGGAGTGGGGAGAAGCTTTCAGAGTGGCTTGTACACAAAACAGAACTTTTTAAAATTTATTTTATTTATTTATTTATTGGAGTTTTATACTGCCCATCTGGCAGCGAGGTCAGTGCCTGCTTCCAATTTTACAATCCAAGAGGATACAACATAAGAGAAAAGGGGGAAAGGCGTGGGGAGACAAGATGAAAGTATTTTTTTTCCAATAGAGATGATGTTACAGCCCTGCTTCCCATCTCATTGTTTTGCTGATATACAATATCAGCTTGCTGGTATATTTGCTAGCATTGACAATTGAGACAAGAACCTTCAAGGAGGTAGATCTAACTAATTGTTTGGGAATATGTTTAGTTTTCAATAGTAAGACTCAGAGTAGGCCCATTTGAATTAATTGGGGAATTTGCTCCCCAAATCCCTATTGATTCAGTGGGCCAAGCATACTAAGCATACAAAATGAGGGAGGAAGGTTGCTGTTGTGGTGCCATAATTTGGGTATAATTACTCCAAACAAGTGGGAGTTGCAGATACAGTTAACCATTAGGCAGCACTCTACCAAGTATTCTGTGACCTCACAGGTACCAGATATTATCCAGAGCCTCAACTGGATTTGCCTTGGATATGGACTGGATGAGGACTAGTAGATTGGAATTGAATCCAGACAAAATGGAGATATTTATTTATTTATTTGTTTATTTGTTTGTTTGTATTTATAGACCACCCAAATTTCTCAAAGGAACTCTGGGCTGTTCACAGCAAAACATAAGGCAAATTTTAAAAAATCCTTAATACAATCAAGAAAGGCAAATAAAGACACAACATTAAAACCACAAACAAGTAAAACAGTAAAACATAGAGTATAAGATGGCAGCAAAATAAGTCAAAGGGTGAGCAAAAAATAACCAATAGGAAAACCAATGAGCATTGCACCTAGTCGCCAAAGGCAGCCTTGAACAACCATGTTTTTAAAATTTTTCTAAACGTTGGGAGGGGCTCCATGGTCCTGGTCTCACTAGGTAGCTGATTCCAGCAGGAAGGACCAGCAACAGAAAACACATGGTTCCTGGTGATGGTCTTACAGTCTTCCCTAGGAGTAGTAATTCTGAGCATTTGGACCTGAGATGTTCTGGGGGGGTTGAGCCAAGGTAGATCTTGGGATGATGCACTCTGTCAGATAAGATACTCTGGACCCAAGCCATGGAGGGTTTTGTAAATCAAAACCAGTACCTTGAACCTTATTCGGAAGGCAGGTGAACCAGAATGGGGGTAATGCGGTCATATCTTCCCGCACCAATCACCAATCTGGTTGCCGCATTCTGAACCTGCTGCAATTGCCGAATAAGGGTCAAGGGAAGCCCCATGTAAAGTGCATTACAGTAATCTATCCTCACGATAACCAGTGCTTGCACAACCATCCTTAGGAGGTCACTGTCAAGATATGGGTGAATCTAAGCGAGGAGCCTAAGGTGGAAAAAGGCCAACCTGGACACAGCAGCCACCTGGGATTCCAGGGACAACGCTGGGTCCAGATCACGCCCAGACTCTTCACTCTATCGACCAGTTGCAGGGAAATCCATCCAAATTGGGAAGAGGGCTACTATATCCATTCGCCCCCCCTCCTCCATGGAACAGTACCTTGGTCTTCTCGGGGTTGAGTTTGAGCCTGTGAGTCCTGGTCCATTCCAATACCGCACTGAGGCAGCGATTAAGGATCCACACAGCCAGAGGTGGAAAAGAGAGATAGAGCTGTGTGTCATCAGCATACTGATGACAGAAGACTCCAAAACTTCGAATGACTTCAGCCAGCAGCCTCTTATAGATATTAAATAGCATGGGGGAGAGTGCTGACCTCTGAGGAACCCCCACACGTGAGGGACCAAGGAGCTGACAGAACTCCACCCAGCGTTACTCTCTGGGCACGATCACGAAGGAAGGAGTGGAGCCAGCGTAAAGCTAGGCCACCAATCCCAACCTCCGTGAGTCTGCCCAGGAGGATACTGTGGGTGACAGTATAAAAGGCCACGGATAGATCAAGGAGGACCAACAGGGTAGAGCAACCCCAGTCACCCCCCCAGGTCATCTTGCAACATGACCAGGGCTGCTTCTGTCCTGTGTCACAGCCTAAACCCAGATTGGAATTGAGCATGCAGATGGTTGTTAGGTGGGGACTCTGGTCAGGTAGGGGGCCTATCACCTGCTGGGAATGGTGTTAAGCTTCCCCCCCACAAAGGACAAGTTTTGTAATTTGCTTCTAGACTTGGCCCTGTCAGTGGAGAAACACATCTCAACCAAGACCAGGCCTTCCTTTTTCCGACTCAAGCAGATTGCACAGTGTAGTATAGAAGTTGATGAATCCATGTGACCCATGTGCCTTCTGTTGCCTCACAACATATTGTATCTCAGTAGGCTGGACCTCAACATTTGAGGAAAGCCTCCCCTCCCCTTACCCCTGTATCACCTGTAACCTATTTTTGCAATTGTGTTTTGATGGCCATGCGGCTCACTCCCCTTTTTTGCTCCCCCCAATATGAAAACTAGACATTCTTTAAGAAAGGGAACCAAGCACATGTCCATAGCTCTCCAATTTTGCTAACATTAGTTTTGTTATTATGCAGTTGTTTAATTATCCTCCAGCCTGTCAATGAGGGCATACAAAAAAGAGAGATATTTATATCCACATAATATGCAAGGTTGAAGATTAAGTAGCCTTTGGGGACATTGAGATAAACAGAATACTGTATATCCTTTTTTAAAAAGCCAATTTAAACACCCAGTCAAAGGGGGCAGTGGGCAACCAAGAAATATTATGTCATTTGGCAGGTCCCCCCCCCAACAATGGTAATTTTTCATCCCTAAAATGTTGGTGTTCTTAATTCCTAACTCCTTTGTTTTCCCCTTCCCTTATCCACAGTACATAGGCTGCTTGAGAGACACTGAAACTGGTAGTAGAGACAACATAATGGAGATTCTGAAATTGAGTTCCCATATATATTTGGCCTTCTACTCCTGTAATTCTGTATCACAAACCATGCTATCTATGGGTTATGGGAGTTGTGAGCCAGTAATACCTGGGAACTGAACATTGGAAATCTGTGCCCTACGACACTACTGAACTTTGTATCTGATCATTTGAGAAGAAATTCAGTGGCCAGTTAGTCACTAGATATTAGTCTTTTTGATCCAAGTTCAGTAGTCTAGTTGAGTTTATGCACATCGCTTTAGTTTGAATTCCGAACAATGGGTGGGCTTTTAAGAAATATGTGGAGATAGAAGAGACCATGCAGCTAAAATAATGCAGCTTGATGGTATTGCATTGGGTTGTGTTTCTTAAAAGATACCTCTGTTAATGCACAGCAGTTTGTTTATTTTAAGAGAGACTGCTGAAATTAAATATTGAATTTTCAAGATTTCAAAAATCTTCTCTTTTAATCACACATGTTTAGGAGTCCAGCAGGTCAGTGACTTTTCTGTCAACTATATGAAATATCAGGTTCAGTGCATATTTGTGCTGATAGCCTACAGTAGGAAATAGCATAACATCCTGTTTCTAAGACAGAAAAACAATTTGCAGACTTTAAATTTAGCCCGTTCTAAATCTTCAGATGCAACTTTCCAAGAAGGAATTAAGCTAAGGTATAAGAACATAAGCATTTTAAAGCAAAAACTAACAGATGAAACTGAAAAGAGCCATTTACAGCTGCTGTTGTTACCTACTGACAGATCACCTCTGACGTTTGGCATGTGTGCTGTGTGCTATCAAATCAGTTCTGACTGACGACAATCCTTTCCAGGGGTTTTGACCCAGAAGTAGTTTACCATTCCTTTATTTGGGCACATCCTGAGTCTTCGTAGCTGATCTATGATTACATAGGCTGGTTGCTATAGTACAGGCATATCCAAAGTCAGGCCCAGGGGCCAAATGCAGCCCGTTTTCAAATTCTGAGTGGCCCGCAGCAGCTTGTCCCTACCGGCTCAGCCTGTCACACATCCCTGCCAGCTGGCCCCTCCCCATACCGGATGGAAGTGTTAACTTGCAGTTTTATGGTTTGCCAGCCCTCCCTGCGTCTGTCCATCCCCACAGCCATCTGCCCAGCCTACCCACCCCCAGCTCCGTTGCTGCAGCATCCTCCCCGCCTCCTTGCATGTTATATAGACTTGTCCAAAGTCTGGCCTGGGGGCCAAATGCAGCTGAATGGTTGGCCCCCACACATTTTCACCTCACCCAATTTGGCCCTCCTTGCAAAAAGTTTGGACACCCCTGCTATAGTAGGAAGCAGTGGGGATTTCGAATCTTCAACTTCTGGTTCCATAACCGGAAGCCTAGAATACTGAGCTATCAATGAGTTACATCCTAAATGTCCTTTCAATAATACATCTGCTCAAGAGCTCAGCTCAAGGATATGTCTGTGAAGATTCTCAGTCATTCAGGTGAGTTTATCTGGAAGTTGAGTCATGGCAACTGGACTTCTTTTCTTGAGAGAAAAGAAGTCCAAATGGCTTTGTCAGTCAGTCAGTCAGTCAGACTGACGATCTCTCAAGAAAAGAAGTCCAGTTCCCATGACTCAACTTCCAGATACAGCGCAAGGATATGGCTTACTTTATAAAATAAATCAATCTCATATTTGGTCTTCCTCTTTTCCTGTTGCCTTCAATTTTTCAAAACATTATTGCTTTTTCCAGCAAGTTTTGTTTTCTAAACAAAGTATGACTGTCTCAGTTTTCATCATTTTTGTTTCTAGAATGGGTTCAGGCTTGATTTGACCTAAGACTCACTTGTTTGTCTTTCTGGTTGTCCATAAAGTTATCCTCCAGTACCTTTCATATTAATCCAAATTTCTTCCCTGTTCACCTTTTATGCCTGTAAGTAGTTATTAGGAATATAATTGTGTGGATGATTTTTCTTCTCCCTGCAGTCTCAACTGGAATTGATGATTGAACCAAGGTACAGTATACAAAACCTTTAACAAGCAAATCTCCATTGTCAATATTAAAGTTGTATTCTTCATGATTTATTTTCTTTTTAATGTTCAACTGCAGAACTTTTGCATTTCTTTAACTTTCATCAGTACTCATTTCAAGTCATTGTTGCTTTTTGTCAGTAATACAGTGTCATCTGCTTATCTTAAATTATTGAAGCTCCATAACTTTAAAAATAGGTGTAGGGCAGCGATGGCAAACCCTTCAGAGACCGAGTGCCCAAACTGCGATTCAAAACCCAATAATTTTTTGCAAAGTCCCAATACAGCAATTTGACTTGTATACAGGTGGCTGAGAAGGGACGATGTCGGCTATCCACAGAAAGGGCTGAGTGCCACCTTTGGCACCCGTGTCATAGATTCACCAACACTGGTATAGGGGAATGGGTTTAGCATACAAAAGGGAAACAAATGTGAACATATCCATGAATCCTGATTTGTAGAGCTGATTCCAATGAAGACATTTTGCATTTCCTTTGCAGCTCTTGTCTTATATCTATCATCAGGATTATGTAAATCCTTGAATATTCCACTATACATTAAAAGGCCTTCATTCCTACTCTATAAATAGGCAAAAGATACCAGAAAAAAATCAGATTCATATTACAGGTAAATTGTAAATGCTTTTATATTGAATTATATGCTTCTGTTTCAATTTTTTTTATCTAAAATGACATCTAGAGATGTTGGGAATATAAATACTGTAAATACTTAAATATTTCTAAGGATATGCAGAAAATATTACTGAGGTGGTATTGAGTGCATCTGAGTTACTATTTGAATCCTTTAAAATAAAAACAGCAATGTTATCCTTCCTAAAAGAGATAGTGAACACTGGTGGAAAATACCACCTAGGACTGCTGACAGAAAAGGTCATTGAGAAACCCCAAGTGAGTGTACCAGAATGCTTAAAAGAATTCTGGGGTGTACAGAAGTACACAATCACTAACATAACATGTCAAGGACTCAACATGCTCAGTCACCAACCAATGGAGAAAAATCGGTACAGTGGTCCCCCGCCCTTTCACAGTTCATATACTGTGGTCCCGCTATATCGCGGGACCACACTATATGAAAAAAGGCCCCCTGGGGTAAGGCGGGAAAGGCCTGTTTCAGGCCTCCTGTACTTACCCCAGGATTGATGCTGCCCCAAACGGGCCTGCGAGGGCCTTCCTGCTAACCAGAAGTGACTTCCAGTGTAGCCAAAAATCATTTCTGAGGCCTCTGAGGGCCTTTCTAGGCCTGTCAGAGGCCTCAGAAATGATTTTAGGCAATCCAGAAGTCACTTCTGGTGCAGGAAGGCCCATTTGCAGGCCCGTTCAGGGCAGCGCCCAGCTAGACCCCCCAGGCCCGGAGCGACCTGCATCCGCATATCGCGGATTTTCAATTATTGCGGGTTGGGTTGGGTCCCTAACCCCCGCAATAGGGTTTTTTTCTCTCTTCCCGCCACCTGTTTCCACGCCATCCCTTTTAATTATGTTATTATACTGATTTTACCTTTTATTACCTCTGTATTACCTATTGCTTGTTTGTTGTAAACCTCCCAGAGTTCCTTTTGGAAGATGGTAGTTATATAAGCTCTAAAATAAATAAATAAATAAATAAATAAATAAATAAACAAACAAATAAATAAATAAATAAATAGGCTGGGGATCACTGTACTTGATATCTTAAAGAAGACTAACACGTTTTACTGGCTTAAGCTTTTGTGACATGCAGTCCACTTCATTAAATGCAAGGACCAGAGGCTCAGCTGGCAGATATGTATACTGTACATATGTTGGTGTGGGAAGGGTAATGCAAAAGTGGTTAGCAAGTGATGGTCCTAACTGTCATTGTGAGGTGACTAGAATATTATATTGTCAATAAGCAAACTAACACATGTAGGGTTATGAAAAGTCTACAATGAATATAATTGGTTTCTGGAGGAAAAATAATGCTGTGTTTTGTTGCAGGTTTCACTTACACAACAGAGTATGTGGACCAAAGGAATACAACCTTGCAAAGCATACCATCCTATGCATACTTTATTGGGAGTAAACCCAGTTAAGCTAAGGAGACTTTATTTCCTCACAACAGATATGCATACATACATTCACAAAGTTTAAAAAAATATCTTAAGAAATGAAATCTGTTAATACTCTTACATTAACAGTGTAATCCGGGCAACCCTTCGACACGTCAGAAGCTTGACCACTGCATTCTGATGCTATGATTTAAAATCTCTGTTTACAAAAGCAAGTTCATTCTATTTAAAAAATATTGTTTACATTAGGCCATCTTGTTCTCTAAATTGCCAGATCATATAATGTGGATACATACAATCAACTCCCCGTAGCTCAGTGGTTCCCAATCTGGGGGTCGGGATCCTTTTGGGGGGTCCAACGACCATTTCAAAGGGGTCACCATGAGCCAGTGAAGAAAAAGGCACGGCTTGGGTCTGGAGGAGGAGGGGGAGGAAGGGGGGGAAAGAGTAAGTTATAGCTTGATAGGTTAGAGGGGATGTCAGTCAATGGCACCGGAGGCTGTGATTGGCTGAGGATGCTTGAAGAGGGAAGTTCTCTATGGCACCTGTGGCAGTGGCCTGCCAAAGGGGGCTTGTGGCCTCCTCCAAGCAGGGCAAGGGGACACATGAGGAACTGCATTAAAGGGTTGTGGCATTAGGAAGGTTGAGAACCACTGGACTAGCTCATGTCAATGACAGGGAGTCTTCTCTACTTGCACCCATCCACCCATCAGGAAATAGAGACTAGGACTAGGACTCCACTCTGCTGTTTTAAGCATTTTAAATCATTTTATTTATGCTGCTTTTAATTCCTAGCTTCCATTGTGATTCAATTTTGCAAAAACAGATTATATTAAGTTTTTTTTAAAACATTGTGAACTGTCCTGGAAATCAGTTGGCTGAAGAATGGCACATGCAGACATTAAGCGAACAAAATTTTCAAGTTCATCCCTATGTATAATATTTTTTAAGACAACATGCACTTGGGCAATTGAGATTTATATTACTTGACGAGTTTTTAAATGCATTTTAGCAAAACCGATTTCTACAGAAAACCCAGTATGTTCTGTGCAAATCAGTTTCCTTTCTACAAACCAACCTTTTTAATATGTACGAAAACTAGGTTGTTGTGTGGAGGCTTTTGCATTGCTTTCTGATCTAGTCAACACTTCCCCATAGTTGAGATGTTTCTGTACTATTCTCCAGCTTGACAGCATATAACATATTGTTTACCAGCAAGTATCTTCCCATAACCAGCAGAAGGGAAAAAATCAAGACAAAAAACAAGGCCAGACCAAGCGTTTAGCATTTCCAAGAAACCTTATGGAGGAATGTCAGCAAACAAGGTCATACAGGATTTGGACGGAATTACTCAAAAAGACACAACTTTTAGGCATTCCAGAAACCTTTAACAAACTAATCAAGCCCACACTGATGTTAAAGCTCCTGTTTTCTGTATTTGAAAACACATGAGTATTTATTGCCAATTGTTGTGATAAGACTATTTCGTGTAGGAAATCAATCATTTGACTAAGAATTTCGACAGATTTATGAAGACCTTCCCTAGGGCCCATGGCTAGCTGGACATTCCCTCGCCTGCCTCCTGCTCTGCTTATGTGATTGTTTCCCTTTAAAAAAAAAACCCCACAGTTGCAATGCTATTGTTCAACGCGTACGTTTCTCCGCATTGTTTTCCTTTTCTTGCCCAAGAAGGAGAATAGGCTTGGATCGGCGCTCTTTGTTAATGATAACAATAGCGCCCCTACTTTCCGAACCATCTCCCACCCAGGACGGGCTGGAAAGGCCGATGCTTCTTTCGGCCAAAGCTTTTGAGGTTGACTTTTTTTTTGGGGGGGGGGGGGCTGCGAGCGCCTCTTACTCCGGAGCAGAAGGCGCCGCAGCAGCTCGCGGAGGAAAGGACGATTGATTCCCTTTCGCCGCCGAACGCACGCCAGCGGCGGGTGCAAACCCTCGGGTGCGATGTGTGTGTTTCAAGTGCTCCTTCTTGCTCCCCCCCCCACCTCCCCGATTTCGCCCCACTCCTTCCCCCAACCGAGGCGGCTCGCTTGCCGCTTCTGAGGCCACTTTCTTCTTCTTTTTTGCGCTTGGCAACAGCAGGGAGTGGCGGCGGCGACGCTTGCTTGCTTGCTTGGTCTCTGCGTGCACCTCAGCCGCGGCCCTCCCAGTCCCCTCCTCCTCCTCCTCCTCCTCTCTCTCTCCTCTCTCTCTCTCTCTCTCTCTCTCGCTGAGTCGAGCTTTGCGGGGAGGAGGGGGAGGAGGAGGAGGAGGAGGGCGGCGAGTGGTGGGAGGGTCTCCATTGAAATAAACAAGCAGCCAGTGATTAAAAAACGGGAACATGGCGGCCGCGGAAGACTCGGCAGCTCCGGCTTCCTCTTACAAAGCGAAGGTCAGCGCTGGCGGCCGCTAGGGCGGCAGGCGAAGGGGACGCCACTGACCCCCCCCACACACACACACCCTCTCCCCTCCCCTCCCCTCCCCTCCTCCTCTCCCCGGTAAAAAAGGAACGCGCCGGGCCGTCTCCCCGCCTCTCTCTCCCCCCCCCTTCCCAGGGCTCCTTTTTGCCCTTAGGCCTCTGTGGCAAGACCAGACCGGGTGTGGGAGGGGGGAGGTGAGGCAGGGGGGGTGTAGGTAAGAGAGAGGGGGGCGCCTCCCCGCTTCTGTGTCGGATAAGGAGCCTGGCTCGGCTGCGGGATCGAGACCGGGAGCCGGCGCTTGGAGGAGCGGAGGGGATTTAAGCGCGCGCGGGAGGTGGTGGAGGAAGAGGAGGAGGAGGAGGAGGAATGTGGCGGAACTACTTATTGTGCCCCCTCCGAGCCCCATGATGAGGCAAGTTTCGGGTTGTTGTTTTTTAAATGTATTCTCGAAGGTTTTGTCGCCGTCGTCCGCCTCCCCCCCCCCCGTTTCTCCCTTAATCCCGGAGGGTTGGTGTCAGCCTGCCTGCCTGCCTGCCTGCCTGCCTGCCTGCCTGCCTGCCTGGGGGGGGGGTGCCTTGCTTTGCTGCTCTTTTTATGAGTGGCGGCTCTGAAGGTCCGACCCTGTCGTGGGAAATTAATGAAAGGGAGTTTTATTATTGGCGCGGAGGAGGAGGAGGAGGAGGGGGGGGTTTCAACTCTTCTTTCCCCGGCATGATGATTTGTGTGTGTAGGGAAGGCGACGCCTTGCCCTTCGATCGCGAGGAAAAGAAGACGGGCTGGAGAGGGGTGTGTGTTGGTGTTTTGGGGGGAGCATGATGAGGTTACAGCTCGGGGGGGGGGGAGAGCAGCGTTGTGAGTGGGGGGGGGGAAGGTTTGCGGACCCCTGCCTCTTCTCGGCCCCTCAGCCGAGGAGGGAGGGAGGGAAGGAGGGGGTCGGTTCCTCCATAGAAAGGAGGACTCCAGGGGTGGCAGCTGCGTGGCTGACAATGGGGGCTGGGGCGGAGGAGGAGGAGGAGGCTGCGGGAAGAGGGGGGGGGCTCCCGCCTCCCTCGCTCGCCGGGTCTCCTGAAGCGAGGTGGCTTCCCCTCGGGCCGAAGGGTGGATGGTGACACCCCGGCGAACGCGAGGGGAATGGTGCTCCCCTCGCACATACGCATACACACGCACACACGGCACCAGGGAGGAGAGCGGTGTGGGGGCGAGGCACGAGGGAAGAGCAGTGGCTGCCGGCGAGCGACGACGCCTCGGTGACCATTGCCTCAGAAGAAACGGGGGTGAGGGGGAAGCTCTGGGTTGTGCGTGTGTGTGTGTGTGGGGGGGAATCGGCGAAGGCGCCCTTGTCGCGTCCCTTCTTCACTCTCGCTGGTTGGGTGTGTGTGTGTTTTTTTTTAAGTTCTTCAACTTTGTGTGTCGGGGGTGCGTATGTGTGTGTGCGCGCGCGGCGGCGGCGGCGCGGCCCTCGAAGTCCCCCTTTCTTGGGGGGACCCGACTAGGCCCTGCCTGCCCGGCGAGTGCCGCCGGGTGCGAGCGCAGCCTGGGGAGACGCATTGCTGCTGCGCGCGCTGGGCTTGGTGGGGGGGGGAGGGGAGGGGAGGGTGGCGGCGGCGGCGGCCCAGCGGCGCCTCGTTCGTCGTCGTCGTCGCGAGGGGCTCGCGTGAGTGGCGGTGCCGCCCTTCCCGGTCGGCGGCCTACTAGCAGCAGCAGCAGCAGCAGCAGCAGACGACGACGACGACGACGACGACGGGTGGGTGGCGAGGTGCTGAGCTCCGCGCTTCAGCCTCATTGGGGAGCCAGTGTGTTGCAGCCGCCTGTCTCCTCCATTCTTCTAGGAGCTGCCTGGACGGCCTCAATTGCGCGGGGTGGGTGGGTGGGTGGGTGCGCGCGCGCGCATGCATGCATGGGTTTAGAGAGATGGAAGCTGGGGAGTGTGGGTGGGGAGGAGGAGGATGGTCCACCGTCTTTACTGTGTAGGGCTCCTGTTGTTTTATGTGGGTGGGTGGGTACGAGCGTCGGGGTGGGGAGAAAGAGAGAGAGAGAGAGAAATGGAGTGTGTGAAAGAAAGAATTGCCTATGTCAATCTCCCCCCACGCCTTGTGAAGGGAGAATTGCATACTCCTCCCCTTCCCCAGCTGGCAGCGAGGGTGTGCGTGTGCGCGTGTGCATCTAATCCCTTCTCCACCTGCTTGCTTTGCTACCCTTGGTGTAGGGAACGGTCTGGATATGTACCATAGGAAAATGGACTCTTCTTCCTCGTCTTCCCGAGTATCCTTTCCCAACATTTTAACTGGCGCTGCTCTTGATATGTAAAGACAGTGATTTCATCTTGCAGTGATGGCGCTTTCTTTTTCTTTATTAAGCAGAAGCTCTTGTATTTTTGCTCGTGTTGACAGCACTGTTGCAGAGAGATCCAGGGTTATCGGTTGTCTTGGCAACTTTGACTTTATCCATGTAACGTGTATTTTTATTTACACATCTTACTTGCATAATTGGAGTTAGGGTTTCTTGAACTTATTGTGATAATGAGGTGTGTGTGACATAAGTGCAGAAGTTTAATAGTAGAAAGAGAGGGAACTTGACATGGCTACTTTGCCTGTTTATTGCATATAAATCATCAATTCAGTGAGAAATATTTGTGTGAATAGTCATTGTGTGGAACCCTCCTGTCTAGATCAAGGATGCACATTTTGGAAGTAGTCAATCAAAGCTGTTTCATACAAAGTTGTTGGCTAACCAGCCTTTTAGTACACACATTACAGACAAAGTGGTTTAGCAGTGCT
Organism: Phrynocephalus guinanensis; assembly: GCA_037367245.1. Taxonomy (NCBI): domain Eukaryota; kingdom Metazoa; phylum Chordata; class Lepidosauria; order Squamata; family Agamidae; genus Phrynocephalus; species Phrynocephalus guinanensis. The sequence continues at coordinate 43,647,209 of CM074739.1, forward strand.
CTTGTATTCCAGGAAATCTTTGGAGCTGATGTTCTCTGAGAGAACCTTGTAGAATGAAACCAGATTCTCTGCTTTCTTAAATGACACACTCTTTTGGACGAACTGTAACAACTTGTATAAAATAAGTGCAGAGTGTGGATATAGATAGATAGATAGATAGATAGATAGAGAGATAGAGAGAGAGAGAGAGAGAGAGAGAGAGAGAGAGAGAGAGAAATCTGATGGTAACCAGTTTGGAAGGTTTAAAGTGTTTTGCATTATGAAATAAGCTTCATGATTAGGTTTGCACTGTAAAGTTGTGATAGGCTTCTTTGTTCCTAGTTGACATAACCTGGTTGATTGTAGTTTGGATTCTATTGGCTACACTATTCCTTTGTTTTAAAGGGAGACTGCAGCATGAAATAAAACCAATAATAAATTTAATTTTGCATGTTTGAGCTGAATAGATATAACATCTAGTATTCTAGGTAATGGTAAGCCAGGTTCGAGCTTGTTGAATTCTGATTTATTCTTTCATCCAGATTGATCCTACAAATAAATAATACTTAATGTGCATGCAGCAAGCCACAGCTGGAAGTTATCGCATAGAAATTCTGGCTTGTTTAAACCATAGTTTGTCATTATAGCTGAGAACAGATCTGTGGCCTATTTGGGTTCTTTACTGATTTTTCAATCTAAAAGAAAAGTTGGCAGTGGGAAAGAACCGAACTGGAAATTGTGGGATATAAACTGTGTGTGTTTTGTCATCTTTAAGGGTAATTCACATCGGCGCTAACAACTGTAACTTAGCAGTTGTCTCAGTGTGGGCTGTCAATGTGTCCAGTGTGTTGTGCTTTTCTTGGCATTGGTAGTTTGTGCATTCTGCAGCTCTAAATGGATTCTGCAGCTCTGGCCAAAATCCTACTACATGCCATCTAGCTGGCCGGTTGTTAATCAGTCTTTACTATCTGTTTGTCACTGCCATGATTGATCTATGAAACATGCAAAAAATAGTAGGAATTTGGTTTCAACCTTTTGCATTTAACATGCCTCAGTTTCCACAATTTTCTATGATTTGCACCCATGAGAATATGTTTGTTAAGTGAACAAATCATTTATGTGTCTGGTCATTGAATGTCTGTAATAAATGCATTAAGTCTTTGAGGTATTACAAAATGTTTGTTGGAAAATAGAAAAATATGACATTTCCCTTTGTAAGTTAACCAACCTTTTGTATACAGTACTGTTAAGTTTTGAACTAGTACTTGTTAGTGAACTAGTACTTGTTAGTGGAGGCAACCACTGTTATTTTGTGCTTCAGAATTTTATCCTCATAACTATATTTTTCCTACTTTAAAATTTTATTATACTTCCTCTGTAGGCTATTTGTATGAAATCAGGATAGAGCATTTTTTCTTACTGGAATATTCTCTTTTGATGCACATTATAGCTTATTGTTGTCCTTAACCTATTTCAGAGTTGGAATTAGTCAGACAATATGGTGCTTGAAAATCCAGAATGCTAATTATACTTTTAGGGATAAGGACAATGGGACATGCACTGTATTTTGGTTTAAAATAGGCATACCTTGCACACGATTTGATGACAGCTGTATGAAAGGTTGAGATCTCCTATTAGTTTAAAGTGCTCACATTAGCTTTCATTGCATTTCACTTTATAAGTAAAATAAACCTATCCATCTGTAAAAAGCACATGTTACTCTGCAGAAGTAACAGTGTCCTTTAGAAAGACAGCTGCTATTACAATGCTCACTGTCTTCTGCTCTGTCCTTTTGTTGATGATGTCAATGATGTGTTGGCATACATTGAAGTTCTCTGCTAAAATGAAACTCATGCAGGGAGGACACATAAGAGATTTTGAAAATCTGAGCTGTGAGGATTCTTTTGAGAAAAATGGCAGTCTAAACAATAGGTTGTATATTGATTAAAATGGTCTGCACTTGCAGAAGAAAACCTTATTACATAATATAGCAGGCAATATGTTGGTAGTTTAGGCAAAGTGGTGCAGTGGATAGAGTGACAAAGTAGGATTCTGTAGAGCAGGGTTCACATCCCTGCTCAGCCATGGAAACTGACTGAGGCAGTGGAACTGGTAAAACCATTTCCTAAATATTTTACTTACCTTGAAAGTCCTATTAGGATTGCTATAAGACACTTAGAACTTGATGACACAGAACACACATGCAAACACAAGAGATCTAAATTGAATTCTATAATTAACTAGTTCTTTGTCCCCTTCTTTGTCCTTGGTTATGGCGATAGGAGACACTAGTCAAGTCAGGTAGATTGACTTATTTGTGATTTTTGTTGACAATTAATAATCTGCTCTTGTATGAGAGGTCACTGTTTTTTACTTAATTGATGAAAGCAGTAAAGATAAATAAAAGTACTTTACTTAATTGATTCTTATGTGCACATGAATACCAGTGCATGTGGTATTTAATACTTTCTTAGTATAGCCAGTACTATACAGTTTCCCCATAGACTATTGCTGTGGTTTCTTCCCATCTTTAATTTATTATTTTTAAAAAGCACTGTGCTTAAGTTATTCCATGAAAATTTCCTGTTTACTCTTTCTGTTTAGTACCATGTGCTATAATGTGAGAAGGAGCACTTCTTGAACAAATGGAAATATCTAGAAAGATGGCCCTTGTCACCTGTGGTTATGTTGTGTACTTTGGGATGGGAACTGAACTATCATTCCTTTTGAGGGTATAGGTCATCTTTCAGAACAATTCTTTGAGGCGTAAATCTACAGATGGTGAAGCATGAAGTAGTAAACCATTAAGAACTTATGTACTTATATATTTTCTGAAACATTATTATGTCATGAGTAAATAAAAGTGAAGCTGTAACAAGTACAGGTGGTATAATTGTGATTATTATGGCATACAGCTTATGAAAACCCCAAGATCACAATCTCAGAAAATTAGAATAGTGTGAAAAGGTTCAATATTCTAGGCTCAGAGTGTTCCACTCTAATCAGCTAATGAATCCATAACACATGCAAAGGGTTCCTGAGCCTTTAAATTAGGCATGTCCAAACTTCGGCCCTTCAGATGTTTTGGACAGCTACTCCCACAGTCCTTTGCCGCTGGGAAAGACTGCTGACCTGACAGTTGTGCAGAAAACCATCATTGGCACCCTCCATAAGGAGGGAAAGCCCCAAAAGGTACAGATTGCAAAAGAAGTTGGATGTTCTCAAAGTGCTGTATCAAAGCACATCAATAGAAAGTTATGTGGAAGGGAAAAGTGTGGAAGAAAAAGGTGCACAAGCAGCAGGGATGACCGCAGCCTGGAGAGGATGTTCAGGAAAAGGCCATTCAAAAGAGTTGGGGACTTTCACAAGGAGTGGACGGAGGCTGGAATTAGTGCATCAAGAACCACCATACCGAGACGGATCCTGGAGATGGGCTTCAAATGTCTATTCCTCTATGTCAAGCCCATTGTTGCTCAGGGGTCCAAAGTCCTCTTTTCTGATGAGAGCAACTTTTGCATCTCATTTGGGAACCAAGGATCCAGAGTGTGGAGGAAGAATGGAGAGGCACACAATGCACAATGCTTGAAGTCCTGTGTGAAGTTTCCAGTCTGTGTTGATTTGGGGAGCCATGCCATCTGCTGGTGTTGGTCCACTGTGCTTCATTAAGTCCAGGGTCAACACAACTGTCTACCAGGAGATTTTGGAGCACTTCATGTTTCCTTCCACAGATGAGCTTTATGGGGATGCTGGCTTCATTTTCCAGCAGGTACTTTGCCCCTGCCCACACTGCCAAAAGTACCAAAACCTGGTTCAATGACTATGGGATTACTGTGCTTGATTGGCCACCAAACGCACCTGACCTGAACCCCATAGAACAGGCATGTCTAAACTTTGGCCCTTCAGATGTTTTGGACCACAACTCTCACAGTCCTTTGTCATTGGCAAGCTGAGCTTAGAATTCTGGGAGTTGTCCAAATCATCAGGAGGGTCGAAGATTGGACATGCTTCCATAGAGAATCTATGGGGCATTGCCAAGAGAAAGATGAGGGTCATGAGACCGAACAATGTAGTGGAGCTGAAGACCGCTATTGAAGCATCCTGGTATTCCATAACACCTCAGCGGTGCCACAGGCTGATAGCATCCATGCCACGCTGTATTGAGGCAGTAATTGATGCAAAAGGGGCCCAAACCAAGTACTGAATACCTATGCATGTTTATACTTTTCAGAGGTCCGATATTATTCTATTTCCAATCCTTGTGTTATTGATGGCATATAATCTAATTTTCTGAGATTGTGAATTTGGGGTTTTCATAAACTGTAAGCCATAATTATCTCAATTATACCAAAGTAATGCTTGACATATCTTGCTTTGCATATAATGAATCTATCTCATATATTAGTTTCACCTTTTGAGTTGACTTACTGAAATAAATGAACATTTGCATGATATTCTAATTTTTTGAGTTTCACCTATATTTTTAAACTATGTAAAGTTATGTTGGCTTTGTTGTATCGGTAGTTACAGTATATTATTGCTTCTAGCAGTATATCCACTATGCAAATACACACAGGGAGTCAATAAGTTAGTTTCAATCCACATTGTGAACTTTGGAATACAGTGGTACCCTGACTTAAGAGCAGTTCGACTTAAGAGCAGAAAACTGTTGGTGTTTTAACTGCCGCCTTACAAATTTTAGATATGGTCTGCTCGGCTTACAAATATTTTTTTCATTTTTCAATTCTTTAACTTTTTCAAAAAAAAATTAGATAGGTACCCCGACTTAAGAGTAGTTCGACTTAAGAGCACGCTTCGGAACGGATAAAATTCGTAAGTTGAGGTACCACTGTATAAAATTGCATTCTATCCCTTCAGATTTGGGGAAATGAGGAATAAAACTGGTACTTTAACTTTCTTTCATTATGTAATATTGGAAACCTAACAATATCAGTCTCCCTTTAAGAAAAACCCATAACCAGTCAATTCATTGAGTGCAGTGTTTGTTTCCCATCCAGAAATTCTCAAAAGGTAGCCCAATTGTTTTCTAACATTTATTACAGACACTCTGAAGAAGTATCATCAGCTACATATCAGAATTTATTTTTATAGGGTAGAGCAGTGTTCCCCAACCCCCGGTCCGCGGACCGGTGCCGGTCCGTGGATCAATCGGCACCGGGCCGCCCGGAGGGGTGGGGCGGGGAGAGGAGGCGAAACGGGAGGCTCCTTTGCATGCTGGGGAACGTAGTTTCTTACCCCGCCTGCCCCTCCGTTTCCTGCCCAGCCTTACGACTTCCTTCTTCCTGGCGGGGCTGCCAAGCATGCCGGCCTGTGGTAGTCTTCCCCCCACCCCCTCCCCACTGACTGCCGCAAAGCCTTTCGGGAGCGGTTCTCCCCCCACCCCCAGAGGGGAGCGTGCAAGCGAGCGAGCGAGGGCCGTTCCTCTGAAGCTGAGAGGAGGTGGTGGAGGGGGAGGGGCGGGGCAGCAAAGGCGGCAGCCGCTGCTCCTCTAGTAATGGCGGCGGCGGCGGCAGCACTAGTCCTTAAATATGTCATTTACAGTAATGCCTTGAATTACGAATGCCTTGAACAACATAAAACTTGAATTGCAAAAGGAAATCTGCCACTATAGGGAAATTCCCAATTACGAAAAAAGGCGAGGGTTTTCTGAATAATGAAATCATTAATTTATAGTTATACAAGACATTCTTATAGGAAGCAAAGCAGGGGAAGAGCTTCCCTCTTGCTGGGTTGATGGAAAAGCCCCTCAGTCAATGGTAGCCAAGCTCTCAAAATCACCTTGCTGTCAGCCGTGATTTTGACAGCTCGGCATCCACAGGGCTTTTTCTTTTAGTGGGCAGATGTCAGCTAGAGGAGGATCAGGCGGGTGATGAAGTTGCCACCCACCTGATCCTTCCCTGGCTGAGAAATGGGCAGCCAAGATCAGGGCAGCTGGATCTCAGCCAGAGGGCGGGTGGTGAAGTCTCCTGCCCAATCCTCCCCTGGCTGATGTCCACCTGCTGAAAGAGAAAGCCTTTACATGGTGTGGGTGGGTGTTCTAAAAGAATCCTTGCTGTTCCAACTGCAGCGCTTATGGCAGGGCAGGATCGTTTTAAAACACTCGCCTTTGCATGGTAGCGGATTGAGAGGCGGATTGGGTGCTACCCTTTAGGCAAGCAAGGATCGGGCAGGCTTTTGAGGAGATTCAATCCTTGTTGCTTTAGCCCCAGCACTCAGGACAGAATCATTTTAAAACATTCGCCTTTGCACGGTGCGTGTGGGTGTTTTCAAGAAAATCAGGAAAAGAGGAAGACCAACTGTGAGTGGAATGACTCCCTAATGGAAGCTCTTGCTGAGCAGGGCTCTCAACAAATAAACATCACTCATTCACAGCTCTGTGGTTTACTTACTTGGTTATGGAGTCAGCATAAATATTAACTATATAAAAACTTTGATAAAGGCCACTGATCAAGTACTCTGTCATTCAGTTCAGTTCATACTTCTTCAACATACAGTGGTACCTTGTATAAAGGAATTAATTCATTCCAAATGAAATTATGTTAAGCAAATTTCCCTTTATACAAATTTCCCATAGAAATGCATTGAAAACAGAGTGATCCCATTTTTATGTTGTAGAGATTCGCCCCATAGGCGATTATGTTAAGCAAATTTTATGTTGTATAAATTTTATGTTATACAAACCGTTTGTTATACAAGGGTCCACTGTATGTGGAAGAACATGAAGTAGCATTTTAACTTTATGATATTCTCCTCTTTGTCTTTTTTTTCTTGAAAAAACTACTTTAGGGGCTAAATGATATGGCTCATTGAATACATCAATATTTTTGTCCATTTTACATGAAAAAAACAGGGACAGAGAGGCCCAGTTAGGATTCTGTTGGAAACAAAAAGCAAAATGGATTTCTGTTCTTTCCTGTATTACAATTCTGGTGAAGTTTCCTACCTGAAATTGGTACTGTATGTATCATGGAAGGAAATATGTGATTAGCATAACTAAAAAAAATTACAGGTGGGTAGTTTTCTCTGGTGCCACAGCACATAGAGAAAGGAAGATTTGATACAATTTCTTCTGGAAACATTAGCATTGAGTGTTGGTAACAATTATATTTTTATTGATCTACCTAGTTCAGAAGCTTTTAAGTTAAGCTCATTAATTTTCAGAAATTTGACTTGACATAGTGTAATGTGGGTACATATTACAATAACCAAAAGAACATAATTTTAATAATGTTAATGTCTATGGCAGAACTTCAATTAGTTTGTATGTCTGGATGATGTCCTTCCTTATTAGGTTCTTCATTTGTGGTTGTTATTAGACATAATTTGTTATTTATTCTTGCTTACACAAGATATTTATCATTTTGTATTTCAAAAGGAGGATGAAGAAAATGAGCTCTTTCCTGAAAATATTGGGGATAAAACTTCCCATGTACCAAATTGAACTCCATGGTTGATAAGGTGCCTGTGTCATAGTGATGTTGCCTAAATTTGTTTCCTGCTAGCAGTTGAATATGTATTTTGTGGCATGATGGTGACCAAATATTACTACTGATTATTTGGGGGAAGTAATGCCTTTACCACATTTCTGAAGATCCCCTCAAAAACAGTGAACATGAGACTCTTCACTTTCCAGGAGTTCAGATTTTGCTTTCAACCTGGTTCCAATGAATGGAGACAGAGACTGGCATTTCTCTAAAATGTATGCATTTTTCATAGTATCCCATTTATATCGCTTTTGTCTTTGGGTAAAAAGTTGCATTTTTATTGACTTTTACCCTGAAAAATTTATCACCAGTTTTAAGATATCTGTATTTAGGTTGTCAGCTGAATTTAGCCCATTGATGGTGTAGTACCCCCTCCCTGCACAGCTGGTATTGAAATGTTAGAAGAGAACAGTCCTTAAATATTCTAGTTTAATCGTAAACATCTAAAGTTGACTTATGAAAATATTTATCAGTGCTTCTAGAATTCAGAGTCCTAAGTCCAGTGTCCAGCTAGTAATGTTTTATCTCTCTGTTTTCCTCCATCTCCCAAATGTCCAAAACCCTAAACTCAACCATCTCAATCTTCTGGAGACAATTCCTAAACCATATGGGTAACCTCCTCCCAATTTTGCTGGTGTCATGACACTAAAAAGCATTTTTAAAAACTATATAAGGGTTTGTTTTACAGTATGGCAGTCTTATATTTATCTCTCTCCATACATGTTAAAATATCATTCATAGTTGATTCAGATACAGTGGCACCTTGTATAAAGGAATTAGTTCATTCCAAATGAAATTATGTTAAGCAAATTTTCCTTTACACAAATTCCCATAGGAATGCATCGAAAATGGAGTAATCCCAGTTTTATGTTGTACGGATTCTCCCCATAGGTGATTATGTTAAGCAAATTTCCCCTATCTCCAGAATTTTTTATGTTGTACAAATTTTATGTTATACAAGCTGTTTGTTATACAAGGGTTCACTGTACGTAGTTTATTAGAATATACCAATCTATAATCCTGATCCTATGTTATTCGGCACTGAATATTTTTGATTGAGAGTATCAACTGTGATGTTCACAATCCCAGTGACAATTAATTTTAGTTGGGTGGAAATGAAATGTTGGTTTCATATTTGAAAAGTGGTCAACTTGTTTTGCAGTTTACATATAATATTTATGATTTCGTGAAAAAGCTACCAGTCTTCATCAACAGAAGTGAATTCCTGAGTGTATAATAATGAGGAGGAGGAATAGCTCAACAGTACATGATACATAAGTGAGATAAGGAGAGGGATGAAATGTCATTTCTCAGCTAGAACTATACCTCTGTAATAAAAACTGCTCAAAACACCCTGCAATTAGAATGTTTAAACTGGACATTTAATAGAGCATAATTATGATTCCAGATGCTATATCTCTGGAAACACACTCAACCTGAATGAGGTTTGATGTGGGATATATATTTATTAGAGCACCAACTTGCTGATATCCAGTTTATTTAATGGAAGGGAAACTTAGTATTTGGAGCTTTAAAAGCATTTAAAATCCCATGAATCCAGGGGTCAATTCAGTAGCACTCATAGCTGTCACATGCCTGCATACATGATAACTTTGTGTGTATTTGGAGTTCTGTACAGTTTTGGATCAAGATGGTTGTAATTTTCAAAATAAGTAACATTTGATTTTAGTGAGTCACTGAAATTCTGAGTAGAGAAGTCTGTAATCCTGTGTGTACTTACTCACTTCGATGGGACCTCTATTTGAGTAAACAGTCATTCTGATATTTTGGGAGGTTTTGATGTTCACTCTTTCCTAATTTTTGTTGAGCACATATTGATGGCTAGGATCCAGAGATTCATTTCTGCATGTAGAGGACAATTTTTGATCTGCAAAAAGCTGTTCTACATTTTGTGCTAGTCAACAGTAAAACTAAATCAATGATTTGTATAGTTTGTGCATATCTTGTGAAAAATATAAGTTTTGTAAAATACAACTGTTATACAATAGAAGAACAAACAACTACTAGTGGCTATTTTTCTTATTTGGTTTCATAGGTCTAATCTTAGTCCCGGAAGTAAACTGTGTTATTATTGCATGTTATAGATAATCTGATGACTAAATTCTGGATTAATCATTATGATATATCATTAAATCTGAAACAAATTTAAAACAATGTATATGTAGTGTTTGTAAGTTCCCAAGGACCTCCATGCACATTTCTGTGATTCATCTTAAAGGTTACCCTATAGGAGGTTGTTACTAATGCAGAGATATGGCTAAGAAAATATCTTGGCCAGTTCGGGTGTATGAGCTAAGACCTGCAATTTCAGCTCACAAGCTAAAGAGTGATACAGTTGCTTTCTTTCTTTTTCACCAGAGTGCAGCCAGGTGGATATTGGTGATGCTTGTATAAGACGTGGCTGTGCCAATACTGAAATATGTTGTTCAGAAAGGTTTAATATTTTCAGACTCTGGTTTGTACATGAATTTAAAGAATGGTCTTGTATTGTATATAATTTGTTTTTAAACTTAAAAATTGTTTCTGTTGATATTTTTGTGGCTGCAGGATTTCTCTAGAACAGCAGCACATTAGAGTAGGGGTCAAACACAAAATTTGTCAAATATTTGTAAAGACTGTGATGCCAAAATTATGTGATGAAAAGATCTAATTCACAAATATACTAGTGTTAAACAAAGCATGGCAGATTTAATTTGAATCAAATTGATTGAAATAATATGGTTTTTTTGACAATTTAAATTAAAAATGTGAATTCAATCAATTTGATTTCAAAGAAATCCACCCTGAAACACATGCAACAATATAATCTTACAGAAATGGTGGGAGGAAGTGTTGGGGGAGGCAATCAAGTAATACTTGAGCGTGGCAAATATTTTAATGATCTTGTGTCGAAATAAAGTACATAGTACTATTATTGAAGAATATGTATTGTTTGCTTTGTTTTTTAGCAGACTTGAGATGTATCGGGATATTGAAGTTTTAAAGAACGTAACCTGTAGTACTGATTTGCCCGCTTTACTGAGTCTTGGTAAGTTATCTTTAAATAATATATTTTAGCAATGACCAGGGTACTACTGGGAAATCAGTTAAAGTAAATATCTGCATTTGGAATTAATCCAGAAGTTATTGGATTGCATCATAGCACAAGTGGTTACACAGCCAGTTGTGCAGTAGAAATGTCCAGCCCGTGACACTACACAGTGGTGCAGGATCTCTAAAAAAGCACCGTTTACTGTGCATTATTCTGTACTCTCAGTATCTCTTGCACAACTCATTCTTGAATATAGCCCTTCTGAAATTTCCTTAAAAGCAGAACTGCTTGCAGAAGGATACTACCATAAACCTCAAGACATTTCTGGCCTTGTAGCATATGAATGAAATGCATTGATTTCATGAGATTATATGCTGCGTCTGAAATACCTATTTTGTTGGTTCTCTGATAATAATAATTACCTGCTGTCAGGTCAGTTCTGATTTATGGTGACTCTTCAAGGGTTTTCTAGGTATTCAGAAGTAGTTTACTATTCTCTTCTTCTGGAAGCAGTCTTGGGACCATGTAGTTTGCCCAAGAGTATGTGGGGTGGCCTTTCTCTTACAAGGCATGTGAGGAATAGAAATTCTGTCAATGAGCTACCCAGTTAAAATGTAGACCTGTCGCATAGATTACCATATTTTTCTGTCTAAAATATGTCCCCATTTATAAGATGACCCCTCACTTTTTCAACCCAAAGGTACAGTTTCGCAACTGCGCGGTTCTCTCCCTGGCTTACTTCAGTGTATAAGATGACCCTCAATTTTAGATATGACTTAGATATAAGTTGAACAAGCCAGGGTGTGTTGTGTATGTTAAAAGTTTGTTCTGTGTCAGATTCGTCATAGGAGGGATGTTGTATGATGCACACTAAGTGTATTGAATACATTGCAAGCTGAAAAACTGAGAAGTAGGAATACCTGGGTTACCCAAGGTTGGGAACAACTGGTTTAAACTTACTTTTGGATCTTTGTGTAGTATTTGAATTAGGAGTATCTAGCTTTCTCTGCTTGTGGTTAACAAACATGTTACAGTGGACCCTTGTATAATAAACAGTTTGTATAACATAAAATCTGTACAACATAAAAAATTCCGGAGATAGGGGAAATTGGCTTAACATAATTGCCTATGGGGAGAATCCGTACTACATAAAAATGGGATTACTCCGTTTTCAATGCATTCCTATGGGAATATGTATAAAGGAAAATTTGCTTAACATAATTTCATTTGGAACAAATTAATTCCTTTATACAAGGTACCACTGTATGAGATAAAGTTCTCTGAGCAGAAGCCATTGTAAGTGGTTTGTATCATTTTAAGTAGTTCTGTTTTCATTGGCATGATTTTATCAGATCTGATATTTGAGGTGATTCTACTGATGCAAGTGATATTCAGAAATTAAAGGTTCTCCCCCACCCTGTGGTCTCCAACTGCTTTCCGATGATTAAAGGGATCCCAAGATAATTTCAGAACAGAAATCGAAATTTTTTAATTTTCAAAAACACCACACTTCATCTGATGAAATCTTTGTCCTTATGCAGGATAACTTTTGAAAACAGGATTTCAGTCATCAGATCATAATAGGGCAAATGCAAACAAGCTGGCTGTGGTACATGAACACACAGGCACATTTCTCACTAAATGCCAAATAACTATGAGATTTCAGTATTCCAGGGACTGTCCCACCAAGTGGGACAAATGCTAAGAAAAAGAAGAAGAGGGTCGAAAAGCAGTTGCGGTATATAAGAAGGCACAGTGTGTTTATTGTTCTTATGCAGTAATCAAGACTAAACAAATTAGTGTACATTCCCTCTGTCATTAGGCAATATTCTTTCTTATACTGAAACCTGCACAAACCCTGGGAATTGGGAAAAAATAGCCAAGTACTGTATATAAAGATGAAATAATGCCACTTAAATAAATCGAGCTGAATAAGTAAACACTCGGTTTGGTTATTCTGCAGTCAAAGATAATCATATGATTGCAGGATGGAGGCTAGCCCCCTGTCTTGTCACTTTGCTCATATGAGCGGTGACAGGTCAGAAGAGGACAAAGGTCTTGCTCATATGTAAGCTTTGTGTGTTTGCTTGTGTGTTTGTGAGCAGTGTCACTTTACTCTTCAGCCACATCTCTACACGTGTGATCAAAACAGTTATGCAAGGGACAGAGTTGGCCACCCCTCTGTATGTGTTGATTCCAACCAAAAGCAAAGTGGCAATGTGTGCTGCTTATATACACTCCATAGTGCTTAAAGTACTCTGTGGACATTTTACAATTTAATTATGTTGACTACACATTTCCCTCACTCCAGCTAGTCCAGGACTCAATTTATTGACTTTGGAATGATGAAACATTAAGTCAACTTTGGACTGGCTATCTGATGATGGCACTCAGGTTAGGAGCAGAGTCTTGACTGCAGTGCTGCAGTTTAACCACTGTGCCAAAAGAATGACTGTAGTCTAATGTGATTCCTAGAATGAGAAGGTTAGATCCTTTGTAGTTCTTCTTAAACTTTGTCCTAATTTCTGTGCATCTGTCCTGCTGACAGGACAAGTAATAGTGCAGCAGCAGTACCACCTATTGAATGCAGTAGAAATGTTAAGTCATACTTTCAGTGAATATACTGTAGCTAATTTTTATTTTCTTTTGTAAGATCATTCTTATGAAGTATGAATGATAAAGATATTCAGTACCATACTTCATGCTCTCTCTCTCTCTCTCTCTCTCTCTCTCTCTCTCTCTCTCTCTCTCTCTCTCTCTCTCTCTCTCTCTCTCTCTCTCTCTCTGATACAAATGGTATGTTGTGGCTGAGCTCATGTTATTTTGTATGTTGTGGCTGAGCTCATGTTATTTTGTATTTCAGTTTGAAGTAATGATTACTTGGTTATGATTACTTGACAAGGGAAGTGTTTTCTTTAATCCTCAAATTGTTGTGATTACAAATGGACAGTATGTGTGTATATTTGATTTGTTGATGAGGGAGTTGTCACTGTTATTGGAGAAAATCAATGAATAACTTTTAAATTTAGATGGATATTGATAATGTGGTTCAGCCTGGAAATGCTACCATATTGGGGTCAAAAACAGTTAGCTGTACGCTTAGATCTTCAAATATTTCTTGTTGCATTTATGAAGGCAGACTTTTACTAGCGTTTGTGCTAAGCCAGTTATGGCGAACCTTTTAAAGACCGAGTGCCCAAACTGCAACCAAAAACCCACTTATTGCCATTTGAGAATATACTTCTGAGCTATTACATTTTAGTACCATAGTAGTGGAAGGCTGCATCTTTTCCTCCTTTTCCTTCTTGTTTTGTGACAAAAGCAATTCAGTAGTCCTTCCATGAGAAAATACCAGCTGACAGGGTTAAGTTGCCTGGGGATGCCTAAGTGTGCTTAGAGTCATCACATACTTTGGGGAGGTTCTCTCCATGTCCCCTGCATATCCCCCTGAAAATAAGGATTGTGTATGAAGCCTCTTGTAGGCATGGTTGTACCTTGTAATAAATCATGCACTTAATATGTACAGTGGTGCCCCGACTTAAGAGCAGCTTGACTTAAGAACAATTCGACTTAAGAGCAGAAAACTGTTGGTGTTTTAACTGCCGCCTTACAAATTTTAGATATGGTCTGCTCGACTTACAATGTTTTCCCCATTTTTTGTTTTTTAACTTATTTTTTCAGTTTTTTAGATAGGCACCCCGACTTAAGAGTAGTTCGACTTAAGAGCATGCATTCAGAACGGATTAAATTTGTAAATTGAGGTACCACTGCATTTTTTTCCTCCCAAGTATAATATGCTGTTTCCCCCTTTTTGCACCCTACCCCGCTTTAATCCCATTGAGTCTTATTGAGTTGAGTAATTTCCTTTCATACCTAGATGAATTCCACTTTCTTGCTGAAATAAATTTATGTGCAAAATAGAGTAACACACAGTTTGGATCCCAAAGTGTTGTCCCACCCTTGTAAGGAAGGAAAGCCAAAACAGTGATTGTATTTCCACAGGTTCTGCTGCTGCTGTGCTCTTTACAGCAAGGTTACTGCTATTTATCCTGAAATTACATGTTAAAAATGTATGTGGGGGAAGGGAAAGAATTAATCATTTGGATTTAAAAAAACAACAACAGCACAGTATTATTAGTGCAACTCTTCCCAGCTAGAAAATATAACTTTTTGACAGTTTTTGCACTGAACTGGAGATAACACTTTGAGTACACTGGGAGAATGAATGACGTAAATGTGTCCAACTGTACATTCAGTTTGTTGTATTAAAATGCAGACTTTTTACCAAAAGTGTTATTTACTATTCTCCCCTAGCCCATGAAGTTCAAATAACTTCTGTGAATTTGGCCTCATTCCTATGTCCGTATGTCAGATGAAGCTAGTAGAAAAAGAATAGCATACCAGGAAATTAGTGTTCTGTGACTGAAATTGTGCCATAATAAGAGCTGGTGTTTCATCTCTACATATTCTCCATGTAGATAGATTTATTTCCATGTCATTCTCTTGAATTCATCCTTATGTTTTTGATCTTTTTTTCTCCTGCAGATACAATTAGTGTGTTAGACTGGGACTGTGGGAAACAGATTTAAGTCTTTATTCAACGGTGATGCTCACTGGGTGTGATTTATGTGCAGAAAATGTGTGGAGAAGATGTGTACCTCCTGTTGAGTTCATTGTAGGAAAAATGCAATATAAATTTGATTAAAATAATAAGTTTTAAAATAGCCAATTTTGTTGAAAGAAAAAAATGGAAAAGTTTGTATTGCAAAGACAAGTCAGTTTTATTTGGCATAAGGTTTTGTGGACTGCTGTTCCCCAAACATCTTGTTCTGTTGACGTAGACTACAGAATGACACAGCTGACACTCTAGAAATCCCAAGTTACAATACTAGAAGCTTCTCTTAAATGTTTTTGCTATAGTTGGTTTATATAGAAGAGGGATAAAGCTAACTAAAATTTTAAATTTTGTAGTGATTTGGATATTGTGTGTTATTTTGGTAAATTTGTATCATGGATGATTTTCCATAATTATATTGCTGTAGTATGAGAAGAATGTGGCTTATGTTTGAAGGTAAGTGTTTCCTGCTGTTTACCACAAAGGGAAAATAATGAAGACTATAATTCAAGCATTTGGGGTCCTTGCTTAAAAACACACACACCTAAAAATAAAAACTAATTTTCCTGTCTGCACTAAGAATAGATACATGTCTAAAATGCAGAGTCAGGAAACTTTTTAAAAAATGTTTGTAGCATTCCTATCAGAATAGCTTATTTTGCCTGTTCTGAATTTACGGAGGAAGAACAGAGGAAATTTGACCGTTTTTGTGTGTAGTTTGGAAGGAGAATGGCTAGCATTTTAGGCAGAATAAAGTGAAAAAGTAATCCTTTTAGAAGGTATACTTGTATATGTGCTAATATAAATTAATAATACTGTGCTCCTCTTTCCATGGGTTTTGAGACTATATCATACAGCTGTTGTGAGTTTTTCGAGCTGTTTGGCAATGTTCTGATAAGTTTTTTTTCCTGATGTTTTGCCAGACTGTGGCCAGCATCTTCAGAAGGTAAGGAGCTCAGGGAACTCTTAATTCCCTGAGCTCCTTGCCCTCTGAAGATGCCAACCACAGAGTCTGGCAAAGAATCAGGAATAAAAACTTCCAGAACACAGTCAAATAGCCAAAAAAAAACCCCTCACAATGACTATCAGATCCCAGCCGTGAAAGCCTTCAAGAATACTTTGTATATCATGCAGCTTTTGATTTCTTTTGGAGAAGGTCTTGTTGCTGTCTGGGCCCTGGTTTGAAAACAAGACAGTATTAAGAGTGCAGTAGCACCAAACAATAAAGCAGAATAATTGTTGGTGAGAAGTTCAGACTGCCTCCATTTAGATGTAGCTATTAAGAGCATTGTTTTAAAATATCTGTTGTTTGGCAGACTAACTGTTCAAATTCTGTGCATTTTGATTTTTGCTAGTGTTTCTTGTTTAAAAACTGTAGATTTAGATAAAAATATTTTTTTTGAAATTCTTACTAGATAGGAACAGAAACTACCTCTAGCTATAGACGCCCCTCACTTTTAAGACTCCAAATGAATAAAATTAATACATCCTCCTTGAGTTCTCCACTCCCACCCTGTTTCCTTTCCTTTCTGTGTTTTGAAGACTCCTCTATCTACTTTGGTTTTTGCAGGATCAGCTCCTTCTTTTCAGCAGGGAAAGACTTGGGGGCTGAGCAGCCCATTAAGAAGTGCCTTTCCACACTGAAAAGAAGATGTGGCTGAAAAGAATCATTGGAAGAGTAAAGCAGAGAGGAGGGCAGTCAAGTACTTGTTCTCAACCTATGTTTAAGTTACAACTGTTTTTATAATGCAAGTAGCCTGCGACCCCTCCTTCCTTATTTGCATAAAAAGTCATTTTTAAGAGGGTAAAGTCCCCCATATGGGACTCAAAATGGCTCAAAACAGATAAAACAACTGTTTTAAAATACTATACAGTATAAAGATATTTTAAAAGCAACTAAGATCCTAAAAATCGAGCTTAAAAACAATTTTAAGTTTATTGCCTTATGGCACAATTAGACATGTTAGTTAAATAATAAAGCATAATGCTGTAAGGAAGACTGTGAAATAGTTTGTTTTGCGTTTTAATGCTCAGTGCTTCATTAGATATTGGATTAATTGCATAAACTAGCTCCTGCTATAAATTCTTCTGTCTCCATTGGAACATGATCTTGCATCAGTACAAGAATGCTACTCTTCTACATTGTGGCACCATTAAAATAAACTAAAGCTACCAACTGCATATGTTTAATCTGATTTGTCCTGCAAAGCAATATGTTAACTTCTTAGGGCAGAATATTGATCACTTACACAATTGTATCAGGCACAGAAAGAAAAGAAAAAAGATGACAGAAATGTTGTGGCACTTTAAAGACTAACTGCTATATTTTTATGTGAACATTTGTAAACAAGTCCGCTTCCTTTTCTTTTCTTTTTGCCGTGATATGGTGCTACACACTAACAAAGCTGCTACTTAACCTGTTGCATTTTCATCCTGTGGCAGTAGGATGCAAATAGTTCCACACCGGTTGTAAAATAAAATACACACGGAATTGTATTACTGATGGTGCGAAGGACAACCTATCTAGGAATGTCCTCTAAGGAGTTGTTATTTCCCATATCTGATAAAACTGAATTTGATTAGTAACTATTCAAGATGAGTCTTATTCTGTGGCTAGGTTATAATATTTCAGGTCTTGAAAGCTGAGGTTAAGTTATTCAGTGTGGATGCAAAAAGAGTATTAAATACCACTGTTTTCTTTATGGAAAGCTATAGTGGGAAAGAAAACCTAATCATTATAAACTATAATCTTTCTTTTGTTGAGATACACTTTTTAAAATTTAGGATAAATCTTGTAATGATTCTGAAATATTGGTGATTCCCCCAGATCTGATTTGGACAAGTATCACAAATGAGGATAAATTATCACTGTCTTCTGAATTATTGTCAGTCTCTTATGTGGTTGCTTTAGCTGCAGAGATCGTAGCTCTGTGCCAGCCCTGAATATTGAGGACAGGTTTTGGCTGCAAATATGGCTTACAATCTTATTGCTGTTTTCTAAAATGAATCCAGGAGAGTTGAAGTACAGTAATGAATATCACTATAACAAATGTGTAGTTTAAAAGAAGGAAATATCAAAGTGATGCATTTCAAACATATTTGAATATTGAAGCAGCTTTGTCTGTTAGATTTATAGCATGTGTGAATGTAGTTGTGATTATGTAGTATCTACATAAGTTTATTTTAGGAGACCATCTGCTTAAAATAAAAATTAATACTTTCACAGTCAGAGTTGGAGGAACTAAGAGCTTTGAAGCAGCTGATTTGCCCCAGCATTCTTGCAGGAAGGCAGCAGATGTGGTGGAATGAGAGGAGGAAGAAGAAAACAACTTATCATTTTGATTGTTGAAAAATAACAGACAATCTTAGAGTACCTTAAAGGCAAATTACCAATTTTTTCAGTGTATATGACACTTTTTTCCCTAAAATCATGGCATGAAAAATTAAGGGGCATCATATATACAGAAGCAAGCCTTTGTGGGGGGGGGTAGTGGAGAAGCCAGACTGACCTTGCTGCTTCTTTTCTGTGTTCTGAAGACTCCTCTTTGCTTTGTTTTTTCCAAGGACCGGACCTTTAGTTTCTGCAGGGAAATGGGATGGAGCAACCCATTAAGGAAAAAGAAGGGTCTGATCCTACAAGAACAAAGCAGAGATGAGGGCAATCAAGCACTCCTGAAAAGAAAACAGTAGGGGGTGGGAAACAGCAGGGGGTGGGGTGGAGGACAAATGAAACAGCCAGGTCCTTTGCTCCACCCCCAAGCATTTCCCTGCAGAAACTAAAGCTTCGGTCCTTGCAAAAATCAAGCAGAGCGAAGTCTTCAGAACACAGCAGTTAAAGGAAACACCATGGGGTGGGGTGAAGGAGATCTCGAGGATTTAATAATTTTCTTAATTTGGGGGTCTAATGTACAGCAGCATCTTATAGATGGAAAAAATACAATAATGTTACAGAGAAATCTTCCATGATCTATCAACTACTAAATGCACTTAGGTGCCCCAGGATTCCTTGCTTTTTCTATTGTTAACATGCTGAAACATATGTCCCTCTAGAAATAGATGAAAAATTTTTAAATAGCACAAGCCTTGGGCAGCCAGGAGCAAAAAACAACATATGTGTATGATGTCTCATGTTTCATTGTACTTGAATAGTCTGTGTTTGACTTTACTTTGGAAGGACATTTACATATGCATTTAAATACAATATGTATCACAACAGATTTGTTGAGAAAAGTATAATTGTGCAGAAGAAAATGAGAGAACAAACTCTGCTTAAGAACTTCATTATTTTGCATTGAGAGTTGATTATAAGACTGCTACATGAAGAAACTGATGTTTTATAATCGGACCTAGTTATGTCACAGAGAGTTGGTTGCTTTTAAGCAAACATCTGATTTTTGGAACTCTATTCTTGGTCTCATGTACTTTATTAGTGGTGTCAGGAGTTGATTGTAGGCCTGTTAAGGCTGCCAAGTACAGTGACTTAAATACTACCGTAGCTGCAACAGTGGCAGTCTTGATGGACCAAGAAGTTGGCTTCTATGAGAAGTTACATCTTTCTAAAAGCAAATAGCCTAGGTCAGTGGTGGTGAACCTTTGCCACTCCAGATGATTTGGACCACAACTCCCAGAATTCCAAGCCTAGATAGCCATTGACAAAGGACTGTGGGAATTGTGGTCCAAAACATCTGGAGTGCCGAAGGTTCACTAACCACTGGCCTAGGTTGAAATAACACATGATCAGTAAGTATATATGAATGCATTATGTGTAAAATGTTACTTCCTTAAGGAGAAGAAATTTATTTCTAGAATTTAAACCAAATATTTTTCTGCAAGGAAATAAAGCTTGGATGGCATAGGATTGGTGATGTCCAATACATAAATGCTATTGTATCATTAGGAATGCTGCCATACCTTCTGCTTATCTCAACTCTTTTTTGGGGTAGGCTATGAGAGCATATGGAATATAGTTTCCTTCTGAATGTACAATACTCAGTCATTGAGAGATCATCATCTGGTAGATAGACTATGCAACAAGCGAAACTGAGAATTTGAATTCCTCTCATATCCTCATCTACTCTTTGAGCTTCTGTATGTAGAGGCTGTAGTCCAAACTGCCAGCACATGTAGCTAACTCACAGAAACAGTCCTTTGAGACCTTTAAATGGGATGTGCTTATGAAGGAGAGGTCGGTGGCCAGAATCCACAACCTTTCAATTTCGTTGTTCTGTATAGGACAATGACAATAAAGATTTATCTTATCTTATCTTAATCTTTAAAAGTAGGCACTTCCTCAAATAATAAAATGCTGTCACTACTCATTCCAGTGCTGGATCCCTACACCTTTTGACCATGCAAAGAAAAGCTATATTTGAGGATTATCAAGTTATTGGAGGCTTAGTTTAGTAGTCAGTCAGAAATTTGTAGCCAGAACACTTCACGTGCCAGGATGATTCTTGTAATACTTGCAGGAAGTGTTGGGATTGGAATTTGACACTAGAACTTTCATTTTTAAACTATGTGTCATCCAGTTTCTGTGTTCTTACTTACTCATCGATTACAGCTCCTCCATGCGCACATGTTTTATATCTGCACTTTCGATGAATGCTAGTTTAATCTCATCTTGTACTCTTCAGACTATTTCCCCTGTTTCATTGGGACTAAGGAATCTAGAGCAGAAACATTAGAGAAACAGTGGTGCTTGGGTGTTGTGTTGGGGTAATTGAAAGCTAAGTTCTCCAGTTTCTAAGAGTTGTTTGTGAGCTTTCTGAAGACTTGCTATTAGAGTTTAAGTTGTTACTGTGTTGTGGATGGAGATGAAATTTAAAGTGGGGTTGGTCTCACATTATTAGACAAAGAACTCACTAAGTAGATGACATGACTGGATTTCCCCCAGTATGACGCCTTGTGAGGGGAATGGGAAGGGCTCATATCCTGCTCAGTTTTGTTGATGGAGGCAGTTCCTGCCCAATGTTTATTACACATTTTCGTGTCCAATTTTTACCAGTTAGATATCAACAGAATAATGAATTAGGTTGAACAATGTTAAAGCAATTCTCTTAATTGTGCGGTATATTTAAATGGGAAGAGTTAGAAAAGGTGAATACTATAGATTGATTTTAAACCTCTTTAATTAAAGTTGTGCAAATTTTCACCCTCTTCCACGATTCAGTGCTCTGATGAAAATGAATAACTTCAACCTGGCTGTGCTTTTGGCCCAGTATTTGGTCTCATATGTTGGGTTAAAAACCCTACAGTTCCGCTGGGAAAACATGTATTATAGAAGTCAACCAATTACAGTGGTACCTCGATTTAGGAATTTAATCCGTTCCGAATGCATACTCTTAAGTCGAACTACTCTTAAGTCGGGGTACCTATCTAAAAATATTGAAAAAATAAGTTAAAAAATGAAAACATGAAAAATAATTGTAAGTCGAGCAGATCATATCTGAAATTTGTAAGGTGGCAGTTAAAATGCCAACAGTTTTCTTTTCTTTAAGTCGAGCTGCTCTTAAGTCGGGGTACCATTGTATTTTTTGCTTGCATGCTTTATTTATCAAATCCTAAGCTTTTCACATAGCTAGTTTTTAACTGAATGATGTGCTATATCAAGGACATACATGTTTGATATGATAACTAGGCTTTAATGGCTAGAATGTAATAAAAGTTTAAAGTAACAAAATATGTGAGTGTTCAGGCCTAAATTTCAGAATTTATTTCTTGCTTTCCCAAGCATCAGCTTAACAGTCTTCCTCGCAACAGCAGCACTTTAAACGGGGTGGCCAAATCTGGCCTGTGTGAAGCCCGTAATTTGATTTACTAGTTTTCTGGTTTCAGTTGAGTTCTATTATTAAAGCTCTTCATACCTCTTATAACCTTTTTTTGGGGGGGGGGTGGATTGCTGTAGATGAGAAGCTCCACCAACATTGCCTCCTCTAGCCTTTTGATTAACCAGAAGCTCCCCTCCAATTTTCAGCCCAGCTGTGCCCCCCCCCCTGCCGCCATGGATTCTGTCATGACAAACAAAAAATGTTTTCAATACGTGCATGGGGTAGGGGAAGCCCTGCACAGAGGGGGGGGACAAAGCTGTGTGGGTGCACATACACTTCTTATACTTAGAGGGAACCTTGCACGGAGGCAAACCTTGCATCTTCTCATTTCTTGTAGCTACTACAGTTGCTTCTTAAGGGCTTTCCTAATTCCACCTGTTGCAGTGAGACATGCCTTCATTTTGTAGGTTTTATAAATGTAGTCCATTGCTGTTACTACTGCATGGGTTGCTAGAGTCACTCGGGGGCCGTCGTGGGCTTACGTCTTCCCCAGAAAAGGCTGTATGGAGTCCTGGGGACATAAAGGAAAAAAGGGGACCATTTACATGCAAGGGGCACGCGCCTGCCTGCCTTTGAGGGGAAGGAGGGAGGGGAATCCCTTCTCTGGATTGTGCTTATTCTGCTATGAAGATGGCAGGGCCCCCAACATTTGAGTGTAGTGGTCAAAGTTCTTCAAGAGCACAGCCTTTCACTATATCTTGTACAGTGGTACCTTGTATAAAGGAACTAATTCATTCCAAATGAAATTATGTTAAGCAGCTCGGGCTCCAGAATGCACGCGCGCAGGCTGCCACCTCAGAGTCTTTTTCTTTCTTTACAAATTCTCATAGGAATGCATTGAAAACGGAGTAATCCCATTTTTATGCTGCACGGATTCTCCACGTAGGCGCAACTTTATGTTAAGCAAATTTCCCCTATCCAGAATTTTTTCATGTTCAAAAAGGGGGACAAAATGAAAAATTATTGTGAACAAAGTTTTTTGTTATACAAGCTGTTTGTTATACAAGGGTCCGCTGTATTTCTAAGAAGAGCCCTGCAGGATCAA
Organism: Phrynocephalus guinanensis; assembly: GCA_037367245.1. Taxonomy (NCBI): domain Eukaryota; kingdom Metazoa; phylum Chordata; class Lepidosauria; order Squamata; family Agamidae; genus Phrynocephalus; species Phrynocephalus guinanensis. The sequence continues at coordinate 43,670,229 of CM074739.1, forward strand.
TCCAGGTTCCTGTATTTGTGTCTCAGCTTAGAACTGCTCGAGGAACAGTCTAATGTAATGTAATGTAAATCATGTTTAATATTTTATACTAGTGAATTTTGAATTAATGAGGTAGTGGTACAGGTAAATGTCTTTAATAAGATTCCTTATACTTTTTCTTAATGACATAGTATTTCAATGGTTGAAATTCAATGGCTACTGCCTTACACCTTGCAGTGAGTCATCTGGAGAAACCTGGAAATTATGTTAGGATGCTTTTCATTGATTACAGTTCAGCTTTTAACACCATCCTACCAAGCATTCTTATTAAAAAGCTGGCTGATCTGGACCTTTCTTCTACCATCTGTGATTGGATCAAGGACTTTCTAAGGGACCGCTCACAAACAGTGAGGGTTGGGCCTTTCACATCTACTTCCCTGAAGCTTAGCACCGGCTCCCCACAGGGCTGTGTGCTTAGTCCCTTCCTGTATTCACTGTACACATATGATTGTGTATCATCTGATCCATCTACTGTGATTATTAAGTTCGCAGACGATACCACCATAATGGGTCTTATTACAGGGGGAGATGAATCACCGTACAGGAATGAGGTCCAAAAATTATCCACATGGTGCCTAGAAAACAACTTGCATCTAAATATTACCAAGACAAAGGAGATGGTGCTGGACTTCCGGAGGAAGAGAGAGGAACTAGCCCCATTGTACATCCAGGGGGGCTGTGTGGAGAGAGTTTCTTCCTTTAAATTTCTGGGAGTTTACCTCAGTGAGGATCTATCCTGGGGAATTAATACAACCAAAGTAGTCAGGAAGGCCCAGCAGAGACTGCATTTCCTTAGGGTCTTGTGTAAGAACAAAGTGAAGCAACAACTGATTATCTCCTTCTACCGGTCCACAGTTGAAAGCATCCTCACATATTGCATTACCGTTTGGTATGCTGGATTGACAGCTGCTGACAGGAAGACACTACAGAGGGTGGTAAGCACAGCTCAGTATATCATGGGCTGTCCCCTGAGTGCACTGGACGACATCGCTAGGGATCGTTGCCTCAGGAGGGTTGGAAAAATTCTTAAGGATGACTCACACCCCTGTCAGCACTTTTTTACCTTGTTACCATCAGGCAGAAGATATCGTAGTATAGCCTGCCGTACCAACAGACTGAAGAACAGTTTTTATCCATGGGCTGTCAGACTGCTGAATGGGAAATGATCCCAGGACAAGTATAGAAGAACTGACCTGTGGGCTGGCGCATTCTGTGTCAAGTACACAGGGTGCAATAAGACTGAGTGATTGCCAGTGAGATGGGGGCGGGATGGTGGTGGGGATGGGCATGGGAGACTCAGCTAATTTCATTGTGCACATGTTGTACATTGACAATAAAGGTATTATTATTATTATTATTATTATTATTATTATTATTATTATTATTATTATTATTATTATTATTATTATTATTATTATTAATCTGTTTCACAGGTGAAGTGAAACTGTTGGAAACAAATTTAAGCAAGTTAAGATATTTATGTGAACATTATCTGTTGCATCTTGAATCACATGATGTGATGTGCAGTGGATAATGCCTTTGGAGATTTCTTAATTTATGGCAATCCATGTTTAAAAGTTAATCTGTTGCATAACTTGTTTCTTGTGTGAAATGACAACTAGAATGTTACTAGAAAGTTGCAGTTTTAGATTGAAAATAAATATATTTTCAAATGTTTTAGAAAGATGTAAAATGTTTTTTTTAATAAAAGACAAATTTTCATAATTCAGCTACCTTAACACCAATAAATGACTTGAATGCCTTTGTGTATAGCTTATGGTGCTTGGGAAGAGTTGTTAAGTACAAAAGTAGTCAGATGTGCATGTACTTGTGCTATGCCTTTCTACAGAATGTTCATATTTTCTCATTAAATTTATTTACTATAAGGTGTAGAGATGAATTTTGAAGCTCAGACCCCCCCCCCACGAAACATACAAAATTTTGGGGGAAAATTGAAAAAATGCTACATTAGCACTCACACCTCCTTTTATAGCTTGAAAGTCATTCTGTTACTTTAGGAACATTCTGAAAGTCATTATGTTGCTTTAAGACTATCGACAATTTGTCTTGTCATAAAATTACCACAACTAGCATATTAAAATATAGTGTAGCCAAACAATTATTACAAACAGAATTTACTTTTTAAATAAAAATTTTGTAATTGTAACTTACTGAACTGTTTACTAGTTTATATGGAACAAAAAACCCCTCTACAAAACCATGTTTAAAATCCAGAATTAACAATTTCTCATATTTCCTCTCCACAATATGAAATAAAAATAAAATAAAAACCTCATTCTCATGAAAAGATTTGAAGAGAGGGGAAATGTATAGAAGGGAGTGGGACTAATGAATGGGCATGAAATTTAATCAATCATTTTTGTTGCTCTGTATTTTCTTCCAGTGCTTTGAGGCCTAGTGAAGAGGACAGATCAGAACCAAACATAGCCACCCACATGCAAAAACAAAAGTGAAACCTTTTTCTTTTTCTTGTGGCAATAGCAGCACCCCTAAAGGAAGAAATGCATCTTGTTCTTTCATTGGATAAATCAGTTTGTAACCTAGGATTTTTGCTTTGGTGCTCAAAAATTAGAATAATCTGATACTATGCATATTTTTTAGAAAGGATTCGGAAAATATTTGAAAACCCTGTTTTAACATATTTTATTCATCAAGTTAAAATAAAACATTCCATAACCATTTTTTCTTTTTCTTTTTTTAATTTTCCATTATTTTTTTTGGCAAAAAAACAGAAAGGCTTCAGGGGGAAAAAACCAGAATTTTTTTTCTGAATTTTTCTGGTATTTTACCAGGCCTTCACATTTCTAATAAGGTGATATTAACTGTGAAATATGCATGCTCAGTGATAAAATATTTCAACCTGTTACGTTCAGGGTACTATTGTAAGTGCATGTACATCTCACTTAATTCTATAACAGACTAAACAAAAAATAAAAATAATTAAATTTTTTCTGTAGTATGCAAGTTTGTGGGATTGTATCATGGCACTAATTTAACTACAGAATGGTAACTCTTGATTAAACTTTTGCATTCTCTTAACATGGGTTCAATTAATGACCTTTGAACAGTATTGCTTTCAGCCTTCAGAACTGGAATTATTTCATTAATGGGGCTCCTTGCAGCTCTTGAAAAGCTCTAAGAGTTTACATGAGTTTATAACAGCTAAACCCTCTACTGCTAATTACCTCCCTAAGCCAATTAGAATATTCATTTTGCACTCACTGAAAGCCATTTTATAGTTTATTGAGCTTTAGTATCTAATGATTCAATTTACACTTAAGCAGTTCACTTAAGCAGTTCAATTCACTTCAGCTCTGTATACGGATCCCCTGTTAAACATTTGTCTATTTCATCAAAGAATCCTCGTTCACTTATTATGAAATGCAAAGAGATGAAATCTCATGAAAAGTAGAATGCCTTTCAAAATGTTTTCTTTATTAGTATCTACAATTCCTCAACCACCAACTTGTTGAAGCTTGTTACGACCACTAATAAAAGCTGTTATCAGAAAATTCCTGATGATTATTCCTTTATGATTATTTAGCTTATTAAAAGTCTGCAAACTGTGGACTCCTGTCGGGTGGCTATTCATTGGTGGAAACTGTCCATATTAGAGATGGGCATTTCATTTTGGAAGGGGGCTGGTTCCAAAACAAAATATGGCAGCACAGCTACCGTTCGGAAGCGTGTCCCAGCCTCCGGAACAAAAGCAACCACTGATTTACCTTCATTTGGGTTGTGCGGGGCAAAACTCCAATCAGGAAACAGCCTCCGACACGTTATCTATCTGACCAATCAGGAGCTATCCAAGGACATGCACCATCCTGCCTCTCTGTCTAACTGGCCAGCACCAGGGAGTAGGAAAGATGATGTGTCAGACGCTGCTTCTTGACTGGAGTTTCACCCTGCACGACCCAAAGGAAGGTAAATCAGTGGTTGCTTTTGTTCCGGAGGCTGGGTCACGGTTCCGAACGGTAGCTGTGCTGCCATATTTTGTTTGAAACTATGTTACTGTATAGTGGAAGTTGCAGAAATGGACTTACTGTTGGAAAAGATCAACCAGTTGTGAAAGTAGGAGAAAGATGGGACCTGTTCTACAGAAGCATCAGCAAAAAGATTTGAAAAAAGGAGGAGATGAATAGAAATCGATGAAGGTGGCAGTTATTAAGAGCAACAAGCAATTGAATAGGGCTAATATAGTATATGGAGGGGGCATGGTGATTCAGCGGGCTAGAGTGCTGATACTGTTGGGTGCAAAGTCGGCAGCTTGGTGGTTTAAATTCCGGTGCCAGGGGTTCCCTAAAATTTCTTTCTTAAGGTACCCCTGTTACTTTGGTGCCCCCAAAGTAAGTAATTTTTGAGTGCATGTTTTTTTTAAAAAAATATGCACTCGGAAATTATTTTAAAATATATGCAATCAAAATTTACTTAGCTTCAGAGTAGCAGGGGTACCTTTAGAAAGCGATTTTAGGGAACCCCTGAAATATGGAAACATTTGGGGACAAGGGGAATGAGTTGTGAAGCTCTAAAGGGGCTGGGGGTAGGATTGGCAATTCTGAAGGGTCTGTGGAGGCAATCGGAGTTTACTCTATGGTATTAACTACCTAATTGCTTTACACTCCCAGCACATGTTGCTAATTACTACCCCCAGCCCCCTTTAGAGCTCGGCTGGTATACTGTATATACTTGAGTTTAACAGAAAAAAAATGCCCTCGGCTTATACTTGAGTCAATATGTTTCCCCAGTTTTTGGGGGGTAAAATATTAGGCCCTCAGCTTATACTCGGTCTGGCTTATTCTTGACTATATATGGTAATTAATTTTCAATGCATTCCTATGGGGAAACGATGCTCTACTTACGAATTTTTCTAGTTACAAGCATGCACTCGGAATTGATTAAATTCACAAGTAGAGGTACCACTGTACTTGGTAGCACAATTTCAGCAGATAGGTTCATCTTCAGTTACTCTTTCCCACTTCTTTGTATGTCACAGTGAATAAGCCTGTTTGCATACAATCTGGACATAAACATCTTGATCCAAGTCTTCCGTCTCACATGATTGGGGCTTTGAATGAGCTTATTCACACCAGCCACTACTGGAATGTAGCATGAACTACAGCTAATCTCTTGATTTTATTGTACTATGGCTATATTTTTACAAGGTTTTGTCTATACTTAAAAGTTAAACATGTGTTTTGTTAAAAGCCATGCTAAAAACTCCAGTCAGTCCTTTGGATTATCCCCCCCCCCCCCACACACACATAACTTTATCTCACTTTAAAAAATCCTAGTGATTTAACTTCTGGGGAACTGATTGTGATCACAGCTGATTAGGAATAGCAGGTTATGTAGCACTGTTCATATGTAATAGTCAGGTGGAAGAGGATGTTCATGAGATTTGAGAGAAGATTTAAACTAGGTGGCTTTTCATTTCTCTGTGTTGTTCCTCTGGAGATATGGGCAGTGACAAATCTTAAATAAATAAATATTTTCAGTTATTTCTCGAAACAGATAAATATACACTGACAGTACACCCTAAGATTGTTATGACAAAGGCTTCTGATTTTCTTTATGCAGATGACATGGTAGACTAGGCCTAAAAAGACTATTGGTGAACCTTGGGGATTGCTGCAGAACTAACCAGTAAAGTATTAGCTATGTTAAGTGTAAGTGATGCACTTTAAGAAAAACAAAACGAGTTTTAGTTAGAAAATAGATGTCCAGACAGTTGAACAGGTACATTTCTACAAGCACCTGGGTGTTTACTTTCATAGATCATATACTTGGTGATGCACAGGAAGTTCGTAATGACTAGAGCAGAACATTGCTCATAAATGATGCAATATCTTTTTCTGACCAAAGATGGTAGACTTGCCCCTGCTGCAATGAAAGCATTTAAGGCCAAATTAATTTCCCAGATTCTTGATAGATTGGCCATCAATAGAAAATAGTGTGCTGTGTGTTAATGTATAGAAAACCTTTATTCTTTATTTTTGAGATCTATTCTGGGTGTTTCCAAATGTATATCTGGATTAGTCCTTAAATTGGAAATAGGTTTGTGCTAAGTAATAAATTAACTGCACTCTGTGTGCTATTGGAATAGCTATTTCATAGCAAAATAGAAGATTTCCATACCTCCTTGATCATGAATGATTCCTAGGTCTCATTTTGGAATACAGCTTTACTTGAAAATATTTAATTTTGCTGACTTAGTTTAGCAGAGTTACACATATACAACAACATAGAAGTCAAATCCATGACGAGGCAGAAAACCGTTGATATTGATAAATAGAATTTGCCAGCTATATCCAAAAGATCAAGGCAACAGAGAGAATGTTTGTCTGAAGAATCAATATCTCATACATGTAACTGTACAGATGTGGATGGGGGGGGAGGAAGAATGGGCCAATGATTTGTCCAGCCTGGAGACTTTTCTTATCATATAGAAACTGAAACTTCTGAAGAATTGGTATCTATGGGATTTAGAGTTCAGTGGTACCTTGTATAAAGGAATTAATTTGTTCCAAATGAAATTATGTTAAGCAAATTTTCCTTTATACAAATTTCCCATAGGAATGCATTGAAAACGGAGTAATCTATAACTGCGACCATTTTTATGTTGTATGGATTTGCCCCACATAGATGATTCTGTTAAGCAAAATTCCCCTATCTCCGGAATTTTTTATGTTGTACAGATTTTATGTTATACAAACCATTTGTTATATGAGGGTCCACTGTATATATATTCCAGGAGTATCCTTGGATAGAGGTCTTAGTGCTGGTAATAGTTATCTGGCTTGAAACTGAGAAGCATCTCAGTTTTATTATTATTAGTGAGAGAAAGAGAGGTGAAAGAGGGACCAAGGAGTCTTTGAACCGTAAATATATGCCCTGGTGAGATCCCATAATGTATTAGGGATGCAGGAGGTGAACTGGAGCTGGACACCAATTAATGTGGTTGGAGTGTAGGGTTATAAGTCATCCCTGTTATGCTGCTCCATGTACTAACCCTCCCTGTCTTTCTCATCAAAGATCCCGTGGAATGACTAGTCCCAACTAAGTACTGATTGAAAGTGATTGGGGCCTAACAAACCTAAGCAGGCCATTGTCCACTTAATGAGCTTATTCAGGCCACTGTCCACCTAATGAGTCTATTCAGACCAGGGTGATGTGAAATCAAGGTGAACTATAAATGGGAGGCCTCGCCACTAACTCTCCTCGGACAGATGAAGCTGCTTCAATGAGTAGTGAAACATTTCGGTCTCTCAAGAGAAAAAGTCCAGTTGCCATGACTTAACTTCCAGATACCCTTTTTGGTATACGTTGATAGTAAACCTGTTACTTTTTATCATTCTGGACAGCAGTCTTTTTCCACGTAGAATTGTTGAACTATGGCAGTTGCATAAAGGCTATTTATTATTCCTGTGCACAAACCCCATTGTGGCCATAGAGTTTGATCTACTGGAATATTCCTGCAATACTCTTTCCTATCCCATCTACCAAATCTGTGGAAGGGATTCATTGGAATAATATAGAGAATGGTGACAGTACAGCATACTTTAAAATTGGGATTAGAGAGTGCAGCTCTGCTAGATTTTGGTTGATGAAGAAGTGCATATATTTCTGAAGACTTCCATTTTCAGTTTCTTTTTATTGGAGTTCATGAAAAAATGAATGGGAAATAGTGATAGTTTCCCTTACTGACCTTCCCGCTACAGATAAAGTGAATGACACTGAACAGAAACAGTTTCTTGTAAGGTGCTGGTAAGGGGCCAGCACTGCATTTTTGTTAGTATGTTTTTCGGATACATGGCAAAACTGATTACATTCCCAGAACACAAAACTGTTTTTGAGTAGCAAAGAAAGAGGGCACTATTCTGAGCCTCTCTAGATTCTTTTTGAAAATTAAGATATAATTATTGTGAGAATACATGGATTTTCTTTAAACTTTACTGTTCAAAGCAGAAAATTTTTAGATGTAACTTTCCCAGGATTAGCTTTCATTTTTCCTGTTTGCCTTTTGATCTGTAATGACACTTGTAAACTGACTCAATCTCCAGAACATTCCCTTTTGCAATACAAAAAGGCAATTAGCTGACTCAGACTATTTCTCCTCTACTTCCCTTACTTATCTTTTAAGTGCATTGGTAATATTTAGATACACTAGAAATCTGAAATGGGGGAGTTTTTGTTCTGAGTTTTCTTTGACGGAGAGTAAAACTTGACAAGAGGTTTTGTCCCTTTAGCCACAACACAGGCTTCTAAAACAAATAGCATTATTAATCTCTATTTTATACATCTCATATATCTCTTTGTGAATTAGGTTAGAATACCTTTTCACTTAATGGAGGTGGGTGATTGGAATTGGAATTATGATTTAGCAGCTAAATATTTTGGTTTATCACAGACAAAGTGAAACGTGCAGAAAAACTTTAGGGATGGGTGATGTGAACTCTTCAGATGAACAACACTGTGTGGAAGGTTAAGTAGAGAGATCTGGTCCAAAGTCATCACCTTAGCCTTTAAAGCTGAAGGGAGGTTTGACAGGGCTCAACTTCACTAGGGTAAAGAAATGTCTCTTGTGCTTTTGGCAGTTCATTTACAATTTTCACTGTGGTAAAGGTGCTTGTAGTGTTTCTGTGTCTGAATTCATGTGTTTAAGCATAAAACAATTTGTCAAACCCCTTTTCTCTATTTTTCCCCTGCACGTGGTGTGATTGAGCATGGAGTTGGACTGCGCCTTATAGCCCTCTTCCTAGTCAGTTGTTTTATGATTCCATGGTAAGACATCGTTGTGCTGGCGGTATGCTTGTGGTTTGCTGCTAGATAATGGTGAAGCTATCCAAGATGATCATGTAAAAACTGTTTAAAATGACTTATGCAAATAATTAATAATTTGCTGCTTTTGCAAATACCAGTTGCACTTTTAAAGGCTCAGAGATTTTTTTATATAAGTCTGAGCATACTCCTTTGTGTTTGGGTTCCATGCATTTCTCCAAGAAAAAAAAATGTATAGCCATAGATTATTCCTCCTGTGCGTACCTGAATTAAGTACTTTTTGACTGCTACTTCACATGGAAAATCCTCTAGTCAGGCTTTGCTTCAGGGATCCTCTCCTCCATAGCAATACTCATGTTAGTGAAAAGGCTTTTTATGAATGCTTTGTAATCAAGACTCAGCTTGGTTGCCCCATGGAAATTAAAATAAATGACGCGAGTCCACTGTTTTACTAATCTCTATGTTGATTTTAGATAGATTTTAATAAGATTTTTCTATTGTTCTATTATAGTGCATAACATGATTAAGGTGTGATTGGCTCCTCATGCATCCTTTGGGTGACCAGTCTGGGATTAAAATATACAGTTTCTGAGAATTTTATTCAGTTGTATCACTTTTTGAGAGTGGTGAGATACGAGAATAGCAGCTTCTGGATAGCAGTGCAACATCTAGAATAATCAGTCACTTTAATTATTTTATAAGGTGCTCCTAATAGGCCAAACCACATTAATAGTGGTATTTTAAATGTTATAGCCAGATCTTGATTATACATTAAGATGGCACACTATATTCTACTTGGAGGCACGCCTTTCTGTTAAAAAAAAAAAAAAAGCGTTCCTTGTTAGATATTATCTAGTGCTTCCATTCATTTATAATGTTCTGTCAAGTTTCATCTGATATATGGTGACCCAAAATGATTTTTTTAGGTATATGAAAAATGTAAGGTGTGGTTTTACCACTGCCACTCCCTAGTGAGTTTCCAGGGCCCAGTGGGGGTTTGAATTGAGATCTCCTATGTTTTAGATTGTCTGCTAGAATATACTCCCTGCCAGAGTAGTCTGCTTTCCACATTGTAAACCGCCCAGAGTAACCTTTGGTTAGATGGGCAGTATATACAGTAATCCCCGGTCTGTTGTGGCGGTTAAGGACCCTACCTGACCCGAGGTAATGGAAAATCTGTGCTTTGTGGATGCTGGGTCTGGTAGGGACTGGGGGGCCTATCTGGGGCCTCCTACACTTACCTGAGGTTGGTGCTGCCCCGAACAGGCCTCCGATGGGCTTCCTGGGCCTGTCGGAGGCCCCAGAAGTCATATCCGGTGATTTCTTGGATACTGTCATATCTCCCACCTTTCTTAAGTAGTTCAGCCAAAAAAATGATTGGAGAGTGCTTAATACAGTCACCCCTGCCATTTCGCGGTTCAGGTACTGCGGTCCCGCTATATCGCGGGATCGCAGTACCTGCGCGTCGAGGAGCGATCGCATCGCTCCCCACTGCCCCCACCCCTCTGAAAGGCCTCGGAGCTGCGGGGGGGGGGCAACAAGGAGTGAGCTGCGGGGGGTGCACCGCTCTGCCCCCAGGCCCGACCCGCTTCCGCATATTGCGGATTTTCAAGCAGCGCGGGTCGGGTGGGTCCCTAACCCCCGCAATAGGCGGGGGGGGGTTACTGTATAGCCTTATTTATATATTTATAGGAGCAGTGAGTATTTGTGTGTGAAAAAGGAGAGAGACCTGTTCATATTTTCCAGTCCAGCTCCTGTTGATTCCATTAGTAGGGAACATATTGTTTCAAGTAAAATTTAGAGTGGAGTTTTAGATCCTTTCAGCTTATTAAAATATTGGCTTTGAATATCCAGTAGCAAGAGGAAATGATAGAATAATTTCCTTTGTGTCTCTAATTATGAATAACAAGCATAAAAATAGAAATTGGTACTAATATTTCTGGGAGGTCTCTGTCCCTTTTTGTTTTCATTCACAGTCATGCTCAGGTGATATGACATTGATATAATTCAGATTTATACTGCACAGGAATTTAAGCTGCATCTCTGTCTTCATTTGCAGAACAGCTTTGTGTCCTAGTTTCAGGGTAGTGGCTCTAGTCTGTAATTGTTACTGTTTGGTGCTGTGGGTGGGGTGAGAGAAATGTTATTATACAGAATCTTGTTGGACAGCATTCTGTGGTTCTGCAGATGGATTTACTCAGCCTTTTTCTCTGATTTGCAGTTTTGCTTAGAGTTTCTACTGTGTCCTAGTTTTCACTGGTAATTTGCCCTTACTTTTCTAATAGCATTGTCTACATAGCTATATTTGCAAATATTAATGTATTTTTAATATGTTGAAAATTTCTGCAGTTTGAATTAGGGATTTTAAAAAATAATTGTTTGTGTTTGTGTAGCACCAGTGGAACAACAGCATCAAGCACTGTCTGGACAGCCTTTGGTGGTTATATGATCAGTTTTCACATTTGTGACCTTCTAATTTCCTGAATCATTTCCTTTATCCTTCAAATTATATGTTACCTTTGGTTTTTCATGTGTTGCCACTGTTTTTTCACATTTTTCTGATTAATTATCCATAAGTTCTTAGTAATTTTATTTATAACTTCAGGTTTTATTGTTTTTATTGTTACTCTAAACCACTTCAAGATTGTAAAATGGAAAGCAGTGTTGAAGCAAATAATAAATAATGGAACAATACATCTTTTCCAATTAATGGTAGTTTGGTTTTGGGTTTTTTGCCAGTTCATTTCTATTATTGTACTATTGCAATGTGGCTGAATTGGAGTACCATCCCTGTTTAGTATTGGGAAATGTGAGAGGGAATGGTTTTGTTTGTGTACTCTGCCTTTTGATTAAGCCCTGCTATGTTTTTGAACTCAAAGCAAAGGTTTGTTATACAAGAATGGATACAGCACAGCTTGCAGACCACCATATTTTCTCTCTATTCCACAGAGATCTCTCCTGCCTATAGAGAGGTGATGCAAATCTGTGTTTGCTTTAGAATTCTATGTTTACTTTTAATTCCCACAAGAGTAGGTTAATGGTTATTCGTGACTTTTCCTTAAAAAACTGAAATAAGTATAGAACAAATGCTTTCCAAGGCCAACTGATTTTTGTCAAGTCAGTTTTTCCATTTTCAGTGACAAGGTAATGGAAGTCCCATTGGTGCTGTGCCTGTTATTGATTGTAAGTCCTACACAATTTGGATTGCAAGTTGGCCATGGTTTCGTTACTATGGTTTTTGTCTAACCCAGGCTTCTAACATGAATACCCACATTTTTGTTGTTGAATCAGATAGCAAGTTAGAAAAGTTAATTTAAGGCCAAACTGATTGTTGCTGTCTTACTGTTCTAGGATTGTGTTGATGCAAGATTTGAGGCCTCCACAGTAGTTGCTGATTGTTTTGAATTTCTTATGTAACTAGACCCGATAGAAAGGTGCTATTAACACTCTGCAGATTATTGTTGCATACTTTTCCTCTGTAAGACTGTTGGCTCTCAACCTGCTGCTTATCCCAGTATACGTGAAACTGTTGTTCTCTTTATACTATTCTTTGCAGAAAGGAAATGTAGTCAGCTGAATTAACGGTGTGCTTTTGGAGCGAAGGGCAAGTTTCTTTTTTACAAGTCATATATCAGTATAGTACTTGTGAATATACTAGAAATTCTATATGTATGCTTATGGAAAGAGGAGGGAAAGGCGTGAAGAATTTGGGTTAAGTGAGTCATTGGGCATTGTGGGTGGTTAAAGCAAACTGCCAAATGAATAGGTCACTAACTGCCATTGCTTTTCCCACCAGCCGTAAGTTGATAAATTGTAATAGCACAGAATATTTGCCTTACTTTAGAAGACAGTGTCAGTACCTAATGTCTTCAAAACTATTTACTATTAAATGACTAAATTGTTGGTATATGAACAAATCATGCTAATTACTGTTTGACCTCTGCAATAACAGTTGCAATAAAAAGTATGTGAAGCTTTTGGAATTTCATGGTGTTCTGCATTAGGACACATACAGTGTGATTTGGTCTTCCTCTAAGTCAAGAATATTGACAAATATAATGCGCCAAAAATAGTAACCAAAAAAATCTGATTTTTCATTCAAAATGCTAGTAGGAAAAGTAAGTAGCCCATGGAAAGAAAGAAAAAACCAGTTGTGACCTGGGGAATAAAGGCTGTAAATAATTTTAAGAAAGGAAAAAAAAAACAGGGAATCTACCTAACAAAGTTTACTTGACCTTTTGATCACAAATCACCTGATTTAATTGTACTTTTAAAATCACAAATCATGGCTAGATGTTACGTATGAATGAAGTCTGGAAGTCATATGTACACCAATGGAAGTGTAAATTAAACTTAGGTTCATTTCATGTCCGGAGGTTCCAGTGGATGCAGAATGCGGCGGCCAGACTGATGGTGGGTGCTTGTAGATACAACCACATCACCGCAGTTCTGGCTCGCCTGCATTGGCTGCCCGTTGTCCTCTGGATAAGGTTCAAGGTCCTGGTTTTGATTTTCAAAACCCTCCACGGCTTGGGACCAGAGTACCTGTCGAAGCGTATCTCCCAGAGGTCAACCGGGGTTAGGCCCACTAGAATGGCGCAGGCGCGCTTACTTAGGGAGGCCACACCCAGGGAGGTGCAGAAATGGCTCACGCGTAACCACACCTTCTCTGTAGTGGGCCCCACATTGTGGAATCATCTCCCTAGTGAGCTGCGCCTGGCACAGTCCCTGCCCACCTTCAAAAAGGCACTGAAAACCTTGCTTTTTAAAGAGGCATATGGCGACCTTTTTATTTAATTTTTTTTTGCTGCCCGCGTTGCCTCTTGTGGAGGGTCTCCCCCTCCTTATTCTACTAGTTCTCACTTGCTTTCTTCTTTTTTTGTCATATACTGTTGGTTTTCTTTTAATTGTAAACCGCACAGAGTTCCTCCGGAAGATGGGCGGTATAGAAATACAACAAATAAATAAATAATAATTTTTGGATGCCAAATGAGAGTATGCCCAATTTGAGTCAACACAGCTTCAGTTTATGGTTTGATGGCTCCTTGTGAAATGTGATTTTGTTGGACAACAATCCATGATTTCAGCTTAACATTTGGAGTCAATGTTTCAAAAAAAATAGTATTAAAATTCAGTGTTGGGCTGGTTTTGTGATACTGTATACGAATGAGTTTTAGAGCATGTTAAAGCAAAGCAACATGTGCTTCTTATATACTGCAGCATAGCACATAAAGCATTCTCTGAGCAGTTTAAATTTGATTATGCACGCTACACGTCCCCCCTCCAGCAAACTGGGTACTCAATTTAGCAACCTTGGAAGGACTAGCTGGGATTGAACTTGGGTTGTGAGCAGAATTTTGGATGCAGTACTGCAGTTTAACTAATGTACCCTGAGTGGTTATATTAGTACATTAATAATGAATAAGCAAAGATAACTTTCATAACATCTTTTATCTTCAACTAATATCGTTTAGGATAGCCCTGTGCTATGTGGTATGAAATTGTATTCTGTAATAAATGAATCAGAAAGTTGCTTAGAAACAGTAGGAGTATTAATCATGTCTTCACCAATTTGAAACAACCATCTAAGCAAAGAAATAGCTTGCCTCAAAAATTTGTGGAACAAGACAACAGGAAACATTGGATACGTTAAAGAAGTGTACAAAAGTTAGATTTCCTGTTCATGGTAGCTCATGCTTTTTGCACCTGCACAGAACCTTTTAGAAAGTTCTAGAGTTCTGGCAGGCCCTGCCCCCATTATGTAATGCACATCCAGACTTTTTCCTTCTGTTTTCTTTCCATTCCTTTTTTGTTCTCTGCTGGTGCAGCTGTGTTCCAGCATCCCTCTTCACCTGTAGTTCATCTTAGATGGATTTAGTTTTTGTTAGTAGTTACGTAATTAGTATTGGTATACCTAACCCTATAACAGCTACCTCCCAATAACTAATTACAGCCTTAAACATAACCATGAGACTGACATTGGTGCTCCTGATTTGTAAATCAGCACTGATACCAACAGTACCAAACTTAACAAAGGTATTGCCTTCTGTATCAAGTTCCTCCTATGTAGCCTCTACTACAGTACCAGTATCTGCAGTATGACTTATCCAGGTCCACAGCTCATGCGTCTTCCCTAAAATATGTTTGGCCTTTTAGAGACTCTGCTGTGAAGGGTGATCATTCCCAACAACATAGGGCAAACTCATCTTTTTCTTCCCCCGAGATACCTAAACGATTGCAGTCAAATTATTCCATTACTTCCATTCCATTCCAAATTATTCCATTACTTCCAAAGTATTTATGGAGTGAAGCCCGACAAGCCCCCTAGATTACCAGGGAACTGGCAGTGGTGAAATGAGTAGGATGCATTAGAATAGCGATGCTTGAAAGTTGGGAGTGAATCTGTCCTAACACTGGCTAGATCTCATTTGATGGTCTATTCAATGGCATTGACTGGAATGGAATTCTTTTCTGATGCCATTGTATCTGTATATAGCAGGGCTGTCCAACTTTGAACAGGCTGAGGTCTACTTTTTCTGGCCCAAAGTGCCTGAGGGCTTTTATTTATTTATTTATTTATTTATTTATTTATTTATTTATTTTTATTTATTTATTTATTTATTTTTATTTATTTATTTATTTATTTAAGAGTATTTTTGCCCAACCTTTCTCCTTGGAAAAGGACCCAAGGCCTCTTACAGTAGTCCAATACAGTTAAGAAATGTTCAAGTACTGAGAACAGGGAATTGAAGGACTTACTGCATTAAAAGTAAGACCCCCGTATCAGTGGGGGATTGGTTCCTGGCTGCCCTGCGGATAATGAAATACAGTATGTGGATAAGAGCAAACACTCTTACCCAAGGGTGCCAGCAGTGGGAGAGCCTACCAGCACCCCAGGGAACACCTCCATGGCCAGCAGCAAGAAGCAGTGGGGACAGGCGTGCTCTGCGGCCCTCTCTCCTCCTGCCTACAGCCAGGCATGTCCTGTGGAGGGAGTCAGCAGGGCACATTGGTGCCCCACGGGGTTTGACATAATGGGGGAAAAATGCAGGTGGGGGATTTTTTTCTGTGGCATTGGGGGCGGGCTACCATCTTATCTCCCAGTGGGTGCATTTCCCAGGGGCCCAGCAGCGATCCCCAGACCAATTGTGGGCTTCCCACCGCTATCCCCCACCACTCCGATCCCCCCACCATAGCCAGTGTTGCAGCTGTGTGGAGCACGGCATCCACCCGAACCAGTCATGGGCTCCCCCTGCTATTCCCCTGCTCCAACCTCCCCACCACCATAGCTGACACTGCAGCTGGGTGGAGCAGCCCTCTCCACCGGCTCCCAGCCACACCACCCACCTCTCAATGTGAGGCCTGACCAGTGGGCTCCCAACCTCCAACGCCTACCGACTTCAGGCCACAATCTTGTGGGTGGGCGGGCTCTCTGGGGCCACACTGCCATCCTGCCCCTGCCCAGCTGGTTGGCAGGTGGGCTCTTCTGAGGTACGCAGTCACCTCCACCCTAACCCCGGCCCGGAGTGCACGGCACACACTTAATTGGTCCCTGCTCTGCCCACCAATTTCACAGGCAAAGCAGGACCCAGTGATCCTCACCCAGCCTGGGCTGTTCCCTTGCAAGGATCAATGGTACCTTGTAAGAAATGTAAACTGGGAGGAAAAACTCAACTTACGAGTTTTTCCTATACCTGGAAATCGCATTTGTCTTACGAGTTTTTTGTCTTAAGGGGCATTCGACTTATTAGGTATTAACGTACCAATCTCTGCTGGTGGTCAGAAATGACTGGCCCATCTCCAAAATTGTTGTTCCTTTCAAGTCAGAAAGACCCTATGTTATGCTGAGAATGAATAATAGCACTCAGATTTACTAGCATTCCCAGCTAGACCCCATTCTTCATGGTCAGATAGTTCAGGTTGCAACAGATGACACTATAGTTATCCACTATGTTAACAAGTAAGGATCATAAAATCTCTGCAGATGATGCCTTTATAGTTTAGTTGTGTCACTACTCTTTCTGAAGGAATTTCTGACCTGTTGGAATTCATATCCCTGGAGAACTATAGGTTGGGAACATTTGGGCATCAGTAGCTTTGTTTCAGAACTCTGCTTGACTCTTTAACTTGTAAGCATCTGCCTACAGCAGTGATAGCGAACCTTTTAGAGACCGAGTGCCCAAATTGCAATTCAAAACCCACTAATTTTTTTTTTGCAAAGTGCCAATACAGTAATTTAACCTGTATACAGGTGGTTATGAAGGGGCGATGTCGGGTGCCCACAGAAAGGGCTCTGAGTGCCACCTTTGGCACCTGTGCCATAGGTTCGCCATCACTGGCCTAGAGCAAACATTGAGATTAGGAAGGGAATTTCAGGCCTATAGGTGCAGTCTGGCTTACAGGGGGCCTAAGCCAGCCTGTCAGTCGTTCCCTATCCCAGAGCTCTGTGGCAAAAAGGGAATTCCAACTCTCTTTGAGACTCAGCCTCACAAGCTGAGTGTGGCTTTGTTTCTCATCTGTGTCTTCATACTGCGAAGGCAATCAGTTAGTTGAGCCACTTAGCCAGCATTTGGAGAGCAGGCCAGTCCTGATCTCATTACTCATCAGCTCGCTGAGTGCTAACAAAGTGAGTTTCAATTCTGTTTCCAATTGTCTTCACAAGGAAGACAAGGCAGGGAGCAAAGCTGATTCTGCAGTTGTAGTGCCATCTGGAAGCTGCAGCTGGTGCTTTGGTTGGGGAACCTCTGATGTTAGGAGCTTGGCTGCAGTTCCTGACATCTCTTTGTCTATGGGGGTAAAGGGGTGTGAGTTTGGCCTGTGTATCATCAGTTCCTTTCTGCTAACGTAGATTAATGTGTTACTATGGCAGTTTATTGCCTTGATATGTTTTAATTAATTCTATGTGATCTTGTGCTATATGATGTCATGTTTTGTTTTATTACATGTTGCACCTGGTACCAATTATGCACAGAGTGAGATTCATAAATGTATAAAATAGAATAAGGGAATGAATCAATAAATTGTTTTGTATCAAATGGAATGCAGATATGCCATGCGAATGCATCTAAAGGATCATTTTATTTGACTAGACTAGGTTTTATTTTGTCAGGAGTTACTTGTTAAAATAACCAATACAGTATAGTCATTTTCATCTAATGATTATAAATTGCATATTTATACCATGGAATATTAAGATTGATATTTATTGCCACTTGTGATATATTATAGCATTATATATTTATATATGAGGTTTGTGTGTGTTGAATTAATTATGATCTGCTTGTATTTGAATTCTTTTGACCCTTTTATATAATGTAAACTTATATCTACCCTCCCATGACTGTATATCTATTGGTACCAGGAGAAGTGGGTTTATCCATCAAATTTGGGAAGACAATCAAAGATCTTGATATATAATGTAGCCACAAGTTACTGGCATGCTTCTTTAAGAAAATATGTTTTCTGTGTACGGTTTCTCCTCCCCTGTACACCCATAGCAGCCATTTTTATTTCGGTTGCAATGGAACCCATGGGGGAGGGGTAGTTGTGCATTTGTGGAACACATGAGAGAGAGAGAGAGAAAGCCCTGGACAAAAATTAGAGGGCACATTGGGTGCGGCGTTTAATGTATTAATTTATGACATTTCCTCCTCATTTTATAAGTTTGTTATAATTAAGCTGCATGTTTTTTAAACTGTTTTAATATAGTCATTCAGAGAAAAATGGATTTTCTAGAGTAGAGATGTAAAATCTCTGGAAATTTTGAAGCTTGGAAACCTGTTTTTTCTGGGGGCATTTTTTTGGGGGGGGACATTTTTGGAAAAATTAAAAATGCTACATTGGCACTCTTCCCTTTTACAGCTTGAAAGTTGTTCTGTTGCTTTAGGAACATAAAATATGACTATGGAGAATTTGAATTGGCATAACATTATCAGAACTAGCTTATTAAAATATAGTATACCCAAACAATTGTTACAAATAGAATTTACTTTTAAAATAATATTTAATTGTAAATGTAAGTGGCAAATGGAGTAACAATCTCCTGAACTGTTTACTAGTTTATGTGGAACAGAAAAAGACCTCTACAAAACAGTGTATAAAAATCCATCATATTTCCTCTCCATAGTATTAAATAAAAATAAAATAAAATAACCCATTATTTTAAGAAGAATTCTAGGGGGGGAATGTATAGAAAGGAGTTGGACTAAGATATGGGGGACCACTGTATCTGTTTTAAATTGAATCTAACATTTGAATGAGATTAATTTAACTTGTTTGTGTTAATATTTAAAACCTGAAAAGTTTTGTTGCATTGTTGCCTTTTTGCATCTTGTGTTGTACTGTATAAACAGCGTATAGTTCTGCAACACAATTTGCACTGACAGTTCTTTTAGGCCAGGGGTGCCCAAACTTTTTGTAAGGAGGGCCAGATTTGGTGGCTGAGAATGTGTCAGGGGTCGGTTGCTCCCCGACCCTGCCACCCACTGCAAGCTCCTCCCACTGACCCATAAGCCCCACCCACTGACCCCTTGCAACCCCACCCACAGGAAAGAAGGCGGGGACCAAGGGAAGGAGGGATGAAGGTGGAAACCAAGAGAGGAAGGAAGGAAGGTGGGGAACAAGGAAGGGAGGGAGGGAGGGAGGGAGGTGGGGACCAAGGGAGGGAGGAAAGAAGGAAGGTGGAGACCAAAGGAAGCACAGGGAGCCATGGCCACTGGTCACATCTTGGAAGAAGTGATCTGTGTGACCTTGCACCCCCCCCAAGTTCCCCAGCGGTGGCAACGGCTTGCCCATCAGCCCACCCCAAAGCTCCTTGGCGGTGGCAGAGGCCTGCTGGCCTGTCCACCCCCACACTTTCCCCAGCGGTGCTGGTGGTGGCAGGCCGCCCAGCCACCCAGCTGCCCAAGCTTCCCAGCGGTGTCAGTGTTGGCAGATGATTTTAAAAAAAACATGGGGCGAAGGAAGGGGAGGGAGGGGCAGGCCAGCTGGCCGAGGGCCACTCAGAATGGCCTGACGGGCCGGATTTGCCCGTGCCCCCCCCCCCCGGGGCGGACTTTGGGCAGGCCTGGTTTAGGCAATAATTGCAGTTGTGAAATAACAGTTTGATGCTTTTTGGGTGACTACTTTGTTTCAAGTCTGGCATCAGTGCCAAATACCCACAAAATGCTCCTTGGAACCTGGAAGATGTTGCCTTGGCTAGAGTTTCTGCAGCTGATGAACTACCCTTAAGATTGTCATGATGAACCCAGCATAGCTTTGGTCTAGAGTAGTGTCCCCCAACTTTGTTGCCATCAGGAACCAATTTATGTGCTTGTGACTGTGCATTCACATGTGCAGCTCTCCCCACTTGTGTCATGACCAGGGAGGAAAAGCCCTAGGAGGGGGAAGCCTGCACCTTTGGGCAACTTACTGGCTGCTGAGGCACTGTGCTGCCTGGTACCCAACAGTCCAGGGACCAGTACTGGTCTAGGGGTTGGGGACCCCTGGTCTAGAGGCCAGGGTATGTTTTTCACACCTTGATGCAAGTCTCTTAATACTTGGGTCCTTTGCTGACAAACAAGTCCTTTGGATCCCAATGAGGGGCAATACTGTTTGGAGACTCTTAAACCTGTAGCTTGTATGAGTGCACTATACAGAACCCAATGCCTTTGTATTTAGTATTGTATCTAGTAAAATTAGATGCTCAAAGCAGTTTAATAACACCGTTTGTAGTCCATTCGTGTTTACACTCAGAAGTAAGGCTCATAAACTCTTTTCTTCCACCAAATGTGTTAAAGATTGCAATTTTAGTTACTGTTCTGTATGAACTTCCCTGGAAGTAAATCCAAGTGAACTGAGTGGGCCTTGCTTCTGAATAGCCAGGCATAGGATTAAGGTGTTTAATCCAGTTTTTCAATGGGGATTTTTTAAAAAAAATAAATAAGATACCAAGTGATATATTCTTAGTACGTATATTGTGTGAGAATTTTCTCTGTAATCGTGATTCTTAACAAAAGTGCTTTGAGAGTTGTTCAGTGTATATAACAGTTTTGTGATTGATTACAATCACTACTATATCAGCAAATGAAACTATCGTGTTCAGAGGTGGCAGGATTTAACATGTAACCCCCTCAGCCCTTTGGAGGTATTGTGGTTCAGGAAAAGATGGAAGTACTATTGTAACATGAATTGTTTATTGGTTAGTTTTCCAGTTTGACTTTTTACCTGAAGATTACCAGAAAAGTAGCTGTGTTAGTTTATGTAATTAACTGAACTGCCAGAGAAGTAGCTGTGTTAGTTTATGTAATTAATTAAAGGGGAGCAGAAAGAAGTAAAAGCACAATATTGTGCCACTTCAAAAGCTAACAGATTTATTTTATTGTAAGCTTTCATGGGTCAAAATCTACTTCTTTTGACACTAGACAAAATGAAGATGAACCATGATAGCTCAAACAGAAATAAATGTGTTAGTCTTTAAAGCGTCACAATATTTTTTTCTTTCTATTGTCTTTTTCTCCTTTAGTTCTTCAGCTAATCAAATGGCTGCCATTTATGTCTGAAGACCTGGTGTCCAGTCGATTCCCAACTGATTTGCAAATCCCAAACACTGATTAATATTTGAGGAACTTATTAGAGCTGGTTCTTTTGTTGCCTTTGCCAATCTTTCAGGCTTAATTGTTGCAAGGAGACACTTGTTGAAAGATCTGGAATGGTTTACAGAGCAATAGATGTTCTGAAAACGGAATCTTTGCTGGCAAAATGCAACACAGTGAATTTCCTCTTCTGTTCTACTGCTACATGTGTAGAGCAGTTCATTGTATTGCTACATGTGCAAGCAGTTCATTATGGAAAGGAGCATCTGAGGAGAATACACATGTCACCTCTGCAGCCAATATCTTAAGCATTTTGCTTCTGAATCAGATTTCCTTCAAATCTTTGGTATTTTATCAGTTTTAGAAGGGTTTGTGATTTCAGATTATGACATTTGTGATACTGGTTGGTATGGTGTGAATGTCTAAAGAGATTAAGACAGTTTAATGAGTTTGGATAAACTTGTGCGCTTAGCCAGTGTCTGATCAGTAACCTGTGTGTGTTCATCACTTTGATTTCATATGTTTGTAAGTAGAACATTTTGGCCATGTTCTCTCAACAATGCATTTTAAAATTGTCATCTAAAAAGACACAGAGACTAAGAACTGGAAACCCATACAATCTTAATTAGCTTGACGTATCAAGATGTATCTTCTGTCTGAGATTCAGTTTTTCAGACTCATTGTATTGTAATATATTCTTTTTTACATGTTGGGTAAGGGGATGGGTTAAAGTATATTAACTAGCTGACTATTTATTTATTTTTATTTATTTATTTATTTTAAATATTCTTACCCTACCTTTCTCCTTGAAAAGCACCCAAGGCGACAATGAGCGTAGAACAGTTATTGAGAACCTTAAAGACAAAATGCAGAGCCTGTTTAAAGCTAAGACTGGAGCTCAATTTAGATAACTAAAGGATTTTTTTTCAGGGAGGAAAAGAAAGAAAGAAAAAAGAGAGAAAGAAATTCATGCTGAAGCCTGTACTGAACTTTAATTCCCGTAAACATCTCTCCTGAGACAAATCACTATTTTGGCCATGTCTGTGCCTGTCCCAGAGTGCTGCTGAAAGCTTTCAGGCATTTGCTTCAGTAACTACTATCATACAAACGTTAAGAATGAAGTCCTCAAAAGCATTATAATATCCAACCTATTAAAATATAGAGAGAATGAAAAATTAAGAGATTGTTTGAAATTTAATGGGCTTGAACAGATGGTTAAATTAGAAGTGTACCAACATTTATTTTCTTCACAAGCTTCTATAGTCATTTCAATTTTGTGTCGTTATGATCAAAATCTCTTAGGAATCTTAAGATGAAGAACATTTGTAATTATTTGTAAAAATATGGATTTCGTCACAATGTACCAGAACAATGTGTTTGAATTGCCATACATTCTGTTTGCATGTTATGTAATCCATTCCAGAAGCATGCTCATAAACCAAAATACTCATGTATCAAAGCAAATTTCCCCAGAAGAAATAATGGAAACTTGCGTGATCCATTTTGGGGTCCCAGTTTCTATCATTTCCTCTGAGGAAATTTGCATTGGCTGGATGCTGCAGCAGCCTCCATTGCTTGCCCTGGGTCCAACGCTGCCCAGGGCACGCTGCGGAGGCCGCAGCTGGGCAACGCTGGGCCCAGGGCGTGCTGTGGAGGCTGCAGACGGGTAACACCAGGCCCGTGGAGAGCTCTGGAGGCCCAGCACAGGCCCATGGCATGGCCCGGAAGTGACTTAAGGTCAGCTTCCAGCCTATCCGGACGCTGTGGACGACCATTCCGGCCATCGCCGGGCCTGTGGAGAATCCTGGAGACCACTTCCATTTCACCAGAAATCACTTCTGGGCCATACAGAGGCCTGGGAAGCCCATCACAGGCCCACCGCGTGGCCCAGTGACCCCTTCCGGGCAGCACTAGGCCTGGGCAAGTTCCAGAGGCCCTGCACAGGCCTAGCACGCGGCCTGGAACAAGCTCCGTTCCAGACAGCAGAGGGCCTGCACTGAGGTCAGCCTTACTCGCAAACCAGAGCAAGGCTCACAAACCAAGACAAAGTTTTGGTAAAAATTTTGCTCAATTTACAAAATGTTTGACATTCAAGTTACATGTAAACAGAGGAACCACTGTATATCCTTAAAACAAGAGGAAAATTATTTGTGATTTAGATACAGTAGTGACTAAATAGTGGCTAAAGAGCACAAATGAACAAACCAACAAACAAAAAACTAGAGTTCCCTTGATGTTTACTTCAATTCATACCAGAACTTGAAACATATTACAAATCCTGAAGAAAAATACCTTTTCCTGGAAATCAAAAGATGTCAAAGTAAGCACCACATGAGTTTCTGTATTCGTATAGCAAGCACAGAGCTACTTAGAAGGCTCTTTTTGTGCTTAATCAATGTGACAGTGATGATATATGAAAGGAAGTCCTCTGAAGAATACTTCAGTAACTAAAGTTTAGTTCATGGGCAGGCATATATGGAGATAAGAGATAATGTGTATCACTATGTACTGTATTAGAGCTATACTATATAGTTCAAAATCATGTAGCATAAATTACAGACACAGAAGAACAATGAAAGGGGCAGGTCCTGAGATCTGGTGGTGGTTGCATCATTTGGCACAGTGAGGTTTGGCATAATCAAAGAGCTGCTCCTTTGATTCTGAGGCTCATCCACTTCATAAGCAGTGAGACTGATCGAAGTAGAATCATGCACCCCCCCCCCATTGGAGGAACACTTCAATTATCAGTCACCTCCTGTGGATAAGATTATTGTAGGTGTATGGGCTAGAGCAGTGAAAACTGTCAGCTGCAAAGTCAGTAACTCAGTGGTTTGAATCTCGAGTGCCACGCAGTGGAGTGAGCTCCTGCTGTTAACCCCAGCTCCTGCCAACCTAGCAGTTTGAAAGCATGTAAATGCAAGTAGCTAAATAAGTACCACTGTAAAAAGTGGGAAGGTAAAACAGTGTTTCCTTGCAGCCATGCTGGCCACAAAGTCACGGATTTGCACAACCCTGGCTCATTGGCTTGAAAACGAAGATGAGTACCGCCTCTAGAGTCGGACATGACTAGCACACACATGTGTGGGGGGAACCTTTACCTTTATCTTAATTTACACTACTGTGTAGGAGTTTGGCCACTTTATATAATTTTCATGTTTTTCAAGATTTTTATTTTGAAGGTTTCTAAACTTTATGTGGCTCTGTTGCCAATAAGTTAAATGCTTTGCAATGTAAGCCCTTTAAAGTTTCTTTTAGGCACAGAATAAGAACACATTGCATTCTTTTGCTTCACTGTGATATCCAGCTGTTCTTGCATTTTTAAAAGACTGCAGTATAAAAACAAAAAATTAATGTTAAATCACCTGGATGGCTGTATAAGGCTCCCACATCAATTCATTATTGTGTGGGTTCATAATCGTGCATGGATAAAAGCATAACTGAGTTAAAATTCCAGAGCATACTGCCTATTGTATGAAGCGTGTTAATGGCTGTAAGTGATTGCACCACAATAAACCAGTTATGGATTATTTAAATTTGGATGTAACTGAAGAGTACAAATATTTTTTGCTCATATGGTTCATAAATTGTGCCACATTTTTAAAAACCAGCTTACCATATTAGTTGCATGCCAGTTACAGAAGGGTTAATATGGAACTACCCTACTGCACACATTCTGTATGTGCTAGTACATGGGCTAAGAGTTTTTTTAAAAAAATTATGCTGGTCATGTCCATGTAGCAGGACAAAAATTGCCTCCATGTGGCCAGCCTGGTGAAATGGACTCTTAGTATTTGAAATGCTGGGATATGTTGCTGTGTTGCTTACAAAGACTTATCTGTCTGTCTGTCTGTCTATGTACAGTATCTGTTTACTGTGTAGCTATCTATAGATAGGTAGACAGATAAATAGACAGAATGTGTGCAGCATAGATAGATAGATAGATAGATAGATAGATAGATAGATAGATAGATAGATAGATAGATAGATAGGAAACTACTTCCGGGGCTTCCAACAGGCCTGGGAATCCCGTCGGAGGCCTGTTCAGGGCAGTGCCAGGCCTGAGGTAAGTGTACGAGGCCCCAAATAGGCCCTGCAATCCAGACCGACCCAACCCAGCATCTGCATAATGTGGATTTCCATTTATTGCAGGTCAGGTCTGGTCCCTAAACCCCACGATAAACGGGAGATTACTGTGTAGCATTCTTTCATCTGTTGCCAGTGCTGCTGACTCTATAGCCCAGCTTCTCTATTTGATATACTTTGTTTTTTTTTCACTTGCAAAGAATGAAATTTATTTTTTCCTTTTTGTTTAGCCTTTGTTTCTTCCGCAAAGCCAACGTCCATGTTCCATAAAGCTTTAAAAGCAAGTTTTAGTCTCTGTAGCATTGTAATATGGCATAGTGCTAAGGCTTCACATGAAGATTTTATATCTGTATGAAATACTTTGTTGGTGCAAATTATTATCTAATCATAAAGATTTCCTATCTGGAAGGGATCCAAATCATGTAGTGGAGCATACTAGTTGGATCTCCAACATTTCATCCACTGAAATCTAGTAGCTCTTTGGAAATAGAGTAAGCCCATTGAATCAGTGGAACTGATTGAAAACTATTGGCTCAGCAGATCTTCACTGATTCAATGGTTCATCTCCAGTTTCAGCTTTCTACTGGATTTCAGGCATCACGTTCTAGCTCCTTTTTCATATGTAATTAAATAATTAATACATTCCTTTGATTTGTTGTTAGCTGCTCCTGGTGTTGCTGCTGTTCTTGTTGTTCACCATTTTTAATGAAAAATTTCCCAGTTCTCCTAAAGATTAATCTGCTAATAATATTGGTCATGCTGGGACAGCCACTTCAATTTCATATTTTAGTAAAAGAATTTCTTCTTATTTTTTCATTCCATCAGTGGTTTTTCTTAAGACTTACTGGGTCTCCTCTCCCAGCTTAAATACATCCAAGTAACTGTGATTTTAGAGG
The DNA here is from genome assembly GCA_037367245.1 of Phrynocephalus guinanensis. Classification (NCBI taxonomy): domain Eukaryota; kingdom Metazoa; phylum Chordata; class Lepidosauria; order Squamata; family Agamidae; genus Phrynocephalus; species Phrynocephalus guinanensis. The sequence continues at coordinate 43,696,618 of CM074739.1, forward strand.
CACTTAATGTTTCTGGGCTGAATTTGAGATAGAAAACTATTTCCACTGTAAATGTAGCAGCTGTATCTGAGTTTTGATCTTACATCTGTATGAAGGATTTTTTTTAAAGTAAAAAGATTTCCTGTGTTACCATCTTTACAAACAACCACTGGAAAATTAAATGTTTATGGTTTCTATTTAATACAAAAGGTGATATAAAAGCCCTAGGTTTCCTTCTGCCTGTGGCCCTTAAGCCTTTTTGGTGGTAAAATAAAGTGCAAGCTGTTGACTACTAGACCCAAATACTGTAGTCAGTGGCAGTAAACACTCTAAAGTAGACATTATTGTGTTTTTCTCTTAATGCTTGTGTTTCCCCCCCTCTTAATGAGCCTCGTGGTACAGTTGTTAAATGGCTGTACTGTAGCCAAAACTATGCTCATGAATCAGGGTTCAACCCCAGGTAGTCAGCTCCTGGTTGGTTCAGCCTTCTGTCCTTTTGAGGTTGATAAAATGAGTACCCAGCTCACTGGGGGTGGGGGATGGGGAATGTGTAGCCTGCATAATTAAATTGTAAACAGCCCAGAGTGTGCTTTAAGCACTATGGGACAGTATATAAGCAGAACACTCAGGAGTATATAAGCAGAACACTTTGCTTTTTTGTTTTCTCCCTGTTGATAAATTGAAAATTATCAGCATTATACACTTATTATTTTAAAAACTAGAATGTGAGACCATAAGGCAAGGAAAATTAAAGCTTTTTGAAGCTATAATAAATGTGTGCAAGATACAGGAAAGTAGTTGCTAATTAACAATCACGTAGGTTTCTATAGGCCGCATGTTCTGAATCTTTTATCAGTGAAGATCTGCCCCTTCCTAATGTACAGACCAAAAGCCTACCATGTAATAACATTTTAAAAATATTCTTGAATGTAAGTTTCACAAAAGTTATTAGTCCACGTCTCCACATACAACATCTATTTCGCTCCGGGCAGTTTGAAAAAGTCTGTAGAGTATTTACAGTCTTTAATCTGAAGACATATTTGATCTTGAATCTGAATGTTTTTCAGAATGAACACTTCCCTTCTTTTGCAGAAGTATTCTTGGTATAGCTAGAGGAATTGCGACACCAGAAACAATTCCATCCACTTAACATAGTAAACAGAACTTCTGGACTTACTGAAAACAAATAACAAAGTCCACTATGGACGTGTCTCTGCACATTTTTAACTACTTCGTGTTAGAGTATGGCAGGCGGTATTTATAATGTAGTGAAGAATAGCAAACATCATGTATAATGTTGCTTACAGTTAGCTCTTTCATAGAATATCAAGGAATAGAATGTAATTTTTGGTTGTCCTTTTCACTAACTGAGCAAATCCTCTGGATTCTCTCAAGTTCATATACATCTTTTGCCTTTTACGTATGTTTAAAATCCCTTAGTGGTTACTGTGAAGTCAAATGACATGTACTCTGAATATCCACAACTTTGAGTCTTTGATAGTATGTTAATTACTACGACAATGAGTTCTGAGGCAGGAACATGTTGACTATCCAGTTATTTTTATTGCCAGCTTTACATTTCTTCTTACTTTCCACTCCTATAGATTTGTCCTTGATGTTATCCCATACCATGTTTCAGTGTCTCACAAAGTCTTTGACATGTCACAGAGGCATTTGCTACAACCTTTGGTCAGTATCTGAGTATTGTGTAGAACAGAACAGAAAGGGAGCCCCTCTTAAATTGTTTTATTTTGGAAATGACAGAGTCAGAAGAAACTCTGAAAACCAACATTGTGGTGTTACTATAAGATGTAGCCCAAAGAGTTGGAAACTATAATGTAAGTCTATTCCAATTACAGATACTGAAGAAGAGCATGAAAAATTTATGCAGGCATTCAAGAGAAAATTAATCATACACTGAAATAAGGTGGACTAATAATCAAAGATATCTGAAATGCAAAAGCAGAACCAAATGTTGCTGGAGAACTTTGAGAATCAGAAGCAAAACAAGAGAATGACTCATAGAATTCTGTGAGGCAAACAACCTGTTTATTGCAAATGCAAGCTTCAGACAACTGAACAGATGACTGTACATACAGTTATCTCCAGACAACTGATGTAAAAATCCAGTCGAGTACATAATTGCAAGTAATAGATGAGAACCTGTATTCGCTCTATGAAAACAAGATCAGGAGCAGATTTTAGTACTGACCATGAATTTTTAATATCAAAAATCAGAGTAAATCAGACAATGAAGTAAAATCAGAGTAATGTGCTGGGTTATGACATCATCTGGCTCCTGGGCAATTTTATCCTCAAATTTTTAGCCATACTGTGTGGGGCTCTGCTCCTTGCACACATAGAACTTCCACCACTCACATGCAGGTTCAATCATGATCAGAACCAAAAGGACTGAAAATGACTGCTGATGGTGTATGGGGGAAAAAGGAGCCCTACATGGAGTGAGGCAGAAGTGTGCACCTCAAAGAGAAGCTTGCTCCAGGACATAACTTTATGACATCAGGATTTTGCCTACTTCCTGGTCAAAATAAGAGAAAGAAAAACCAGGTATAATACCGATGAAGCTGTTTGGATGAACAGCGAAACGTTTCTATCTCTCAAAAAAGAAGTCCAGTAGCCATGACTCAACTTCCAGACAGGTATAATACACTGAAGAACCATACTGAAGAGGTGCAAAGATGACATTTTCCTCTGGAGAAGAATCTTTTGATGTAACTACAGTTTTAGAAACTGAAGGGAAAAACTGCTGCCAAAGCACTTGGAAGAAATAAATTACCAGGAATACATGTAATATTCCAATTCAGAGGCTCAATCTTTCAGAATCTTAAGAGGAATATGCCAACAAATATGGAAAACAACACCATGTCCCACAGACTGGAGACATGCAATATTCATTCCAGTCTCCATAATGCACTATTCGAACAGTATATGGAGAAACAGACTGGTTTCCCATAGGCAAAGATGTTGGGCAAGGGTGCATTTTGTCTCCTACACTGATCAGCCACAGCATTAAAGCAGCCTGTCTAATATTGTGTAGGTCCTTCTTGTGCTGCTAACATTGAAACATGGACTCCATGAGGCCTCTGAACATGCCTTGTGGTATCTGGCACTAAGTCATTAGCATTAAATCATTTAAGTCCTGCAAGGTGGATCTGATCCTCTGGATCAGATTTGGGGCTTCCAGCTCAGTAAATGCTCAGATGGATTTTGATCTGAAGAATTCAAACTCTTTGTCATGTTTCTCAAACTCTTCCTCAACAATTTTTGCAGTATGGCAGTGTCCATTATCCTGCTGAAAGAGGACCCTGCCATCAAGGAACACCATTGCCCTAAAGGGGTGTATGTGATCTGCAGCAATCTCTAGGTAGTTGGTACATGTGAAAGTAACATCCACATGAATGCCAGTACCTAAGGTTTCCCGACAGAATATTGCCCAGAGTGTAACACTGCCTCCACCAGTTAGCCAGCTCTTCTCCAGCTAAATGATGCACATGTAGCCAGCCAGCCACCTGATCTAAAATAAAATATGGTTCATCAGACCAGGCAACTCTCTTCCATTGCTCCATGGTCCAGTTCTGATGCTCACAACCCCCATTGTAGGCATTTTTGATGGTGGATAGGGGTCAGTGTAGGTGCTCTGACTAGACTGTGGCTTTGCAGACCCATACACAGCAAATTGCAATAGACTGTGTGTTCTGACACCCTTCTTTCATGCCCAACATAAAGGTTTTCAGCACTTTGAACTACAGTAACTCTGTTGCGTGATTGTAACAGACTGACTAGCCTTTGCTTCCCCATGTGCATCAGTGAGCCTTGGGCACCCTCAGTCCTGACAGCAATTCACCGGTTGTCCTTCCATGCATTGTATTTGTTTGGTAATAACCACTATATACCAGGAACACCTCACAAGACCTGACATTTTGGAGATGATCTGACCCAGTTATCTAGCCATTACTATTTGGCCCTTGTCAAAGTCAGATCTTTTTGCATTGTCCATATTTTTTGTTTCCAGCACATGTAATTCCAGATTGTTCACTTGCTAATATACCGTCCAGAGTGGTCTCTGTTGCTAGGTGGCATGATATAGAAATCTAATAAAATAAATAAATAAATAATATCTCACCTCTTGACAGTTGCCATTGTTACAATATAATCAATGTTCTTCACTTCAACTGTCAGTGAGTTGAATGCTGTGTCTGATCAGTATATCAGATGGAAATATGAGCTGAACGCAGATGAAGGAAGAATGGTTTTTAAAAAATCCGCACCAGTAGTTTAGGATACACTGGTGACACCATATTACTGGCAAAAAGTAGCAATAACTTGAAATGACTTCTGGTGAAACTGAAAGAAAAATTGGAAAAGCAAGGCTACAGTAAAACATTAAGAAGACAAAAATCATGGCTCCAGAAGAACTGCATAACTTGATGCTGATGATGGAGAAATTGAAGTTGGAAAAGGTTTTAAAACATCTTTGTTTAATCATCAATCCAAATGAAGACTGTAGCCAAGAAATAAAAATAAGACTGAGTCTTGAAAGGGTAGCTGTGAAGTAACTTGAAAGGATAATCAAACATAAGGACTGTAGACCAAGGCCAAAATCATATGCTGTTGTGTTCCCAATTAATATGTAAGAGTGTGAAAGTTGACTAGTGAAGGAAAGTGACAGGGAAGGGAAAAGACTAAACAATTCAAAATGTGCCGGAGGAGAGTTTTGCAACTAGCATTCATCATGAGAAAGACAAAAGCAGGTCCTAGATCAAATCAAGCCCGAATTCTCTCTAGAAGCAAAAAGGATGAAGCTGAAGCTGTTCTGCTTGGCCCATATTGCAGAAAAACAAGACGTGTTGGAAAAAACAAGAATGCTGGGGGAAACCTGATAGCATGAAAGGAGGAACACCATGTAAGACATAGATTAACTCTCTGAAGGAAACCATGGCCTTCCTTTACTGAGTTCTCATTTTGGAGGTCACTAATTCACAGGATTGGCATAGGTTCTTTGTAATATGACATCACATAACGTCATTAGTACTTTCTTGGATTTGTTTCAAATGTTTTTGATACCATGATAACCTTTTAGATAAATAACCATCAACTTTAGTTGGGGCTTGAGTAGTTACTCCTTTGCAACTTGGGATGGTTTGTTCTCCATTCTTACTTACAGGTGACTTGATTGCTTGTTAATTACTACAAAGCTTTCATGTCATTACATTATAGCATTCATGTGATTTAGATGTTACAGATCCTTAAGTTAAAGTTGGTGATTTCATCTATTGTAGATCATATAATTGTAGAGTTGGAAGAGACCTCAAGGGTCATCCAGTCTATCCCCTGCCATACAGGAACACCCAAGAATGGAGATTGACAGAGGGTCTGACTCCACCATAGAATCACTGTGGGTTAAACTACCAGGTCCAAGGAGTGATGCGATAGTTGGGGTATGCTATCGCCCACCAGATCAAAAACTTGAGGGGGACCTTGAAATGAGGAGACAAATCATGGAGGTGTCTCAGAAGCACAGGATAGTAATCGTGGGGGACTCGACTTGCTGAATGACTGTGCCTTAGAGCAACTTGTCATGGAGCCCACCCGAGAACAGGCAACTCTGGATCTAATACTGTGCGATACTCAGGACCTGGTCAGGGATGTGAATGTCACTGAGCCTCTGGGGAACAGTGACCATGCTGCAATCTCCTTTGCCATGCATGTTGGAGGAAGAGTGTCAAGCAAATCAGACATAAAATCCTTGATTTTTGAAGGGCAAACTTCCCTCAGATGAGGAAACTAGTTAGAAAGAAATTGAAGGGGAAGGTTGGAAGAATCCAATCTCTTCAGAGTGCATGGAACCTGTTTAAAACAACGGTAACAGAGGCCCAGCACAAGTGCATACCACAAAGAAAGAAGAGCTCATTTAAGTCCAAGAGGGCACCAGCATGGTTAACAAGTGGAGTTAGAGAGGCTCTAAAGCGCAAGGAGAGGTCTTTCTGTAAATGGAAATCCTCCCCAAATGAGGAAAATAAAAAGGAACACAAACTCTGGCAAAAGAAATGTAAGAAGATGATAAGAGAGGCAAAGAAAGATTTTGAGGAACGCATGGCTAGCAATATAAAGGGTAATAATAAAAGCTTCTTTAAATATGTTAGAAGTAGAAAACCTGCCAGAGAACCAGTTGGCCCTCTGGATGGTGAGGGAGGAAAAGGGGACATTAAGGAGGACTTGGAAATTGCAGAGAAATTAAATGAGTTCTTTGCATCTGTCTTCACGACAGAAGACCTTGAGCAGATTCCGCTGCCTGAACGGCCCCTCTTGACTAAAGAATTAAATCAAATACAGGTTAAAAGAGAAGATGTTTTAGGACTAATTGATACATTGAAGATTAACAAGTCTCCGGGCCCAGATGGCATCCACCCAAGGGTTATTAGGGAACAGAGAAATGAAATTGCAGATCTCTTAACGGTAATATGCAACTTGTCTCTTAAAACGGCCACAGTGCCGGAGGACTGGAGGATAGCAGATGTCACACCAATTTTTAAAAAAGGAAGGAGGGGGGACCCGGGAAACTACAGGCCAGTTAGCCTTACATCTGTTTCAGGGAAGATGGTGGAAAGCCTCATCCAAGAGAAAATCTTAAAACACATAGAAGAACAAACTTTGCTGAGAGAAAATCAGCATGGCTTCTGCAAGGGTAAGTCTTGTCTGACAAATCTTGTAGAATTTTTTGAAAAGGTCAGCAGGCATGTAGATTTGGGTGAACCGGTGGATATAGTCTATCTGGATTTTCAAAAGGCCTTTGACACAGTCCCTCACCAGAGGCTGCTGAGAAAATTGCACAGTCAGGGGATAAGAGGGCAGGTCCTCTTATGGATTGAGAACTGGTTGAGATCCAGGAAACAAAGAGTAGGTGTCAATGGGAAATTTTCACAATGGAGAGAGGTGAAAAGCGGTGTGCCCCAGGGCTCTGTCCTGGGACCGGTGCTTTTCAATCTGTTCATAAATGACCTGGAGACAGGGATAAGTAGTGAGGTGGCCAAGTTTGCAGATGACACAAAACTTTTCCGTGTGGTAAAAACCAGAGTAGATTGTGAAGAGCTCCAGAAGGATCTCACCAAACTGGGGGAATGGGCTATGAAATGGCAAATGCGTTTTAATGTAGCCAAATGTAAAGTAATGCATATTGGGGCGAAAAATCAAAACTTTATCTATCAACTCAAGCTGGGTACTAATTTTACCGACCCAAGAAGGATACAGAAAATTGAATGCAGACTTCCAAAGAATAGCAAAGAGAGACAGGGCGGCCTTCTTGAATGAACAGTGCAAAGAAATAGAGGAAAACAATAGAAAAGGAAAAACCAGAGATCTGTTCAAGAAAATTGGAGATATTAAAGGGGCATTTCGTGCAAAGATGGATATGAAGTCAAGTGGGCCTTAGAAAGCATTGCAAACAACAAGGCCAGTGGAGGTGATGGCATTCCAATTGAACTCTTTAAAATCTTAAAAGAGGATGCTGTAAAGGTGCTGCATAAGATATGCCAGCAAATTTGGAAAACCCAGCAGTGGCCAGAGGACTGGAAAAGATCGGTCTACATTCCAATCCCAAAGAAAGGAAACGCCAAAGAATGCTCCAACTATCGCACAATTGCACTCATTTCACATGCTAGCAAGGTTATGCTCAAAATTCTACAAGGCAGGCTTCAGCAGTATGTGGAAAGAGAACTTCCAGAACTACAAGCTGGATTTCGAAGGGGCAGAGGAACTAGAGACCAAATCGCCAACATGCGCTGGATTATGGAGAAAGCCAGAGAGTTCCAGAAAAACATCTACTTCTGCTTCATTGACTATGCCAAAGCCTTCGACTGTGTAGACCACAACAAACTATGGCAAGTCCTTAAAGGAATGGGAGTGCCTGAACACCTTATCTGTCTCCTAAGAAATCTATATGTGGGACAAGCAGCAACCGTCAGAACTGGATATGGAACAACTGACAAGGGTTTAGAATCGGGAAAGGAGTACGACAAGGCTGTATACTGTCACCTTGCCTATTTAACTTATATGCAGAGTACATCATGAGAAAGGCCGGTCTGGATGAATCTCAAGCCGGAATTAAGATTGCCGGAAGAAATATCAACAACCTCAGATACGCAGATGATACTACTCTAATAGCAGAGAGTGAGGAAGAATTAAAGAACCTCTTAATGAGGGTGAAAGAGGAGAGTGAAAAAAATGGGCTGAAGCTCAACATCAAAAAAACTAAGATCATGGCACACTGGTCCCATCACCTCCTGGCAAATAGAAGGGGAAGAAATGGAGGCAATGACAGAGTTTATTTTCTTGGGCTCCTTGATCACTGCAGATGGCGACTGCAGCAACGAAATAAAAAGACGCCTGCTTCTTGGGAGGAAAGCAATGGCAAACCTAGATAGCATCCTAAAGAGCAGAGACATCACTTTGCCAACTAAGGTCAGGATGGTTAAAGCTATGGTTTTTCCAGTAGTGATGTATGGAAGTGAGAGCTGGACTATAAAGAAGGCTGATCGCCGCAGAATTGATGCTTTTGAGCTGTGGTGCTGGAGGAGAGTCTTGAGAGTCCCCTGGACTGCAAGGAGATCAAACCTATCCATTCTGAAAGAAATCAACCCCGAATGCTCACTGGAAGGACAGATTTTGAAGCTGAGGCTCCAGTACTTTGGCCACCTCATGAGAAGAGAGGACTCCCTGGAAAAGGCCTTGATGCTGGGAAAAATCGAAGGCAAAAGGAAAAGAGGACGACAGAGAATGAGATGGTTGGACGGTGTCATCGATGCAACCAAAATGAATTTGACAAAACTCCGGGAGGCAGTGGAGGATAGGAAGGCCTGGCGAGCTCTGGTCCATGGGGTCACGAAGAGTCGGACACGACTGAACGACTGAACAACAACAACAAGAAGGATAGAAGGCTGAGTCAACTATTAGTCAGCTACCTGGGATTGAACCCCAGGTTGGGAGTACGATTTTAGCTGCAGTACAGCAATTTAACCAACATGTGGTTTTTCAGTGCTCAAATAGAACTGAATGTATATTTGATAATTTTTGCAGTTACATATTTGCCTATCAGCAAGGGAAAATCCAAATAATGTTGTACTGTGTAGTGAAGTATTATTGTACAGGTGAAACTCGAAAAATTAGAATATTGTGCAAATGTTGCCAACTCAAAATGTGAAACTAATATATCAGATAGATCCATTACATGCAAAACAAGATATGCCAAGCCTTACTTAGGTATAATTGTAATGATTATGGCATACAGCTTATGAAAAACCCAAATCCACAATATCAGAAAATTAGAATATTACATGCCATCCATAACACAAGGATTGGAAATAGAATAATATCGGACCTCTGAAAAGTATAAGCATGCATAGGTACTCAGTACTTGGTTTGGGCCCCTTTTGCATCAGTTACTGCCTCAATGAGGCGTGGCATGAATGCTATCAGCCTGTGGCACTGCTGAGGTATTTATGGAAGACCAGGATGCTTCAATAGCGGCCTTCAGCTCCACTACATTGTTCGGTCTCATGTCCCTTGTCTTTCTCTTGGGTTCAGGATTCTCTATTGGGTTCAGGTCAGTCTGGTTTGCTGGCAATCAGGCACAGTAATCCCATGATTACGGAACCAGGTTTTGGTACTTTTGGCAGTGTGGGCAGGTGCCAAGTCCTGCTGGAAAATGAAGTTAGCATCCCCATAAAGCTCTTCTGTGGAAGGAAGCATTAAGTGCTCCAAAATCTCCTGGTAGACGGATGCATTGACCCTGGACTTAATGAAGCACAGCAGATGACATGACTCCCCAAATCAACACAGACTGTGGAAACTTCACACTGGACTTCAAGCATTGTGCATTGTGTGCCTCTCCATTCTTCCTCCAGACTCTGGATCCTTGGTTCCCAAATGAGATGCAAAAGTTGCTCTCATCAGAAAAGAAGACTTTGGACCCCTGAACAACAGTGTTCAGAAGCGGTTTGAAAAGAGGATCTCCAGGGTCCGTCTCTGGGTGGTGGCTCTTGATGCACTAATTCCAGCCTCCGTCCACTCCTTGTGAAAGTCCCCAACTCTTTTGAATGGCCTTTTCCTGACAATCCTCTCCAGGCTGCGGTCATCCCTGCTGCTTGTGCATCTTTTTCTTCCACACTTTCTATTGATGTGGTTTGATACAGCACTTTGGGAACATCCAACTTCTTTTGCAATCTGCACCTTTTGGGGCTTTCCCTCCTTATGGAGGGTGTCAGTGATTGTTTTCTACACAATTGTCAGGTCAAGAGTCTATCCCATGATTGTGATTCCTACTGAACCAGCCTGAGATACCATTTAAAGGCCCAGGAACCCTTTGCTGGTGTTATAGATTCATTAGCTGATTAGAGTGGGACACTTTCAGCCTAGAATATTGAACCTTTTCACACTACCAGTATTCTAATTTTCTGAGGTTGTGAATTTGGGGTTTTCATAAGCTTTATGCCATAATCATCACAATTATACAAAGTAAGGCTTGGCATATCTTGCTTTGCATGAACAGCCTTGCTGGAACAGGCCACAGCCCATCCAGTCCAGCATTTTTTCTCACACAGTGGCTCAACATTTGCTTCAGGGTATTCCCAAGCAAATGTCTTCACCTGCTTACGATTCCCTTCAAATGACATTGAGAAATATCCTGTCTATCTCTCTATCCTGGTGGTTGTCCTTAGGTATCCATAATGATAGCCATTGATACCCTCTTTCTCCATGAACTTGTCCAATTCTTTCTTAAAGCTGTCAAGGCTGACAACTGTCACCACTTCTTCTGGCAGAGAGTTCCACAGCCCAATGATCCTCAGGGTGAAAAAGTACTTTCTCTTATTTGTTTGATATCTAGCACCCAAAAGTTTCATAGAGTGCCTCCTAGTTCTAATGTTGTGCGATAGGGAAAACAGTTTTTCTTTATCTACTTTGTCCACACCGTGTATGATTTTATAAACTTCAATCAGGTCACCTCTTAGGCACCGTGGTTCAGGAATGAAGAGGCCCAGCCGTTGCAGCCTCAGATGGTAAGGAAGGTGTTCCAGTCCTCTAATCATTCTGGTTGCACTCCTCTGTACTTTTTTTATTTCCATAATATCCTTCTGGAAGTATGGTGACCAGAACTGTACACAATACTCCAGATGGGGCCTCACCATAGATTTATAAAGAGGCAAAATGACACTTGCTGACTTATATTCTATACCCTTCCTAATGATTCCTAGCATTGAGTTTGCTTTTTTCACTGCTGCGGCACACTGGGTTGACATCTTCCTTGAGCTGTCCACCAGGACACCAAGGTCCCTTTCCTGATTTGTTGCAGAGAGTTCAGACCCCATCAGTTTATAAACGTAATTTTTTTACCCCAATGTGCACCACTCTGCACTTACTAATGTTGAATCTCATTTGCCACTGGTTTGCCTACTCCCCCAGTGTCAAGAGATCCCTCTGGAGCTCCTCACAATCTCTCTCGGTTTTTACTACCCTGTATAATTTAGTGTCGTCGGCAAATTTGGCTACTTTGCTATTAACTCCTATTTCTAGACCATTCACGAAGAGGTTGAAAAGCAGGGGTCCCAGTACTGAACCTTGGGGGATCCCACTCTTTACCTCCCTCCACTTGGAGAAGTATGCATTTAGTGCTACCTTCTGTTTCCTGTCCCTTAGCCAGTTGCAGATCCAGGATAAGACTTGTCCCTTCATTCCATGACGGGCAAGTTTATTCAAGAGGATTTGGTGCAGGACCTTGTCAAAAGCCTTCTGAAAGTCCAGATAAACAATGTCAACTGGATCTCCCTTATCCACATGCTTGTTGACACTCTCAAAAAATTCCAAAAGATTAGTGAGGCATGATTTGCTCTTGCAGAAGCCATGTTGGCTCTCCTTCAGCAGCACCTTCTCTTCTATGTGTCTAATAATTTTATCTTTTAGGATGGTTTCCATCACTTTACTTGGGACACATGTCAAACTGACTGGTCAGTAATTTCCTGGATCACCTCTGGATCCTTTTTTGAAGATTGGTGTTATATTCGCTACTTTTCAGTCATCAGGCACAATGCCTGATTTGAGAGAAAGATTATATATTTTGGCTAGGACCTCAGCAATTTCATCTTTAAGTTCCTTGAGAACTCGTGGATGGATGCCATCTTGTACTGGTGATTTGTTAGCATTTAGTTTAACAAGACATGCAAGTACCTCCTCCCTGGTTATTTCTATCTGGGTTAATTATTTGGTTTCCCTCCCTATGAAGATAGGCTCTGTTTTGGGCATGTGGTCTCTGTCTTCTTCATATATTAGTTTCAGCCTTTGAGTTGACCGAAATAAATGAACATTTGCATGATATCCTAATTTTTCGAGTTTTACCTGTATTGTGTATTAACTCTGTTGTTGGGCATTGCAGTTCAATAGGATCTGAAGACTAGCAAGATTTTTAAATTTTTAGTTTTTTCTTCTGCCAACAAACTGAGACAGATTAACATGGTTACTTGTTTAGAATCATCTGAAGGGCCATCCATGTCTGTAGTACAATATAATAACTTGGGTCTGTTCTGAGCACTCCCCACTTGGTTAATCACTGTTTGTCATGGCATTAATAAAAAGTATTGGTTCCATCCTTTCAATTCCTTTCACAACAAACAGTCCATTTTGAGAGAACTGCCTGATATTCCGAGGATTGGATATTGTTGCAATTGCAGTAACCTTTCCTTTGTTTTAGACTTTTCTGCTAATAGTATCTTTTTCATTTTAAGTCTTTATTAAAGGTTTGAGTTATCAGTATTTTTTGTAAAGTATGATAATCTACAGCAGAAAAGGTGTAGTTTATAATCATACAAAACTATAGATTCATAGAAATGCCTTCTTGTATGTCCTTGGGGCATTTGGTGTTACATGAAGTCCTCAGAAGAGTTTCACATTCAAATAGTGTTTTATTAGTATTTTGCTTTCCAGTGCAGCTCCACAGTTTCAATCTTTGTTTGCTATAAGCTGTAATTTGCCTCTTCAGAAAAAAGCAAGAAAGAATAAGAGGTTGTGTAGGTGATAAAAAGGCAGTGCATAAAACATGCTATTCAGAGCTTGGTCACACTGACATTGTAGCTAAAGGGCCCAAGATTTTTTCTTAACCCCAGTGTATCCTTTCTGCGCCGATTCTCTATGTTATGGTTCGTAATCTGACAATGAGTGGCAACTTCACTATAGATTGACACTGGCTAGTACTTTCCTTTGCATGTTCTCAGTCATTACAGTATGACCTCTTTGCTGCTGTTCGATCAGTTGAGCACTGTTGAAGGCAACATATTTTTTGTTCTTTTGGCAATTAGCCACAACTTCTTCCTCTTACCCAGGCTTTTTATTTACGTTTGTACTCCGGTTATTTTCCAATGCGATACTGCCCACATGTCTTGTATTGCTATATCACAGGGCTATCTAACTTTGAACAGCCCACGGCCTACCTGACACTCCCAAACGTCCCCCGCAGTTGACTCATGGAGTGGCGGCTTCAGCACAGGCGGCTCAAGGACCCCCAGGAGCTCTTGGCTTCTCCACCCAGCCTCGTTCCGCACCAAATTCAAAAGGATCAAGCAGCCTTCCTCCTCCTTCCCTTCACCCAAATGAAGGGGAGGAGGGGGAAGGCTTGGTCCTTTTGAATTTGGCACCGCATGAGCACCCTCCCAGCTGCTTCTCCGCCCTGCGCGGCCGCTGGGGCACTTGTCATATGGCAGGGGAGGGGGCAGACAGAGACTTCGCCGCTGCCTCCCCCTCCCCCTTCACAGCCTGAGCTCTAAAGAACAAAACAGCTGAGAGGCAGGGGGCGAGGCAGAACCGAGTAGCTGCGATCTTTGAATTTTCCTGCTGATTGTTCTGTTTTGCCTTGCCACCACACCTCTCAGCTGTTATTTATTATTATTATTATTATTATTATTATTATTATTATTATTATTATTATTATTATTATTATTACAGGTCCGGCTGTGAAGAGTGGGGTCTGCCCTCACTCCCCACAGCTGGCCCTGTCAAACAGAGCTTTTCAATATGAAGTGCTGCCCCGTGCATGCTGTGTGTAGCATTTCCGGAACCAGGACATTGGTTTCCAATATGAAAGAAAATCATTGGAAACTGATGCCCTGGTTCCAGAAACGCTATGCACAGCATGCATGGGGTGGAGCTTTGTACTGAAAGGTAATCATTGGAAATGGATTTCCTTCATAAGTTGAATTTTTCAGAAGTTAAGTCGTTCTTAAGTCGAGGTACCACTGTAGTTCCAATTAATAAAAATAAGTTGTGTTCTTTTCAGGAATACTGCAGAGCTGCCAAAGCGGTTTTTGTAAAAGTGACGCTTTACAGCAGGTTTTTAGAATAAAATGTTGAATGAAGATACAAAAAGTATTGTGTTTAAATTCCAACTACATTTTACCCAACCTAATCGCAAATAAATCATTGTTAAGTAAGAAAACCTAAGTGGGTATTTCTGTAGCCACTGAAAATGACAAACATACTCTGCTGGGATGAAAAGAGGGGTCCATCCTTGAAGAGAGAAGCTATTGCAGAGGTTTCCATAGTACTAGAGGTTTCCTCTTAGAGGTTGGAACTTGAGCCTCAGAGATGGTCTGTTGGTGAATATGTAGAGTCTTTCTGGGCTCTGTTTAGAAAATGGGAGGAACCCAGTGGGCAAGAATAGCAAGCCAGTTCTTTCCTTATTTCTGTCACCCTCACAAGAAGTTGCGAGACAGATCTGTGGCTCCAGTATTGGAATGAGCACATAATTGTTCTGAACCTTTTTCGTTGATGTAACAACAGCATAGATTAGTGATGGTGAGCCTTTTAGAGACCGAGTGCCCAAACTGTGATTCAAAACCCACTATTTTTTGCAAAGTGCCAGTACAGCAATCTAACCTTAATACAGGTTGCTGTGAAGGGGCGGTGTCAGATGCTCACAGAAAGGACTCTGGGTGCCATCTTTGGCACCCATGCCATAGGTTCATCAACACTGGCATAGATGAAATATTGTTTGCCACTGAATGTCTTACCAGTTGCCTCTTTGGTGTCAGAAGCCCTATGCATCTATAGAAGTTAGTCCAGGTGAGGTATTCATTGAATTGGGTTTGCTTCTTGTCTTTTAGTTAAATAAATATATGATGAAAATGATTCAGCATCCCAAACTTCTTCTTCAGAGATAGTACCTGGCTGTGTAATCTGCTCTGTTTGGAATTAACAGATGGATTTTATTCTGTGTTTTTAATGTGACAATAATAAAGTGCAATTTGTAACCCTATACACACTTGACTAGCTTCTCCATGACTAGAAATGTTTTGAAAAAGAAAAGAAAAAGGAACGATTTTAATCTTCTCAAACAAAATTTGCATCCCATCATAACAATATACAGTGAACCCTCATATAACAAATGGTTTATGTAACATAAAATTTGTACAACATAAAAAATTCCAGAGATAGGGAAAATTTGCTTAACAGATTCACCTATGGGGCGAATCCATACAACAAAATGGTTACAATTAGGGAGTACTCTGTTTTCAATGCATTCCTATGGGAAATTTGTATAAAGGAAAATTTGCTTAACATAATTTCATTTGGAATGAATTAATTCCTTTATACAAGGTATCACTGTATATATATATCTTTGATCATTAACTATGTTTTTTTTCCTTTCCACACTATAATTTTTTTCTGTTTGAAAACTAAAAAAGGTTTAAAAATAAGAAAGAATGCTGAAAACAAATTAAATAAAAATATCAATATAAAGAAAAATAAAACCCTACACTGCCCTCGCCTTTGAAGACATTCCTGGCTGGTGTAAGGGAAACTTCCGTGTGTGTGTCCCCCCCCCCCCATTTTTGCGGCTTGTCTGAGATGGAATGTTCCATGCAATCCCCCACAGGAGAGGGAGAGCTACAGTTGGGACACTTGTGATCATGTGATCAGTTCCAGTGCTCGTATTGCAATATATTGCTTGTGGATCAAGGCAAAATTGATCAGAAATGGCTACTCATCTTCTGAAACATTCTTAAACAAAGTCACTCATAAACCAAAGTATTAGTGTATATATAACATTTACTAAAATGTAGGAAACTGTTGAAAAAATGCCATAGTAAGTGCAGTGGAGTTTTTTTTAAAAAAAAGATATTACATGAAAAAATACAGTCAAACGTAATTGAAACTGAAAATGCAGATTAGATAAACTAAGTAATTATCTTATTTGTGCTATCATGTGTAATATGTTTTTGGTTCTATAGTAATTGTTTGTAGGTAGGATGTATGTATTATAGAAAAGGCACAGTACCAGAATGCTTTTATCATTGTTGTTTTCCTTCGAAGAAATGCACACAGTGTGACACTTCACTCTGCAAAATGTTTAAGTGGGTTCTTAGAACAGATGCCTTCCTTAATAGCAATAAAAAGGGAGAGAGGGTGTTCTATTATCATAATGCTGTTATAATGTAGATATTGAATCATGTGATTGCAGAAAAGACTATTATCTCAATGAAAAGGAGGCTGCGTTTTAGAGAAGCAGCAGCAGACGAGACATAGGAGGATTTTTTGAGTGTTCCACCATGCTGGGTTGTCTATTTGATCAGCAGCTAGAAAGGGATTAGTTGTGGCTAGTTTATCAGCTGTCATTAGAAGCAGATGAGAGAGAAGATAAGCTGCTATGTGCACACATCCTCACTCAGCATGTGTTTTAGTTTACATTGAGACAATGTTGGTTTAAGTTAATGCAGGGTAGACAGTCTACTGCCATTTTCTACTCATTGCTGCCTGGTTTAATAAAGCAGCCGGTATGCAGGGTGTGGATTTTATTTATGGTACAGGCTGAAGATGAATGAAAAACTGATGGGATTTTTGTGTTGTACTGCAGAGCCTGTGGAGGATTGTAAGGCGTGTTTTCAGAAGTGCAGTGACTTGATATATGGTATGTTCTTATTTTGTATGTAATGTGGAAGACGCAGAGCATGACAGTTGAGCAGCAGCTTTCTTGTACAAATGGAGCAAGAATTTCTAAGCATTTCCTTTAACGATTTTCCCTTCTCTTTTAAAAGTAACCACTGATCACCATGTTGTTGCATTAACACTTGTATTGAAAACTGAGTAAATGCATTTGTAGTATACAATGGAAAACATTGAAAATGAATCATTTTCACGAAACTCAGCTAAATAATCTCAGCTTCTTAAGCTCTATAATCAGGAGAAAGGGGAAATAAAAATATGCATTTATGAATTGCTGTAAATGTTATGCAGTGTGTGTACCCTTCAACTACTAATTCCTAGGTATAAATCCAAGGGGAAATGAATGTGCCTAGGTTTTTTTTTACTTGTTTTCTGACCCAGGTTTTAAAATAGGTCAAATGTGGTATCAGGTAATACAATTATGTATAATAACTTTATTTTCTAACCTTTAGTCTCGGTGATTGTATATAAAAACGGGCATTCGGTTAAACTTCATCCTGTGCATTTGTCTGGTGATGTACATTCTAATTAATTTAAACATTATGGCAATTCTTGTCTTTGTCTTAACCTTGAAGGAAGAAACAGTAAGAAAATAGAGTTTCAGAGATATCACTAGGTTTCAATATTTCTTTATATGTGAAAATAGTATTCCTAGAATTCTCTTCTATACATACAGCCATATATTATGCTCCATTGAACTTACAGGCACTTATGCTTGAGTAACAATGCTGTAATGTTGCCTTCCTTTCCTGCATATGTTTGATTGTGAGTGTTGTGAAGTTAGTATCAACACTTCACTGAGCTAAGCAGTGTAAAAATCTGTTGCACAAATATTTTTCATAAATAGTAATAATAATTTTCCATAGAATTATATTCATGCATGATTAAAACCTTCAAATGCAAGAAATATATTTACAATTTTTATTTTATTTTAGGTTAAAAATAAACAGTGATACAGTAGTGTTAGGAAACACTAATATAATACATATTGGAATATATACAATATAGTGGCAGAAATCCTGGTGCTTAGTATAGTACTGTACATTGTTCTAGGTCAAGTTCCATTGATGGATTTATTCTAGTTGTGACTTACTTTACCTTAGTAAGTTGCTGCAACTACAATAAGCCCATTTGAATCAATGGAACGAATGGAGGAGTTGGCTCAGAGAATCCCCACTGATTCAGTGGGCCCACTTTAGTGCAACTTACTATACCTTGCAACACGATTTTAGCCATGGAATTGTCAGATGCTTGTTTAAATGAAAAACAAAATGTAGGGGGTTCAGCAAATCTATTTTTTTTTTTGTTTAACTTTTATACCATGACCATCTAGCCTGAATTTATTTATTTATTTATTTATTTAAAGACTTATATCCCGCACCATCTTCCCTAACGGGAACTCTGGGCGGCGAACAACGATAAAAAGCATAAAAACAAAAACAAAAAATCTCCACGCAAATACAGCGGAGAGCAAGATGGCGGCAGATGATAGGAGGAAAAAACAAAACAAAAAAAACTAGCTAATAAGGTCAACCATAAGCTTCTTTAAAGAGGTGGGTCTTCAGAGCCCTCTTAAAGGCGGGCAGGGACTCCAGCAGGCGCAGCTCGGAAGGAAGATGGTTCCAAAGAGAGGGCCCCACCACAGAGAAGGCACGGTTCCGCGTGAGCGTTTTCCGCGCCTCTCTGGGTGTGGCCACTCTCAATGAGCGCGCCTGCGACGATCTTGTGGGTCTGGATCCGGATGCCCTCTGGGAGATGCTCTCCGCCAGGTATCCTGGTCCCAAGCCGTGGAGGGCTTTGAAAGTCAAAACCAGGACCTTGAACCTGATCCGGAAGACAACGGGGAGCCAATGCAGGCGGACCAGAACTGGGGTGATGTGCTCGTATCTACGAGCACCCACCACCAGCCTGGCCGCCATATTTTGGACCCGCTGTAACCTCCGGACCAGGGTCAAGGGCAACCCCACGTAGAGGGCATTGCAATAGTTGATCCTCGAGATCACCAGGGCCTGCACAACTGCCTTCAGGGAGGACTCATCAAGGTACTGACGGATCTGGGCGATCCTGCGGAGGTGGAAAAAAGCGGCCCTGGAGACGGCCATCACCTGGGCTTCCAGGGAGAGGGCCGAGTCCAGGACCACGCCCAGATTCCTGGCCCTGTCTGTAGGCTGGAGGGAGATTTTGTACCGAGACGAGGGCGCCCCGAAGAACAGAACCTCCGTCTTCTACTGTGGGCGTTTTTACAACATAAAAATGCAGCTCTACAATTATACATCATAATTTTAAATAAAGAAACTAAACAAAACCCAACATAGCATAAATCAAATAAAAATCAATAAGCCAAAAATAATACATTAATTAAACATAAAATTCAAATTAGAGAGACAGCTGGTCAAAATAAGAAATTTAAAGCTATATGCCAACACGTTCTGTAGTTGGTTCTTCAGTGTATGTTGTTAGTAGAAATGTCTGTTTTGGATTTGTTGGATTAGAAATCTGGCAGTTCTTACTGATTGTCTGACCTGGACTTGCCTGGAGAGAAGGCCGAGCGGCACCCATAAAACAAGAAGGGGGTCACTGGGGAAGAAAAAATAAAAAGAAAGGGATATAGCAAAAAAAGTCTTCTTTTACCGAAAAGCGCAACCTAATGGAGGGAAGCAATTCCAGACCGATTGCGACGGCAGTTAGAGGGAACTGAGAGCTTTGGCAGGAAGCTGCAGGGGCATGCGCAGTAGGGGTCAGGGCTAACGGATGTGTGATTTTTCTGCTTGGGAAGCTCTTCTGGATCGACTCAAGCATGCGCTCGAGCACCCATGTGTGTGGCTTCACGGAGAACCATGTTTACAGGTAAGAAACCTGTTATTCTCATAGGAATGAATGGGAAACAGATTAATCCGGTCCGAAGGTCCGATTAAAGGCAAAAAAGCATTTTTTGTTCAGACTTCTTCAAAGTTTACTTTAAAGGCATTCAAAGCTGGACACCGCCCCCCAGTGCAATGCAAAGTAATGCAGAGATGGACAAAAGAAAGCACCAAGACAAACTCTGGGTCGTTCCTGCCAAAAGTGCAGTGGAAAGCAATGCAAAGATGGACAATAGAAAACACCAAGTCAAACCCCAGCCCATGCTTGCCTGAAGAGCAATGGAAAGCAATGGGAAGATGGACAAACGAAAGCACCAAGACAAACCCCAGCCCGTTCCTGCCAAAACTGCAATGGAAAGCAATGGAAAGATGGACAAAAAAGCACCAAATCAAACCCCAGCCCATTCCTACCTGCAGAGCAATGGAAGAGAATGCAAAAGCAAAAAAAAAATAAAACACCAAACAAGAAGCCCCAGGTCGTTCCCGCTAAAAGTGCAGTACAAACCAATGCAAAAAAACCAAAAGAAAGCAAGGAAACCTCAGCTCCTTACCTTTCAATTATTTATTTATTTATTTATTTGATTTATATACCACAGTTCGTTCCACAGTTCAAAGTTCTAAAAGTCCAAAAGCTGCTGCAAAAAATTCCAGAATGGCTCCAAAACATGATGAAACCCCCACCCCTCCACAAACTATGGGGGTGCAATGCATCCTGGGTACACTTGTTTCAAAAGGAGGAACAGTTTTCTGGTGCTGGTAGTGATTTATTTGCTTAAAAACTGCTGCTATTGATGTAAAAATTGCTGAGGTTGTATTGTAGCATAATTTCCATTAGTGTTTTTTTAACAATAAGGATTGCCATAGGTATGATGGCAGAGGAGGAGGAGGAGGAGGAGAATAAAACTGCATGTAGGATTTATTATTGTTTATATACATACAGCTTTATTTATTAACTTTCCAGGTAGCTTTTTTGTTTGGTTGGTTCCATTTCCACATGCTAGAAAACACACAAATATATAAGACATGAGCATTACACCGTTGCAGGCAAATGTACAGATCTCTTCTCCGAGAGCAGAGTGGTGGGTCACTGGCAGCAGCTACACTTGGTGGAAGGGGGTCCCTTGCAGACACAGCCTTGGGCACACTTGGAATAACCCTCTGGGCAACAGGAGCAGCAGCTTTTTTTACAGGACTTTCATTTGCAGTTTTTGCACTGACAGTTGTTGCCACAAGTGCAGGCACCTTTGCTGGTGCAGGGGCAGTCTTGGGAATCCATGCTCGGCTCAGCAAGGTCTCGGAGGCTCCAGAGGTGCTCTCGTACCGGTGCGAGTGGACGGCGGTTAAGTGTAGAATTTGTTATTGTTGTCCAGTGTCACAACTGTTCCACTCACATTTGCCCTTCTATGTACAGGATGTGCTAGTCCTGGAACTAAGGCCTCTTCTTTGCTTATCCTAAGTGCCTTTCTGCTTACAATAGTTATTACATGGAATGGGAAGTCCTTCTACACATCTCTAGGGCTGTAGTTTGTGTTGGAGGTCTCAGCTAATATGAGAGGTGAGACACTGGGGAGATGGTAGAGTCCTCAAATGAATATGTAACTATGTATAAGTCTCCTGTTCTGTGCAAGGGCAACTCTCTCAGGTGCTTACTGTTTTGTTAATTACAGTACATTTGTGTGTGTGTGTGTTGTGTGTTGTGTCATTATAGTCGTGACTTCATGTCCATGGAGTTTTCTTGGCAGGAATACTGGAATGGTTTGCCAGTTCCTACTCCAGGCGCCTACAACACCTTAATTCCCTGGTGGTCTCCCATCCAAGTACTAACCAGGTCTGACCCTGCTTAGCTTAGCTTCCGAAATCAGGCGAGATCGGATGTGCTTCGGGCATCTAGGCAGCTTACAGTACATTTGTACATATGTGCAATTTTTGAGATTGAATATAAGCTCCATCTTATACTTGGGAACAGATTTTAAATTATGGTATATATATGTATCTGTGCATTCATGGATAGTATGAGTATGTATGAAATGCAGCTTTTATTTGAAAAGTGCTTATTATTAGCAGTTGAGATTCAGAGCTGGTCCTGCTCGACCTGTCAGCGGCTTTTGATACCGTCGACCACGGTGTCCTCCTGGGTCGGCTTTCTGAGGTGGGGATTGGGGGTCTGGCCTTTGGCTGGCTCCGTTCCTTCCTGGAGGGCCGCACACAGCGAGTGAGCTTGGGGGGCGATTTGTCGGCTCCCTGGACACTCTCTTGTGGGGTGCCTCAGGGGTCGGCTCTCTCCCCAATGCTCTTTAACATCTATATGAAGCCGCTGGCTGAGATCATCCGGAGTTTTGGAGCTTGCTGTCATCAGTACGCTGATGACACACAGCTCTATCTCTCCTTTTCCACCTGTGCAGTGGAGGCCGTCCAGACTCTGGATCGCTGCCTGGCCGCAGTTTTGGACTGGACCAGGGCTCACAGACTCAAGCTCAACCCTGGAAAGACTGTGGTTTTGTTCTTTGGGGGTGGCCCGGATGGGTACTGTGGCCCTCTTCCCAGTCTGGGCAGGTCCGCCCTCCAGCTGGCGCAAAGAGTGAGGAGTCTGGGCGTCGTCCTGGATCCGGATCTGTCCCTGGATTCCCAGGTGGCAGCCGTGACCAGGTCGGCCTTTTACCACCTTAGGCTAATCGCCCAGATTCGCACGTACCTTGATGGGGACTCCCTGAGGACAGTGGTGCAGGCGCTGGTCATATCAAGGTTGGATCACTGCAACACTCTCTACATGGGGCTCCCCTTGAACCTTGTTCGGCGACTGCAGCGGGTCCAGAATGCGGCGGCCAGGTTGGTGGTTGGTGCGCGTAGATTCGACCGCATCACCCCCATCCTGGCCCGCCTGCACTGGTTGCCCGTTGCCTCCCGTATAAGGTTCAAGGTGTTGGTTTTGGTTTACAAAACCCTCCATGGCTTGGCCCCTGACTATCTGGCAGAGTGTATCTCCCGAAGATTAGACCTGGCCAGACCCACCCGATCCTCTTTGGCCTACTCGCTCCGTGTCGCCACTCCGAAGGAGTCCCGTAAGGCGTCTACTCGTAAGCGGGCCTTCTCGGTGGCCGGCCGTGCAGTTTGGAACTCTCTGCAGAGCGAGTTACGGCAGGCAACTTCGTTGGTGTCCTTTAGGAAAGAGCTGAAGACTTGGCTTTTCAAGGACCCCTTTGATAACTGCTAGGGGCGTACCTTTTTTTTTCTTCCCTCCCCGCCTTTTTGCCAATACTGTTTTTACTGGTATATTGCTACTGTTCTTAATTGTGTAAACCGCCCTGAGTTCCCTTCGGGAAATAGGACGCGGTATATACGTCTGTAAATAAATAAATAAATAAATAAATAAAAAATAAATAAATAATAAGAGCTCATGTTTATTTTGGCAAGTAAATTCTATTTTTAGTTCATGGTTAATGGATAGCACTCTATGTGTGTGCTGTTCATACAGTACCAAACCTTTACCACACATATTTCTATAATATGAAATAACCAGCTCATAATACTTTTCATGAATTTTCTTCACGGTGTCCATTATAATGTCTATCAAGTACAGTACTATCAAATATCAAATGCTACCTAACAGATCTATTAATGAAGTGAAGATTGATTGTCATGATTAGATTATACAGTTGATATATGCATATATACAGTATGAGTAAGTTCACACCACCAAATAAGTGTTTGAACTGATTGTTAGAAATCTAGCTATTACCGGATTGCTATATTACATGAGGGAGTCTCATGGTGCAATGGTTAGATTTTTGTACTGCAGCTGTAACTGTGCTCATGACCAGGGGTTCACTCCCAGATAGACAGCTCAAGGCCTTCTATCCTTCCAGGGTCAGTAAAATGAGTACCCAGCTTGTTGGGGGGGGGCAATGTGTAGCGTGCATAATTTGATTATAAACCATCCAGAGAGTGCTTTAAGTACTGTGGGGCGGTATATAGGCAGCATGCTCTGCGTTATCATATGTCAGCCCACAGTTACCATGTTACCTCTTTAGTTTATTTTCTGTACAGTAGTATTAGTAGTAGTGTAATGCATGAGTATATGTGAGCCTGCTTCCCTGAGGTCTGGCCATATCTTGCAAAGTGGGCTTCTAACCATAGATCAAATTTATCTTAGTTTTATTAACCCTGATTCTGAGGCACTGGTCCAGGTGTCAGTTAAGTATCAAATACACAAACATTGTTTTTTGGACTTAAAAACTATTCATACAGGTAGTGTTATTTGTCATTCCTTAATTGGGACTCCTTGTAGGAAATAATCATGTAGATAACCCCCCCCTCTCTCTAACACACACACACGCACACACACACAATTTTGTTAATGTTCATTTGTTATATTTTTACTTTCTTTCATACACACACATACTACTCACAAATGCATGTTCATTTCCTTTTATATACCAATTATGGCAGCAAAAATATTTCAAAACATATCAATAAAAGGCAGAAATTACATTTCATTCATTCATTCATTCATTCATTCATTCATTCATTCATTCATTCATTCATTCATTCATTTCTACACTGTTCGATTTCCCAGAAGGGACTCTGGGTGGTTTTTACTTGGGTATAAGAATGAACCAAGGATATACAGTATTTTTCCTATAGCTTTGGCCTAAGCTCTGGAATTTCCGCTTTTGATACTAGATTTCTACCACCAAACATCTGAGAAAATAATGGTAGCTTACAAAATGTTGGTGCTGTTAAAAACTTCTTATCTTCTGTAGTTTTAAAGAGGTGATATCTTACATCAATTTGCAATTAAATTGCTTTTTCCATGTTAAAATATAATTTTATATGCAAAGTAGGCAAAAATGTACATCCTGTAGAAGATTTTAAAAGTTCTCGGTTTCCCTAGTAGTACCTAAATACACAGAATTGTATACAGTAATACCTTGGGTAACAAATGACTCTGTTAGCGAAAAATTTGGATAGCGTAATGATATTTCTGGGAATTGGGATGTTTCAAATAATGCAATTCCTATAGGATGCCTCTGGTAATGAAATTTTCATAATGCCTTGCAAAAAAGTGTACCCAGGATGCGCTGCACTCCTTGAAGTGTGTGAAGGGGTGGGAGGAGTTAGAGCATTTTTTCATCATGTTTTGGAACCATTTGGGACATTTTTTGTTGAGAGATTTGGACCTTTAGAACTTGGAAAGGTAGGGAGCTGAGGTTTCTTGCTTTCATTTGTGTTTTTGCATTGGTTTTGATTGCACTTTTGGTGGGAATGGCCTGGAGTTTGTTTTGGAGCAAGCTTTTGTTCATCTTTGCACTGCTTTTCGTTGCTTTGCAAGCAGGAAGGATCTTGGATCTCTTTTGCTGCTTTCTTTTGTTCTTTCTTTCTCATCTTTGCCCTGCTTTTCATTGCTTTGTAGGCAGAAATGACCTGGGGTTTCTTTTGCTGCTTTCTTTTGTTCATTTTTGCACTGCTTTTTATTGCACTTTTGGTGGGAACAACCTTTGTTTTGGAGCTTGCTCTTTATTCATCTTTGCATTTTTTTTCATTGCACTTTTGGTGGGAACAGGCTGCGGTTTGTCTTGCTGCTTTCTTTGGTCCACGTTTGCATTGCATTGCAGGTGTGTGTGTGTGTGTGTGTGTGTGTGTGTGTGTGTTCTGGGGGTGGTATTTCAGCTCTGCATGCCTTTTAAGTGCATTTTATAAAGAGGTCTTTAAAATTGCTTTTTTGACATTTTTCAGACCTCCAGAATAGATTAATTGGTTTCACATTCATTTCAATAGGAAACCGTGTTCCGGATAGCATAAATTTCAGATAGGGTAATCCCTTGGAGAACCAATTAATTACGTTATCCGAGGTACCACTGTATAATGAAACTGAAACAATTGATGTGTCACAGACAGAGAACTGAAGCTCATTGTCTGTTCTTGGAACCCTGACTGTCAAATGTGACTACTTCTGTTCAGTGACTTCCCTAGTACCTTGTACTTCATATGCTTTAATTGTAAACCATTATAAAGCTGTGGCAAGAAATATTATTTCTTTTTATGAGGATGTCAGTGTTAACTCCATTTTGTAAATCATAAGCCATGGTTTTATTCTGTGCCAGTTCAGCAGCAAACAGATTATTCCCATGACATGGATATTAATGGGACTGAAAGTACAAAAGATCCAAATCACTATATCTTGCTGTGCTTTGTAAACACTTCACTTAAGAAGAAATTCCTGTATGATATATTGACTAAAGCAGCATAGGATAAACACTTCTTAACTTTTACCTTATCACATTTGCTTCAGCTGAAGGTTGTTTAAAATACTATATATACTCAAGTATAAGCCTAATTTTTCAGCCCTTATTTTTGGCTGAAAAAAATGCCCTCGGCTTATACTCGAGTCAATAAGTTTCCCCAGGTTTTTTGGGTAAAATTAGGTGATTGGATGGCTTGGGGAGTGTATCAAAGGGCAAGAGCTGATCAAGTGAGCGATAGCAGTGCCTCCGCTTCCCATATGATTCCAGTGAGAAGCTTTAGGGGCACCCTTTTTGGAGCTTCATAACTCAGCCCCCTTACCACCAAATGTTTCCAAATTTCAGGAGATTCCCTAAAATAATTTTCTGAAGGTACCTCTGCTACCTTGGTGTCCCCAATGTAAGTAATTTTTGAGAGCACTTTTTTAAAAAAAAATACGCACTCTAAAATTATTTTTAAAATATGCAATCAAAATTTACTTACCTTGGGACTCCAAAGTAGCAGGGTTACCTTGAGAAAGTGGTTTTAGGGAAACCCCTGAAATTTGGAAACATTCGGTGATAAGGGGATTTAGTTATGAAGCTCTAAAGGGGCTGAGGGTAGTATTGGCAACTGTGCAGGGACACATTGCTGATTACTATCTCCAGCCCCTTTAGAGCTCGGCCGGTATACCATATATACTCGAGTATTAAAAAAACGCCCTCGGCTTATACTTGAGTCAAAAAATTTTCCAGTTTTGGGGGGGGGGTAAAATTAGGCCCTCGGCTTATTCTCAGGATGGCTTATACTCCAATATATATGGTATATGGCCATAAAGAACTTAATGTTAATTATAGTTATGCAACATATCATATCTAGTAGTAAAGACATGTACTGTGGTGTATTAAAACCTATATTATGCCAGCTCTAAACATTTACATTCTTTCTTCTTCCAATGCTAGTTAATAAACTGGAGTTTAAAATATTCTGTTGCTGTACCCCTGGTTCTGGTATATGAGAATATATCATACATTTTTATAATAAGATTATGCAACACGATTGAACTCTTAGTAATCTCTTTAGAGTTCCTTGCTTCTTAGCAGATAATGTGCTATAATTTTCTGCTGTAGCTTTATTGTTAGTTTGAACAATGGAGTTCTGAAATGCCTGTCAGTAGTAGAAATAGAAAAAACTGCATTGTATTGTGTCTTTAATGGGTGATTAAAATGTGCACGCATCATTGTTGTTTTCCTTTTAACAGTCTTTGAGCTTATTGCTATGTTTTTGCCTGTTCCACCAGAGACATATTACATCATTTGCAGAATGAATGAGGAAAGAATCACAATTCTTGCACATTGATTCAAAGAATTCATCCCCACCCTTTTCTCTTCCAGTTGTAGTGTTAAAACCATCTTGCTATTTTTGGGCTTATTACAAGGGCTTATTAGAGGTGGCTGACGTAGTCTGATATGTAAGCAGCTCAGCGAATAGCTATATTAGGAACCTTAGTGTGTATGAATACAGAAACTAGAAGCCATTTTGTTCTGTTCAGACAAGCTAATTTACCCTGGTTATCATTTTGCTGCTTTGAGCTATAACTATAACTTAAACTTGCCAGGGAGTAAAGTTCTTGGAGGTGAAAGGAAACTTTTAAATGAAAAGCAAGGAAGCAAGCAAAAACTGTTATGCAAAGATGTGCATTTAAGCATCAGTGAACTTCATCATGAATATTAGTCATGTATCTGATGGTTGCAATAGGTGATAAAGAGCTCCTGCTACCCATTTGCAGCCTGATGTGTTTATGATATTGTCTTCCCAGTAACATCTGTGTGTTTGCTTAAAAATTCATGAGAATTATTGGTGTTCAGTTAGTGGGTGACATGTTTCCTTTTTAATAGAGTGGTACCTTGTATAAAGGAATTAATTCGTTCCAAATAAAATTCTGTTAAGCAAATTTCCTTTATACAAGTTTTCCATAGGAATGCATTGAAAACAGAGTACTGTAATCCCTAATCGCGACCATTTTTATGTTGTATGGATTTGCCCCATAGGCAATTCTGTTAAGCAAATTTCCCCTATATCCAGATTTTTTATGTTGTACAGATTTTATGTTATACAAACCATTTGTTATACGAGGGTCCACTGTATATAGCTTTAAGGCTGTTTATCTATTCACATCAGAACTAGATAAATGATCAGTCTTTGATTATTAGTGAAAGTTCATTGTTTCCCTTTTCTCCCAATGAATGTCTAGTATTCTTTCGTATGCCAGTCTGGCAATGAAATTGAATTTTGGCATATTGCAACAAAAGTAAAAGTTTCATAAAATTTATTTCAACATGTGGTTATGAATTTTAACACATTAGTTTCTGGTTATTTATCAAAATAATTTCATAATATGCATAGTTATGTTTTGTGGATGACATGCAGCTAAGATAGAAGCAAATTTTAAAAGAAAAAAAACAAAGAAAAAATGGATTTTAAAGACCATTTTCAAAGGCCTGAGAAAAGAATAAGGTCTTTGCCAGGTACTGTAATAAAGCCCAGGCCTAAGCTTCAGGCAAACCCATTTAAGAAGGATACCTCATAAATGATTTGGCACTCACATAAGCATCAGTTATGTTTGCCCTGTTGTGGACCCTGAAGAAAAATCTCAGGGGGGAAAAAACTTTAAGCTCCAGGTGGATGTATTTACACAGCAAAGCAGTCTTGAATGCCCCTGGTCCCAAGCTGGGCATAGCTTTAGAGTTCAAACACTGGGTTTTGAACTAGACCCAAGATGGCCTAGTACCAGTGGTAACATTGATACCCCTCAGCCCAATCAGCAGTATTGCTGTTTGTTCTGAAAAAAGCCAAGTTTAATACTAAGTTAAGCTGGGTGGATAAGCTTACTGGTTTAGGTATCTGACTGTGGAGCCAAAGGTCAGGAGTTTGATTTCTCATAATGCCTTCTATGAGTCGAGCAAGTCTGGATGGCCTTGAGAAAGCTGCGCAGTCCCAGGATACCGCTCCGGCCCCCAGACCCAGGTAACCCACTTCTGAGTATTTTTAACCTGGGAAATGCTGAAAAGTCTGCATAAGACAAAATTGACTTGAGAATGCATGATTACTATTAGATTAGATCACTGAGTAAGTATATTATAATGGTTAGGCTACTGGGCACTTGTATTCTATCCTCTCACTGACTGTGTGATAAATAAATCCATGTGTACTCTCATGGATGTACAAGAGGAAAGACAAGACTTAGTACAACTAGTAAGTTTCCAAATTGTTCCCATATATAAAAAGTTGCAGTAGTCCATACAGGAGACTGCTGGGGAGTAGATGATTAAAACCAAGCCAGGATCATATAAAGGTCATGTCTAAATGAGACTTGGAGAATCCTCTATATATCCTTGGACTTGTCTGCTATACATAGTTAGTAGTTCAGTAATTAGAAGTGCTGCTGGGAAACTACATCACCACACAGTTATTTCACACATAGATTTAAAGAGTAGTAGTTAGATACCATAATGGTACCCAGTATGGTATACTACAGCATTGGCAAACCTATGGCACAGGTGCCAAAGGTGGCACTCGGAGCACTTTCTGTGGGCACCCAACATTACCCCTTCACAGCCACCTGTATTCAGTTTAAATTGGCACATTGCAAAAAATTAGTGGGTTTTGAATTGTAGTTTGGGGCACTCAGACGCTAAAAGGTTCACCATCACTGGTATAGTAGATAGAGTGATGAACTATGGTTCTAGAGACCAGGGTTTGAATCCCCATTTGGCCATAGAAACTCAGGGAAGTGGGACTATTTCAGTCCTGAAATACTTGGAATATTTGTGTCAAATTTTATTTGGCATAAGATGAAACCCAGAGCTGCCTTGTGTGTTTAGGGAATATGGATGTTTGTATGTAGTTATTAAAACATCTGTAGACACAAAATGTTGTCAGTGAACCTTTTCTAATGTTGTGAATAGTGATTGTGTAGAGTGGAAGTTTCAAGTACTGCAGTTCTTTTTCATAACCTCTATGAATCACACTAATGGGCGATCGGTGCATGTGTGGAGCCTCACTGGAATATTCTAGAGATTCTGCATGAGAAAAATGATACATTCATATAATTCCCCCCAACTATATCTGCTTTGACATTGTGCGTCTCCCCTCAGTTCCTTTTTTACTATTATGTTGTGACCCTCGTCTTCTGAGCTTTCTGTGAACCCTTTCCAGTTTTTTTTTACTAAAACAGAGAAATAAGAACTTTAGAATAAACAAAGTTTGTTCTTCATGCTAGGACAGGACTGTCCAAACTTTGGCCCTCCAGATGTTTTGGACCACAGCTCCCAGAATTCCAAACCTGTATTGCCAATGACAAAGGACAGTGGGAGTTGTGGTCCAAAACACCTGGAGGGCCAAAGTTTGGACATCACTGTGCTAGGACTTTCCCCTGCACCTTGTGGCACAATGGTTAAATGCCTGTACTCCAGGTAAAACTGTGCTCACAACCTGGGGTTCAATCCCAGGTAGCAGGCTCATTGTTGACTCGGCCTTCCATCCTTCCGAGCTTGCTGGAGGGCAATATGTAGCCTACATACTGTAATTAAAACTGTAAACCGCCCAAAGACTCCTACCCTGTTTCCCTGAAAATAAGACCTCCCCCAAAAATAAGCCCTAGCAGGATTTCTATGCATTTGTTAAATATAAGCCCTATCCTGATAATGAAACCTAGTGATGGTTGTGGCTATGGTTGTGTGCAGGGCTGACATTCAACCATATTATACTTAACAAAAGTAAGACATCCCCTGAAAATAAGCCCTAGTGTGTCTTCTTGAGAAAAAATAAATATAAGACAGTGTCTTATTTTCGGGGAAACACGGTAGAAGTGGTATGTGGTGGTATATAAACAGAACACTTTGCTTTGCTTTTGCTTTTTAATTGATCCATGGGTTTTCCACCTTCATGGCTTCAGCTCCTCCCCTCCCCTCCCTCCCCCCAACAATTTTTCATGGCCTCTGAGGCCCCGTTTAAACACACAACTTGTTCAAACAAAATTCCTTTATCTGATGGACATCTGATGGGCATTTTAAGAGCTTACTGTGCTTGGGAGAAGCTCATCAATCACTTGGTCTCACTACAAAAATTTTAAGTGGTGTCCTTCAAGCCAGTCTGTCCTGATTGAAGTTGTGTCTTGGGGAACAATCTCTGCCGTCGATCACCATGTCTCAGTTGGTCTGCAAATATAAGTTGGCTGCCTTTGAAAAGGCTGTAACAGAAACCACCAGGCACCATATGGGAGTGCCCTTTGACCCCCACCCCACTATCCCAACTGATATCCTGGGGCATCCAAGGTTTCAGCTCCGACTTTGACATTGGAGTTCTTGATGCCAACAGCCTCCGTTCCAAGCCCAAAGCCCTTGGCCTTGAGCAAGTGAAAGGGATCATTGCAGCTACCTACCAAATAGCTGCTGAAGCATAAGTTAGCACTCGGTAACCCGTGCAAGATGAGCCCCCTACTTTCCTCTGACCTCGCCCTTTTCATAAAGATCCCCTTCACCAGCCTTGATCCATTTGACAGTCCTGATCTGTAGATGAGAAGCTACATTGTGCTTATACTCTAAATCTGTCTATCTATCTATCTATCTATCTATCTATCTATCTATCTATCTATCTATCTATCTATCTATGAAATAATTTATTCTTATAACTCTCTCTGTGTGTGTGTGTGTGTGTGTGTGTGTGTGTGTGTGTGTGTGTGTGTGTGTGTGTGTGTGTGTGTGTGTGTGTGTGTGTGTGTGTGTGTGTGTGTGTCTGTTTCCCATTTTAAGAGAGAAGAAGAGACTCTTAAAACATATTAAGGGTGGATAAAATCCCTAGTCAAGTCTAAGGAGAATTACCATGTTTTTCTGTGTATAAGATGCCCCCATGCATAAGAGGACTGTTTGCAAAGGCAAGATATGGATGGTTACACAACCGTGCAGTTCTCTCTTCAGCTTACTTCCATGTATAAGACGACCCTCAATTTTTATTTTATTGTTGCGCTGCTACGTACCTGCTGCTCTTTGATGTCTGGTGCCCCATATCTGTGTTATTGTCCAGTGTATGCATCATGGTTTGCTGTGGTGTTGAGTGTATGTCTTTTGCCTCCATATTTCTCTTATTTACATTTCACTTCAACTGTAACCAACTAACTTTTCGCAGCGTAATAAATTCCAGATTAGCATTGGAGCTCTCTGTTGCTTTTACTAAGGTGGCAAACAATGGTTCTCAAAAACTACAAGACTATCAAGTATGACAGATAATAACTAAATGAGTCTGTGTGACTGCAGGAATAGATGCTTGCACATAATTTTATTGGGTAGGAAAATGACATGAGCATAAAGTGCTGGAGAACTAGGTTGGTTAGATACCAATCTGCATTTTAGCAGCCTAGGAGGTTTTTCCTCTCAATAGTTTTTCTTTTCTTATCATTTCTTTATTTCTGTGCTCAGGTGCTAGGTTTTTCAGGAGGCAATGTTATTTTACATTTACATTGCTTTCAGAAATGGCTCTTTCTCAGGGACTTTTAGTGAACTGCTTGTTCACACCTCATTATTAAAGCACAATGTGCATTTTCATGATTTTTTTACAGTCTCCTTAATTATTTTTGCACTCTATATGTTCATAATCTCAAACCTTGACAGTTTCTTACCACATATGTTAACTGCTGTAGATTTATCTATTTTACCAATCATTTTTTTTTATTTTAGAGTATTTTTACCCCGCCTTTCTCCATGGAAAAAGGACCTAAGGTGGCTTACAGAATGAGGGATAATATACAGTCCAGTACAATTAAGACATGCTCAAGTATTGAGAATAGGGGATTGAGGGACAACATTACATTAAAGCTACAAGAGATTGCAAGCAGCTAAGGGGGAGTAAAGTTCCATGTCAAGTTAACATAATGTCAATGTAAACCCATAAGGTTATAAGTAGTTATAAACACAAAGTCAACTCCCCCAGTCTTCTATATCTGTGATTTTTTTTGGCATTTTTATTCTCTTGGAATGTGCTGAGAGGTTAAACCTTTTCTTTTAATTTTGACTTAGACAAAAAGTGTTCATCATCAAACGTATCTTAATATGTTTGCTTAATTTAGGATGTCCTCAGTGATGGATAAACGACCACTGTTAAGATCATCACTTGCTGACGCCTTTTGTGTTTCCGCTCCCCCACAGTCTGCTGAGAATATCAGTATTCTTGAAGGAAGGGAGTGTAATTCTGGTGAAGTGGACTGCAGTCCACAAATGCAAATGCCAAATAAAAATAGTCTTTAGGTTAGCACACATCTTTTGTTACTGTTGCAGTAGGCTTGGCCAGCCCTCCTTTTCCAAGGCATATATATCCTGATTCTTACCATTGTGTTGTCCATTCTCTTTTTCAGTTGCTGATATGTGTTTAAGATGAGTGGGATTGGTGAAAGTTCCTCTGACCCGGCCCGTGCAGAGTCAAGAAAACGCAAGGAATGTCCTGATCAGCTTGGACCCAGGTTAGTTGAAATATTTTATAGAACATGAGGAATTATACACATTTCCCCTACAAGTTGATAGTGACAAAAAGAGATAATACATGGAGAGTCGTGTGCATGTATTTTACGTGACTCATATTTGCTTAAGTTACGGTTGCAGAAGTGAATTGTTGTGCAGCTCTTTGTTTATTTGTATTCAAAAATTATAATCCAAAGTTTTGTTTTAGGGTGTAGAAGAAGGATTAAAGTGAACATTGTCCTGCTAAAAACATTGTCAGTTAATTTAGTATTCATTTAATTAATTGATTGATTTTATTTACTGGTAGTTTGAATGTCTTTACCTGCCTTTCTCCTTGGAAAAGGACCTAAGCTGGCTTATAATAATGATGGATAATATACCGTCCAAAACATTTAAGACATATTCAAGTAATAACAGGGAATTAGAAGAGGCATCTTACAACATTAAAAAGCTACAGCGAGCATGCGAAAAGACAAAAAATTCCATTATGAGGGATGGAAACTAACATGGAAAACACTGGTCTTATAAAATCAGTCATTTTTTTTTCCATCTAAAGTCACATAATAGGTAGTCCGTCATTCAGGGATAGCTTGCCTGAAGATGAAGGTATTTGCCTGCTTCTGGAAAGACAGCAGAGATGGGCCAGTCCTGGCTTCCAACAGGAGGAAGTTCCAAAGTCTGGGAGTAGCAACAAATAAGGTCCTTTCATATGAAGGTGGCGGAATGGAGAGAAAGGCCTCTTCTGATGACCTTAGCACACGAGCCGGTTCACACTGCGATATTCGATCTTTGAGGCCGAATATGTCATAAGGGGGTGAAGATCCCTGCAAATGAACTTGCTTTCATTAAGTGTTAGAGAGGAGAGATAGGTTGTGTTGAACCTCACCAAAATGATCTGCCAGATTTGCTAGAACATTAGACAAGTTAAAAAAAGCAAAAAGATGAAAGAAGACAACTTTTTCTGAATATAAGCAAAGGAGCAACCAGATGTTTCAATATCATCAAATAAAGTTATTTTCTCGACTAATGAAGAAGAAACGATGGA
The DNA here is from genome assembly GCA_037367245.1 of Phrynocephalus guinanensis. Classification (NCBI taxonomy): domain Eukaryota; kingdom Metazoa; phylum Chordata; class Lepidosauria; order Squamata; family Agamidae; genus Phrynocephalus; species Phrynocephalus guinanensis. The sequence continues at coordinate 43,731,234 of CM074739.1, forward strand.
TCCTGATGGAAACAATGAAAGTTATGGAATGTCGTTATAATTGCCAAATACATCTTATACTTCAAATAAAAATAAACAGTGTTAATATGCAGACCATCAGCTTTGGTGTTGGCCTGTGTGCCACAGCTGCCATTACCACAGCAGCTTTTATAGATGCTGGCTTAGTTTCTGCACAAGACAAGACTTTTGTAGTGGATCACAATCAAGTCAAGAGGGCCCAAGAAAAACTTGCAAAATCGCTAGATCAAGAATGTAATTAACTTTGTGTGAAGAGTAAAATTGATTGTATCTTCTTTGATGTGCATCAAGACACAACTCAAGTTCTGCTGAAAGCTGATCATTCTGATCAGTGTTTCCCCAGCACCATCAAAGAAGGGCATTATTTTTTGTGCACAAGCCAGGAGGGTGGTACCTGTACCTTTTTACTCCAGAGAAAAATTCAGACACAAACAGCTGAAGTTATTGCTGATAATCTAGTTCCTTTCATAAAGAAGAAAACTCTGCAGGCCATTGGTATGATTCCACAAATCTAAACACTGGTTGAATTGGTGGTATCATGCACTTTGTTGAGGTTAAACTTTGCCTCAAGCTGATCTGCTTAGTCTGTGCTGTTCATACAAATGAGTCGCCACTGCAAATCGTTGTATGGCAGTTGTATGTTTCATACTACAGAAAATGCATATTTCTTATTATACGTTGCTTTCTGAGAGCAGAACTTTTGTTCAGGTGCCAATTTATTTATCACGCTAAAGGTTGTCCTGACCAAAAAAAAAATTGCAGATTTGAATTCCTTACATCAAAAAATGTATATTTAGAACCCCTTATTTTAAAAAATTGTTTTAAAAAATGACACATTAAATGGCATGCCCTAATAGGTATGAGTGTGCTGCTCAGAACAAAAGCAAAACTATTTCCCACTCTTAGTTGAGACAGATTTGGGTGTGTTATTTACTTGGTTGAATAAGAACTTTTCCTTTGGGGACACCATGTTAATCCTGTCAATAAATAAGCAGTAAATGAACCTTGATCTGTTTACAGTCATAATAAACAGTATTCCATAAATTAAAATTGAAATAATTACCATGAGAAGTCACCCTCTGTTCAGACATAAATGTCAAGTACTGTATATGAATGTGTGATTGTTCAGCCTTCCCATATCTAAGGATTTGAAATCATGCTTTAAAATTGAATATTTTGATTTGAAAAATCAGTTATGGCTGTTTTCTTCTACATTTTGCTGTAGGTAAACATTTTCCACTTCAATCTGTCAGTTTCTATGAATGCCATTTTATACATTTCTTCTAGTCCTAAAAGAAGCACTGAAAAACGTAATCGTGAACAAGAGAATAAGTATATAGAAGAGCTTGCAGAGCTGATTTTTGCTAATTTTAATGATATTGACAACTTTAACTTCAAACCTGACAAATGTGCAATCTTGAAAGAAACTGTGAAGCAGATTCGTCAAATAAAAGAACAAGGTAAGAAAGTTTATTAAAATGGTTTACTATTGTATATGTCCTCCCTTTTCCCCAGCTGAGACGCAGCTTCACTGATTTTTATTTTTCATTCTTGATTGACAATTATTTAACTGAAATGTATTTTTTCAATCTTACATTGTTGAACTGCTAATATTACATCTGTGAAGATTCTCAGTCATCCAGGTGCGTTTAACTGGGAGTTGAGTCATGGCTACTGGAGAGCGAAACGTTTCTATCTCTCAAAAAAGAAGTCCAGTAGCCATGACTCAACTCCCTGCTAATATTACAGTTTATATAAACCGTAAGGCTCTGAAGGAGCAAGGAGACAATCTCTGTATGTTTAATTACGAAATTTTAGAAATGCTTTAGTATAATTACAAGACTGTGCAACATAACCTAGTTTAAAATAGAATGAATTTAGAACACAAAACAAGTTTGAATTATGAGATATAACTAACTACCTGTTTCTGATTAACTTTGCTTTCACTGCATTTATTTGGTCCATTTGTGGATTATCTGTGTGTGTGTGTGTGTGTGTGTGTGTGTGTGTGTGTGTGTGTGTGTGTGTGTGTGTGTGTGTGTGTGTGTGTGTAGCAATGCCAGGGGCTGGGGCTGGGAAATATGGCCCTATTTATTAGTACTCCTCAACCTCTCAGCAGCCTTCAATAGAATCAACAATAGTATATTTGTGGAACTGGCTGGATTCAGCAGTGATTTCTGTCCTTTCTATTGGGTCATACCTAAAAGGGTTTACTGCTGGGTAGCTCTTAACACCATGTCTTGTAGGGTTCCATAGTGTGTTTCAAGTTATTCAAATGATACTGCTGGGAGAAGTCTTTTGAATCTTTGAAGAGGTGTCACTAGTATGCTGATGGCACTACAGTTTATTGCTCCTTGTCACTTAACACCAAGGGAGGAGTCAATACTTATAAACTTCCTGAGTTTATTTAGAATTTGATTAAAAGGTCAAAATGAAATGTGACATTGTGGAGATGCCGCAGTGAGTAGAAAGTTTGACTTGAGCATTGGGATTCATCCTGTTCTGCAAAAGCTTGTACACCCCTTGAAATGTTTTGTTCATAGTCTTGGAATGTCCTTCAACTTGGTAGTGTCCTTGAATTGGTATAATGTTCTTACTTAATATGGGGCTGTCCCTTAAAAATGTATGGGAGATTTCATGGAGAGGTTAAGCTACCAGTTGGTACACTGCATTGATATCCTATTATTCTAGCACTGAAAGTTTTGCAGTGATTACCACTTTTTTCCTGGCCTAGTTCAAGATACAGGGTTTAACATTTAAAGCAGTAATTAAGGAAATACCAGGCAAAAGAGGGCTTTTTTGTGTTGTTCCCAAATTGTAGAATGCATTTTCCTCAGAACAGTGGTCAGTTGCCAGTTTTATTGTTTCTGGTCAAGTATAAATATATGTTTTCAATGGGCTTTTAAACTTTTGATGTTTGTTGATTATTTATTTTCATTGCTTCATTGATTGTTTTATTAGTGTCATTGAATAATTCATTTTATTCAAGTTTTCATCCATCTCGAATCATATTTTAGTGGAAGCATGGGACAGAAATATAAACAAATAAATACAGATATATAAATATTTTTACTAAAGTATCCATGAACTCCCAAAGCATCTTGAATTGCTGTAAATCTGGACACCTGTTTCCAGGCGTCTTATGACACTGTGAAGACTAAAATATCTATTGTGACCTATGTTTTTGTGGTTTGGATGCATGAAGTGGCCAATTAGTTAGTGATGTGTCAATACAAAATATGCAAAAGAATTAACAGATTTATCAATTTATATCACTAAGATACTGTCTGAATATTAAAAAAAAGTTTTATTAGAAGGGCTGGTTCACTGTGGTGAGTGTATCACATTGTTTGAAAATGTCAACATCCTATTCTTTCAGTGTTCCCTTTTGAGAAGCACTGTATTTTCTCATTATCTGTACCTGTTTATGTATTTTGTTAGGTTTGATGTGCTAGATAAAGATAGTGTAGATATAGATGAGTGTTAACAAAGAGTAATGAAGTGTCCTGTAGACCAAAACAAACAAACAAACAAACAAATGTTACAGTTGATCTGTTAGTTGGTCCTATCAAATCTCTTATTATTTATTTATTACAATTATATATCTCATTTCCCCCAGTGAGCTCCAAGTATCCTATAAGGATTTCCTCCTCCCTGCTGAATGATACCATTAAAAAATCTGAACCAAGTAGTGGGTTAGGAGGGCATATTTGTGGAATATAGCAGCTTGGAAGAGTATCTTTAAATTCTTTGAAAGGGATCATAATGGTAGATGAAATTTAGCAACCAGAGACATGTTGGAATATGTTGTGAACATGCAGCAACAGGTTCAGAAACGGCTCTGAAAACCCATAGAAGAGTTTAAAATTTTGATCTTGTAGAAAATTTTAACTGATTAGAATCAGACAAAGTGACAGGACGAGGAAAAAGAAAACCCATCGATGGCTGAAACCATTGTGGCTATAGATAAACTTGTCTATGTGTTATTTTAGCATCTGAGATGCTGTGCTAAAGTTATATAATATTTTTAAAATGAACATTAGGATAGCTGTGTTTACTTGTTTTGTTTTGATGTTTCCTGAAATATGTACCTTCATTGTTTTGAAAAGGTGTTTTTTGGAATGTAATTCATATAATCCTCTAGCCAGCACTGGAAGCCAGCAAGCACTCTGGGAGTTGCAGTCCAAAAAGTAAATTTTCCAGCTGCCTTACACTTCCTGGGAATTCTACCTGCCACTTCAGTCATCCTGACTTCTTAATTTCACAGGCTACATTCCTTTTCTGCTAGTTCAGAGTGTGCTAATGAGTGTTGGTCATCACTGCAATATGCATGTAGCAGTGCACTTCTTAGTTGTCAAAATAGCAAGGAAAGTCTGGCTGCTAACGCTCACATTACTGCTGAGAGTTCTTGTATTTTACCTGTTAAGTGACTTATATATCAAGCACTGAATGTGTGTGTCTGTGTCTGTGTTGCTCTCATGTTGAAACTGACTCACAGTAACCTCAATCAAAAATTCAAGGCAAGTGAGATGTCAGGAATGGTTTTATCATTTCCACTCCCACCCCCCAAGTCAGTTTCCATGGCTAAGTGGATTCAAACCCTGTTCTCCAGAGTTCTAGTCCATCACTCTATCTGTTACACTACATTGGGAATCTGGAATTATCTTAACTACTTGTGAATGAAATACATGAATTTTGGGGGGGGGGAGGATAATAATTACGCAGTTCTTAGTTATCCAAGTGTGCCTTTGGGTCATTGCTGTGTTGCTTAATTGCTTATTGCTTCCTATGCTGCTGATACATAAAAAGGGTTTTGTGAAAATTCTTGGTCATTCAATCAGGACTAGAACATATTTGAGAGAACAGGTGCCATAAGGACAAAGTGTATAGTAAAATAGCATCTCAGGATTCAAGACTGTATTTCAGTAATCTTAATTTATCCAGGTCTTTTAGAATCTCAGTCCTTCAATCTCCAATCTTAGTTCTTAGGTAGCCCTTTTCTAAAGGGAAATTTTGTAAGCTCAAACAGTGAAGTATCCAAGTTTTGTATAAGCTTTTGTATAAGGTTTGTGTAATGGCAGTCATTATACCTGCATTATATCATGTATCCTTACTTTGGAACAGCAAGAAATATCAACCTCTTACATAACGGTTAAGGTACTTGTGGAAATAGCTTTTAAATTGATGTTAATGAAAGAATTAAAATTTGTTTTCCTTTCCCAAGAATAGCTTCCACCCTTCTCTCCGGTGCATTATGTTTACAGACCCAGAAGGGGATCAGCCAGTTTTTAGGGTGTACAAACATATTTCTAAGGCTATGTTAGTGCTCTGGCTCTTTCACTGATTTATACTGCTACCTCAATAACATGAATGTGCTTCACCTTTTTTAAAAAAAGTATAGGAAAACTGTGTTTCTACTTTTGAAAGAAAGGGTCTGGCAGTGAGAGAGAGCACAAAATGGTTTAGCAGTACTATTCTTCTTAGAACTAGACATGTGATGCTTTCCTATTTAAAGTTAGTGACAACCAGGAGCATTTACATAACTCAATGAAATCCTGATCATGTTTACTTTGAAAAAAGTTCCACTGGATACATTTTATCTTACAAGCAAGTGGCCTGAGGACTGCACTGTTAAAAGTGTGGTGCTTAAATTTCTTCCAGGTCTGGTGTTTCTGGAAGTAGAGTCTGTAGGCTTGCACTGTTATGTCACATTAAATCATAATCAATATATACTGGTGTGAGAATAATGGTGGTGAGCCGTCTTTGGGAAGAAAGGGAAGTCAGGAGAAAGAGAACAATGAGAACAGAGGAAAAATAACAACTGACATGGAGAAGATGGACTTGACTAGCAAAGAAGAAAGAGATGAAAAGGAACGTGGAAAGGGGAAAGATTTAATAAGTTGGGAAGAGGATGGGAATCATGGAGTAGGAAGCAGGAGGGTTCTAGTCAGGATTTAAAAGGTGTAACGGAGGTGAGGGTTCAGGTAGAATTGTTTGGGATCAACCGAGAAACATAAACGGACAGGAGAACAGTGATGCTAGCAGAAAAGGATGTGCAAACGGAGAAAGAAAGTTTAACAGCAAAAGTTACAGGTTTGCCATTACCTTTGCCTGTCAACCCACATTGTCTGTCATTTTCTAAAGTAATCAAAATTAACAGAATGGATCAAGGAACGGCAGGATGGATCCCTGAATGGGGATGGGAGGACTCGAGAGATATGTTGAGGCATCATTGCTGCAGCACTCGCTGTGCTGGTCCTATGCTGTCGAGAATGCATCCACCCCATCCATAAATGTTCATAATCCATTTATGCGAAATGTTAATGTGGACCAAGGTTCAGTTTGTAACCCATTTAATGGAAGTTTGCTGCTCAACCAACTTAAGACAGTTGATTTTGAAGACAGAAGTTGTAAACACAAATGATACTAATAAAAGTTTATTACAATTTAACAATAACGCAGAACATGGAAATGTCTCTTCTCCGGAACTGTTAATAGTTCTAACCGAATCCTCAGAACCGGATATATGAAACTTTATGTACATTTTATTTAATGAATGAATGCTGTTTTAAATATAGTAAGGAGTTTGGTTGGGTAGTTTGGAGTGAGAGGTAGGCATTCTTTTGAAAAGTAATGAAAATCCATTAAAACTCCAGTTTAAATATATGTGTGTAAGTTTGTTCTTTCAGACTGATTGACTTTTTGTTTAGTTCTGAATTTAGTTCTAAATATTGATGCCTCCATTTATCAGATAATGGTTTCCAAAGAGAGGCAGAAGTTATTTAAAAGAATTGGATCTTCCACAGTGTATTGAAGATTTTGAATTAATTGTTTGTTTAGACTTGACAGACTTCAGTGATAGGTACTGTTTTGTTAATAGTATAAGCTACCTATAACCACAAAATGCCAGTTTCTCTTCTAGCATTGCTGAAATGAAATGTTGCCATTTATTCATACACCTAACCTAGTAAGTAGGAAATTATTTACATATGGCTTTGCTAACACTGTTATAGTTACGTAACAAGGAAACTGGTTGTTTTGTTTGTTATTTGAACAGTGGGTTTGCTTTTTTAAAAATCTTTAATAGAAATATGTTTGCAAGTTTGGGTGGGTGGGGAATGATATTATTTCCATTCTGAGCAACCAGTTGATTGGTTTCCTGACCTCTGAACTAGAAAGCTGGAAGGGACCCTGTGGATCATCCAGTCAAGGAGGCACAATGGGGATTCAAACTCCCAACCTCTGGCTCTGCCATCAGATTATCTATGTTAATTTAAAATATTATAAAGGTCATATGAAGCACAAATGCAAGTGACATTGGTTAAAACATGTGATAGCACAAGGTGGGTGGATATGTAGGCAGAATTGATTTTTTTAATTAAATATCACGTGAAAAAACCACACATTAGCAATCTAGTTGTCTGTATATAGATGGTTGAAATGTTATGACTTTTCAGAACAAGTTACTGCAAATAAAATCCAGCCGAGGAAATATGTAGGAGTGGAGCTTGCTTGGTTTAGTCATCAGTAATAGTTTCTATCAAACATAGCTAGATTGTATGCATTAAGCTATGTGCTGCTATGCAGCTTCTTACTGTAAATCATGAGGCAGCAAGTAATTTTTAATAGAGGTCATAATTTTTACTAAATGAGTCTACAAGACTATCAGTATTGGCTTTGCCAATTGACATTTTGTTAAAATAAAATGTAAGCAAAGGACCATTCTCTTCACATGATCAATAACAGAGATCGTGACATTTCCCCCTTTGCGCTTTCATCTGCTGCTCTGATAGAGCCTGTGGGCATTCTTATTCCTTTACCTGCTGTAAGAAGATCATGAGTAATACCATGCACTTCCTTACTTCATTTCACGTCTCACAAAAATTTTATTCTTTTTTATTACTTGCTTTAATCATAACATAACATTGCCTCTGTTGATGCTAGTTTGATTCAAGGATCTCTCTGAGGCATGTGCGCACATACCTCTGTCCCCCTCCGCACAGGGCTTTTCCCTCCCCACACACCCACATCAACAATGTTTGTTTCAGTTGCAACAAAACCTGTGTGGGAGAGTCATGGAGGGAGGACAAATCCCCGCATAGCAAGGCCAAAAATAAGAAGACACCTACAGGTTTCAGCTGTTGTGCACATGTTTATAAAGAGGACTATGTACAACATGGACATATTCTGTAACATTATCGACATACATGTGAACGTCAGCTGTGGCCAATGGAGCTGCACAATATCCAGTGCAGCTTTTCAATACATGGACCTTCTTCATGTGTATTGTTCATGATGCAATTTGTGTAGCAATTGTACATTGATAACCAGGGCTTTAGGGCTCAGAAATGCATGAGCTGTATATCCAAGTATACACTCTATCTGCCTATTTTGAGGGTGGTTTGTTTTCAATCACTCTGGAATGATGGAAAAATAGCTACTGTTTACCTTGAGCTTCAGAATTTGCAGAGTCCAGAGCAACTAACAAATGCTTACTGTTCACAGTCATACAAGGGGTGTTTTTCTGAGTATAATTACTTTGCTGTAGAAGCAGAAACCCCTGATCTTCTAAATCAAAAAGTAAGGAGGAGTGGAATAAGAAAGAAAAGACTAGGCACATGTTAGGGGAAATCTCTGTAAGAATTATGTGGACTCTTGCCTTTGTTCTGTGCATTTGTTGTTCAGTCGTTAAGTCATGCCCGACTCTTCCTGACTCCATCATGAACCAGATCACGCCAGTCCCTCTTGTCTTCTGTTGTCTCCTGGAGACTAGTCAAGTCCATGTTTATTGCATCGATGACACAGTCCAGCCATCTCATTTTCTGCTGTCCCCTTCTCCTTTTGCCTTCAATCTTTCCTAACATCAGTGACTTTTCTAGGGAGTCCTTTCTCCTCATGAGGTGGCCAAAGTTTTGGAGCTTCAGCTTCAAAATCTGTCCTTCCAGTGAATATTCAGGGTTGATTTCTTCCAGGATGGATAGGTTTGATCTCCTTTGCAGTCCAGGGAACTCTCAGGAGTCTCTGTAAATAGTCATCTTCAAGCAATACATTTGCTCATGGTAGCTGAAACTAAGGTTCAGGCCACATGTCAAGGCAAACGTATAATTTAATTGCTGCTTCAAGAAGCAAATATTTTAATAGTAGTGCCCAAGACATCAGAAATGGAAATAAAACTAGAATATGCTGTTAGAATAGCTGATCTGTTGGAATAAACAGTCTTATCTTAAGGAGTTCCTTTCCTAATAAACTGTTAATTGTGTTATATAGTTAGGCTGTGGTAGTACTCCCTTGTCGAACAAGCAGTACTCTACTTGAAGGCAGTGCCTGTAAGACTTTCTTTTTACTGTCCAGCAAAAGAGGCCATGTGTTCTGTTCAACCTGATTCCCTTGGGATTATTTCTTTTAGTTGCTGCTAGTGATGCTGCTTTTTTTTTGTTCTTACATTTTTGTACTGTATGGAATACCTATAATCATCATCATCATCATCATCATCATCATCATCATCATCATCATCATCATTTTAAGTAGAGCAGACCACATATAAAATTTGTAAGGCAGAAGTTAAAACGCCAACGGTTTTTCGCTCTTAAGTCAAGCTGCACATACCACGATATTTCTGTGAACCCAAAGCAAAGAGGATATAATCTTCAACACCTTGATGCTCCTGCTAGTTACATCGAGTGCCAGAACCATTCTATCGCATGATACAGTGTTCATTTTCAAAGCAAGTGAAGACTACTTGTCAAACCTAAAGTGATAAAGGACCTTGGGGGATTGGATAAGAAAAAACAACCCCACCATTCAGTGTATTTTCTCTTTCTGTCCAAAAAGATTCTGCCATTCAGATGGTAGAGAAATGACTTTATCAGTTTGAAATTCTTGAAACGTGCAGTTATAATGACACTAACATTTTTTTAAAGTGAGAGTCAGCTGTAGTATTTGAAGTTCATAAGGAACTAGGACCCTAGAATAGGCTAAAAAATAAAACAACAGTAATGGGCATAGACAAAATTATGTTGTTCATTTGTGTTTCAGGTCTGTCTAATTATAATGGTTCTCCATTGGGGAAATCTGCAAGGAAAATATTATTAAGCTTAAATATGCTATATAACCAGTATTTATTATTTATTTTACTAATATATTTAAATTACTTAGATTCTAACATTTAAAACATTCTGTAATAGTAACAAAATTCAGTATATGCAGTATATAAATTGACAGGACACAGTAGACACATTAACGTGCAGGATTTATGTAGTCCATGAAATAAATGATCAATTGTTGAAGTCTTGCATTAATGTTTTTGATAATGCACACGAAATTTAGTATCATGACTTGTACATACTTAAAGCAGCAAATAATACAGCAACATTATTGTTGAATTAATATTGCTGGTGTTGTATAATCATTGGTATACATTTCTAAAAAAAATCCAACCTGTCCTTTATTTGGAATGCAAAAGGGATTTTTCCATTTTTCAAAGAAATAGCAAAGCAGGTTTCTTATAATCTATGAAAAACTATTACAGGTGTACCCCATGGTTTAATTATATACTCAGAATGGTAAAGCTGTTGGATTAAAAATGTACAGTGGTATAGCTGATAACAAATTTAATTCATTGTTTGAGGCAGTTCATTACCCAAAATGCAGTTTCCCATTGAAATGAATGGGAAACCAATTAGTCCATTCTGGAGGTCTGAAAAAAGGCAAAAAAAGAGCAGACCTCTTTATAAAGTGCACTTTAAAGGCTTGCAGTGCAGGAACATCCCCCAGAACACCACCCTCCCCGCAGTGCAATGCAAACATGGACAAAAGAAACCAGCAAGACTACCCCAGCCTTTTCCCTCCAGAAATGCAATGGAAAGCAGTTCAAAGATCATTAAAAATCAAGGTCTTCTTCATGATCTCTCTGATTAACATTAATGGATTGTTCTTTACCTGCGCTGACATCCTCAGAATATCCTAGTGCCTACAAAGCTGTTAGTTCCACCCTTACACATAGTGCATGCTCTTATACCTAATTATTATCTTTCAGGGCCATTATGACCACCTCAGAAGCAGCACCTCAGTGGATGCTAAGAAACTGATCTACTATAAGTTTATAAATAGTTCTTAAGTCTTAACATTTTCTTCAGAGCCCTATTTTCTGGTTGAATCCTTTAAAATGTGTATTTCATCTTCAACTTTTCTTTCCCATCTTTCATGGCCTCTATGCCCACTTTTAAGAAGTTCCACACTTGTCAAGATAAACTCCTTTTCATAGACGGACACTCCAAGTGTCTCTACTACTTAGGAGAGGTATGCTAAATGGAGTCATGCCAAATTTGCAACAACAACAAAAAATCACCAACGTTGCTCTAAGAAACAGACATTCAGGACTTAAAGTGTACCTTTAGGAGGGGAAATCACTTCAGGCAGTTGACAGGACATGAAAGGAAATTCTGGAATTATTGGTTACAATCTGCAAGACTACTTCTAAGTTGGTACTCATGAACTCTATCCAGACCAAAATGACACTGAACATACAGGAAGAATATGTTCCACAGGCATTGGGGATTTTGCAGCAGACACCACTGAAAGAATCTGTTTCAACTGCTTCTACTTCAAAACTGATACCATCAGTATCCAAGAAGAGAAGAACTGTTTCAGACCAACCACAACAAAAAAGTCAAAAGTCAAAACTAAACATAAAAACAGTTATCATAACATCTTTTGGGGCTCTATCCTCCAACTCCACAGTCATCAATATCGCAAACAAAAGAACAAGATGAATCAGTCTACCTAGGGTTGTTATTAGTGGAAGACAAGACTCCCCCATTGGTCTCCTAGTATCTCCCCACTTTGATACACTTACCAGAATGGAATAATCTGACACAAATGTCAGAAGGTGAGCTGTTCATACGGTAACAAAAAAGAGAGTGGGGATGCTGATCTCAGAATAAGGTCACCTTTTCACACTTCTACTTACATTATCATCATCATAATTAGTGTCACCTCAACCCTCACTGTAAGGAAAACTACAAACTAAAAGGCCTCCTCCTTTTCTATATGAACAGTTGCCAATGGGGGAAAATTCCTATCCTCCCCCAATTTTTTAAGACTCCTGACATAGTTTTATGTGGGTGTGACATGGCATTTTGAATTGCCCTGTCTTGAATTTTGAAATGCGAAAGAGATGGAACGCTTGGCTACATACTGTGAATTGATGTCAAGCCTGCTAGTGTCAGAATACCAGTAAGCTCAGTGTAGAAAGCTAAGACTGTCAATTTTGGAATCCCTGGAGCTTCCTGAATATATGGCCTCATATTTCCCCCTGCCTTTTTCCTTCAAAAGGTTCCGGTCCCAAGTTGACTTCCTGTAACCTTTGACTTGTAAAGTTGGAGCCCAGATCATAAATGTACATATGTTCATTCCTTAATTTCTTTCCACTCTTTTTCCTTACTAGTTTTAATCATGCCATAGTATAATATTTGCACAGATGCCAACTGTAATTTATGCCACTTGTGGGAGAGGTCTTATTGTAACCACTATTTAAAACTTGAAATAGGTTTGCAACTCTTTGCTTGACAAAGTGAGTATAAATGTTGACTTAATTTTACAATGTGTTAAAGCAGTAGATGTTTTATAGGCCTGTTATGGTTCCTTTGAGAGAATGTTGCTATCTACCATCTCAGAGAAGAGAGTGACAGAATAATATGATACCACTGCTTGTAAAAGATTCCACAAAATCTTTGCGGGAAAGACAAATCAGTTACTTTTTGACTCTTGGACTTTTCCTAAATTAACATCTTTCTGAACTTTTTATTTATTTATTTATTTATTTATTTATTTATTTATTATATTTTTATATCGCCCGTCTTCCAAAGGAACTCCGCACAGTTTACAATAGGTTAAAAACAAAACAAAACACCAAAAAGGAAGACCATGCAATAGTAAAGAGAGTCATCGGCAAGAGGCGTGGGAAAAGGGGGGAAAAGCTGAGTTAAATTAAATTAAAGGTTGCCAAATGCCTCCCAGTAAACCAAGGTTTTAAGTGCTTTTTTGAAGGCGGGCAGGGACTGTGCAAGGCGCAACTCACTCAGGAGATGATTCCAGAGCGAGAGGCCAGCCACAGAGAAGGCGCGATTGTGAGTCAGCGATTTCCGTACCTCCCTAGGCGTGGCCACTCAGAGTGAGAGCGCCTGCGACATTCTCGTGGGTTGGGCCTCAGAGAGGTATCTACCTTTGGGAGATACGCTCCACCAGATATTTGGGTTCCAAGCCGTGGAGGGTTTTGTAAACCAAAACCAAGACCTTGAACCTTATCCGGAGGGCCACAGGCCGCCAATACAGGCGGGCCAGAACTGGGGTGATGCGGTCATATCTATGCATCATTTAAAGTGTTCTGCTTATATACTACCCCATAGCACTTCAAGTAGTCTCTGGGCAGTTTACAGTTTAATTACAATATGCAGGCTATACATTGCCCCCACCCCCATCAAGCTGGGAGATAAAAGTGGACAGTGATAAAAGTGAAAAGAAGTCTGCTTTCTATTCTCAGCAGTCAAATGGGTAGAAAAAGAAGGATAATGGTAGAAATGTTGCATCGTTGGTAGTCTGGGATTGGTTAATATGACTGTCACTCTCCATAGATTATGAGATGCTCTCTTTTGCTGACAAGGGGGCTGTGTGCTAGGAATGGAATGAAGCAAATCTTCACTCTTCAGGCAGATCTCTATGAGTAAACATGCTGGGAAATAGTACAGCTCTGCTTTTCAAATATGCACTGCAGGAGATTTCAGCAAGCTGATGATATATCATGCATTAATGCTGAAAAGATAAACACATTTGGAGAGTGCAGGAAGGGCCTTGTGTTTTTATGTGGGCAGAATGTTTCCTAATGAATAAGAATGTGTTGCTGGCTTCAGAGAGCCATATGGCAGCCTTTCTAATTTTAGTCCAATGGAGATGCATAATTCTTTGTTGTTTTACCTCCTAAAACCTTTCTCTTGTGACATGCATATTTTAATTTTTAACAATAAAAGTACCTATTGATCTTATTGTTCCTTTATTCTGAAAATATATGCTTGTAAAATATAGATAGAATCTCTTTTGACTTCCCCTGTTTTTCTAAATAAAGTATGGTAAATGTGTCTGAGGACAGTTCAGCATTCCTACTGAGACTTAAAAGTAAGATAGTATCTTACAATTTTATATGCCTCCTTATCAGATTTTAGAAAAATGACTGACACATTTCTGTTACTTGAAATATTATGTTATAAGAGGTTGTCAGAATTTTCACACATTCTAAATCAAATATGTTTTGTGTAATTAAGTGAATAGAGGCAATTTCCCGTTATTTAATGAAGACTAGGAATAACTTTTAACTACTCTGAAATTTCTATAACTGGCAGCCTTGTGAAATTGTTCTTTGCTGAAACACTGGTTTGTTTTTACAAATGCAATTTGATGCTACATTCCTGGGTCTGGAAATTTAGATTTTTGTCAAATTCTCTTAAAATATGTAAGATTATGACATTAATTTTTGGCTTAAGTGAATACAGTGGACCCTTGTATAACAAAGGGTTTGTATAACATAAAATCTGTACAACATAAAAAATTCCGGAGATAGAGGAAATTTGCTTAACAGAATCACCTATGGGGCAAATCTGTACAACATAAAAATGGGATTATTCCGTTTTCAATGCATTCCTATGGGAAATTTGTATAAAGGAAAATTTGCTTAACATAATTTCATTTGGAACAAATTAATTCCTTTATACAAGGTACCACTGTATAAGTAATTTCAGCTATTGTAGCTGCTATCATATGAATGTGGAAGTGTGTCTCTTACCTTTCCCACTTCCTTTTTTTCCTGTACGAATGTCACAGTTACAGGTATTTTTTAAATTAGTCTCATAAATTATGTGTGAACCATATTTTTCATAGCACTAGTCTTATACCCAAACCAGACATTACTTTAAAGATGTGTCTTCCTTCTTCTGTTTCTCTTTCAAACTATGTCTTCTGTCATTCTTTTTGCCACCTTCTGCAATCCTGATCCAATGCCTGTATTGGGGAGCATTGGTAGGAAATGCTTGGTTGACACTGCACAAGCACACACTCACACAACCTAGAGGGAATATTGAGTATGAGCCATGAAATCTGAATCAGGACTGTAATGAAGTACCTGGAGGGATCACATGCTTATTTCAGAGTTTTAACAAGTTTACTAGTTAAGTCTTTAAATTTGTGTACAATGTTTGACAGTTGGACACACACAATTGCAGCAGTTGATTAAATATAGTTATACCTACTTTTGTTGATTATTGTTGACAACAGTGACATACTACATAATATGAGATTCTGCTTCTGGGATGCCCCTCTGACAGGTTGGGAGAAGCTATGCATTGCCATCCCATTTAGGGATCGAGTTCATAATTTCATTAGTCTTCTGGGCCCAGCTTTCTCTTGCGAATTCCAGATTTCTGCTGTGTCCAGATCTGCCTTTAACCAGCTGAGGCTGATCACTGAACATTGCTTCTACCTACATAAGGATTCACTCACGGATGCTGGTGCGTGCACTTGTCATTTCTCAGATCAAGTATTATCAACTACTGCAATGCTCTCCATGTGGGGCTTCCCTTGAGGTGGACCTGGAGACTAGAGCAGATCTAAATGGCAACAGCCAGACTAATGGCTGGTGTGACCAAACCTGATCTCATCAGTTCTGGCTCATCTTCAGTGGCTACGCATTGCATCCTGAACCAGGTTCAAGATTTTGATGCCCACATATAAAGCTCTACTTGGTTTGGGACCATGTTGCCAGTGGGAAGCCTTTCCTCAATGCCATCTGACCAACCCACCAGAGCTTGCCAGACGTAACTCTTTCCTCCTCCCATCCCGAGGGTGGCCCGGAAATCCTTGAAAGATTGGGCCTTCTTCAAGATGGCTCCAGTGTTGTGGATCCATCTCCCTCTGTGCTAGCATTCAGAAGACTGGTCTTTTATCTTCTAATTTTGCATCACACTTTATAATGTAACCAAATGGCCCAGCTGGAGTATTGTCCTCGCAGGAGACACTCTTCATTCATCTGTTCAGTAAAGGGTCACCCGCCCCCCAAAAAAGGTTTAAGCTAACTTCTTTAACTTAAAAGGCAGTTACTTTGACAATTAAATGGACTGGAAACTCTTGAGGTTTAGAAATGTCTCTGTTCATTTTCTGCTGCTATGAAAGTGTTGTGTGGTATATTTCTTCTGTACTGTGGTATAGGTTTAATTACTGATTGTTGACAGAAAGCAGTGAAGGTCATAGGCCGTTTGTAGTGTAGCTTTAGTTTCATAATGAGTGCTTTATATTTCCTAAGTCACAGATGTTATGTAAGTGTGAGTAGAGCTGTTTTCGATTCAGTAATTCTTGTCAGTGTGGAACTTCTGGTTGTCTTCAGATATAGGAAGTGTGAACTGTTAATAGAAGAAACACAGTCTTAATAAGCCTTGTTTTCTCATTTAGTCTGAAAATAAAATGTGTGTATCTCACATACATTTTAAGCAGGAGTAGATTACTTTTCATAAAAGAAACTTGGTTTTAAATATCTTTATTTATATCTTATCAAAATAGCAATAAAGATAGTTTCTTGGAATTTCAAAAGTATACTGTGTTTTGGAATTTAAAGTTGTAGCCTGCATAATTAAACTGTAAACCGCCCAAAGACTACCTGAAGTGGTATGGGGTGGTATATAAGAGGAACACTTTGCTTTATTCAGCCCAGCAAATGATGATGAACTGGATTTCAAGAAGGTTTGTTCTTGATTATTCAAGCTTGTGGGTTTCAGCAAATATTGTTCACTGTTCACCTGAGTACTGCGGGGATGCACTAGAAAAACCAAAGTGCAAATTCTGCAGGCCACATAATGGAAATGCTGATGGAAAGGTATCCCAACATTCATTACAATTTTGGATGGCCGTGATTCCATTCAGAATTCACCATTTGGTTTTAATTGTTCAAGTTTGTGTTTAACCAAACAAGATGTTTTCTAATGCAGTGGTTCTCTACCTTGAGTAACCGAGGTGTTTTTGGACTGCGGTTCCCAGAAGCCTTCTAAGCCCAGCTGTGCTTGTTCTGATGAATATGTGAAATTTTGTCATGTGAGATGCCTTGGGTTGCAGAATATTTTATTTAAAAGGCTGCTGGGAGGGGTTTAAAAGCAAGAAGAAAGCATGGAGGTGTAACACATGATCCTGCATATTGCTGCTTTTTCAGGAATATATGTTGAACACATGTTGAGAATGACATGAAGTTGTCCCCGGTTCACCTGGACCTAGGCCATTACCATGCCAAGTGGAGGGCCATAACAAGAATAGCGGACCCCACCACCAATTGCGACAGATGCAAAGAAAAATAAGAATACTGTATGTTGAGGTCCCTTTACAAGTAAAACTCTGTCTCAAGGTGGTACCAAGATGAAAATATCAATAACAGTTATAAAAACATCCAGCTGTAAAAAATTATAAAAAATCTAATGAATAATTACACCTGGAAATCACCAGTCCAATAAAACATATCACCGGAAGAAGCTACCAAAACACTCAAATGTGTACTTTTCTGAATATTGTCAAAATTAATGTGGCCCAAAGGTACCTCAACTGTTAATGCCGACTACAGGCACAGGGCCACTGCAGGAAGGGTTACCTCTCTTGTGCTTGCCAAACTACTTGCCTTCAAAAAATGGACGCATGAGAAGAGCCTCTGTTTTGCCTCTTGAAGTGTGGGCAACAGTTGGGACTGTAGCAACTGAGTGATTCCGACAGTAGCGATTACTTCCATTTTAGCGCAGCGTGCTATGTTTTGTTACTGTAATTAGCAGCAGGCATAACAATCTTAAACAGTTCTGCTATGCTATTTATTTTATATTGTGTGTGTGTTTCTTTTTCGTTCTTTCTTTCTTTTGGTCTAGAGAAAGCAGCTGCTGCCAATGAAGATGAAGTGCAGAAAGCTGATGTGTCATCTACAGGACAGAGCGTCATTGACAAGGATGCTCTTGGACCAATGATGCTTGAGGTGACCTGCATATGATTTTCTATGCTTTGTATTATTCACAGTATCCTGATAAGATTCATCTAAAAAAAGCAGCAGTGCAGTTTTGAACTGAGCTTTCTCTTAAGTTTTCGCAACAACCAACGAAAGCCATATAGGTGTATGAAGAAAGACCACATTTTATATCTTTAACAAGCCTAAACTAGAGTATAAATTATCCTTTGGAGCAACATTTTTTGAGAAGGGATCTGCTTCAGTATTGCCCAATCATAGTTAAGCTAAATCCTAGATGTATCCATTTTTTTCTGTAGACAGCTGGAGGAGGGAGTGAATTATTGTCCGAATGCTTACACATAAATACATATATGTGCACTCCATCAATTAGTTATACTCTGTGTCTGTCATTACACTTTTTAAAATGGGAAGCACATGATTGCTAATCTTTGCCAAGGGAACTACTAGAGTTTTCTGCTGTCTGGACTGAAACTAGAAAAGTCAGTGTGGTGTAGTGAGTTGAGGGCCAGATTAGGACACAGGAGTTTTTGGTTCACATCTCCACATGGCTGTGAAATGGTGGCAATAATGAACCACCTCTTGAAAATCTCACGTACCTCAAGATCATGACAAGACATGACAGTGGGCTAAAATGATTTAAATTGAAAATACTGCATGTTTCCTTTTGAGTTTTCTTAGTAGATCAGTTCATGTTTCAAGTTAGCCTGCACATATCAGAGCCCCATCTTCTGAATTCTCTCTCTCTCTCTCTCTCTCTCTCTCTCTCTCTCTCTCTCTCTCTCACACACACACACACACACACACACACACACACACACACACACACACACACACACACACACACACACACACACACACACGTGTGTGTGTGTGTGTGTGTGAGAGAGAGAGAGAGAGCTTTCAAATGCAGTCTTCTCTTGACAGAAGAAATATTTTAAGTACATTTTCCCTTGCTTATCTTTTGCATCCATGGCATAGGCTTGTTCTTTTTTTGTACATATAATATTCAGCAGGAAAATTCTGAACTTTTCCTAGACATTATGCTCAGTCAGGCTTGTGTTGGTGCAGCAGATGTTGCTAGGCAACACAATATCTTTTTTTAAATGAAAATTTCATATTGGTTTCTGAAAAATATTCCAATAAACAACAGCTTTCTCCCCTCCCTACTCTTAACAAACAAAGAAAGTAAAGGCAGTGGGTTGCTTGAAGGCTTAACATGACTTCAAATAAAGTCTATTTTTCTCTCTTTGCACTGATTCAATGTTAAGAGGATTTTGGAGATGATAATAGCATTACTGATTTGTATCTTAATGCAAAATGTCAACAAAGAGTTTAATTATGTTTTCATTTCTAAACTTGCAGGCTCTTGATGGTTTCTTCTTTGTAGTGAATCTGGAAGGTAATGTGGTGTTTGTATCAGAGAATGTGACGCAGTACTTAAGGTACAACCAAGAAGAGCTGATGAACACAAGTGTTTATAGCATCCTGCATGTAGGGGACCACAATGAATTTGTCAGAAACCTTCTGCCAAAATCTTTAGGTACAGTACTCAGAAATGCATGTGGTATAATTTCTGTATTAGATCATATGGTTTTGTTTTTGTTTCCAAATGGATTTTCCACTGATTGCTTATTTTTATCTTCAACCTGGCACATCACTTTAGTTACATTGTGTTCACATTACTGTAGTTAAGATCATGAGAGTATGAGAGTTAGGAACAGCGCTGTTTTTCTTATATTAAAACTAATTCAGTGACACCATATTTATTTATTTATTGCATTTATTTCCCACCTATCTAAAAGGTCAATAACATGAATATTATAATATGTAAAAGTAGCTAGTTTGTGACAGAAAATAGCCAGAGCACTGGAAATAAATCCTATATGTATTCTTTGTTCTTGTGTGAGCTTTCCCTACTTTTTGTTGGGTTTGGTTTTGGGGGCAGTCAGTAAGAATGTAGTGCCCGCATTCCTGTTTCACAAACATGTAGATGACATTTTAAATTTCATTTGACAGACTTAAAGGCTGCATGAAATGGAAGGAATATGAAAACAATAAATGGTGGCTCAAATACTGTTTCATGAGTTACTCAGCATAAGGTTAATAGCATCGTTAGCTGCAGTGATTTATTTTTATTTTTATTGAAATAAAACATTTCCAAATCCACTACTCACCACTGCTATTCCATAACATTCAGCATAGAGATGGATGCTTCATTGCAGTGACAGTTTTGTATGAAGCTAGGATAGGCCCACAGGTGCCATTCAGCATTATTCCCTCCCCCTCCCCTCCAGCCAGCTGGATCACTTGCTTTTCAGTGTGACGAAAAGCACTGGTTCCAGAAACCTCTACAGAAACCTCCACATTTCTTGAGGAATCCCTTCCATAATTGGA
Source organism: Phrynocephalus guinanensis (assembly GCA_037367245.1). Taxonomy (NCBI): domain Eukaryota; kingdom Metazoa; phylum Chordata; class Lepidosauria; order Squamata; family Agamidae; genus Phrynocephalus; species Phrynocephalus guinanensis. The sequence goes on from CM074739.1 coordinate 43,751,677, forward strand.
ATGCCTGGGAGCCAAGCAGAGGCACGGGACAGAGAGAAAAATCTTTAATTGTGGAAAATTGCTCCTTGGTAATGAAAGACTCTCCATCTTTGAGCTCAAACAACTTCCCAGAGATTAATGGACTTGCACAGGAGCCTAATGACCATCTGTTGGATGGGAATTGGAAATGTTTTATACAGTATCTAGAAAATTATTGTGGCTGATCATCAGCCTTACCCGGTGTAACTATCAGAACAGGATTTCAGCCAATATTTCATAAATTCTGGCCACTTATAAGGAAGGCAGCATGCAAAAAGGACCACTTACAATGTTGTTTTCTCTGGGCATCTCAGATAAAAGTAAAGGCATGCACTGTTAATAAATATAGTGATTTCCACACACTCATGTGCTAAACCAATGGTTGTTGCTGGCATTTGTGTGCCAAACTTTGAAGAGAAGTATTTGTGAAACTTACTGCAAGCATCAGGTGGGGGTATAGCTGTCCCCATTAAAAGTTAGTATTCTGCAGAAATAGTCATACTCATATGTGTTTATATGTATTATATTCTGCCCTTTGCTTCATGTGATATTTCTGACCCTTGCATGTTAACTCCTCATCTGCTTATGTTTTTAGTACTCCTTTCAGATACAGGTAATGAATCTAGCTTTATGTTATGTTTGCAACTTTTATGGATTTTTAGTATACAATGTTTGCATAATTTGTTCAGATATCCTAAGTTAGGAACTATAGGTCATTTATTTCTTCTCTTGAGGTACTTAATATTTTACATAGCCTTATTTTCTTGGCCGCTTAATAAGCTTAATTTGAAGAAACATTGTAGCTGGAAATAATTTTCATTAAGTTAATGCTGTTGGAACAGTTAGTTAGTTAGTTAGTTAGTTAGTTAGTTAGTTAGTTAGTTAGTTAGTTAGTTAGTGAGGTAATTTTTATTTCTGAAAAACCTGTAACACTTGACAGAATCCTGTTGGTTAGCATAGTGAATTGCACTACAGTAGGCCCATTGAATCAGTAGGGATTTGGTGAAGGATTCATGCGAACCTATTCTAACTGGATCTATTCAGCAAATCAAGTTTTCATTAAAGTTGCCCTATTTGAATCAGTGGAACTAACAGTGGTGTCAACATGCCCTGTAATTTTTGTCCCCACTGATTGGGGCCCTCTTCTTTGTGCACACATGCGCAATATGCACATGCAGATGAGAACCTTCTCCCTCACAAATTCAGTTGCAGCCAGAAGAAAAGCACTTAGAGTGGGTGCATGGGAGCAGAAAAACCCTGCATGGAGGGTGCCCACAACTTAGACTCCTTGAGTAGAATTGACCTGGTAAATTCCCATTGATTCAGAGGGCCTCCCCTAATGTGATTTACTAGTCTGTGCCACAGAATTTTGGCAAGTTACACTTTCTAACTAGACCATGAGTGTTTATTTTTTAGGAAGTACATAGGTCAAAATATTGTGAAGTAGCAGCTCTAAATTATCAACCTTATTTAATTGATGCAGGCACTGACCACAATTTAGTATTATTGGCGCTGATTTTCATCCCATCCTTCCCTCATTAGCTAGATCACCTTTAAGACTTTGAATATTGCCAGTAATAATATGTTTGTCACTACCTAATTGTTATGTATGATCTTTGCTCCATTTAGTGAATGGGGGACCTTGGTCTGGTGAAGCTCCTAGGCGCAACAGCCATACTTTTAATTGTCGAATGTTGGTAAAACCTGTAACTGATTCTGAAGAAGAAGGTCATGATAACCAGGAAGCACATCAGAAGTATGAAACTATGCAGTGCTTTGCTGTTTCTCAACCAAAGTCCATCAAGGAAGATGGTGAAGGTAACCAGAACATTTATTTTCCTGTTCTTTCATAAATATAGTAGACTTGCTAATTGAGGCTCATTTAACCAAATCTCTTTCGTTAATGTTGTATTTGTTCTGTAGCTTGTAGTTACCAGTGTTTACTATTTATATAACTACTGGGCTTTTTAAAGATTTTGTACCAGGGCTAGGAACATAGTGGCCCTGCAGATAATGGTGGAATCCAGTTCCAACTCTATCAGTAACCTGTTTCATGGTAGCAGATTCTGGTCAATTGTACTTCATCAGTATTTGTCATGCACACATACACATACACACACACAACACACACACACAAGACCTCCTAGGGGTCCTGGAGCCACTGCCCACACCACCATGATTTGCCGGGTGGAGAAACAGTGGGAGGACCAGGGGCAAAGTTCCCCGTTCCCTTCCTCCCTGGCCAGATGATGTGCCCTGGGGTGAAGAAGTGGCTGGGAGGGTGCTCACGCGGCACCAAATTCAAAATGACGAAGTCTTCTGCCTCCTCCCCTTCACTTGGGTGAAGGGGAAGAGAAGGCAGGCTGCTCGGTCCATTTGAATTTGGTGCTGAACGAGACTGGGTGCAGAAGGGAAGACCTCCTGGGGGTCCTGGAGCCGCTGCCACCACCTCTATGATTTGTGCACACACAAGAGTCAACCACAGGGGACATTCCGAAGTGTCAGGTAGGCCATGGGCTGTTCAGAGTTGGACAGCCCTGGTCTATATTGTGCGCCTTCCTCTCCTCTAATGAGAAGTCTGTTTGCCTTGAGGGCAGCTGCCAGAAAGGTGACCCATTATTTCGGGTATGCTTGAGGACTCTTTCTTAGATGGCTGTCAGGATTAAAACAGAAGTTTCAGAGGTTGCTAATCATTAGAATTTGAGGAAGTTTTGTTGTAGTTATGTGCCCAAATAGAGGTTTCAAGGTATGTTGTAAGGTAAGTACTGGATGTTCTAAATTAACTTGTTTTTGCGAGTTGATTACTCATAAGATATTTGAGTGGTTGCTTGTTTCAGAGAGAAAATATTTTCTCTCCTAGTTACAAAACTAGTGTCTTGTCTAGTTCTGTCCCAAGTATAGTATTAACTATGCTCTCACACATCACCTGCGTAACCCTGGGAAGTGCTACAGTGAAGTCAAAAGAAATATTGGTGCGCCCCACCCAAAAGAAGGGGCATAAGCTACCGATTAAGAGTTCTTGCTTTGAGTTGTATGGGAACAGTATTGTTTATATACTGGTGGAAGTGGCGTTCAGGAATTTAGAGGAGAATTTTTCTGATGACGTCCCTAGTCATATTATTCACTTGGGCAGTTTCGGACTCTGAAAGACACAGGTTCACTCACAGTGGGCCAATCAAAGCAAATGATAACATTGTCTTGTAAAGAGGAGACCTACATATTGCTCAAGCTGTCTACCAAAAGTCCTACTGTAAGTGAACATGTGTCTTTAATAGTCATATGTGAGATGAACCGTGGATATGAAAGAAGGATAGCAACTCGTAGCAGTGAACAAAGCAAACTCAATGCTAGGGATCATTAGGAAGGATATAGAAAATGTCAGCAAGTGTCATTTTGCCTCTTTATAAATCCGTGGTGAGGCCCCATCTGGAGTATCGTGTACAGTTCTGGTTACCCTACCTCCAGAAGGATATTATGGAAATGAAAATAGTGCAGAGGGCAACTAGAATGATTAGGGCTCTGGAACACCTTACCATCTGAGGCTGCAAAGACTGGGCCTCTTCACTCTTGAATGACGGTGCCTAAAAGGTGACCTGATTGACGTTTATAAAATTATACATGGTATGGACAAAGTAGATAGTTAAAAACTGTTTTCCCTGTTGCACAACACTAGAACTAGGGGACACTCCATGAAACTTTTGGGTTCTAGATCTCAAACAAATAAGAGAATTTACTTTTTCACCGAGAGGATCACTGGTCTATGGAACTCCCTGCCAGAAGAAGTGATGACAGCTCTCAGACTTGACAGCTTTAAGAAAGGATTAGACAAGTTCATGGAGAACAAGGGTATCAGTGGCTATCATTATGGATGCCTAAGGACAACCACTGGTTTGGAGAGATAGGATATTTCTCAATGCCATTTTGCAGAGAATCTTAAGCAGGTGAAGACATCTGCTTGGGAATGTGTGTTGCGTCGTTACAGTCGTGACTGACTCTTTGTACCCTGAAGCAAATGTTGAGCCACTGTGTGAGGCAGAATGCTGGACTCGATGAGCTATGGCCTGTTCCAGCAAGGGTGTTCTTAAGATAGAAGGGATGGGAAATTTGGTGGAATTAGTTTAGATGATCCAGAAAAAGCTTTGAAGTGTGAGAATGTACTGGAGTCCTTGGTAATGTAGCAAAAAGAGGTATAGAACCTTCTGATGCTTTTATACTTGGAATTAATAGTAATACTTGGACCTGAGCAGTCAGTTCTGGTATATCAATTATGGGGTGGATTTGATTTAAATTAATTTGATTTTTAAAAATCATTGTATTTTATCTACCCTGATAATTGAGCTTGAGAAGACATTTGGATTTGGATTTCTATGGGAAAAGAAGTAGCGAGAGCACGATAAGGCATGTGAGAAGATTAGAGTGTATAGTGAGGCATTTTAACAATGATTTCCCCCCTCTAATATTAATTTAGATCGTTTGTTACAGTTTGAATGTAGCAGAGCATGCCACTATTACTAAAAACAGAATCTGGCCTGCCTAGTATTTTTTTAAAGCACATAATTGTTGTGTATTATTCATTATTTATCATACTTTTCTGCAGTAAATAATTTTGTTCCATTACAGATCTGCAGTCTTGCTTGATTTGTGTAGCAAGAAGAGTTCCAATGAAGGAAAGGCCATTACTGCCCTCATCAGAGACATTCAGCACTCGTCAGGATTTGCAAGGTATCGTAAGAGTGGATTGTTAAATAGTTGTTGTTCTAAAAATCCAAGCATAGTTAGTGTCTTGTTAACAATGGCTTTAATATACTCAGGCAAGATAACTTCACTGGACACTAGTACCATGCGAGCAGCTATGAAACCTGGCTGGGAGGATGTAGTGAGAAGATGCATTCAGAGATTCTATGCACAGCCTGAAGGAGATACATCTTATGCCAAGAGGCATCATCAAGAGGGTAAGACTGAAATATTCAAAAGAGATGTTTACAGTAAGAAAAAAAGAACTGCAAGTTGTAATTTAGGAAATCTCTCATGAGCACAAATACAGGCAGAGGGTTCTGTGGAAGGGAAGAGGCTTCTCCGTTCAGTGCAACGGCAGAAGAAGGGTTGCATGTCTGCCTTATTGTATACATTTGCTTAAAATATAATGGGATAAATAAAATAACTTGCTTATAAACAAATCTAAAGGAACTATTACTTTAAGTGAATGCCAAGTGATTAGAGTGGTAGACAAGGACTCAAGAGACCTGGGTTCAAATCCCCACTCAGCCATGAAAAGTCACTGGGGGCAGAACTGGTAAAACCTCTTCTTAAATAACTCTTTGACCTTCAGAGTCCTATTAGAGTTGCTAGACGTCAGTAGAGATGTAGACTACACAATTCCTTTGAGAATAGATATTGTTTATAAATTGTTTGATATATGACAGGCCTGTCCAATAGGTAGACCGCGGGCTACTGGTAGCCCGCAAAGGGTTCAAAAGTAGCCCACTGACCATCAAAAAAAGTCAGGGAACAAGTTCTCCACCCCTCCCTCTCCCACCCCAAGGACCACCACTGCCCCAGAAAAGTTCTGGATCTGCCATCCCACTGTCTCAGCCGAGCGGGGCAGTTCAAGGGCCATGGTGCATTGAAATCTGTTCCCTCCAGAACAGATTAATTGGTTTTCAATGCACTCTTATGGGAAACTGCTGCTCTACTTACAAAAGTTTTTACTTATGAGCATGTGCTCGGAACGGATAAAATTTGTAAGTAGAGGTTTTAGTGTAGTAGCCCTCAGGCATTTTGGGCCGGAAAAAGTAGACCTTGGCCTGTTCATAGTTGAACAGCCCTGATGTATGACATCAAGCAGTGTAAAAGGAAGAAGGGTCAAATGGATGACCATCATCTTAAATAGCCTATCTATCTCATTGCTGAAGTATTGAACTGTGTATTTTGGGGAAATATTTAGATTTAAGTAACAAGTCTTGCAGTATTGAAAATGAATTAGTCTAAAAGCATTTTAACAGTCAGACATATTTTGATGCACATATACTGAGTAAACTGGCAACATGCAGCTGTTAAGTGCAAAGTAATATAATTGCCAAGCTGAGATATATTGGAATCATGCTTCGTGTGTGCTGCTCAAAGGTCATGAATGTAAACAGGATGCACATTCAAGACAGCTATTTTGTGCAGTGTCGTTCATATAAAAGCACAGTGTCTGCCGTGCAGACGTTAATTAGATGATATACAACCCTTTTCCCTGAGATGTAAAAAGTGAAAGTATGTTTATAAAGGCCTTGAATTAAGATGGAGAAAGTTATTTTCTTTAATAAATTGTTCATTATTATGAGTTTCCATGTTGAAAAGTTTGGGTTAATTGAATGTGATGCCCATACGTCCATATTATAGACTTTCCAGAGTATGATGGGATGACTGCTAAACATGAAATACATTAGATAGGTTTTTAAAAAGAAGAAACAATCTTTGTTATGTTGATTTTGTATTTAATGGTTAGACTAGACATTAAAATTGTCACAAAATCCATCTTAGATACCCCTACTAGTTTGTGAGGACATTAAGTTATTTGGTCATGTAGCAGTATCTAATATGTAGAATAGAATTAAAATAAGTAATAAGGTCAAAAGGTGAACATGGGAACTGCATGATGAGTGCACTAAAGTGTCCTTGTGTCATGTTACCTCTTCCTGTACAGTGGTACCTCGAGGTATGGGCTCCTTGTGACATGAAAAACTCATGATACAAAAGGGAAGTCTATCTGGGATGCAATGCATCCTGGGAATGGAAAACTTCTGCAATAACTTGAGATGCAAAAAATTCCTATAGAATGCTCCAAGATATAAAATTTTTATGGAAGACTTCAGTTCCCGGTGTGCATTGCGCCCTATTCGGATCCGTGTTATGAAAATTTCACGATACAAAGCATCACGAGGAACAAACTATTTTCGTATCTCGAGGTACAACTGTACTGTCTATCAGACAACACTAGAAGTTCAGAGAACTTTTACAAGTGTTTGTTGATAGGAAAATAAGTGAGAGTGTTTCCAGCAGACCATTGTGCTCATCATTTTAAATTGTTGTTGCCATTTTTATTACAGTGTTCTCTGCTACAGCTACTACATACTCCAAGAAGCTAATTTAGCATGTATTGGCTGAAATCCCTGTTGCACCACTCTGCCTATGCTATGGGAATGATGTCATTGGCAGCAGCAAATGACTGCTGATTAAAAGCTTCCTTGTCTGATTTCAGGGTGCATTGCAGTCATACTCAATGTGGCAAAGTTGTTTCCACCCTGAAATTGGAAAAGAAAGCTATAATTAGTGATAGTCTGCTGGTGGTGATGACATCATTCCCACTGTGCAGCCAGACTAAGAATTTTGACCATATATTGCAGTTATGTCATCAGTTCTGTAGAATGTATATTTCTGCCTTTTTAATATGTCTTGAAATTGCTGTATGTTCCAAAGCATTGAGCTCTCCACAGTTTTACAGCTGTATTCTGTTTAACTGGGGGCTAAAGCATACCTTAGCTGTCTAGCTTTTAGTAAGGAGAGATGGCAGACGGAAAGCAACTAATACTGGGCCACTGTCAGAAAAAGCTGGACACCCTGTTCTAAGCACGAAGACTAGCAAGTGCAATTCTGGGAATTAAAAATAAGTGCCCCCCCCCGTTTGAAATGGATAATGGAATAAGAATCCCATCCAGGATAGCTCTCATTAATAAACGTGACAAATAGTATGCTTCGTGATAGAACTCAAAATTCTTCCTAGGGGTTGTGTTAAATCATGATGAACAAAGGAAAATGAAATGCTTTTTATTTTACTGGTGTAAGCGTCTGAGAGCGTGTTTAGTTTAAAATTGTGCAAGCAGTAGTTTTAAGTAGGTGTAATCTGACATAGTGGCATTTTTTAAAAAGCCCACTCAGAATCCCCAACACTTAGGATTGTTGAATGGAAGCCCTTTCGTTTTGAAATGGATTAACTTCGGCAATCTTAACATCAGTGCTGTTGACAAGGGAGTGTTGGAATTTCCTGCTCTGTGTGAAAAGGGCTGTTGCTGATTAGAGTTCTGCTGAAAGGTTAGCCTGGAACAATGACATACCTACAGTATGAAATTTTACTTTACATTATTCCAGAGTTAACACAGACATTGTTTTTCTTCACATTCTTACTGCAGATAAACCCTTCTGGTTGTTTAACGTGTGTTTCCTGTTTTCCTCCTGCTAGTATAATAAATTGAAATGCAGAAACACGATAGACAACTTGAACGCAGGAGCAGGGAGAAAAATCCTGCTATACCAGTGTTGCAAGTTTGCAGGAGGAAGAAAAAAATGCCTAGCCTTGTCAGCATCTGAATGTCATTTGATATACTACACGATTGATTTAGGAAAACTGCAAACACATCACAAGTCAGCAATAAAAACTGGCCTTTTATATACCAGAGAAGCAAGGATGTTTTCAAAGATAAATCATAAAAACTTAACTAGATTCTTACTTTGGTTGTGTTGTGTTTAGCATTTCTTGAAATACAGGTGTTGGATGTCTTCAGAATTTCAGATGGGATGGGAGAGACTAAATGATACTTTTCTAGGATAAGTACAGTGACCAAATAAAAAGGCGTTTCAAGCCAGTTCAGGAATACCAAGATTCAAAGCAAGTTTAACAGGTTTGATAGGAAAGGAAGGATCACAGCAATCAAGGCAGAAAGTATGATTTTTATTAGTTTACATTTTTCACTTAAAATGTGTTAGAACTGAGGCATTGAATCTGTGTCTAATTTGTATCTGTTGTGCCCTTGGTCCCACTTTTTAAAGTCAGAGCTTGGCATGTAAACACAGTTTTCGGTAAGTTATACTCAATTAGAATGAAAATTAGGAGTTATGGACTCGGCTAAGAATCCTTCACAAAGACTGCCCAGTGAGTTCATAGACATTGTGGGACTTAAATGAGGAACCTCAAATCATAAGCACGTTTGACATATAGCCATCATATTTACCCAACTGCAGGAATGCCTGATGAAGTCATAAGTAAAGCAGTCACCTTTACCTTGACTGTGTTATGCTCAAGTTGGTGGAAGTTTAGAAAGCATATGTCATCCCTAGGGATGCCAATATGTTAACTAGATCACTAGTCTATGATCTGTTTTTATTTGTCTATATCCTTGCCATCCTTTCATCCCTTGTTTCTCTGAAGCATGATGAGTTGGAATACTTTGTAGTAATGTTTGGATACTACAAAGAAACTTATGGCCTTGTTTTGTCCTGTGCTAGTTAAGTTTAATTCTGAGCCCTGTCTTCAGTGGTTGTGTTGGCTGAGTGAGAATTAATTCCTGCCTTAGAAATAATTCAGAATTACTGGCCAGAGTGACCGTTGTTCATATGGTGTGGTATAAAATTCAAATAAATAAATAAATAAAAGAAGATTCACAGGTAAGTGCACAGATTCTGTTGGCATCATCTTTAACTCAGTTAATACTTTACTGTGTTTGCACTTTGATCTTATGCTGCAAAACATTAGCTTTTCCTGTAACACAGCATTGCTGACCTTGCAAAAGGACTTAAATTTTTTTCTAAAGAAACCTGTACTAGTAAATCCACATTTGTGTAGGCATAATCCTACAGAAGTCTGTGTCTCTTACTTGCTTTTTGCTTTTGCTTCCTTACAGTGCTGAGACAGGGACTAGCATTTAGTCCTGTCTATCGATTTTCTTTATCTGATGGCACTATAGTTGCTGCCCAAACGAAGAGCAAGCTCATCCGTTCTCAGACTACTAGTGAACCTCAGCTTGTAATATCCTTGCATATGCTTCACAGGTAACTTATAGGAGTATTTTTTTATCTTTAAGATCTTCACTTGCACTTTCTGGAAACAACTGCATTAAAAGGACATGAACTAGCCTTATCTTGCATTGCTGTAAACTGGTAACCATTTTAGCTTTACTGTTGTAATGTGACAATAATATAAAGTATGGGTCCAATTTAAACTTTTAAAAATTACAGTTATTTGAAGGAAATGAAAGCGTCATTTAGTTTGGGTTTAATTTTAATGCTTACATTTTGCAAGGCTCTTGTAGCACATTTTGCCTATACAAGTCTCTTCTCATGTAAATTCTGCAGTCATTGTCATAACAGACGAATCCTCGGCTCAAGCCTCATCCCTAAAACTGTTCTAGCGAGGTGACGAGATAACTTGTATTGAGGAGCTCTGGAACAGTTTGTTCTGCTATACTGCTACATATGATACAGTTTTGGAGGGTACTGGCCAGAATCCTCTTGCGTAACATGAGATAAATTGTGACATTTGGTCCATTCTTCCCCAGTAAATGTCATTATCCCTGCTGTGAATCTCAGTTGATTATGGCGAGGCTCACATGACAAGTTAGTACATGTATGCATCCCAAGACTCATAAAAGAGATACTTTTTAAAAAAATACTTTCACTCTTCCCAAAGGGAGCCTTTGTATAGAGAACAGTGTTATACGGGCCCGACTCTTATTGCTCTATATAGAATTGTATTAGGGCAATTATGGAGGGCCAGCTGCCTCTTTCCCAGCCCCTCTCTCAAGAGCCTTGATGTTTCCCAGATTGTATGATCAGTCATATAGTTGCTTGTGTTACTGCACATACAACTGGAAGCTTGAACATTATATGATTAGTTTACAGAAGTACTGTTTCTTCCTTTGGATTTGGGCTATGGAGAAATATATACAAACAGATTGGATTACCAGGGACTAGCTGTATTCATTGAGTTAAGACAAAAGAAACCTGTGTTGTGTTATTAGATGTAACTTTGTCAAAAAGCATAGATATTAATGACTGTTTATTACCTGATACTTGCATTTAAAAAAAGACTTAAAAGTTATACAGCAGGTTTTATACACATAACTAAAAGCTGCTGTTTTGACTATATAAAGCTGGTTTTGGTTGAATCAGGAGATAATTATGATATTTTGTGGATCAGCAGCACAAGCAGCAAGTTAAACAAGAAATATTAGGCTATAAGTCAACTGTGTGCATGAAAATTTAATTTTTACCAGCTTGAGAAACAGGATATTGTGTGAAATTTGGGTCTGTGTGTGTATATTTTATATAATTTCCCTTCTTGCTTCACTCATCTTTTTCTAATAAGAAATGACTGGACACCACATTTTCTTTTTGCTTCTTAGCTTTTTTATTGGTTCTCATGTCACTAACAGGGCATACTTTAAATGTTTCAGCTACAGAATTTACAGTGCAAAGATTACAAAGGAACGTCTAAGCCAGTGCCAAAAATATTATTAAATATAGTTCAAAAAGTTCTTCAGAACTATGAAGATAGGAAAATAATTGGTAGTCCCTATATTAAAGACTTGAGGAAGAAACTGATTACAGATGTTTATAAGTGTAACTTTCCAATAGAACAAAAGCCTTGTCTGCCCTACAGTTACAGGTTCATATTTAAGAAAGCTCACTCCCTGAGATATTCAGTAAGACACAGGTCCTAAAAGTCTGAAGTCTCAAGATTTCTTTCCACAATACTTTATAATAAAATTGTCAGTTAACCTTTGCTTAGCCTGTCATGTAAGCAGAACCCACTAGAGACAAGCACCTGTGGTAGAAGATGGAGTGACAGCATCTTATAAAAGCTGATTAGGTATGAACGAGGAACATGCTATGTAGTCCCCATGATTTTACAGATCAAGAATGGATTCAGTGTTTTATTGAAGCACTAAAAACCAAACACATTGCAAGCTTTCGTAGAGAAAATCCCTCTTCAGGCTTAGCATAACCCCTTCATGGGTAGTACAGAAAGATTGTACACAAGAGTCCAGAATGGGTAGTTCATGTCTGTGAGAGTCGATGCCAGTCCTCTTGAGGCGGCAATCACAAGACACATGGTTGGGAATTTTTACACCCCTCTCTTAGGACCAAAAGAATTCCAGTCACTCTGTGATCTCTCTGTCTCTCTATCTTGTTCTCCCTTTGAAACTACAGTTAAATTTTGGCTGCAGGGGTTAGGTATATACCTTGTTTTGCATTGATTCATCGTAGGCTTTTCAAGGTATGAAACAATTCAGTAATCATTTATCTTTACCTTATTTTGCACAGTAGTAACATTTACTGGCTCTGGAATTGTCTGAAAATCCTCTACCAATACCACCTTCCACTATTGTTGTCCCTCTTCTCCATCACTATAGAAAACTTGTCAGCACATTAGAGTAATCATCTGAAAACAGTGTTGGAGGCAGCATGAAACAAGGAGAATGAATATAAGATGAATTGATTTATTATGAAAACCATAGCTTTTTCGTTTCCAAGACCTGAGCAGGGCTATGAATGATAGGTCCCATTAGATATTACAAATTCATAGGGTCACCACAAAACTGAAGCAACTGAACAGTACATAACAGCAATAAATAAGCTTGTAGTTAGATATATGCTAGACAAATAAGAGATACTGGTCTCCAAACAAACAAGTTCCAAAACCAATGGAAAAATAGAAATCATAAATTTGTTTGTATGTTTGTTTGTTTGTTTATATACTGCACTGTCTTTTCAAGGGAACTCTGGGTGGTTTACAACAACAATAATATGTAACAATAAGAAACAAATATGACAAAAAAAGAAGTAAAACAACCAATAATGTAATACTTGCCAAGATGGCAAAAAAACCCCTATTGATCGCCAAATGCCTCCCTCCCTAAAAAGCAATGTCTTCAGTGCTTTTTTTGAAGTCTGGCAGGGACTGTGCAAGGCGAATCTCACTTGGCAAGTTGTTCCAAAGCAAGGGGCCAGCCACAGAGAAGGCCTTGTTTCGAGTGATTGAATTTTCTATGAGAAGGAATAAGGTACAGGGGGTCTCCCCGTGTGTATCGGTAATTATCTTATTCATATACTCCTAGTTCCAGAAGCTTGTCCGTGCCCTTGACGGTCTCTAGGCCCCTGTTCATGTGGTTTTCTTGTTGTAGCACATATTTAACCATTTTTTAAAAATCTGAGGTGGATAATAGATGTCATAGGTTTTCTTCTCTTTCCTCAGGTCATTCATTGCACATTGAATCATATTTTTTTACTTTCGATGTTATTCTGGAAAGAAACATGGTTGAAATACATGTGTTGCATAGGTGTTTTCCTTTCTAATCACCCAACACCCATATCTCTAATATATGTGCTTCAGTTTGTGCCTATGTGCAAAATAATTCCGAACTCAACTGAACCTATGTCTGCAGTAGTCTTTTTGGCTTGTGTTATATAATCAGTTCGTTAAAAACACTGCTTTTCATTTTAAGGTGCTAAACCAGGTTCGTACATAGAATGCTAGACAGCACATACCCATTTTTATAAAAAATCATGGATTTATATGATTATCTGCTTTTCTTACACAAAGTGAAAAGTGAAAATTTATCTTTGTGTTGAAATGAAATGTGTAAGGCTTGTGATAGTATATAGAAAATAATGCACTTGATCAGTGCTTTAAAAAAATTACGGTAAATTGATTTTAATCACAGTTAAAATTAAAAATTGGTTTGTTGACTTAAAGTGTCCAAGAGTGATTGGTGTGCACACTCACGCACACGCAACCCCCCCCCCCCGAATCTGCACTGTGTGTGTGGGGGGGAGTCATGCTCATGTGCATGTGCTGAACCGAAAAGAATCTCACACAGTAGGGCCGAAAATTAGAACATGTATTGCTTGAGACATAGCTTGAGATTAGCAGTCTCTCCTGCAACATGGGGAAGAACAATGCTACAGTTGTAACCCAAGGGTATTATGAGGACACATGATACATGATATTTCATCATTATGCAGCTGAACACAGCATGGTTACTTGTCATGCTGACTGGAGGATTCACAGAGTTGTAATCCAGGGGGGGGGGGGGAGACCACATATGCCAAGTCCTGACCACTACATGAGGACTATGGTGTTTGGCTCCTTTGTACCATAGACATTATAAATGGCAACAAAGGCCAGCAATGCCTACCTGTAGCCTCCACCAAAGAACCATCTTTTATCTTTATTTGAAAAATGGAATTGGTTCATTCATTGGTTCTTTCTTTTCTTACTGACTTCTGAATGTTTTGGGATAAGAAACATAATAACATTATATTTTAATACTGGAATTGTGAACGTTACATATGTATCTAATGCTTGGTGTTGGTTTTTCATCTTCTAGAGAACAGAATGTCTGTGGAATGAACCAGGATTTAACTGGACAAGCAATGGGAAAGCCGCTGAACCCAATTAGCTCCAGCAGCCCTGCCCATCAGGCCATGTGCAGTGGTAATCCAGGTCAGGATATGACCATTAGTAGCAATATGAATTTTGCCATAAATGGCCCAAAGGAACAAATGGCCATGCCAGCGAGCAGGTTTGGTGGTTCAGGCGGAATGAATCATGTGTCAAGTATACAAGCATCCACTCCTCAGGGTAGTAACTATGCACTAAAAATGAATAGTCCCTCTCAAAACAGCCCTGGAATGGCACCAGGTCAGCCAAACTCTATGCTTTCCCCAAGGCATCGTATGAGTCCTGGAGTGGCAGGCAGTCCTCGGATCCCACCCAGTCAGTTCTCCCCTGCAGGAAGCTTGCATTCACCTGTTGGAGTCTGCAGCAGCACAGGAAATAGCCATAGTTATACCAACAGTTCCCTCAATGCACTTCAGGCTCTCAGCGAGGGGCATGGAGTCGCTCTAGGTTCATCATTGGCTTCGCCTGATGTGAAAATGGGCAATTTACAAAATTCCCCAGTAAGCATGAATCCTCCCCAGCTAAACAAATTGGGAAGCCTGGACTCTAAAGATGGCTTTGGACTTCACGGGGAGCAGTCGGAAGGTACAACTGGACAAACAGAGAGCATCTGCCATTCAGGAGAACAGAAAGACAATAATGACAACAATACCCAGGTTGTCAGTGGTGAGAGGCCTGATGGGCAGAACAGACTGCATGATGGCAAAAGCCAGACAAAGCTCTTACAGTTGCTGACCACCAAATCAGATCAAATGGAGTCTTCGTCGATTTCAAATACAATGGGGGATGCTAACAAGGACTCCGTGGGAGGCTTATCTGGGTCTGGTTCAGCACACGGAACCTCGCTCAAGGAGAAGCATAAAATTTTGCACAGGCTCTTACAGGACAGTAGTTCCCCTGTAGACTTGGCCAAGCTCACAGCAGAGGCCACGGGCAAAGAGCTGAGCCAGGAGACTAGTAGCACAGCTTCCGGTTCAGAGGTGACTGTTAAACAGGAACCAGTGAGTCCCAAGAAGAAAGAAAATGCACTACTTCGCTACTTGCTAGATAAAGATGATACTAAAGATATCGGTTTGGCAGACATTACTCCCAAACTGGAACGGTCGGACAGTAAGACGGACCCTTCCAGTAGCACAAAGCAAGTCGCTATGAAGACAGAGAAAGAAGAGATGCGCTTTGAGCCGAATGAACAGGTAAGAGAAGTCTCTCTTCTTCTTCTTTTGTTCGTTAGGCAAATTTGTCATGTCCGGCATGCATTAGTAAGTAATGCATAGTATCTTTGGCATCTTTTCCATAAACAGTTTTTTGGCTTGTGCGTGTAGAGAGATTACGGTTAATCACTGTGTTCATGTGTGTGTGTGGGGGGGGGAATGATACTTAACACTTTTTTATATTCTGGTTTAGTGCTTGTTACATGATCATCGGGGTGGGTATTGTGTAAAAGGTAACTTTGGAAGTCATAGGGATCTAAACCCTGCATGGCTGAAAAACCTAGATACTTGCCACTTTATTACATTATGATTTAGTGGTTGTTTATAATGTTGGGTGTATAAAAGGTAACTTTGGAAGTCATGGGACCTAAATTGAGCAGAGAAGGAGTTCTTTGAAAAATATCCCTGTGAGAAGGCATCAGCTCATTGTTTCAGTGTGAAATGTAGAGAAAAGACAAAAGCTATGTCAATTTTTTTCTGTGTAATAAGCCATAAAATCATTTGAGAGTAAGAAAGTGCGAAGAATCATGATTGAAACACAATAAACATACTTCCCACAGGAAGTTCAAATTAAATATAGATTAAAGTTCTATAATAGTGAGAACAGAGAGTTCTCCAAATTATTTGCCATTTGTTTGCATTTTAGCCATGGTTCAGATATAGAGGCCCCCCCCCCCCGAATATTGTGTTTCAGACCCACTAACGCATACCTTCCCTTGGGAGGTAGTTTTCCATTTGCCTGTTACTTGAAACACTTTTTTTTACCAATTTTATGTAAAGCATGTAAACAGTAAAAAAAAAGCAAATAAATGATAAAAAAATCAGAGACATCCAAATTAAATACAATCTAAAAAGTAAATTAAATAATATATTTTGGCTAGAATCCTGTTACATACACACATAGCTACACCAACATAAGTTTCATTGATCGTTTTAGAAATTAGCACTTGTTAATTCTTTTCATGCAGCAGGTCTGGTGTGTGATATGAAAGATAAACATCACCTTCTTCTTAACTGGTGAAAATTCACTGCTGAAAAGTATGTCATTGGAGTTACATCACTAATTAAGTAAATCTAGTTTGAAAGTTTCAGTAGCCTCAGCAGATAGCAAATACAGTAACTATAGTCATTTAAAAGGGAAAGTTCTGTTTTCTCATGCATGTTTCTTCATCTGTTCATTGTTAACACAAAAATAGGTGCAATAATATGAAAAACCTGTGGTTTAAAGTTTAACCTTTTTGTCTGAGGTACGGTATCAGAAAGAAATGAAACCACAATTTATTAATAGTATTAAACATTGCCTTACAACAAATAATTTGTTTCCTACTAACCATCAAGTCACTAATGTTTTTTCCAATTTGACTTTTCATTTTCAAGTGATAGTTAAAAATGAGTTTACATAACTTTTCCATTATTTAAAAAAACTACAGTATAAGCATTTTACCAAATAAAAACTACTTCTAAGATTTCACTGAACTAAGTTATCATCTTAATCTTAAACAGGGTATATTCTTGCTGATAGGGTAATTAACCATTTTTTAAAAAAAGACTTGACTGTTTTTGCTGTTAAAAGAGAAATATTGCTCACTAAAAAGGAGGCAGGGTAGTATAAAGGTAATCCCAATTTTAATAGCATGAAGTATGATTATATATTTTTTCCAGAGTGGGGGTTTCCATTAGTCAACCCAAGGGATTTCAGCTGTGTAAATAGGAATGATTTGGGAATTATGTGGGGCTGGATGTTGGGGGATAGCATCTCACCCTTTCTTACAATCCCTCCATATGCACCTAAAGGCATCTCTAGAGGGCTGGCAGACCCTTCTGAATAATTTTTAAGTCACTCTGCTCAGGCAGGAATGGTAAAGAAAGAAAATCTCATCACCTGTATGAACATCCCATTACATTCATTTCATAATGTAATTCCTGCATACTTGAAGTAATTAATTGCAGATTGTTTATTTGTTTTATACCCAAGCTTTCTGCAAAGCCTCAAATTACTGGTTGACATGTAAGCTTGAGCATGTGAGATTTGTTCACAACTTTCCCTACTTAGTTATTGTATTAATTAATACACTTCTCGCAGGATTGAGGCTCTGTAAAGAGGCTTACAGAACAGTTGGGAAACAATAGATATTTGAAATATGATAAATTTGTGAACATCAAAATAGGATTAAATTCATTCTGATATATAAAATTAATTATTAAAAATGTTTACACAAGTTAACCCCCAGCACACTATGTACAATATTATAATTTGAAGCATTTAATTTCCAAAGGATGGCTTAAAGACGTTTTTGCCTGTTGCTAGAAGGATAGGAGGAAGGAGGCAAACCTGGCCTCTCTAAGCAAAGAGTTCCAGAACCTGGACGTTCCCACTAAGAAGGCTATCTCTCTAGTTCCTACCAAATGAGTCTCTGTCAGATCTTAAAGCCAAATAAAGGTATTTATGGGAATATAGGTATTTCAGGTAGCCTGGAACCGGATCATATAGAGCTTTTATATGTTGTAACCAGCATTTTGAATTGTGGCTGGAAGTAGGCCAATAGCCACTGCCGCTGTTACATGTTCCCTCTAATTGGCTCTAGTCAGTAGTATGGCAACACTGTTTAGGGCTAGCTAAGATGTCCAAGCATTCTTCAAAGGTAGCATCATTTGATTACAGTATTCCAGTTGGGATTTATCTGAGGTATGTGTCACATTAACAGTGTCTGACATTTTTAGGGATGGGCACAACTGGTGCACCAGCTTTAGCTGTGGAAGTGCACACCTGGCCACTGTTGAGATCTGAGCATCAAGGCTTAAGGAATAAATCCAGGAGTTGAGACAGGCATGAACCAAAAGACCAGTGCTTCATCATGATTTGTGGCTAACCACAAACCCCAGTGACCCTCCTGGGGAAAAAACAAAAAACCCGTTTGTGGTTTGTTTTGCCATTTCATAAGTCAGGGGAAGGGGGAAGAACACCTTCTCCTTCTTCCACTTCCTCTCCTGCATGACTGCCCCCTTCCCACTGCTCCGTTGCGTCTCTACCTACTCTTGCTGCTGCATCCCTCCTCTGAGGCAGCAGGCCAGTCTTCCCTGCCAGGAACTGAGCCACTTGCCTCTATCAGCTGGGCAGCAGGTGCCTGCGCAGAAGCAGCAGACCAAGCTCCTGGTTGGAACTGAAAAAGAGGAGGCAGCAGGAGCAGAGAGTGGGCTTCCTGTATTGTTGAAACAAAACAAAGCAAGAGGCTGGGAAAGAGGCTGCCTCTTCGTTTTGCTTTGGTTTCAAACCAAACCACTATTCATTGCGTCATGGGATTTTCTGCTTCATTGTTTAGTTCATGCCCATATCTATCTAGGACAGTGGTTTCCAACCTGGGGGTCGGGACCCCTTTGAGGGGCGAACAACCATTTCACAGGGGTCGCCATGAGCCAGTGAAGAAAAAGGCACAAACAGCTTGGGTCTGGAGATGGAGGGGAAGGAAGGGGGGAGCGAGTTACAGCTTGATAGGTTGGAGGGGATGTCAGTCAATGGCACCGGAGGCTGCGATTGGCTGAGGGTGCCTGTAGAGGGAAGTTCTCTATGGCACCTGCGGCAGTGGCCTGCCAAAGGAGGCTTGTGACTTCTTCCAAGCAAGGCAAGGGGTCAGCACAACATGAGGAACTGTATTAAAAGGGTCGCAGCATTAGGAAGGTTGTGAACCACTGATCTAGGAGTACACCAAAACTACAAGCCTGAGATTTTAGGGGGAGTGTAACCCCGCCCAGCATTGATTGAATCCCTATTCCATGATCTGTCTTTTGACTCACTAAGTACATTTTTGTCTTGTTCGGATTGCACATATATGCAGGCTTAATAAAGAAGAACCTGTCAGGGCTTGTTAATACTGAATTTATCTGCATAAAAAGCATACATCTAGCTAACTTGATTCAGTCTGCATTTCCAGTTTAACTATCACAAATCCAGAAACTGAATGCATGGTTATGGAACAGTTTAGATGGTTAGCACAGTTGCTCTCTGTCTGGTTCCTCTGCACTTTAAATACAAATAATTGTGTCCGATATTTCCTTCACATGGGAGGATGATAATCTTCCTCTGGCTAGCATTAGTCTTTTCAGGAATGTTTTCAAAATGTACATTTTCCTCAGAACAGAAAGGCATTTCCGCTGCTGTAACATGTGAATTTATACATTTCTCTTATCAAATTAATAATATCATCTAAGTAATGGAATTATACATTCCTTCAAAATAAATATTAACTGCATATATACTATTTCAGATAATCTGTTTTTATTTCATTTTATTTTTTTAAAGCAATGAGTGCTTTCCCGATAATTTTGAAAAGCCCAGGAAAAAGTAAAGCATTTCCTAATGATGTGGAAGTAACTGTATAGAATGTTTTTATCCCAGTTATAAGCAAGCAAAATTACAATAATGACAGGGTGTTGATTTTTGCTGAACAAAGGCTCTTTGTTACAAGCATAGATAGATGCATCCTCTGCGGCCCTTGGAGATATCTCTGCAGCAATTCATGGCTGAGTTGTGGAGAGAGACTATTACCGGTCAGCTTTTAGGAAAGAGCTTTTAATGGGTTTATTTTGTGCTTTCCCAAGCCAGTCATAGAAAAGCTTGAGGGGATACATGTAGCCAGTGTTTATAATTTGCTCTAGCTAAATAGTGCAAGATTCATGACAGTAACTTCTTCACAGTGCACAAAGTTAAATTGTGGAATTAACTGCCACAAGATACAGTGATGACTGTCAACTTGGATGGCTTTGATAAATTCATGAAAGTTAGAGCAGTTGATTGCTGCTGGTCAGGAGAGATATAGATCAGCTCAAGGTCACTTGCTGGAGAACATGAGCAGGAGTGTTCTGTTGCACTCAAGTGTTGTATGTGGATTTATTTATTTGTTATTTATTTATATATTTATATATTGCCTGTCTTCTAATCAGATCTCTGGGTGGTTTACAATAAAACAGTAAAAATAACCAAATAAAACAATATCAAAGCACCCTAATAGATACTCCAAACAGAGGTAAGCATAGTAATAAAAACTCATTAATAACAAAAATGGGCAGGCAGTCTTATATTACTGGTCCCCCCCCCCAAAAAAAAAACCTATTAATGGTCGCCAAACACCTCTCTAAAAAACAGCATTTTAACTGCTTTCTTAAAGGCAGGCAGAGACTCTGCAAGGTGGATCTCACTCGGAAGTTGATTCCATAATGTTGGGGCAACCACTGAGAAGGCCCGCCTCCTAGTTACTGCTTTTCAGGATTCTCTGCACGTGGCCACCCAGAGTGACGCTCTAGTGGGCCAACCCGCAGCTGATCTTAGCGAGATACACTCTGCCGGGTATTCAGGTCCCAAGCCATGGAGGGTTTTAAAAGTCAAAACCAGTATCTTGAACCTTACTCTCTGGAAAGCAATGGGCAACCAATGCAGGTGAGCCAGCACTGGGATGATACGGTTGCACCTTCCCGCACCCACCACCAGTCTGGCCGCCACATTCTGTACCCGCTGCAATCTCAGAATAAGGGTCAAGTGAAGCCCCATGTAGAGAGCATTGCAATAATCTATCCTTGAGATCACGAGCGCCTGCACAGCTGTTCTCAGGGAAGCCTCATGCAGGTATGGGCGAATCTGAGCGATCAGCCAAAGATGGGAAAAGGCTGACTTGGAGATGGCTGCCACCTGCACTTCCAGGGACAGATCCGAATCCAAGACCATGCCCAGACTTCTCACTCGATCTGCCAGCTGGAGGACAGAGCCCTCCAAGCTAGGGAGAGGGCCATTATACCCAGTAGAGGACATCCCAAAGAATAGAAACTCGGTCTTCTCCAGATTGAGTCTGAGCCTGTTAGTCCTGGTCCAGTCCATGACTGCATCCAAGCAGCAGTCGAGGATCTGCACCGCCTCCACTGCAGAGGTGGTAAAGGAGAGATAATGATGCCTGTCATACTGATGACAGCAGACTCCGTATCCCCTAATGACCTCAGCCAGTGGCTAGCATATAAATAGCATCAGGGAGATTGGCGACCCCTAGGGCACCCCACAAGAGAGCGTCCAAGGGGCATCCCCAAGCTTAACATACTGGGCACGGCCTCCAAGAAAGGACCAGAGCCAGCTAAAAGCTGGACCTCCTATCCCCACCTTGGCAAGCCTACCCAACAGGATACTGTGGTCAACGGTATCAAAAGCCACTGACATATCAAGGAGGACCAACAGGGTAACTGTCTGGCTGCTGTGTGAACAGAATGTTGTACTAGAGAGGTACAACAGATCCATGTTCTTAGATCAGGCTGTGCTGTAGAAAGCCTCAATGACACATACCACACAAGCCCTTGTTGATGTATAGTGAATGTTGCATGCTCATTCAGTTTCTAGATGCCTGAAATTCCAGTTTGAAAACTTGTGTTCAATACACAAAAAAATGTTTCCTTTCCCCCCTATTGCATTCAAGCCTGGCAGTGAACTAGACTTGGAAGAAATTCTGGATGATCTGCAGAATAGCCAGTTGTCACAGCATTTCCCAGGTGCTTCAACAGGATCAGTTGACAAACAAGCCATCATCAATGACCTCATGCAGATCACAGGTGAAAACAGCCCTGGCACACCTGTTGGAGCCCAGAAACCCACAATGAGGATCTCTCAGAGCAGTGAGTCTGAGCTATTGGATGATTCTTAAAGCATAGGCATGTAACTTTTGGAAGTCATTCTCTGAGTCTTTCAGACTGTGGTAAAGCAAGGCTATCTCTAGTAACCAAATAGCACCATCTGCTGTTCTAGTTCCTGGGAACAAGATTTTGAAGTGAGATATATTATAGCCTTAAATCAAGATTTTTGCACTCATTTAGAAGTCTCACTAACTGTCAGTTTATAAGCATGGTCTTTTTGTTGAGATAATTGTACTTGGTTTATATCAATAAATATATAGCAGTGCAATGTGTTACTGACAAAAAATTGTACTAAGGAAAAAGCAAACATTTTACAAGAAAATACAGGCATTTGTATTTAGAAAATGCTACATTTTGGAGGGACTGTATGTGTGGAAACATTTCAACCTTACCTATGAGGAAGATACGATGGAATCACTAATGAAATTTCTTGTACCCTACACTTGAAGTGAGCTGCTTTACAAATCTTTACCACTTATCAAGATGGGGAATCATTTTTGCCATGTGGGCTGCATGTGATCCAGTGTAGTGGCTTGAAGGTCACATGTGTATGCACAACACAACACAAGCAGTTGCCACATTCTCTTCCTCATTCACCTAAAATGCATTCATTCTCTCTTCTATTCATCTTTGTCTTTGTTATTCCATACGTTGATATGCCCCATTCAAGTACACAAGCAGTACAGCATATATAGCCTTGAAATGTCAGAATAATGTTTATTTAGATAGTTTTAAATTATGTATTTTTTTTGATAATTTTAAATTTCTAGCCTCTCAGATGTCTTCTTCCTGTCTCTTTTCCACTTCTATTTAGCTTTTACTAATACAAGGCCTGCACAGTTGGGAAGGATGTTACCTAACCAGAATTTGCAGCTTGATATTACATTACAAAGCCCATCAGGTGCTGGAACTTTTACACCCATAAGAAACAACAGTCCATATTCAGTGATACCTCAGCCTGGAATGATGGGCAGTCAAGGAATGATGGGAAATCAAGGAAACCTAGGGAACAACAGTCCAGGTAAAAAATTGCTTGGACACTGCTTTCATTAATCAGTTAGTGAACTGGTACTTGATTGGAATCAGAAATGTTATTTTTTTTATAGCAAGAGACTTTGAAATTGGGACATTTATAGTAGATTTGCTTTAGGAGACCATGGACCCAGTTCTTTGTGCATTTAGTTGAATTCCTTTGGGAAAATCTGGCGGGATAGAAATATAAAAATAAATAAATAAATAACAGTCTCAGTGAGATCGTAGTAACTTTGTGCAGAAGAATTACCATCCTTTAGATATTTACCTAAATAACTCCTATGCAGAATTTACAAATTTATGAGTATGTAAGTGCATTATTAGTCTCATTACTTGATATGATAAATACATGATTAGTATTATAGTACCAGTTATTTCCAAAGAAATATAAATAAACTCTTATTGATATGGTTATAAGATAACCAATTTAGTAGATTATTTCTAGGGAATTTTATTTATTTGCCAGTTTGTACATTTTGTCCAAACTATATATATTGTAACATTGACTACTGTTAATAATTTTGGGTCAGGGGCAAAGTTTGCTGTTGAGCAACCCATAATTCAAAGATAATTGCATAAGGAATATGTTGCAACTGAAATGCAACCCTATTTAGTGTGTTAATTTTTAAAAAAAAAAAAAAATCATCAAACACCATCTTTAAAAAGTAGTACTCCCTATATTTTTTTATTTCTTCTTCACTTTCAATTTAGCACTGTACCACAGGTGGAATTTTTGTTATTTATCCTTACAGGGATGATTGGTAATAATCCTCCTCGACCTGCTATGTCATCGGGAGACTGGGGAACTCAAGGTGCTGCCGTGAGGGTGACCTGTGCTGCAACAACAAGTGCCATGAACAGGCCAATCCAAGGAGGCATGATACGAAACCCAACCTCCAACCATCCTTTGAGACCTAGTGGTCAGCCTGGTCCAAGGCAGATGCTTCAGTCTCAAGTTATGAATATGGGTAAGTTGAATCCTAACCATAGTACATTCTGCTTTGAATTGGATTTGCATAGAGATAATTATAATCCAGATGCCGTAAATTATCAGAACATCCTCTTAATGAAGAGGACTAAAGGCTTAAAAAGAGGGTTCTTCAAAGTCCAGATGCAGGGGAGTGGTGTCAGGAGACAACTACCTAGTCTCATGCGCTCCCAGAGGCCTTTGGTGGTGGGACCACTGTGAGATATAGGAAACTGGCTAGATGGGCCCTTGGCCTGACCCAACATGTCTCTTCTTATGTTCTTTTATGTTAACAGACAGAATAAGTGCAAGGAATTCACTTCAGAAGCATATAAGAACAAATCCTTATTTCCTGTGGCAGTCATACAGACAGTTGTGTGTTACCTGAATGGCAGATAGTAGGCTTGGACCAGACCTACCAAGAGTAGTAGTCAGTTTTTGAATCCAGAGAGATTTTACCTACTGTTGGTTTCCCTCTCTCAGGAGCTTCTGAACTGGAGATGAACATGGGAGGCCCCCAATATAACCAGCCACAAGCTCCTCCCAATCAGACTGCTCCATGGCCAGACAGTATCTTACCCATTGATCAGTCATCTTTCAGTAATCAGAATCGGTAAGTTTTCTTTTAACTTTTTGGCCAGCAATGCATTTGTATATCTTTAGAAATAATTATTTCAGTTTTATGCACTATATTCTGTGTTGCTGTTTTTTGGTTTTTTGTTTGTTTCATTTTTTTGTGATTATGAACTCTCTTGGGTCATTATGTTGCATCCAATGGCTCCACAGAGAAAAACTTTTATAAATTAAATATACAGTATAAACAAATTTCAGTAAAAATCTCAAGCTTTTCACTGACTGCTCTTCATTATTAGGAAGGTATAGGAAAGAATATAGCCTGATGACCATCTGATTTGAACTAATTAACATCAAACAGAAGGCACAAATGTCTAGCTGTTATGATTGACTTGTATCAATGCAGCTTCCATTTTTAATGCTTCTGATTGTATTTCAGACAAAAACAAAAGACAAAATAAAAACAAAAACATGGTTGCACCTTAAAGCCTAGCTGTTGTATTTCAGTATGAGTATTCATGAATAAAGCTGACTTTCTCAGACACAAGTTGGATGAGCTGTGAGACAGAAATAGGGAGACCTTTGTTACTGGAAATGTTATCCTCCTGGTGATGTCATCATGCTTCTGCATGCGTAAATTACACAGCAGGATTTTGGCCAGTATTATTATTGTTGTTTCAATTCATATGCTGTCCCTCTCTAAGTGGTTTACAGATTAATTATGCAAGGAACAGTAGCTAGGATCCTGTTCATTCAAACGACTCCAAGTCTGGTACATGAGCAGTTTTACATTTTAAACAGCTACCCGGGACCTTCTGGAAAAAGGCAGCGTATTTAGCACAACTACACTGGCCGAGTGCCACACTTGACCAATATGCAATAGAATGCTCTCTGCTAGCTTCTGCGTAATAGAGGCCATCATTCCATAGTTTAGTGGGCAGTAGGCATTTCATAAAAATACAGAGGCAAATGGCAACAGCATACATTTGTGTGGTTTTTACTGATCCAGTGAGACTCCACTTTTCTTCCTCTTTTACCCCTTGCGTGCCTTAAATCTCTACTGAAGCCTGTCTACAACCCACAAAAGCAGATTGGGGGATTTGGAGAGTTTAAGTAGGAGGTAGAATCTATTTATGAATGGTCTCTGTAAACCTGGCAGACAGACTGAGTTAAATATAACTCCCTGTGATTATTTGTTTCAGATTGTATATCACTTTTTAAATTTAGATTACCCAAAGTGTTGTTTTGTGCATGATTTAAGCAAATTTAATATTGTATGTTATAATATTCAAATTTTGATCTATAAACATGACATATATAGCACTTGGTGATATAATTAAGTTCTCAGAAAAAAAATGTTATAAGAATAAATTGTAAAAAGAATTTATATCGTAAATTGGCTCAGTCATTCAGTACTCTCATTTCACATGTATAAAGTATTTCAAGTTGGAGCATCATGTTTTAATAATTGGAAAGGGAAAACGTCATTTTCATGGGTTCCAAGTATTTTTAAAACATTTATTGTGTGATTGAAATTGTGTTTAGCTTTAGCTTTTCATGAAACCTAAACAGATCAATTGCATCAGCGGGATTTGCTTAAAGTTTTGACTTAACCTTCAGCAATTGATTCAACTGGTTAATTTAGCTGAGATATTACTAATTAGATTTAGGCCACTGAAGATAGGAAATTTAGGGGAGAAAAGAAGCTTGATTTGTTAATCTAGGTTGGTGTTTGATTATCATAATGAGACAAAAAGTGCATTCCCATTTTTAAGCATGCCTTACACACACGTGTAGTAAAGTAGAATTCTGATTAGGATTGTTTGTCTCTCAGACTGCCACATCTAAAATGTATACATATGTAAAATATGTATTTGCGAAATAAATCTGAAACTTTTGAATTGTAATGGTATTTATCCCTTATCAGTCCATGTCCCTTTCTTTGCAGACAACCTTTTGGGAGCTCTCCAGATGACCTTTTGTGTCAGCATCCTGCATCAGAGTCTCCAAGTGATGAAGGGGCCCTCCTTGACCAGCTTTATATGGCACTGCGAAATTTTGATGGTCTTGAAGAAATAGACAGAGCTCTTGGGATACCAGAATTAGTTAGCCAGGTATTATTGCTATGAAACATTTCTCTTTCTAGGTATTTCAAAATTGGTTTACTTGAAGTATTGCATTGATAAGGGGTTTTGTCACAGTAGACAGACAGGACCTCCATCCTAGAAAATGGGCAGCCTAGAATCTTGAGTTGGATTCTGAAAGAAAACACAGTCATTCATAGTACCTACCAATAATTAAATGCAGGTTGCTGCAGCTATATTCTCCCCGCGCTCCCCCCCCCAAAAAAAACCCCACCAACCCACTATTTTGTCTAGTCCATCTACAACATCGATTTTCCTCCTGATTTTTAAATCCTTGCTAGTCTGTACAGGCTGTAATCTCGCCTTATACAGCCTCCTGTAAATTTACTGCTTACAGAGACTCTTACATAAACATTCCTGAGAGCCTCCCAACAAGCATTTGCTGTAGTTAATCCAGCTACATAAGACAGCTGTGAGACTTCTATGCATAGGATGATGGTACATCTAGCCCGTGCATCCTTCCTTTTCACCTTGCGTGTTGGCTGGGCTGGCGGATTCTGTACTACCGCCCATAAGTCCTCTCTCAAAAATGCAGTCTGCATTTTGATTGACCATAAAGCGTAGTTCTCACCATTAAGGTGTGCAAATGCAAAAGCTCTTCCTGCCATAGCTTGCTCCATTGTTCTGTGTGCTTTTACATATCTCTTACTTACAGTCTCCTGCTGTCTCATGCCGATGCACTGCTCCTTTACTGGCTTGCAGGTTATTTCCCTCACAGCTTGCCAGATTCTTCAAGAGCCCAATGAACCAGAACCATCCACATTATTAAGGTTCTGATACTGATTTACATTCCAGAGACAGCACCAGCAGTGAGGCTTCGCTCTTGCAGCACACACAAAGAACCAGACTCAGACTTGGATGTCTTTGTGCAGCTCTTTATACATTATATACAGCAGGACAAACCAACAGAGTTTCTAGCCTTGTTACAACATACATTGAGAGAGAGAGAGAATACAGAGACTACAAGACTTATATATCCATATCCTTATAAAGGTGTTATAATCGGAGTGAATTTACCCATTTGAATGGGAAATCCCAGCCCTACCTGCCCATCCCTGACCACATATGAGTTTGAAGGAGAGCTCAGATGTCTGTAAATGCACTCCATATGAGTCAGTACCCTACTTTTCCAAAATCCCTGCTCAAATAAAGATACTGGAGCTTTTCATCTTCAGACTCATCACCATGTAGGAAGATGTTGGAAAGTGGGAGAGGATGAGGCTGCAGCAATCCTGTACTAATGCCTGACTAGCTCTGTAGTTTCATTATTGAATTCTAAATGTTCAGCATTCCATTTTCTTATATATGTTCATGTTTGTGTTCTTCAGCAAAGTCAAGCTGTAGATCCAGAACCATTCTCAAGCCAGGAATCAAACATCATCCTGGAGCAAAAGGCACCTGTTTTCACACAGCAGTACGCATCTCAAGCTCAAATGGCCCAAGGCAACTACCCACCAATGCAGGATCCAAACTTCCACCCAATGGCACAGCGACCAGGTTATGCAGCACTGCGTATGCAGCCGAGGCCCAGTCTGAGACCTGCAGGTATAGTGCAGAACCAACCAAATCAGTTGAGGCTACAACTGCAGCATAGACTTCAAGCACAGCAGGTATTCATCCTTTTGTCATCTCTGTGATTGCCCATATCAGCATATAATCATAAAAAGTTACAGTATGTGGAGTTGGATCTCAGTGTATTTGATTATGCATACAAATTTAATGACATTACAGGTTATCTTTGTTTTCCTGATACTGCTTTGTTCCCCCCCCCCCCCAATATACCCAGATCTGTTACTGTTCCCAAAAGGGTATTGAAGGCCTCTAGCATCCATTTTGGTCCTATAAGTTGCAACATACAATAGATCAAACATTGCTTTCTATATTTTCTCCTCCATATACCTAACAGTATTTCTTTCCATATCTCTCTGCATTTTGGCCAAATATGAAATTGAATCAGGTGCATGAGTCTAAAAAACAATTATAGAAAAATATTCTACTTTTGCTGTTGCAAAATCTATTTGTAGTTGTCATTTTCCAGCAGTAATTGTGTGAATGTGTTACATGTTTGCCATTGGGAATTATTGACAAAAATTGTAGAAATTATTTTGTTTTGGTTCTTCAATGCTTAATTGTAGTGTTCTTATTATTTAAAGGCCCACAGTGTATGCAGGAACAATAAAAGCAGCCTGCCTTTAAAACCACACAGTCTAGTCTATAATCTATATACATAGGAAATGTACTGCCCTCCATGACAAGATAGCATGAAAAGAGAAAGGTCATAAAGGCCACTGAAGAAAAAATCATGTACATCAAGTGGCCCAAATGTTAAAGAGCATGCATGAATGCATTCATAAATGAAGTTAGTGAAAAAACATTATTCTATCCATTCAGAATTTAAGTTGTACATCAACTAATACCTTCTACATTAACAATTCCTAACAGATAGAGAGTTGAATCCAGAACTGAATCCAGAAATAGTCAGACTTAGAATGCTGTTGCTTCTACATGCATCAATTTGTCTCCAGCTTATGGCAGTTCTGTGGATGAGCTATCTCCAAAATGTCCTGTAGTTAACAGCCCTCTTGTAAACTCAAGGCTGTGGTTTCCTTGTAATTGTTGAAATAAGTAGGGCTTAAGCAAGTCAGAGTTTGCCTCTAAATGTAACTTCAGTCTAGATACAACCCATGGGCGACTCTCAGGACTTGCAGTTGTACGTATATGGATTGTTGGTTTTCTCCAGGCATAATGCCAACTGTTATTTGGAATTGTGGCACTGTTCCTTTGAATTTCATTTCCTATTTTCCTCTTCTTGTTCTAGAATCGCCAGCCACTGATAAATCAGATCAGCAATGTTTCCAATATGAATCTGTCTCTGAGACCTGGAGTACCTACACAGGTGAGGGAACAGGTATTGAGGATTTTTGCTTCTTTCCCCCTATCTCTTCAAGAATATTACTGTTAAGTATAATACAGGAAACGAGAGGATTTTTACATAGTATACCAGATGTACATCATTGTGTAGCATCTTGTTTTTGTTTATGTATTTATTGATTTTTGAGAGAAAGCAAGGTAGTGCCTTTGTATTTCCTAAGCAGGCCACATGGCAATAATCCAAAAGGCATTGAAATGTGTTGATTTAGATTTTTCAGGGTAAAGAAAAACTATATAGTAAATGACTTTACGTATTAAAATTCACAAGCAATATAGTTTTGTGAGAGGTAGCAATGTAGAATTCTTGAATTAATTTAATGTGCATTTTTGTCCAAAGTATAAATCATATATCTGCAGAGAACTAATATAAATGATTGGAGATCTAAAATTATTCCTTTCGATATTCCAAGTATTATAAGTAAAATTTATGAGTGGAAGAAATGCAAATTCTATTTTGTGCATCCCTTAGGGAAATGGTCTTGCTCTAGTCTTCCATATACCTGTATATACTCGAGTATAAGTCGGCCAGAGTATAAGTTGAGGCCCTTAATTTAACCCCAAAAACAGAGGAAATGCATTGACTCGAGTATAAGTCTAGGGTGGGAAATACAGCAGGGCCTGGCAGCTCCTCCTTTGAGAGCCGGGGGAGCGGTGTGTGGTGTTTAAAATGACTTTTAGCCACCGACCCAAGCACTTGCCTCAGTGGCTAAAAGTCATTTTAAACATTGCACACTGCTCCCCCGTGATGCAGAAGGGGGTCAGGAGAAGTGGCGATGATGTTTAAAATGACTTTTAGCCACCAACCCAAGCACTTGCCTCAGTGCTAAAAGTATTGACCCGAATATAAGTCGAGGACCCATTTTTCAGCCCAGAATTAGGGCTGAAAAACTAAACTTAAATTCGACTATATACAGTATGTTGCCTGAGCTAATGTTCTCACCTCTCAGGTTTTCCTGGGTGTCTTTTTTCTTATTTTCCATTTCCAGTGCTATAGCATTTGCCTTCCGTGCTGAAAGTGTCAGGTACAATCAGTGGTTGCCAACTGTCAGAATAGACAAGAGTGAGTTGTGTGCTCAAGTAACCTCAAGATAGCTTCCTATGTTCACTATCCGAAATACAGTTCTCTATCTGATTGGCAGGTTACACATTTCTTTTTCAGCAGGCCTGGCTCCAGAAAATGGCTCGTCAGTTATATGTATTGATAATTTTGATTTCCCTGTAGGGACCGATCAATTCCCAGATGTTAGCCCAGAGGCAGCGGGAGATACTGAGCCAGCACCTGAGACATAGACAGATGCAACAGCAAGTACAACAGCGAACTCTGATGATGCGTGGTCAGAGTATGAATATGACACCAAGTATGGTGGCCTCTGGTGGCATACCAGCAACAATGAGCAACCCACGGATTCCCCAGGCAAACGCCCAACAGTTTCCATTTCCTCCAAACTATGGTATTAGGATTATTTCAGAATCTTTTGTCAGCCTCTACTCTAAACTTCTGTACTTTTGCATCAGAACATTTTGTGTGTGTTCCGCATCAGCTAATTAGGAATGGAAGAAATAACAGGGAGAGTTATTCTTGTCAGGAATGCAGTTTGTGAAGTGAGGATCTTCACCCCATTTCATCAGCAATCTTAACAAAAAACATTATCCTGAATTCTTCAGCATACATTTCCCCCCATACAATTGATGAAGCTTCTGATCTATAAACGAATCTTAGTCAGTTAGCAGCCATAGATATAAGCAGTGCTTGGGTTCCTCTTTAGTGATCAAAACTGGTATTTTTTAAAAATTCTGTATGTTTGTGCACCAAAGTTCCCCCTCAGCCATGCAGGCGTGCAGAGCCAACCCAATGTTTTAGCCAATTGGCTTCCATCCATGACCGGAATCCTGCATGCAGGGGGGGGGGGGCAGAGCCACCATAGAATTAGAGGAAATATTAGTGTGCACTGGTTAGCAAAAATAGAAACCTCTTTATTTTCATCATTCAGATTGATAAAGAAATAAGTACAAAATACGTCACCTTTACACATTTGAACAATGGAACTTGGGTTCTACTTAAGTTTAGAGTCCCACCCATAATTTGTGTAGGATGTCTGCTTGGCCCTCTCTTCTCAAAAGGTAGAATTTTTTAATGATAGGAGCCAAATACCATCCTGTAGATGTCTGCAAACATCAGTAAGAAATATTGGTGAAGAAAGGTGGAGTAGGAAGATTGAGAACTTAGTAGCATGTGAATTTGGAAGAGGCAGTACTGGAAAACTGAATTTAGTGTTCTTTTGGTTTTGCTCTGTAAGGTCTTAATACTCAGTTGCAGGCATGGGTGACATCCAGGCCATTGATGGCCAATTTTCAGAGTGCCCAGCAGAACCCAAGAGCAGCATTTCCAAAGGGGTTGGGGCTTAAGGGAAAGATCATGGCCAAGGACGTGAACTTGCGTATTCTGCTTTTTTTAAAAATGCGAACAAAAGATTGCTAAATATGCATGTGTATATTACTATTGGCATGGTACACATATTTTGGACACTTTTGATTTATATACACCTTTGGATAATTTAGCAGGTAATTGCTGTTAAATATTTTCTAAAATACAATAATTTCCCAAGCATAATGCAATTGATTTGCAAGTGTATTCCCAGCTCCTACCATTGGCCCCAAAACCAGGTACTAAGAAAAGGAAGTTACTGAGCTATTGTGGCAACAAAATAAAGGTACAGACCTGTTTGTTGAACAAGCTCTGACTAGTGAGATCAGGAAGGATGTTGCCAGTTCAGAATGGAAGGGAACTAATAAATGAAGAAAATATCTGGAAATTAAATATGTGTGATGTCACTAAACAGGGTTACAGCACAACTAAGGAAAAATAAGTTGCTAGTTGACATGTAACTTCTTATTTATTAAATTTTTGATAAAGACAGCTGGTGAAAGTTACTGTGGAATAGAAAAACTGCTGCCAGATTTGGCAGCAAAGTACATTTACTGAGTAGGAGTCCTGGATAATTGCAGAATTGCTGTAGGGCATCCCAGGAAGATAGCTTCTGCTCAGTGGGATAAACAAGACTCATTTAAGTCTCTTTACCTGCATAGTCTTAAGTTGTCAGACCGAAAATGACTTAAGTACCTGTTCCATTCTCTAGGAATAAATCAGCAGCCGGATCCAGGCTTTACTGGAGCTACAACACCCCAGAGTCCCCTGATGTCACCAAGAATGGCTCACACTCAGAGTCCAATGATACAACAATCGCAGGCCAATCCTGCCTACCAGTCCTCCACAGAGTTAAATGGATGGGCACAAGGGAATATGGGTGGAAATAGGTAAGTTACGAGGATTCAAAATGCATTGCAGTTTGGCTGTGACTTGCCGCATGTTGGTTTAAAAAGTGACACCATTCATTCATTCATTCATTCATTCATTCATTCATTCATTCATACCTCATTTAGCAATCATGGTGCGATTGTGCTTTTTTCTGTGACTATTAAGGAACAGATACAGCATTTGAATGTAGCCATTCACATAACACAATTCTGTAGCCTGATGCCAAAATCATTGTTGAAATCATAATTTGAGAAGGAAAGAGGAGCATTGATAAAATAATATCTAGATGTAAAATATATCTTCCTTCAAAATTAAAACAAATTTCATATGGATAGCATTTGTTGTTTTATGGAATTATGTACATTTTCTTTGTACATACATTTACATACAGTTTAAAAATCTGTATAACTCATCTTGATTAGATGAGAAATATCCGTGTTTGCAGTGAGTCAGAATAAATTGTTAACACTTCATGACAAGGAATTCTGGCTGAAATTCCGTTGCTTAGCCTATGATAAGTTGCAACTAGAATAGGCCCATCAAATCCTCATTGATTCAGAAGGCCTGATTTAGTTGCAACTTAGTATGTTAAGCAGAATAAATTGTTAACACTTCATGACAAGGAATTCTGGCTGAAATTCCGTTGCTTAGCCTATGATAAGTTGCAACTAGAATAGGCCCATCAAATCCTCATTGATTCAGAAGGCCTGATTTAGTTGCAACTTAGTATGTTAAGCACAGGATTTCTGTGTCTGCGATCACAGATGTTAGATCATATGGAATAGCTTTATAAAGAGAAACAAATACGGAGATTTTTATATTTGGGTTGAAGTTTATTGACTGTGGTCCTCTTTTACTGTCAAGGTAAAAGAGGACCCTTTTACTGTCCTTTTACTGTAAAAGAGGACTCGTTTACTGTCAAGGTAAAAGAGTGTGCAGTGTGTATCTATAAGCTGTATGCCAAAACAATAAAAATCATTGTGTGTACAGCTACAGTACAGTCCTGTAAATATGTGGCCTTGGGCCAGATGGGCAGTATGTACAAATAAGTAAGCAAGCAAGCAAGCAAGTTCTCAGTTAAATTCAGTGAGACGTAATCCTAAATAACCTTGTAAGGGGTTTTAGCCTAAACTTTGAAATAATTTTATATGCACTCCGTCATCTCATCTAAGAGTAGTTTTCCTTCATTTATATTTAATAGAAAATTTCCCCTACGCTATTCATTTTCAGAATCATCCTTTTAAAATTTATCTTCTGATCAACAGTTGTAGCACTTTGAGCAGTTCACTCAAATGGATATGTGAATTGGACAGTTGTTTGCAGGTGATTTTCAGGTCAACTAAAAAAGTTAGAAAAGCAGCAATTCATGTCCAAGGAAATTCTGTAAACTGCATTCTAACAGATACTAGATTTACTGTAGGCAGAAAATACCTAAGTTGGGGAGGCCTGGGAAAAGGAAAAAAATCTGAAAAACTGGTCCTATTATGAAAGCTGAGCATAAGGTGTGTACTTTGTCCGTTCCTATCAGGCTCCAGTTATTGAAAGTGATCGGCACATGCACTGACTGATCTATCAATTGATCATTTGAAGTGTTCAGGAGTATTTGAAGCCTGTGTGGCTCATAGGTTGAACTGTTTGATTCTGACATGCTGATGTGTACTTCATCCTGTAGCATGTTTTCACAACAATCTCCACCACACTTTGGCCAGCAAGCAAACACCAGCATGTATAATAACAACATGAACATCAATGTATCCATGGTGACCAACACAAGCGGCATGAACAACATGAACCAGATGACAGGGCAGATCAGCATGACCTCAGCAACCTCTGTGCCTACATCAGGGTTGTCCTCCATGGGTCCTGAGCAGGTGAGAACTCTATCTGAAGCATCAAAAGATACTACCTGTATCATGTTGCCAAGATCTTTTGCTAATGCAGTATGAATTTTAAGGGACTGTTGTGAAGAGGTAAATAAAGCTTCCACATAAGGTAGATCATTCCTTCCACACATATAAAATTTATATCTAGTAAGATTCCCTACCACATTGGCATTGCTAAAACATCAACTTGGTGGTGAAGTGAGCCATACTGCCACCTAAAGTAGTATGGTAAGCAGGGCATAGTACCAAACATATCTAGAGTCCCATACAAGTGTTAGATTTTTTTAAAAGAACAACTACTTTATTTTGGACTAAGCGAATACAGCTTTATACATTCACCTACTGTCTGTCTATCTGTGCACACACATAATCAACTGCTAAGAAATGAAGTCTAATTGGAGAGACATGTTTTAATTGTTACTTCACATGGTACAACTTTTTATGTCCTTTACCTCTAAGCAGTTAGTCAAAGGACATTTTTAGCCAGAATTTCAGTTTTAGCATTTTCTTTCCGGAATTCCACCTTTTGAAAGGGAGAAAGTTAACAAGAGGTAAATTTCAGGTGCACAGGCATAACACTGTGGAAAGAAGAGATGGTCTGAGTATGTGCAGGATGCCTGGTATAAAATGTGCCCTCCTATTCTGAAAACAGTCTTGTTTTCTTCCACTTTCTTATTAGAAGGTTGTGTTCCTGTTTTTTTTTATTAAACAGCCCATTCATATTCCCTCTGTCTTAGGTTAATGATCCTGCCATGAGAGGAGGCAATCTTTTTCCAAACCAGCTACCTGGAATGGATATGATAAAGCAGGAGGGAGATGCATCACGGGTAAGAAAATGTAAACATCCTAATTGTGAGCATGTTAAAGACAGGAATGGGTAGAGTTTTCTCTCATCAAACATGATGTTCCAGAGGATTTTCTAAAAATCTTTCCAGGAAAATATGTCGCTAGAACCATTCTTGAAGGCATCTCTGTCTTCCCCTCCCCTGCCCTTGGCAGACTGAATCATGTATTTAATGCCAGTTCAGCAAATATTTTAAGGACAGAAGTGCCTGGAAACTTGTGAGATCTACTCATATGTGTTGTAGAGTTGGCAGGATAGGTTACTCTTGCAAGTTACAGTACATCTCGATATGCGTTCTAAATCTGTTTTAATCATTGCTATTTCACTATACCTGAACCTTTTGTGTTTGTAGTGATTGGAACTGCACAGAATATTTTTTAAGTAAATGATACCATTACAACTAATGCCCTTTTATATTTCTTTTGTCTTTTGGTCTTTCAGAAATATTGCTGACCTTGAAGCTTGCTGATATCTTCAACTGACTGGGCTTCCCAGCCTGTATTTCTTACTGGTTTGAGGAGCTGCGTATGTTTGGTTTTGCCCCAACTGTTCTGCCAGTCAGCTCTACTGGAGAAAGTAGAATTTAGTGCTGCTGCAAACAGAACACCACTCTGAGTGGAATCAAAACCATTGTTGGTGGAAGAGCAGCCTCTTCTTTGGCAGTCTGAAGCTAGCGTACAGACAGTTGCTCAGTCTGTTCACTGCATTCACCTTAGTGCAACTTAGATCTCTCCTGCAAAGTAAATGTTGATAGCCAGTTTTCATAAACCATGTCAGATTGAATGTATTTAAATGTATGTATTTAAGGAAAACCAACCATGCTCTCATTCTGTTTTGTTTTTAGTTTTAGCTTTAGATCTCGATCTCTTTCTTTGTTTTCCTTAGCTACACAGTCTGGTGCAAAGGATTAAGTTCCATCTAGAAATCAGTGGTTTTAAATTACAGTGTTCACTTTGGGAGATACAGAGTAGACTGGATGATGACTACCAGAGTAGTGGATAACAAAACATAGAGAATGGACATTTAACTAATTGGTATGGGGGAAAATATGTAGTGGCTAGATATACCATGCTAGAAAACAAAACTGGATGGTTTTTAATAGGTTCGCGTAAGCAAACAAGCTACAGCACCCTGTGAGAGGGCTGTTCATAAAGCATTTTGTTGTTATTTTTGAATAAAATCATGAGTCCTGTACAATCTAAGTTCCCATTCTAATTGACATCAGCCTCCTGAAGAGTTATCTAAAATAAGCATCCCCCCCCCACTCTCACTTTCTCTGATTCTTTTCTTATAGGACAGAGAAATGAGTACTCCCCATCAAATCCCCTAGGTCAGTTACCTGAGTGTTAGGTTGCAGGTAACTAGTTGCTGAATAATGAATATTTAGCCTCTAAATAAGGGTGCAGCTATTGGTGATGGAAGTGGCAGAATTGAAGCATAACATCGTATCTAAAAACATCTAATTTGTATGGTGAAATTTCCATGTTTCCCACCTCTACACATGGGGAAAACAATGACTTGAGCTATGACAGATATCACTACAGAGTTAAGCATCATGCGTTCTAATTATTTTGAAGCAGTGTGGACTAGAAGAAAGTTTTGTAAGGTACATGAAAACAGTTTCTATGTAAACAAGCAATAATTTAAGTTGAATACTTTAGTGTTTTAATTGTATAATTTTGTGAGGTATACATGTTGTGGAGTTGATTTCCAAATGAGGTACTTCAGTATTAAATTAGATATCTTCATAGCTGTGTGTGTCTCCTGGGAAAAAAATGTTTTGTAAAGGATCACAATGCCTTGATTAGACCTAATTTGTAGGCTTGAGACTCTTCGTTTTCTAAATCTTGCAACTCTGCTCATAAGTCATTTATCTAACCTTATATTATATGCAGCCACTGTAGGAGCCAATTCTTGACTTTTTTGTATGTTTATATTCTTTCTTAATAATCTTAAGAGAAACTGTTGTTCAGCAGGCCACCACTTAAGGTGGTTTTACTCTTTCCTACTGTGGTTTGAGTAACATTTTAGTATAAGCTGGCATCAGTTTCTGAGGACTTGAAATATCAGGAAACTGATTGTTTTCGACCTCCTGTTTCTCTCTTCCCCCCACAAGCCACACACTTTCATACCTGAACTCAAATTTTGGATGTTATTTAAAATGCAATGCATTTTATATTATCTCGGTCATTATTCATGTCTATGGGAGTGGAAGGTCTATTCCCTTGAAAACATGTTCTGCTTGTGATGAGGGTTGAACTATACAAAGAATCTGATTTTCATAGAGTGCTGGAAAGAATATGTTGAGTGTATAGAATGCATTTCAAACCATTGTTTCCTGTTGAGTGGGTCTCCGTTTATATTAGGAGAAGCTGCACTTCTCAGCAGTCACCACTTTTGTAGGTTAAACACAAAAGTCGCTGTTCAGATAACTGAGCCATCTGGTGGAAATCAAAAGTAAATGTCAGCCCTGAGCTCCATAACATGAAAATATTTTTTAAAAAATTATCAAATTATGTATGAATTAACCTAAATTGAGAGAAGTGAAAACTCTCTGTTAGCAGATTAAGTAGCTTACCTTGGAAATACTTCAATTACTGTTTTAAACCTGATTTAATGTCACAGATAAATCTTTACATTTATAGATAATGTAAAGAAGACCCAATTTGAAGTACTTGTATCATTTATGGATTCGTTAAAATAGAGTAATTGTACCTGTCTTGAAAATTTTACTGTCTAAATGGATTGGCTAAAGACAATGGATTGAGATATTCTCTGACAATGGTAATCATGCTAGATGCAAAGATTGATGCCAAATCACTTTATTATAACCAGTATTTTTTATTCAGTACATAGTAAAATTACTACAGACAGAATGTTGTTGTATGTTGAACATGGTATCTCATACTGAAGGTGGAAGGCATAACTGAATGGGGAAATTAATATATATGACTGTTGGACTAAGCAGCATTCAGTCAAGTTCAGATAAGGTTAAAACAATAAAATATTTGATTCATTTCAACATGTAACTAGTTATTCAAAGATTTAAAATAATGTTATTCCTGCCTAAATTTCAACTGGCCTGTATTATCTGGTAGCAATGTTTTGGCATTTATATACTGCATTTTAACCTGTGTTTTTAAAAAAATGGAGTTCACATGGGCACAACACATGAAAAGAATGGTTCAGCTCTACTTGCAAAACCCAAAGATACACAATCAGTTTTGAAATGCAATTTAAGCCATTAATTGTTGGTGTGAATTTAAAGTTTTCTAGTATTTGTAGTATTGCTGCCTAAGAGCAAAAGCATTCTCTGCACAAGAAAATTACTGTAGTGGCTTTGGTTTTTAATTAGAATTTTCTCCCGGTGTTTCTTTGTAGACTAAAACAAATCTTTTCAGTTTCTTACTACAGGTAAAGCTATGTGCAAGAACCTCAAAATGCTAAAATCTAGCATAATGCCTTAGATCTGTTTTTAAGTCTTGTATATTCCTACATAGCTGTCTGATGTAATATATTTGTATAGTGAATTGTGTACAATTTTGGAATAAGTGCATCATCACTTAGCTTTCAGTCATTCAATAGAGATGATGGACACATTTCTTCAAACATTGACTCATTTATTTTGTTTTCCTTTTTGTCATTTGTGGGTTTTATTTGTACAGTTCCTCATAAAGTTACATCTGAGATGTGTATGAGTGTGTGTATATGAAAAGATTATACGAGGGTAAAACTAAGCAATATATAAACTATGGTTCTTCAGGAGAAAGCTTACAGTGTTTTCAGGTTGTGATTTATTTTCAAGACTGAGTTGACTATGAACATCACTTTGTTCACCTGCATTGATGTTTGTATTTCTAGTGTGAGCAGTTTATGCAAAGGTAGATATATTCAGAGAAATTTTAAATACATTTATGCAAGTTAATATTGCTTTGCTGATGCTATTTGCTTATTTGATGTTAAATAATGCTATTGTAAATAAAGAATTCTGTTATTGCATCATTTAATAAATTTTAATGCCTTCGGGTTTTACATGGCTTTAGACATAGGAGCTTTTCTTCTGTTGCATCTTATGTGTTTGTGTGCACAGCTGTGCCAGAAGAGTCAGATTGCTGCAGATGGGCAGGGCAGAGCCCACATGAACAGCTTGCTTCGGCTTGCAGTCTTGGGCTGGCCCTCACACACACTTCACTAGCTCTCAAGGGGAAAACCTGAATTCAGTTTGGTGCAGGTATAGAAATGCATCCCACAACACAGGTAAACGTGCTCATTGTGCCTTGGAAATAATAGGGGCCAGATCTTTGCATATTCCTTTATTTATTCAATAGTATACCACTTCACACAAACATTTGCTGCAGCTGTGTACTATGAACACAAAACAGTATACAATACATAAATAATAAAATTTCCAGTTGTATATAAGAGAGCAACTACAACACATCGGATCATCAGAATTGCTGTGGAACAGAGTGGCATTTTCCAGTATGCACATACAAAACTTTTCCAATATGCACATACCAATGATACAACCTACCTACCATTAATTTTCTTTTTTTTCCCTCTAGCCTAGTGCAGGACAAATTGATATGGGAAAATTAAAACATGTGGGTAAATTAATCAAATGCTTCTGGACTGTTCAATAGTATTGCAGATGAGGTAGTTTTAGACTGCTCTTCGTTTTCTTCTTTGTTTTCCATTTGGGATAAGATGACACAGACATTTATTAGCTTAATTCCTCTCTAGAGTAAAAAATAATGGTCTGATCAACATGTACATGATGATCCGTCAGTTAGATCATTTCCTGTTATTTCCTCCATCTTGGTAAGGAACAGAATTACTTTAGCATCCATCAGCTTTCACTGGCACAACAGCCAACCTAGAAGCCAAATCAACATTAGAGGTCAAAAACTATTCAAGAAATGATTTGCTGTACCACCTATAAGAAGAATCTGAACTCGGTACCAGAAAGGTTGTAGCACTAGAGGTTGTATTTCAGTTTCAGCCAGTCTTGGCAGTGCTGAAATTTGATGGGGGTAGACACCAGACCTAAGTTTCCCCGTTCCTTTCCTACAAATCACATGTAAAACAGAACTGTTGCCTCACAACTGTCAGAATAGTGTTTACCTATTCAAGGAACATGAAGAGTGGCCTGTAGGTGTTGATTACTTCAAGACCTGTTAAAGGGATTTTGAATAGCAAGTTTTTTTAAAAAAAAATCTAATGTTGAGCATTGACTAATTTCTACTCCTGAGTATGTGTTTCTCACCTATAACATATGAATGTCAGTTGGGTTATCACATTTTGTATAGCATTGCTGCCCAATCTTTCTCTTTCTTTACTTGGATCAGCATTGCAAAATTTACAATTATGTATGTGAAATACAAGTAAATTTAAAAACAAATTTAAGATTATCAGACTAATTTTTAAAAGAAGTAGACTAAAGTAAGTGGTGTTATCTCAGCCATTTGCTGCTTTTGTACATTTAGTGGCGGCATAAATTGCATGCACATAAAAGTTATATTGATTGCAGAGTCATTTTCTGGTCAAAGGTATACTTCAACATTCATCCATTTGACAAGGTGTGTTTTTATTCTCCATAGGTTTAGCCTAACCTCTTCTGGTTTGATGTGTAGAGCTTGAGATGTGTGCAGAAAACTGTTTTTGCCATTGGAGGGTTGATGCCCATAAATGTGGATGGTTTGGGGTATTGCCTTATTTTATTCATTATTTATTAGCACCTGTAGTACTTCTTGGGAACAATGTCAGTGTAATAGGCTTTTTTTAAATGAGGGTAGGTTTCAGGTAGCCAGAAATAATCTGCATGATTCATTAAGAGTGACATCCAGTTGTTTGGCATGTGCTGATTTGTACCATACCCCCACTTGTAGATTCTGTCATGGAGTAGCACAGGAACAAAACTTTTGTTCTGTGTGGGTGTGCCCCCCAGTTTGATCCAGCCAGTCTCCAAAGTATGTTATTTCTGGTGCCAACTTCTGTTCAGACAGTGCATTTGGTAGGTGTGGGTTCAATCCAAAACAATACTTTGGGATAGAGCAATATTCCAAAACTTTTGCATTCCTGGTCAACCCAGAAATTCTTCTCTGGTTCTCAAAGTGGAAGGCATAGTCCTCTATTTTTTCAAGGGTTTTGGTTTCAGAGAGTTCTTTGTATAATATAAAGAAATATCTTCACATGCAGAGGTCAGCTGGTGCTCGGCGGCCTCTAAAGATTTTCCCTGGTCTCTCAGGTCAGGATCATCAGCATAGATGAAGCTCCTGGAGTATGGGAATGTTGACTGACCATTTATTTGCAAATGTTAAAAAAGTAATAATGCAGGACACTACCCTATAGGAGACTGTTCTTTTGATTTTTTCCAGCAAATAAGCCTTTCTTGAAATTAAAGAATCTTTGAT
Source organism: Phrynocephalus guinanensis (assembly GCA_037367245.1). Taxonomy (NCBI): domain Eukaryota; kingdom Metazoa; phylum Chordata; class Lepidosauria; order Squamata; family Agamidae; genus Phrynocephalus; species Phrynocephalus guinanensis. The sequence goes on from CM074739.1 coordinate 43,793,896, forward strand.
TTTGAAGTAGAATGATGACCATTTTTGTTAGTCCATGATCTTGAATTAGGAGATAATTTATTTTGAGCAGCAGTTGAGGTGGGGCAGAGTCCGACACAACTGAACAACAACAAAGTTGCCAAATGCTGCCCCAATTAAAACCATAGTCTACATGCTGGGCAAGTTTTAAAATTTGAGCTGTATAGGTTTTGCCAGGTCTAAACCTGCTCTGAAATTAGAAGAGATTCAATTTTAGGCACCTGATGGTATGATCTCATTCACTCAGACACTTTGTGTAAGTGGCATAGCATGGAGATTGGACTGCAGCTTTTGAGATCTGAGGGTTCTTTACCTGGTTTCAGTATAGCAATTACTTTGACCTTCGCTCAAATTTTTGGAATGTGCTCATCCAGCAGTTATCCAAGAGAAGTGGGCTTATAGGTCAACAGTGCATTAGGATCATAAGTGATCCAACTCCAAAGATCTACTCAGCCATCCAACCTCAAGTTAGATTATTCTAGAAGAAGTATAATTTCAAAAATATATCACAGGATCTCTCAGCAAGCCACCAGGTTGTATGATGCAATTCTAAAGCAAGATACTGTATTTAAAACAATTTAAAATTAAAATCAAAGAATTTAAAATAGCAATTTGAAACCATTAAATCCACTAACACCTAAGCAGGCCATGATCCTCAACCACCAAAGGCTTCGAGAAGTTTATTTTGACTTGGTGCTGAAGTGGAGCCCATGGCAGGAACAGTTAAACTTCCAAGGGAAGGGCATTCCATAGTTGGGAGTTCTGTGGCAGAAAAAGCCACTTCTCCCCTCACTGAATCTCTCGCTGATTGTTCAATACAGCCGGAAGGAACTGCATACAGTCAAGAGAGCTACCATCAGATGCTGATGGCCGGAACGAAAAATGCTTCTTAGGCCCAACAGGCAGTTAATCACATTGTGTAGAATCAGTAGAGGGGGCCACTGCCCTGCTGAAAGGAAATATTTTAGTGGAATTGAGGCAAAAAGGAGTTGAGCCGCGTGGCCATCACAAAACACAATTGCAAAAATAGGTTACAGGCGATACCTTCATAGGCCACTATTAAAAATAAAAAAGGAACATTGCAAGCATTCGAGTGCAGTCAATCACCCTTCTTCAAAGCAGGTCCCCGAAGTTCAGATGTAAGTGCCTGCCTCTGCTTAACTGGGCTGGTGGTTCAGCCGGGTATCTTGTTGAAACTCTGAACAGAAATTGAAATCAAATGATCTGTACATTTAAACCCCCTTCCCAAATGGGATCTCCTCCAGAAATATTGTACTGCAGCACCCATTATCTTCAGCCAGTGCCATTGTGGCATGACACATCTGAAGGACAATGCCTTGGAGAAAGCTGTATCATCAGGAGACTGTGCTAGTAAAGTAGCTTTTCTAAGCAATGACAGAGAAAAAGATAACAGCATGGGATCTTAAGTTTCCAAAGAAGGGACAGGGATACTGCTAGCCAAGTAGTGAGGGTTCTTCTTCGTAGCCTCTGTGAAATCCCACTAATGGGTTTCCCTGCGCGCCTGCGCAGCCTCCGGACCTTCTAGAGTCTTCCTTCCAGCTCCTAGGGACCTCCTCCTGCCCCTACTGGGCATGCTCCGGGACTCCCGCGCCTCAGTTCCTTTTTTGCCGCCGCCAGCAAAGGTCACGTTTTCTCCAGCTCCTAGAGAAAGCGAAACTTCTGTTGACTCTTCTAGCTTGATAAGTACTTTGTTGTATATAGTTATACTTATAGTGTAAATTATTAGATAGTTATTAGTTAGTTAGTAAGCTGACCTCCTCCCCCCCCCTCCCCCAGTCTCTTCCCGCCGGGCCGTTTATGGCCCCAGGAGCGCTATTCAAGCGCTGTTTGCAGTGCCCAAATAAGATCTCCGTTTCGGACGGGCACTCCACCTGCTTATACTGTTTGGGGGAGGCACACCAACCGGACACTTGTAAGGAGTGCCAGAAACTTTCCAAGCCTGCTCTCAAGCAGCGACAGGGTCGCCTCCGAGTTTATCTTTGGGAGCAATCCCTTAAACCAATGGAACATCAGCAGCCGCAGGAGGCCCCCTCTCCAACCACCTCTATGGCCTCCCACACTTCGCAGGCCTCTAGAGCCGTCTTAAAGCCTACTAAAAAGACTAAAAAGAAGGACCCTCCTTCGCGGGCAAAGGCACCGCCTTCCCCGCCGGGAACCACCCGCGCTCCACTCCAACAACCGGGAAGCCAGCCACCTTCCCAAGTGATCGAGGCGCGACAGGATGCCGCCCGAGACCTCTGTCTCACTGGCCGCCGATCTACCTCCCCTGTTTCATCAAGATCGGGGAGTTGGCCTGTTACGTCCCAGTCTCGGGACACAAGGATTGAACCTCGCCAGCGTACCCCCATATACCAGACCACTGTGCGGAGCGTTCACGATCACACTGAGGGACGAGCCTCGACAGCGGCAGCCGCGGAGCCTCATCCACCACCTCTCCGCGTGGAAACGGTATTCCGCACGACAGCGGTGGAGGAGCCTCGACAGCGAGAATGCTCCCCTCGCCATCGACAGGTGACTGCCCGTCACTCCCGCTCACCGCAGAAGCGCTCTCGCAGAGACAAGCGCTATTCCACCTCACACTCTGACTCCACCTCGTCCAGTGGAGACAGTATGGACGACGGAAGAGCAGCAGCCTCACGCCGCTCCAAGAAACCAAAGAGGCGAGAACGCAGGCGTCGAAAGCGCCACGCCTCCATATCGAGGAGTCGGAAGCACAGGCGTTACCGTTCCACCTCCTCCTCCTCGAGCTCACCATCGCGCTCGGATAGGCGACATCGTAGCCGCTCATCCTCTGCCTCCCGCTCACCGACGCCTAAACGACATCGCCGCGCCCCCCGTCACCGCCACCGCTCTCAAAGGACGCGCACGCCAACACCGGGAGCGGCACACTCACATGCTACAGAGACAGGTCGAGCGGCGATACCGGTACGCATTACCACATCTAGACAGCGGTCTGCGGATTCTATACCACAAGAGCGCCCTATAATAAGTCCCTCGCGTCGACAGCGATCCATGTCACCAGCGTCAATGGACAGATCCTTGCTGGCCCACTCTGATGATGACAGCCAGTCTTTCCATTCTTCGCACACCAACCAAGAACATCAACAGACCCAAGGGTCGGAGGCAGGAGAAGTACTAGTAGCCTCACCAGAGGAAGACTTCTCCACGTACTCACATATTATTAACAAAGTAGCGCAGGTTATGGAGCTGCAAGTGGAGCTCCCTGATCCGAAGGGCTCCTGCAAATTTTTCGGCCACCTCAGGAAACACAAGAACCCGCCACTGCGCTTAGGGTTCATCCCCTCGCTCCTGCAGTCAGCCAAGGCCTCCCTCACGAAACCAGCTGCCACTCCACTCATGCCCAGGCGTACTGACAACCTATATCGTACACACGGGGACGAGGCTGAATTTCTGGCACGCCACCCTTTGCCCAACTCGCTGATCGTAAACGCCACTCAAAACAGGGCGAAGAATACCTCGACCACAACACCGAGCAACAGGGAAGGGAGGAAGCTAGACCTCATGGGCAAGAAACAATACTCCCTAGCTTCATTTTCCCTTCGCACCACTAACCACCTCTGCGCTATGGAAGCCTACTCACGGCATCTCCTCCTCGAGATGTTACCAGTGTTTGACCAGCTTCCAGACGATGCTAAGGCCAGACTCACGGCTGCCCACACAGAACTCTTGACGTTACTGGACTATCAAACTATCGCTGCCTGTCATATAGCCGATGCCTCAGCAAGACAACTAGCTAACGCTATCTTTCTCCGACGTCATGCATGGCTTCGCACCGTTACCATCACAGATGATGCTCGCAATAGAATAGAGGGTGCCCCGTTTGATGGAGAGGGCCTCTTCGCAGCCACCACGGATGAGTCTCTGGACAATATTCTGAAAATGCGCAAGACTGCCAGCTCTTACGCATACCAGGGCTCTACCTCTCACCAGGCGGCACGCCCACCTCCTTACCAATGGCGACGCCCATACCAGGCTTCGGCCCAACGCAATCAACAGCGGAGTAAGCCTCAATACCACGCTTCTCCTTACTATCGCTCAAACCAACACCGCCCTGGCCGCTCTCAATCGGCAAAGCGCTACGACAGGAAGCCCAAGCAGGCATCTTGACCTTGCTTCCCGCACGACACCACTAAACGGAGACGCTCGACTGTGCCCCTTTCTCCCCCAATGGACAGCAATCACAACGGACACTTGGGTTCTTACTATTATTCGCGAGGGTTACGCCATAGAATTTCACCGATGGCCCCCACTCGGGCGAATTGTCACCACACAACCCTCACCCGCCCTCGAAAACGAAGTGCGCTCCTTACTCGAAAAGGATGCCATCGAGCCTGTACCGCCACACGATACATACGGGTTTTACTCGCGCTACTTCACCATCCCAAAGAAAGACGACTCGCTCCGTCCTATATTAGACCTCAGGGCACTCAACCTGTTCATCAAACCGAAGAAGTTCAGGATGACTACACTGGAGTCTATTATACCGCTGCTCCAAAAGGGAGACTGGTTCACGGTTTTAGACCTTCAAGACGCATATTTCCACGTCACGATACGACCCTCCTACAGGAAATACCTACGCTTCGTCATGGGCAAGGACACTTACCAATTCAAGGCTCTTCCCTTCGGCCTTTCCACCGCCCCGAGGGTTTTTACGAAGTGCCTCGCCCCGGTAGTTGCGTTCCTCCGGCTGAAGGGCGTCAACGTATTTCCATATCTCGACGATTGGTTGATCGTCTCGCCTACAAAAAGCAAGGCAGAGAGACACGTTCATTTCGCCATGAGGTTTCTCATCTCCCTCGGCCTTACCATAAATCTACAAAAGTCCACCCTTCGACCCACCCAATCCGTTATATATATCGGAGCTATTCTAGACGCCAAGAGGGCTATGGCCTTCCTACCGCCGGACAGAAGCACCAAAATTCGCAAAGCGATAGAACACTTCAGGCCTCGGGGCACCGTCACTGCTCGTGTAGCGCAGCATCTGCTCGGCCTGATGTCATCCACCACATCCGTGCTGCCCTACGCGCGGCTCAAACTCCGACCTCTACAAGCATGGCTCCTCTCCAGATTCCACCCCCTGAGACATGCTCCCTCCAAGAGACTCAAGGTTACCCCTTCTCTTCACCTAGCTCTCCAGTGGTGGACGACCCAGAAACACCTGCAGGCCGGCCGCCCGTTTCAGCAACCCCGCCCGGCACTACACATCACCACAGACGCCAGCACCACGGGCTGGGGAGCCCATTGCGGCACCCTACAGACGCACGGAACCTGGCCAGCTCCTCTCAAAACACGCCACATCAATTTTTTGGAACTGATGGCGATATTCAATGCCCTCAAGGCATTTGCGCCCCTAGTCAAGAACAAATCTGTCCTCATAGTCACGGACAACACTACGGCGCAACACTACATAAACAAGCAAGGAGGCACCCACTCTCGGTCGTTACTACACCTAACCATGGACATCTGGACCTGGTGCTACCACAATCACGTCTTGCTCACAGCGGTCCACATAGCTTCTCACGACAATACCACGGCGGACACGCTCAGCAGACGCCCTTACAACGACCACGAATGGACCCTCTCCACACCAATTTTCAATTGGCTTTGCCGCCGATGGGGGAGGCCAACTGTCGACCTATTCGCCTCCCCGACCAACGCCAAGTGCCCGCTGTACTGTTCAAGAGCGGGCCAAGGGCCACACACCCTGGGAGATGCCTTGTCAACATCGTGGCAGGGGATGGTCGCCTACGCCTTCCCCCCCCCTCCCCCTCCTTCACAGGACGGTGATCAGACTCCGTCAGGAGCGAACACGAACAATCTTAATTGCACCCTGGTGGCCGAGACAGCATTGGTTCGTTACCCTCAAGAGGATGTCCCATCAATACGTACACCTCCCGAAGCGCGCAGACCTCCTGTCACAGGAAGAGGGTCGCCTCCTCCACCCCAACCTAGACTCCCTACACCTCACGGCATGGCTGGTCCATTCTCTTTAAGCGAAGTTCTCCATCACTCGCGTAAATCTTCAACTACGACGCTATACACGAGTAAGTGGAACGCTTTCCTACAGTTCACTGCCGAACGCGACCTGGACTCTTCCCCGACTACGCTAGACGCAGTCCTGGACTTCCTCCTACTCCTGTTTAACAGGGGCCTTGCACACTCCACTTTGAAGGTCTACCTCGCAGCCGTGGTTGCACATCAACCACCCGACTCCCCTTCAGCCTCCCTTTTCCGAAACTCATTGGTAAAACAATTCCTAAAAGGAACGATGAATCTCCGACCCACGAGATCCCCCGTTCCACCACAGTGGTCCTTAACGCTTGTCCTCAGGAAGCTCACCAAACCGCCCTTTGAGCCCCTGGCTACGGTGCCGTTACACATCCTATCCCTGAAAGTTGCCTTCCTCCTGGCCATCACCTCCGCTCGCAGGGCGTCGGAGTTAGCAGCACTACGGATGGATCCACCGTTCCTTCAGTTCTTCCACGATAAAGTCACCCTCTACCCGGATGTCACCTTCCTACCCAAGGTGGTCTCCCACTTTCATCTTAGTCAGCCGATCATCCTGCCGACTTTCTTCTCTTCACCAGACAGTGACCTAGAGAGAGCACTACACACCTTAGACGTGCGCCGAGCTCTCTTATTTTACACCTCCAGGACTCAATCTGTCCGGGCTTCTCCCCGCTTATTCATTTCCACCTCTGGACAGACTAAGGGACTCCCGGTAACATCACAAACCATCTCAAGGTGGATAGTTGAAACTATCCGACTGGCATACCACCTCTCTAACACGCCTCTGCCGGTCACCCCGAGAGGTCACTCCGCCAGGGCCGTCTCTACCTCTTCGGCATTCCTTAAAGGGGTCCCCCTGCAGGATATATGCAGAGCGGCGACCTGGGCCAACCCGTCTACATTTGCTCAACACTACAAGCTAGATGTACGAGCCAGGTCTGATGCCACCTTTGGCAGAGCTGTTCTCTCTTACTCCTTACCGTGACGGCCCACCGCCAGTAAGTAAGCTAGCTAATCTCCCATTAGTGGGATTTCACAGAGGCTACGAAGAAGAAGAACGGGTTACCTACCTGTAATGGTAGTTCTTCGAGTTACGCCTCTGTGAATTCCCACTCCCCGCCCGTCCTCCCCTCTGTCCGTCACGCCTCTCTTTCTTTCTCTCGTTGCAGCGGTGGACATCTGAGGAACTGAGGCGCGGGAGTCCCGGAGCATGCCCAGTAGGGGCAGGAGGAGGTCCCTAGGAGCTGGAAGGAAGACTCTAGAAGGTCCGGAGGCTGCGCAGGCGCGCAGGGAAACCCATTAGTGGGAATTCACAGAGGCATAACTCGAAGAACTACCATTACAGGTAGGTAACCCGTTCTTTAGCAAGCCTGTGTACATTCATAACGGATTCCTTCGGCTCTTGACACATGGACAAGTAAGAGTAGGAAAGGCTCAAGGTATTCCTTGTTATGCTGAACAAATGCATGAGAAGGGTGAGTGCTCAATCTCTGCCAGCTCCACCATCACTCTTCTATACCCAAGAAAGCAATAAATCATGCAGATACAATCCTGTACCAGTGGGAACAAGGGTGGAGCAACACCTTCATTGTGGTTATGTGCCATCAACCCACAACTGTCGTATAGTGAACCTAATAAGGTTTTCAATGTCAATGATGAAAGGATTCGTTTTACCAGTTCCACCCCCAGTGACTTTCCAGGACAGAGGTGGAGAGCCCAGGTCTGCTGTGTCCTAGTCCATTACTCAATCTGCTACACCACACTAGTCCCAGAACCTTCATTAGAAACACACACGCACAGCCAAAAAACCCTCACAAACAAGTAAGCTGTTGAGTCTGGCAGCCCTCTTCAGCAATGTCAGCTTTTCTCAGCCAGGGGTTTGCAGTAGGAATATAAAAATCCCCAGATTCTTCTTCATGGCATCTGTGAATGCACACATATGGGACTCTTCTGTGCCTGCACACGTTCACCAGAAGTCTCAAGCTCTAGTCATGTAGGACCTCCTCCTCCCACAGCACATGCTCCAGATCTCCCGCACTTGTCCTCAGTTCCTTTTTTGGCGCCGTTGCAAATGGTTGCCTTTTCTTCAGTTCCTGCTGATTTAACGTTGAGATTGTTTATCTTTGTTTTTCCTTACCTACTGTTGTTATATTTGCCTTGTTTCACTCCACCTCCTCCTCCCGCTTCTTCCTTTCACGTTTAAAAAAGAAGGAATATTCCATTCCCCCTCCCTTTCCCCTTTCCTTTCTTCCCACCCTTTTATGGCCTCCGCGGGATTGTTCATACGCTGTGTGGCTTGTCCAAATAAGATTCCCTTATCGGACGGCCACAACCTCTGTCTCTACTGCCTGGGAGAATCATATCAACCTCCCCAGTGCCCCGAGTGCAAAAAGCTTACTAAGCCAGCACTCAAGCAATAACTTGGGAGACTTAGGGCACACTTGTGGTAGAAATTGCTGCGCCCTATGGAATCGCAAGATCAGAGTGCTCTGCTCATTCTGCTTCTCCCAAGTCAAAATTCTTCGCAGGCGTCTAAAGGTGCCTGAAAATCATCAACTTCAACTGGTAAGGAGAAACAGGTATCTTCAACACCTAGAAGAGACTCCAGGCCTACACCACCTTCCTCCTGTCTGACTCCTATTGCTGCAAAATCTGCTTCCTCGATATCAAAACCAGCGCTGTCAACATCAGCGGACTCTCGCCATTGAGATGACGGAGTCATACGATCTCAACAATTCCAGGCACTATCTCCTGCAGCCAGCCGATCTTGTAGCTGGAGAGATTTTTCACATGATCCAACCTTTCTGGAAGCACCTTTGGGAAGCCCTGGGCTCTCACTGGGCTCCCCTACAGAACACTCTACGAGCTGACAGAGATAGTCGACATCCTCTACCACCGTCGTTGGTACGAAGCATCCCACTCGACCACTTGCGGAAGCTCAAGCCAATGCTGAACGTGAATGCAATTCACCACCACTTCCATGTCTCACTCTCCAACAAAAGAGAGTCAGACTGCCTAGCCACCTTGATGTCGAGGAATCCCAGCCATCGAAGCAGTCCTCAAGATCTTGATACTGTGAACCTCGTCGTCAGTCCTACTATGTGACCATTGGAGTCACCTTTTCAGCATCGATATCCTTCCAATGATGCATATCAACACCAGACCGACTGACTGTGTCGACATCAATGGTACATACAAGTTATATCATGCTCATATGATGATGCCTCTGACACCATCATAGGATTCATTCACCCTAGAAACCGTCATAGGACTCATTCACCTCTGGCTAAATCACCACCCCCAGCTAAACACTCAAAGAAGTTGACATATACGGTGTCAGAACCTAACACCTACACAAGGCGAATGCTCTTCCTGGCCCTACAGGCAAACCAGAAATCTCAGTCCCGAAGCCCTTCACCTCAATGTCAGCCATCCCGATACCTAGACATTATCTCCCATAAGCCACAGCTGCCTAATCTCGACACCGAGCCTTTTTCTCTCAGGAAACTCAGCCACCTCACATGTTGAGGTCAGACTCTCCAGCATCAATGGACTGCCCCGTTCACACCAAGGATTTGGCATCAGACAACAATTCTCAAGCTACATACCTCTCTTCACCTCTTCACTTGCCCACACCTGAATAGGATGTTGCTGATAACCAGCCACCCTCACCAGCTGAGGACCTTCGGCTTTACTCACAAATGATCCATAAAATTGCCAAGGTCATGGAACTTCAGGTGCAGCAGTCTGACACAGACAACACCTGTAAGTTCTTTGGCCACCTCAACAAGAACCAGGCACCCCTGCTCTGCCTCACATTTATTCCATCTCTGCTTTAAGCATGCTAAGGCAGCTTGTAATAAGCCTTCCAGTCCACTGTTGCCACAGTGTATTGATAACCTTTACAGGATTCATGGTGAGAAAACAACATTTTTGTCTAATCATCCATTACCTAATTCTGTCATTGTCGATACCACACAGAATAAAAGCCATTCTAATACAACTCCTAGTAACAAGGAAGGAAGGAAGCTTGATATAGGCAGAATTACCTGTGTGCTATGGAGGCCTACACTCGACATGTAATGCAAACATTCCTTCCTTTCTTTGAGTATTTACCAGAAGACCAAGGTGATCTCTTATCATTCGGAGGTCATGTCTCTGACAGATTATGAGACCATTGTTGCCCGCCATGTTGCTAATGTGGCCGCAAAGCAGATTGCTATGGCAATTTACTTTCACTGCCATGCCTGGCTTCACACCGCAACAATCACTGACAATGCCAGAAGCAGAATTGAAGACTCCTCATTTGATGGAGAAGGACTTCTTATGTTTAAGACCACCCATTCTTATTCATACCAGGGTACTTCAAACCAGCCTACTTCACATCAACAATCATTGGCGTCATCCTTATTCTACTCAATAACCACATCTGCAAAACCTACAAACAACAGTCCCACACTACTTCCATAGTTCTACCACAAAAGCCAGACCTAGCCAGAACCAAAACACTTGCCGCTTCGACCAGAAGCAGAAACCATATTTCTGACCTACAACTGCCTTCAGGACCAAACATCAGACTGCAACCCTTTCTCCCCAAATGGACACGTATTACGACAGACTTCTGGGTGTTAGCTATTATTGCACAAGGGTATGCCATAGAATTTGACACCTTACCACCCTTGGGGTTCATGGTGCACGCACCTCCCACAGCACCCCTTCAAGGGGAGGTACTCAGTCTCCTTGCAAAATAGGTCATCAAAAGGGTACCTCCACACAACTCCTATGGCTTCTATTCATGGTACTTCACCGCCCCATTCTAGATATCTGGAACCTAAACACCTTCATCTGTCCAACATGCTTCCGGCTAACTAGCCTAGAGAATATACTTCCTCTTCTCCATCAGGGAGATTGGTTTACAGTTCTACACCTCTAAGACGCATACTTCCACATCTCAGTCAGACACAAGAATCAGAAATTTCTACATTTTCAAATAGGAACTATGACTTGCCAATTCAAAGCTCTTCCTTTTGGCCTTTCCACCCCCCTCAGAGTGTTTACAAGGTGTCTTGCTCCAGTCGTGGCCTTCCTGCATCTTCAGGGAGTCAATGTGTTCCCCTGTCTCAACGGCTGGCTCCTGGTGTCACCTACGAGAGAAAAAGCAAAGACAGATGTAGATTTCACCATTCATCTCCTTAGGACTCCGTATAAGGACACCTCCTTAGGACTCCGTATAAATCTAAAGAAGTCTACTCTCAACCCCCAGCAGGTGGTCCATTACATAGGAGCAGTTATCAACTCTCACCAGGAGAAGGCTTCCTTCCAGAAGACTGTAAGGAAAAGATGTGGAGAGCGCTCATGCCCTTTCATCCAGGGAGAGACATCTCCGCATTACAGACCCAGCACCTTCTAGTACTCATGGCCTCAATGACAGCCATACTGTCTCACACCAGGATGAAAATGAGACCACTCCAAGCATGGCTACTTTCCCAGTTCCATCCTCTTACCACACAAACATCTCAGAGTAACCCAAAGTCTTACAACAGCCTCCAATGGTGGACATCCTGCACACATCTTGCACGGGGGTGGTTATTTCAGAGACACAACCCATCCATCCAAATCACCACCAATTCCAGCACCACTGGATGGGAAGCACATTGCAAGGACCTCCATATCCATGGCACGTGGTCTGACAACAACAAACATCTCCACATCAACATGCTAAAGCTGTTAGCAATTTTCAATGCCCTGAAATTGTTCGAGCCCCTTCTCAAGGACCGTTTTGTCCAAATAGTCACAGACCACACAACAGCTCTATTATCTCAACAAACAAGGAGGGACCCACTTCCTCTCCCCCCACACACACACACTTAACCATATGACTTTGGGAATAGTGCTACGCCAGGAACATCTTCCCAACTGCCATTCACATATATTCTGAGAACAATGTCATGGTGGATCGCCTCAGTCGCCTCCCGTACAACAACCACGAGTGTTCTCTGTCCCCCTTTGTTTTCCGCACTCACTGGAATTGCTGAGGCAACCCAATCATAGATTTATTTCCTGCTCAACACAATTCCAAGTGCCCTCTCTTTTGCTCCAGGGCAGGCAGGGGTCCCCACTCCGTAGGAGATGCCTTTGCTCTCCCCTGGACTGGCAAGCTGATGTATGTGTTTCCACACCTACCCTTACTCCAGAAGACCATTGTGAAACTTCATCAGGATCACACAACAGCCATTCTGATAGCCCCTTGGTGGCCATGCCAAGCTTGGTTTCTCACGCTACAATCCCTAGCAGAAGAGCTAGGGATTCTCACCCTATAGTCCCTAACGGAACAGCTATCTCTCACACCACATCTGATATCCCTGTGCGACAGCCAGATTCTCCACCCAGATCTTCCATCTTTCCAATTCACAGCCTGCCTGATTGCCTCTCCTTGCAACAGGACTTAGACCACACTAGGAACCCCTCCACTACTAATCTGTACTCCTACAAATGGAGGGCCTTCCTTGCAGTTGCTTCAGATCATGATCTTCCTACTGCTCCTACCACATTAGATGTTCTTCTACAGTTTCTCCTCCTCTCCAACTGAGGATTAGTGGTCCCCACACTCAAGGTTTCTATAGCCGCCATCATGGCTCATCAACCTTTAACAACCCAGGCTGCTATGTTATGTAGACATCCCATTGTCAAGCAGTTCCTTAAGGGCCTTAAGAACATTTGTCCTCCTAGAATTCATCCGGTTCCTCAATGGTCTCTTACCCTTCACCTTAATAAGCTAACCCAACCACTGTTTGAACCTTTGGTGCCTGTTCCATTGCACATGCTCACCCTGAAGACAGTGTTCCTTATTTCCATCACATCTGCATGGAGAGCTTTGGAACTTGCTGCACTTCGCATTGATCCACTGTTCCTGCAATTCCATCAAAATAAAGCCACCCTCTACCTGGATACCTCTTTTCTCCCCAAAGTTGTTTCTGAATTTCACCTTAGGCAACCACTGGTGTGATCTACCTTCTTTCCATCGCCCACCAACGAGCTAGAACGCTCTCTACATACCTTGGATGTTCGACGAGCCCTTCTGTTCTTTAGCTCCAGAACAGCTTCTATCAGAAAATCGAAATGCCTCTTTGTAAAGACCTCTGAGCCCTACATAGGCACCCCTGTCCCTTCACAAACCATCTCTAAGTGAATTTCTTCTATCATACAGCTCTCCTATCAGCTTGCTAAGGTGCCCCTTCAAGAAACACCTAACGGGCACTCTGCAAGGGTGGTATCATCATCTTAGGACTTCTTCAAGGGCATAAGCCTGCCGGACATCTGCCATGTGGCAACATGGTCTACCTCATCCACATTCATCAATCATTACAAGTTGGAGGTTAGGGCCAGAGTGGATACAGCGTTTGACAGAGCTGTGTTCCCTTACTCCTTGCCGTGACGTCCCACCTTCAGTAAGTCAGCTTGCTAGTCTCCCATATGTATGCATTCACAGGTGCCACAAAGAAGAAAGTATGGTTACCTACTTGTAACTGTGGTTCTTCAAGTGGGCATCTGTGAATTCACAGTACCCACCCATCCTCCCCTCTATCTGTCACGTCTATGTATGTTTTTCACTGGCAAATACTGAAGAACTAAGGACAAATGTGGAAGATCTGGAGCATGCCCTGTGGGAGGAGGAGGTGCTATACGACTAGAGCTCGAGACTTCTGGTGACTGCGCACAGGCACAGAAGGGTCCCATATGTGTGAATTCACAGATGCCCATTCGAAGAAACACAGTTACAGGTAGGTAACCATACTTTATCATGGTCAGCTTTTGAAGCCAGGTTTTCATGTTCAAAGCAAATTTAAACAATCTTCAGTTTTATAGAATCAGCTTGAGGTAGCAGAGTTCCACAAACAGTTATTTCCACTCATGATAGATGGAGGGCTGCCAATTGTTCAGCACTGCACCAGTGCCTTGTACTGAAGCACATGACTTCTGCATGGCTGAAGACAAGAGGGCCACAAAAACATGAGGGATCCCAAGTGAGACAAGTCTAGGATTAACTTTTTTTTAGTACCCCAAGTTAGCCAAAGTCAATTGCAGCCAAATTAAGAGGGTTCTCCAGTGCCTAGAGGAAGAGTCAGTTCTCAATTCAGTTGCAATCCTTCCACAATGGTAAATCCCACTGCTCTGGTTGTAGCCATAGCTGGCTAGATGGAATATATTCCATATTATAACTAGAAAGACAAGAAGGTGTGTTTTCTATCATACCGGGGGGGGGGGGGGCTGACCTTGTAAACTTGAATCTGGAAAAAGTAGGATTCCTGAATTCAGGTGGGAAGGATTCAAGAACACATCACTCTCCACATGTAAAGTGGCAACCAAAGTGACAATAAAATCAGAATTAGTGCCCACCCTGCACCTAGATCTTCGCTTATATACCAAGGATCACCATAACATGGCTTTCGTGACATTTCACAGGAAAGGAAAATAATATCCAAATCGGTATTTTTACTTTAGAATAAGAGGGTATTACTTATTTTAATGAGATACTCAATGGAATATAGCAGCAGACACAGAGTAGCCACTGGTCTATGGGCCACTGGCCATAAATCAGCAATGAGGTTAAAAGCCAAGTAGATCTGATGTATGAAAAAGTCTCTATGACAACAAAAGGCCAGGCAAATAACTGCTACATAGCTCAGTAGCTTAGATCTCTGACTGCAGAACCAGAGGCTGGGGGTTCAGTTCCCAACCATGTCTCCTTGACTGGATATCCACTGGGTCCCTTCCTTCGCTTCAGTCCAAAGTTGCTGGTGCTGGTGGTGGTGGTTGAGTCTCAGAAGCATAGGTGATGCTACAGAGGTAAAACAATAGACTTCAGCCAGTATTAAGGAACACTTAAACTCTGCATGACAGCATGGAGTGAAGTTTAGAAATAGCCTTTGAAATAGCCAAATACTGTACAAGGTTTATTCACGCTTTAACTCAGAGCTACCTTTACTGTTATGCAGAGCAAGGTTATCAGCTCAAGAAGTAGAATAGATTCTGGATCTGGAAAGCATTAAAATGTTAGGAAAATAGCATTGCGTCTAACTTTTTGTTACTGTATCTTTTCCCATAGAGGTCTATCTGGGAGTTTTGACTTCTTTTGCCAATATGGCTCCCATGTGCTGTTCTGCCCCAGATAGGAAAATGTTATGAGCACTGGATAAACCACTTTGAGAAAGGTCACAAACAGAGGTTGGCAGAGCCAAGAGATCTGAGGGGAGGGAAAGTGAACAACAACAGGAATGTACACGTACACCTAATGGGACACAGCTCCAGAACTTGGAGTCGCCAGTTAATTACAAGCGATGTTGCCCCACATAAGTATGGGCTTGCTACGATTGAGGAAAGATGGAGTGGCTGCATCACCAGGAGTAGATCTCTGTCTTGATGTGCAAAGCACTGGGTCTGCCTGGAACAAGGTGATACAAGCAAGAAAGGGCAGAAAAATATGGGTCATGAAAATGGAGCTAGAAAACAGAGCAGAGTGCTAGGACAGATTGCAAAAAAAAAAGGCTAAGCAAGAGACAAGTAAAACATATGCAATATTTTTCAGCTAGGCACCATTTAAGGTGGACAGATTATCCATCCACCCTAAATCTTACAAATGAATAGTGTATGGAGTATCTGAACACAAGGATAGTTAGGATTCCAAAGGGATAGTAATTTGGGGTATACTTTAAGGAACAAAAGTTTGCCTCTGAGGAGGCAATCACAGCAACCAGGCCATTATACAAGCCATGCCTCTGAGAGAAAGTTAGGTGAAACTTTTTAAAACCACAGATGTTAAGGGGCATTAGTACTTCAGAATTAGATCATTCTTCCCACTACGGTTCTAGACTGACTGATTTGAGTTAAGCTTCTAGCTTGCTCACCTAGAAAGGGGCATAGTAATCAGGGGAAGTCACTTCAGTGAACTCCATATGCCAAAGATTTGCATACTGAAACAGAACCAATCTACATACTTGATGGACCTCAATATTTGGACCTCCAGATGCTCTCAGTCTAGATCCCTGAATCTCTGACCCTTGGCTATGCTGCCTGAGGTTTCCAAAGCAATGCAGAGAGGCACTACATTAGAAGTTAATCGACTTGGGATTACATGAAAGTCAGGCACCAGTTTTACAATCTATTTCAGGCATGGTCAAACTTTGGCCCTCCTGATGTTTTGGACCACAACTCCCAGAATTCTAAGCTTAGATTGCCAATGGCAAAGGATTGTGGGAGTTGCTGTCCAAAACATGTGGAGGGCCAAAGTTTGGACATGCCTGATCTATTTGATTAGAACTTGGCTTGACCTTACAATTTCTTTTGCACACACACACACACACATCCTAATGTGAGAAAAGATGCTACGAGTTGATGCCAAAATCAATAAAAATATTTATCAACAAGTACATCAAAGCCTTAAAGTACAGTTTACACTGTTTTACCTGGACTAGGTAAAACAGTGCAAACACAACAGTGGAAGCTAAAGCAGCTCCCTCCATCCTTTTCTTCTAAAACTCTTCTAAAACACAAGGAGTAATGCCTATGTTCACTCTATGCTAATTCTTCATAACTCTTTAAATTGCTTGTTGCAAATTTTGTGTTTAAATGTCTTACTAAAGTTGTGAATGTTGCCATTAAACTTATTTTCTCTTGTCAACATTCATGCCTGAATGGAAAAAAGCCCTTTTATCACAGGAGGAAACCAATTTGGGTATCCTTTACAACAGAACGAAGGTATATATGTTAAATAAATCAAAACATTTTCCCTAAGTGTGCATGCTGGGAACAGGACTACACTCTAACCTCCCAAGATTGCACCATTCTTCTTCAGACTGATGAAGCTGTTTGGATGAGCAGCGAAACGTTTCTATCTCTCAAAAAGAAGTCCAGTAGCCATGACCCAACTTCCAGATAAACTCACCTGGATGACTTGAGAATCTTCACAGACATATCTTCACCCTGATGGGACTGCAACAATGCAACAATCGCAATCTCACATCAAGTGGGCTGGGTTTTTTCTTCCCTATGCCCCTGTAAATATTTTACCTTAATACGAGTCTAGAGAAGTCATATACAAAAGTTATGTAACTCAATTAGGTTGTTTTCAAAATCTTGAGATCACAAAATAAAAGCCTACCTCAGTGGGGCAGCACAGCTTTCTCAAGTTTCTCCTCATCAGTTAGTAATTTTATAATTTGTCTGATAATAAGTTTGCACCCCTGAGGCAAACAGAAAGCTCAGACTACTTGAAACTGTTTATAATTTAGAAACAAAATAAATTCTCAGTGTGAAAACCAGTATCAGGCAGTCCTTCAAAGTAAATGTGCTTTGTAAGTAAAATTGAACAATTATTTCATACCTAATTTTATATACAGATATGGAAACCTTAGTGAAAATTTTAAAATTTAATCCAGGAAATAAAATAACTACATCTTGTGTATTCTGCTTTACTGTTTTATGTTTAATCGATTGTTAGCTGCCCAAATAAACTAATTAGCTAATATATATGGCCTTACTAACTGGTTTTACTTGGCCTAAACTTTCCAGGACTGCCTCCTACCTCATTAGATATTTAGGAACGAAACAATTGGATTCTGAGTGTTCAATCTTGCAATGAGAAGAGAGGTCTTTTAAGAATAATTTTTGGTAGAAGGCTCCCTAGTTTTTTGTTTCCAGCGAAAACACCTGGGGTAGTGGAATCCGCGTAGAAGGCAGGTGCTGCTCCGTTGGACATTTCATTGGCGGCAGATTATTTCAGTTTCGCCGCAGAAAAAAAAGGAGGCCTGCACACGAAGACGTGCTGTCACGACGTGAGTTTTCGCTGACGACAACGAAAGGGTACTGTAGTGGTAGTAGAGAAAGGTGCTGCGGACTCTTGAATAAGCGCATTTCAAAGCACCAAGAGCCCGAAACCATGTTTACTTCTTCTGTATTCCTTGAAGATCTTTCTTGTTTCTCTTGCTGTGGGTGCAGCAATGCGCAGGAAAAATGTACTTTAAAATGGTCTTGCGATCAGATTTTCACACCGATGGGCGGACATGCGGGAGAACGGTTTTAATATTTTTATTCAACCCTCCTGTGAATTTCTCCTACCGGAACGTAATTCTCTAAACCAAATCTCTAGTTTTATACCTACACACACGCCTTCTTTTTAATTCTTCCTGAGATCGGCGGTCACTCCAGATCCAGGCGGGATCTTGTCACATCAGACGACGGGGGGAGGTGTAGGATTAAACCGAGGGTTCAGGTAGGATTAAAAGAGACCAGTCAAAGTGAAGAGAGTATTGGCCCAGTGTTATATGCGCTGGGGGGTGGGGGTGCGGCTGGGAGGCATTATCAGAGTTCTCCAGGGTTTGTTTCCTGACCAAGTCAAGTTTCAACAAAGGAGAGTTCAAGTTGGAGAAGCGGCGTTTGGAATTAAACTGAAGGCCTTCTTTCCCCTGCTGTGTCCCTTTTAACCTGATACCCGAAAGGAGCATAACGAGAATGACAAGGCTGTTCCCGTCGCACGCTTAAGGCGTGGCTGGTGGTGGGACAAGTGGAGTCCGTGGCGGATCAGCTGAAGTTGGAGCAATCCCGAGGGGTTTGGCAGCGCAAGCGGGGATTCCGCCCATTTGCCTGAAGAGGCTGCGCGCCACCCCAAAATCCCGTCCGTCAATAAAACGATTTACCCTCCCTTGCCTGCCTAGAGTTCACCAGGCAAATGCTTAAAAGGAATTGGGAAATGCAATCTCGTTCAAGAAAAAAGTACGAATCCAACAAATCACGCAGAGAAACGTACAATGACCTTAAACGATCTGAAATAAAAGCTTAATATAGACGTCGTGACTCACCTCCCTCTCTCTTGGGCGGGCGGGCGAGGGGGGACAGGTAAATTTGAGTGCAGTAGATGCTTTCGAAATACGTAGTCCTTTCCCCCCTGGTTTTAAGACTGTGTTATGGGTCCGACCAAACCGTTTTCATCGAGCAACAACTTTATAGGAAATCAAGGCAACAAATGTACTTTTCCGCTCGGGGTGTTTCAGGCGCTGCTTTACGCGGGTATCCCAACGCCTTCTCTGGTCCCGCGCGTGCATCAAAGCGGAGGGGGACTGCAAGGTAGCTGCCCGTCTTTAGAACAGCCCTTTCTGGCTTGCTTTTGAAACACCCCAAGTGAGGTTAAAATGTAGAACAATTACAAAGGTGAAGAAGATATGCCTGGTTCGTTTCCTTCAGGGACTTCCTGCTCGTTCATTCTTTTCCGCCCTTCCTGTTGTGCAAATCCAGGGACAAGTAATTTTACCTGCCTAGCAAACGGATGGACAGTTCTCTAGGACTAGCTGATGAAACGGAATTGAGATCCACAAAAGTTCACTTAGGGAATCACGGGACTTCTTGCCGTGCCTTCACTTTTTAAAATGTGGCCAGTCCGGCCCCACCCCGTTTTTGCAGTGTGAGCTTTTTTTTTGGGGGGGGGCTTGGGGGGGCTTTGTCCAGAAAATATGCAACTCCTTTGCACAAACAACAAGTCCCTGTTACAATCTAGTGGGAACATCTGTGGATTGCAATTCATTTCATCCGATGCACGCAGCTTTTATCCAGAATTTTAGACATGTATCACAGAAGAGAAAGTTGGTGGTGTTTTGGGTTGTAGGCAGCGGGGCGGGGGGGGGGTCGCCAGACTCGGAGTCCGACCTCATTCACACCGGCCTTTCACAAAACCGATGACCCATGACAAAGCATTCCCCCATGGGCTGAGCCAATGGACGCCGACAGAGCGATCGGAACCTGGTACTGTCTCTCGAGACAAACATCCGAGGTCCCACTGTGTTTACCTCAGGGAGGTGAGCGGGCATCTAATCTGAGTCGTTTGGAGTAATAGGATTTGATCGCTGCAAAATTGACGCCTTTTTATTGTGGTGCTGGAGGAGAGTCTTGAGAGTCCCCTGGACTGCAAGGAGATCAAACCTATCCATCCTGAAAGAAATCAGCCCTGAATATTCACTGGAAGGACAGATTTTGAAGCTGAAGGTCCAAAACTTTGGCCACCTCATGAGGAGCACTCCCTGGAAAAGTCCCTGATGTTGGGAAAGATTGAAGGCAAAAGGAATGGACGGTGTCCTCGATGCAATTTACATGGATTTGACCAAACTCCGGGAGGCAGTGGAAGACAGGAGGGCCTGGGGCGCTCTGCTCCATGGGGTCACGAAGAGTTGGACACGATTGAAAAACAAACAAACAAACAAACAAACAAACAAACAACAAGTACATAGGGCTGCGCTGTGGGTGGGATGCAGAGGGCTGCTGCGGGACATTCTATGGACGTCCTGTATAGCGAAGCTTTTTTTTGTACTTCCCATTAATTAACGTTAAAGATATCTTTATCCGGCCTGAGAGAAGGGCTAGACAAGAGTGTTAAAGACCTGACTTTCCTTGAATGGCCTGAAATATGACGAGTTCTTAGAGGACTCCGTTTTACTTCCTTGGGGCGTGAGGACGAGATATGACAGTGAAGGTTTTGATTCTCTCTGGAAGGCTAAACTGTGAGGGCTGAGTCCAGGCAGGAGAGCGAGCGGAAGGAAGCCCGCTTCCAAGACCGGCAAGGCAAGGCGTGTTTAGGGAGCCAGTGCCCCTCCAGCTCCTGCCCTTAAAAGAGCTGCTCTTTGACCAGTAGCTGATGCCCACTGGGAAGGAGGAGGAAAGTCCGGGTTGTGCCTGAGAAAGGCTTGCATCTCCCACCCACAAGTCCTTCCCAAGGGCTTATTTGGACACCGCCCAGCCAAGGAGGCACGAGGCTTTTCCTCCAGCGATTGCTTCAGAAAGGCTGAAGAGACCATCCGACCAGTGGCCGCGGCGGATGCCACCCGAAGTTCGAGAAGGGAACCTGAATTCGTTGGCGGGAGGAGAGCGAAGCCCTTGTTTGCCACCAGGGCGAAGAGTGAGACGAACTCCTCTCCTCTTTCCCAGTATTGGGACCAGCTCCTTGCC
The DNA here is from genome assembly GCA_037367245.1 of Phrynocephalus guinanensis. NCBI lineage: Eukaryota > Metazoa > Chordata > Lepidosauria > Squamata > Agamidae > Phrynocephalus > Phrynocephalus guinanensis. The sequence goes on from CM074739.1 coordinate 43,814,953, forward strand.
GCGGGAAGGTCTGTCCAACCCACATTATGTCGAGGGACACCTTCGTGGTCCTCCCCGACGTCCGCAATGCCTCTGCCGGCACTCAGTTTGTCCAGAGAGAGAATATCGGGAAGAAAGTCGGAACCGTTCGGCCTTTGCCTGCCCGCCTCTGGATGGCGGGGTCTTGCATAGTATCCTTCGGAGGGTGGCAAGCACCGCACAGCTGCTGTTCCCCCCCCCCGCCGCCTCCCCCTTGCCAGGAAAGACTCTTTCCTCCGAGTAACACTTCCCAAAATGTGTGCTGGGCGCTGCTGTACGAGTTCTTGCCCCCCCCCCCAAAAAAAAACCCTCTCCTGTAATCCCTCTGCTCTTGGAATTGAGGGGAAAGGATTTAGGAAAAGGAGGCGTATTACTGTTGTGTACAGATAAAGATCCAAGACTCCTCACAAGGCTGATTTACTGCAGCAGGGAATCTAAAATAAGTCTTTAAGGTATCACAGCTCTCTTGAGACCCCTTTTCCTTTTTTACATAGATACTTTCTGGCGTGTTCCCGCAATCCCGTCACGCTGAATGCATGGATAAGGCAGGCGGCGGCGGTGCCCAATCAGAGGATCGCCACAGATGAAAGAGAGGCTCCTCTCTAGGAAATCTCACCCCAGTAAAACTCGCTTAAGTCTTCCACGCGCACTACTAACTGGCAGGGCTAAGCGGAGTTCAGCAGCCCCATTGAGAGGAGACTGGGAGGGAGGGACACGGCGAAACGGGGGGAAACAGGGGGAGGGAACGGGGGGAATGCCTGGAAGGAACTCCCACGAATCCGCTTATTTGGGAGTAACCCCCCACTCAGTTCATCGGGACGGTCTTTTGGGAAGACATAGACACACGTGCGCTGCTAGCAAACGAGGAAGGAACGATGATCAAGGCCACAGTCCTATGGAGACTTACCCAGGAGTTACCTCCTATTGTATGAAACGGGGTTAACTTTTGAGTCTGCGTTGCAGAACCGACCTTTACAAGGAAACAGAAAACATCTGGAACGCGCTTCCAGCAGCAGCAGCAGCAGCCGCCGCCGCACCCGCTCAGAAATCAGTCTCTCTGCGTCTTTTTCGGCGGAAAGCGGGCACCGGCGCGCGTGCCTCGGAGCAGGGAGGGCGCGCGGCTCGGGCGGAGGGGGGGGGGCGTCTGAGGGCGCAGGAAGTTCGCCCGAACCTGCCGGGGAGAGGAGGGGAGGGGAGGGGGGAACTCTCCGCGCGCGCGACCCTCTCCGCCCCCCCCCCCCCCCTGTCCCTGCCCGGCTCGCGCGCCCGGCTCGGTGCATAAATGCCGCGCTCCGGAGGAAGATGGGAACGCCGGACTCCCACCTGGGCCGACGGAGGGGCCGCTCCTCTTGCGCCCAGCTGAGGGGAACCCGCCGGCACCTGCTTGCGAGGGGAAGGAGGCTTCAGGGACCTCGGCTTGCTCTCTCTCGCCCGTCCAGCTCCCGCCCAAAGCTGATTTCCCGCCGGGTCCGCCCTCCGCAGCGCCGCGTGCCTCGTTTTCCCCTCACAGGTTCCCGCGCCTTTTCTGGCCCCGATGGCCTCGGCGGGAAGCTCGCTCTCCCCAGAAGGCGGCGGCGGCGCCCGCGAGTCCCTGCTGGTGCTCCTGCGCCCGGGCCTCGCGGGGCTTCCCCCCTTCGGCCCCGCCGCGCCTCCTCCGCCTCCGCCGCCCTTCGTGGAGGCGCGATGCCCGGCCGGGCTCTTCCAGCCCTTGACCGTCGGGGGCCCGAGCCCGTCGCCGTCCCCGCGGGAGCCTTTCCCTTTCGCGCTCCTGCCGCCGCCGCCGGCCGCCTTCGGGCCCCCCCCTCCTCCTCCGCCGCCGCCTCCTCCTCCCGTCCGGCCCTGGCCGCTCCTGGCGTCGCCCTTCCCGGCCCCGCGGGACTCGCCGCCCCCGCGGCACCGGCGACCCCTCCCGGAGCGCGCCTCGCCCAAGAAGGAGCGCAGCCCCGACGAGGGAGGAGGAGGGCCGCCGTCCCCGCCGCGCCCGCCCCGCTACGGCTTCACGGCCGAGGAGCTCCACGCCGTCCTCTACGGAGCCGCGCCCGGCGCCCGCCAGCCGCTCGCCCCGCCGCCCGCCGGCCACCCCGGTAAGGTCGACCCCTTAACCCCTCCCCCCCAACACCCCCCCACCCCGCACGGGGGGGGGGGGAACTCTCCTTAGGTCCCCCCCCCTCCGCCCCCGCGCCCGGCCGGGGAAAAGGCGGCTCGCGCGGCGCCCGCGTGGCCTCTCGGCGGAGCATGCGCGGTCGCGGCGGGACTTGGCCAACCAAGCGCTTTCGAGGCCTTTGGAGCCTCGGTGGAGAACGAGCGAGAGAGAGCGAGAGAGAGGACGGTCGGGCAAAAAAAGGAGCGCAGTTTGCTTGAGGGTCACTGACCCGAGGGCTGCAACCACCTGGCGATTATTAGGGGGGGGGGCGCCCTTTTGTGGACGCTTAGTTGGGAGAAGCCCCCCCCCCCGAAATCCTGATCCCGGTCGCTGTTCTTAACTCTGCCTGGCAGGGCTGGATCATTTCTTTTGATCACGTTGCGCAGGGAGTAGAGAAAGGGATGGATTATTAATTAATTAATTAATTATGTTGATATTCTGTAGGGCGAATTGGGAAGTAATCTTATGCAATTTCACCGGCGCCTCCTAGATACGTTGAACAGCTTCCGTCCTTAGGACTCCAGTCTGCCTCCGTTTTGTAACTGAACGGTTACTAATCTGGGCACCAGCAAGAAAATCCATCTCCTCGATTTTACTGTTATTTGCAAAAGAATAAAATAAAATAAAACCCCACAAAGACGGAAGATGGTTAGGCATCTGCCAAAATCTTACAGCCTTTAGAGTTTCAAAGAACTCTTCCCAGAAGGATTAGTTTTTCAAGGATAAGTAGGTAGTGATTAAGTGGTCTAAAAGAAATAAAATTGAGGAAGTTCGATAAATATTTTGGCAGGGGGAAAATACTGTACAATAATTCTAGGTAAGTTGAAAATACTGTATTTTTTTAATAAAGGCAGCGCAGTCATAACGTGCAACTATAGTCCTATTTGGGGGCTTCATCGTAACTAAATCTTCTCAACCTAGCAATGTCTTTAAACGATGGAAACGTCTTGATTCAGGCGTTTCAAAGAGCCTTGAATATGGGATTAGTGTTACATTGTATTCAGCTATTTAAAACTTTAATAAAAGAAGCATTCTGTAACTAACATAGGCAAAGGAACAAACTGTCTAGTAAATGGGAAACAGGATGGCAGCCAAACCGTGCAGAAATTAGAAATCCTATACAGTGGACCCTTGTATAACAAGCAGCTTGTATAACATAAAATGTGTACAACATAAAAAATTCCGGAGATAGGGGAAATTTGCTTAACACAATCGCCTATGGAGAAAATCCGTACAACATAAAAATGGGATTACTCCATTTTCAATGCATTCCTATGGGAATTTGTATAAAGGAAAATTTGCTTAAAATAATTTCGTTTGGAACGAATTAATTCCTTTATACAAGGTACCACTGTATTTCTGACTAAATCCATCGCCTTCCTCTAGCCTTTATTTTTTCCATTGACCCATCGAGGAAAGGGCCAGAAGTGTGTGTGTGTGTGTGTGTGTGTGTGTGCGCGCGCGGGGGGGGGTTTCTCCTCTTCCTTTACAGCCGTTCAGAAGATCTTTTTGGGAAATGCCAGGGAATCCTGAGCTTACGAGGCCTCGCCTTTCACTTGAAATCCGCGGAACTCATTCACAAGAAAAGTCTCCTTCTGGAGGCTGGAGAACACCTCTGCTGTTCTTATTTTTCCACGTGGCAATTCTAAATAATTAATATGTTGCACATCCAAACCAGCCTCCAACGTATTTCATCTAAATCTTATCTCTCTTTGTACGTTCTCTGGCCAGTTTATTTCTCCTAACTTTGCCCGAACAACTGCAAAGCTCTTTTCTTCTCAGTTGTGACGGAAGAGTTCTGACTTACTGTATTATACGTATTTAATTATCCATCTTTATTCATCTCCTTTATTGTACTTTGTATGGGTCATTCTCTTGCTCCTAGAAATTCTTACGCTTTTAAACCCACAATTCAAATATTTTCTCTTTCTCCCGATAGCAAGTGTTGTCTTAGTCAAAGCTCAGGGGTAAAACCTAGAACAAGGAGTAAAACCTAGAACAGGCGGTTCAAACAAGGGGTTTGAAGCTAGCTGCGTGGTTGAAGTGTGGACGGAGTGATCACACCGTTCAGTTGTTTTTCACCTTGTCCGGGTTGTGAACGCGGAAGAGGAGGGGTAGCAGTGGATTTCGAACGGATTACTGCAACGCAGCAGGGTTTGAGGCCGTGGTCCTTTGCTTTGGTCTCTTGCTACTCGTTTCCTTGTGAGTAAGTCCTCTGTGTGAATCACACAGGACTTGCTTCTAAGTAGACCTATGGTCGTCCCCCCCTTTCTTTTGATAAACCGGTTGTTTCTCTCCGCCTTCTCCTTAGGAGACGGTCACTCCCTGGTGCTGGACAGAACGGCTTTGCAACTTCCAGAAGGTAGACTTGATTTTGTGTGTGTTTGTGGCGGGGGGGGGGGGGGGAGGGCGCAGGGAGGAACTTTTTTCTTTGAATTCCTCCCTTCACTAAATAAGTACTTGTCTTCCAACCGGCTGCCGATCCCTTTCTCCCGCGTTCCCCCCCCCCCGTCTCCTCTCTGCAGGGCTGACGGTGTTGCAGACGAAGTACCTGGACGGGCTGCAGCTGGGCGTTTTCTGTACCAAGGCCATCGCGAGGGGGGTCCGCTTCGGCCCTTTCCAGGGCAAGGTGGTCAACACCAGCGAGATTAAGACCTACGACGACAATTCCTTGATGTGGGAGGTGCGCCCACCCCGCTTCTCGTTCCTGCCTTGTTGGGACGCCCGGGAACCTCAGCCGGCAGCGCTTCCGTGTCTCGGAAAACGGTCGAGGCGGGGAGGGGGGGCATCAACAAGTTTTGCAAGCCCCTCCCCCCCCCGATTCTGAACTTGGGAGGGGGCGAACTGCCCCACAGCAGGCAACTCTTGCTGAGACCCGCGCCGCCACCTCGTTCACTTGAGCTTACTTCCGTTGATTTTCAAGGGAACTTATATATACCCATATAAAATGCATGCAGGATCGCAGCCTTCCGCGGTTTTTTTTGGAGAAAGGATGCCCCAGCTCATGATCCACCGGCCCCGCATGTTGCTTTTACGGCCGGTCCCCAGAGCCTGCCTCTCGTTCATCTAGCAGAGTACTGTATGTAGAACTGATGGCACTGAATTATTACCAGAACCTTAGAGTTGGAAGGGACCACTAAGCTCGTCCGACCGTATTTTAATAGAGGAACCCCCCTGCTAAATCATCCCTAGATAAGGGATGATCATATCCAGATTGCCGCCCCCACTTCGGCGCCTTCTGGTTTTTATGCCGAGCCCATTGAGATGCGCGTCAGGAATCTGCGGCACACACCCCGGTTTTACCTCTGGGAGTCAGGTGCGTGTACCTTGTGTCTGTGAGGAAGCGTGTCAAGCGTTAATCCAGAGAAAAAAGGCTAGATCGGGAAAGCTCCCCCTCCAAGAATTAACTTCTGGCAGGCTTGGTTCTCCCCGCTCTTCTAATCTAGCCCCTCTGCCCGCTTCTGGGCAAATAACCAATTAAATCATGGAAAGGGTCACTTCCCCTCCTTCACACTCCTCTTTCCCCTGAAAAAGCAAATATTAACTTCTAGTCGTCACATAACTCTTGTTGCAACGACAAAAGCTAAGCCTGGGTGGTTGCGGTTTGGGGAACGGAGCCTGGTGGATTTAAAAAAAAAAAAGCCGCCGGGGAGAGCAGTCCTTGGCCGTTTCGTTCGGAAACCCGCCCCCTTCCTTTAGCGCAACCGCTTTTACTCCCGAGTAAAAACCTTTTAACTCGCAGATTTTTGAGGACGGCCGCTTGAGCCACTTCATCGACGGCAAAGGGCCTTCCGGGAACTGGATGTCGTTGGTGAACTGCGCCCGCTTCCCCGAGGAGCAGAACTTGATCGCCATCCAGTGTCAGGACAAGATCTACTACGAGAGCTGCAAAGAGATCCCGCCGGGTCAGGAGCTGCTGGTCTGGTACGGCGACGGCTACCTCCAGTTCCTGGGCATCCCCATCAGCCTGAAGGGGACCCCGGAAGCCAAGCGCGCCCAGCAGCACAGCGAAGGTCAGTGCGCGCCCTCCCCCCCCCCCCCCCCCACGCCGTCAGAAGAGGTGCAGAGGCCCGCTTGGTAAAGAGTAAGTAGGTAGCTGGGCGAGGGAGTTACTTCTGAAGAAAATACAGTACCTGGTTGAATTTGTGTCTCTCACTCTAGAGGACACGAGTTGGGCCTTTCACTTGGGCATTCCAGTCCAGTTTTGCCCAAAGCACCTCCCCCCCCCCAGTTTAGTTTATGGGAGAATAATAATAAAAAAGGAGCCTCCAGGTCCTTTATGATGGCTGGCCTATCTTGGTTATTGAAGTAACAGCAACCCTAGTCAGCTCTTTTTGTTGTCCTTCATGGCTGTATCAAAGTTTGAAGCTTTTAAAGAGAGCTGGAATGTTGCTGCTGTTGGCTGGAGGGCTCAGTGGTTTAAGTATCTGGCTGTAGAGCCAGGGGCTGGGAATTCCATGCTCCACTGGGACTCCTGACAGAGGAGCTAGCCTGCTTGCAGAACCCTAGGGTGCCTGTAGATAAGAAGTATCAACCTCTGGTATGTGTTCTCTACTTGAAAAACCCTAAAAAGCGTTGCCATATGTCACAATTGATTAGACTGATGATGATGATGATGATGATGATGATGATGAATGCTGCCTGAGATCCAATGTGGTGTAGCAGATAGAGGGATCGACTAGGACTCTGTGAATCTTTGTTCAAATCTCCATTCAACCATGGGAAAGTAGAAGGGCAATCATTTTAATAATGATCATTACTACCAAGTTCCAAGTGCATCTGGATTTGTGGTGCTGTTCTCCAGGACTTCTAAAAGGCAGAGTGCTTGGAGGTGGTTCACTATTTTCCCCAAGCTGCCCATCCTGAGATTTAGACAGCTTGATTTCATGGCACTTAGGAACAATGTTGCCTACTTAGAACAGTGAGATCAGGCAGATAAGGGTGGAATAAATTTATCTTTTGGGAGATAAAGCAGCTACTAGTCAAGGGAACTAACTAATAAAATTCATGCAGAACTGAGAATATGCTTTATGTAGTTGAAGTTAAGGCTTCTCCGGAAGGAGAAACCTAAATTATCTTTAGAATGCATGCTTACAGCTGAGTCAGGATCAGCAAGGGAGTTATTCAAGGAGGGAGGTTCTGGACCCCATCATGAGCCTTCCCTTGAGTTTCTGGGCCCCCATTCCTTGTTAATTGTAATGAGAAGAAAATCTAACTCCAACCCCTCCCTCTTAAAAGTATCTATTGTTTTTAAATTCATTCTAATAACCACTTGGTTAAATAGGTCAGTAATACAGCTGTTGGTTTTTCAGGGTTATTTGGTCCCCACCCCTGCATTGGCTGTTGGTGTTTGCTTTTAAATTTAGTTTCTATTAAATCAATTTTCTATAAACAGACTTTCTAAGGAATAAATATATGTCAATTTTTTTATTGTTCCCTATAATGGCTTCAATGAGAAGGGGTGGGTGAGAAACAGCAATAAGTTGGTCTTACATTTGCTTTTGTCTTCTTGGCCAAGTTTCTATACATAATTTTAAGTCTTCAATTCCACTACAAGGGTAATACTGCGGAATGATGTCTCAGTGTACTTCTTAAATTATCTCATAATTCTTAATATATCTTAAAGCAGATTTGTTTTACTTTGTTGTACTTTGTTTTAGGAAGGTCCTGTAGAAGCTGAGGAATGCCTTATATAGCATGGAGATGCTTAGATACAATAAAGTGCTCCTTTAAGTGCTGTATCCCTCCTCCTTTTTAGGACTACAGCCTCAGTTGCTTAGCTAACCAATTCTCATTGAATTTTAAATGGAAAATGTCTCTGGATCTAATCTATGTTCACAAATTGTGATATTTTGGGAAACTGTTGTATAGTCCTGAAGAGAGAATTCCTTCATGCTTGAATACTAAGATGGAATAAATGATCCTGAAAGTTTCAGTAAAGAAAGGAAACAGTGCTTTCAGTTAATACAGTATTTGAGAATAGTTACCTTCACCATCATCTTAGTTAAGAACCTGTGCTGTGTACAGTCTTGGGTCTTCCCTGCTTAACTGTTGTACTTGAACAACTGGTTAAATGCTCCCCTTCCCTTTTGCTGCATTTCCTAAGAAATACTTTCCTAAGAAGTACATAGCAATCGTGTGGGTGTGGTCTACTCAGATAAGCCCAATTTGTGTTCTATGGGGCTTACTCTTAAGCAAGGGTGTACAGGATTACAGCCTTAACTTTGGGGGTCTTGTTATGAATAAACCAACCGTGAAGGTGACTCTCCTCTCCCTTTTACCCCATTACACCTTCAGAGTCTGTGGAGGGCTATAAATGTGAGCGGTGTGGGAAAGTGTTCGCCTACAAATACTACCAGGACAAGCATCTGAAGTACACACGCTGTGTGGACAAAGGGGACAGGAAATTCCCATGTCAACTCTGCAGCCGCTCCTTTGAAAAAAGGGACCGCCTGAGGATTCACGTTCTCCATGTCCATGAGAAGCACAGACCGCATAAGGTAAGCACAGTAACACCCTGTCTCCTCTCTTCCTGCAATTAATTCTTCTGATTTTAATGGGTAACTTTGCTGACTGATTGTAGGATTCTTCCAAAATTGGGAAAAGAAGCCCAATTAGCTTTTGTGTATGGAGGGTCATCTCCGCCTTTAGTACGCTTTGGAATAATGACAAGCAACCCACTGGGGCTTGCAGAGGGTGTAATTTGTGTTAGTAAGCACCACGTCTCTCTTAAAGAGTTGGAGGCAGATGGTGCAATTAGTCTTGTGAATGGAGAAGACTTGGGCCAGAGGGGTGCTGAACTAGAATCTGTTTTTATTAATTAAATTTAACAGTATAATCCCAGTTTAAAAAAATGCACTCACTGCAATGAGTTTTGATTGGGCAGAAGTGTCTTGGGCCAGCATAAGTGTCCTGGTATTGTCTCATTTCAGACCGGCTTGCCCAGCTGCTGGGCTGATTGAAATCTGCTTACAGAAAAGTCAAGCGAGGGGCAGGTTCTGGGGGAGATCAAGGGGATCCTGCCATGGTCAGATTCCCATTCCTCAGCCCCAATCTATAGCCTTTATACTGATATACCAGGATACCAGGGTTGTGATAATCCTCATTTCCAGGAACTCAAGGACAGGAGGGGCTTGGATTCAGCACAGTGTAAGCTGACTTTATACCATCACAGCCAGCCTTCAGCTAGCTCAGTTATTTAGGTGTTCACCCTAAGACTACAATTATATACACATGTGCCTGAGGGAAGGGATTATTGAACTCTGGGACTTGTCATTTAGCAGACTTGAAGAGGATTGCATTGCATTTGATGTGATTACTGCCTACATTCAACCCAACAGATTTAGAGCAGTTTATAATATTTGAGCTTTCTTCTTCTTGGGACAGACGTGATCTGCTCTCTCTCAACCTACTCTTTCATGCCTCCTTTCCAGCCCCCCCCAAGCCAATAATTTGGGAATATAGTGTAGATTTTATTGCTTCCTTGTTTTTAATTGTATTCTCAACTAGCGCCATCTTCAACCTTTCCCAAGCATGTGGTGTCAGCCTTTTAGGGCCTTTTCACACGACCCCTAAGATCCGCTGGTCCCTTAAATTCGGACCAGAGATCTTGGGGGTTCGTTTCTGTTCCTGCGTCCCCACCCCTCAGCACTTCCTGTTCCTGTCGGCGTGAGGGGGGGGAGGGAAAAAAAGGACAAAATAAGCCTTTACTAACCTGCCAGTGCGGTCGAACTTGCCACGAGCCCCTTTATTTCCTGATTCCATCTCAAGGAGCTCTTAAAGGGGTGGGAGGCAAAAAAACAAAAGACAAGCCAGGAGAGCCCGGCACTCTTATCCGCATCAAATTTTTTTTCACCTCCAAAGAGAAGGTACAAGAAAAGTGCGCTGGGTCGCGCTAAAGTGGGCGGGGTCGCACTTAATTGTCTCCAAACTCCGGAGCTGGTGGGGAAACATTTCTAAGCTCCGGAGCTGGGAGCCATTTGCAGCGCAGCTTAGGAGTCGTGTATAAACGCCCTTAGAGTTGAGACTGAGGGGAAGAGAAAAGAGATGTTAGAGAAGGGAAACTTGAGTAGAAAAAAGGTTAACAATTAACTGTTACTCAAGTGTTAGTAAGACCAATATTGAGTTCACTGTTGGCTGAACTGCTAACTTCTCCCCACTTCCTTGTTTCAATCAAGGAAAAATGTCTTCCGGTATAATACCTTGATAGGGATTAAACACATTGCGAATAAGGTGATGCTGCAAACTGAATCATCTTCTACTTGGAAGTTTAAATTCTTTGAATTTATGAAACACTGCTTAGCAAGTACAAGTCAAGCCAAAATCCTAGGCGGGTCTTCATTCAAATTGTGTGGGCTTTGAAAATTTTGCATTTCCATAGCCAAGAGAACTTGTTTCTATCTATATCAAGAAATGACAACTACAAATGGTGCCTTGTATAAAGGAATTAATTAGTTCCAAATGAAATTCTGTTAAGCAAATTTTCCTTTGTACAAATTTCTATAGGAATGCATTGAAAATGGATTAATCCCTAATCGCGGCCGTTTTTCTGTTGCACTTATTCACCCCATAGGTGATTTTGTTAAGCGATTTCCCCCTATCTCTGAATTTTTTTTCCCTTTAAGCAGATTTTTTGTTAAACAAACCACTTGTTATATGAGGGCCCACTGTATCTATCTTGTATTCATTGTAGTCATTGTAACGTGTCTTAATTGTACTGGACTGTATATTATCTCTATAATTACTGCAAGCCGCCTTGGGTCCTTTCCCAAGGAGAAAGGCAGGGTAAAAAATACTCTAAAATAAATAAATAAATAAATAAATAAATAAATTGCCCATTATACATTATGACAAACTTCTAGAAATCCTATACCATCTGTAGAATCTGAACTTGTTTTCTCATCTCATTTCAGTGTGGCATATGTGGGAAAAGTTTCTCCCAGTCTTCAAGTCTAAACAAGCACATGAGAGTGCATTCTGGGGAGAGGCCATATAAATGTGTCTACTGCAACAAGGTGAGGAAAATCTTAAATATCTTTTACTTGAGTTTTGTGGGTGATTTGATCAGATCAATGGCCTGAAGAATGTGTGGGATTCATGCCTCCCCAATTAAAATAGCACTCCTAACAATGTCCCATAGTACAGTAGAGATTTCATATGTCTCTCATGTTGCATCATGTTTGACACCTATTTAGACCATCTGGGCTGTAGTCTTAGACACATTTATTTAGAAGTAAATCACCTACTCTCAAGGGGGATCTTGTAGGTGTAAACCTCTCTAGACCCAGGCTACATAAGGGATACAATATGCTATTATCTTTGGGTAATAAGCTTTAAAACCTGAAGTTCAATAGTTGATCTTGGAAACCCCTACACAATTGAATTAATAACTTTATATTATTTTGAGAGCTGTTCTAGTCTGGTATTAAAACTTGGTGTTCTCATTTCATGAGTGACATCCAGATAGCCAGAGAGAGGAAGGTGCTAGAAAGTTTACCTGTGCATTATGAGGTGGGTGTGGGTCAGGAATTATTCCGATCTCACCTGATTTCGGAAGCTAAGCAGGGTCGGCCCTGGTTAGTACTTGGATGGGAGACCACCAGGAAATACCAGGGGCTGTAGGCGCCTAGAGTAGGAACTGGCAAACCACCCCAGTATTCCTGCCAAGAAAACTCCATGGACACAACACACACACATACAGAGGCCATGCCATTAGGCTGTGCCTTGGGAAGCCATAATGAGACAAAGCCTAAAAGAAGAAAGGGGGAGATAAGTCTACTCACAGTATTGAAGAGATAGATTTATGCCCTTGGGTTACCTTGTTTCATTGAAGGAGAAAGCTAAGTGCACACCTTTCCAGTTGCTGATAAGAATTGCCCGTGAAGATGATTATTTTCTTCTCAAACCATATTGGGGATAAATCATCCTGACATTCTGATAGCAGTTTTGTCCTGCATATTTCTTCTATGATAAAAGCCCAGCAAAATACTGGCACCAGTCTAATCTAAGAATCATGGCTGTGATAGTTTCCTTTGAAGTTATATAACTTTATTTCACATTCCATGATAAAAAAAGTCCCTGTTTAGCTTAAAAATTGATTTGTATATCTCTGAATGCTACTTGTGATAACTGAAATCCACATTTTCTCAGGAGATAGATAAAGAAACAGGGTAATAATTAAACTGCAACTTATTTTTCTATCTTCTAGAACCCTGGTTCTCCCACTCTTGGGTAACCCTAGTGTTCTTGGACTTTAGCTCTCAGAAATCCCATCCAACACAGCTAGTGGTGAAGGCTTCTGGGAGTATTAGTCCAGGAACACCTGGGTTAGCCAAGGATGGTAACCTCTGTTTTACAATTTCCTGAGGGGGCTTAAAACAACAACTAGGCACTTAATCCTAACTGCTTTCTCTTTTCTCCCTGGCTCATGGTCTCAACAGGCATTTACTGCCTCCAGCATTCTGCGTACTCACATCCGCCAGCATTCAGGAGAGAAGCCCTTCAAATGTAAACATTGCGGCAAAGCCTTTGCTTCCCATGCTGCCCACGACAGTCACGTCCGGCGCACACACTGTGTTAAAGATAAAGGCCGCAACTGTACCTTGTGTGGCAAAATATTCCTAGAGCCAGATGATTTGCGCTTCCACATGAAGTTCCATGCGGCTCTGTAGTTGGCAAACGTAGGGCTGAATTCTTAATAACTCATCTGTCCTTTTGTGGCGTTATAATTTTACATGCCTTCTAAAGTGGTGCTGCCTCAAGGCGGTGCCTCTCAACAGCAAAGGTTGGTAAAGGACTGCAGACCAGTACTGAGTTATGAAAAACTTTCTGCTGAGTACACCAAATTAAAGATGTGACTTTTCATACAAATTTCTTCAGCTACAGTACATGGTCTTTGGTATCAACTGTTCTTGGCTGCTTTGGCAGTAATCATCCATGCATTTCCTGACAGTGACAATGGCTCTCCACTCTGAACTGTATTTTGAAATCAGTGGTAAGGGCCCCTACCATCCATTTTGCTTGGTTTATTCTTTGAATGATATATTAAAAAGGTAAAGGTTTCCCCCCGCACATGCATGCTAGTCGTGGCCGACCCTAGGGGCGGTGCTCACCTCCGTATTCAAGCCGAAGAGCCAGTGTTGTGCAAGTCCATGGCCATGTGGCCAGTGTAGCTGCAAGGAAGCACTGTTTTACCTTCCCACTTTATACGGCGGTACCTATTTATCTACTTGAATTTACATGCCTTCGAACTGCTAGGTTGGCAGGAGCTGGGGTTATCAGCAGGAGCTCACTACGCTGCGTGGCACCTGGGATTCGAACCGCCGAGCTGCTGACTTTGCAGCTGACAGTTTTCAGAAGCCTTAGTCCACTGAGCCACCATGCCCCATTTGAATGATATATATATATGGAGTTTATACCAAAACAAGGACATGACTTGGGAAATTCAATGTTAATTGAAACTGCTTGAAGTATAATGGAAGGGGAAATGGAAAGAGTGTCACATGCCTTCTGGACGCAAATACTGTAATATAATAATAATAATAGAACTGCAGAGCTGGAAGAGACCCTATGGACCATGAAGTCAAGGAGAACACAGTGGGCATTCAAGCTCCCAACCTCTGGCTGCACAGCCAGATGCCTAAAATCACCAATCTATCCAGCTGTTCTGTCCTGTGAATGAAGTTCTCACTATCAGCATTGGCAACACAAGTTGATTTTCTGCTGATCCCATCTGCTCCAGTGCTGCTCCTGAAAAGGTGTTCATAGGGAAGCTTCTGGAACAGCATGGTAGGTGCTATGGGAGACCTGCCAAGAAGGAGAGAGAAGCATAAATTGCAGACACCCCTGCTAGTAGCTTCATGTTTCATTTCCATAAAGAGAAACAAACAGTCCATGATTAGGAGAGTGTCTGGAACCAACCCTTCATATTCTGCGTTTGGAGCTGATCTCCACAAATCTTTGCATGAAAAGGACAAACATGGAAAAAAAGTTTCAGAGTTCCATATGTACAGCTACTGAAGGAGAAAACACTTCCCAAATTATTGGTGTGTGTCTCCCTTATTTGCTTATGTATAGTGCCTATGCGTGGCTTTGAATGAACACAATTGTATAAGAAAAATAAACTCCCAATTTCCTCACTGAATGCCTCTCACACTCAAATGATATATTATTTTTATTAGTCACAGAAGTGGGTGCCAATGCACAGGGTATAGTATTCAAGAACCTGTCCCTGCCTAAAATTAAAGAATTTTTCATTAAAATGTAAAGGGGATTATTAGTCCGTCATACTGCCTTTCTGTAACAGGCTGTGTACAAAACAATTACATGCATGCACATGTGCACACGTGCCCCCCCCCCACAAATCATTTAAAGTTGAAACTTTAAAAGGTGTGTCTTGGCCAATCCAGATACTGAACATAGATTGGGGATCAGCTGAAGAATAGGAGTGAATCCTAGAGAGAAATGGTCTTCAGAGGTGTTCAACAAGTAGCATTTATGAGTTCCATTTCTCACTCTCTAATGAGGCTTCGGGATAGACAGGCTTTAAGATTATTGGTCCCAACCTTGGGTCCACACTTGTCTTTCTCATACACTCAAGTTAAAGTCTTCAATTGAAGTTCCTTTTCTATCATGCAGTCCTACCTTTCCCCCGTAGCTGTGAGCTGTGCTTTCAGAGGAAGCCTATTAGTTTTTCAAGCTCCCTTACCATGTAGAGATTGGGTTTGCAGGAGACCATAAAAAGAGCTATGCTGGATCAGACCAAAGGCCCATCTAGTCCAGCTTCCTGTATCGCAGTGGCCCCACCAAATGCCTCGGGGAATACATGAAACTCTATATCTATCTCCTGATATCATTCCCCTCCATCTGGCCCTTGGAGTACCCCGGTTTTAAGCCTGGAGATTACACATCTCCCTCATGGTTTGTAACCTGTGATGGACTTTTCCTCCAGGAATCTGTCCAATCCCCTTTTGAAGGCATCCAGGCCAGATGCCATCACCACATCCTGTGGCGGGGAGTTCCACAGACTAACAATGCGCTGGGTGAAAAAAAATATTTTCTTTTGTCTGTTCTTACTCTCCCAGCCCTCAATTTGAGTGTATGTCCCCTAGTTCTGGTATTTTGTGAGAGGGAGAAGAGCATCCCTCTATCAACTTTATTCATGCCCTGCATTATTTTGTATGTCTCCATCATATCCCCCCTCAGGTGTCCTTTTTTCCAGACTAAAGAGCCCCAAATGTTTTAGCCTGTTATTTTTATTCTGCTGTTTCCCTTACTGCCTGTATTATATTTTTCCTTGTGAACCACCCTGAGAGAAACTTTGATAAAGTTAAGAGATACAAAATAAAAAGAAAGAAAAATATATAGAATCTTTCCATCTTTTTCTTGAAGTTAGAAAGCCACACAGGGGGTTTACGTGTACATGAACAACTTTCAGAAATGTTTTGAGAACACAAGGTATATTTGTCAAGGTACACAGACTATAATAAAATGTAATGTTTTATGCACTTATCTGGCAGTTGAAAGGTTAACAGTGTCAATTAATTGGCATATGAGATTTTGTGACCCATTTCATCCAATTAGCGAAGTGTTATCCAGAAGTTTAGATATACTGTATATATACCATCCTAAAGCCATACAAAAAGATGTAATTAAGTAGCACTTACAAGTTAACAAGCACATAAGTTTTTGTAACAGAACAAAATTGCTCTCAAAATGCATTTTCTTTTTCCATTTTTCCAAAGTAAGAATCTAAACAAGACTCACTTTAATTAAAATGAAAAACAATTTTTGAAATAGCCTCAACAGTTAAACAAAACAAAAAATTAAAGAAGATAGGCCTATATTAAATTAAACACAGTTTTCATCAACTCAGCTAGAAAAAGAAATCTAAGTTCTCTTTCACGCTACCTATAAACATTTGTACTTGGTTGGGAGATATGAGTGTATGTATGCATGCATTGGGATGGATCCCACTAGGCCACCATAAATTGCAAATTTAGAAAGTGACTTCTAGGAAACTATGCATCTGCCAGATGTAGAACCTTCATGATGAAAATAATTATACATTCAGGAGGTTCCATTTCCTTTTGGAATTTCAGCAAAGGTTTAGATTTTCTAAACGAGAATGCTTATTCTATCAATATGTTTATAATTACTAGTTAATTTAGCAGCATTGGGAGTTTTGACATTGTTCTTGTTTTTGCAAGTAAAGAGTTATTACTCCAAAATTCATTTTAGAGCTTTACAGATCTTCTAAAATGTATGCTCTGTTTCATATTATTTGTCATAATCTTTGGTGGAAATACAGCATAATTAAAGGAGCTCTATCTATCTATCTATCTATCTATCTATCTATCTATCTATCTATCTATCTATCTATCTATCTATCTATCTATCTATCTATCTATCTATCTATCTATCTATCTATCTACTTGGATGGGTGACCACCAGGGAATGCCAGGTGCTGAAGGCACCTGGAGTAGGAACTGGCAAGCCACTCCAGTATTCCTGCCAAGAAAACTCCATGGACATGGAGTCATGAAGGGTCAGTCACGATCATAACAACACAACAAGCACACACACCTATCTATCTATTTATTTGATTTATATACTACCACCATCTAGCAGAAAGCTTCTCTGGGCAGTTTACAAACATAAACAAAATAAATATATATATAAAACTTAAAATAATAAAATAAAATAATCAATCAAAAGCAACATATCATAAATCAAATAAACCAAAACCATTCAGCAATTCAAAATAAAATAAAATTGAAAAAAAAAGAGCTGATTAAAAATTATCACAGGGCGGAAAAGAAGAGTAGTTTTGTCCTATTTATTTTAACATGTTGGAACATTATGATCAGGAGGGCCAACCTGTAAAGCTAAGTTTTCAGTAATTTCTTAAAAGGCTTGTAGTGGCATCTTTTGCAGAACCTGGTTCCACAAGTGGAGTGCGACCACCGAGAAGGCCCAGTTCCTTGTTGCCACTTTCTGGACCTCCCACGGGGTAGGCACTTGCAGATGGCCAGCCTGGCTTCAAGGAATGATCCTGGCAGTTCAGTTCTGTTAGATACTGAGGTCCCAAATTGTTTAGGGCTTTGTATGTTAGTGCCAAAACCTAGAAGTCAATACAGTAGCGAATAGGCAGCCCATGTAGAGTGGCCTGTACAGGGATAATATGTTGGAACCTTTTAAACCCTGTCAACAGTCTGGCTGCTGTATTCTGCACTAGCTGTAGTCTCCACATTAACCTCACAGGCAGCCCCTCGTAGAGAGCACTACAGTGGTCTAATCTTGAGATTACAAGTATATGAACCAGTTCAGTTGCTTTTTCTATATTAATCTTAATATTAATAATAATCTTAAAACTGAAGAGCTGAAAAGTATTCTCAGTTTTTTGTTCTTAACTAGCCTATTGAACCCAAATAACAATATATTCTTATTGAAAAGATGTTTTGTATTCCCCATAGCACCCCATAATTCTGTGAAATTCTGTTCATCTACCCATGAATGCAATACAAAACTCATGCAAGATTAGTTTAAATCTAATTACTGCTCTCCATTAATAAATATTTGAAATTGCTGAGAGCAATAATTTGGAGATTCAGTCTGAGGGATGGATCCTATGTTTCTCTCTCTCTCTCTCTCTCTCTCTCTCTCTCTCTCTCTCTCTCTGCTCATCAAAAAAGTAAACTATTTCTCATAGACCAATCCAGTCCACTGAAAAAGATACACACATAAAGTATTGCATATGAAATAGTGCACAGCCACCATAACCTCCACACCAGTCCCTGGGTTCTTAGAAGATTCCCTCTGCCTATCACCACTGTTCCATGTTGTGGATTTGGTGTATAAGTCATTGTTACCGGAACTCCTTTACTGGCAGGGCAATCATGTTTATGCTTACCGAGAAGTTAGTTATACTGTGCCCTGTGGGAATTGCAACCAGGGAAGTTCGTGGAGGACTGTAGTCTTACAGTACAATTCTATGCATAGCTATTCATATACGGTATATATGGAAAAGCAATGTTCTGACTTTTACTGTGATTTATTCCCAAGTAAGGGCATAAGGTTACTGTCAACACTGCTCCTAACTTTGTGTTTGAAGTACAAAAAACTTTCCTTGTCTTGCAGCTCAATCTGATGCCCTTTAGGTGGATTCGTGGTGTTGTGCTTGGTGGCAGCAATAGATTGGAGGCAGGCAAAGAAGCTAAGTCTCAGCTGAGACAAAAATTGACTTTTAGTAGCCTCCACTGATGGGCCAGCTGCAACCTTAACTTGATAGAGGCAGCTTGGCCATTGTTACCCACAAGGGTAACCTCCCATTCAGTCACCTTGCATGTGGGGGTATGTTTACAAAGACTCACTGCAGCAAACAATGGAAATGTTGCTTTTATGTACTGCACATCCCAGAGTCCCACAGCCAGCAGGAGAGTCTGGCTGTAGAATTCATGGAACTGTAGCATGAAGATAGATAGATAGATAGATAGATAGATAGATAGATAGATAGATAGATAGATAGATAGATAGATAGATAGATAGATGTAGACTCACATACACACACAAGTTCCTTGAATTCTACAGCCTGTGATTTCCATCTGCGTACTGCAGTTTGGTGTGCCAGAAAAGGACCTCAATGTTATTAACGACTAAGACTACACAGCATTGAACTGTCATCTCCCTTACTTTCATTCTTTGGATTATTCTGGCTTGGGATTCAGCAGCAAACGATGCTGAGCGGTGTCCCAACCGATCTCCCAAAACTACTCAGTCCATAAGTCCTCTTTCCTTCACTTCTTATTTGCTTTATGTTGGATAAAAAGGTAAAGGTGAAGGTTCTGCTCCCCCCCCCGCACATGCGTGCTAGTCGTGTCTGACTCTAGGGGCGGTGCTCATCTCCGTATGCAAGCCGAAGAGCCAGTGTTGTGCAAGTCCATGGCTGCAAGTGTCACCGTTTTACTTTCCCACTTTTTTTGGTGGTACCTATTTATCTTCTTGCATCGACATGCTTTCAAACTGCTAGGTTGGGAGGAGCTGGGGTTATCAGTGGGAGCTCGCTCTGCTGCATGGCACCCGGGATTCGAACCGCAAAGCTAGGGACTTCGCAGTCAAGATTTTCGGAGCCTTACGTCCTCTGAGCCACCACACCTCCTTATGTTGGGTAATCAGCTGCAATTAGCATGTGTTTGTGTTTTTGTTTTGCATCTGATTACAAGATGGAAGTACCCAAGCTTTCTGTGTTTTATGTGTTTGATTTTTTTTGGTTTTTACCCATTTTCTTTAATACTTCTCCATTCATCTCTATTCCATTAATGGTGATATTACTTCAGTAACCCCTTCCTTCTTCCCTCCCTCCGTCCCTTTGTCCCTTCCTTCCTGCCCACCTTGCCTTTCTCCTTAATAGAACCTTATGTGTTTACAATACTAAACAAAATTAAAAACTAAAACAATAAAGGCACAATGAATATATAACATCACATTGGTTTATCTCAAGAAATGTGAACATGGGAATACTTTAATATTAGCTGCTTATGGAGATGCTGAGTATTTTCCTTCCTTCTTTCCTTCCAAAGAGCAGAAGTTCACCACAATGAATCTAACCTGTGGAGCAGCTAATTGATTTCCCTGGTTTGCATTCTCTCTCCTAGAGTATTTTAAATGTTAAATGGAGAGTGATCTAAACACAGGCTTCTGGCAATCTCAGATGTTTTGTTGGGCTTTAAAGAGAGGGCCATGGGTCCCCACCAAAATGTGAATGACAATAGAACAGTTAAAACAGTAATGTGCCCCTAAAAGCCAGCCCCCCAAGTACAGCAGAACAAAAGCCACCCATGAACATCTGCTACCCTCTGGCTAACTCTAGCAGTGTCACATAAATGTCCTCATGTTTTCTTCCTTCCTTCCTTCTACCCAAGCCATTGCTCTTGTTTTACTGTACTTAATGGGTTGCAGGGGTGGGGGGATAGGGAGAAAAGGAATCAGGGCTCTTACTTGTCCCCAAGGAATGAGAGAAAGCAGAGAGAGAGAGAGAGAGAGAGAGAGAGAGAGAGAGAGAGAGAGAGAGAGAGAGAGAGAGATTAGTGAGCTGCAGATAATGCAGCAAACAAATATTGATTAAACTGCACTGTTGTTAAACAAGGGAAATCTTTCTTCCTTTCCTATTCCAGTGTTGGGAGAGATCAGCATTTTCAAATGCCAGATTCCTAAGGTCTTACTTATCTGGGAGTTGAGCCATGGCAACTGGACTTATTTTCTTGAGAGATTGAAACGTTTCACTGCTCATCCAAACAGCTTTGTTCGAAGATGTTTGGATGAGCAGCAAAATGTTTCAATCTCTCAAGAAAATAAGTCCAGTTGCCAAGAGTGCTACTGTTAGGTGGATTTGTAATTGGTTGACTGATCGCACCCAAAGGGTGACCATAAATGGCCTCTCTTCAGCTTAGAGAGATGTGACCATTGGGGTGCCCCAGGGTTCTGTTCTGGGTCCAGTGCTGTTCAATATCTTTATTAATGACTTGGAGGAAGGAATAGAGAGTATGCTAATTAAATTTGCAGATGATACCAAATTGGGAGGGGTTGCTAATTCCTTAGAGGATAGGATGAAAATTCAAAAAGACCTTGATAGATTAGAGTGCTGGGCCAAAGCCAATGGAATGGATTTCAACAGAGGGAATTTTAGGGTGCTACATCTAGGTAAAAAGAATGAATTGCACAGATATAGGATAGGGGACACATGGCTGGAGAATAGTACCTGTGAAAGGGATTTGGGAGCCTTAGTGGACCACAAATTGAACATGAGTCAGCAGTGTGATGCGGCAGCCAGGAAAGCCAATGCAATTCTTGGTTGCATCAACAGAACCATAGTGTCTAGATCAAGGGAAGTGATAGTACCACTGTATTCTGCTCTGGTCAGACCCCACCTGGAGTACTGTTTCCAGTTCTGTGTGCCCCAATTTAAAAAGGATGTTGACAACCTCGAGCGGGTGCAGAGGAGGGCGACCAGGATGGTTGAGGGTCTGGAGGAAATGTCTTATGAGGAACGGCTTAGGGAATTGGGAATGTTTAGCCTTTCAAAAAGAAGGCTGAGGGGGGATATGATAGCTATGTTTAAATATTCGAAAGGATGTCATATTGAAGAGGGAGCAGGTTTGTTTTCCATGGCTTCAGAGACTAGGACTTGGGGCAATGGTTTCAAACTACAGGAAAAGAGATTCCATTTGAACATGAGGAAGAACTTCCTGACAGTTAGAGCTGTTCGGCAGTGGAATATGCTGCCACAACGGGTGGTGGAGTTTCCTTCCTTGGAGGTTTTAAAGCAGAGGCTGGATGGCCATTTGCCGGAAATATTGTGATGGGGTTCCTGCATGGCAGGGGGTTGGACTAGATGGCCCTTGAGGTCTCTTCCAACTCTATGATTCTATGATTCTATGACTCAACTTCCAGATAAACTTATCAGGATGACTGATAATCTTCACAGACATCCTTAAGGGCTGATTTGCACAGAGGAATGGCCCTATTCTTCACTTGCCTCCTTGCTTCATTCCTGAGGTGGGAAATTAATTTCAGGTAAGGGAAGACTAATACAGAGGCAACAGCTGAGAATGGCAGATCATAGAATCATAGAGTTGGAAGAGACCTCAAGGGCCATCCAGTCCAACCCCCTGCCACGCAGGAACCTCCATCAGAGTATTTCCGACAGATGGCCATCCAGCCTTTGCTTAAAAACCTCCAAAGAAGGAAACTCCATCACCCTCTCAAAAAAAAAAAAAACTGTCTCTGCATTTCTATGAATGGCTGCTATTGTCTTCATGGTAGTTGGCCCAGAGCACTTGCATGGAAA
The DNA here is from genome assembly GCA_037367245.1 of Phrynocephalus guinanensis. Classification (NCBI taxonomy): domain Eukaryota; kingdom Metazoa; phylum Chordata; class Lepidosauria; order Squamata; family Agamidae; genus Phrynocephalus; species Phrynocephalus guinanensis. Next base: position 43,836,957 of record CM074739.1, read on the forward strand.
TTCCATTATAGCAAGTCAGACTGTCAGTCCACAGGCTCCATATCAACTTGTATCAATTGGTTATAGCTTTCTATTGTTTCTGGCCTGGTTCATCCAGCCACTATTTGCATATGAATCTGGAAGTTGAGTCATGGCTACTGGACTTCTTTTTCCTGAAAGACAGAAAGTTCTCTCAATGACATTTGAATGAGTGCCCTTTGCCCTTCAAATGGAGGTGTACTGCTGATTCTGGTCCTGAGCTGTTACTCCTCCTATGTTGGGCCATCCTTCTGTTTAATGGCTGTTTAGTTTCTTCAATGTAAAGGTCTGCACACTCCACTGCAGTGAACCACATATACTATATTGCTCCTTTTTTGTTTTGGTATCAGATCCTTTGGGTGGACAAGTCTGTGCCTTAGTGTGTTTGTGGGTTTGAAATAAACAGGGATGTGGTGTTTTCCAAAAATCCTTTTGAGCTTCTCACTCAAAAATGAGGAGGTACGAATATTAGACAGAGAAGATAGGTGGTTTGAGAGAGGAGTCAGGGAAGCTATCCATGTGAGCATTGAAACCCCCTCTCTCAACAGAGGTGGGGGCCTCAGGCATAGTCTATCTGGTACTTATCAAGGTGTGCTTTCAACAATACCTAGACAAATCAAAAGCCTTCACCACCAAGGCCATAGCTAACGGCCCATACTTTTTATAGGTTTCAGCACCTTAGGCCATTGTTCACCTTAAGGCTATGGATACTATTGTCTACCTAATGAGCCTATTCAGGTCATAGTTCATCTTATGAGCCTATTTCAGACCAGGGTGACTATAAGATGGAGGACTTGCACTAGCTGTATTCAGACTGATGAAGCTGTTTGGATGAGCAGCGAAATGTTTCTGTCTCAAGCTTTGTTCTGTGCAATTCTATGTGTTCTTCTGAGGTCCATCTGGAAGTTGACTCATGGCAACTGGACTTCTTTTTCTTGAGAGATTGCAACAAAGCTGTTTGGATGTGCAGTGAAACGTTTCTGTCTCTCAAGAAAAAGAAGTCCAGTAGCCATGACTCAACTTCCAGATAAACTCACCTGGATGACTGAGAATCTTCACAGACTCTGAGGTCCATATTAGAGACATATTTCACCCATTCCTTGGAGAGGGAAAAAATCTATATGCTGCCCTGGCACATGGGGTGAGTTTTTTGTTTGTTTACTTGCATTGCCCTGAAAAAGCAGCTATGATCCAAAGTGGAAGCTGAAAGAGTCAGAAAGATGTTAGCCGGTACCACAAATCTATAACATGGAACCACAGGATAACCAACCCCAAAGAGGTGAGGAGCCTTCTCTTTGCAGGTTCCCTCGCTCAAAGATTACCATCATTTTTTGTACTCACTTTTGTTCACTTTATTCTAGAAAACTATTAGGCAGAGAAATAAATATCAGTTCAGTCTGTATGCAGATCATGTATGGAAAACAGGACTCGATTCAGATAAAGGCATAAAGGAGGAGTGAAAATTAGTAAAAGAAACATAAGTAATACAGTATAAGATGTGGAGATGACACCATATTATTGGCTGAAAACAGCAAAGACAAAGCAACGCATCTGACCTAATTTTTCAAGGACTGCCACCTACTTGCCTCTAAAGGACTCAGCAACATTCCATGGAAGATTATGCCAAATACAACTGGCTAAGTCTGTAAAAGGCAACACAGTGCTTTGTGAGAATATGAAGGCACATTTCAAAGACAACTTCCCCATCGAGCTCCTTTGGGATATTCTTACCCCAGACGTGGAAATAGCCTCAATGCACCACATGGCCTCCATTCCCACTCCGGGTTGCCCTTTTGGTTCTTGAGGAACTCTTTGGACATAAGGGTCATTGCCCCATTTGGTGTGAGGAGAAATGCCTTTTTTGTCTGTGTAGTTTTTGAGGTGGTGGAGTCTCCTTCTTTGGAGGTTTTTAAGCAGAGGCTGGATGGCCATCTGTCGGAAATATTGTGATGGGGTTCCGGCATGGCAGGGGGTTGGACTAGATGGCCCTTGAGGTCTCTTCCAACTCTATGATTCTATGATTCCTGTTGCCCCTCCCCATTGCAAGGCCAACTAAAGGATCCTGGCGATGCTGGTGGTGCTCCCTGGAGGAGCTTCACTTTTCAATGTGTTTGACCCACAGACTCTCTCTAAGTGGCTACCTGTCAGTTTCCATTTCAGCCCTACCTTACTGTTTACATGAGTGCTGACCACGGCCTGACATATTACCTGCATCGATTCTCTAATAGCTGTCAAGGTGGAGAGCAAAGGCTATTCCAAGACCAGGCTTGGAGCTCTTAGCTAAGCAGGACCATAAACACTCCCCACCCCCGCCATTAAAGGTTTCATTCAATAACAATCTTTACTAAAGTAAATGGACATCAGTAGCCTCTCCAGCTAGCTGTCTAATGCAAAGGCCATTATCAAATCTGGGAGGCACTGAGAGAGGCAGGTATGGCGATGGTATCGGTTTCAGCAATGTTTTCGCTGATTCCTTTAATGAAAAGCTTTTCCTGATGCTTTTTCTCTTGCTTTTTTTTTAAAAAATACCAGGACCATAAAGAAAGAAACACATCCTCTCAGAGTTGCTAAGAAATTGTCTTTTAGATGCACGGCTGTTATATGCCAAGAAAAATAATCATGTTGTTTTAGCGCTAACAGTAGCCAGACAAACCGGTGTATTGTCTTTTGTAATTATCCATATTACAGTTATTTAAATAGAAGTGCTGCAATATGCAAGACCCTGAACAGATATTAACAAACTAATACCAGTTCCAATACAATACGCTGAAACAATGCTAGATCAAGAAATTTCATCTACCAGTTACTGGCATCTAATACTATACAGCCATTAATATTAATCTCTCTCTCTCTCTCTCTCTCTCTCTCTCTCTCTCTCTCTCTCTCTCTCTCTCTCTCTGATTGCAAAGCTCTGAAGACTGACTACATGAGGTTTTTAACACATGTGTAGGGATACGTCTGTGACGTATCCCAGACCCGCCGGAAGAACCTGGTCATTCCCTACATGGCCGGAGTGTCAGAGAAGCTTAAAAGGATTTTTGGCAAACACCACATCCCTGTTTATTTCAAACCCATGAACACACTAAGGCAGAGACTTGTCCACCCAAAGGATCCGATACCAAACCATAAAAGGAGCAATATAGTATATGCAGTCCAATGCAGTGAAGAGTGTTCAGACCTCTACATTGGAGAAACTAAACAGCCATTAAACAGAAGAATGGCCCAACATAGGAGAGGTAACAGCTCAGGACCAGAATCAGCAGTACACCTCCATTTGAAGGAAAAAGGCCACTCTTTCAAAGATGAGGATGTACACATATTAGACAAAGAAGAGAGGTGGTTTGAGAGAGGAGTAAGGGAAGCCATTCATGTTAGCATTGAAAATCCCTCCCTCAACAGAGGTGGTGGGCTCCGGCATAGTCTATCTGCTACTTATCAGGCTGTACTTTCCAAAGTACCCAGACAAATCAAGGAGCCTTCACCACCAGGTCACAGCTAACGACCCATTCTTGATGGGTTTCAGCACCTTAGGCCATTGTTTACCTTAAGGCCATGGACACTAATGTCTCCCTAAGGAGCCTATTCAGGCTTTGTTCATCTTATGAGCCAATCAGACCAGGGGACAAGAGGTCAAGCTGACTATAAGAAGGTCTCTTGCACTAGCTGTATTCAGACCGATGAAGCTGTTTGGATGAACAGGAAAACGTTTCTGTCTCTCAAAAAAGAAGTCCAGTAGCCATGACTCAACTCCCAGTTACATGTGTAGGGACTGCATTGTGGAAAACACCACAAGGGCCAAAACTGAGAGAGATTCTCTCCAATCCAGAGCTATGTAAGGGACTTTGCCTTCAGAAGGGATTGCCACCTTGGAATCCTTTGGGGAGAAAGGTGGGCTCAAAATATTTTAAATTAATAAAACAAATAAATATCCAAGGTAGCACAAGGTAGATATTGGGGTGGGGTGATTTTTTGGCAGAAGTATAGTAGCAGGGGTTCAATCTCTCCCTGCGCATGCCCTGGGGATGTGACAACATTCCTTTTAAAAATCTGCTGTCAGTCTTCTTTTAGCTTTTGATGTAATTTTGGACCCATCATTCTTCCTCCTCAGGCACAACTTTTCTAGCTTCATAGCCTCTATCATCCCTGGGGACTGTATTGTGGCAATCATACTAGGGATCTGCCAGAGCGAATCAGCTGTGCACCATTTAGCTGAAGAAACAGATGCTACCTGACCAAATAATGGGAGAACCGGAGAATTTGTTGAACCCTTTATGGTCATCCTCCCATCTTCCTCAGCCATTACGCTCTCGACCCTCTGTGTTCTAAGCAGGAAGGACAGAATAATTGTGACAATGAAAGTAAAGCACAACAATACTTTGTCTTGATTTTACAAAAAAAAATCAGTGCTTTTATTCTTACAATAAGTATTCTAGCATGCACTATAGGAGATCGAATGGCAGCACAGGAGTCTTTCTCTCAATAGATATATTTATTGTTAGACAGTTGTTGTTAGACACTGGACCACACACCTGCAGGAAAATGCCAGGGAGAAGTTTGTAGTTGTTCTGGAAACAGGTGCTCCAATATCTCCACTTTATTTCCATATGCCACTTGAAAGCATGTGGAACAGATGACTTTATGACAAGGGCAGATGGTGGGCATGCTTCGTCTTGGACTACTGATGAAAGTGGGGTGTTTTCTTCTTGATCCCCAAGGAGCTGTGGCTGTACAAAGCCTTCCCCTGAAAAGCAGTGGCTGTTCAGCATACCCTAAGCTTGTCTCTGATTTGTTTTTGTGAGATAATGTCTGTGATGTAGAGGAAGAGTGAAATGAAGGGGTTCTCCCTGTCTAACAGACTATTTCTCTCCTGCAGGGTCACAGCAGAAAGAGAGTGAAATAATTGTCAGTCTATAAGGAAGCTCATTAATACATTAGTTTAACATATTAGTATTGATCACGCCCAAACATTAAACTGTACCTTCAGTGATTTCTACAAGGTGCAAAAGAAAGGTCAACCAGTTAATAGTACTAAACAAGAGGTCAGAGGTGAATGTCTATAGTCATTAAAAGCGAATCAAAGCAGAATAAATGGCTAATTTAATTGGTGGCATGCAGCAATTCTTTTGAAACACCCTGGGATATGATTGACTTATCAGCTAACCAGGAGGAACTCGACATTCCTTATCAGATTTTTGATCCAAAAAAGATATACTTACCAGACTTCTTTAGAAAGCAGCTGAGTGGTGCCCATAAACCACATGCATATGAATTCACAAGGACCTTTAAGCACATCTCTTATCTACTCCTGTAAACAATGCAAACCAGGGTTGATGCCAATGCTGCAATCTACTCACTCCTACTTCTGCTTCTTAAATGGCACTGTGAAACAACGTGGCTGTTTACCATCGCGTTCTTCTTCTTAGTCTTCGACTATATAAACATTTACTGTATATAGAAACCTAATGATGAAGTAACACTTGCAATAATAGTCAATAAAAATTAGCAAAAAGAGAGTTGAAGAGTTTAATGTGAGTTTCCTTCTCAATATAAGGGACTTCCAAACACTGACAAAATATCAATCAAGCTGAAGAACAGCTTGTGGGGGCAGGGAGTTTGCTCATGGAGAATGGGGTAACGTGTGTATGTTCCCTGCTGTCAAGGTGGAACTGACCCTAATAAGGCTTTCAAGGTAAGTGAGATATTTGAAGAATGGTTTTACCATTTCTCCTCCCCTCCCACCCCACAAGTGAGTTTCTATGGCTGAGTGGGGATTTGAACCCTGCTCTTCAAAGTCCTAGTCCGTGTCTCTATCCACTACACCACACTGGGAATCTTTGGGGGTTTATATGAGGCTGTAGCCCAAATCTCCACAGGCACTGTACCAGATGTGTGCATATTGGGTTAGAGTCTGATTTTGTACCCCTTCCATTAACCCCCCCCCAAAAAAACCCACTGTGATCTGGCAAGAGAATGTCTAAGTGCCCATCTGACTGAGGATAGGGATAATGAGACATAGCTCATCAGCGTCAACCAGAATTTGAAAACCTGGCAGGAACAGAGCTAGAAAATAGGACAGTTTTAACTGGGAACTTGTTTCCTTCTCAGACAGAGTTTATTGTTCTTGTTCAGGTGCCATGTCCTTCTAGAACATTGGTGATCAGTAGCCTGAACTAGTTTCTATCTATTCTAAAGCTATTCTAAGTAGAGCAGCTGTGCTCACTGTGGACCATTGGCTTAAGTTCTTAAGCCAGAATGTTCTTCTACACCCTGGTGCATGCTTACCATCTATTTTTTCAGACACATTATGTGTCTGAAATATTGCAAGTTTCTTCTCTTTATGGTATTGAGGATTTCTAGCTTTTTATGCATGTGCTGTAATACAACCACATTGGTGACTCTGGCTGTCCAAGGTATGTTCAGAATTATTCTGTACATCCACATTTCAAATGCTTCCAGCTTCCTGCATAATGTTTCTGTGGGGGTCCAAGTTTCAACACCATAGTATCTATGTACTGGATAGATAGGATCAAAGTATTTGAGTACGAAGTCTGATAGATAAGTCCCAGTTTGTCAAGACCTTCCTCATTTTCTGAAAGGAATTTCTAGCTTGTTCAATTCTACAATGGATTTTGCATGAAAGATCCCACTTATCCTTGACATAGCACCCGAAGTATTTGAAAGATGATACTCTCTCAATTATACCACTGCCGATCTTGAGAAGGTTCTGTGATCCATTTTGGTTTTTACCGATAACTATTCAGACTTTATTGCTGCCACTAATAAGGACTTGGGTCTTTTCCTGATACAGTGGAACCTTGACTTACATACTGCTTGACTTGCATCATATTTGACTTGCATCAAGAAGGGGCCTGTTTGACTTGAGTCGCAGGCTTTGACTTACATCTCGGAGCCCCGGCGCAAGGCACCGGAATTGGGTGGCAGCCACAACCCAGCATCGTGGCTGCCACCTCCAAACTGCTCCTGCCTTCTTCCCCTCCCCGGCTCAGAGCACCTGGAGCTGGTCCTCGGCCTCACCGAAGCCGCCGCTGCTGCCGGAGGAGAAGAAGGGCCGGGAGCTCGGGGCTGGCCTCGCTGGTTAAACAGTCGGCTCAGTCTTGTAAAAAATCTGGCTGCAGAAGTCTGGTCCACAATAGAAGCATTTAGACGGGGAGCTGTAAAGTTGTGGGACTCTAATGGTAAGCATAGAGTTGTTCAGAACTTGGAACGTCAGGTTAAAAATCAGTAAAACTTAAATGTTAGACATTGTTGCTATGAACATTAAAAAGTGGAGGCATATAACTTGTCGACTATAATTCCACTGCCTCCTTCTCTCTTTGAAGAGACATTTCATTTACATCCCCAGAAGGAATCTCCTATCCCAGTCAAATTTGTGTTAAATTGCTGTTTTCGGGGGTCTTTTTCATCATCTGGAACGGATTAATCTGCTTTCCCATTACTTTCTATGGGAAAAGTTCGTTTGACTTAAGTCATGTTTGACTTAAGTCTAGACCACTGGAACGGATTAATGACGTAAGTCAAGGTTCCACTGCAGATGCCCTGGCCTCAGAGGCAAGATATTTCCAAGATAATCATGACAATGACTGTGATAATGCTTGGCACCCCGGCTTGCAAGGGCAATTGGCTGTGTCTGAAAAGGACCCCATCTCTTCCCTGTCTTCCTGCTGAGATATTGTCTCCAACTTTTCAGGAGTTTAACTTTTTTTTCTAAGGGGCAAATCTCTCTGACCCCAGATTCAATCTTGGGAAAAGAATTGACATTTAAAGGCACCTCCATTCTGTTCTTTCTTGGCTTCAACACAGGAGGCGCCAGTGAGAACAACAGATCCAATTCTCCAATGGTAGGTGGTTAGCAGCTCAGATTCTTAAACTGTAAGTGGAGCTGGTTTGTATTTTCAAGGCATAGCTTGGAAATGTTATTTGTTTGGATGAAAGCCCCAACATGTGCCTGAGCATCCCAAGGGATGCAGTCTAAGAATGTAACTTCTTCAAGCTTTCTTCCATGCAATTCTATGTGTTCCTCTGAGGTCCCTCTGGAAGTTGAGTCATGGCAACTGGAATTCTTTTTCTTGACAGATTGAAACAAAGCCGTTTGGATGCGCAGTGAAACATTTCAACCTCTCAAGAAAAAGAAGTCCAGTTGCCATGACTCAACTTCCAGATAAACTCACCTGGATGATTGAGAATCTTCACAGACTCTGAGGTCCATACTAGAGACATAATCCACCCATTCCTTGGAGAGGGGGGGAAAAACTATATGCTGCCCTGGCACATGGGGTGAGTTTTTTTGTTTGCTTGCATTGCCCTGAAAAGGCGGCTATGATCCAAAGTGGAAGCTGAAAGAGTCAGAAAGATGTTAGCCGGTACCACACATCTATAACATGGAACCACAGGATAACCAACCCCAAAGAGGTGAGGAGCCTTCTCTTTGCAGGTTCCCTCGCTCAAAGATGACCATCAATTTTTTGCACCCACTTTTGTTCACTTTTATTCTAGAAAACTATTAGGGAGAGAAATAAATATGGAAGAAGGGTCTTGGGCTTTCATCAAAAGCTAAGTGAGCAACCGCATCCATTTAGTGGGGAATAAGGACAAGTTGTGCTGTCGCTTAACAACCATGTAAGAAGACATGGGATCATATTCTTTGATATGCACATACTCTGCTGAAAGCTGGCTGACTCTGACTGGATCCTTATAAGATATCAGTTCACTTGATTACCGTGGAAGTAGGACTATGAACTATGAACTAGGACTCTGCCTGAAGCCAAAAATATACCTAGATAAATGTAGGACGAAGCACTGCTCTTAGCAAATGATAGTTTAGCTAGTTTTGATTCACAATACATGCTCATTTTGGAGATGTGAGAAAATGACAAATAAAAGCCATGACTCTTGAGAAGAGGTACTGTACTGTATAGGGAGGTGTAATATACAGTAGAGCCTTGTAAGACAAATTTAATTCGTTCTAGGAGTCAATTCGTCTTACGCAAAATTTGTCTTACGAGGCACGGTTTCCCATAGGAATGCACTGAAAACAAATTAATCTGTTCTGGAGGGAAAGGATTAATAGGTTTTCAATGCATTCCTAGGATAAGGCGGTCTAAACCCCCTTCAATCAAGGGACAGTGGAAGTCTGTCTCCCCCGGAAGCCGACAGACAGCTGATTCTGACAGGTCAGAGATGTCAAAATAAGGTGTCTCTTGGCTGGGGGGGGGAGAAACAGCTTTACGTTGTCCCTCGATTGAGGGGGCAGCCACGTCCTTATCTCCCAAGTCTCTGTGCAGAGACTTGGGTGAAGAGGAGGAATCCCTGCTCTGTCCAACAAAGTGTTGGGCAGAGCGGGGAATGATGGATCTTCGGCCAGCCCGGGCGCCTTGCAAGGCAAGCGGTCGTGGTGATCTGCCAACGCCGCTTGCCTTAAAAACCTCCAGGGCAGGGAGAAAATGCATTTTAAAATGTCCCGCCATGAACACTGTTACAAGGTACGAACATGGACCAATAGATCTTCTCCCAGCCCATGGTGCTTGGAAGGTAAGTGGTGGCGGCAGATGGCCACCACTACTTCCCTTCCAAGCAGCACAGACTGGGTGAAGGTCATTGAATCCCTGCTGTGCTCACCAAATGGGTGGGCAGAGCAGGGACCACTGTAGGTGATGCCACTGGGGGTATGGAGTGGCAAGATATGAGAAAAAGTAGCACCCCACCCCAGCTATTCATTCAGTGGGAATTACCTCTGAATCTCAGTCTTTACTTCTCTCGGCTGACCCAGGATTTAACCGTGATTTGTATTACTGCCGTTTGCTGCTATATTCACCTAATCTCATTACTGTCTCTATTGGAGTCAAGTACAAACATATTTTATTGCTGACTTGAATTCAGCTTTCAGTGAGCAGTTATCTGCAATGTGCTTCAGTCTTAGCTTCCAAGAATATAGGTGTCCTTGGCCGTTTATCATCAATAATCTGCTACAAGTTTCTTTCTGCATTTTCTTCAATGGATAGTAAGAAAGAAAGAAAGAAGAAAGAAAGATCCAAAGAAGAGAGATGGGAAGAACATTTGCTGTTCTTCATCCTGAATGCTTCTGGCTCGAAATTGATTTCTTGATTTTGTTAATGCCTTTTAGCATAAATGCCCCCATTAAACTTCAGATTTGAAGAAGGAGCAGCAAATCTGATTGACAACTTGAAGTACGCCTGTGTGCTGTACCTCTGCCTTTTGCAGCTATGATATTGAACATGTTTCACTTTAGGAGGAATGACCTTGAGTTGGTATTGCTTTAGAAAACTCACACTGGTTAGGAAGCTTCCATTAATGCCCTCAAGTGAAAGCTACCGCCTGCTCCCCGTGGGGAATGGAAGGGATAAAGGAATTTTACTATTCTCTGGACACTACCATCCATTTGTTAAAACATATGCTAAGTGTGATGGAGAACAGCCTGTCGTTATTTAAATCCTTGGTGAGATGCAAGAGGCTGCAAGACGGTGTAGCGGCAGCTTGTTCACCACTGTTTGATTCTCTCCTGCTCTTTATTTAGGTGGTAGCCCTAAAGCCAAAAAGAAAGAATTTAATGGAATATAATAAATGTGTGTTAGAAAAAGATTGCAAGTGATCCTGGCTGAAAAACAGACAAGGAAGGAGCCATTTTTAAAGCAGCTTTCCTCAACTAGGTGGTTCTCTCCTCTTTGGGGCTACAATGTCCATCATTTCTAGTCTGCCTGGACAAGTCTTGTCTTTTGTTCTCACGGCTCCCATCTGTCTCCTTGGAGGCATAGAATGGAAGAAAAATGCTTAAGAAATGCAAGCTTGTTCCAACCTCCTATGCACAGAGAATTATTCTATATATTGCTAGGCTGTCTCTTCTCTCATCTTTAGCATGGGCCCACATTATGATTATGGGACTGCTCATTCCAGGAGTCACTTTTGTCAAACCTTAAAGAACACTAAGAGCCACTAACAGTTGTAAAATAATTAATCATGGTCAGCTCAGTTCTTATCCCTGTAGGCTACTAAATATTTATCAGTGTTAGCAGATTCTTGCCACCAGCTTTGGTGTTTATGTATAATTGTCCTGGAACATCCAGAATATTTATGATCTGTGAGCACTGTTGGAGCTTGTGGAATAAGGAGATCATCTACTCAAATACCCTTGCCTTATCTCCCATTGACAGAACCTGAAGAAATCCCATTGATTTAACATGGTACTTTGCATTTGCTATGTTTCATTGTGTGGAATGAGAGGTATTTTTTTAAAAAGTGCTCATATAGTTAGTAAAGCACTACAGAATCTTTCTGTTTCTCATTCTACTTCCTTTTTTGTTGTTGCTTTTCTCATTCATCTGACCCTGGAGGTTATACATCATTGTGGTTGTAAGGAGTTTAGATATTACAACTCTAAGTAGCTGTGTTGTACTACACCCAAATCAGCCCCCAATTTAATGTTTTCTTTCCTCTGCTTCTTTTCCATTTGTTTAACCTTGAATGATTATCTGTAACAATTTGCATTCTTTAAAATTACTGATTGAATCAGTAAAGCAGTCTTGCTTTCTGTGTTCTATGTGTTCCATGAAAGCTCTCCTTCATTCTTCTTCATTGGCTAGTCTCCCAAATGATGACACACATAGCTGTCTGTGATGAATCCACATTTCAAATGCCTTTTTAATTTTTTTACATTTTCCTGTTTTGAAGTCCATGATTCCATAATCCATACTGTATAGTACAGTGATGGCGAACCTTTTAGAGACCGAGTGCCCAAACTGCAATTGAAAACCCTCTAATCTGTTTGCAAAGTGCCAATACAGTAATTCAGCCTATATACAGGTGGCTATGAAGGGGTGATGCCGGGTGCCCACAGAAAGGGCTCCGAGTGCCACCTTTGGCACCCGTGCCATAGGTTTGCCATCACTGGTATAGTAGAACCAAGAATACATAGCATAGTAAGATCTAAAAAATACTATCCTGGTCCAGGAGATATTGTCTTCATACCTTTGGAATTAATGGCCTAAATTTAATTTTATATTTCAAAGAAAGTTGAAGTAATGGTACCATTTTCTGAACAAGGATTCTCCCCTTGTTTAAATTACAATCAGTTCATTAGGTCAACTATGTCTGATATGACCAATTAGGTCTACTATGTCTGATACGACTAATCAAGCCATAGTCTGTATGTAGGAAAGCTGAATTAGGCCACTTTCTGCTTGAAGGAAACAACTAATGTTATATTTCCCAAATTAAGCACTTCAGATACTATCACTTCCCTGATCTAACACAGTGAACTGTATCTGAAAGTAGTTTTCAGAAAACCCTTAGTCTGTTTCAACAGGTATTGCAAAAGGAAATATGAAAAAAATGGAACAACCAACAGATTCTCCTGATTGTGCACATTTGTGCATTATAATCCCCTTCTAGAAACACATGGCACATAATAGTTAGGCCATAGGGTTATATAGACCGAGTACCCAGTGTAATGTAGTGGGTAGAGTGCTGGACTAGGACACAGGAGCCTGGAGTTTGAATCCCAGCTTGGAAACTCATGGGAGAGGATAAAACTACTCCTTAACTATCTCACTTACTTTGATAGCCCTCTAAGGGCTGTTGGAAGTCAATTCTGAGTTGACACATATAACAATGTGGTTGGAGGTTGTTGTTGTCCAGTCCTTAAGTCATGTCCAAGTCTTTGTGACACCATGAACCAGAGCATGCCATGCCCTCCTGTCTTCCACTGCCTCCCACTCATTGGTAAAATCCATGTTGGTTCCATCAATGACACCGTCCAACCATCTCATTCCCTGCTGTCCCCTTTTCCTTTTGCCCTCAATCTTTCCCAACACCAGGGACTTTTAAAAGAACTCCTCTCTCCTCATGAGGTAGCCAAAGTACTGGAGCCTCAGCTTCAAAATCTGTCCTTCCAGTGAACATTCAGGGTTGATTTCTTTCAGGATGGATAGGTTTGATCTCCTTGCAGTCCAGGGGATTCTCAAGACTCTCCTTCAGTACCACAACTGAAAAGCGTCAATTCTGCGGTGGTCAGCCTTCTTTATGGTCCATCTCTCACTTCCATACATACTATGGAAAAAGCTTTGACTATTCAGACCTTTGTCGGCAAAGTGATGTCTCTGCTTTTTTAAGATGCTGCCTAAGTTTGCATCACTTTACTCCCAAGAAGCAGGGATCTTTTAATTTCGTTACTGCAGTCACCATCTGCAGTGCTGAAAGAGCCCAAGAAAGTAAACTCTGACCTTGCCTCCACTTCTTCCCCCTCTATTTGCCAGGAGGTGATGGGACCAGTGGCCATGATCTTAGGTTTTTTTTATGTTGAGCTTCAGCCCATTTTTTTCACTCTCCTCTTTCACCCCCATTAAGAGGTTCTTTAATTCCTCCTCACTTTCTGCTATCAGAGTAGTATCATCTGCGTATCTGAGGTTGTTGATATTTCTTCTAGCAATCTTAATTCCAGCTTGTGATTACCCACCCAGACCTGCCTTTCTCATGATGTACTCTGCATAAGTTAAATAGGCAAGGTGACAGCATACAAACTTGTCGTAATCCCTTCCCAATTCTAAACCAGTCAGTTGTTCCATATCCAGTTCTGACTGTTGCTGCTTGTCCCACATATAGATTTCTTAGGATACACATAAGGTGGTCAGGCACTCCAATTCCTTTAAGAACTTGCCATAGTTTGTTGTGGTCCAGAAGTCAAAGTCTTTTTCATAGTCAATGAAGCAGAAGTAGATGTTTTTCTGGAACTCTCCACCTTTCTCTGGTTGGGGGTGGGAAGCCACTAAGATGTGTTGGAAAGGATAACCATTACATTGGTAATGGGCTTTCAAAATGACAATGGCCTTCTTAATGGTGATGGCATTCCTAATACCAGTAATCAGTCAAAAGAGTGATTATGTGCAGAGAATAGAGCTTTTTCTAGGAAAAGAATATTTGGTGATAGCTCTATTCAAGACTGTGGATGAAGCCAGAAAATTAATACATTATGGTGTGCTAAGAGCCCTTGGTCTTTATTTAATCTTTTTGCTATACAGTGGAACCTTCCTTTCTGTATGGTAAATTGAGCTCCTTGTTGATTATTTCAGCTTAGTTGCAATGGTGGAAGTACAGAAATATTTTTTTTTCTTTTTCTTTCTTTCTTTCTTTCTTTCTTTCTTTCTTTCTTTCTTTCTTTCTTTCTTTCTTTCTTTCTTTCTTTCTTTCTTTCTTTCTTTCTCAGCAGATAAGCCATAGATTCTATACTTTCCTCCTTCAGTTTCTGGTTACAGTGTTAGAAGACCATTCATCTGAAACATATTTGGCGTCGGCCATGAGTAATGTTACATACTGTATATGGTGGCAATGGTTGCAAATTATAATGAGGCAATCTGTTTGTTCTCATTTCAGCTTTTTCATGACAGTTGTGATCTAATTAGTACTTTGTGCTCAAGAACATCTTGATAGGCATTATTACCTCAAAATGTATACCTATCCAGATTTTATAACCCGGTGCTTCATGCTGTATTTTACAATCTCATTCTTTATGTTTAACACTTCTGGAAGAAATAAGTATTTAAGAGTAACTCTGAAAAGAACATTAGAAGCCCCATTTATTGAAATAAAAGTACAATCCTTAGTTTGCCCTTGCAGAGTTAAGCATCGGTGCTTTATTGATTGGAATTAGGAAGTTAATAAGCTTCAGGCTAATTAATCAGATGGGTAGGAACTGGAACTGCACTGCAAGGCTTAATCAAGTCATCAAAACTCTCAAGCCATGGAGAAAGTAATTAAAGAAAGAAGATGCCGGTTATTATAGTAACAGGAGCCTAGGAAAGGAAAAGAGGAAGATAGAGAACCCCCATTTTCTTTTCTACACTTTTCTGATGTAAATCACACCAGTGACCAAGGGACTGCCTCCAGCTTCCTATCAGCAAATAACGGTGGACAAATGTATAAATCAGTCCACAGAAGTCATTTAGTCCAACTTGTCGAATTGATTGTTAAGTTATGTTTATTTGAAATAGATTTATTTTGGAACTCTTGGGGCCTTCAGCAGAAGCTCCTTCTCCATGTTTTATCCCAAGGTGATTTGATTTAGTGATGTGGGGCTTACAAACCTAATCAAGCAAGTTTATTCATTAAGACAACAGATCAATTAGGGTAGTGCAAAAACTTATTTTAAAAAAACCATTGGTAATTAATTTTAAAATAAAACAAAACTTTCATTTATAAGGCTCGTTGTTTCACTTCACTTTCCTGAACACACCGGGAAACCTTTGTGGTTTAGGAGAAAAATGTACAGACCTTGACTATACAGTACATAATGAATCATGATTGCAATATAAATGGCAAAAGTATGCATGTACAGTGGAACATTGACTTACATGCTGCTTGACTTACAGCATATTTGACTTGCAGCAAGAAGGGTCCTGTTTGACTTGCATTGCGGACTCTGACTTACAGCTCGGAGCCCCGGTGCAAGGCCCCAGAATCGGGCGGCAGCCATGACCCAGCATCGCGGCTGCCGCCTCCAAACTGCTCCTGCCTTCTTCCTCTCCTCCGGCAGCGGCGGCTTTGGCGAGGCCAGCTCCGAGCACCTGGAGCTGGTCCTTGGCCTCACCGAAGCTGCTGCTGCTGCCGGAGGAAAAGAAAGGCCAGGAGGTCGGGGCTGGCCTCGCTGGTTAGACAGTCAGCTCAGTCTTGTAAAAAATCTGGCTGCAGAATTCTGGTCCACAATGGAAGCATTTTAGTAGGGGAACTGTACAGTTATGGGACTCTAATGGAGAAACATAGGGTTGTTCAGCACTTAGAACGTCAGGTTAAAAATCAGTAAAACTTAAATGTTAGACATTGTTGCTATGAACATTAAAAAGTGGAGGCGTATAACTTGTGGACTATAATTCCACTGCCTCCTACTATCTTTGAAGAGACATTTCATTTACATCCCTGGAAGGAATCTCCTATCCCAGTCAAATTTGTGATAAATTGCTGTTTTCGGGGGTCTTTTTCATCATCTGGAATGGATTAATCCACTTTCCCATTACTTTCTATGGGAAAAGTTCATTTGACTTAAGGCATGTTTGACTTATGTCCAGACCTCCGGAACGGATTAATG
This sequence comes from Phrynocephalus guinanensis, assembly GCA_037367245.1. Taxonomy (NCBI): domain Eukaryota; kingdom Metazoa; phylum Chordata; class Lepidosauria; order Squamata; family Agamidae; genus Phrynocephalus; species Phrynocephalus guinanensis. The sequence continues at coordinate 43,853,083 of CM074739.1, forward strand.
ACGCAAGTCAAGGTTCCACTGTATTCTGAATTGATCTATGGGTAGCTAGCAAAAGCCCCCTACTCCTCTTTACTTGAAGTAAATTTTACTTTGGTGTAAAAATGAAGGAAAAAGAATTGTTAGTCTTGTTTTTAAATTAATGTTTAATTTCCCCCCAACACAAGTGTAAACCCATGTTCAACTTACATTTTGAATACATTTCTATGTATGGAATTTTGTCCCTAGGGAAAAATATATAATAATTGTGCTTCCTGGGAGTAAAGCGGGACTGCATGTCCTTGGGCAAGCTCTGAAAGTGATGAACTGATCTGGACACACTTTAATAAAGGTATGATCATTGACAGGTAGCTCTCTACCAAATATACTGCATCAGCAAGCACCTGTGTTCAACAGAACCAGCACTACAAGATTGCAAGCAAGAGAAACACTAGTAGAAATAACGGCAAAACCATGGGTTTGACCGCCATGTTCTTTTAACGAATAAAACCACGGTACCCACCTAACAGCTGACACCCCCCATTGAATGGCTGTCTTGGATGTGCATGCAACTAGCAATGCACATAGTGGGCAAACCTGCACGCTTTTCTGGCATATACAGTATACAGAGGCAGGGCCGGCACGTCCATTAAGGTGAACTAGGCAGTTGCCTAGGGCGCCAAAATGGACAGGGGGCGCTGCCCAGCAGGCTGCCACCGCCGCCGGACTCCCCTGCTGCTGCCGTCACCGCCGTCCGACCCCCCTGCCGCCCCTGCTGCCCCCGCCCAACCCCCCGCCCCCTGCCCCTGCCGCCCCCGCCGCCCCTGCCCGACGCCGCCCCCGCTGCCGCCCCGCCCCCCCCGCACCTCGCCTAGGGCGCGAAAAACACTAGCGCCGGCCCTGTACAGAGGTGTCAATATTTTGTGTAGCCATCATTATTTTCCAGCACTGCCTTAACCCTCTTGGGCATAGAATTCACAAGAGCTTCACAGGTTGCCACTGGAGTCCTCTTCCACTCCTCCATGATGAGATCACAGAGCTGGTGGATGTTAGAGACCTTGCCCATCTCCACTTTCTCTTTCAGGATACCCCACAGATGCTCAATAGGGTTTAGGTCTAGAGACATGCTTGGCCAGTTCATCACCTTTATCCTCAGCTTCTTTATCAAGGCAGTGGTCATTTTGGAGTTATGTTTGGGGTCGTTATCATGTTGGAATACTGCCTTGCAGCCCAATCTCCAAAGAGGGGATCATGCTCTGCTTCAGTGTGTCGCAGTACTTGTTGCCATTTATGGTTCCCTCAGTGAACTGTAGCTCCTTAGTGCCAGCAGCACTCATGTAGCCCCAGTCTATGACATCTCCACCGCCATGCTTGACTGTAGGCATGACACATTTGTCTTTGTACTCCTCACATGGTTGCTGCCACGCACACTTGACACCATCTGACCCAGATAAGTTTATCTGGTCTCATTGGACCATAGGACATGGTTCCAGAAATCCATGTCCTTGATCTGCTTGTCTGCAGCAAACCGTATGCAGGCTTTCTTGTGCATCATTTTTAGAAGACGCTTCCTTCTCCGACGACAGCCCTGCAGACCAATTTGATGCAGTGTGTGGTGTATGGTATGAGCACTGACAGGCTGACACCCCCCCACATCTTCAACCTTTGGTTGCAGCAATGCTGGCAGCACTCATTCATCTATTTCCCAAAGCCAACCTCTGGATATGACACTGAGCATGGGAACTCAATTTCTTTGGTTGACCATGGCCAGGCCTGTTCTGAGTGGAACCTGTCCTGTTATAAACTACTATGTGGTCTTGGCCACTGTGCTGCAGCTCAGTTTCAGGGTCTTGGCAATCTGCTTATAGCCTAGACCAGTGGTGGTGAACCTTTGGCACACCAGATGTTTTGGACCACAACTCCAATAGTCCTTTGTCACTGGCAATAAAGGCTTGGAATTCTGAGAGTGGAGTGCCAAAGGTTAAGAACATAAGAACATAAGAAGAGCCATGCTGGATCAGGCCAAAGGCCCATCTAGTCCAGCTTCCTGTATCTCACAGCGGCCCCACCAGATGTGTTTGGGAGTGCATGAGACTAGATATCTGTCTCCTGATACCACTCTCCTGCATCTGGCCCTTGAAGTACCCTGGTTTAAACCCTGGAGGTTACACATCTCCATCATGGTTTGTAACCTGTGATGGACTTTTCCTCCAGGAATCTGTCCAATCCCCTTTTGAAGGCATCCAGGTCAGATGCCATCACCACATTGTGTGGCAGGGAGTTCCATAGACTTACAACACGCTGGGTGAAAAAATATTTTCTTTTGTCAGTTCTTACTCTCCCAGCCCTCAATTTGAGTGTATGTCCCCTAGTTCTGGTATTTTGGGAGAGGGAGAAGAGCTTCTCTCTATCCACTTTACTCATACCCTGAATTATTTTGTATGTCTCAATCATATCCCCCCTCAATCGCCTTTTTTCCAGACTAAAGAGGCCCAAATGTTTTAGCCTTTCTTCATAAGGGAGGTGCCCCAGCCCAGTAATCATTTTAGTCGCTCTCTTCTGCACCTTTTCCAGTTCCACTATGTCTTTCTTGAGATGCGGTGACCAGAATTGTACACAGTACTCCAGGTGGGGCCTTACTATTGTTTTGTATAATGGCATTATAATGTTGGCTGTTTTATTTTCAATCCCCTTTTTGATAATTCCTAGCATGGAATTGGCCTTCTTCACCGCTGCCACACATTGGGGAGACACCTTTATGGAGCTGTCCACCAACACACCAAGATCTCTTTCCTGATCCGTCACGGATAACTCAGAGCCCATGAGTTGATAGATGAAGTTTGGATTTTTTGCCCCAATATGCATTACTTTACATTTGGTTACATTAAAACGCATTTGCCATTTCTCAGCCCATTCCCCCAGTTTGGAGAGATCCTTCTGGAGCTCTTCACAATCTTCTCTGGTTTTTACCACACGGAAAAGTTTTGTGTCATCTGCAAACTTGGCCACCTCACTGTTTATCCCTGTCTCCAGGTCATTTATGAACAGATTGAAAAGCACCGGTCCCAGGACAGAGCCCTGGGGCACACCGCTTTTCACTTCTCTCCATTGTGAAAATTTCCCATTGACACCTACTCTTTGTTTCCGGGATCTCAACCAGTTCTCAATCCATAAGAGGACCTGCCCTCTTATCCCCTGACTGTGCAATTTTCTCAGCAGCCTTTGGTGAGGGACTGTGTCAAAAGCCTTTTGAAAATCCAGATAGACTATATCAACCGGTTCACCCAAATCCACGTGCCTGTTGACCTTTTCAAAAAATTCTAAGAGGTTTGTCAGACAAGATTTACCCTTACAGAAGCCATGCTGATTTTCTCTCAGCAAGGTTTGTTCTTTTATGTGTTTTAAGATTTTCTCTTGGATGAGGCTTTCCACCATCTTCCCTGGGACAGATGTAAGGCTAACCGGCCTGTAGTTTCCTGGGTCCCCCCTCCTTCCTTTTTTAAAAATTGGTGTGACATCTGCTATCCTCCAGTCCTCCGGCACTGTGGCCGTTTTAAGAGACCGTTAAGAGATCTGCAATTTCATTTCACCACCACTAACTTAGGCCATCTTTATGTAGAGCAACAGTTCATTTTTTTCAGATTATGAGATACAGTGGTACCTCAGCTTACGAATTTCATCTGTTCCAAATGCATGCTCTTAGGTCGAACTACTCTTATGTCAGAGTACCTATCTAAGAAATTGAAAAAAATGAGTTAAAAAAATTAAAAAATGAAAAAAAATATTTGTAAGTCAAGCAGACCATATCTAAAATTTGTAAGGCAGCAGTTAAAATGCCAACATTTTCCCGCTCTTAAGTTGAATTGCTCTTAAGCCAAGCTGCTCTTAAGTCAGGGTGCCACTGTAATTCATTACCAAGAGAGTGCCATGTGGAACTTCAAGTGACTAGTATGAGAGACTGAGAGCGATTACATCAAATGTGAGCGTGAGAGCAATAACATCCATTCTCTCTTTACACCTGAGATCTTGTGACGCTAAATGGTCTCATGGCACCAGGGAAGGAAAATGGCTACTTGGGCCCAATTTGGACATTGTCACTTTGGGGTGTGCTCACTTTTGTTGCCAGTGGTTGCATTACTTTGAGGGGACAGCATATGTACACAAGCTGCATACTCACTGCTTTACATTGTAGCCAAGTGTCATTTTTTTAGTGTTGTCACATGAAAAGATTCGCTAAAATATAACATATGTTGATTACAAAACATGATAGCACATACACAGAGGCAGTGTGGGATATTAGTTAAAGGCTAAAATGCAGGAATCTGGAGTCCAAAGATCCCTACAACTCAACCATGAAACTCACTCAGTGGCCTTAGCCCAGTCACTCTTTCAGCTTGACTTATCTCAATGGATTATTATAGGGATGCAGTAGGAGGGAAAAGACCTGAGGTAATGCTACCTTGAGCTTGCTGCCTGGAAAGGTGTGTGTAAGTATGATAATTGATTCATAAATAATAACATAGTGGTAAACACTAAAGTTTTAGCTGGTAACTAATCATCTAGAGCTCTGCAAGGGCACACAAAGACTATTCCAGTGGGATGTTTGTGTGTGTATATTGGTGTAGAGGTCAAACATGGTAACCAAGTGTGTATGGGAGGGTAGACAGGAGGCAGAGGCACAGAAATATTACATTGAGACTGTATTGGGTAGAGGATGCCCCCAGTCTGGTTTTCATACTTTGCTTTCCTGCCTCATGTTAACTTTATTTGCAATTAGGCATCCCAATCCATTGATGGTAGCTCAAAAGTTGGACATACAATTCATTACAGTGATCTCCAAGTCATTAACATTGTCATTCTGAATGTCATTAGTGTTTTCTCTGAATGTTATAATTACACACATGACTACAGGTGCAGGAGATGACTGTTTTGTGTTTATCCATCAATAAATGTGTAAATGCAGCGCCTATAAATCATGAATTTAATCACCATCAGTGTCTGACAACTGCAATATGTTTTTCCTAAGTGATACATTAGCATTCAGAAGAATCTGACATGTTTTTGTAGATAACGATGGGTTTATTGCAGAGATCATGGATCATTACTGCAGCCCTGCTTCCTCAGCCAAGCATGGCATGCTGGACTGACCTGAAGAACAATGTGTCCTAAAGAGGGAATGAACGCTGTCCCTTCTTCATGCAAGGTCTTTGCAAAGAGGCTTCCTCTTCTTTTGAGGAAGACATTTCCAGTCTGACAGTCTTGTGTCATTACTTTGGGCAGTGCATTTCGTAGGAGTATGGTATGTTTAATGCAGGGGTGTCCAAACTTTGGCCCTCTAGCTGTTTTGGACCACAGCTCCCAGAATTCCAAGCCTGAATTGCCAATACCAAAGGACTGTGGTATCGTTGTGGTGCAAAACATCTGGAGGGCCAAAGTTTGTACACCACTGGTTTAATGTATTCTTGTCTAAATGAGCCTTCTCCAACCAGTTCCTTTCTAAGATAATGGTGGTTACAATTCCCAGGATCTCAGCACTGGGTATGATAGATATAGCTGGCTGTCGCTCAACATACAGTATTTCGAAGGTGTCATCCTGGTGAAGGCATGTTTGAACTGTGTGTGTGGGCATGGGGGAGGGGCTTTTCCAAGGAGAAATGTGGGCTAAAAATACTCTAAATAAAATAAATAAATAAATAAATAAATAAATAAATACTCCAGGGTTGTTTTGTTGTTGTTTGTGGCAGAGCTATCATAAACTGCTTAGAACCAAGTCAAATATAGCTAGTTTTCTAGTTTATTTCTCCACTATTTGTAGAAGAAAATTATCAGCCACACAAGCCAGGAATTACTTGGAGGGGCCATACTTAGCAGAATTTGCCTCCCAACAGATATCAGGGTAACTGAAATCTCCCATCTCCACTACACTGTATCTCTTTGAAATCCTTGCAGTTTCTTTTTCCAGACATTCACCTGCATCCTCTCCTTGATTGGGTGGGTGGTAATAGATTCCAACTAATATCTTCTTCTTTTCCCCCACAACTACATTGATCAAGATGCTCTCAATGGGGCAGCCAATCCCCTCCTGCTGTATTTTTTAACATATACTGCAACTTCCCTTTCCTTTCTATTCTTTCTGCTCTTTTTGAATTATTTATATTCCTCATTTTCTGTATTCCAGTCATGGGAGTCATCCCACCAAGTTTCAGTTGTTCCTATTAATGGGTTGTCCGTAGTTTTCTAGAGCTTTGGACAGGGATCTCTACTGATCCAGCCTGAGTCTCTCTGCACATAAAGCTAACCAGAAAAGGTATACAGCAGTGGTTCTCAACCTGTGGGTCCCCAGATGTTCCTGGACTGCAACTCCCAGAAACCCCTTCCGGCACAGTGAGTGGTGGAGGCTTCTGGGAGTTGCTGTCCAGGAACATCTGGGGACCCACAGGTTGAGAACCACTGGTATACAGTATTTCTGAACTATAACTCTCAGTTTAGGCCACCACTTTTGTTCCTCAAGTGAGGCTTACAGTTTCACTAACTCCTTCTGAGACATTAGTGGGAGACATTAAAAAAAAGATTAAATTACTTGCTTACAATTGTGAGCAGATAAAACAGCAAACTGACAAAACCTGACTGACTTTCAGCAACGGGCAGGCCTCAATTGACAGACTGACTCCTTTCAACAGACTAAAGAGAGGGAAAGAGATATACTGAGCAGAGAGGTGGATCTCTTTTTGGATCAGAGGCAAATGAGGAATGAATGGTTAGTGCTTAGATAGATTGATTGATATTTACTCCAGAAAGGTCTCTCCCAGCCAATCTATTAGAAGCAGCCTACAAGGCTGCAAGAGGCTACAAAAAAATTCCAACATAATGTTCCTATTTAAAACTTGCAGCTAGCTTTCTAGTATTTTGGAGTTTGACCTTTTAACAGTTGTGAAATGAGAGGCCCTCTAGGGCAGCTGAGGTTCTTCCTTCCTCACCTCCTTCTCTAGTAGTTCCTTGGGTTAGCATTCCCCCCCTTCAGATGGAAAACAAGTAATTGTTCAAAACAAACAAGCACTCGAACAACCCAAAACACTTATCAGAAGATGACAAGGCAGAAAATATTTGTACAGTAACTACGGTATATCTGAATCATTTAAAAAGGCTTCTTAGCTTTGTTTCCCAACCTATTGATATAACCAGATAACGGTGGTGGTCTTGACTTGAGCACTGGAGCATCACTTGCTTTTAATTAAGGTTAGTTCATTCATTTCTCTTCTCACCCACAATTTGACATGACAGAATTAGGTAAAGGCATAAAACTGGTGTCATATTTGGAATGGCTTCAGGCAGGTCCTTACTGTCTACCGTCTTCAAATTACTATGCACAGTATTCCCCAACACATTGCATGTCTCTGCAGAATCTAGGACATAAATCCCTTAGTTTGGGAGATGGAAAATTTGCAAATCCTCTGGGGAATGTCTGCATTCTTTCTGCTGTATTAGGATTTGGTGAAGAATGGTCCACAACTTCTGACTAAGTACAGAATTTCTTCAGTTCCATTTGATTGACATGCAATTTGGAAAGATCAAGAAAGGAGAGTTAAAAAGAGATGTTTTGTATTTTGTAATTTGCTGTGTTGTTTTTGTATTTTAATAATATGATTTAATTAAAAGAAAAACCAAAAGTTCCATTTGAAGTGTATCTAAGACCATATGATAGCTTTCCATCATAGCTTTCCAGCCTCCACCTCCTTGTTTGCAGCCAATTTTTTTTCTGCCGGGGAAAATTGGTTGTTGTCTCCATGTTACTACACTTTCTTTTAAATATGAAGATTCCACTTGATTACTCAGCCTGGAAAACCTCCTCTTTTCCATTCCCGATGTGAGCAGACAAGCCAGGAAGACTTCAAAGTGCCATTGTTTTGAATCTGAACTGAAAAATAAAAGCAAGTGTACCCCCGTTGGCACAAACTACTGTACACTATTAAACCAGTGCCTTGGTATCTTGGTTTCCGACGAAGCTGGTAACCATTGTTCAGATAAAATGGGTCAGGTGATGTGCGAGACAGGTCCTAATCAAAGACACTCAGGGTTGTTTCCTCACAGTCTAAAGGGAGAGACCAATGGATTGCATCCATGAAAAGGTTAGGTTATCTGGATGTGGCTGGTGACAGCGAAATAAGAGTTGCTGTGGTGAAGAAAAGGTCCATGAGCTAGGCATTGTTAAACCACTAACGTCAGCCAGTGATTTAAACAAGTACGCTACTTTCCCCCATAGGAATCAAGAGGGAACACACGCTGTTTTTAGATGGTTCTGCACTTCTTCTATGTATGTTGTGCACTAATCTAACAGCATGTGATTTTTGGCAAACAATTTGTGACACAGCATGTCAAAGTCCAATTTGCAGGAATCTTAAAAAAAAAATAGAATTCTTATATGCACTGATATATAATTACAGTAACTGTTATCAAGCAGATATTTCAGCCAATCAGTAAGAGACATTTATTACATGGTGGTTACTTTTAAAGAGAAAGGCTTTGCCCTCGGGAATGGATGCTTATTAACCTTGGTCTAATTGTGCTCTTGAGCTGTCATTCATATATTATTTATTGTCCTAGCCTCTAACCTGGCTCTCTATCCATTTCAGCAAAACAAGGTAACGTTTCAAAGTAATGCCTGGTTTGAAGAGGTTGAATCTTTCAAAATGGGAAAGGTCAAAGGCTCTGTCAGTCCTCTGAACTATTTTAGAAAAAGGTCAACTTCCAGTATGGCGGAGTGGGGGGGGGGAAATGGAATCAAGAGGCATAAGGCAGCTCTATGGCTGTCATGTAGACAGGTCTACTTCCTCTGGCATAGACGCTGGCCAGAGTTTGCGAGAGCGGAGCAAGGTTGCTAAGGACAGGACATTTTGGAGGTCACTCATTCATAAGGTTGTCATAAGTCAGAGGAGAGGAGATTTTAACGGCACATAACATCAGAGAGCAATTCAGCTATCCAGCAACCATTCACCAGGAGGAACCCAAGTTGGAGGAAGCAAATTTTGCCCTTGCAGTTTCCTCTTTTGCCTCAATTCTTAGAGAGGTCCTTGTAGTACTGGGAAGATGTTAATGGCTTTAGAAAAAAAATGCAATGCAGTACCACTTCTCTGGGCTAGAAGTATTTTATCACCTGGTAAAGACGGGAAACAAACTGATCAATTTGTCATTGATCTATTTGGTCCTAAAGGGAGCTCTTTGGGAATGAGTACCGAAATGATCCAATATTTCAAGGCAACTCAGCTTGCTGACATTATGAGAACTAATAAAGCTGATTATCTTCCAGCATTTTGCTTTTCCTTCCAGCTACAAAGAGGGTGTTAATTTACAGTTGTAGAGTTCCTCTAATTAACTAGCTTTTATTGTAACTTATATTTATAGTCCAAATACCCACAAAACGTAGAAGCAGGACATAATATATACCAACTTACACTGTCTTTCCCTTACTTATAACCATTATTTAAATACCAAAGGAAGACTGTTTAAAGCCATTGAAAACCTCTAACAGATAGCACTTCCTTATAATAATAATAATAATAATAATAATAATAATAATAATAATAATAATAATAATAATAATAATAATAATAATAATAATTCCATGTATAATTAAAGTAATTAGGATATATTACTTTATCTTAGAATTTCAGAGCTGGAAGAAGGATCATGTGGGCCAGCCCCTGCCGAGGAGGTACAGTGGAGAATTAAACTCCTAACCAATGGCTCCACAGCCTGGGAATAAAAACCACTGAGCTGTCCAACAGTATGTTATTCACATCAGCACTACAGACAGGTAGTTTTTAAAATAACAATTTTTAATTTTTTAAAATACCAGTTTTTAAAATACCAGTTTTTAATTGGTATTTTAAAAACTACCTGTCTGTAGTGCTTGACATGAATAGCATTATCCTTAAAATAATGTTGAATAGATAACTTCCCACCAACGTTCAGACTGCTTGATCCTACTACTATCAATGTATCCCAGCTATAAAAGTCTGTCAACTTATATGGAAAACATCCATGAATAAACTTGGGCTAGCATATAAAAAGGAAGTGTTATTTTCCGTGTCATGAATGGTGAAGAATAGCCTGCATATGCCCAAGTGTTACTAAATCACAGAGAGACTGAAGGATAGTGTGGCAAAATCAGGCAGCATGTAAATTTCAGCTCCAGTGTGTAGCATATATCCATAGGGTGTTCTGGAGCAGGAATATCATGTGAGGCATGTAGCCTTTGCATCTCTAGCATGTAACAAGTCAACAACACAAACAGGAAGGGCGAAATGCTCCTTGCACTGAATCATAACAGAACACAATATTTCTAAAATTTTATGATATAGTGTGCTTAACATAACAGACCAGTGGTGTCTGCAGAAAGATTGTTCCCACCACTATCACTTGAAAGTTATTGTACAGATATTTGATCTTTCTCTTCATAATGGATTTTCTGTGGTAGACAAATAATATATTGTAGTTATTGTATTTAAATGTTTTATTGTTTTAACTGTATTACAATTTTGATGTTTTAATTGTCTGAATTGTCTATTTTGATTGTGAGCCGCCCAGAGACCTTTGGGTAGTGGGCGGCATACAAGCTATATAAATAAACAAACAAACAAATAAATAAAAAGATGGAAAATGTTTGGGCTAACCTAAGAGTACTAGAAATGGAAGACTGTAGCTAGACCCTAGGCAAAATTCTGCAAATGAAAAAGGCAAGGCAACCTAAGCTTCTTTTGGGGGCATCCCATGACAAGAATGATGGTTAAGGAAATATGCAAGACAGCAGGTTTCTAAAACTGGTACATATGTAGGTTTTTTTTAAAATGAATATAAGTTAAATTAAATATGTACTACAGCATATAGCTTATTGAAATCTGTTCTTTAGTTGAGTTGGCTTTTGATTGGCAATAGTTTAATAACATATAAGGATCATTCCTTGTCATTTTTTCCCTCATTCACCACTATATATCTCCCTGCAGATCTTCAAAAAAACATCAGGATGGACCGGAAAATAATGCAAGAAAACATAAGACTTCTTACTGAATTGAACCAGACAGCTTGGAAATGTTTTTCATGGGAAGCTACAATTCTACAGAACAACCCAGGGCCAGGGATTCTGCCCAGAGATTTTGGGAATAGTACTGTAGCTCAAAAAGAACATTTATATCTCTCTTCACAACCTAAGATCTACTAGAAGATGTGTTGGCTCAGCAACCTTTGGCTTTCCATATATTTCTTTAAAATCCTTCCTTATGTTCTTCTTTCTTGGTGTAAGGTCCTTTTAAATCCATCAGACTTAGCTTCCAAGGAAATAGGCTTAGTATTGGCACATAAGCCATTCTGTTAACTGGATGAGTGATCTTCAATTACTCCTCGCTGAATGCATCCTGAGACCTACAACTCCATTCATAAATCTAGATCTCAGAATGTGCTATCTACATCTCACTGCAGGTTCAAACAAGATCAGAGTATGGTCTGCAACTTTCGGGATGGAGAGAAAATAAATTGAGATTTAATGGTAAAATATCTGTATATAGATGACTCTGGACAAAAATACAGTGCCATCCCTCCCCCAATTTGCTCTACCCATGGTCTGCCTCAATCGCTAGATTGACAAGGATTTCTGACTTCTGGTTTTCTAACAATAGCAGCAGCAAAAGCAATGCTCTTTAACCACACTTCTAAACATCCTTGTTTTCCTTCAAAGCTTATGTATCTTCCAATAATGAACTGTGCTGATATTTAAGCTATTTTCCAAGTTTTCTCTGCTAAACATAGGGACTGAGAAGAAAGGTACAGTGTTCCTAATAATAGGCAATTAATATTTATTTTGTGGGATTATAGCCTTTGAAAGTGTCATTTTGTTAAACTGTGATTTTAGTAGGGTTATGTTTTGAATGAGTGTAATGTGGTCTGGTGGACAAAGTGATTCAGAAGTCCTGGTTCAATCTCCACCAGGCCAAGAAGGGGGGTTAATATATCTCACATACCTTGAAAACCCTGTTATGGTTGTTGTGAGATGTGATACAAGATTACATAATGGCTTAAGACCTAAATACCTGAAGGACCGTCTCCTTCCATATGAACCTACCCGGCATTTAAGATCTATCCAGGGAGCCCTCCTGAGAGAGGCATCCCTGAAGGAGGCGAAAGGGATGGCTTGTAGGAACAGGGCCTTGTCAGCAGCTGCCCCCAGGTTATGGAATGCCCTCCCAAGTGACATCCACCTGGCACCAACACTGACGACATTTCAGCGCCAGGTAAAGTTTTTTTAACTGACATAACACAGATTGTGGCTCCTGGTGGGAATTTTAGTGTTTTGTGTTTAAATGTATTTATTGTTTTAATTGTCCATTGCCTTTTTAATGTTTTAACTGTTTTAACTGTTCATTTTAATTGTAAGCCGCCCAGAGACTTTTGGGTAGTGGGCAGCATATAAGTTGTATAAATAATAATAATAAAATAATAAATAATATTTTCCTTTATATTAATTTTTCCCAAGTGAGAGCTGTGCCACCTTGTTGTAGCAACAATAAAGAATTCCAGGGGAAAGTCTTTAAGTTGCCTCAAGACCTCGTTTTTTTTCTGTTTTTAGTATTTCTGTTTCAGAGGCCTGTGATAGTCCCTGATGGCATTAATGGCTCTTCAACAGCTTGCCTTAGCTGTGGTGAGCTTTAACCCACTGAGGTCTACTGGATGTTTCTAACAAAAGGCTGTGAATGAAGCTGGGCACCTTCAACCTGCTGGGCTTTTGTTTCATTTGGAGTAGATCCTGCTCCAACATCACTGATGGATCTATGCAAATGAAGCCTGAAAAGCTCCCATCACATGTTTTGTTAGGCAAATCTAGGACTGCAAAGAAGAACCCATGATACATAAAGTCATTTAATTACAATGTATATATTTTCCACAAAAAACATTTGCATTCTTGACTGACACACACAAAAATGGTTAAAATCTGAAAACAAGTGGGCGGGACCAGAAAACAAAAGAAAGCAAACAAAACAAAAACAACAGCCCCCCTCCTCTGAATTATCCATCGCACTGGATAGCACCATCAATGATCCAACATGATTATTTTTCTTCCTTCTGGGTTTACATTATATCTGTCTTTATTATGTACTTCTTTCAGTTTTATATATCCCTCCTAGCCATTTTAGGCATTAGATATCTGAACAGATAGCCATGTACACTGCCTGAAGCTCTTTAAAGGAAAGGTGGAATAGAAAAGTAACAGATTAATAAGCAAAAAGCAAAATGAGCTACTTATATAAGTATATACCACCCCACCGTGTTTAAAGCACTCCCTGGGCAGTTTAAAATTTAACACACACCCCACCACAACCATGAGCTGGACACTTATTTTACCAACCTAGAAGGCTGAGTCAACCACAAGCCAGCTACCTGGGATTGAACCCCAGTGGTGAGCACAGTTTTGCCTGCAGCATAGCAGTTTAACCAATATACCACAAGGAGGATAGTATTTGTTCATACATCCATTCATCTTTTTAATCCTGCCCTTCTTGCATAGAGCTGTCTACATCTTACTCCCATCCCATTTGACTCCAGTAATAACCCCTTGCAATTGTTTAGGCTCAGAGAGTAAATTGGCCCAGGGTCTACAAGCTGGCACACATGCTCAAGGGGACCCCTTGTACCTCAGAGTTCTTTGATTTTCTGAAATGACTTAATTACATTTTAATGTACTACCTCTATCTGTAATCCTCCATGCTGTAATCAGCAGACTTCCCTAACATGCAGAGACAATGTTGCATCTGGTCTGGCATATTCATTTCTCCAGGCAGCCTTTAGGCTGCTTTATATGAGCTAAAACTTTAAAGCAATATGCTGGGCAAAAGTTCTTCTCTTTGCAGGATAAACTCTACAGAAAGGGAGAGAGAGAGAGAGAGAGAGAGAGAGAGAGAGAGAGAGAGAGAGAGAGAGGGAGGTCATGCTGCTTGTTAAGTGTGCAATGGGAGCAGCCAAGCAAGGGAATGTTTGCACCCCTGGCTCCACAGCCAGGAGTCTAACTCACTGCTCAGTGCGCTGGAATATCTGGCTGCAGAGCAAGGGGTCAGGAGCTGGACTCTCCTTTGTGCTTTGCAGTAGAAAGACTACCCTATGGGATCTTGGGCAGCATGCATTATTCCCGAACGTCCCCAGAAAAAGAGAATAGCAAAGAACCTTTCTCCACCTACGAAGTTGTAGAAAGATTCCTGTTGAGGTCAAATTAACCTAATTATGTACCTAGATGCCCTAAGCACATCCGATCTCGCCTGATTTCAGAAGCTAAGCAGGGTCCGCCCTGGATGGGTAACCACCAGGGAATACCAGGTGCTGTAGGTGCCTGGTGTAGGAACTGGCAAACCACTCAGTATTCCTGCCAAGAAAACTCCATGGACATGGGGTCACAAAGAGTTGGTCACAACAGTAACAACACACACACAAATGTAATAATTATTAACTCGTGTGCAGGTAGTTAAGGGTTCAACTGTGAGTTTAACATGAAGACAGAAATAGTGTGGCAGACATAGAAAGAAAATACTGCAAGGACCCCCGTGACACCTTGAGATCAAACCCTGAAAGTCACTATGGAAAGAATAATCACCACAATCACATCCTGATACATGAAGTTTAGTTGTGCCATATGGTAGGCGCATAATTAGGCTTCTAGCAACTTCTGGCCCTGGAAAGACAAGAGGACCAAAAAAGGTGAAGCAATAGTGCCAGTGGCAGGAAAGAGGAACAAGAAGAACATTCTTGCCCTCCAATAGTCCAACTGGTGACTTTCAGCTGGTAATCCAATGCAGCACTTCTACTAATGGAACAGGGGAGGAGGCTGCCTTTATTGATCCCTACTCTTCATGCAGCCATGGTACTTATTATGCCTCTCAAAATTGGGCTATGCAGAGGCCCAGAGCAGAGGGTTTGTTGGAAGAAAAAAGGAAGGAAGGGGAAAAATCAGAACAGTTTGCTCCCATCTTCTGATAGCAAACAAATTCCGAATGGATGTGTGCCCAGGAAATGCCTTTCAGATTGAAAAGAACCTGGATTCCAGCCAAAGAGTCAACATAAGGTCAGACTGGACTCCCTTTAGCATATTTATTCCCCAGGGATCTACTTTAAAGCATGGGTTTAGGCAAAGATTCCCAAATGCAGATTTAGAGAATCCATTCCAAAGGCATGACCCAGCTCCAGTTAAGCAGCATTAAAACTCTGTAAAAGCTAAAGAGAAAGCTTCAAGCATGTGGCTTTTTCTTCTGCAGTGCCTTTTGGCTGGGTCATGCTCACCCACCTGACTCGCATGTACATTGACTCAACAGAAATAGTCTCGTTTTCCTTACTGTTACAATAATCCTTCTGAAAAAGTTAAATGGCCTTTGAGTCTTTGCTGAGAAACATGATCTGTTCAATTAATGGGCCATAAAATGATGAGGATTTTAAAAAAAAACCAGTGCCATCAGAAACCTTAATTAAGAAAGCTAATACTGATTTCATAAACTTTGAGGATTTAAAAGGCTTTCAGAAATTGACTAGTTTCCTTGTACTAGATTCTGGAAACACATTAGGAAAATGAAAACCGCAGAAGGAAACTAGCTTGTTGTATGGAAAGTAAAACACACATAAACATATATAGTCAAGTTTTTCTGATGTTCTGAATGTTGCATTTTAACAGAAGTAATGAAGAAACGAAGGGTTTAATGTGTTCTCCAATACAAAGGGTTTTCCATGTAATTAGAACAAAGACCACCAAAGCATTTTGCATTGGAGTTGCTGAGATGAGTTTAAAATGTTTGAAAGTTGCAATTTTTAAAAATACTTTAATACTGATACAAGGGTTTACTATCCAATATGCATGGTTACTTCCTCACTAAAACTCCTGTGGTGTCCCATACAAATGGTATATGGCTGCCATCTGCAGGATGGAAAGAGGACAAATAAAATCATACCAGAAACTGGTACATAGTCAGAGCTATACAGGTAGTTAAGCAGGAATCAACATTATTGCAAGTAACATTTGCAGCTGCGATGCTATAGACCAATAAAATGGCATCATTTCCTTCTGCATAATTTGAACCTGTGATAGTGCATGTAGAGTAGGGTGATTAGTATGGTTAAAAATGAACAAAAATGGATAGTTATGAGCCTTCCCAGTTGTTAAGATAATAAAGGGAGCTCTTTCTCTTGCTTCCACCATCATCACAGGTGTATTTTGAGGAGACATGGGAGAGGACCTTCTCTGTGCTGCTTCTAGACTATGGAACTCCCTCCCACATGAGGCCAGATTGGCTTCATCTTTGCTGTCGTATTGCAAGCAGGAGAATACTTTTCTCTTTGGACTAGCTTTTCCTTGAGTGAATGGATGCCTGAGAGGGATTTTAAATGAGATGGTTTGTATTTTTGTTGTTCTTAAATATCAATTTGCTATGCTTTTACCAAGCATTTCGAATATAATATTTAATTCTTTTTAAAATGTTTGAATATTGTTTAACATTGTGGTATTTTTATTATGTAAGCCACCTTGAGTCCTTTTTAGGAGAAAGGTAGGGTAAAATATTTAAAATACATAAATAAATTATACTTTGGAGCCCTGATCTAGAGCGGCTTTGGGCCATCCTTTGGAATAACCAGTTCTTTGGCTTCATTGTTGCTATTGTCTTCAGAAACAGGGGCGGCCTTAGCCTTCTGTCAGCTGCAGGAAGGAAGGCATCTTCCCTTCACCTTAACTCCACTACTCTAGAAAATTAATCAGGGTAGTTAGGCTTCATCTGCCCATCTCCAGTTTTTGTTTTGATTTTAATGACACGCTGCAATTGCAATTTTTCGCAGGAAACTCAGTAGAAATAAAGGGAAGCTGTGTGGTCAGTACAAAAATACAAATGCAAAACCACCTTTATAGACTACTAGAAACTCATAAAAATGTGCAGTGGATTATCAACATACTTGATCTTGTGCATTTCACAATAAAATAAAAGCAGAGCATTGTTTATATAATAGAATAGCACATCCTCAAGACATGTGGCATTCAAATATATAGGTTCATGTGGGATTCCTCTCTACAATGTTTTACTATATCCCCATATGCTACACAGTACATTGAAAGTACACTGTTTAATCTGCAAAGTAACATCGCCCTCTCCTGGGCACGTTATCAAATGACTTCTTGTAGTGTTACTACAATGTCATTTCAACTACAGTGGCACCTTGTATAACGGAATTAATTCGTTCCAAATGAAATTATGTTAAGCAAATTTTCCTTTATACAAATTCCCATAGGAATGCATTGAAAATGGAGTAATCCCATTTTTATGTTGTACGGATTCTCCCCATAGGTGATTATGTTAAGCAAATTTCCCCTATCTCTGGAATTTTTTATGTTCTACAAATTTTATTTTATACAAACCATTTGTTAAACAAGGGTCCACTGTACTTATTTCCCCACAGGAGTGGGTTCTGCTTTTCAGATCCTGAAACACCTGTGTCAATTCTCTTTATGCAGTGTATATGTTTTGTAGGTCACAGATTATGACTCCATGCCAATACTTTGCAGATATAACAGGAAATGGAGTGTTTAAAAATATGAGACATCAAGAGAGCGGGGGTTATCTGCCCCTGCCCCTGCCTTGTTTGCAACAGATATGCAAAGATCTTATCTGAGTTACTGGGACATTTCATCCGGGTGGAGGCCCGGGACCATTCGGCGACACGCTGTGATGAGTTTGCTGTCCACTTTGAGGGAAAAATTGCTCAGATTCACAGTGAACTGGACTCCACTATTGGTACAGAATCAAGGGATGTGTCCAGTGTGCCTTGCTTAGGTCCAGTGTTATTGGATGAGTTTCAATTGTTGAGACTCAAGGATGTGGACAGAGTGCTTGGATCTGTCCGTTCCACCACCACGCTGCTTGACCCTTGCCCTTCTTGGCTAATTGAAAGATCTGCCAGGGGGGTTCGTACCTGGGTCCAGGAAGCTGTAAACACCTGTTTAAGAGAGGGGGTGGTTCCTGCTGCCTTAAAAGAGACAATAATTAGACAATAATTAGACTACTCCTAAAAAAAAAAACCTAACCTGGACTCAGGGCTGGTGATTAACTACTGACCAGTAGCGAACCTCCCTTATTTGGGCAAGGTGTTGGAGCGGGTGGTGGCCGGACAGCTCCAGGTGCTGCTGGATGAAACGGATTTTCTGGATCCATTTCAATCTGGTTTCAGGCCTGGGTTTTGGAACAGAGACTGCCTTGGTCGCCCTGTACGATGACCTTTGCCGGGAGAGAGACAGGGGGAGTGCAACCCTGTTGATACTCCTGGACCTCTCAGCAGCTTTCGACACCATCAACCATGGTGTCCTTCTGGATAGGCTGGCCAGGTTGGGAGTTGGAGGCACTGTCTTGCAGTGGTTCTGCTCCTTCCTGGCTGTCCAGAAGATGGTGTTGGGGGGGGTAGTAGCTCTGCCCCATGGCGTTTACGTCATGGGCTTCCACAGGGCTCAATACTATCCCCCATGCTTTTTAACATCTACATGGAACCGCTGGGAGCGGACATCAGGAAGTTTGGGCTGAGGAGTCAGCAATATGCTGATGATACTCAGCTCTACCTCTCGTTCTCCACCAATCCAGGTGAGGCGGTTTCTGTTCTGAATTCGTGTCTGGACCAGGTAATGGACTGGATGAGGGTTAATAAATTGAAACTCAGTCCAGACAAGATGGAAGTGCTGTTAGTGGGTGCTTCGTCAGACAGGCTAGAGGGCCACTTCCCTGTCCCGGATGGGGTTGCACTCCCCCGTAGCTTGGGGGTGCTCCTGGACCCCGGTCTAACTCTGGAAGCCCAGGTGGACTCGGTGGCCAGGGGTGCCTTCCTTCAGCTGCGGAAAATATACCAACTCCACCCCTACCTAGACGAACAGAGCCTCATGACAGTTACGCATGCACTGGTAACATCCCGTATTGATTACTGCAATGCACTTTACGTGCGGCTGCCTTTGAAGACGGTCCGGCGATTGCAACTGGTTCAGAGTGGTAGAGCAGCCAAGGAACACATCACGCCGATTCTATATAACCTTCATTGGTTACCAGTTGCTGCCCGAGTCCAATTCAAAGTGCTTGTTTTGACATATAAAGCCCTAAACGGCTTAGGACCTAGATACCTGAAAGACCGCCTCCTTCCATATGAACCTACCCAGCAATTAAGATCTAGTCAGCGAGCCCTCCTGAAAGAGCCATCCCTTAAGGAGGTGAAAGGGATGGCTTGCAGGAATAGGGCTTTTTCAGCAACTGCCCCCAGACTATGGAATGCCCTCCCAAGTGAGACTCGCCTGGCGCCGACATTGATAACATTTCGGCGCCAGGTAAAAACCTTCCTGTTCCAGAAGTTTTTAAACTAATGATTGTGGGTCCTGATGGCAATTTTAATGTTGTGTTTTTAATGTATTGTATTTATTGTATTTACATGTTTTATTCTTCTAATTTTATTGTAATTTTGATGTTTTAATTGTCTATTTTGATTGTGAGCCACCCAGAGACCTTTGGGTAGTGGGCGGCATACAAGCTATATAAATAAATAAATAAATAAATAAATAAATAAATAAATAAATAAATTTCTTTCTCTTGCCTCAAACTTTTTCTTTTTTTATTTCTTTCACAAAAGATAATCATTTCCCACTGCATCTAAGCAAGTAGCACAGGAATAGTATATTTGAATGTTGTGAAGGGGATGCATATACTAGGTGCTGCTGGTAGCTAAGAGGTAGAGCTGGAGTTCAGACAGTATTCTTTTAATCTCACCTTTGTGATGGACAGGCTATGTAAGGCCTTTAGTGAGTCACTCTCTCAAGGCCAACTAAAGACTCCAGTTTAGAAGGTGTTAACAGCATTTCTTCCGAGATCAGTTCCTTCAAAGCAGCCATGCCAGCAGAATCAGATATTCAAACACAGTCTCTTTGCACATCTGAATGATTAAAGAAACAGTACATCTAAAGAAAGTAATTTGCAGCTTGTGTAGCTGAGAATAAATAAAGTTTTTTTTGCCTCTTACAGCAGTCCTGCTTCTAATGCTCTGCTAACTGCATTTTAAAATTTGACCCTCACTCTCTCCATCAACAATAAGTGGAACAATAATATTAACTTACCTTACAGGACTGTTACAATGATTGAAACGGCCTACAATACTATTATGCCCAGTACTTTAAGTTTGGTAAAGCTGATCTAGTCATGATGATGAAAGTGTGAAGCTACAACAGATGTTGTTAGTTTGTGGAAATTCCTGCCACAGGATGTGGTGATGGCATCTGGCCTGGATGCCTTCAAAAGGGGATTGGACAGATTCCTGGAGGAAAAGTCCATCACAGGTTACAAACCATGATGGAGATGTGTAATCTCCAGGCTTAAAACCAGGGTACTTCAAGGACCAGATGCAGGGGAGTGGTATCAGGAGACAGATATCTAATCTCGTGCGCTCCCGGACGCATTTGGTGGGGCCACTGTGTGATACAGGAAGCTGGACTAGATGGGCCTTTGGCCTGATCCAGCAGGGCTCTTCTTTATGTTCTCATGATGTGGGACTGTATGCCTTATTAGCTACCAGCAGAGCTCACTGAGGCAGACCAGGGTTTGGGCCTTCAATCCTCCACTGTGCCCTCGAGGAGCAGAGCTAGCCTGTGAGGCCTTGGGCAAACTGAACATTCCCAGAGTGCCTCCAGAACAAAGCAAAGCAAAGCATTCTGCTTATATACTGCCCTATACCACTTCAAGTAGTTTCTGCGTTCAGCATTACAGAATGCAGGCTTCACATTGGGCCCGCCCCCTGCAAGCTGGGTACTCATTTTACCGACCTCGCAAGGATGGAAGTCTGAGTGAACCTTGAGCCTGCTACCTGGGATTGAACCCCAGGTCGTGAGCACAGTTTTACCTGCAGTACAGGCATTTAACCCCTGCACCACAAGGCTCTTTACCTCGTTACGTTTACCCCAAGAGGATGGTAAGTCCCTTCTGAGCAGTCTATGGACTTTGATGCCACACATCATAATTATAACTACTGTAATTATGTCCCATTCCAGTGGCATTTATATTGCATGCGTAACATTTTGACATCTTTTTCTTTTTCAGGGTTTCTGCCTTCCACCTTTGAATCACTCTGTTAAAAGGCATTGGCTTCTTTTATGGTACTATTCTGTAAACAGATGATTTCTATATTTAGTTAAGCTTTTATCTGCCCATTGTGGGGGGGGGGAATGCTTTTATCATCAAAGTGAGTAACACTCTGCATCTCCGCCCCTTATATAAGCTTCTATAAATAGACATTATGAAAATATCCTATCTAGCAATCTGCCCAGAGATTGCTATGAGGATAATTGGATCCTGAACAATTCCCCTAGTTATGTTCATGGACTCCTGAATGTGAGACAGAGTATCAAATTTGAAAGTGAATTTTTATCAAGAACAGACTAGAAGTAAGAGAAGTATCTTTTTCCGTTGCTGATCGGCATGTGACAAAGAAGACAAGTGACATCTCATTCCTAGTGACAATTTGCCACAGAGATCTCGGCCACTGAATTATATCAGCATAAAGAGCAGGGCTCAATACTGTCCCCCATGCTATCTAACATCTGCATGGGAGAGGTCATTAGGAAGTTTGGGCTGAGGAGTCAGCAATATGCTGACAATACTCTGTTCTACCTCTCGGTTTCCACCAATCCAGGTGAGGCGGTTTCTGTGCTGAACTCGTGTATGGGCTGGATAATGGACTGGATGAGGGTTAATAAATTGAAACTCAATCCAGATAAGATGGAAGTGCTGTTGTTAGTGGGTGCTCTGCCATACAGGTTAGAGGGGCATCTCCCTGTGCTGAATGGGGTTGCACTCCCCCTAAGCAACAGGGTCTACAGCTTGGGGGTGCTCCTGGACCCCGGTCTAACTCTGAAAGCCTAGGTGGACTCGGTGGCCAGGGGTACCTTTCTTCAGCTGCAGAAATTATACCAGCTGTGCCCCTACCTGGACGAGCAGAGCATCTTGACAGTTAACATCCTGCATTGATTACTGCAATGTGCTGTACATGGGACAGCCTTTGAAGATGGTTTGGCAACTGCAACTGGTTCTGAACCATGCAGCATGACAAGTAGTGAGTGGTGGGGCTGCCAAGGATCACATCACACCAATTCTATATAACCTACAGTTGCTGCCTGAGCCCAGTTCAAAGTGCTTGTTTTGACATATAAAGCCCTAAACAGCTTGCCCTAGATACCTGAAGAACTGCCTCCTTCCTTATGAACCTACCCGGTAATTAAGATCTAGCCAGGGAGCCCTTTTGGAGGACCCATCGCTCAAGAAGGTAAGAGGGATGGCTTGGTGATATAGGGCCTTTTTGGCAGCTTCCCCCAGGCTATGGAATGCCCTCCCGAGTAAGATCTGCCTGGCACTGAAATTGATGACATTCAACACTTCCTGTTCCAGAAGCTTTTTAACTGATATAACTGATTGTTATATTGACTAGCAGGAGTGGCTCACCAGGCTTTCTGGCAGAATTCTTTCCTAGCCCTACGTGGTGATCCTTAGGACTCCCTGATCCCAGCCGAGTACTAGACAAGGTCTCATCCTGCTTGGTTTCTGAAATCAGATAAGATTAAGTGTCTTCAGGGTGGCATGGTTGTGTGAATCATTGCTTCTTCTTCTTCTTCTTTTTGGACTACCCCTCCCAGAATCCCCATTTCGGCATGGACGATTCTTCAACTTCTTCAAGCCATACAGCGATGCCTAAGAAGGGACTTTGGAAATCAGTTCTGTAGATCTGGGAAGCTTCCCTATCTCCTCCTGTGGTTTTGATTGCATGAGAAGAAGGACGGAAAATAATGCTGAAAAAGCATCCCTTGGCATTCTTGTCTTGAAGACTGTCAAGTGTTCTAGTAGCATAGAATGAGGAAGTAGTTGTTTATGCCCTAAGTAGTTAAATGCCTGACATTTGCATGTCTATTCACAAACATTTTCAGTTGTGTATGCAACTTGACCACAGAGAGAGAGGAAGAGTGAAGTCAGGCAGATAATTTGCCTATCTGATGTCCTTTTCTTACTTCCCAAGTTGCCAGAGTCAGCTTCATTGACTTGAGGCACTCTCGCCTAGATAGAAATGCAAAGTCTTTTAATGGGATCCCACCACTTTGGGCTCCTGCTTCTTTTTAAATGGGCTGTTGTTATTTTTAACCTCTTAGCAAAAACAGGATAAAATGTGCATTGTGGCCTTTTGAAATAGAGCAGAAAAATCTGTTCTCTCCTGCCTTATCCATAAAAATGTAGAAAAGACCTTTATGCCTCCCTGTTCCAGGAATCTACCATAGCAGTGAAACAGGGTAATATGAAATAATTTAAACCTTTAAAGTTATTAATTTGCAAGCACAGGTACTGGGAACAGTTTGCAAATATACTGTACACACCATCCTAATCATGCTTCCTCAATACAAAGAAAAAACAATCAACCTCTGTTGAGGTATTGATCTCACACACTATATCTGGGTTATCAAGTTCAGGGAGGTTTGCTTCTGAGCAGGCATGTATGAGACTGCACCACGTGTCCTGTGATAAACTGATTATCTGGAAATGTGAAGCAAGTTCACACACATACATCCACAGATTGGCAAACGCTGGGGGGAAAGAGGAGATGTAAAATGCTCCACCTGATGAACATCTCGGACTGGGCTCTGATTGAGCATTTTGGAGCTGTATGAACAACTAATGAATTAAAAGCATGAGCAACTAATAAATTCAATTCAAAACTTAAATAGCTAAATAAATGGTTTCAAATGGACCCCTACCCCACTGCTAATAACCAGGCATCAGGCACAGTTAAGGAAAGTTAAAGCCAATGTGGTCTAGCAGACGTGTTGCACTAAGGCTCAGGAGACTTGGGTTCAAATGGAAATCATTTGAAGGTGGCAAGGGTGAACCACTCTTGAAACATCTGGCATACCCTGAACACACTGTTAGGGTTGACACACGTCAGAAGTGACTTGATGGCTTATGAAAACAACATATTGCTGGTGTGTGGCGGCTTGTTTAAAACTTATGGCAGACTGATAGCAGTCTTCCAATACCTGAAGGGTTGCTACAGGTGAGAAGGCATTGATTTATTTTCAATTACAACTGAGGGTATGACAAGAACCAATGGGTAGAAAACTCATCAGAGGGAGACCCAACCTGGAAATAAGGATATATTTCCTGTCAATAGAGCCATTAAACCGTGGAATAACTTGCCTCCCGATGTTGTGGGTGTCACATTGCTGGAGGTATTTTTTTAAAATGGATAGCCATCTGTCCAGGATGGTACAAAGGTCTCCTGCCTTGGGCAGGGGGCTGGACTAGAAGACCTCCAAGGTCCCTTCCAACCCTATTATGATTCTATGATCCCCTGAGTCCATGACTTGGAATGGCACATGACTCTTGTTAGCCAATGGGGTGGAAGCTGGTTGGTTTGGCTTGGTCTTGGTTGCTAGCCTGGCCTACAGCTCCACCTCAATAACTATTAGTCTCATTTTATTTGTTGAGAGTTTCCCTAGAAGCCAGATTTACCACCACCACCACCACCACCACCACCACCACCACCACCACCACCACCAACAACAACAACAACAACAACACCACCACCACCACCACCAACAACAACAACAACAACAACAACACTGGGGTATGTACAAGATACTTCTCTTTTCTTGGGCACCCACAGATGGCAGGGATACCAATTGGAAAATGCTATGCAAGTATTCCACATTTCTCTCTTTCTCTCTGTGTGTTAAGGATGAAGATGAAAGGGATACTTTGAAGGGTCACAAGGGGAAGATGACATTATCTGCTTCCCCCCTGCCACCTCTCCCCATAAAAACCAGGAAAGAAACAGGACAAAAGAGCATCATTTGGAAGCATCCTCTCTCTGTGTTTTCTTCCTCTTAGGTTGGAAGACCCTAATACCCCACAAGAGACAGAAAATGAGAAAATAGTTTGGCTGTCAGGGAGTGGGAAGAGAAATTGCCACCTGCCCAGACATGAAGAGAAGTTGTTGAGGTGGATGCTCAGAGAGGAAACTGAAACCCTGAAAGACAACACTGACCTGTAAGTAGAAAACACCTGAGGACACTCATACCTTAGGAAGAGAAACTGAGGCCAAGACATACCACACCTTAGGAAGAGAAACTGAGTCATAGGAATTTACATGCAGAACCTGTAATACTAGTGAGCCTTTATTTTTCATAAGCTTCTATGTGGGTGAAAAAGTTGTGTGGCAGTGTTGCGTGACAGATACTGTATGATGAAAAGGGCAGTAGAGAAACAGAGTGTACAGATAGTTCCCTGGTGAAGCGTGAGGAGAATGTTCCTTTTAAATGAAACATGGGCTGCCATTAATCCTCCACACACTAACATTTATTAAGTCTTTGGAAATAATACAGGAAATTCAAATACAGTGGTCTCCTGCCATTTTGCTGTTCATCTACTGCGTTCCTGGTATATTGCGGGACCGCAGTATATGAAAGGCATGCCCCCCTGAGGTAAGCTGCTTGGGCCTGTTTGAGGCATCCTGCACTTACCCCAGGCCTGGCACTGCCCCAAACGGGCCTCCAACGGGCTTCCCGGGCCTGTTGGAGGCCCCCAAAGTGGTTTCCAGAGATGTGGAAGTCACTTCCAGTTCACCAAAAATCATTTGTTGAGCCTCCAACAGACCCGGGAAGCCTGTTGGAGGCCTGTTTGAGGCAGCACCAGTCCTCAGATAAGTGTAAGAGCCCCCCCCCGAGTCCCGACCGGACCCAGCATTTGCATATCGCAGATTTTCAATTATTGCAGGTCGGGGCAGGTCCCTAACCCCCGTGATAGGCAGGAGATTACTGCAGAACACTCTTTTCTGGTCCGATGCACTGGTTGATGGTTTGTCTTGCTTTATCTCCCTGGTTATATATACACAAATGAATTTCTTCTCACATGGGAAAAGCAGGAAAAGTCAGGTTTTCATTAATTAGAGAAAATTGTTTGTGTTAGGCTACAACATCCCAGAGACTGGAGAAAGGTCAGGAAGAAAAACTTCCAGAACACGCCCAAACAGCCCCCAAAATTCACAACAGCCCCAGAATCCCTCACACAGAGATTTACATCATTTGGATGATTGTGTTATATCTGAGCAACAATAACTGCTTGGGAGATATATGGGAGTTGCAGTCCAACAATTCTGGATGACAGAAATGTGGGGAAGGCTGAAATTTGCAGAAAACAAGGGATAACAGTCTAATGAAATCAAAGCCGTACTCTGAGCCTTAGTATTAGTCACTCCAACATTCATTTGCCCACACTCACATAGCAGTATTTAAAAAGACACATGGTGCCTCAAGCAGTTCTGTTATAAGAGAAGAATTATGAATTCCCATCCTGTTCACCCTGTTAGTCATTTGGCTGATAGCTGGATTTTATAAAACTGTCTGCAAAAACAAATCCAGAAAAAGAGGTCACATATGTAAGGAATAAAATATACCCACTTTCTTATTCAGCCCAATGCAGCACAAGCTGATAGTCAATTAATTCTTCATTCTTATTCCTGCTCTTCCAAATTTGCCTTTCATGTCATGTGCAGCAAGACAGGAGTCAAATATAGCATCACTGCAACAAACATTGGCCAAAACAACCATAAGAAGATGTTGTGGTACATAAGTACATTTGGAAATGTACATTTGGAAATATATTTGATACTCACTCACCAGATAAAACCTTTGTCCAGGGGGCTGTGACCATAACGGCAATGCACTTGATAGTGACACCCCCAAGAAAGCAAAAGCAAAGATGATGGGTTTGTGGCAAAGCCCTAATTTATGCTCTGTACGCAAGGCTCTTATTCTGCTCCAAGAAGTTGGAAGGGAGGCAGCATAATAACTGATGAAGCATCTCACCCTCTGATAGCGAGTTCAGGTATGGTAGCTCTGTAGGTGATGCTAATAACCTTTAACGTATTATTCTGCGACTGCCAATATCCCTCAGCCAGCATTGGGTTGTGCAAATCTATTTTGGTTGTGTACACACATTTTGACACCCTTATATACAAAAAAACCATAAGAGAAAAACCATTGATAGACCAGTAGGACAATGCCACGATTGATCAGACATTTATTAGGGTTATGCATGTGTGAGTTAATTTTAACTGGTTATAGCAAATTGTATACCATGGGACTATGAATTACAGGCAAACACTTTTTCTAGGCTATTTTGGTTTCTGGAGCACTGATGTAAAAGAGACAGAAGAGCAGACATTTCAGCTGTTCTTTTCCTTGAACCAAGAATGTTTGTTAAGTAACAGGCTATTTCACACTTCATTCAATAGCTTGACAGGGTACCTACATTTAGATTCTGGTAACATAATGATGTAAAACAAATATTCAACTTAATGGACTGAATGCTTCCTTTAGAGACAGAATGGTATTAATAGGTTTACACCAATATCTGAATTCTGTCTAAAACAAACAAACAGCATTCTGGAGTTGTTAAAACCTAGTTAGCTGTGTAAACGATCTTTTCCAGTCTGCTGAGGTCAAACATAGATCCAGAAATAATCATGCCCATCTCCTGTTTGCTTTATTTTTGTCATGAATTAACACATGCCATTTAGAGATACATCTATATAGAATCCTATATACATAGCAGTATCTTTACCAAATATCTGCTATTTTGTTTATCTGGAATTCACATCCTAAGTTGGCAAGATGTTATTCTTTGACTGGGGGCAGCAGAAAACAGAATGATTTTTTTGGCAAATTACATATGCCAAGTTTGTTTATGTTACTGTTTACAATTATGATTCTTTTAATAAACAATATAAATTTAAACAAAATAATTACAAATGTTTGCCTTGTTTAGCAACCTCTTTATCTTACAGCTGCAACCAAAAAACCCTCTAAATATTCTTCATGCTCTCTTTAGATTCCTTCCTCTTTTCAGAGATGAGAAGAAAGTGGTGTATGGTGTGAGAATCAGTTGTGATTTGAGGTTTGAGTGGCTTGCTCAGGCTCCATCTGGCTATTACATCTGCCTCTTTACACATATGTCATATGACAGATGAGAAGATACAAAGACTTCTCATGAATGCAAGTATTCTACAGTGGATGCAGAAAGTGCTATTCACGAATCCTGTTATTGTCACCGGAATCTGTGCATGTGACTCACTTGGCATCAATTTAAAATGTAGCCTTTTATATAAAGAAGGTCTTTTATATTTCAGCACAAGACTTTATGGGAGCTGTAATGTCTTTGATGGGATTGAACTATACAGAGTCATTTTGCCACCTGACAGAGCATTAAGCTAATCAAATAGAGAAAATGCTGTATTTCTCATGACAAGCAGACATTCTGAGTTTTTCTTCTTTACTGCTAGGGAGGGTTCTCTTGTAAGAACATGACACTCTCCATTGGCAAAAATTAACATTCTTATGGTTTCCTATAGATGAACACAAATACATTATAACCCCCTCCTTTAGTTTCCTTTCTTAAGAGGAATGTTATGCAAAACAACATGCCTTGAAATGTTATTTCCAACCACCAAAAAAAAAATCAGCTAAAATCTATAACAAGATTAGGAATGCTAAAAAATAAAAAAGGGAATATATTGCCTATTCAAGATGAAATAAAGAGAAGATGGAAACAGTATACTAAAAACTATACAGATAATGGATTCCTTTGATGTAAAACCAGCAGGTTTAGAAAATGAAGTGAAAACTCATCTCAAAATTTTTTTGAAGAAATAAATCTTCAGGAACCGATAATACACCAATAGATATATTTCAAGCCACACTGAACAAATCTATCAAAATTGTGACAAGAGTATGCCAACAAATACGCAAAATAATGTACGTTAAAAAAAAAAGAGGGACAACAATATCTGGCATCACTAAGATTTTACAATAAAGACTTTCTATGAAGTGAAAAATTAATGCTAGATGCTCAAGTAGAATGTGATTGTTGCAATATGTAACCTATAATCTAAACAAGAGGATGCTAATAAAACAGAATATCAAGAAACAGCATGATTTCCAATTAACAAAAGTGTCCAATAATTGTATACAGTCGTACCTCTACTTACAAATTTAATACATTCTAGGTACATGTTTTTAAGTAGAAAAATCTGTAAGTAGAGCAGCAGTTTCCCATAGGAACACATTGAAAATCAATTAATCTGTTCTTGGAAGGGGCAATCCACACTAGCATGCACCTCCCTTCCACCTGCCCAAGCTGTGCTAGCATGCACCCATCCCAACTCAGCTCGGGCGGTTTGGAAGGGAGATGCTATGGCCACCACCTCCTCCTCCTTGGTTGTTTTGATCTCTTTTGCAGAGATCAAAGGAACCAAGAAGAAGGAGGAGGTGACAATACAGATTACTTTGATAGGTCAGACCTGTCAAAGTCAGCTGTCATTCATAGGTAGGGGAAACCCTGTCTAATATTCATAACATAGCAGTTTAAAAAGCCAATTGTTTACCACTTGTAAGTCGAATTGCTTGTAAGTAGAGCTGCTCATAAGTAGAGGTTCCACTGTATTTTATTCCCCATCTCTTCAGTCTATGTACAGAACATATATGAAAAGGTGGATTAAATTCAGATGAAGCAGTGTGAACATTGATGGAATAATCATCCATAATTTAAGATATGCAGATAAGATTATGATATTGAGAAAGCAGCAACAGATTACAGTAATACCTTGGTTTATGAGCATTGTTCTGGAAGCATGCTTGTAAACCCAAACACTGTTATATCAAAGCAAATGTCCCCATAAGAAATAATGAAAATTCAGATGATTCATTAAGGGGTCCCATAGACCACATACCGTACACACAAAATGCCAAAACTCACAAAAGAAGTTGGCTAGAAGTCCACAAGGCTCCTAAACAATGAGATAAACACAAACCCCAACAAAACATAAAACAACACCAAAAACCTGGCCTCAGTTCACAAGGCACAGAAGTTCAAAAGAGAATACCTTCAAAATCCTCCCCAAAAGAGAGGCCTCTTCAGCTGCCTCCTAAAATCAG
Source organism: Phrynocephalus guinanensis (assembly GCA_037367245.1). Lineage (NCBI taxonomy): Eukaryota > Metazoa > Chordata > Lepidosauria > Squamata > Agamidae > Phrynocephalus > Phrynocephalus guinanensis. The sequence goes on from CM074739.1 coordinate 43,883,111, forward strand.
GGAGGGAGGGGGCCAGATGGAGCTCCACAGGGAGGCAGTTTCACAGGAACAGTGCCACCACCGAGAAGGCCTGATTTCTTGTGGCAGATTTTCTGGCCTCCTTCGGCATAACCACCCAGAAAAACATAGAAAAGCTAACAATGGGGACAGATGAATTTGAAGAAAGACACTCCAACAGACAGTTTATCTGATGACATTTATTTATCTGACAAATGGACACTCAAACAAGTCAAAGCTCACTTGGACCAACAGATTGGTGGTCAATGGCAAAATTCGAATCAAGATATAAAAAAGATAAATCTATGGGTTTCTTTGAAGGGAGAACACAGGTGGATGAACTGTGGATTTATACAAACGAGGGAATCATAAAAAAATGTACACGTACTTATTAGAATATGAATTGGAGGATGAAAGGGTGAAGGAGGGAATGATTAAATGGGCTCAAAATTTTAAATATAATATTGATATTGATGACTGGACTAAAATGTGGAAAGATAGTCACAAATTAATTAAACTTGTTAGTCTTAAAGAAAATATATTTAAAATGTTTCACAGGTGGCATCTCACTCCGGTAAAACTAGCCAAAATGTCAAAAGGGTCAAATAATGTTTGTTGGAAATGCAGAAAGAACCCAGGGACTTACTATCATGCATGGTGGTCATGCGACGAAGCTCAGAAGTTCTGGCGACAGACTTGGAAAGTGGCACAAGAAATTGTACAAACTAAATTGAACTTTAGACCAGAAACGTTGTTACTGAATATAATGCCAGAGATTATTGACAAAAAAATAAAATATATTCTCCTGTACATATATACGGCAGCTAGACTGCTCTGGGCCCAGAAATGGAAAAAAGTGAAATACCAACTAAGGTTGAACTCCTGAAAAAGTTACTGGACATTGCAGAACTGGATATGCTCTCAGAGGCGTTGCGAGACCACCCAAGACATTTTGTAAAGGAGAGCTGGAAGATGATATATAATTGGGCCCAGAAGCAGACAAATGAACATGGGGCAAAATAGATATAAAGATGTTTAGATAGTGACACCAAAATCTGAAAGTTTTGTAGATGGCTGTTCAAGTGTGGAATCACCATTACCTTTGTATTAGCAATAGATAAGTGGCCAGGTATTGTTCACCATAGACTCTGGTTTGTGTTAATATTCTAAAGTGGCTCTTAACATTGCTGAATTTGTTTGTTCATATTATATGAAATAAAAATAAAGACAGTAAAGCTCACTTGGACAAACACTAATGCTGGGGCAGCAGGAAAAGAAGAACATCTACGTTAACTTGACCTAAGAAAGGCCTTAAGTTTGCAACACCTGAGCTGAGCAGGACAGTTCGTAACAGAATATTTTTAAGTTCATAGGGTTGCCAGATGTTGGAATTGACTGGAGACACAAAAGATCAACACAAGCAATTAACAAACCTCTTTCTTTTCTGCATCAACAAAGATAAGAAAGGTTTGGTAGGTGTTTTGGAAAAGAAGCTGACTTGCATGCAGGATCAGGCACTCAGTTTATGCCAACACCCCAGCTACCGCGCAGCATTCAAGGTGCTGAATGCAACCAAGTGGTGTGTTCTACTTTTCCAGTAACCAAACATGTGACTAATGGAGAGCCATGTGTTCCATTTTTGAAGCAAAGATTTCTCCTTGTGAACAGAAGCTCTGTGTTTCCTCTCTTGCCCAAGTTGTGCTGTTATATAATTATGTAATTCCCATATTAGCATTTCACATTACATTAGTGGCTCTCTCTTGTTATGTCTGTTGGGAAACAGCAAAAACCTGCAACATAGCCTTCAGTAGGCCAACTGGAAGATTCGTCTTCAGGCTTAATTAAAGGCTTGTTTAAAGCAATGGGCCTTTAATTAGGTTCAATCCCAGGTAGCCAGCTCAGGGTTCACTCAGACTTCTATCCTTCTGGACTTTAATTTCTTTTCTTCTTCTTTTTGCAATAATTATATTTAGCAGTCAGAAATCTACTACTGTTCATACAGTGTCTGCATACCTTGCCATGGCTAATTGCAGCTTACTGGTAAAGTCCTGGGGCGTGGCATTATACTCGCAAGCAGGGTCACATGTCCAGTTGGGCAACTGAGAGGCATCCTTTTCAATTAGCTACGCAAGTATCAATATGATTTTCTCTAGCATGTGACAGATTACACCAAGAACTAGTGAACATTACAGCAGTTTATATCAGGTGGTGGGCAACCTAATGAATTACTTTTATCCAGAAAGCATTTCTAACAGTAAAATTCTCACTGGGTGGAAGACAAATTACAAATTACATTTATTTGGGTATCCACCTTGAGAAACAGCTAGCACGTCATTACCTATTGTTGATCTAACATATTTTCTGAACGATTAGTTGTCCCCATGTATAAGATCCCCCCCCACTTATCCAACTCAGAATTACAGTTTCGCAACCACACGTTTCTCTCCTTGGCTTACTTCAGTGTATAAGACAACCGTCGATTGTTAATCTAACAATTTTAGACAAAAATATTGTATTATACACAGAATACGGTAAGTAGTCAAATAAAACAAGTGTGAGAGACTGGCCTAAGAGAAAGGTCGTAAATATTTGTGAAATTGTAACATCAGTATTTCTTATGAACAAATTTAAAATATTAATCTCTCTCACTATTGTTATAGTCAGAAGGATACTATCCCAAATACTATTCTGTGCTCCCCCCCCCCAAAAAAATTAACCCATCTAGAGACAACAGCACAATCTTTACACAATTAAATGTTAAGAGTAAATTTAGGACAAAACTTTCAAAGACACCCACAAACAAGACTGAAAGAGTTGGAGAATCCAAAGAGCTCTCTTTGTGATCAGCAGCCAACCATTTGTCAGACACAACAACAAGTAGGACATTCAAAAGTGTTCTCCCACACCTATCAAGAAAAGCCTAGAGTCCATTTCAGGTGAAACCATGGAAACAACAGAATCCTTTTGCATAAAATAGCAAAATCACATGTGGCAGCTTTTAGACATGACATTTAAGGCCAACACAGCACTTCATGAACGTCTAGAATCTGAATTGGGATAAAATATTCAAAAATGTCCAGTCTATCAGGCATAAATCCTTGTTGATTATAATACAATTATTTAAAGGCTGCGTCACCTAGGAAAAAAACATGCAATGTTGGCTCGTTTTTTCAGAATTCTGATATAATGGGAGGAGGGTCAAGGGAAATGCTCAGTGACTTACTCTGTTTTTGTATAACAGTTAACATCTTTTGAATGGGTGCCAAAAGCACAAGCAGCTGTTGATAGATCTTAAGGAAATGTCTGTTTTCATTTCCACCCCACAACGTGTGTATCCTTTGCATGTTCTTTTCTTCTCAGTTCCTTTCTTTGGAATTGGAAAGCAGCGGGACTTTTTTGTGAAAGGGACTTTTACAAATATCCAGGTGAAAACTCAACAAAGAATGGAAACTGCCTTTTTCTTTTATATCTTCCATTCCCAGATATGGGACATGCACAGCTGCAGTTTATTACCCTTCCTCATTCTATAACCAGTAGGGAGGGTTATGTGAGACTAGCCAAAAAAGCGTGGTCTGGTTACTTAAAAAGCTAGTACAGTGGTACCCCGGGATACAAACGTTCCAGGTTACAAAAAACACGGGTAACAAAAAGAAATTCATGAGAATGAGGATGACTTAGGTTAAGAAAATTTTCCATGGGATGCCTTGGGTTACATTTGTTTTGTAAGGCATTGTGAAAAAGTGTACCCAGGATGCATTGCGCCCCCGTAGTTTGTGGAGGTGTGACAGGTGTTGCAGCAGTTTTCTTTTTCCATCAAGTTTTGGAGCCATTCTGGATATTTTTGCAGGGTGTTTTTTTGGACTTTTTGAACTTTTGGGGTGCATTTCTTAAGCAGAGAAAAGGTAGGGAGCTGAGTTTTGCTGTTTCCATGCCTTTTTCTGTGCGTTCTTCATTGCACCACATTGCACGCGGGGGGGGGGGGGGAGGTGAGCATCGTTTCCATGCCTTTTTCTGTGCATTCTGCACGCTCTCTCTGTGTGTGGGTTTCCATGCCTTTTACTGTGCGTTATGCATTGTGTGTGGGGGTGGGTGGGAGGGTTCCTGGTCTGTATACCTTTAAAGTGCACCTCTGTATACATTTAAAGAGTTTTGAAGAGATATAAGGCTTAAAAACTTTTTTCTGACCTCCAGAATGGATTAATTGGTTTTCAATGCATTCCTATGGGAAACTGCGCTTCAGGAAACAATTTTTTCAGGATACAAAACGTCCCAGAGAACGCACTAATTACTTAAACCGAGGTAACACAGTAGCAAGTTTCCCAAAGGAACTGATGACTGTGAACCACCATGAAGGCATCTGTCATCAGTTTAATAGATACTTGGTTTGCCTTGTCATCTTCATGCCAAGCACTGCAGTCCTTTTGTTAGTACACAGGGAGCACTTTCTAGTAGCTCATTAGCAAGGATGAGATAACAGCTAGGATGTAAGGGAAGCCATGATGGATCAGAACAAAGGCTGAGCTAATGTAGCATCCTTAGTTAAATTCAGTTATTAGTCCCAGTTACAACACTCCCATTTGAATGAATGGGAGTTATCAAGTGAACACATATGCCAGTCCCATAGATGGGTCTCCTCTATTTGAGGATGACAAGTGGATTTTAGCTGTATATTGCCACAGTAGCCAACCATCTGCTTTGCAATTTAGTAGTTTTAGGCTCTGAACAATAATAGTGTAAGGTCTCAACTTCGGGTAATCCAGGGGTTCTTGTACCACATTTCCCATAAGCCTTCACCATCGGCTGTGTTGGCCAAGGTTTCTGGGAGATGCAATGCAAGAACACCTGGGTTAACTCAAGATTGGGAACCAGTGGTGTAAGGGCATGGCACTTTTAGGGGATGGCCAACATATGAGCCTTATGAAGATATGTGAGACTGCATATCTCCAAAAATATTTTTCAAAATGTTGGAAATAATTGGCTAACAGAATTTCCTTTGTACATTGCAGGGGTGATTTGAAAATACTGTCTGGAATCATATTGCTGTTGATATATGGCTTGTATGACTTGTTGTCACAGCTAATTGTGGCTAATTGACAAAGTGCCAGAGTACAGTTGGATGGACTTAAGCACATGACCAATACAAACACTGGCACCATGTCAATTAATTGCAATTAACCATGTCAGCTTATGCAGACCTACATGAACATCAGTAAGATTCTGGCCAGACATCTTTTTAGAGGACATAGCCTCTCTCTTTTTATAACATCCAATATCTTTTTATAAAATTAATGAAAATTACTTCTTCCTTTCCCCCCACTGGGGAACTGTGCCTAATTTGCCCTAGAATCCCCTAGAAGAGAGAAACATCTGTTTTGCACCAGCACCATTTCCTAATATGGTTTTGGAATAGGACTTTTCACTCATGGTTGAACATCAGGATTTTCTTAGATCTATGGAATGGATTGTGCTGCATCATTGGCTCCTTGTTCACAGCAATGGCATTAAGTGCATGCCTCACTGCTAGGAAATGCAGAGCCCAAATATCGCTCATGTCACCCATGAGTTCTAATAGATAATGGCTAGAAATGGTTAACATGAATGTCAGAGCCTAGCAGAAAATAATTTCAGCCAAGGTCGCCTGGATACCAAGTTTGATTCAATAATTGAGTTCCATAGCAGAAACATTTCTGCTGTTCCTGTGGATGAGAAGTGCTTGTTGGGTCTTGTAAGCATACAAGAGTTTAGTTGTAAGTATATTAGGCAAGTGTGTTTGGTTTTATTTGGTTACTATTTCATTTTTACCCCATTCTCTTGTCTCATTGCAAACTTGCCAATTTCAGTAAAAGTGATCAGTAATTTATATAAGTTTATTCACATGGGATGAAATCCAGTAGCATAGCTTGCACCATATCATCAGCCACAGTGTTTTACAGAAGTTAAAAGATTCTGATTCTACTGCCTGTCTGAGAGTTCAGAAGCTCTCTTTGAACCCCTTTTATTGTAGGGGAGCTGTTGGGGACCGCAGGACGGGTGGGCGGGCGGGTAGAGTACTTAATTTCTGCTACTGGTAAAATCCTCCCTTTAGTGGCCTCAGACCTAGAGTCCACCATTCAGTCTGGACCAATGACTGCAGGTTAGCACCGATCATCCTTAGAGAGAGGTTTCAGAAAATAATTCATTGCATAGAAAATCACCATATAGTGACAGCAATGTACATGATCTGAGGTAGCACTGCAAGGTTCTAAAATTTAGATAACCTAATTTACTGAAACACCACTCATTGTGATACTGGAGTATGAAATGCAAGTGTAACAACAGTATGGAAATGTTTTTATGTAAGACTCTATGTTGTCCATTACCTTGGAGCTATGACATTCCATTCATATTTTTGGGGGGAGGGATTTCCTGTGCTGCAAGATGAATTTAATGAATAGTACTCTAAAACTAAAAACATGTATTTATGTTTTATGGGACGTAAAATTTGAAAGCACACTTCCTACACAGAGTGTTTATATTTTTACCCCATGGAACAGTGATTCTTAACCTTTGACCTCCAGATGTTCTGGTACTAGAACTCCCAGACACCTTCACCACTAGCTATGCTGGCCAAGATTTCTGAGGGTTATAGCCCAAGAACAATTGGGGACCCAAGTTTGGGAGCCACTACCAAAGAATATTTATGTTTTCTTATCCTCTTCCCCCTCTCCCATTCTCCTTCCTTCCCCTCCAACCTGCATTGCTCATACATAGTACTGGCTTGCAGATTTTCATTTGCTAAGTACAGAAAGCATTTCACATGAGAATACATTTTTTTTTAAAAAAAAATATGGTGTCATGATAACCGTGTGCTCTTTCCGGTGGCTACACTTTCTGTGAGATTGTTGGCTGGGGGAAACAAGTTGGTAAGATAGCCTTCTGTAAACTTGATAAACCTTGGCATGCAAGCAATTTAGTACCTTAAGATCTATCTGATTAATCAAGCATATCTATACCTCATTTTCTTCTTCTTCAAAATATTCAGAATAGAACATATATTTCTTAGGTATTCTTGTAGCTATATAATACTGATTGCCCACCGTCTTAGCCTTGAGCTGTAGAACTATGCCACAAAGAGTCCTCAGATCATTCTCTTTCAGTCGCTCAGTTTAAGGTTATTTGGTTATTTCAGTGCAACTATGAGGATATGAAGAAGGACCCCCCATACCAAGAAGAAGGCACCTAGACTCTCAAGTAGAGCAGAACTGCAACTACTAGGTGATATCCCTTTTTTATTAAACTGACCCCAGTCAGTCATGCTTAGTGGGTTTACTAAATTATACCCCAATTACCAAATGAAAGACATGGCTTTTCTGCATCAACCCCACCCCCACCGCCTTCCCTGGCCAGTCTGTTTAGAAGAAAAGCCAAATGGAGAGGAAGTTTGTGTGCACGCATGTGCATGTGTGTACATGACCTGTGCCCTTTGTCTGAAGGATTGGGGTGGGAAACCCAATCCTCTGTTTCAGATGCAGCTTTGCAACAACAGTCAAACAGCTTTGCTGCTTCCTGCCTCATCTCATAGAGATATGCCTGGTGAAACTCATATTGCCAAGAACTTTACATCTAAGATTAACCTCCTGGCAAACCTCATCTTGCCATGTTTGGACTTTTGGCCCTTGCCTTGAAGAAGTAGAATTTATCCATGAAAGCTTGCAATGGTTTTTTATTTTATTTTTTTAATCAGGCTGGAATTCTACAGCTTCAGAAAGTCATATCTTCCATTCCTGCTTAAGGTGGCTTTAAGGGCAGTAGAAATGAGGGAAGGGCCTATTTAGAAGATTTTAGAGCCAAGGTTTGTATCCATGCCCTGCAAATAAACTGCATTGAGCTGAACACCCACAATCCATGTTTACGTAGAATCAGATCTGGAAACAGTGTTCATATGTAGCTGTTATAGCAAGGAAATCACATGCCTAAGATCAGACTGTCAGGTCAATCACATCACGTTCTCCGAAATTTCAGGGGTAAAAACAAAAATGACAGCACAGATCCCCATGATATCATAATGATGAGTCCTTCTGATGCCATGGGACAGGACAGTTAAGAGCTGGGAGGGACAACAAGAACAATAAATATGACTACTCCCTTATGATCAGCCAGTGAGCCCTGCTGGCAGCTATGAATGGATGGAGAAGAAACTAGTTCTCGATGTATGTGTGAGGATGAGGCCCAGAAGCACAGGGGATAATAAGGAAGATGGTAGCTCCACTTTTCTTGTACATTGCTTTTCTTGGCAGTGGGCTGAGGAAAAACTCTGTGGTTAGAGTTGTGCTACCTGTTGCTGCCTCTTCCTATCTGTCACATAGAAAGGTTTGTGTTTCATTGGTAAGATATGATCTGGAGTACACCTTGCCCAGGACCCAGTGAAACATCAACAACCCTAAGAACAGTTTTGTGTAATACAAGCTCAGACATTTAGGAGAACCCAGCCTAACTGCCAAAGAAACTCCATCATCTTAAGGAGAAAAATCAAATTAAAATAGGAGACAGCAATTGAAGCTCTCTAAATATTTCTCGGGGGTTTGAAGGTTTTGGTTGTGGGGCCAGAGGCTAGCATTCACACCTCCATGGTGCCTCCCTGAAGATGGGCCAACCAACATCAGCCTGAGAATGTGGAGCTGATGGCGTTATGTGTCCTGCCAAAGCACACAGTCCCAGAGTGCCAGCAGAAGGAAGGACTCGTAAACTCCTTTAATACCAAGGAGTGTTGCCTTCAGTTGGAATTAACTTACTGATATTCATATAAATCATATTCACACCATTTTATTATATTATCATATACAGTACTTAAATTATTTGGCATGCAACTCCAGTTTTTGCAGCTAATGGCGAGGAATTAGAGGAGTTGAAGTTCAAAAATATGTCCATGGGCTCAGATTCCTTCTCCTGCTCTAGAAAGTGAATGTGTGTGTAAGTCCAAGTGAGCATATGAATGAATCAATGCATTCTCGCACAGGAAATGTTAGGAGTGATAACGTGAGAGACAGAGAATTATCATTCTGTTATCTGACACAATCTCCAAAGAACTACAAGTCCCACAGATCGATAGTTCTTGCCAGCATTTCTTAAGCTGAGGCAGAAGAAACATTAAGATGCAACTGCTGATGGATAGGAAGACAAAAGGTCAGCAGCTATGATAAACAAGAATATTGGTGATGGAATAAGTTAGGCTTTTAGTTTTCAGAGGCTGCAGCAATCTCCAGGATGGAGAAGAGCATCAAATGGTATTGAGGGCTCATGTAGAATTCATAGGCATACAGGTCATTTAGATTCATAAACTAGAAATTTCAGATAATCCAGCCAAAATTTTAAGATGGTTAAACAGACCCTTAGTGAAGGGGAGACCCATTGGTCCAGGCTGACATATGTCAAAAACAGAAAAGCCAGCTCTTGGTGAAGTTGTTCAAAAGAGAAAGGTCTTCCGTGTGGGGAGTTGAATGAAAAAGCACATTTTATAAGGTATACTACGGGTAGCCTGGCTGTATGCTGGGAAAGGGGAATCCTGTATGTATTTGTTCTTTTCATGTCTCTGTGTGCATGAATGTTGCTTCACGTGCCTCTCCGTTCCTGACGACCTCCCTGGTCGGTCAGGTGCAGAACTCGGAAGCGTTACTTTTCGTGGCAACTACAACTCCCAGAGCATCTGTTTTAGGGTGTATGTGCGTGTGTTATTCTGGGAATCGTAATCCGAGAGGGCGACGTTTCCCAGCACGGTTAATAAATTCAGGATATGAAGCGGCGTGTCACTGTGCATAGGAGGACTACCGTCTCAACAGGATATTTATGCCTCCTGGAGAAATTCCATCTGAACGACGTGTGTCTCTGTTTCTGTTTGGGAACTCTTTTCGAACCGCCGGTGGCCGTTTCCTCCGGCCGACCCGCGCCCCCTCGGCAGTCTGTGGTGTGTGTATGTGGGGGGTGGGGAGAGAAGCCATTGGGCGCCCTCTCGGAGAGGCAGGAGCAGGTGGAACGGAGCAGCCGCTTCTCCTCACAAAGGAGAGAGAGAGAGAGAGAGAGAGAGAGAGAGAGAGAGAGAGAACACTGAGGATGAGGCGGGCGGGGGGGGGGAGGGGATAGCGCGCCTGCGCGTTCGGCCCGGCCTCGCTCTGGGAGACCAGGGGAAACTCCGCACTGAGCCCTGTTAGACCGGGCGAGGCGGGAGTTCGAGGCAGGAGGCCGTCGGGCTCCCCTACCTGAGGACGGGAAACCACCCGGCTCGGAGCGCGCGACGCAGACCTGCCGCCTCGCCCCTCCCCCTCCCCCCCCCTCTCTCTCTCTTTCACGCGCGCGCGTGTCCAGCTTCCCTCAGACGCCGGCCAGTGAGCTGAGTGAGTAATCGGCTCAGTTTTTTTCCCCATCTCCGAAGGGTGCCGCCACCGCCGCCGCCTTCTCTTGTGTGTGTGTGTGTGTGTGCGTGTGTTTAATAATCCCTCCGCTCTTCCTGCGTCCCTCCCTCAGTCCCTCCTCTGCCCCATCCCTTCGTGAGGGTTCCCGTTGACCTCTCTTCGCCTTCTCCCACAGGGCTCCCAAGTTTGGGACTTGCCCCCCCCCTCCCTCAGTGTGTGTGTATGTGTGTGGGTGTGTGTTGGTGGTCGTGTAGGAAATCGGAGGGGTCGACACACACACACACACACAGAGAGAGAGAGAGAGAGAGAGAGAGAGAGAGAGAGAGAGAGAGAGAGAGAGAGAGAGACCCGATTAAGAAAACGAAGCCGGCCGCGGGAGCTGAGGTAGCGCCTCCTCTTTGCCCGTCCTGAGGGGGGGGGACCCCCTTTTCTCACCGGGCGAGGGGGCGGCGTCGGGGGGGGGATTGTGTTTCAGGAGAAATGGCGGGGAGGGGGCATCTCTCGCTCTCTCTCGCTCTGTGTGTGTGTGTGTGTGTGTGTGTGTGTGTGTGTGTGTGTGTGTGTGTGTGTGTGTGTGTGTGTGTGTGTGGACGGGAGGGCACCGCTCTGGGGGAGGCGGAGAGGGAGCCTCGTCCTCTGTCTGGGGTACTTTAAGGTGAGAGCCGGCAGGCAGGCAGGCAGGCGCTCCGCTCCCTTCCTTCCCTTCCTTCCCTTCCTTCCCTCCCTCTCGCCGGGCTCCTCGGCCGGGTTGCCTTCAGAGGAAAGAGGGCTTCAGGATCCACTTGGCGGCGGGGAGAGATCTCCCGGAGGCGAAGGCGTGTGTAACGGGCGGCCGCCTGGGCACGGAAAGGACAGCCGGTGCGCGCCCGCAAAGGGAGGAGTGGTGTGTGCCTTTCCCTGGGAGGCGTTTGTGTGTGTGGTCCTTGCGATGCATGGCAGTGGCAGCTGTTGCGTTAAGCCCCCTTTCCCTTTGCCTCCCCTCTTCTTAAGACAAAAAGAGAAGGGGCGGGGATCGGGGGAACCCACCAGCCAGTGGATGGAAGTCTTTTTCTACTTTTGTACAAAGCCCTGGCAAAGACCACGTCCAAAGCCAGGCGTGGAGGGAGCTCTTCTTTACTTCTTTTTTTCTTTTCTTTAAAGTGAATGAGACGGTGGACCAGCATTTTCTTCCCATCCAAAGGTGCAGACAGATTCATGTGGCTGTGACTGCTGGGTGACCCTCTGTTTCCCCTCCCCCAATTCCCTTTGTTGATTGTAGCAAGAAGATGGGCTCACAGAAGGCATTGTCTTTTTGCTGCAGGAGGAATCAACTGCATCCAAGCAATGCTTTTAAGCCTTACATGGTCCTTGTCAGGGTGGCATATGGCCATCCGATGTGTGTGCTTCAGAGACTCTTTGTTTTATGTGCCTGTTTCTTTCCCTATCTGTGGGAGAACCTCTTAGAAGTTCAGTGTTTCTTATCAAAAGCTAAGAGAGCAGCCCCTGGGCTAGATGCACACAATCTGCGATATCTTTGTATTTATAGCTGAACATTTATTCCAGCCTATTTATTTTTAGCCCTTAAAAATAAATGATTTAATCTGCTGACCTTTGCCAGTGCAAAAAGCTAGTTAAAAGGGGTATAGTTTCCATGTAAGGACAGTGTCATGTTTTCTGCACTTATAAATTTATTTATTCTAATTTATAAAGATCTGTCTTCATAAAGAGTCCAGTGCAGGAGCAGCACTGGGAAATAAGCAATTAAAATAAACCAAATTTTCCCTTCAGATATTCCTTCAGATGTCCCACTGCTTTTTGTGAGAGAAATTGCAACATTGTTGGTACTATAATTACTTACCAGAATGTCTTTTTGGACAAGTGATTCATTTATTTTTGACTTTGGGTACAGCAAATGGGAGGGGGATTTTAGTGGAAGTTACTAGGATCCCAACCCTTGTGTTTTTATTATAGAAGAAAGAAAGGCCAATAATAGAGATTGCTGTGCCCTTTCTCGCCCCAGGGAGCAGCAGCTGGGAACTATTGCTGGAGGAAACAGGACAAAAGCAGCATGCTGACCTTCTTTGCTTTATCTCCCTCTCTTTCTTCTCTGCATTACAGATTAGTATACTTGCCATCAGGAGGCATTTAACTTGAGAAAAGAAGATAGGGTGTCCTCTGGATCTACTGCCCAGTCTGAGGATGCAGACCATCAAGGACACTTGCCCAGAATGACTGGGCTTCACTTGGAGATTTGGCACTTCTTCACTGCTAAACATGGCCTATTAATCCATGTGGGAATGTGCCTGCAGATGGGGGAGCAGCTCTGTCCAATCTGTTTATAGCTCAGCTGCTGGTGAGAGAGAGCACTGTTAAGAGCAATGGAGCCACAAAAGAATCTGCACACATGCGCAGATGCAGCAATGTGACAGCATTGGATTTTACGCTTTCTTAGTGAAGTGGCCAGGGCTGGTTTTGAACTTTGCAGTGAGCCATTGCATACTTTTGAGATGAAAAGAGAGCACCAGTTTTCAACAAGACCATGCATTTAATTGGGAGCAGGTAATCTAGTCCCAGCTGGGCTTGCCATCAGAATGCTCTTCTCCGGGACAACAAAGCAGCAGAAGCACCAGCGTCAATATTCTGTTGGGGGACAGCAGCCAGAAAAGCATGACGAGAGTTTCAGATCCAAGAGCTTGCCAGCTCTCAATGGGTCTGTTCCACGGATTAACACTGCACAAAGTGCTCTCCTTGCTGCCAAAAGGAATTTCTTACAGAGTTTGCTGGGGAGCTCTGATCAGAAGTGTGGCCTTGAAACTGACACATCAGCACATAACAATGTTGCTGCAGCTGCAGCTGCTACAGCATCTTCTAGGACGATGTTATCTTTTACAGCTTCCAGCTTTTCAAGAATTGGGAGCTTCACAGAAAGAATGGACTGCAATAACTCTGTTGGCTTGAGTAAAGAGGTTTCCCCGGCTTCTACACTCTTAGTAATCCCAGGTAGAAAATTCTTCAACGTTGTGTTGCTAGACTCCAGGTTCTTTTTGGTGTGTATGTGCTTCCTGACTTTCATCCAGTCCCTCATGGTGTCTGGTTATCTGAGCAGTGTTATCACTACCATTGAGAGGAGGTACAGTCTGAAAAGCTCAGAGTCTGGGCTGCTGGTCAGCTGTTTTGATATTGGCAGCCTGATGGTAGTGGTATTCATCAGTTACTTTGGGGGGCGAGGGCGGAGGCCTCTGTGGCTTGCAGTTGGCGGTTTATTTATTGCTCTCGGGGCTGCCATGTTTTCTTTACCTCATTTCATCTCTCCACCATATCAGATCCAGGAACTGAATTCTTCTGTATCTAATGATGGCTTGTGCTTGACTGGCAATAATACAGCCAAGGACCATGTGGAGTCTCCAGCATGTGTTAAGGATTCACATGGAAATGATCACTCCCTCTATGTAGCTTTGTTTGTTTGTGCCCAAATTCTCATTGGCATGGGCTCCACACCCATCTATACTCTGGGACCAACCTACTTGGATGACAATGTCAAGAAAGAAAACTCATCACTCTATCTAGGTAAGTGGTCAGTCCATATAAAATTGTTGTGCAGGCATTTTGAAGTGGGGAACCATTTCTTTAAAATCTTGAAAGACCTTAAATAATAGTAGTGTCATTTGAATGAGTATGTCATAACATTTTCTGTACATTAAATGTAGTGTTTTGTATTTGAATATATACACACAAAACTTGAGAAGTAGAATTTCAGCTGCTACTAAATGTGTCAAAGCCATGACTTTATTGGAGCTCACTATATATTTTAATCCATAGTAAAGCACTTTCAAGTCCACTGGGAGAGGTTTAAGTAGGTATGTAACCATTCTGTTGAAATCAATGAGATGGAAAAGTGCATTAGTCTGAAGAGATTTCAGTCCATAGTCTTTTGGTGCTGATTTTTAAAATCTGGTGAAGCCAGGCTGTTGAGTGTTCCTAGGTCTCCTTTTTCATTATTCCTGTTAAAGGTCCCACTCCACCTCATACAAATAGTTTACTGTGACCATGCACATCAAATATAATTGGAAATAGTTGTGTTAGAAATCTAACAACACACGAGATTTCATATAAACAACAAAGGAAAAACATTCTTATTAGATAAAAAGGTAGTAAAACTGTACATTTTTGAGGCCCAGAATACTGCACTTGTTAAAATGGAGTTGGAGGGAGCAGCTGTAGTTACCTGCAATGCTTGTGCCATGTTTGTCATCTTGTCAAAGCACATGGAGAAGCTCATTTGCAACAAGTGCAAGCTGGTTGCACTTCTAGAAGAGAAGGAGACCTGTATATCTAACCAGCAACAAATTAAGGAGCTTGAGTTCTTCTTGGACAGAGCAGAGAAGACTATCTTAGACAAAGAAAAGACAGAGCACAGTTCTGAGGAGGTAGATGCATGGAAGAGGTAGATGCATGGAGGAATGTGACTCAAAGAAGTAGAAGGGCAAGGGATCGCTCTGAGAGTTTGAAATTATAGAATCAATTTGAAGCTCTATTCCTTATCACACCTCATCGAGGAATGTGCAGAGGAACAACTGGTTCCACCTGAGGATTTTTCCCTCATCACACTTGATGAGATAAAGGAAGACAAACAACAGAAACAAACTGAAGACCTCTCCCTTAATATAGTTGATGAGATGCATGTAGATAAACTGGCTGCAGGATAGAGGCTCTTTGTACTAGGTGATTCAATTATTAGAAATACAGAGGGATGGATTTGTGATGTGCATCATAACCATCGTGACTTGCTTGCCAGGGGCAAAGGTTGCAGACATCACAAGAAATCTAGATAGTTTGTTAGAGAAAACTGGGAAGGAGCCAGTGGTCATGGTAAACATTGGTACCAATGATGTTGGGAAGGCAAAGCAGTCAGTCATGGAAGCTAAATTCAGGTTATTGGGAAGAATATTGAAGTCCTGGACTTTCAAGGTAGCATTTTCAGAAGTTCTGTCTGTTCCTCGTGCAGGACCCACCAGGCAGGACCCACCAGGCAGGCAGAGCTCAGAAGCCTCAATGCATGGATCAGGCGATGGTGAGAGGAGAGCTTTAGATTTTTCAGGAACTGGAGAACATTTTGGGACAAGCCAAACCTGTTCAGGAGGGACAAGTTGCACTTGAACCCTGATGGGACCAGATTGGTAGCACTCAACATCAAAAAGGCTGCAGAGCAGTTTTTAAACTGATAACTGGGGGAAAGCCAACAGGAGCTAGGCAACCGGTTTGGGAAAGTGTCTACTAGAGTAGTAAGGAGGATGAAATAATTACTGAGCAGAGCGAGGAACTAGTCACCAGCATTTCAGCAGAGGGATGCAAGAGACAGTCCAATGGTGCAACTGGACTCAAAATACTACATCAGAAAAGCATCTGCTTGTATGCAAATGCCAGAAGCCCCCGGAACAAAATAGGGGAGCTGGAATACTTAGCAATACATAAAAATATTGATATGATTGGCATTACTGAAACCTGATGGACGGATGATAACCAATGAAACACAGTTATCCCAGACTATAAACTGTACAGGAAGGACAGGAAAGAAGGGGCAAAGAGGAGGTGTTGTAGCCTTGTATGTGAAAGAAGTGATAAAGTTGTACGAATTGGAATATCCAAGTGATTTGGAGTCACCATTAGAAACTCTGTGGGTAAGAGTATCAGGTCACAAGTAGGCAAGGACTAACAGTAGGCATATGCTATCGGCCACCAACCCAAGCCCCTGAGGGAGACTGGCAGTTGGAGAAGGGAAGCCTGGTTATAATGGGGGGATTTCAATTACCCTCACATAGACTGGGTGAACTGTTGTTCAGCATATGATAAAGAGATAAAGTTCCTAGATATGCTAAATGATTGTTCCCTGGAACAGATGGTTAAAGACCCAACTAGAGGTACAAGAATCCTTGACTTGATCTTGAGTAATACACAGGATCTGGTGCAAAATGTTAATGTGACTGTTCCAATAGGGAACAGTGACCACAACATAATTACTTTTAACTTAATCATAGACTGCCAAACACTGATAAAATCTAACACAGGGACCTTTCACTTTCAAAAAGGAAACTTCCAAAAATGAGGAAACTAGTAAAAAAAGAAACTGAAAGGGAAAAATGAGATATTCCAAACACTCCAAGAGCCATAGAGGCTGTTCACAAAAAACAATAACAGGGGTCCAGTTGGAATGCAAACCCAAAAGGAAAAAGGGCACTGCTAGGTCCAAGAGGACTCCGATGTGGCTTACAGGAGCTGTTCAGAAAGTGATCAAAAGCAAGAAAAGCTCATTTAGAAGACGGAAGGCTTGTCCAAATGAGGAAAACAGACAGAAACATAAATTCTGGCAGAACAAATGCAAGGCAATAACCAGGAAAGCAAAGCAAGACCTTGAGGAGTGTATATCTAAAAACACTAAGAAAACTAACAAGGACTTTTTTAAGTACATTAGTAGTAAGAACCCAACTAGGAAGGCCATTGGACCATTAGAAGATAATGGAAGGCAAGGGATTATTAAAGAGGAAACAGATTGCAGAGAGACTCAATGAATTCTTTGCTTCACTATTCACTGAAGAAGTCAGAGAACACATGACCAAAACAGAGCCTATCTTCGTAGGGAGAGTAACCAAAGAATTAAGCCAGATAGAAATAACCAGGGAGGAGGTACTTGCATGTCTTGTTAAACTAAATGCTAACAAATCACCAAGACCAGATGGCATCCATCCACGAGTTCTCAAGGAACTTAAAGATGAAATTGCTGAGATCCTGGTCAAAATATATAATCTTTCTCTCAAATCAGGCATTGTGCCTGATGACTGGAAAGTAGCGAATATAATACCAATCTTCAAAAAAGGATCCAGAGGTGATCCAGGAAATTACTGACCAGTCAGTTTGACATGTGTCCCAGGCAAAGTGGTGGAAACCATCCTAAAAGATAAAATTAATAGGCACATAGAAGAGAAGGTGCTGCTGAAGGAGAGTTGACATGGCTTCTGCAAGGGCAAATCATGCCTCGCTAATCTGTTGGAATTCTTTGAGAGTGTCAAGCATGTGGATAAATTGACATTGTTTCTCGGGACTTTCAGAAGGCTTTTGACAAGGTCCCGTACCAAAGGGTCTTGAATAAACTTTTCAATCATGGAATCAAGGGACAGGTCTTGTCCTGGATCAGCAACTGGCTAAGGGACAGGAAACAGAGGGTAGCACTAAATGGACACTTCTCCAAGTGGAGGCAGATAAAGAGTGGAGTCCCCCAAGATATAGTATTGGGACCCCTGGTTTTCAATCTCTTCATACATGAGCTAGAAGTAGGAGTTAATAGAAAGGTAGCCAAATTTGCTGACAACACTAAATTATACAGGGTAGTAAAAACTGAGAGAGATTGTGAGGAGCTCCAGAGGGAGCAAACCAGTGACAAATGGGAGAGTGGGCGAAATCAGTGTCAAATGAGCTTCAATATTAGTAAGTGCAGAGTGATGCACATTGGGGCAAAAAAAACAAACACCAATTACATTTATAAACTGATGGGTTCTGAAATCTCTGCAACAAACCAGGAAAGGGACCTTGGTGTCCTGGTGGACAGCTAAATGAAGCTGTCAACCCAATGTGCCGCAGCAGTGAAAAAAGCAAACTCAATGCTAGGGATCATTAGGAAGAGTATAGAAAATAAGTCAGCAAGTGTCATTTTCCCTCTTTATAAATCTATGGTGAGGCCCCATCTGGAGTATTGTGTACAGTTCTGCTTACCATATCCCCAGAAAGATATGGAAATGAAAAAAGTGCAGAGGAGGGCAACTAGAATGATTAGGGGACTGGAACACCTTACCATCTGAGGCTGCAAAGGCTGGGCCTCTTCACTCTTGAACAACAGCACCTAAGATTGAAGTTTATAAAATCATACATAGTATGGACAAAGTAGATAGTTAAAAATTGTTTCCCCTATTGCACAATACTAGAACTAGGGGGCACTCCATGAAACTTTTGGGTTCTAGATCTCAAACAAATAAGAGAAAATACTTTTTCACCCAGAGGATCACTGGCCTATGGAACTCCCTGCCGGAAGAAGTGATGACAGCTGTCAGGCTTGACAGCTTTCAGAAAGGATTAGACAAGTTCATTGAGAACAAGGGTATGAATGGCTATCATTATGGATGCCTAAGGACAACTACTGGTTTGGAGAGATAGGATATTTCTCAATGCCATTTGCAGGGAATCTTAAGCAGGTGAAGACAGCTGCTTGGGAATACCCTGAAGCAAATGTTGAGCCACTGTGTGAGATAGAATGCTGGACTGTATGGGCTGTGGCCTGTTCCAGCAAGGCTGTTCTTATGTTCTTATATATAGTGGTGATCAAGCCATTCTGCTTGTGCAAACTAGCTGCCAGATGAAACTGGCAGGGCTCAATGCCATCAGCACAGTGAACACAAACTGGTTCAAGGTTACTCAGTCTGGTTCTCCTATGTAAACTTGACAAAATCTCTAGTCTGAAATTAAGCTCACTCTGCAGCTAAATCATCAGCTGTGTTATGATATTCTGTAGAAAGAGATGGCTAACAGGGCATTTACATTTAAAAACTACAGTTTACTGAGATGCAGATTATATCTAGAAAATTTGGAGGTTGGCATATCCAAAATAAAAGTTATACCAGAACTCAAGTATTGAGATTCAGAATGGACAGTGATGGACTCAGATTCAGGAGACATTGGTTCAAAGCCCTGCATGGTCATGGAACGTCACTGTGGGGTGACAATGGTGAAATCATTCTTTAAATATCTTACATACCCCCCAAACCCTATAAAAGGCCACTACAGTATATGTCAAATACACCTTGGCATCCCATAATAACAGGCATTTTTTGTTCTTCCAAATTATGGGAACTTTAATATTGTGGTGGTTTTTTTTTGTAATTTGCTTCAAATATAAGCACATAAACATGCTAAGTAGATTGTTTATAAGGATGTAAAGTTGTAATTTGATTGTTTAGTTGAACTAGTGCAGTAGAGTACTGATGTATTTGTTGTCAATATGCTTGTTTGATGAACCTCTTCAACTTTCTTATGTCACATTGGCTGTCCCTACTTTATTACCAGCACAGCTTGAGTTTGCTGTGCTCTAGTCATAAACATTGATTCATATATACTAGCAGGAGCTTCATCTCCTGTTTCATTCACTTGGAAAGATAGTTGAAAGATGTGGATTCAAAAGAGCACAGATTTGGGGAAAGGATAAAAGCACTATACATTGGACCCTTGTATAACAAACAGTTTGTATAACATAAAATTTGTACAACATAAAAAATTCTGGAGATACGGGAAATTTGCTTAACATAATCGCCTATGGGGAAAATCTGTACAACATAAAAATGGGATCACTCTGTTTTCAATGCATTCCTATGGGAAATTTGTATAAAGGAAAATTTGCTTAACATAATTTCATTTGGAACAAATTAATTCCTTTATACAAGGTACCACTGTACTTTCTTGTAGCAGCATATTTTGAACCCTATATGACTGAGGGCCCTGCTTTGTGCAGAAGGTTCAACTCACATTCAGGCAAATGTAGCGGACACTTCTTTTCATCTTATCTCATTATGTACCAGGGCTGACATCAGAAAGTATGGGTCTAGTGCATATGGTAACAGTAGTAAGTTCAACCAGTGTGGTCCCAGGGCCCTATATGAGTTTGGCTTTTTGTTCATCCATTATGTGTGGATAGAGTGCTGGTCTCTGGAGGAAGCTCTTTTTAAGATTTTCTATTTTAAAAGAAAGTATCTTCATGACAAATATATTATTCTACTGTTGTGGAATGCAGTCCATACCAAAGTCTATAATACAACATCTTGATGGATTGTAGATGGAAATGCACCTTGAAGGAACCAGGTTTTTCAGAGAGAGTATAACATTTATTTGTTTGTTTCAATAATTGCTGTAACATAATAAAAACAGAACACTTTAGTTTAAAACAATGACAAACGTAATGGAATATACAAGCAGTAACAACACATGAAAAATGACAAGGCATTGCTAAAACATTTCATTCACAATGTATAAACCTATGTCTTTCATAATTTGGAAATAAAAATAAACTTGTTGGACATCTCAAAAAGACACCAGCACAGGTGTCAGCTGTTCTTCCTCCACAAGAATCCTCCCTGTGGAAAGAATTCTCTGTGGAGGGGGTCATAACAGAGGGCCACCCTTTTAGCCATCACTATCTGTCATGTCTAGCCTCAGATGACTGGGGCAAGGGCTTTTGAAGATTATCCCTATGCACATGCAAGTTGATGTGGAAGAACACATTTCCTCAAGTATATTGATCGTAAATTGTTTAGGTCTTTAAAGGAAAGTACCAGCACTTTGAATTGCAATCATAAACAGACAAGAAACCAGCATATTTCTTTCAGTACTGATGAGATAGTTTCAACTATTGGTTCTAGTTAATAAGCAACTATATTTTGAACCTCCTGCATTAAATGGTCAGTCTTGAAATGTAGCATCATGAACGGTGCATATCAAAAATATAAATTCTGGAGGCTAGAACTGCATGGATATCTGTTGTCAGATTTCCCCAAATAGGGCTCTCTGCTGAGCCTCAGCTAGTTAAAGGCACTGCATGCCACTGACACCGCCTGAGCTTCCAGCAACAGAGGTGGGTCACAGAATATCACCAGACTGATGCCAGTCTTAATGAAGCCACATGGCCCTCTGAGGGACCCTAGCATATTTAAAGGGGAGTGCAGATTGAAAACTATGAGAAGTTTCTGAAATCTTTTATTTATTTATTTATTTATTTATTTATTTATTTATTTATTTATTTATTTATTTATTTATTTAAACATGTCACTGCCCATCTTCCCAGAGGGGGCTCTGGGTGATTTACAATATAAAACACAATAAAACAATGGATATTAACAGCCATATGCTGTTGACTCACTGGAAAAGACAGTAATGTTGGGATTGGTCGGTAGCAAAACAAGAAGGGGCCGCCAAAGAACTTGCTGTCCTGACATCATCAGATCCGACACAGGAACAACCTTGATGAAGTGAAAAGCTGTAAGAGAAAGGCATGGAGAGCATTGATCCACAAAGTGACCAAGAGTCAGACATGAAAACGGATAGATGAGATGTTATATAGTGGTAGTTGTTTGATGGGGCCCTGGAACCCAAAAAGAGCTCCTAAAGGGCAATGGCTAAAACAAGGCTGCTTTAAAACCTCCCCAGGACTCTTGATACCTTCAACATTATCCAGAATATTTTTTTTCCAAGAAGCAAATCTATTTTATCCTGCCCAGCCCTGTTTGGAGGGGAGGGGGAGAAGGCAATTGGAGTGTCTGGCCTTAATTTGTTTTGAATCAGGATGTGAAGCAATCCATAATTGCATAAAAACAGTAAGATCTCTTCCTTACAGTGTCTAAAATTGCAGTTTGTATGTTAGTAGAAGGGCTGGATAGGATCTTATAAGGATAAACTTTATTTTGTTGGTTCTCACTTAGTCCTTTATTGTTTTCAAGTGAATTGATTAGATTGACTTGCCTGAGGTCAAGGAATGATAGAGCCAAATGTCATCTTGATAACCCCCAACTCAAAGTTGATGAGATAGAATGGTGCAGATCACATGGCATAAGTATCATGAGCAGGTCATTCTCCCTGAAACACTCTTTAGAGCTGGCTTTTCAGGAGTGAAGTCACAAAAGTACCATACTTCTAATATAAATAAATAATTCCCTGTGATAAGAGCTTTCACAGAAAGTTCTCATGTAATTTACAATAAAACTGCATTCTGTGTGTCCCAGTATAACTCTACCTGCTGAAATTTTATATTATGAAAATAATGTAAAAATTTTGTTTGACTTGGAAAGTAGTCACCAGGATAGGATAAGGGAGAGCTTCATTGAGATGAATGAGCAGCTGAAGTGATTAACTGAGTTGAGGGTGGCTTCAGAACACGTATTGACAAGAGAGAAGATCACCAGGTTGCTAATATTACAGAGATGTCCTTGTCCCTTCTGGGTTGTGATGTGTTTGCCACAGGGAATAATTTTCATGTGCCTAGGGATACATATGGTTGAAGGATTAGTGGAAACCAAGGGAGGTGATGTAAGTACAGTATGTCGATATGTGATCTGATCATCCCAGATTCAAAACTTATGTGGCTGTGAACATGTGGAAATGATATTTGAAATCCTGTCTTCATTGCTTGAGTCCACACAGATCAGAAGTGACAATATAAGGCAGTGCATCAAGTGAGGTTTGAGGGAAGTTACTATGCAAGTTGCTAATTAGTGTAGCAGAAAATCTACACTAACTCATTTCAGCTGTGCTATGAGCCCTTTGCCATGTTGAATAAGGAACACCATAATCTCATGTCATTTTGTAAGCTAAGCAACGAAGGACCTGATTAATATTTGGATGGATAAGAGATGACCAGGGAACATTAGGGTATATTTCCTACTAAGGGTAGAGAAGAATCCTGTGTGAAATGCTGTAGAGCTATTATTGCCATCCACAATTGACTATTCTGGCCTATAAAGACTAAAAGAAAGGTTTATTGTAAGGCAGAAGCTTCTGTTCCTCTTTTAAAAGATCTCCTTTCCTACCCTGTTTGAATCAGCCTAATGGGCATTTCTTTTGTATCTGATGAAGTGTATGTTAAAATAAATATTGTGTAAAGATGCAGAGAAATGTTGCCCCGAATGGGCTTTTTATCTTGCCCATCAAAATCCAGCCTAATTAAATATTAAAAAAGGCTGCTTCCATGATTTTTCAGAAGGAATGAGTATCAGGTCGGTGCTTTTTAATTTTTTTTTAAATTTTTATTCCCCCACCCAACGCCAATCACCTGGCCTTCAGCACTTTTAAAAATTATTTATTATTTATTTTTCCTGTCACCAACCAGCTGGCCCTGGGGCTGATTGGCACTTTTAATTCCCCCCTCCCCTAGCACCGATCAGCTGGCCTTTGGCACATTTAAATTTTTATTTATTTATTTTTCCTAGTGCCCACCAGCTGGCCCTGGGGCTGGTCAGCACTTTTAATTTTTTTAATTTTTATTCCCCCTCCCCCTAGGGCTGATCAGCTGGCCTTTGGCACTTTAAATGCTTTTATTATTTTTTAAATTTTCCTAGCGCTGACCAACTGGCCCTGGGGCTGGTATGTGCTAGGGGAAAAAAGCGGAAAACCCGGATCATATGTGCTCCCACGGACTTCTGGCTTTGGAAAAATATGCATTTTTAACTGGAGCAAAATATATCCAACACCAGAGGCAGGTCTTGGAAAGCTCGCTAGAAGGGGCATTACCGTTTTTTAAAAAGCCCGGTGGCTGTGGGGACAAGATTTTTGGAAATGGTTTATCTGAAAATTAGATCAGGATTTTAAAGGACGTGTGATAGAGCCCTATATGGCAAACTGATTGCACTGGGTTTGAAGGTCAAAGGTTGTTCAAGCAGTTGGAATGTGATAATTAGCCTGTATCTAAATGGATTGGTCAAGTGAGCAGAGGGCAGGTGAGGCAGCCAAGGGCACATGAAAAACTGCCTGTCACAGGGCTTGCTGTCACATAGATCTTGCTTTCATTGCTACGATTTGCTGCCTTCTTCCATAGCCACATGTGCCCCAGTGGAGGTCCCTTGCCTCTCCAGCATACTGCACATGTGTGAGGGTGTGGTTCTGATCTCTTTGCAGCCTACATATATCAGAAGCAATTGCAAGAAATGTTAAATTGATGGTGGTAAGGCGTAAAGGATATCGGTTTGGTGTTTTGAGACTGAAAGAAAGGACACTGCAGAAATAAATTTTCATTTGGAATGAAGTGACAATAGATAGGGCTGAATTCTTGCAGTTTATTCTTACTGAATTCATCTGTTTTTCACAAACAAAATGCAAAGATTTTTTTGATAATTCTGTCTGTATTGTACAGCTGCTCTTTGAAAACAAAACTATATATTGATCAATTATTATCATAATCAATTGTTACACATGTCCTTAGAACTGCCCTTTGCAGTGCTTTAAGATCTGGTTCTACAATAACTCTGCAAAGTCCTCTAGACAATTAATCCTGATTTTACTAACGCACCTTATGTGAGTGTGAGAGCTATTTTACTTATTTCCAAGTTAATCCAGCTCAGAGGTTGAATGGCAACGTCATATCCTCTTATGTATAGGCATGCAAGCTCAGGCCAGACAGCTGGATTGACATTCCTGGCTGGGTGTCCAGCTCTTAGAAAATACATTTGATGCTTATACATAATCTCTTGGCTGCCTGCACCCCAGTCCATCTGTCAGGATGGCAATGTTCCAATTTGGAAGGTAATATTGTTTCAGTCCAATCTGAGGTGTCAAACAATTATATATATAACAGGAAAAATCTTCATTATTTCCCCTTCTTTTCTTTCTACATCCCCTCTCCGTAATCCCTTCTTTTGTAGTGACTTTGCAGAAGACAATGTGTCATGGAGGAAGCACAGTTATTGCTGGATACAGCGTTTTCCCTCTAAATATGTAGAATGTTTAACAGAAGAACGTGGTATCTTGGGTTTCACTTACAGATAAGGGTAGCAGACAGGATAACTATGTTTGTATTTCTTCTAAGTAGTGCATCAAGTGTAGGTACAGGGGACTTACACATCTGAAGGTAAATCTGTCTTGTTTATGTAAATCAGGGCTGTCCAACTTTGAACAAGCCGAGGTCTACTTTTTCTGGCCCAAAGTGCTTGAGGGCTACTACACTAATACCTCTACTTACAAATTTTATCCATTCCAAGCACATGCTTGTAAGTAAAAAAAATTGTAAGAAGAGCAGCAGTTTCGCATAGGAATGCATTGAAATTTGTTCCCTCTGGAACAGATTAATTGATTTTCAATGCATTCCTATGGGAAGGCTGACCATGCATATGCTTTCCTTGCACATGCTCAATCATCTGGCCAGCGGGGAGAGAAGGGTACCACGCCATGGCCCTTGAACTCCCCTGCTCGGCTGAGATAGTGGCCTGGCAGACACAAAAGTTTGCTGGGGCAGTGGTGATCTTTGGGATGAAGGGGGAGGGAGTGGTGGATAATTTATCTCCTCACTTTTTTATTGGTGGCCGGTGGGCTACTTTTGAACCCTTCGCGGGCTACTGGTAGCCCACGGTCTACCTGTTGGGCAGGCCTGATGTAAATGAACTCACTATCACATCGTAGTTCTCTGGATTAGAGAAATGTGAAGGCCCAGAAAAATTCAGAAAATTGTTCTTTCTCACTAGATCAAATTTTGAGATTTTCCCCCCAGGGAAAACATAGGGAACTTTGGGAAGACTGGCAAGATTTTAAATAAAATACTGTACAATATTTTCTTTTTTGTCATGGGTGAATGGCTTTTTAAGGTAAGGCATTACTCGTTCAAAATGTTAAGAACTGTATATTATGAAGATTACTATGTAGGAAAGTGCACCATATGACACTCAAGGAGGCATTTCTGATTCTAGTGTACACTGTCCTTTTAATGGACAAAGAAATGGAGTAGGAGGACCTTCATTGCTTGAGAACTGCAGCTTGCTGTCTTTTGATGATCTTTGTTCTAGTTTGGTGAGAACAGTCAGAGTAGAAGCACTATTGATTCTCGAAGGCTTTCATGGCTGGGATCTGATAGTTGTGAGTTTTTTGGGTTGTTTGGCCATGTTCTGAAAGTTTTAGAACATCTAGAAGCAATATTATTTCCAAATAATGCACTCTATTTTATTACAGTTTATTTTGTCTATTGCTCCTCTAGATGCAAAAGCTAAAATAGATGTGCATAAGTTGCCGAGGATCTACAAGTTTCTAGCTGTATCTTTCTTGTAGGATCCTTTCATAATTTAGCATAAAACTAAAACTTTTAATGTAGCTAACTTAAGTTACAGTTAAAGCATTTCATCCTGTGGAAACAGTAAAATAGCTTTGGTATCAAGATAAGTACCTCAATTTACAAATTTTATTCATTCCGAATGCATGCTCTTAAGTCGAACTACTCTTAAGTCGGGGTACCTATATAAAAAAATGAAAAAATAAGTTAAATTTTTTTTTGAGAGATAGAAACGTTTCGCTGCTCATCCAAACAGCTTCATCAGTCTGAATACAGCTAGTGCGAGTCCTCCATCTTATAGTCAGCTTTGACCTCTTGTCTCCCTGGTCTAAATTAGGCTCATAAGATGAACAATGGCCTGAATAGGCTCGTTAGGGAGACAATAGTATACATAGCCATAAGGAGAACAATGGCCTAAGGTGCTGAAACCTATCAAGAATGGGTCGTTAGCTATGGCCTCCGTGGTGAAGGCTTTTTGATTTCTCTGGGTACTTTGGAAAGCACGCCCTGATAAGTAGCAGATAGACTATGCCTGAGGCCGCCACCTCTGTTGAGGGAGGGGATTTCAATCCTCACATGAATGGCTTCCCTTACTCCTCTCTCAAACCACCTATCTTCTTTGTCTAATATGTGTACATCCTCATCTTTGAAAGAGTGCCCTTTGTCCTTCAAGTGGAGGTGTACTGATGATTCTGGTCTTGAGCTGTTACCCCTCCTATGTAGGGC
The DNA here is from genome assembly GCA_037367245.1 of Phrynocephalus guinanensis. Taxonomy (NCBI): domain Eukaryota; kingdom Metazoa; phylum Chordata; class Lepidosauria; order Squamata; family Agamidae; genus Phrynocephalus; species Phrynocephalus guinanensis. The sequence continues at coordinate 43,910,033 of CM074739.1, forward strand.
CATCCTTCAGTTTAATGGCTGTTTAGTTTCTCCAATGTAGACGTCTGAACACTCTCCACTCTCCACTCTCCTCTAGTCTGAAGGTCAAATATAGTCCATTGTGGCTCCCTCTTAAGTATGCTGTTTGTAAGGTCTTCAACCCTCACTCCTGGTCCCACATTTGCTGTTTTTCTCTATTATAACAGTACAGTTTTTTCAATACAGTACTTGCATTGGGAATCCTAACAGTTATATGTGATGAATAAGAAATAAGGCAAGAACTGATGATATGGGGACAGAGCCTTGTCTGAAAATGTGAACCTGTCTCTGAGGATCCAAGTGGAGCTTCAGGCTTCTGAGAGGCAATTCCTTTTTAAGATAAGGGATGCCTAATGTCTGGCCCTAAACGTTATTGTTAAGTTTTCTGAAATAATGTTAATATTTCCTTTTGTTAACTAATACCTTCGTTTGTTTAGTTCTCCTGGCCAAAGTGCTTGGGAAGTGGGGTTAATGGAGTTAATCATTCTTCTTATACATTGTTCAGGAATCTCCTAAGTGACAGTTATAGTATGCACAATAAATTATTAAAAGGTGTAGATACTTAGAATTTGACGAGCAGTTTACATTAACTTGATATTGCACTGCTCTCTTGCAAGGGAGAAAGTGACTATAGCTCTCTAGGAAATATGTGTGGCAAGGATGATGTAGATAATTGATCTTGAAAACAGTTACGGTACTTGTATTCATGTGCACGTCCTGGTTCTCTTAAAATTTATTCAGCATTTATATAACATATATTTTGGGACTTAAAATGCAACCTTAAACTCCCCCTCACCTCAGTAATGATGTCAGTAGAGTAATACTTGGGTGCAGGATGGAGCAAAATTCTTTTTCCATAGCCACACACACCAAATCATTACAGATTAGTGCTTGAATATTATCATTCCTTATAAAATCCCAGAGAATTAAATTCATGAAACAGATGGGATGGATAACACATGAGAGGATGAAGGTGATTTGCTGTGGTCTGGTCAGTGTCTTTCCTCTCTAAAATGTTACTAGTGTGTTATGAAGGCTGTGCTTAAGAAAAGGAAAATAACTGAAGAAATTATAAAATGATATTTTCAAGGCATTCATTTTATAATTTCTTCAGTTAAATCTCTTAAGATTCAGTATACTTAAAAGGACATTGTAGAATGGTTTAAACTTCTTTCTTTATTACAACAGACTACTTTAGCTGGCAGAAGTACAACTGCCAAGAGTGGACAAGTAGCCCAGTCGTAGATTTACCAACCAACCACGGTTGCAGAGCAGAGCCATCTCCGGCAATGTAGTCACTTGAACAGCTTCTCAAGCGACAACTTTGGCAGAACGGGAATGGAACATCTTTCACCCCCTTGGCCTAACACAGTTACTATCATGGGTACTCTATTATCTCCACCCAATTATGAGCAAGTGTACCAGTATGCCCTCCATTGACCTCTTGAACTTCCTGCTGTCGGGAGCAAACCAAACAATTACACAGTCTCTGGCCAAGTTTTTATTTGTAGCTCTGAGAATTCGTAAAAGTTATCACTAGATAGCCATATGATAGGGAGTAATCTTATCTGAAATATTTTAACGTTTTATGTATTTTATGTATTTTATATACTGTATTTTAGAAGCCTATTTTTAATTATTCGGGTCAATGACCGTATAATAAAATTTGATTATATTATATTATTATATTAACCTCTAGTACAGTACTTCTAATTGGTTGCTTGTATAGTTCTCATACACAGCCAGTGACTATAGAATCCATTTTTATTGTTTTTGAGCTGCTGTGTAGGCTCATTAAGCAGACGAATCAATGTATATAAAGGCAACTTAATTTTTTTTCCATTTCACTTGGACAGTAAAGATGAGGCAGATTTTGTTTAGTCACAAGTTACTGTGGCAAGCTTTGAATTCACAGTTCCATATAGGATTTTATGTTCATCTCTGAAAGAAGATGTGTCTCAGGATCAAATTTGTAATTGGGTGTTCTTCTAGAACTGATTCTTTCTTGGGATCCCCAGTTTACAGCTGTGTCCAGATTGGTTTTTAATCTGTTTAGGTTTATTGCCTTATACTGTCCCTACCTAGATGAGGGCTCCCTCAGGATGTTGGTGCAAGCACTGGTCATCTTCCAGATTGACTACTGCAGTGATACCTATGTGGGGCTTCCCTTGGGACTGATCCAGCGACTACAGCTGGTTCAGAATGCAGCAGCCAGATTGGTGGCTGATATGAACAAATTTGATCACATCACTCCATTGCTGGTCAGCCTCCGCTAGTTACCCATTATGTCTTAGAACAGGTTCAACGTTTTGACATTCAAGTATAAAGCCCTTCATGGTTTGGAATAACATAACTTGTCAGAGCACCTTTCCCCAGTTTCAAATCCATGACCCACCAGATCATCTGAGGCCAGGCTCCTCTGTGTAGCCACCCCCAAGAGAAGCCTGAAAACCATCTACTAGAAGTAGAGTCTTCTCTGTAGTGGCACCAATGTTATGGAATCAACTCTCAGAGGAGCTATACCTGACCGCCTCCTTGTAGTCCTTTAGGAGACAATTAAAAACTCTATTTTTCAGGGAGGCCTTTCACGTTGACCCCAGTTGAATGCTTCACCTCCTGGCTTGTTTCACTCTAAAAATTGGTTTGCATCACTGGTTGATAGGTTTGTAGATTATGTTGTGGGGTATTTAGGTTACATTTGGTATTTATTCTGTGTTGTTTGTTTTAACTGTTTGTATATTGCTCAGAATAGTGTTTTGGCACTAATGTGGTGGTATATAAATTAAAGTAAACAATAAAGTAAATAAATGATTCAGTCTGTTTTGCAGAGTCAGTCCTTTATTGTATAGCGTGTTCTCATTTATGTCACATATGCTGCCACAGTAGATGTTAAAACTCACTGTGGTTTTTTGAAGCACATTTCAGTGCCAATAGTTCAGACCTGTTTTTTATTTTTTTTAAGTGTCACTGATTATTTCAAAATGTTTATACCAATTTTCATCAGAAGCTAGAACTATTCACATATTGTATCTTTTAGAAGTGTTATTAAAAACTCTTAATTTTAGCAAAAGCTATTGTATCGTCCCCTTTAAATTTCAGTTTCAATAACAATTTTATTCTACAATATTAAAAGATGGCACATAAATGTTATTTTGGAAACGTACAGAGCATCAGACATTCTTAAACATATATGACATTGCTACAAGCAAAACAAATCAGGTGTGTCTATGGAGTCAAATATCTATTTCAAAATGAACGCCACCTAGAATGTCAGATAAAAATGCATACAAATGTATATATTATTTATTTATATCCTTATGCATACTTCATTTCCTCCAAGGATCTTGGAGAGGCATGTATATTTTTTTTACCTTCCTCATAGCAACCCTGCATGTAGGTTATGTTGAGAGATAATAATGGACCTAAGGTTTTTTAGCAAGCTTTATTGCTCAGTGGATCCTGGACATGACACCTCTTTGGTCTAATTGGGTACTAGAATTTAAGGGTTTTTTTCAAGATGTTCTGGCAGCTTTAATGGTATGTCTGTGAAGATTCTTAGTCATTCAGGTGCTGTTACAGTCGTTCCCCCTCCATTTTGTAGTCCTGGTATACTGCGGGACCCCAGTATATGAAGGCAAGGGACCCTGGGGCAAGCTGTGTGGACCTGTTTGAGGCATCTTTTACTTACCCCATGCCTGGTGCTGTCCCGAGAGGGCCTCTGACAAGCTTGCTGGGCCTGTTGGAGGCCCCAGAAGTGGTTTCTGGCAAACCAGAAGTCACTTTTGAAAAACTGGTTGGTTACTTCTGGAGACTTCAGCAGGCCCTGGAAGCCCGTCAGAGGCCTGCTTGGGGCAGCAACAGGCATGGGGTAAGTGCAGGGGGTCCCAAACAGGCTCCTCAGTCCTGACCCAACCCAGCACCCACATATCCATTATTGCGGGTCAGGTCAGGTCCCTAACCCTTGCAATAAACAGGGGATTGCTGTATCCAGAAGCTGAATCATGGTGGCTGAACTTCTTTACTTGTTAGGTTGAAACATTTTGCTTCTCATCCAAGTAGCTTCTTCAGTCTGAGGAAAATTGGTAGCAGACCTCTAGTATATCTTCCACATTGGTTTTACTTCACCCTGATCTGAATACACTCATTAGATAGACAATGGCAAGGGTTATGTGAAAGTCACATCTCTGCAGCTTCTCCCAATACCCATTATTAGTGGCCTCCCTGGTGGAGGTGTGAAGTGGTCCTAATTCTTCTGGTGATAGATGAAAGGGCAGAATGATAGAGACAGATTCTGTCTAAGTCCTCCACCTCTGTTGAGTGAAGGATTTTCTATACACATATGAATGGCTTCCCTGACCCCTCTCTCAAACCACCTATCTTCTCTGCCTAATATGAATCAGCAGTGTACCTCCTCAATCCATCTCTTGAACCACCTGTCTTCTCTGTCCAAGTTATTGCCATCCTTTTTTTTGGACAGGTAGAACTTTTTTATGTTAAAAGGAAGAGCAATACATCTTCTGAAAAAAAGACTAATTAGATGGCTATCATTAAATACTGGTTTCACTTTTATTATTCACTCCAGTTGGTGGATATTGTAAAGAGGATCAAGGACAGGGTGTATTCCTTGCTGGTTCTTTTATTTAACTTTTTTGGCCCAAAAGCTGTACTGTTCATGTGAATTAGTGCCTTTGAAACAACTATTAGCAAGTGTTGCTGCAATTGTTTTTTAAAAAACTATAGTTTTGTTTCTCAAGTAACCTAAAAAGATAGCTCTGTCGAATAGAGTTGGGCACGACGTTTCAAGTTGTCGTTTGTCGGGGCGGGTCCGTTTCAGGTCGTTTCCTTTTGTCATGATAATTTTCAAAAATTTGTCGCTTACGTTTGTCGTTTGTCGTTTGGGTTGGGGTTGGGGTTGGGGTAAGTGGGCTCTGGGAGGCACCTCTCTGGGTGCCTCTGACGTCTGACCCACTAAGAAGGGAAGGGAAGTGTAACGCGAAGCCGCCACGTACCATACATTACATTATGTTAGGGTGGGGGGTAAGTGGCAGAGACACCTCTCTCTCTGGGGAAGGGGAGCGTACTAGCGTACTGACGTGAGGTTAGGGAATGGGATAGGGTTAGGGGATAGTGGGCTGTGGGAGGCACCTCTCTGGGTGCCTGTGACCCACTAAGAAGGAAAGTGTACTTGCGTACGGATCTGGGTTAGGGTTGGGGTTAGGGTAAGGGCTAGGCTTAGGGTTATGGTTAAGGTTAGGGTGGGTTAGTGGGCTGCACCTCTGAGTGCCTCTGACCCACTAAGAAGGACAGTGTACTGGCGTATGGGTTAGGGTTAGGGTTAGGGTTAGGGTTAGGGGGCTTTTTATGCCCTCTGGCACATCCATAAGTCTTAGTCAAAACCTGGCCATGCGATTGGTGGAATGGGTCCAAAAATTTGCATGGTCCCATCCCATGGCCAGCCCATCATTGCGCAGTTGTAAAAAAATAAAAATAAAAATAAAATAAAATCAATGGAGACGTTTTATTGCAAAAAAACCAACAACCCACTGCTGCTGCTATAAAAATCAGGCATTTAAAATACCTAATTTTCAAATGTTTCTGTGGTGCTTTGGTGGGTTTTTGGACCACGATTTAAAAATAAATATTGCGTTTGCCATTTTGGATCCCCCCCCACCGCAGGGCAAATGGAGATGACGAGGATGGCCCCCCCAGCTTGGTACCAGCAGCCCAGGACAGGAGAGGGAGGGAAGGCTGGGGACCCCCCCCCCCCAGAAACCACCCCTCTCTGGTAGGTGCCCTCACTGAGGCAGGCATATTTTCACCTGCTTTTATGGCTGGGAATCGTTTTTTTTTAAAACTTTTTTTCTGTGCTGCTTGGCATCGCGCGATCGCTGTGATGCCATGAACGACAACGAAAAATCAGACCCAATTTTTCTTTTTCGGTTCGGGTTCGAGCTGGAGCAGAGTAATTCTCGTTACCGTTACCGGTTACGTAACGATAACGAGAACTGAAAACGGAAACGAGAATTTCGCTGCTCCGTGCCCATGTCTAGTCTTGAAGGTATCTAGTGATACATATGTAGTCAGTATCTTGTGGATATTCATGATTTCTGTGACACTGAGGACTTGTCTTATTATATATGCCATATGATGATGAGGTATAAATCTCATCTATTCATTAGTTACGTACAGTATTGCATTGTGAAACTATTGCTTCATTTCTTGTGACCACAGATAACGACTTTAGATCTTCATTTACCAAGCCTGTTCTGTAGGCTGTTAGCTATCTATAATTCTCTCTTAGTTTAGTGATATCTATAATTCTGGATATAGTTCAGTTGTCAGGAGGCTGTTCCCCTTCCAGAATATTGTTAAACAGAAGTTGGAGACATAGTATTAGCTTTGTCATAAATGCTCCATAGGGTTGTACGAGTATATTATAACCAAGGGGTCCAGGCCACTGAGTAGAGGAAACTTCCTTGATGAAAAGTTGCTTGAGGACTGTTTTCAGCAAGTCCCAAAGTAGTATACTTGATGTTGAGCTACGAGTTTTTAGTTTTAAAAGTTACTTATGTTCTGTTTGTTTCTTGCTGTAAATGTTTGCTGTGTTAGGAGGATGTAATTAAGTCTTCACACGTCTGTATATTGTTGAAAGTTGAGTTCTGTGTTACACTAACTGAAGAGTGATGTTAAATTGTTTGTTGTATATTAAAATATACATTGATTAATTGTACATTAAAATATAGCAGTTAGTCTTTAAGGTACCACAACATTTTTGTCTTTTTTTTTTAGGTTTGTTTGTGCCTTACATGCCTAGATTGTTAATTTTGGGGAATCATGGATACAGAACTACAGTGCCCCATATTCATAAACAGGAGGTTTTTTTTGAAGAATTGAATAATATGATAGTGGGAACACCAGAATTGCATAAAACTATATATTCATCTCAGATTTCTAATAAATATTGAACCTTCAAAAGAGTTTTAATTCTCAATCAATCAATCAATCAATCAATCAATCAATCAATAGTTTATTGCGGTCATTGTCCATTCAGAGAAGAGGAAAAAAAACAGCAGCAGCAAAAGCAGTATAATAAAGAATAGAGGGAAGTATAGACTGGGGTCACAGAGAACATATGCATAGATCAACCATCTGCTAATTGTACAGCCCTTCTACAGTTTGCCTGAGGCAGTAAGAGAACAGCCAGTTATCTGAACAACCTTGAAATCTGTGGATCAGAGGATGGATCAGATCCCTCCTGTTTTTTTTTTGGTAGAAAATACAAGTAGGTAAGGTAAAAGGGCGTGTGATAGAAATTCAGGGACCCTGGCCCCACAAGGGCAGGCTCTTTCTTGGCATGGAGTTCCCTGAAATCTGCCCTGAAGTAAAACTGAGGGTATAAAATTATTCTTGCAAGATAAATGCTCTACATTTGAGGTGTTTGAAGTGTAATTAGGTAGGTTGCAGGTGTCCTATACACTGGGAGGATACCATATGCCAGAGGTGAGGAGGTTCTGTTCACTAGTGAAAACAACTCTTGTTTACCTATGTCATGGAGTCTCTGGCTTAGTACTCAATAGGCCTGTTGTTTTCCAAGCAATAGAACAGATTCAAGGGGCATACCAATGGATCTGATTTTACATTGAATTGTGGATATCCACTTACTGGTATAAGAATCAGTTAACATAAGGTATATGTAACCCAGGTGTTCAGCCAGAAAGTTAATCCTCTACCAGAATTTTAAGGTCTAGATCCATGCCCTAGTTTCCATTCAGTCAAATCCTACTTCCAGATATAGAGCTGCCAGTCCTACACAGTTGGGGTCACCCTGGCTACGACGTAAAAAAGTAGATTATACCTTCTTAGCTCAGAGTTATATGCGCTGATCCAAATAGGTATACAATAAAGCAGTTGGGTCCTTGTTTTTACTTTGAGATCCTGAGCAACAGAGGGGATGTGATGTCCACCATTAATTAAGAAAACATCAAAATTAAAGTTGAATTTTGCCTTGAACAATTCATTTAGTTCAGCAGATGGTAGCTTTAATTAACTTGACCACAAAAAAACAGAATGAGGCACATTACATCTTTCTTGCTTGAACTATCTCAGAACAAAAATATCATCAGCGCTGAAATGTAGCAGTCATAATTAGTTCAGAATGTTTCACTGACACTTGCATCTGTCTGATTTCAGACATTGGTAGTTCAGTCTACTAGTGTACCATACCTATGTTAATTCCATTAAGATTGTAAAGGATTGAGAAAGAGAAGCAATACAGGTGAAACTTGAAAAATTAGAATATTGTGCAAATGTTCATTTATTTTAGTAAGTCAACTCAAAAGGTGAAACTAATATATGAGATAGAGTCATTACATGCAAAGCAAGATACACCAAGCCTTGTGTGTGTGTGTGTGTGTGTGTGTGTTGTGTCGTTACAGTCGTGACCGACTGAGTTTTCTTGCAGGAATACTGGAGTGGCTTGCCAGTTCCTACTCCAGGTGCCTACAGCACCTGGTATTCCTTGGAGGTCTCCCATCCAAGTACTAACCAGGGCCGACCCTGCTTAGCTTCCTAAATCAGGCGAGATCTTTGGTATAATTGTGATGATTATGGCATATAGCTTATGAAGTGAAGTGAACCGGCTCCCTGTTTAAAAGGTTTGAGGACCCCTGCATTACACAAAGACAAACAGGATTCAGGTCACTGTGTTATGTCATTCAAGTGGGTCCTTGTGATGTTATAGGGGCAGGCAAAGGGTGGTTGGAAGCAACATGAGCACAAATACAACAAATGTGACATAGAGAGACAGAAAGAGACATAGCACCAACTGGGAATGGGTAAGGGTGGGCGATGGAGTTTTAAGAATACCTTTACATTAACATTACATTAATGTTTAAATTAAAAATTTTCACCTGGTGAAAATCCCTGAGAATTCTTCCTTGGGGCCTGACAATCATATAATCTCTCACAAGATCTACTACCATTGTCCGTTGAATTTTCTCTATTATTTCAACTTCAGAATGTAGAACTAATTTTCTTTCACTCTACATGTGCACAGTCTCCCTTCTTGGTTGCTTCATTCATTTGATAAAGCAGGCACAGAGGCTTATGCTATAATAAAGTGGTTTGTTTGTAATGTGTCACAGGACTTTTTGTTGTTTCTATTTTGATTTGGCCAGAGTCCAAAGAGATTATGTCACTTTTTCATCCAATTCTTGTCATTTCTTCCTGAAATAGATTTGATGCCATTTGTTTTGTGGACAGTTTATCAAGTGAAATGTGAAGATTTAGTTAAGGATTGTAAAATGGGTTGGGGCAGTGCTGTCACTCATTGTCAAAATCATAATTCATTCTTTAAAAAAATCCAGTAGATTTTCGCAGGCCTTGGATAACCTCAATCGATGCTCCCCAGCAGCAGACACCAATGGCAAGTCCAAATCTGTCCTGAAAATTGTTTTTGCTTGTTTTCAGTATCAAGTAGTGACAGACAGGGGACTTGCAACTCCTTCTTGGACACTCAAGTAGTCACAATCCAATAAATTTCATTTGATTGAAAAGAATTTGGGAATTCAGGTTGGTTTCTTCAGGCATAGAGGACCTGCTCTTGAAGTCAATACTGTATTCTGTAGTGATTCTGAATACAAGTATACAGGCTACAGAGGTATATAGGAAATAAGTGTCTCTTGGAAAGACAGGAGATGTAATTATGAAATAAGTGCAGTCAGTGTACTGTTATGTCAGAGTGAATATGACATACATCTTAATACAGTATCTTGATTACATACGAAGTTATGACATTCCCTTAGTGAACTAATTAAGCACACACAGTAATCTTATCTGGATACTAGTCATTACAAGTTTTGTAAACAACACACATTTTATAAATAAGAGTTGAATCCATATGCTTCTCTCATCCTGAAATTGCTGCAAAACTCCACTATATATCAACTGAGACCTTCTGTTTTTCCATGCTAGGAAAGGAGAAACAAGCTTCTTTCCATCCACCTAGCATAGGAATTGGATTAATGCCCCAAAAATAGACACAATAGTAATTGTACAGGTGAATTGGAATAAGGGAAATAATAGGAGCACTAAGAGATATAGATAGCCTGCAAGCCCTAAAACACTTGTATGCATTTTTATCTGACATTCTAAAACTTTACCTTCTTTAGCTGTATAATCTCCTTGCTACAGATATTTCCCATCTCTGACTCTGTCTGTAGTAGTTGGATACTTTTGCCTGAAGCAATCTCTCTCTAGTTTACCAGGCATTATTTCCAGTTGTCTATGCTACTGGTTCAGAAGACTTAAACATCCTTCTCTTTAGGTAGCTCCACTGCATTTGCTTTCTGGCAAGGTTTTTCAGATTTCAGACAGATTTATCTCCAGCTATTGTATTTTAACCCCCACCTTTAACTAATTTCTCTTAGTTGGCACCCTCCCTCAGTTAGGCAGCCTTTGCTTATACAGGTCTGCTTACATCATGTCAGAATGAAACTGAAGTTGTGAATTATGAATAGGCTGTATTTCAAGCTACTGTATGTTTATCAAAATACTCTCCAAATGGTCCTAGCAATTTTTGTGTGTCCTTTAAGACCATGCTGTTGAAAGTGGCAGAAATCACTAAGGCCAGTTCTTGCAGAAATAATGCATCAAGTCCTGGCTGAGTGAACATGTACAAGTTGGAGGAAGCAGAAAGTTTCAATGCTTCTAGAGAAATATTGGGAAGTCTGTGATAACTAGAATGGAGAAGATGTTGTACCACATTTTAAGGGAGTCCCTGCAGGTTCTGTCATTTTGTGCAGACTGCTAGCTGATGAATAATGGATTGTATATATTACTTATCTTATTATAATGAATAAGGAGTGTTTTCTTAACGGCCATTATTGATTCATCAACCTAGTCTTTAAAATCCTATGCAAACTTCCCTTTGTGGAAGAGTTTTAAAAAGAACAGCTTGTGCAGCTTTAAATGGAGGAGTTAGAATTGAGTAACAGACACAATTGAAATGATGATTGTGGAGCAGAATTCTGGTTCAGAAACACGACAGGTCTCCAGAATTGTTATGAGGTCACTGCAATTAGTCTTCTATAATTAAGACTAGTACAGTATTGTAATCCACAATAACAGAACAAGAACTAGAATAAATGCATGTAGAACTGATGACTGAAGTACATGGCCAGTTTCATATTAATAGCCTATGTGCAATAAAAACTAGTGTGATAGCTATGTCTATTTTCTTGAGAGATCTGATCTGTCCACTATGACACATGCCCTAGTAACTTCTCAGCTGTATTACTGTAACACATTCTATTGGGGGGCTGCTGATGGAAAGTGTCTGAAAACTTCAGTGGGGTCAGTAGCTACTAGCAGGCCTGCCCAAAGTCCAACCCACCTATCCCCTCCTCAGTCTGCCACACTACCATTTCATTTCCAGGACAGTAGCATATTTGGGGTGTGTGTGTCTGAGAGAACCCCTTGGTGCAGGGACATATGCAGCAGGGGGACTGTTCTGATGGCTCTTTCGTAAAGCTCCCGAATGCTCTGAGGAGGATACACAAGTGTACAGAAACACCCATATGTATGAACTCACAGAAGACTACACGAAGAGCCACAGTTACAGGCAAATAACCTGTTCTTCTCTATTGATTTACCTTTTACATGATATAGATTATTCAGTATTGAGTAGAAAAACAATCTGATCAAGTCTTTAATCTGTCTTACAGTTGGAGAGATTTAATTGTCATTTTGAGTTAATTATCTGCAAACTCCATGAAGTCTGAGAAAACAATTCTAGCAAGAGAACAGTTTTGTTGCTCATGTTATTGCTTTTAAAAGTTCTCTTGTCCTTTGAAAGTACTCTGCTTTTATATTAATATAAAACTGAGACTTCAAAGATAGCACTGCTAGAAGGAAATATGATTAATTTATAACATAGAAATAGTGTTTGTCTATTAGAAGATTTAAAGATAACATTTCCATGATTAGATCAGATGCAAGATCCCTCCAAAATTCACTGTGCATCTGTGATGGTTTGCAAACTTTGTATTTCTTTGTCAGCAATTCTAGAGATTATTTCAGTGACTTGCTTGAGATTTTCTGTTTATATGATGCACATCCTGCCTATAATCGAGTATGAGATTTTTTAGTGGCACATTACTAATACAACTAAAATATAAAATAATATGAATAAAAGAACACAAAGGGCAATGCAAAACACACCAGAACACCCCCCACCTTTCTGAGGACATGTCAGCCTTGCAATTCACTTGATGATCTTGAGCCTCTTACTGTCTCTCCACATAATCTACTTTGCGACATTGTCATGAAGGTAACTAGGATATAAATGTAGTAATAAATATGGATGTATAAACTCTGTGCCCATTGAACTGCTCTCACATAGGGCTTAGCTGAGTATGTGCACATGAGTGTTCAATAGATACTGCCCCTGCATGTTGCTTTGTATCCAGCAGCATCGCAAAAAACTGATCTGGTTCTGTAAAACCACATTAAAGAGAGTCACAGAGCTCCTGTTCTGAACAAGCCTCTTTAAAGTGTTCGGTTACAGAGTTGTAGAGTTCTGTCCAACCTATTGTGATCACAGAGCCATCAACATGCCAAGTCTGTTGTGTTTCAAGGACTTATGTCTGTGCTTATATCTGTATCCTCACTTTAGCCCTATATGGGAGTAGGCAGAACCCTAAATATGGTATAAAAAGGCAAAGGTAAAGGTTTCCCCTGCACATGCTTGCTAGTCGTGTCTGACAATAGGGGTGGTGCTCATCTCCGTTTCCAAGCCAAAGAGCTAGTGTTGTGCAAGTCCTTGGCCATGTGGCCGACATGGCTGCAAGGAAATAGCTAGTCTCTTTAATGCACATTTCTCAAATTTCCCCCTTGAGGACCGTTTGACTCAGAGCAGTAGGCTGAATTTTAGTGAGTCAAATGCCAGCCATATATTTACATCATAACAAAGTCTGATTTGTACTTTGAGACTTTTGTACATTAGGTTGTCTGTTGTAATACAGTATCTTCAACTCCTGTTGTTTGACTTTCTAGAAGTTTGACAAATGGAAATACCTCCTTGAAATGAGACTAGGTATTTCTCTTGTGTTGCACCCAGTTCCACTTGTTTGTCTTGGTCTCTGTTCTTGCACCACATAAAGTAGGGCCAGTTCTGTTTCTTTCTGACCCTGCAGCAGTGACTGACAGATCCACTGACATTTCTTTTCCAATTACTTTCCACCCCCCCCCTCTGTCACACATGGTTCTGTATGACTGTAACTTGCTTACAGGGGCAGTATCTTCCTAATCCCAATTTATGCACTTGTAGAGTTAAATACATCTCTTCCTTTCTTTTAAGAATCAATGTGTTTTCTATTGATATTTCCAGTAAAGAATGTTTAAAGAACCTTGCCAGTCTACATTGTCTTTTAAAAATTAAATTTTAGGCAGCATTCCCATCTCTAATAGAATAGAGTCTGCGTTTGTTATTTTTATCTTCACAGCCCTGTATTTCTGCTTACTGTGAAACTTTTCAGTGTTATTAAATAAATGCTGTATAATGCTTAAACTAAATAGTTGCTGCATATTTTAGTGCTGAAAGTAGATTTAGGGCAGGGGTTCCAAAACTTTTTGTAAGGAGGGCCAGATTTGGTGGCTGAGAATGTGTCAGGGGTCGGTTGCTCCCTGACCCTGCCACCCCACTGCAAGCCCCACCCACAGACCCATAAGCCCCACCCACTGACCCCTTGCATCCCCACCCACAGGAAGGAAGGCGGGGACCAAGGGAGGGAGGGAGGAAGGTGGAAACTAAGAGAGGAAGGAAGGAAGGAAGGTGGGGAACAAGGGAGGGATGGATGACGGAAGGTGGGGACCAAAGGAAGCACAGGGAGCCATGGCCACAGGTTGCCCCTTGGAAGAGGCTATATGTGTGACCTTGCACCCCCCAAGCTCCCCAGCGGTGGCGATGGCTTGCCCACCAGACCACCCCAAAGCTCCTTGGCGGTGGCAGAGGCCCGCTGGCCTGCCCACCCCCACACATTCCCCAGCAGTGCCGGTGGTGCGGCCCGCCCGATCATTGCTCCGCGCGTGCACCCAACTTCACAATGTTCCCAGCTATGCCGGTGGTGATGGTCTGCCTGTGCGCGCCTAGCTTCACAAGGTTCCCAGTGATGCCTGTGGTGGCGGCCCGCACGCACGCCACCTCCTGCACGCGCCCAGCCCCACAAGCTTCCCGGCGGTGCTGGTGGTGATGGCCCCCCTTGCCTGCCCACCCAGCCCCACAAGCTTTTGGTCACCAGCCGGCCGGCCAGCGGGCCCAACCCTCAAGCTTCCCGGCGGTGTCAGTGTTGGCGGAAGATTTTTTTTTTAAAGACATGGAGCAAAGGAGGGGGAAGGAGGGGTGGGCCAGCCAGCCGCGGGCCACTCAGAATGGCCTGACGGGCTGGATTTGGCCCCTGGGCAAATTTCGAGCAGCCCACGGCCTCTTCTCCCCGCCGACTCAGACTGTCATGCATCCCCACCAGCTGACCCCTCCCCATACTGGATGGAGGTCAGCTTGCAGTTTTATGGTTTGCCTGCCCTCCCTGCCTCTGTACACCCCCCACCCCCCAGCCACCTGCCTAGCCTACCCACCCCTGGCTCCCTTGCTGCAGTATCCTCCCTGCCTCCTTCCATGTTATAGAGACTTGTCCAAAGTCCGGCCCAAGGGCCAAATGCAGCTGAATGGTCGGTCCCCACACATTTTCACCTCACCAAATCTGGCCTTCCTTGCAAAAAGTTTGGACACCCCTGCTCTAAGCCTTAGTCTCCATTCTGATGGATGTGTTGTGTCATTTCAGTCATGCCTGACTCTTTGTGACCACATGTCCATGGAGTTTTCTTGGCAGGAATACTGGAGTGGCTTGCCAGTTCCTACTCCAGGTGCCCACTGTACCTGTTATTCACTAGTGGGTGCCCTTCCAAGTAGAGTGGTACCTTGTGTAAAGGAATTAATTCGTTCCAAATGAAATTATGTTAAACAAAATTCCCTTTATACAAATTTCCCATAGGAATGCATTGAAAACTGAGTAACCCCATTTTTGTGTTGCCCCATGGAAAATTCTGTTAAGCAAATTTCCCCTATCTCCGGAATTATTTATGTTGTACAGATTTTATGTTACACAAACCGTTTGTTATACGAGAGTCCACTATACTAGCCAGGCCTGAACCTGTTTAGCTTCCGAGATCAGGCGAGATCAAAGATACTCAGATGGATACATTTATGCTAAGATTAGGAGTGAGGGTGTTTCCGCTGGCTGGTTCCCTGATTTAATTATTTCTTAGAACTTCATTTCAGTAAATTCAGAGATAAGAGGTTTTTGTGGTGAAAATCCTATTGCTTAAGTAAAGTGCACTAGGAGAAGGCCCTTTGAATCAGTGGATATTTATTGATCCAGATTCCCTGTAAATTTGATTGATTCAAATGGGCCTACTCTAGTTGTGATTTAGTAAATTGATTCAAATGGGCCTACTCTAGTTGTGATTTAGTAAATTGAAGTTAGATTATGCCCATTTAAATCAAAGGAATTTACACGGGAGTTGAATCACCAAATCCCCATTGATTCAGTGGGATTACTCTGATGTGATTCACTACACTAAGCAAATGATTTTGGTTTATATTAGGAATGAGTGATGGAACAAATAAGCATTTTGTAGATAAATAAAATTTGCAAGGAAAACGGCTGTTCAGGGGTGCATTCTTATTTGATCAGTACAGGGTCTGTCTTTTGGCGTGAGACTTAGGTAGTGTGAAGCTCACAAGGTCCATGTGTTCCCTGAAGGTTGTTTTTTTGGATCTCAGAATCGCTCAACCCCCCCCCTCCCGAATTTGGCTCACATGCCTGCTGAACTTGCCCACCTCAACACTATAACCATCTATGTACAGATTCTTGCTGGCTCTGCTGTTTTTGGTTGTGCAAATTCAATATGTGTTAACCGCTATCAGCTTTTTATGCAATGCAAATATTAACAAGCTTTTTTTTGTTTTTGTTTTTTGGTTAATGAGGAAGGGACCAAAGGATGATGTAATGTTTTGGAAACTTGTAAAGACTGGAAATATATGCTGTCACTTCCTCAATAAAATATTTTTTTTAAAAAAAAGCAAATATTAACAAGCTAACTTTGCATTTACTCCAGGCATTATTAACTTCTTCACTCATACTTTTCGGTTGAAATATGATATATACGTTAGACAAGTCTTTATCAGTAAGGTATTGTTCTTTTGACATTTACTACTAGAAAGGCGAATTAGGAATGCAATGTGGGGGCAAAAAAGTCTATGTATCCACTTCATGATTATTCTACTTAATTTTAATACAGTATTTTCAGCACATTCTGTTTAGGCTTATCAGATCACAGAAGCTGTACTAAATTTACAAGAAAACTGAGAAAAGGTAGGAGCGGTAGAAACAGCAATGGCTGATTTCTGTTTGGGCCTTAAGATTCCTAGGAAACCACTCAATTTCCTGTTTTTACATCTGTGAAATGTGCTTTTTACTCTATCGTGCTGCTTTAAAATTTGTGTGGGTGCGTTAATGTGTCCGCAAGTTGGAACTGATTTATAGTGACCCTAAAGGTAAGTGAGGTATTTAAGGAATGGTTTTATCAGTTTCATTCCCATCCCATCCCAGTGACTTTCCGTGACTAAATGGGGAATAGAACTCAAGTCTGTTGTGTTCTAATCCTTCACTCTCATCTACTATACTAATTAATACTTTAATTTTAGTTTCTGTAATATAATTTGATGTGTTTTGACTTGCTTCCTTCTTCTGTTGTTACAGCCATAATGTATGTAATGGGAGCTCTTGGTCCAGCAGCAGGATATTTATTAGGAGGAGTTCTTATTGGATTTTATGTGGATCCTCGAAGTTCTCTTTCTGTTGACCAGAGTGACCCTCGCTTTATTGGTAACTGGTGAGTTGCAACCACCTGTGCTTTCAGTGTGTGAATAACCTTAAAGGTTGTACTCATGATCAGCTAACGGAAAGTTTCTGAAAGTGGATCAAGAATCTTAAAATAGGGCTGTGTCTTCAGCAGTGCTAAGTTGTTTGAATACCATAAGCCTGGCCACATACTGCATATCCTGCCATATTACAGCAATGGCATACAGAGATTGCTTCCCATTTTGGATAATTCTCGCATAAATTGTGCATGTCCCACATTGTGGGTGCAGAATAAGGCTTACAAAATCTGCCAACCTGGGAAGACTTCCATGTTCAGGGCTTATGGCCGAACACCTCTATGATGAACACCTCATAAAACTCACCCCCCAAAATGGCTGGAGCTTTTCCATGTGTTGTAATGTATGTCATAATTGATGTGGGTGAGTGTTGTAACCACTTACTTAGCCAAGGGGGTTTGATTGTGGTGAGGGCATAAAGCGATAAAGGACTTGCAGTCTGCCACCCCCCAAAGCCACAGTTATTTCCTTTGCATAATCTTTGATACAGTGATACCTCTTAAACAAATGTAATTCATTCTACGGGTCAATTTGTTTTAAGAAAATTTTGTCTGACAAAACGCGGTTTCCTATAGGAATGCATTGAAAATGGATTAATCTGGAGGCTATGGGTCGCTTTGTTTTATGAACATTTTGTCGTACGAAATGTGCTTTCCCATAGAAATGCATTGGGAACTGATTAATCCGTTCCGGAGGCTAGAATAAAGACAGAAATAACCAGTTTTTTTCCTGGGTACATGCGGAATGTTTTTTTGTCTTGCGAAGCATCCCATAGGGAATTTTTTGGTCATGTGAAGCATGCCTATTCCTAGAATTTTTTTCTTCCTATGAGTTTTTGTCTTACAAGGTATTTGTCTTAAGAAGTACCACTGTATTTCTGCTGCTGATTACATCTTTTCTGTCTTACTCCAAAATAAGCACAGGGCCCCACCTGCTGTCTTATTTTCTTTGTCTCACTTGACAGGTGTCCAGTAGTATTCATCATAAATGAAACTGTACCCCCATCTCATCCTTGCATACCAAAACTCAGAGTAACTTTGCAGTGGGGATTGTGTGCACTCACTCATATCGGCATGAATTATTAAGATTTTTTTAAGGTTAGAAAAGAGCAGGGTTTCAAGAGACAAAATTCACTGAAGATGTGAATAAAATTGTGCAGAATATATTATATACTGTATGTACAGAATAAATCAGCAGAAATTTTGACAGCATAATAGTGTAACATGACATATCATTGTACTGTACAGAGAAAAGTGATCTGACTTACAGCAGATACAGTCTATTATTTGATGCACAATTTTATACTTCTACAGAACCAGTGGTTCAGATTACATCTGTACTTCACTGTACATAGCATCATGCATTACTTCATTTCAACAACACATCTTAGCATGACTCATGATATTTCAACCATTTTGTACAATATTAAATTGCTGTTTTATGTTTCACATTAAATTAATAGATATACAGTATACATTAAAAACTCATTCTGGAAGTTGAGTCATGGTTGAGGGTAATGCCTGCTTAGCATTAGCCATCTCACATCTTCATGTAACCTCAGAACACTTTTTGAGGTGGTTGAGTTGAAAAGTGTTTGGTGCTTCTAGGGAAAAAAAGGGTGAGCAACAACAAAAGCTAAAATAAAAAAATAGCAGGTAATTATATGAAAGTCAAAAGGAAGTGAGATACCAATTTATTTGTGGCAGTAATAGAGTAGTTCTCAGTTTGAAGAGGTATGGCCTTAGATTTTCAGTTCTTTCAGTGCTGAACATCTGATAGATGGAAATAACTGGGTGCTATGCTATAATTAGGTACTTCCAAAGGGCACCGAGTAGCCATGAAGCTTATAGCTTCCTAGTTCCAGCAGATGCTTTTTAATTGGTCTTTTATAGATGGCTTGGCTGACCTGGGAACATGGAAACTTGTCAACCTTAGCTATCAATGCATATTTTTATGCAGATGGACTACTAGGCTTACCTGTGGTTTAGCGATGAATTTTGGAGTTGAAGGACTCATCATGATGATCTCACAGGTGACATAATGTCCCCCAGGGGAGTTATACTCCCCAAGACTGCCCAGTTACTCTGTCATTGTTTGCCAGCAAAATAGTTTTGTCCATTTTTATCTTAACCAGGGGTAGGTGTTTTTGTACATCTAATGAGTCTTAATGCCTAGGCAAGACCAAGGCATCCAAAGTTCTTTGCATCATAATAGGGGTAGCCCACGGAATGCCTAGAAACCAATATACCATCTGGTTTGTGTCAGTGTTGACCTGGTTAAATTTGATGCATCTGCTGATGCATGATATAAAGTGAAACAAATAGAAGCCTGTTTTTTTTCATTGGCCATTTTTGTGCATTATGATCTGCCAGGAGGGACTCCAGGTATTCTGTGCTGTTCTACCCATGTTGATTTGCAAATGTCTTCCAAGTCTTCCAAATGCAAAGATTGGCAAAAAAGAGCAGAAACTGAATTCTGCTGTTTTTGCCAATCTTTGCATTTGGCAGACTTCAGACCTCTATGTAGAAATGATGTGGAATCAATCTTTCTTTTAAGCTGTACAAAGCTATTGCTCTGTCTTCTATTTTATGGAAAGGAAATGTGATATCAATATCATACAAGAAAGCTCAGCCATTTTCATCCTACCTATTTTTGGAAAATTCTCCACATCAAGTAGCAAGATAAAGTCCCTGACACACTGAAATCTTGACAAACATTTTTACCCTCTTGAAACGACAAAAGACAATTTTAGTGGGCTGGCCATGTTGTCAGGATGGTGGATGACCATTTCCCAAAGTATAACATCTATGAAGGGCTTGCTACAGATGCTTGATTGTGGTGTGTGGGGTGGGGTGGGAGAAATGATTCAAGGATACACTGAAGAGATCATTGAAACATTTTAATATTGACCACGTTCTCTCTCAAAACCAGAATGCATGGTGAAATGCTGTCAAACAAAGGGCTCAAGAATTCAAAATAAAAAATAATCAAGGAGGCATAAATGAAGAGATAAGCAAAAAACAAGGATGTATCTTCTTGACAGCTCAGGACTGCCCAGGATCAGTAAACTGTCCATATTCTTACATATTTTCTGGGTTTTTATTGGGCTAGTTAGTCACTTGTGTGTCCACTGGTGTGCTATTGCTACTACTCACTTCTCTTCCTCCCCTACAAATGGTGAATCTGATGACAATGATCATCTTCAAAAACAGGTGAATTTGTGTTGTTTTTTAAAATTTATTATTTATTATTTGCATTTATAAACCACCCGACTTTCCCAAGGGAACTCTTTTGTCGTGTTTGGGTGTCAGTTGTGGGTTTCATGTCCTTTTCTGTTTAGTCACCCATGAATATGCTATATTATGAGACAAACAGGACAGTGCATAATTTCTGTCTCTCCTGATAATCTTGTACTTGTTCTCAGTGGACAAGCATATCAGAGTGATGTGTTTGTTCTCAGTAGTCATACAGACCATGATAAGAATTATGCTGTTTATATTACACAAAGACCTCTGTCTGCTGTAATAATTCATAATTTCTTGACTTCAGGTGGAGTGGATTCCTTCTTTGTGCCACTGCAATGCTCCTTGTTATACTCCCCATGTTTACGTTCCCCAAAAAGCTTCCACCTCGACACAAAAAGAAGAAGAAAAAGAAGATGCATGCAGATGATATTCCAAGTGATGATGATATCAAAAAAGAGAAAGCAACCAGCAAACAGCAGGTAGACCAAGAGGTTCCTGCTTCAATGGGATTTGGAAAGAATGTTAAAGGTAAATAATCTTTGCAAAAAGAATGTAGTGGGTAACATGTCAGATCATAAATATTTCTTATTAGTGTCTGTTGAAAACCGGTGCTAAATAAAAGTCAATGGAATATCTGTAGTCCCCATCCCCCATGTAGTACTGGTGACATTTTAATCGTATGTAGTACTGGTGACATTTTAATTGTATATGATTAAGTCTTAGGACCATGTACAATCCAGTGCTTGTAAAAATACTCTTTGTATCATAAATGCCAGAATCACTTCTCTCATGCCATACTAGTTGCAGGGTTTAGGTGTTGTAGTCCAGAAATGTAACTTGTGCAAGCTGTGCTGTAATTTCTGGCTAATGCCACAGTGGTTGTACAGGTAATGGTCTATTTTGTTCTACCTGTGTTGGAGATAGTTTTTTCCCCATGTACACTCCTCAGCTAATCAGGGCTGGTCAGCCGAAGAGTGGAAAAGACCAGATTTGATTTGATTTTCATTGCCAGGTACTTACAAAGGAATTTTAACCCTTTCTGTCTAGTAGCTGTGATGACATTTGTACCTGGTAATGGCAGAGAGGGAATAACTTGGTATGTAGATCCAGAAGATTGATCTGAGGATTGGTGGGTTGGAGGCTACAAATTTCTGCAATATTCTACAAATATTGTTCATATTTGTCCCCTTGAGACAAAAACCTTATACTGGTTACTTGTCTGTTTCTGTATCAGCTGGTTTTGACCTATAAAGCCCTAAACATTTTGTAACCTAAGGAAGTAGTCAGTCATATTTGGCATGGCTCAGCTGGAAGTCAGATGCTGAGAAATTTCAGGTTTCTTTCCAAATGGAAATTTCATAACAAACCTAGCTGATCTAAGTACAGTGGTACCCCGACTTACAACCACCCCGAAAACAGAGAATTCTGACTTATGAGCGGGCTTCGGTTGTCTCCCTCCCCCCCAGCCGCCTTACGAACAAGATGGGGTTTCCCCCGAGTAACAATGGTGGCGGGGGGGGGGGGAAGAAGGGGTCAGTTATTTAAAAGGTCTTTGAGCAATTGACCCAAGCGCCTGGGTTGTTGCCTCAACAGTGCCCGCTTTTCCCCTCACTGTTGCAAAGGTCTTTGAGGCACTGACGGAAGCTGCCTCTGAGGCAGCTTCCATCAGTGCCTCAAAGACCTTTTTTTAAAAAAAGGGTAAAAAACCCTCCACTTCTCCTCCTCCCACCATCGGGCACATAGAGGGAGAAGTGGCAGTTTTTTCATTTTCCCCCTCTTCCGATGCACGGCGCTGATGGCAGCCATTAGGGTTTGCATAGAAAGAGGAAAAAAATTGACAAAACTGCTACATCTCCCTCTGTGTGTCTGATGGTGGTGGTGGGGGCGGGGAGAAGCGGTGGTTTAAAAAAATGTCCTTAAGCAACTGAGCCAAGCACGATTGGGGAGGTGGAAAGCCGTGGGTCATCTAAAGCACCTTGCTATAGGAATGCATTGAAATCCATTCCTCCGGAACAGATTAATTACTTTTCAATGCATTCCTATCGGAAACCGCTCCCTGATTTACAAGATTATTGATTTACGAGCATTCTCTCGGAACACATTAATCTCGTAAATTGGGGTTCCAGTGTAGTTATGTTGTTCAGCGTAAGAGAAGTGTTGAAGTTTAATTGTGTGCATACTAAGTAGGGAATAAGTCTTACTGAACAGATAATAGAGCAACATAAATTCCAGTTAATTATCAGTAAACGTGCATATATTGAGCAAAAAATATGACTGCCTTAAGATTTTAGTAACTGTTCTCAACACATAGAATTGTCACATTCATTCCCATATGATAATAAACTAGATAGTAGATTGTATATTATTGTGAATGAGCCAAGTGCTGGTGCATCTATCTTGATTGTTCTCACTTTGCTTCAGCAAATAAAATTAACTGGGAAGGATCTCTCTATTGTGACCCCCCAGAGCTTGACTCTTGACTTCTTGCTCACTATGCCAACATTTATAAGCCAACAGTAGTTATTAGCCATTGGCCACAGTTTCCAAGGTTACCTAGGGATCCCTTTTGACCTAGGGAAGCCTTTGGAGCCTTTAGGATTGGGTGGGTGGAGGTGGAATGATGTTCAGACATTAAATATCCACCTGTCTTAAAGACCCCACCTGACCCCACCTAGGTTGAAAGGGAAACCTTGGAAGCCTAGGAACTTGGAGACCAGGGGCTTGGTGAACTTCTAAAGATAAAAGGCTATGGCTGTTGACATTGTCAGCCATATCTGTGTGCAGCTACGCCTGTAGGATTACAGCCATTGTGTAGTATATAACAGATCCACTTTCTCCTGCAAAAATCTGCTATGCATTCATCTGATAATTAGGCATTAAAATACAAATAAGAATATAATCATAAGCATTTGTGCTTTAACATCTTGATAACACTGTCTACATGTGTTTGAAATATCAGCTGGGGATATAAGCAGATGCAAGAAATGTTATAGCAACATTAAATTTCGTATGCATTTTAATATTATATATGTGCATATACATTAGGTATAGGTACATATAGAAACTACATAGAGAAGTGTCAAAGACTGCTATCCAAAAGATACACTCTGTGTTCTTTTGTTCCTATGTCTGTGCTGTAACTGTAAAAGCACAGAGGAGAATTTAAGTCACAAGGAGAAACTAGAAGAACTAGGGCTTTCTTCTTAGATGGAAGTCCGTTCCATAAAGTCATAGTTTTGCTCAGAAAGATATAAGCATAGAACACAGATAATTCAGTTTCTTGTTGTAAATCACAATTAAGCCGAGATGTCGCAAAGTATAATTTATATTTCATTTGTAGGTTAACTATGGTTACCAGGTTTAAACAATTGATTGATTGATTGATTGATTGATTGATATATACCGCCCCACTTTCCGAAGGAACTCTGGGTGGTCACAGCAAGAAAGTCCATAAAATTCAACTATAAAATCAAAGTAAAACAAACCCGATCGATCAAGACATTAAAATCAATTAAAAAAAGAGAGAAAAAACATGTGATATATGATGGTGGCAAAAAAGAAGGGAAAATAGAATATGATAAACCACCATTAATTGCCAAAAGCGGCCTGGAACAGCCAAGATTTATTAACTTCCTAAAGGCTAAGAGGGGCTCCATGGTCCTAATATCGCTGGGAAGGTGGTTCCACCAAATGGGACCTGCCACAGAGAAGGCACAGTTCCATGTAGAAGTCTTATGAGCTTCCCGCGGGGTAGCAACTCTAAGCATGAGGACCTGGGATGATCTAGTGGGCTGGGCCAAAGAAGATCTTGGGACGAAAGGCTCCATCAGATAAGCAGGTCCCAAGCCATGGAGGGATTTGTAAATCAAAACCAGTACCTTGAACCTAATCTGGGAGGCAACGGGTAGCCAATGCAGGTGGGCCAGAATGGGGTTGATGCAGTCATATCTTCCCGCACCATCCTCTAATCTGACAGCCGCATTCTGCACCCGCTGCAATTCCTGGATAAGGTTCAAGGGAAGCCCCATGTAGAGCGTGTTACAGTAATCTATCCTTGAAATAACCAGCGCTTGCACGATTGTCCTTATGAGGTCACCATCAAGATATGGGTGAATCTGGGCGAGGAGTTGGGAGAAGGCAGCCCTGGAGACAGCAGCCACCTGGGACTTCAAGGATAGCGCCAAATCCAGGGTCACACCCAGGTTCTTCACTCTATCAGCCAGCTGGAGGGAGATCCCATCCAAGCTGGGAAGAGGGCCACAGTATCCGTTTGGCCCCCACCCCAAGGAACAGTACCTCAGTCTTTTCGGGGTTGAGTTTGAGCCTGTTGGTTCTGGTCGACTCCAATACAACTTAAATAATCTTAAAACAGCTTCAAACTATGGTTTATTGTAAGGATGGTAAACATAGCAATATTTTATAATGTATTAATTTATTACTTAGTTTTTATGGTCTTTCCATAAAGTCAGTGGGGCAGTATGTAGCAAACGAAAATAAAACAGCAGTAACATAAAAATAAACAATAAACCTATTTAAAAGTTTATAGAAGTTAGCATTGACAAAGTGGAAGCCATGGTTAATTAGAACGTTTCTGGCTTACATGTTACTCATCCACAGTGTAGACAATCTGCTAAGACAAAAGACTTATGTATTATAGCTTAGCTTGTTAAGGCAAGGTTCATTTTGGCCTCCTTCAGATGATCATATTCATTTTGTAGTTGAGTTCCAGGCTAACTGCTCTGTGAAGTTATTTGTCTTCTCTTCCAACTTTTTGCTGTTGCAGTATAATTCCTCTACCAGGCAGTGACCTAGTTTTGGCAGTCATAAAACTGTATCATCAGTTTGCCACCCTAGCAGTGCAATTTCATTTTCACCTCCAAAATGTCACCTTTTACTTCGGACATTGCAGTATCATAATTGCACAGTTAGCAAATCAGCAGATTTAGCTGCCTATTAGAATATGCTGTTTTGGTGTTTTTTTTTTCTTTGTTACATTTAATCTTTGGGGTGCAGTTATTTAACTGTTTATTCTTGAGTTTGTCTGATCTAAGCAAGGTTCTTGGAGTAAAAATGTTGTAGCATTGCAAGATTACCCAGCACGTAATTATTTACAGAGCAGAGCTGAGTTTTGTTAAAGCTTTACAATCACAGTTATTTCAATTGGAAATTTGCCGCTTATTCCTACTGCTCTCTCCAGCTTTTAGAAATGTTTCTTCTTCCAATACTGTATTGAACATTTGTACAGTATTTTAAATCTCGAATGAGGGATGTGGTTGGAGACAGAATATACCATGTCTGCTTGGTTTATTTTTATTTCATTTAGCCTTATGGGCAGAATAGATATTTTAGGAAACTTACTATAATCTATTCCATCTCAAAATATTAGTGATATGTGTGGTTCAGGGAGTAGTAATAGAGTTTAAATTAGGGACAATATTACTTAAGGTTTTCATTTCATGGTTTATGTATTCCTCTTTTTGACAGACCATATTGACTACACTTTGTCTTTTCAACACAGAAAAACACACTTAATTTAATCCAATGGCTCAGATATCTGCCCTTGAACATGTGTCTCTAAAGTGTGGGAATACTGTACAACTATAGTCAAGCATTTCAGATTTGGCATCTGCCCTATCAAATATGTCCTCGGCTCTTTCAAGTTTATTCTGCTCTTTCAGTTTTCAGTGAGACACATCTGAACCAATGGGACTTTCAGAGGAGTTCTTAACAAATCTTTACTGATTAAGTGAAAGTACTCTTTGTGTGACTTTCTATGCTACACAACTTTCTTTAGTACTGTATAATAAGTTACAACTAATGTAGCCTGATTTGAATCCATGGAATTTATGAAGGAGTAATGCAACTTAGTATAACTCTACTAAGTAACAGGATTTTAGCCAGTGAGGATCTCCTATCTGGTTATCTTTGTAAAGTAGACTCTTTGTTCAGAATCATATCATGGCTTGGGTTGCTACACATTTCCTTTCAAAGTTTATTTCAGATTTGTTTTCATTTGCCATTTTAATGTGTGAGGTTCATGTATTGTCCTTCTGTTCTTCTTCGTCCTTATGTAGAACTTCCAAGAGCGGCCATCAGGATTTTAAGCAACATGACATTCCTTTTTGTTAGTTTGTCATACACAGCTGAAAGTGCCATTGTTACTGCTTTTATTACCTTCATTCCAAAGTTCATTGAGTCACAGTTTGGCATCCCAGCTTCCAATGCCAGCATCTACACTGGTAAGGTATTGCTGTTTGTAAGGACATTTTAAGAGTTATTTTTCTGTGATTATTATTACTGTTATGCTTATTGAAGTCAGCATTCATGCTTGAGTATGAATTATCAACTAATTCATATATTTTTACCCCACCTTTCTCCTTGGAAAAGGACCCAAGGAGGCTTACAGTAATGAGGGATAATATACAGTCCAGTACACTTAAGATATGTTCAAGTATTGAGAACGGAATTGAGGGGCATCTTACAGCATTAAAAGACATTACATTAAAGCTACTAGAGAATGCAAGCAGTTCATGTAAAAGTTATGAGTGATGGAACTAACGTTGAAAACATATTGTCAATGCAATCACACAAGGTTATAAGTGGTTATAAACCCAAAGTCTATGTGATCATATAGATTCATATAAAAGCTATAAAAGATATTAAAAGATTAAAATCTGGATTCTATCAGAATTTCATCTACTTCAGTGTTCTTTTACAGTGACTACTTAGATGTCTCTAGGGCAATTGCAAGCAAGGTTGTGCCATAATTCTCATAGTCCAAAAAACAATTGCTTCTGAATGTGAAGGGTCTAATTTTAGCTGTCATGCTTATATGCATTGCAGAACTTCATTTTACCTCATCAGTCATCTTTCCAATCATCATATAAAAGGCATGATATTATAATTATTGTTAACTCTGTTATAGTGTGAATTTACAATGAAAATATTTGAAAATATTCTAAAAACTCAGTTACCATAATTATATAAATTTATGTACGTATTTAGCTAAAGCAAAACAGACTGATTAGTCTTACATCTTAGCAAGAATTGATACTGAAGAGTCCTTGAGTGGGCAAACACTTTCTGTTTAATGCTAAGGAAGAGTTCTAGAACAGTGGATAAAACTATGTTTAGAAGAATGAAAAAGAAGTTAGACAAGCAGTTTTATATGGAACTGCTGAAGTCCGAGCTGACATTTTCAAATGAAATCTTGCTTATCTTGGTAAATGTAGAAAGCAAAAGCACAGTCTGCCATGAATGGTGATATGTAAAAAAAAAAGAGAGAAAGTTGCAGAGAAGCTTGTGAAAAGCATAAGGCTACCTCCGTAGGGTGTGGAAGTTGTGCTTTATGCAACATAAATAAAGGCCATTTGATTGACAGGCCTGTGATTCTGCATAATTAGTAGAGAAACTTCTTCAGCCCCAAGGATGTCACTTCTACATTTTATAGATATACCCAAAAGCCTTAGTTATTTCATTGCCTAGTGCTATAAGTATACTCTAAAACACAGCAACATGGGGAAAACATGGTGCTTGGCATGGATAATTGCTGCTTAAGCAGAGTCCACGAATGAGAGATGAGGCAGGACTGGTAAATTGGTATAATTTGTTTGACCAACTTACAATATAAAAAAGAGCCCATTTACAATACCAACATAAAAGGAGATGTGTTCAAACTACATTAGATGCTGTATTCACAATTAGGAGCCAATGGCTTGGTTTATCCTCCAGCAACATGATTCTTCATAGCTGTCAGCCTGTGTATTCAGACGTATAGAGATATTGCTCCTGATCCCTATTCACCAAACAAAACATGCTAATTTACAAATTTAGAGGTACTAAGATAAAGAATCAAATCTAACTCTGAATGAAGAGCTGAATGTTTGTATCGTTTGGTTCTGTAATTGGAATTTCAAAGACAGCTTAGGGTTTCGACTTAATATTTTCCTGAATTTCCTAACTTTGGCACTCGGCTCCAGCAACACTAGTTTCTGCATGCTTTTGGTTCTCTCAATTAAAAAAAAACTTATCTCACTTCGTAAGTCAATTCTGGAATTCTTGTGCCCATAGTTTAATACTTCTGGCATTAGATGAGTTTGCCATTCTTGAATATTGTTGGTATTCAATACAACAACCAGAAGATGGCCAGATTTACTTTATTACTGAAAGGCATATAAACTTGGTTTCCTCTCCTGTGTTTATATTATTATCCTGAAACAAAACCCACTCATTATAAAGCAATATGAACAATACTAATGTGGAAGTAATATCTGAATGACTCTCAGGTCAGTGTGACAGCAACTAATCCAATAAGAAACTTTTTGATATTTTTGTAAGATGGTAAAATTACCATAAGTGTGCATTGGCAGGTAGAAATAGCTTTCTGATTACCCCAGGGTGC
This sequence comes from Phrynocephalus guinanensis, assembly GCA_037367245.1. Classification (NCBI taxonomy): domain Eukaryota; kingdom Metazoa; phylum Chordata; class Lepidosauria; order Squamata; family Agamidae; genus Phrynocephalus; species Phrynocephalus guinanensis. The sequence continues at coordinate 43,938,693 of CM074739.1, forward strand.
ACCCAGATAGCAAATGGCTGTCTTAGTGAAATGGAATAAAATGGTGAAATGGTGAAACCTAATCTGCATGTTTTTCAGCTGTTTTATGTAACAGCATTCACAAAAAAGCATGTATCCCTAAAAATCATTCTTACAATCCAGTTCTGTTCGTGGTTCCTCAGAAATAAATATCTCAGCATTTTGTAGGGCTAGCTCCCTAACAATTGTGTTTTGGGATGGAGTGTTAGTATGGCTTCCGAAAACCCATCCAGTATCAAATTTTACACCTGTGTCCCACCACCGTCTGAGAAGGACACTTAAAACATTTTCCTATAAGCTTTTGCCAACTACTCAAGGGCAAAAGTTGGACATTTCTGACTGAAAACTGATATTGGCTCAAGGTGCTTTATGCAATAGCATATGTTCAAAATCTGTTCTCAAGCCATCGCCATATCCAGAAAAATAATTTAGGAGTAACATAGTAGCTAGCAGTTGGATATCAGGTTTAAGACAGACATGTGACAGCCTTACTTAGCATGTACTTTACTTTGGTATTTCTTTTGAGAAAACAGTGTCACAGCAGAGTGGTCTTCTTAGAAACCACAGTCAAGAAGGATGTGTGTCATTTCTCATTAGGTCTCTGAAGTCTTTTAAAGAATCTAGTGTTCTATGAAAGAGGAGTTTGTGAGTACTGAAAGTGTCTTGAAAACACACATGCACACACAGATATGCAAGTATTCTTTTGAAGTCCCATGCATGCTTGGAAGAACAGAAGAGGTATTTGTACAACAAGATAGCTTCTAACGTTTCCTTGGTGGTGGTGATCTTACTTTAAAATTGAGGGGAACAGAGATTACTTTTTATTTCTCCCCCTTCACTTAGAAATAAAGGAAACCAAACTGACTGCTTGAAAGGGTAACAAAACCTTTATTGCTGTTTGCTTGTTTGTTTCAACGTATGCCCTACCCATTAAGTGCACAAGCCACTACTGTGGGTGTCTTCCAGAAATTATGAAAAAATACATGACATTTTAAAAAATAATCATACGAGATAAAAACACAAGCCCCTTTGGCAAACCATGGGTGGTGAAGCCATAATATTAATATTATTAAGGGACCAAGTTTTTTGCTTGGTTTTGTAAGATCAAGAGGATGGAGGCCAATCACAGCTCCACAGGAAAAGAGTTCTAGAACAGGGCAGATACTACTGAAAAGGCCTGGTTTCTAGTTGATGGGCTTTTCTCAGAGTGACCACCTTCAGCATTAAGGATTGCAAGGTGAAGATGGGCCAGGAGGATGACCTGAGAGAGAGATGACCTGAGAGAGAAGCACTCTGACAGGTAGTGCAGTCCTTAACCATAAAGGGCTTTATAATTTAACACCAGAACCTTGGTTTAGGCCGGGATGCATACTGGCAGCCAGTGCAGGTAGGCAAGGATGGGTGAAATATGGCCAAATTTAGAAGTATTAGTGACCACGCTGGCTATCGCATTTTACACTTGCTGCAGCTTCCAAACGGACTTCAAGGGGAGACCCAAGTAGAGGGCATTACAGTAGTTGATCCTTTAGAGTAGCAACAATGAACCAGAATTATTACAGACTTCCTGTTAAGAAGGAGTTAAGGATGTGCAGTCTGCCTCAGTTGGAAAAAGGCAGATTTGGCCACAGCCAATATCCGTTTCTCTGTTGAGAGGGCTGAGTCTTTCAGTGCACACCAGATTATGGGCCTGATCTTTCTGGTGAGTGTGACCCTGTCAAGATCAAGCAACTAGCCCCCTAACCAATTAAGATACCCTACCAACAGCAGGCTCTCTGTCCTATCAGGATTCAACTTCAGACTATTTGTCCTCATCCAGTTCAACACTGCGGCCTGACAACACTAGGGGTCTGTACAGCTTTACCTGCTGAAGAGGAAAGGGGGAGATAGAGTTGTGTGTCGTCAGGGTTCTGAGGGTAATGCACTCCAACTCTCCAAATGACTTCTTGCAGGGGGCTCATATATCTAAACAGTAAAGGAGAAACTCATTTGGGATACCACATTGTAGTATCTACAAGAATGAAACAGTTTCTCGAATATGAACTCTCTGTCACTGGTTGTCAAGGAAGGAATGAAGCCAGCATAATGCTAGATCTCCAATCCCCAATCCTGACAACTGGTCCAAGAGGAAGCCATGGTTGACAATATCAATGGCAGCTGAGAGATCCATGAGGACCAACACAACCACAATCCCCTGATGAACCTCACATAACAGAGGATCTAGCAGGGCAACGTGTCTCAGTCTCATGATGTGGCTTAAACCCCACCTGAAATAGATCCAGATTATCAGTATCCCCCAAGTATACCTATTTTTGATCAGCCATCAGTCTCTCAATTAGTTTCCCCTTGATAGTTGAGATCATTGGTTGGCAAGTTGAATTTTTTTTCAAAATGGGCCAGATTATCATCTTCAGAACAGAAGGTATGGTAAATATCGCTTCTGTAAGGAGGAATTCATGATCTGAGTTGTCCATTCAACCATGATTGCTTTGGCCGATTTTAAGAGCAAAGCAAAAGCAAAGCAGAGTGTTCTGCTTATATACTGCCCCATACCACTTCAAGTAGTCTCTGGGCGGTTTACAGTTTAATTACAGTATGCAGGCTACACATTCCCCTGACCAAGCTGGGTACTCATTTTACTGACCTTGGAAGGATGGAAGGCTGAGTCAACGATGAGCCTGTTACCTGGGATTGAAACCCAGGTTGTGAGCATAGTTTTACCTGCAGTACAGCACAGGTACACTGCACCATGGGGCTCAAGTGAGCGGCATGGGTCTGATTGGGAGGTGGTGGCCTTAAAAGCATGCAAGTGCCTTATTCACATCTTCAGGAGACACAGGCTGAAATTAATCCAATATAACCAGGCCAGACAGTGTGTTGTATATCTCAACATACCAAGGATGTCAAGGTCCCTACAGATGGCCTCAATCTTGGCATGAAAAGCTGAGAAACACTCACAGGTAGTAACATCCAGGTGAGGACTTGGATGTTTGATTTGCATTATCAGATTGGCAGAGGTTGCAGAACATTCTGAAGAGTTCCGCTCAGTGGTTAGCTACCTCATCAATATACCTGATGTTACATGCTTTCTTAGCAGCTTCTATGGTGTTATAGTATTTGCCAGACATTTTTTTCACCAGAAGTCAATCAGCATCTGTGGGAGCTTTCTCCATTCTCTAGCCTTCTCTTAGCTCATTTCATGGCTCATAGCTCCTCTGTGAACCAAGGGAAGAGGTGAACCCTGACACAGAGAAGGTATTTAGAGAGTCCACTATCCAAGTCACTGCTGAATACTATTTTGCAACCTGTTAGGGAAAAAGAAAGGGAGAAGAAAACCCTTGTTCTATTTGTATTTAACACAGAGCTTGGAAAAAGCTGATGTTTTGGACAGCAGAATCCTCCAGTCCCAGTGCCAACATATTGATTGTGGGATTCCAGAGGTTGTAGTAAACAACATAACTTTTCCTAGTTCTGATTTCAGTTAGGATGGACTAATAAGTGAAGGGTAGGCATTTCATTTCACAAATTATGATTGTTTGTGCTTCTATCACTGCTTGTGCTAAAAGCCTAGTGGTACAGTCTTTAAATTGATGTACTGCAGTCAAAACATCTCCTCATTCCCTCCCAATAGATTGAAGTAGCCATCTCAATGTTGACTCAGCCTTCCATGCTTCCAGCAACAGTAAATTGAGTACTCAGCATGTTGGGTGGAGTGGGGTGGCAATATGTAGCCTACATGAGCTCTGATGTATGAACACTGTTCACCCTTATATTATGCCTTATGTATTTTATGCGTCTCTTTTAACAATTTATGGTCTTATAGCTGCAATAAACTCGACTTGGCAATATGTAGCCTACATAATATAACTGAAAACTGCCCAGAGTGTTTTAAGTGCTATGGGATGTTATATAAGTAGCACACTTTGCTTTGCTTAGTAACCACATTACAAGAAATGCATAGCAAGAGAGCGTGGGAAGGCTGGAGAAGTATCATGTGTTCAGCTTGTTTCCTTTTAAATAAAGGACAGTGGGACTAAAAGGAAAACTACTTCCCTTCAGGCTGCTTCTCTGTTGACCCATCTGTCAAGTCCTCAGTGGCCAATCAGTGGTCAGCAAGGCAGACTGAAGCAGCATATCTCAGGGCACTTCTGAGATTGAAGGTCACCATGTTGCCATGGCAGCTAGCCTCACGATCTCCCCTGGCTTGAGCCCCAGTGCTTGATGAGCCTGGACTGTGTATGTTTAGAATAGGCTTGATCTTCCTACTACTGAGATCTTTCTCTTGCTGCAGAACAATTTGTTGCCAACCTCAGTTAGTTTTAGGTGCTTTCAAAAAAATCACTATCAGATAGGCAGATGCAAAGGAAGACCTCATAATATACAGTCCATTATAATTTATCTGTTCCCTCAGCATATGCACTTGTTGAATTCCCACCTAACTACTAATTCCAGAATTAGAACTACTTAATATTGAAATTACTTAATGTTTTGGCCATGAAATCCTACGTAAAGAAAGATAGCATTGTGATATACACCAAGTGCCTAAGAAAAATTAATGATTCAAGTTGGTTCTTCTGAATTCTTTTCCATTAGAGTTTTACATACTTTCAAAGAACATTTGGGAGCTGAGTCCTTTCCCAGCCTTGCGTAAAAACAAAGCAATATTTCAGTATGTTTAACAATAGTTCTATTTATAGTGTTTCTGCTGTTTCTCGGAAAATCATAAGGAGCCTTTCATGAAACCTTTGACATCACTGCAGGATGCTGAAACTTCTGGCCCTTGTTTGTGGGTAGTAAATTTGTTGAGGTAGTTATCCCATGTTTGGGGCTGGAGCATATCAGATAGCAAGTAGTGGTTCACATGATGGAATGCTGCCCCACAGGGGAAGAAAATCCTATACTATACATAGAAAACCAGCAGGCTAGTGTGTATTTTCTTCTTCATAACATTTCTCTCTGTGTGTGTTCTCTCTCTCTCTCTCTGTGCTTGTTCATGTGTGTGCATCTATGCATCCAAGAAGAAATTAGGAGACATTCTTTTAAGGAAGTGTCACTTGAAACTGAGCCCAAATTGATCCATAGTGTGTTATTTCCAATTGTGTACAGACAGTGAAGAAGGATGACAGGGGAAAAAAACCAATTCATTCAGAATGTGGTATTGAGACAGAACTTTACAAATGCCATGGGCTGCCAGAAAAACAAATAAGTGGATACTAGGTTAAATCAAGCCTGAACACTCTCTAGAAATAAAAATAACTGAACTCAGGTTATTTTTCTTTGGGCTTATAATGAGAAGACAAGAATCGCTTTCAGAACACAAAGTTGAGAAGAGGACAAAGTAACAGGAAAAAGGAATACTGAATATGATATAGATTCAGTAATAGAAGCCATGGCCTTTAGCTTGCAAAATGTGAACAAGGGTGGCAATTGGAGGTCATTAATTAATACTGTTGTTATAAGTCAGGAACAATGTAATGTCACAGAATACCTACAGTATGTGTATATATAGTGCCAGTGTTGTATAGTTGATAGTGACAGACTAGGACCCAGGAGATGTGGGTTCAAATCTGTGCTCAGTTGTAGAAATTTTACTGAGAGCTGACACTAATGAAATTGCTCCTTAAATATCTCTCACATCTTGAAAACCCTATTAGAGTCTCCATAGGTTGGCTGTGATGTAATGACACTAATCTACTTGTGTGAGTTAAAATGATTGTTTAGTCATTAAGTGTTCAGATACCCACATATTTATTTATTTAAATGTTTCTGTTAGGCAGAGTAGAGTTACTGTCTCAGGCAGCAGAGTCTGGGGATGTAAGAGCAACATCCTTTAGCTATTCTTCTCTGGCTATTCTGCTTTCTTGGAGGATTAGTTTATACAAGACCAGTTGTGTGCCAAACTAACCTCTTACCTAAAATGTAGCAGAAGATGCTTATCCTACACCATATTAAGGTAAACAGTCAATCCAGTTGTTTTTTTGTATGTGGATGGGGACATCATGCTTTTCATCTAGGATAGCAAGGCCAGTTCTTAAATATTTTCATATTGTGGCTTCTATAAAATGTTAAAACACAATTATAAATAAAATAAAATAAAACATATGTCTTACAAAACTATAGTATCATACCAAAGTGCAAGCGTAAAAACTAACCTTAACAGTATATGCATGCTATAATAATTACTAACTATAATAATTGTGTCCGATCTTATGTTGCCTCTTGCAGGGTTTTCTAGCTACGTAATATTGAGAGGTTTCTTCCCATAAATGGCCTTGACACCTAAATTAATACCACTTTGGCACTTAGCAAATATCTTTTATTTTTCTCCAGACCTGAAATGTTTATATTATTTGTGAATTGGCAGATTTGAATATATCTGGTTTGCACTCTGTTTCTTGCTTATTGCTGTAGTGTTTTAAACTCTATTTATCTCTTTTACAATCCTCTATTTTGATACTTTATTTGTCTTTTTTGCTGTTTCTTCTTCTTGTAATTGTAATTATGAATCATTGCATAGTTTTTACATTTCCCAGATAATTCATGATAGAGGATAAATATAATAGATGAATGGTCATTGTTTCATTTTCATAAGCTAACCTCAGAGTTCTGTTAAACTCAAGAGTGCAATATTTAACCTTATTGATGATAACAATTGTGGAAATATTATAGGTTTTATTGTTAGACATGGTTGTTTTTTGTTTTTCACGCTTCAACATAGTAGATGCTTTAATTTTACTCTCTTTTCCCTTCCACCAGGTGTGATTATTGTTCCAAGTGCTGGCGTTGGTATCGTCCTAGGGGGCTACATTATCAAAAAGCTCAAACTCAGTGCGAGAGAATCTGCAAAACTGGCAATGATCTGCAGTGGGTGGTGTGTCTCTGCTGTGCTTCTCAACACTCTTTATTGTTGGTTGTGAAAGCATTAATCTAGGGGGCATAAATATACCATATACCACAGGGTAAGTAGCTTTCTGCTTTCTTAATAATGCATGTCTTGCACCAAAGCTAAATAAAGGTAGTTACATTGCTTTTTTTATTTATCCATTAAAGAATTTAAAAGCCCTTTAATCAATCAAGGAATGAACAGCTCTATTGGAGAGCAAGCTTTTGTAGGTCTAGTGACTGTTCTGCCCAATAGGACAGGAGGATTAGAGCACATAAAGTTCTTTGCATCCTTCAATGAAAGAAGTGTACTGTTTATTGATATTATGTATTGAAACTCTGCAAGTTTTGGTGTGGTTAGTGCTTTCATACAGGTAGAGACCTCCTATACAGCACATTGAGTTCCTTATTGGAAGAAAGCCAAGGTACAACAGATCTTAGAAATGTTTGGGGTTTTTTACCTGCAACTTCCAGAATTTCACAGCTAATTGATGTGCTAGCTATGGGATTATCATAGAATCATAGAATTGGAAGAGACCTCAAGGGCCACCCAGTCCAACCCCCTGCCATGCAGAAACCCTCATCACAGTGCTCCCGACAGATGGCCATCTAGCCTCTGCTTAAAAACATCCAAAGGAGACTCCACCACTCTCTGTGGCAGCATATTCCACTGCCAAACTGCTCAAACTATCATGAAGTTCTTCCTAATGTTTACATTGAATCTCTTTTCCTGTAGTTTGACACCATTGCCCCGCGTCCTAGTCTCTGTAGCCATGGAAAACAAATCTGTCCCTTCAATGTGACATCCTTTCAAATGTTTAAACATAGCTGTCATATCCCCTCTCAGCCTTGTTTTTGTAAGGCTAAACATTTCCAACTCCCTAAGCCGCTCCTCATAAGACATAAGACATTTGTTCCTCAATGATCTTGGTCGCCCTCCTCTGGACCCGCTCAGGATTGTCAACATCATTTTTAAATTGAGGTGCACAGAACTGGACACAGAACTGGACACAGTACTTTATTTCCTAGGAGTTTCTGTCCAGCTGAAATTGAAGAAGAATATTGGATTGGAAAGTTCTGGTTCTTATCCAACTGGGCTCAAACATTCCTTTCTTTACATGTTCCCATATCACACCTTTCTGAATTATGTGTATTCTGCTTCAAATTAGAGCCTCCTTAAATAGGTGGATTTCCTTTTCCTTTCATAGTTGCTGCATATTTCTAGGTGCTCTATGAACATTAATATCTGAATTTCTTCTTGGAGCACAAGACAAAAACAAGATTGTTCTGAAAAATCTTATCTCTATCCTCTACAAAAATAAAAAGTATTACTTTTTGGCAGTGTGTTTATACATCCTTAGACTACTATGCTGGAATATTATCCAAAATATAATAGCTCAGTGTCAAATGTAGGTTTGAGCTTGGAAAGATAGCTAATGGTTCTCTGCATGCATACCCTTAGAGGTTATATTAGGATGCAGAAATTTGAAAAAGTACTTGAAAGTTGAGCCTCAAAAGATGTTCTGCAAAACAGTTGACTCAGTTCTACACTTTCTGATGTGCCATAATTTGCCTTTATTTTTCTCATGACTTAAAATACCAGTTGTGGTAGCTGTAGACTTTTGCTTCCCAGATATGCTGCTGGATAAATTGCACACTTAAGCAAATGAAATATTTTTGCTGTGTGTTTACTGGAAGCCTTCACTTAGATTACGGGGAAATTCCATCGAAGTCTGTTCTCCCCCTTGAAATTGCAGTGCATCGTCTGTAGCATTGCAGATGGGGATGTTGCAGGCGATGTCATCAGCCGTTAGTAACCCTTCCATGATTCCTTGCCTCTTCTTCAGCCTTTTTTCTAACTGCAATAACCCATTAATGAGGGAAGAACAGAATAGCTGCAGTGTCTTGTAACTGGTGGCAAGAAGAGTTGTTGGAAGCACTATTTGTCTAATGTTTTTAGGTGTCCAGTTACGAAATATTGCCAACAGTCCCATGTACACAGATATTTCTCTTAAATAAGTCAACATGGTGAGGCAGGGGTTTCAAGTCTGTAATCATCATTTCCTCAGTCCATCTGATCAACAGTTTTCCATCAATATAGTCATCTACTTAACTTATCTTGTTCAGCAGCCATTCCTGATTATTTTTGTCCATGGCCATAAACACATTATGAAATAAATATAGGCCAAATCAGCATTGTATAAATCACACACTGAACCTTATAAGGTGGTATGTGAAGAATGGTTTCCAATCTGTGGCCACCTTCAAATGTGCTGTATGCCCCCTGCTGATACTGGCTATTGAACAAAATCCCCTTTAAGTTTTTATTGGTGGCATATGTTTGGATTTCTGTGAATAGGTGATAAACTAGCAAATGGTATTACATGTACAAAAATATGATATATAACTTCATGTATATGATAATTATAAAATTTGTATTAAGAGTTATGTTTCTGTTAAACTAACCAAACAAGCACAAAAAAGTATACAAATTTGTAATGTCTAATGTAAGGACTAATCAGAAACAAAAATATACGGGAGCCATAATTGATAGTTCATATCAAAAGCTACAGCAATGATGAATGTATTATGGGAAGAACTAAACTTATAGCATGGATACATTTTGAAACACTGTTACTTTTCTGGATATTTGAACTCTGTCTGAAAATAGATTGGCACAGAGTTGAAGAAAATACTGTACAGAAAAGACCAAGCATGCTAAAAGGCAAATTGAACTTCTAGGACTAGAAAGGGACATAGGTTATGCATTTGTTTCTGCCATCGCTCTAAGACCATGAAAGTCTAAGCTTCTGAAATTTGGTATGAATACAAAGGGAGCTAGGAATGTCTACCTCAGACTTTTTTCAAAATAGATTAATGTTTAAATAAAATAATTAGTTTAAGTCACAGTGATTTAAAATCTGTTTGTAGCTTGAATTCATTCACTAGGTGCAGACATGCCTGACCATTAAAGAGGAAACTCTTAATCAGACCTGGCATATTTATTTTCTCCAAGTGTCCTCACGCCATCTCTGAAGAAGTCAGAGGCAGAGTAGGAAAAATTCTAGGTGTAACTTCTCCTCCCTTCTGCATACAGTAGGACCCCGGTATCTGTTGGGGATTGGTTCTAGGACTTCCTGTGGATAATGAAAACAGTGGATAAGAGAGAATGCAACCTCCCCCCAAGCAGCTGTTTTGTGACAGTAGCTTTTTTACAGTTGATTATGACAGTACAGTACCTGATTGGATACATGCAGAGAAAGAGCATTTGGAAGGGGGACAGAGATGTGTGTGAGTGAGAGAGAGTGTGCAGTGGGCTGAGGGAAGATGGTAGAGGTAGGTTGGTGGGTCGAGAGGCAAAGATTCTAGGTGCCAAGGTCTAAGGAATTTAAGCTAGGTGGGAAATAAAAATAGAACAGTTTTTAGGAATGAGCTATCTGTTTATAAGCAAATGCAGCAGCAAGGAGTCTGTTGTTTACAAGTAGTATACGTCCATGTTATCTTCTGTAGCTGCAGCTTTATCTTACTGCTAAGCGACAAGCCTCAACAACTTTCAAAATGTTCCTCAACAACTCTCAAAATGTTCTAGATGGCAGCCAGAAGTCAGCTGTCATGCCAGTTGTTAAAGCAGCAGGCACGACAACTTCAGCTCACCCTTCCTTACTTCACCTTGAACAGTCATGTCAAGGCAAAAGTCAGTTAAATTAATAAGTCATTCCTTGTATGGTAGATCTGGCCAGAGAGCTCAGTGGAACACTGGGAGTTCAATTCTCCACCGTGCCTGCTATGAATAGAGGTGCCTTGTGTGGCCTTGGCAAGCTGGACAATCCCAGGTTGCCCCTGGGAGAAAGGAATGGTTAACTACTTCTGAGTAATTTTTACATGAAAAATCCTGAAAAGTTATAAGTTAGAATTTTCTTGTTGGCATATGATTATTATTAGACCTGTGTTATTCATTTTATCAGTTAGCCTAGCCTCCATCATAGTGGGATATATTCACTGATACTGGCAACTTTGTCACTGGTCTAGACATTCGGATTTGCCACTGAAAAGATTGGCAATAGGAACATATATTGTGCTAGTGGGAATTTAGGTTCTATTTTCATTTTGGACCCAAAGGTGCATGCAAAAGATGAATATTTGATCAAATCTGAAGAAAGTAAGGGATTGTAATTAAGTGCGGCCTTATATGGGCCTTCTCTTCCAAGAGGTGTGTTTGCAAATGTGTTTACCTCCTCGCCATGCCATCTCACTCTTTTCCTACCACAAATATGGGGCTTTTGTCCTATACAGGAAGAGCAGAAGGAGGCATCCCCCTCCCTGAGGATTTGGGATACAGTATTTGGGAAAGGCCTGGGTTGTTACGTGATGAATTGGAAGTAGGAGAAGACACCTTGATGAGCTGGTGGTCATGCAAGCTGCATCTATCTGTCTGGTGTGTGTCTGTGTGTGTGTGTGTGTGTGTGTGTGTGTGTGTGTGTGTGTGTGTGTGTGTGTGTGTGTGTGTGTGTGTGTGTGTGTGTGAGAGAGAGAGAGAGAGAGAGAGAGAGAGAGAGAGAGAGAGAGAGAGAAATAAACTTGATTCCATCTTGCTAGCAGCTTCCAGACATTTCCTGAGGTCTCCTGAGTAGCTTTTTGGGGATCTTGGGAGTTGCAGTGGACAAAAGAGCTGGACAGTTCATTTGCTTGAGTAGCTTACAAGGCACTTGAAATACTGTAACCCTAAGACTGGCCCCATTTCTTATGTTCCATTCCATGTGTGCTATTATCAGAATTTGGGAAAGTTGCATTGTGTACGACAGTTTTCAGAATCTCCCACTCAGCATCTTGTTGTCCTGAAAAAGTCTCTTTCCCAAGCTATTTTTGTTACATTGATGCCTTAGTGGCAAATGCTAGAAGCTCCGAATTGCTTTCAGAATTGCTTAGGTAAGGCAGGGCTCACTTGGAAAACCAGTTCCTCATTTGCTAATAACTCAGAGCAAAGGAATGATTCCAAATTGAACCAAAAAAAGAGACAATTCATAGTATTTTTCATTTATGCATTCTTTTATTACCTGCTTATTCAAATCACATTGAATTCTACTGAACATAATCAGCTGTTGAAAAGTTTTTATGTTTTACCTCATATTATTTGTTTTCTGGGAGGTGATAGTCCTATTTATTTAGTGCACACACCCCCACCCACCCATCTCAGGCATTAGATGTTCTTCTGGGTATTTTTGCTGTAGGCATAACAGGCCCCTTGTGAGGGTTGTGTTTTTTTGACCATATAGTTTTGTCTGTGTTTCAGACTATTACTGTAAATGTTAGAGTGCCATCTCTGTTGTGGTTAGGCAGGCGAACACCTTTTTATTCAGAATAGCTGAGAATCTGGTCCATTGCTGGAAGGGGGTTTAACTACTTGGCTGCAAGCTTTTATTGTCATGCTTTTAATTAATTGGCATTGATGCTATGTTTTAATCCATCCTGTGATTCCATAAAAACAATGGTTATTGTTAATTTTAAAAGGTGTGTGTGTGCGTGTGTGTGTGTGTGTGTGTGTGTGTGTGTGTGTGTATATATATATATATATATATATATATATATATATATATATATATATATATATATATATATATATATATATATATATATATATATATATATATATATATATATATATATATATATATATATATATATATAAGTTTAATGAGGGACAGAGACAGGTAGAAATAGATAAAGTTCAAAAATATTTTTAATAATTAAAATCTATAAAAATATGCTTTATACTTTAATATCACACCAACTTATGCAACAGTAGAAATATATTTTTAATATTCTCAATTTTCATATTTTGGTATGTGTATTTTTAATTCAAAGGAATGTGTGACTTGTCCAGATATGTACAAGCAATATAGTCTTAGTTAGGAAAGTAGTCTTTTGTTTATCACCTATTGGAAGTTGGACATCATCATGCTTTATCCAGGTGTCTTCATATGTTTCTGTAGTCTCCTCCTGTGAGTACTTAGTGTTCCACTTCTCACACCAGAGGAGAATATATATGGATAGAAATTAATAGTTTCATCATATCTTGCAACTGTGGTATTTCAGAGAAAATAATTTCTGAAGTTGTTTGAGTATCTCACTTTTTTATTAATTCATACTTTAATCTCCTTTTTTATAGTCCAACTCTCACCATGGCTCATAGGAATTTGACCGGAAGCTGTAATGTCAACTGTGGATGTAAAATACATGAATATGAACCTGTGTGTGGGTCAGATGGAATTACATATTTTAACCCTTGCCTGGCCGGTTGTGTCAGTAGTGGAAACCATAGTATGGGCGTGAGTATATCTACAGTAACTCAGCCTATCAATGTTCAGTTTGTAAAGAAATAGATTTATACAAGAAAGATTTCCAGAGCTTGGAAGTAATATGTAAATATGTTACTTTGGGGTAGTAAGAAATGCAACTAACAGTTACAAAATTGCTCTTTAGAGGTAACAAGAACACAAGTAATTTCTTCCAAAAATTATTTTAAGGACATTGTTAGAGGCGTTTTTTTTCCTAGGACAGTAGAGACTCAAAAGTGTTTGTGTGCTTAATAGTTTCTCTTAATTCAAATTCTCATATACTCAGACCCTTCTTCAGTAGTACATGACAAACACAGAATGTTTGATAAATCCATTTCATTTCATAATGGCTGAAATCCTTTTGTGCAGTTCTGTGTGTGCAACAGGGATGATGCTATCAGCAGCATCAAATTGTCACTGATTCAAAGTAGCCTCTAATGATTTTGGAGTGCAGGCAACTTCTGTGCATTTTGTATGTGTGGCGTGCACCTTGAAATGAATGGCTGTGATTTGCTTTTAATGAGTAGTGATTGGCTGCAGCTGACACCTCCTCCATTGTGTACATGGAACAGGGCTATAGGATTTTGGCCTCTGTGTTCCCTTGTCCATAGTCTGTTGTACTGTATTTCTTTATACAATTGCAGATCCAATATCTTTCTTTCATCTTCTGTTTTTTTTTTTCACAGATAAGAAATTATACAGATTGTGCCTGCGTCCAAAGCCGACAAGTAATCACACCTCCGACAGTTGGGCAGCGCAGCCAGCTAAGAGTGGTGATAGTCAAAACATATCTTAATGAGAATGGCTATGCTGTGTCTGGGAAGTGTAATCGAACCTGCAATACGCTCATCCCATTCCTCATTTTCCTTTTCATAGTCACACTGATCACAGCCTGTGCCCAGCCATCGGCTATCATAGTGACACTCAGGTGAGAGCTGCTATCACAAGAGGATGAGGGCTGTATGATAACTTTTAACAGTCCGTTGATTGGAAATCTGCTACGTTATTGCCAGAGGATATGTCTCATCCTCACCTGTCTGAAAATGAATTGTGATTGTTGCCTTGCATATACGCTCTTTTGTTGTTATGTGTGTCCCCTTCACCAGGGATAGCAAGAAAGAGAGGCAGTGCACATTAGAAGGCAAAACTGCTTGAGAATCTGTATTGAGATTGTTAGCTGTGTTCGTCTGCTGCTGCAAAAACATTAAAAAGTATTGTGGTACCTTAAAGCAATGGTTCCCAATATTTTGCAAGTTGTCACCCCCTGTAATAATAGCCAAGTGACCTGAAACCCACACCCCTCACACACACGTGCACACGTGCACACGTGCACACGTGCACACACACACACACACACACACACAGACAGACACACACACACACAGACACACACACACACACACACACACACACACACCATATTTGCATTAGAAGGCATTTTTAATTGGGTTCGGTCTTCCATTTTCAGAAAGCAGTGGCTTGTTTCTTCTCCAAAGAACCTGTTTTTCATACATGCACATATACTCTAATAATATCTGGCTTCGAAAGGTCAAAGAAGATATTATTTAACAAGGTCTACAATGCGTATAAGCATCCCCATGCTATCAGAAAACAAAAGCAAAACACCAAAACCAAAACAACAGCACCAATTTGTGACCACATTGGAGCTCATGGTTCCCAGATTGGTGGAAACTCCCTTAAAGTCTTACTTGATTTTATTTGTTCTACTTCAGGCATGTCCAAACTTCAGCCCTCCTGATGTTTTGGGCCACAACTCCCAGAATTCCAAGCCTGTATTTCCAATGGCAAAGGACTGTGGGAGTTGTGGTCCAAAACATCTGGAGGGCCGAAGTTTGGACATGACTGTGACCTACTTCCTCTAATGGAGGGAAGCTAAAATCTATGAATCCTTCCGAACAGGAGAAATTTTACATATCACAGAGAAGTCTGTAGGAGCTGTATGCAGCATTATTACCATTGTAAAGTATTTCATAGTTTTGTTCATGTGAGCCTTGCTTTAAAAAAAAAAAAGAATGAAGCAGCATTTTACTATGTCTAAAATGCAGTTTTGAAGACACTAGGCAAGTTCTTTCTGTAAAATGCTAGAGCAAATAGCAAACCTCACCATGTGAGGATTTAGTTGTTTTTTGACCTTCTAGATTTGCCTCTCTCTGCTCACTCTCTGGGAGGTAGTTAGCATACGGACCAATAGGCTTATACTCGTAACTGCTGCAGAATATGGAGAATACATTTTTAAAACTTATTTTTGAAAACCAGATATGCTTTATAGCTCACGACTTTAAAGTATAGTATAATTTTCTTTTCTAGGTCTGTGGAAGATGGTGAGAGGCCTTTTGCACTTGGAATGCAATTTGTTTTATTAAGAACCCTTGGTAAGTGCAGAGGCAAACAGGGGCACTTTGTGCCTACTGGGCTCACATTGGATGCTTCCAGACACAACAGCAAAACAATTTGTTTCCAACCTACTCTGGTTTTAGTGGTTGCATAAGGCAGAGAAGAGTCAGTGTTCGCCATCATTTCTGATGAACTGCAAACTGTGATTCTTCTGTCTGAAGAAAAACAGTTTCATAAACCATGGTTAATACTAAACTTTGGCTGTCTGAAAGCTTTCAGGTTTATAGGTATGCTGAAAAAAGAGACGAAGGCAGTGTACAGGCGAGGAAAACTATTCTTGCTGACATAATAAATTGCAGTTTATCTTGGGGTCAAACACAAATATTATTAAGCAAAATGAATTATGCAAAATACATAATTGGAAGTTAATTTTTTGATGCTAAGTTTGTCATGGGACCTTATCAAATAGGTTGCCCAGTTAAATTTAAGTGTTCAATTCATTTTTTTATCAGTTGCTTTATTTGCATCTTATTCCTATGACATTCTGTCCTTTTCTTTTATTTTGTGTATGTCATTATCCTTAGATGTATTTTGCTCCTTGTTAAGTAGTAATTAGTTTAACAAAGTGGAATGACCTTTCCTTTGCAATACGGTTAACTATTGTAATATAGCTGATTTTACTCTTCCCATTTCTTTCAGCGTACATTCCTACTCCAATTTATTTTGGAGCAGTCATTGATACCACCTGTATGCTGTGGCAACAGGAATGTGGTGTGCAAGGCTCATGTTGGGAATATGATGTGACGTCTTTTCGCTTTGTCTACTTTGGACTCGCAGCTGGTCTGAAATGTGTTGGATTCCTGTTCATTTTCCTAGCCTGGTATTCCATTAAGTATAAAGAAGAGAAACTGCAAAGGCAGAGGTGGAGGGATTCTCCTGTCAATACAGTGTGTGAAGTAGTGGGTAGCGATGGAGCTCATCCAAACTATGCACGAACTAGATCCTGCCCAACTTTCAGCTCTCAAGGCGAACAGGCTGACGATCTCAGCCTGGCAGCAGGAATGCATTACACGGCACAAACCTATCCGGGTCCTCTTACAACTGCAATAAATGCCCCAGTGGAGAAAGGTTCTGAAGGAACCACTCCTGAGATATAGGGTAACAGTCTCAAATTTGGTTTGTTGGTAAATATGGGGCCTTTTGAAACACCGGTGCCTTTGTTTCGTAACATGATCTGCAACAGATGATAAACCAACAGAGCATCTAAT
This sequence comes from Phrynocephalus guinanensis, assembly GCA_037367245.1. Classification (NCBI taxonomy): domain Eukaryota; kingdom Metazoa; phylum Chordata; class Lepidosauria; order Squamata; family Agamidae; genus Phrynocephalus; species Phrynocephalus guinanensis. The sequence continues at coordinate 43,955,548 of CM074739.1, forward strand.
GCACAAGACCATGGCTTTTCTGAGGGCTGGATACCTTAGAACAACCCAGATTGCTTTCTTCCCTTTGGGGAACTGAGTTGTAATGTGTAGTTTGTAAGTACTTGAATGGTGTCTGTGAAACCTCTGTATACATTCAGGTGTTAAAATGATCAGAGGTCCTAAGTCAGTTGACTGCAATGCAAATCACTTGTGACAAAATACTAAGGTAATGCAACTCTTCAGCTGGGGGAGGAATGCACAATTAGCTTGATTTCTGTTTCAAAGCACAACTAACACCTTTCTCAGCTATGCAACTTAGGTTGGGTAACCTTTTTCTTCTCTGTAATTTTTTTAATTTATCTGAACACAAAAGAGGCCATTTAGGTACAGAGGATGTTTTCTTTATTTTAAAGAATTACTTGAAGCCACAGAACTGTTAAAATATGCCTGATAAATGGTAAACCAGGTAAAGCCTGAAAATGTAAGGCATAATAATTTTAGCTTATTATAGGAATTTAATTTGAGCATGGCATGGAATATTCTCACTTTAGGGCAGAGATTGCAAAATTGTAACTAGTAATGTGTTGCAATATTAAAGCATGACAAAGCTATACATAAAGGCCGTGTTAGTATTTGTGTATTCTTGCAGCCGAGTGCTGATCTGCAACAAATACTCTACTCATGCTACCAAATTCCCACTCAGATTTTCTTCAACTGAACAGACAAAATTTAAAATGTGTCTTGAAGTGTGCCATCTGAGGAGAATCTGATTATAGGATAAGCCTTGGCATTGCATGGGCTAGATTGCTGCTCACGTACACCTTTGTGTATTATGTCTCCATCCAAGTATGTACAGATGCGGTTACATTATCACATTGCTGTTCAGTCGTGTCATGCAAAAGGGAGTTTCTCTTTTTGTTATGAGTGAACTGTATATGTAGGGTATCCTTCTGCACCACTAAAATGGCAGTATTTGGAGCACCTCGTCATTCTTTAGCCCCATCTGCATTATGAGCTGATATAGTTTGTGACATACAATATTAGAAAAAAGGTATACATAGATATGCAAAGCAGGCACAAAGAAGTATTTTCAAGATGAGCAAATGCTTCATGTTAATCAAACTACCATTTGTCCACTTAATACCATACCTGTCAGTGGCTTTCCTACCTTGTTCATGTTATCTTCTGCCGCCATGGTTGGAAATGTCATTTTGAAGTACTAAGAGAATTTCTGGACAGACAAAGACCAGAAAGGGTGAAGCAGGCTTAGTTTCAGGCCAGCTGCTTCTTTATTATCATTACTATTATTATTATTATTCAAATCTCATCACATTTCTTTTGTTCAGCCTTCATTAAGTTTTGAAAGCACAATTGCAAGGTGCACAAAGTCTACTGTCAGAGCATGATTCAAAGAACACATACATTGAAAATGATTGGGTCAAATAAAAATACTTTAGGATGCTTGATGAGAAGTTCAGTTCTTTCTTTAAAGAGTTGCTTGTGTTGCAACCAGACCAAATATCTGGTTTGTTCCTTTGGGTTCTTTTGTGTCATGAAGGATTTCCACAGTGACACCTTTCCTTCTTACAGTCAAAGAACTGTACAGTGAGTGCTGTGGAGCCCTGAAATCCAGGACAAGTTTAAATAGGACTTCTGATAACCTTATGAGTTGCTGTCAGACAGGTGAAATTGGAGACTTGCTTAAACACAAAACTTTTGGTATTGCAGTCATTAGGAAACAAGGGGGGGGGAAGAAATGCTTCAGATTAAACTCTTCTAGCTGAGGAAGAGAATAGGAGGGGAAAATCTTTCCATGCAGAATGGAAAGTACAGGACAAAATGGCACAGACTATATTTGTAGTTCAAAGTTTGGCTTCATGCATACACAATGTCAAGACTGTAAATCAAGGTTTACATTTACATAATAGTGGTAGGGAGTCATAGGTGGTGGTGGTGGAATCCTGAAGAAGTGACACAGGTGACAAGATGGGCATTGGTTTTCCTAATGTTGCTTCCTATATCACAAATGCAGAGGACCAGCTTTACAGATGAACTGGGTCTCTGTGGAACAGTCCCGTATTTGGAGGAAAATTGATGCCATGTGCTGAAAATGTAGGTGGAGAACACAGAAAAATTACTTGCTTAGGCTGCAGTTCCTACCATAGCTGGCTAGGGGATTCTGAGCTTTGTAATCAAGAAAATAACTTTTCTAAGCTCTGCAAAAAGCTTAGCGTTCCATTCAGACACCACTGTGTATGCCACTTATGTTGTGTCACTGTGATCACTTAAAGCAGCAAGAAGTTTAGCTAGAAGATGCATTCTTGTTTTTCTATTAATGGAGAAAGGGAATGGGCTTTTTGATGATCAGAGATAGAGGAGTTAGGAGAGAGCTTCCTTTGAGCCAGCAGTTTAGTGTTCCAAGAGATAGTGGTAGGCTGCCCACCTTTCCCTCTCTGCAACATTTTGTTCAATTTAATATTTTGATATGCTATATATAATGCATATGGAAGTAGACAGCCATAAGTGATAATGTAAATATATGTTTATAATTGTATTACTAAAGGTACTTAAGCAAACCTAATATTGTCTCAGAATCCTCCTTATTCTTCCATCTAGTTAGTTCAACATTAGATCCATTCTTGAAATTTGAAAGTGTGTTCCAGAATGCCTCCGATGCAGTATGTTAGTCTGACCATATACAGTTCCAGTTAGCAGGTCATTGACATATTTATAGTGTTATCTTGCTACTGTTGTACCCTGCATTATGTTCTTGTAAAAGAGAGGTTGTAAATCCTGTATTTTTTTCTTGGATAACAGTGACAGCAGATTTGCAGAAAAAACAATTTGGAGAGGCAGAAAATGAAAATCAGTCCTCTGCACTAAAACAAATTGCTAAATTAACTGGATCACCTTTGAACTGATGAATAACCTGGTGTTAAGGTGTCAAAGTAATCCTCCTTTTTTCACTAGAACTATTTTAAATAAGGTTTAAATAGCTACATGAGCTTATCTTCTGAAATTCTAATGTCTTGCTTAATAAGGGCACAGATATTTTTTGGTAGGTTGGGCACTCTCTCCTGCTCACAAATGATCATTTGGCTGAAATTGCAGAACTTCTAAATCAGTATTTTTAGATACTTTAGCCTAAAAGAATTTGTGGTACAGTAATGTATTGATTCACAGCAAGTATATAAGCCTTTGGGCCTATAAGTTTCTGAAGAAAGACAATAATAGTTCAAAGAGATTGTAATGTAGTTTTCCTGAGCAGATGTGATAGCCTGTGCTGGGTTTTTATGATTCTCATGTCACTTCTGAGTAGACATAAAACATGCAAACTGGACACTTGATGTTTCTTCTGTATAGACCTTATCATTGTTATTCAGAGTAATGCTGACTGAATGAGGTAACAGTGTTAGCAGAAACAGAAAAAGTGTCTTTAATTTGTGATTACTGATTACCTTTCAAAGGCTATATACTGTTATGCTTGCAATGAGCATTGGACAGCCAAAAATGCAGTGTATAGTTAAAAACATATGCTCAAGACACACTAGAGTTAAAGTAATACCTCTGTGTAAAAACAAACACTCCAGGGACGATTTATATATTCTATGAAATATGCAATTTTGAACCTCTGTTACCATTTTTTATACTTGGATATTTTCCCACCTCATCCGAAACTGAAGCAAATGGGACTTTTGTCATTGACTTCAAGTGAAACAGTATATTGTGTATTTTTACAATGAGATGTCTGAAAAGAAGAAATAGTATTATTCAAGGGGCAAAATAGTTTGAAATGTTAATGTTACACTGGATAAATGTTTTGAGTGTGTCAGAAGGGCAAAGCATTTAGCTCTTGTGTCTGTGGTAACAAAATGCAGATATGATGGATTTGTGTGGAATAGATTAATTTTAGTGAATGTTTTTACTAATCTTTATGTCTCAATGAAACAAAGAACAATTTTTAAACCAGTGTGGAAATTAATGTAAAAGAAAGTCTGGACAGGATTTATTGGGAAAAAAAAAACCAAACAAAAAAACCCAAAACCTGTGTGCAAGTGAACCCTTCAATACTTGACATTTTAAAATAAATATGGTGTCTCAAATGTGTTATGTTGTGACAATTATTATTATACTTTCTATTTTGGTCATATGCATAAAGCACTGTTGTGCATGAATGGGGGTGTTGTTTAAATATTTTCTGCCCACAGAAAATACTCCATCAGATCTGTTTAGATCATCTGGGCCCTGAAAGTGACAGTGTGTGGGGTATGGCAGAGAGAGATGCTTAAGCAGTATTGGAATGAAGGTACCGTAAATTTAAAACTAGCGGTCTGACTCACATCTAGAGCTGTGGAATGTTACCATTTATCGGCGTATAACACGCACAGGCGTATAACACGCACCCTTTTTTAAGAGGGAAATTTTAGGGGGAAAAAAATTTTTGGCGCCCACCTGCCCGGGTCCCTATCTAACCCTCCCCCTAACCCACCTCCCACCCACGGAGTCCCTGAGGCAACCTGGCAGCTCCGTCCGTGCAGCCGAGGATCAGGGCCTTGTCTGGCGAGGCGAGCCGCGGCCGCGGCAGACTACCCGCGCCGGGAACAAAGGCTGCCGCCGCCGCTGGTCTGCGGTGAGATTTTCGGCTGCTCCGGACGCGCACGGTTTGTCCGCTCCAGCCGGCGCCCCCCCCACTCATCGGAGGCTCCTTTGCCTTACCGGGGGAGGGCTCCCGGCTCCGTCCGTGCAGCCGAGGATCGGGGCCTTGTCTGGCGAGGCGGGCGGCGGCTGCGGCCTGCCCGTGACCGGCAGCAGCAGCGGCGGAGTCTTGCGGCCTCGCTGCGCTCTGGCCGGTCTTTTCTTTATTTGACAGGCCGCCGATCAGCTGGGCTCCCCGATCGGAGCCCTGATAAGGGCTCAGGCAGCGGTAGAGCTCGGCGGCGGCGCAACCAGGACGGTACTTCTTTGACGGCCCGTGTTCATCCGGGCCGTCTGGTCTGGCTAGGGATCTCACGCCGGGGGGTAGATTTAGGGGGCGGGTTAGTTAGGGTCCCGGGGGGCGGGCTCCCTGCTCCCGGGGGGGAGATAGTTAGGCTTTAGGGAGGGGGGTTAGGGCGTGCGTGGGATCCTTGTTTCTCTGGCCTGCCCCGTCAGCTCGCAGTGTGCGAGCACTGGCTATGGGACGGCAGTCGTTGTTTTTGCCAAGCACACTGGTCGCCTCATATTATATCGGCGTATAACACGCATACATAATTTGCCCCCTATTTTCAGGGGGGGAAGTGCGTGTTATACGCCAATAAATACGGTACTTTTGAGACTGTAACTCCCTCAGTTCTGTCCAACCAATATGGTTATGGCAGCAACCAAAAGTAAATTTTGTAAGCTCTGCTCGTGGCACTTATTTAGGATCCTTTGGATGTAGCTTTAGTACACATGTATAGTTGCAAGAAGACCTATATGAACTTTTTGGAATTTTTTGGTGTTCTGCATTAATGTGCTCTGATCTTCCTCTAAGTCAAGTGTATTGACAAATACCATTTTTAAATGTTGAATGAGTATGTTTCAATAAAAACATGCAATATCAGTTTTTTGTATGTTACTATTTTAGCCACATTGTATTTGTCAATACACTTGACTTAGAGGAAGATCAGAGCACATTGTATGATATGTTAATGTAAAACACCATGAAATTCCAAAAAGTTCACATACTTCTTCTTGCAGTTGTATTTAGTGCAGTATTCTTGTATGGATACATTTCATTGTTGGTTTTATGACTCTAATACTTGAATGAGAAAGTCATATAAGCTCTCTTTTATTGGAAAAAAATCCTTTCTCCATAAGAGCTTTGTTTTCCTTGACTAAAACCCGACAAGGCTTCTGATACATGTTTAATTATGTGATGTTTTTGAAAATAATATGAACTATGTATAGATACCATCTGTATTCAGGCAGGTAGCACCAGCCGCAGTGAGCTATACGTCTTTTTGTACCAGCTAACAAAGATAACCTACAGTATTCCCCAAACATTGTTCTGTGCTTCAGGATGCAGGTTTTGAATTTAATGTGGCAATAGTGTTTATTCAGAAGTTGACAGATAAGAAAAGGTACAATTCCATTTTTATGGTCTCATTTTCAAAATAAAAAAAATTGCTGATACACATTTCCATAATTTAAATAATGATTTAACCAGCGTGTGGGTATAAACAAACCAGTTGTTTGAATCCATACATTTTCATTTGTAGAGATAGGTTTACTAATGTGAAGCATAAACACAGTGGGTGAAATCCTATTACATTAGGCACAGTGCAAAATTACTCCTGTGGATGCTTGCAGGTAAGCCACTTTCTGTGTCTGGGGGTTTCAGATATCTGAGTTATACCCTCACAAAGTGTCCCAACTAGGAAAGTGCCTTTTAGCAACTTAGTTGGGGAAACCCCATCTTCAGCACACTTGGAAGGATTATATAGGAGAGTCAGGAAGTTTCACTGCAAGCTTGGAGTCTCTTGGTATCTGGGGAGAAATTTCCTAGGGGGTGCTTATTTTGGGCTGTATGACTCAGACATGAAAAATCCAATTTTCCACCAAACATGGAGCGATTGTAGAGGAGAGTCAGGATATACTTCCATCCACATTTATCTCTCGGTGCCTTGGTGGTCCAACAAATTAGCAAATCAAAAATTGCTATAAATTCATCAATTTGTATTCATCAGGGGATTTCATTTAATATTATCAACTGATGAATTCTGATAATTTGGCAGTATTTGTCAGTAAATGTGATTGACTTTTCACTTCGTCTAAATCTCTAGTTACTACTGTTGGTTTCATGGTTTTAACTGATGTCAAGCTTGAACTGTACTGTTCCTCATATGCCTTAGTTTACACTTTACAGGGCTACAGTGCCATCCAGTGGTTCATCTAGGACAGTAATCAGTACATTTCTGACAAGGCCGTTTTAAACCTTGTAATATACTTAGTTGCAGCTAGTGGATATTGAAGGCATAGTTCATTCCAGTTAAGCCTGCTAGATTTAAAAAAGCCCTTTCCAAGTTGTGCCAGGCTAACCATTTTTATTGCAGGCTTTGTAACCTTGTAAATTCTTCTGCTCTTTAGATTACTTTAGAAGCCATGACCTGTATCTTTTGATACATGTAACAAACCATCATTTTCCATGCTTGCATACAAGTTGCAACCCAGGCATTTGATCCAAAGCCAAGGTTAAGCCATTTCACTCACCTTACCCTTTTTAGCAGCTTTGACAGACTAAAGCTAGAGTCCTATAGGGAGAGATCTTTCTCTGCCCAGCAAAAGGGAAGTCCATGTACTGAGAAGGCGATTTACAAACTATTTTAGACGCAGAAACCTTCACTGCCCTTTATATCATTTTTCAATGGTACCATCAAAAGGGGGAATGTTCTGAGACCGACTGCAGATTGTTTTGGAGCAATGAGAACCAAAAGCCCTGCCATTTTTCAAACATGTTGGAATGAACATCAACCCTAGAATCAGCATACTTATTTCCTCCAGCCGGTATTGCTACTGTTTGTTAGATGTTTTTAATTCTTAATTTGTGATACTTCAACTATTCAACATATAGCTGGTAGAGATCTATGAAACAGATACAGAAATTCTTTTATTTAAGAAATATTGCTTCTAGACTTCCCTGAAGCCAGAATTGTTCTATATAAGTATTGCAGAATATTTCTTTACATGAACACAGTTTATAGACTAATAATGTAAAATCTATATACACACAGGATCACTCATGCCCATAAATAAACTTCTCTGTCATTCAGTTCATGACATATACATGATAAACACCTAGTTGATTCAAACAGGTTTACAGAAACCATCATAAGATATTATTGAAAAGTATTTCAAAGACCACAGAATGCTGAACTGCTGAGTTTAAATGGCCTTCGAACAAATTATTTGTTAACACATACAAGGGATTACTTTCCTATAAACCAGATAGCTAAATAATAATAATTCAAGATCAATTTTATTGTTTAATTATGATGATGATTATGTGTGGGTTTTTAAAAAAAACATTTAAGAAAAGTATAACAGAGAACTTTTGAATGCATTGTACTAATGTGTAGAGTTTGTAGTATGTTTGAAACCTAGATTTTTTAATTTTATTTTAACAGTTTGTTTTCAAGTGACTATTCTATTCTAGGTCTCCTCCGTATTCATTTAAGCACTGGAGGATAAATAGGTAGACTTCTTTCCTCTATTAAAGTGAATAGGGAATTCCTTCCAATGGATACAACCCATCTGGACTTAGGACAGTTTGTATACGAAGGGCATGCATCAACATGTATGGCTAGAATCCAGCATTTTATAGGGTACCATAGAGGTAAGGTGCATTGTGTAATAAAAAGGTGGGTGCCTCAACAGTGCACTCTACAAAATGAAAGGCTACATATGTCTGCACATATTTCAGTCTAGAACACTTTACACAGACTATGTCTGTAGGCACATTTCTGCATGTATAGATCTGCTCTTTGGATTTGAGTTCATTTTTTTTAAAGTTCAAAAATGATCTGAGAAATTTCTGAAGTCATGAAGGCTTTTGACTACTCAAAATTAAACTTCCTTTAATAATAATAAAGTAAAGCCTTAATTACTTTATACCTCCTCTATACGTTGAAACCTGAAGTCAATTTAAAATTCTATTAAATCTTTCATTAGCACTATCTCTCTGGGAAAAAATTAACAACCACTTCGAGCATGAAGGTTTAAAATCAAACATGATACTCTATTCAGTGTTCAGCTAATTGGTTTTCACAATCTATGCCGCTTAGCACTTTCACTACCAACCCATTTATTGTTTTGCAAATTACACATCATTATCAAACCTAAAAATGTGTAGAAGTACCAGATTAATAAAGGGTATGGCACACAGATTATAAAAGTGCAATATAATTTTACTCTGACAATATGAGTAAAATTTAACAGTGGTTAAAATTGTTAATCAAAAATTTATTATTCAAAGATCTTAGTAAGACAGAAACATTCATTTGTGGTGGTGAGTCATTATATGAACAGAGGAAAGGGCAACTTGAAACTCATTTGACGGTGCCTTTATAATAACAGGATAAAAATCACTACAAAGTGATTTCACTGGTTTTTTTCCTGTGTACTTCAGGGACTCTGCTAGTCATGAAGCTACACAAGGAAAAGTATTTATGTGTATGTTGGATACATACTTGGGGTTTCATATTGTTACAATTTTTTTAAAAAAAATTGGAATGTCATTTGTCAGGGCTACATGTATTTGTCAGCTAATTACTAAGGAAGAAAGAATGGATGTAGCTTACTTACACAAGCTAATTTGAGGAGAGTGGTAATGAGGCACTACCTTCTATGGTGAGAAGATGTGAAGATTCTGGAAAGGGTTCCCTTTTTCTTAACACCCTCTCGGTTTTATGCTCCACAATGAGTGTATTCAAAGCCTGATGAATGACTTTTGCCGCTGAGTTCAGAGGAAGGTAGATCTGCTCTTCAAAAATGTCTTCCATCGTGTCCTTATCTGGGACAGAATCTTTTTGAAGAACACTGGCAGGCTGCAAGGTGAAGCTTTGTCTGGTTTCTAGCTCTGTCAAATCATTCCCACTGAAATCCATTTCAATACCAACTGGTTCTTCAGTCTCCAGCCATTTTCCTGCTTGGTGACTACTCCAGTGTGGCAGATTCGGACTCCTTTCTGCAGGAATATCATTGCTTAATTCAAGCTTGTTTTCCTGGCTTAATTCAACTGTGCTCAAAGCCAGGGATCCCAAATCTGTTGGCATGATCAACTGTACCTCTTCAGCTGTCAACCAACTGGAACCTTCATCAGATTCAGCAGAGCTCATTTCCAGCAAAGCAAATGGCGTGGATGATTCCTCCAAGAACACACTGGGATGAGCAGTTTCAGTCTTTCCTGTTCTATTTTGCTCAGAGTTACTGTTCAGCAGTGCAAAGATCCTATCTACATCCTTCAAGTAATTTGCCCAGTCATCAGGACTAAGTCTGTAGTCTTTTCTGGCTTCATATAAACTTTCATTCACACTGTACAAATCTTCCAGTCCTTGCCAGTTGACATTTTCTGTGAAGTTCGGCAGCTTAGCCTTCCCATCCATGCCATAACTGTTCTCTGTCCAAAGAGAAGACAAGAAAAGATAGATAACAGCCTTCAGGGTTTCCTAAACTGCTCTCAGTTCAAGAGCTGAGAGTTAATTGAGCACTTGACATATTTGAATGCAGTACATTTCTCTTACTAGCATATGGATAAATGTATTCTTTTAAATGGTGAGCAGAGACACCCCCCCCCCATTGAGAGACAACCCATGGATAGGCACATATGTGAACATTTTAACTGAGTCTTAGACCTATGTGGAAATTAAGAAATATTTACTCAATAATAAAATAAGTAGGTATGTAGATCTTCTTTTTGCCTATCTGAGTAAGGGGAAATAATTAAAACTATTTCCAGGGTGGTAGCCGCATTAGTTTGCTGCTGAAGAAACAGTCTTATAGGCACTTGAAGGTTGACTGGTTGTATTTGGCATTGGCTTTCATGGATCACAGCCCACTTTATTGGATGCAACTGGTGAAGTAGGCTGTAGTCAAAGGGAATGTCTTTGTAAACCCTATAATTTTTATTTCGGAAGTCCTGAACCCAGAACGTACAAGTATCTATATTGCGTTCATCTACAGAGAAGGCCCAGCTGGAAGGCTTGGTGTCTTGGACAGGTGTAAGTTCCTGTTTGAAAATTAAACATCCCAGCAACCAAGGGAAGTAGCTTCTTTTCAAACAGGACGTTAGGCCTGTCTTAAGGCAAGAAGCCTATCAGCTAAGCCTTCTCTTCTTATGAACATAATCTAGGTGTCTCTAAGGTCTGGCTCTTGGACTCACACAGAATGGTGATTTATAGGGTTTGTAATCCCACCCCCTCAAACAAACCAATCAGAAGTGCACATTGCTAGTAGTCAACACACACTTATACAAAAAAAAAATCCATGTAAAGATGCAAAATGAGTATTCATTGTTTAATTGTAAACAACAAAGTTCAATAGTTAGGATGGCACTGTGGTTGCGAAGAAATTCCTCACATGTCCTAGTCTAAATATAGCAGATGCTGAAATAGCTGTAATTGTTCATGAGAAAGGTTTCCGTAACATAATATCCAGAAGAAGTGATGCTACAACAGAAAATATCTGTAAGGATGAACAGTAGTTTATATTTTAATAAGTAAACAAACAAATAAATATAGAAGAATATAAGACTGCTATAGGTATAAACATGCCTAGAGGCAGACAAGCACTTATATATAAGTGAAACAATGAATTCAAGTGATGGGTTAAATCATTCTTGTAACTAAAAGAGACTGCTGAAAAACAAGAAGCAGACACCAGCCTGTCCAAGGAAACTCAAAATGTGGAAGGTGTAGAGGAAGAGAAAACGCCAGCTAAGAAGGAAGACTCACCACCACTACCAAAACACAGCCCAGCTCAGTGGCCCTAGAGTGACACATGGCTGTTTGGGAGAGGAGTTGGTTGAACAGCTCAATAGCTTAGGTATCTAGCTGTGGTGCCAGATATTGGAAGTTTGATTCTCTGCTATGACTTGACAGAACTTGGAGATAAGGAATTGCAAAGATACAATGAATAGAACAAGATCCTGAGGGATGCTAGTGACAATAAAATCATTTTTATTCATGAAAATCTACTTTCATGTGGCAATTAAAAGCGTGTTAATTTTGGAATAATATAATACAATCAGTTGGGAATACAGAAGCCAAAGCAAATCAAAAGTGTGCTGCTTCTATACCATCCCACGGCACTTAAAGAACTCTCTAGGCCAGGGATGGCGAACCTTTTTGCCACTGAGTGTCCAAACTCGGCGGCAGCGGCGGCGGCGGCGGTCAAGATCAGCGGCAGCGGGAGGGAGGGGGCGAAGGCAGCAAGGGTGATGGAGGGGGCGTGGTCAGGGTCATAGCAATCGGCAGTGGGAGAGGCAGGGATGGCAGCAATAATGGCAGTGGAGGCGGGGTCGGGTTGGCGGCGGCAGGGGCGATGGCGATGGGGACCGGTGTGGGTGTGGGTGTGGGATTGGTGGCAGCAGGGGGTCAAGGGTGGGGCGAGGTCGAGGGCAGCAAGGGCGACAGGGCTAGGATTAGCAGCGGCAGCGGCGGGAGGGGCAGGGATAGGGTTGGTCTTGGTGGTGGGGTTGGCAGAGGGGGAGTCAGGGGCAGCAGGGGAGGCGGCAATGGCGGCAATGGCAATGGTGATGGTAGGGTTGGCCTGGCACCTGACATGCTCCCTGCCCCCCCCCCCCGCACTTCCCCCTTCACAAATTCCTCATGGCTGGTCCAGCGGAGGGGAAAGTGGGGGGGGGGCAAGGAGCATGTCGCGTGTCAGGCAAAAGTTCTTTCCGTGCCACTTTTGGCACACGTGCCATAGGTTCGCCATCCCTGTTCTAGGCGATTTACAAGTAATTATTCAGAGACTATAAATAAGCTGGGTACTCATTTTACCAACTTCAGAAGGATGGAAGGCCGAGTGAACCTTGAGTGAACCATGACCCCAGGTCATGAGCACAATTTTAGTACTATTAGGTTCTTTGCTGTATAGCTAGTTCTTTACAACACCCAGAACCATAGTACTATTTTAGTTGTTCTTTAGAACCACTGCTTTACACATAGTAGCTTTCTTCCGCTCTCCTTCACCTGCAGCCAGATTTTACTGACAAAACAGTTCAATCAGTTGATGTCTCCCCTGGATTCAGACTACTGATGGAAATTCTCTCATAATTTCAGGTTTGGAAGAACCAGTAGTTGTCATTATTAGGTATGGGTGGACGGGTTGCCATGTTCACAGCACCCCTAACTTAAAGAATTTCAGAGAGGAAACAGCTGTTTGGTATTAGTTAGGGACAATATTTTAATTAAGTTTGTTTTTCCAAACAGCAGATTCATATGGTTCCCCTTTTCTTAAAATTCACTCTAGTGCATATTTTCCATATATGACATGTCCCATTCAAGTATGATTAAATGCACACTAAATTAGCCATGGCATCAGGTGATGTCAGACCATATACTACTTAGTGGTTGCAAAATCAACAGATAAACCCGTACTTTTCAGTGTATAAGACACCCCGATGTATAAGGTGACTGTTTGCAGAGACAAGGCATGGGTAGTTTCATTACCACATGGTTCTCTCCTAGGCTTACTTCTGTGTATAAGATAGTGATGGCGAACCTTTTAGAGACCTAGTCCCCAAATTGCAATCCAAAACCCACAATTTCTTTGCAAGGTGCCAGCCAATACAGCAATTTAACCTGAATACAGATGGCTGTGAAGGGACGATGTCAGGTGCCCACAGAAAGGGCTCCAAGTGCCACCTTTGGCACCTGTGCCATAGATTTGACAACGCTGGTATAAAACAACTCTCAACTTTAGTCTAACAATTTTAGACAAAAATACAGCCTTGCATATGGGAAAATACAGTTATTTGCATTCATTTGTAAAAAAAAAATAGTTACAAGAACTGAACATTCTGATTCAGGCCCAATCTGGTAAAGTGCAAGCTGGTACCCATATACGCGCATTTTGTAAAACATCGGTTTCTGTGGGAGTTAAAGCCAATACAATATGTAACATGCAGAGGTAAAATTATATTTACATTTCCACAGCAATCAGAGTGGACGCCAGTGCCAATGCCAAGGTGTTCTTTTAATATCTGTTCAATAATAATTCAGTATACTGGAAAGGATTCAGAAAACCACTATTCAGCCAAAAGATCCTTACATCCTTATAAGCAATAATGAGTAATAATAATAAAGACAAAGGAATATGAAAAAAAGTTAAACATGTCCCTTTGCATACTAAATGTAAAAAGAATGAATGGGGCCCCATCTGCCATGCCCTTGTGTACTTTAGTGTTGGTGTAAGAAAGGCCAACACAGAGCTTGGAATTTTATTTTTAAAAGCAGCGTGTTGCTCATTATTTTAAGGGTAAAATGTCAGTAGCACATGAATAGTGTATTTTTTCAGTTTTTATTTTTTTAGCAACCTCCCCCCCCCCAAAAGTGGTACCAAAATCCACTTAACATTTTATACATGTGACTTCCTTCTATGTCAAGAGCCATAGGTCATTAGATGGCTCTGCAATGATAACACAATTGCTCCCCTTAATAAATTACCCACACAAAGTAACATATGTTGTATCATTAGCTGTAAATCTTTACTTTTCTTCCAAGCTCTGCGCTTTCATACACACAACTGCCCCTGGGGGTGCCCAGTTGTGTTGAGCAACCTTAGAGACCACTAAACAAGTCATACAAACTGAAGATGAAAAGTGAAGAAGCCGGTGGCCCTCCTCATGTCATAGTGCTTGAACTCCTGCCATTCCCTGCTGGCATGAGCAATCCTCAGGGTAATGGGGCTTGTAGCATGGCAACACCTGGAGGGCCACAGATTTGTCACCCTGCAGGCTGCAGATGTGGGAAGTCAGCGAAGAGCAGCCAGTGGATGAATAGGTTGGGAAATGATGGATGATGTGACACTCAAGACAGTATCTTTCCAGAGCTGTGTCTTCCCTCCCATCCCTCTAGCCCAGTGTGCAAAAGATGATGAGTGAATCTCCTAAAGCAAGATGGATGTAAAATGAGCCACATGAAGTGCCAATGGGAGCAAAGTTAAATGGAGGTGGTGAGCGTCAACACCAGTGGCCAGGTGAAGACAATCGTTAGCACCTGCATGCAGCGAAAGCAATGCCATGTGCAACAGGCAGCATACAGACATTAGTCGGAATGGACCAGGTCATGCAATTATTTGGAGAGAAGCTGCTGAGGAGAATAATAAAGGGTGGATACCTGTGTGGATCATAGCTGCCTCCATCTTTATTTCCTGATATAGGAAAATACAAGAGTAACCTTTGTTAGTGTTTAGAATTGGGAAAAATCATTCACAATGTAGCTTTCCATGCACAGCATCTAATTCCTAAAAAGAAATTTACTTCGTTATAAATAGGTAAGCTGCAGTCCAATAAAGATACCTGGTAGGGAGTGTTGTAAATATATTTTATAATAGGAAAAAGTGATAAGTAATAAGAAAAGGGAAGTGTTTGTTGGTAGGAAGAAACCAACACTCCACAAACTTTGTGAAATGCATTTCTCAGGAACAAATCCCACAATTTCAAAATATTAAACATGCTTCGGATTATAGAAGATTGAAAGTATTGCCTCATTTGGAAGTGAACAGGAAAACTAAAGGCTCAAAAGGTACAATTTTTGGGGGGCCTTGATGACCCTCTGTCAGTTTAGCATTAGGGTAAATTCCCACTTGTTCTAGGTATATTGCTCAGATAATAATAATAATAATAATAATAATAATAATAATAATAATAATAATAATAATAATAATAATAATAATAATACAGTTACAGCCTCAGACCTTTCTTGAGCTTGAAAGGACCACTTGGGCAACAGAAGGCTACAAAATCAGTGTATACTAACACTCTGAACAGCAATAGGGAAGACATGAAACAAACAACACACACAGCAACAAGATGGTTGCACCCTCTCTTCTCTTCCTCTCTGTAGAGGCATTCATTTTTAAAGCAAAAAGAAGAATCTGACCCAAGCCTAAGTCAAGGGTGATGCTCTTATCTCAATTCCCTGACGTCATTTGGGGAACAACTGGAGTTACTCACTGGTGAGGCAAAGAACTTTGCATTGTTCAAACGCAATGTCTTCTTCGCAAATCCAAGGCTGATCCCCTTATATGGAGAAAAAATGGCAGACTATGCCCTAGGGAACTGCCCTGACAAAAACAAAAGATTATATGTATGTACAAAAAAGGGTAGAAGGTAAGGTAAGTTATGTATTCAGCTCTTGTCTACTTTTATACCTTTTTTGGCAGTTCTGCTCTGAGATATTAATACTGGTATATTGTCAAGTGTGGTATACTTATTAGCTTCAGAACTCTTGCAGGCCCAGCAAAAAATCAATGTGCCAAACACCACATGCTATATTTAGACTAAGAAGCGTTATTTCCCAACAGCCAAACTTTCCACCAACAGCCAGTCTTTGTGAGTTTAGCTAGTTAAGGGGTGGGGACAGAATTAAGAATTTTATAATCACATTTAGTTAGTTACCTGTGTCGAGGCCCTTAGGTCTTGGATTACACTGCTTATAACCTTGGCAACTTCGTAGCTCCATCAGCTGTACATGCAGCTGGTTCAAAATGCCTCTTTCTACTGTGTGCACTGTATTTGTTAGCTGAGAAAGGAAAAGGAAAAGACGCTTTAGGATCACCCTTATACATTTCTACTCAGAAGTATATCTGGCTGATTATAATGGCTTACTGTACTTGAATTCTATCATGAAACAAAGGTAGAATGTGTGTTGAGTTTGAATAGATGAATTAAAAATGCAGTGCGACCTCACTATCCATGGAGATACCTACAGTTTTCATTTACTCGGTTTTCCACAGTCCTATATACAACATACAAGGTGCTTCCTTGTGGCCTTGGTCCCATCCCTTTGTATGCTGTAGCAGGGTTCCTTTGTATCTGTGGTTTCATACATCCACGCTTGTCTATGGAAGCAATTCCCTGTGAATACAGGGGTCCTGTTGTACAACGACCTATCTGAATTGCAAGCAGTGTTTCATTTCTAAATACGGTAGCTTTTAACCCACACTTACCTGGTAGGGGTCAGTGTTCATGTCAAAGTATTCCAGGAATCCTGTAGCAAATTCGCAGAAGAGGAAGTTGTGTGTTTCATTGATGGTTCGCAAACACCAGTAAGTGTTATTGTTTGAGCTTGTACAAGCGCAGAATGATCCCACTGTTTTTTTTTTGGGGGGGGGGGAGAAGGGGGAAAAGAAAACCAAACATTTGAAGAAGTCTGCATTTACTTCACTCCAGAAATGGCAAGTCATGCCTAGCTCCACGGGAAGAGACAGGGATGTCCACACAGCCCTGCATCCCCTCTTGCCATGTGAACAGAAGTGATGGGCTGGAAAATACCACCCGTTACCCAGACAATTCTTCCATTTCGATTGTCTTTAAGCAGAGGCTAAAGCTAGCTGAAGAGCTTCATGAGTTAAGGCAAGTTAAATGGATCTGGCTGTGTAGCCAGAGGTTCGGAACGCATCCCAGAAGAATCAGCCTGTGTGGCCTTGGGCATGCTGTACAGTCCCAAAGCACTCAGAGAGGAAGGGACTAAGAAAGCTACTTCTGGATATTCTCTACCTAAAACACCCTGAAAAGGATTACAGTGTCAGAGTTGATTTGACAGCACACAATTATTAAGCGGAGAATGAACTGCTATTTTCTGGGAACACTTTCACTTTGTATGTCCTGCGTCAAGCAGAACACTAGCTCAGATGGCTAGAAAGACCTCATTAAATGCCATCAGTCCTATTCCAGAGCCTGGAGAAATTTCTTTTTGGGGTTACCACTCCCCTAACCTCAAACCAAATTCCAGGCACCTCCACTTTAACCCCCCTTATAAAATTAAAGAATGCTGATCAGCTATGGAACAAGACAGATCATTGTGTTATTACCTTGCTGGCCTCTGCTGCCACCAAGCATAAGATCTCTGGTTCAGGGATATCAGAATATCAGATATATTTCAGAAAAACCACATTACATATTCTTTTCTGGAAGATAGGCCGCAGTATAATTAAAATGCCAATGAAACTGATGCTATTTAAATATTGGGGTATCATTTTCAAACACAGTTCATATTAACAATTTGTAAGACCTGCCGATTTCAATGGAGAAAATATACAAACTTGATTTAAATCTCTTCCATTGAAATAAATGAGGATCAATGGTCTTCACTTTGGATGGACTGGACTTTCTTCTTTTCAGATGTGGACTTTTGCCCTCCAGCTGCCTAAGTGCTCACACCAAGCCTGAATCCCACCAGCATGCATCTCTTAGAAGAGGCTCTCACAGTTCCAGAATGGTGCAGTCTGCCAGTGATTGTTATCATGGGTAAAGCAAGTGAGTCCAGGAAGGCTGCATTCATCTCCTTTCTTCTGTCGCTTTTTCCCTTTCCTTTCTTTCTTCCTCCGCCGGTTCTCTTTGAAGAGCTGAAGTTTACCATCTACCTCTTGGGCTGCTTCCCTAGTCAAATTCAAGAATACAAATAAGCAAGGGCATAACTAGCATAGATGTTTGTCTTAGTGCAACCTTTCCCAGGCCACGCCTCGCCAAATGTTTCGGAAAGAACCTACATCATTTCGGACCATTGGCCATCATCTCTGGGATGGATGACAACTGTAATTCAAAATTTCTCCAGAGATTCACGTTGAAGGGAGTCTAACCTAATACCTCCCTGAAATTTTTGAGCAAATCTACCCGTTTTGTTGCCAAAAAGGAAAAGCTGTCTTCTGTCAAGCTGGAATGGAGATGTTACTTAAAATAGAATAGAATAGAATAGAATAGAATAGAATAGAATAGAATCATAGAGTTGGAAGAGACCTCAAGGGCCATCCAGTCCAAACCCCTGCCGTTCAGGAACCCCCATCACAGTATTTTCGACAGATGGCCATCCAGCCTCTGCTTAAAAACCTCCAAAGAAGGAGACTCCACCACCCTTTGTGGCAACATATACTTCTTTCACCTATTCTTGCTGTATGCTCTTCTCTAAACTTGCAATGCATAGAGCAAGCTCAAGATACATTGCTGCCGAAATTGGACCACTAAACAGTGCCCTCTTCCCATTCAGGTCACTTTGCTCTGCCACACAGTAGGGCTGGCCCTGGCAATTCATAAGAGAGTACAATTTAAATGTCCCTGGTTACATTCACTTGCCTAAAACATTGATGATATACAGTACTTCTACATTATGCCATTTGTATCCATGCCTCTGCCATGCTGAAATGTTAATTCTTCATAAAGGTATCTTTCCATACCATGCAAACCCATTCAAAGCATTACTCCTGCTATGCCCAATCCTTAAAAAAAGGATTCTATCTAAATAGAATTTTGGACGTGAGGATGATAAGGGAAAATAATGCACCCGTCCCATTTGCAAAAACTGTGTTCAGTTACAGAATAGAGAATTTTTTACACCAGAGCTCCTTTGAAACCTATTGGCAAAACAAGGGAGCAGTCAAATGTTAGGGAGGCTGCATTTGTGATCCTCCCTCACTCCAATTTTAGGTGGTTCTTACAATTATTTATTAGAAGTGTTGTGTTCCAGTTAGTATCATCTGGTTTGAAATACATTTAATTGTATTCCAAGAATTGTTCATTTTGCTTTGTGTTTATGTTATTTTGTTTTTATTCTGTTTGTTTGTTTTTAAAGTGCAAACCTGACAGACATATAATTGTATCCTTTCTGCATTATCTGCATTATCTTTTATGTCAGTATTATTATTATTACCCTTTTGACCATTTTACTTTGCATGTGATTGAGAAGTGCTATAAAGAAACTCTCCTGATCTATGGTACCTATAAATAGAATGCATACAACAGAGAAAGCAATCAAGAGGAACTTGGGAAGAAATGGGGAAACCACAAGTCCCACAATAGAATTTGGGTCATTGGTATGAGCGATATATTGAATAAACAGAATGAAAAACAAATGAATCTTCTTTTGAATTTTGCCTATCTTGTCCTATACCTCTTACCAGAGCCTTTGCTTATAATCCTCCACAATAAAATTTGATGCAAGAAAGAAGGAAGGAAGGAAGGAAGGAAAGAAAGAAAGAAAGCAAGCAAGCAAGCAAGCAAGCAAGCAAGCAAGCAAGCAAGCTTACTTGAATGGATGAAGGTGATTCGCCTTTAGCTTTTCTTGAGCTTTTACCCCCTTTTCTTTGTTGTAATAGCTGTAAAGAAATTTCAAGAGAGAACAAATAAACTTCTCATAAAATTTACATCTTAAAACAGAAGTGCAGCTGTCATCATAACTCTGGAAATATCTGTCAATAGACTTTCCACCGCCTTTAAAGCACCAGGTGAGAATTGTGCTCACATCCTCGTCTGAGATGTTGGTAAGAGAAGGGAGTCCATTTATCGTTTTGGCAGAAGACTACACAGAAAGCCATTTTTACATAACAAAACAAAGAAATATATCATTTATTTCAGAACTGGTGTTGCCTAAGGGTTTCAATTTGGCGTTGCACATCTACCTGAGCAATGGGACTCGGTTTATGTCCCCTCACTCTGTTCCCTTGCATACCACCAAAAACCTGCTCCAGAATGTTTCCTAATTCTGTGGAGCAGATCTGAAAGATGTATGTGGAACAACATGGGGGGGGGGAAATGCCCTCCTCCCAATTCCAGAGATGGATGCCATTCCTATCAGCGGATAACAACATTGGCTGTCACCTGTGGCATTGCTACAAACAGAAACGAAGAAATAGAAACCTGTTATCCTTATTTTACAACTACGTCCAATCACAAAACCAACTAATGAGTTCTGTAAATTGGGAAGAATTCTTCGTGTCCCTGAGACTGCTGGTTTTCCAAGTAGTATCAGATAGATGTGAACAATAATTTCACATACGTACCTCTTTTTGCTACAGTCACAGTCATCAGGTTTTCGCCTTTTTAGATGCCCTCTCACCTCCCTTAAATTTTTAATTTTATCTTGAAGAGCTTCGATCTGCAAAGTAAGAAAGTTAATGGTTTTATCAATATAAGAGAACATAGCTACTGAACATAATATACTAATTAATATTCATGTTGTACAAAGTTTTCTTGCATAGCTACAAAAATGACATAACGTTTAAAGGTAAATTGCCCCAATTTAAGAAAACACTGTAGAAATTATCAATTGCATGCTTGGTTATGCATCTCTGGATGCAATACTATTCGGTCTGCTTACAGTATGCTTATAACGTCTGCTTAACTTAAGACAATTTGCTTCCATAAGTTATGGCAATAGTGTTATACCAGGGAAAGTAGGGGAAAGGGTTTTAGCCATTTGTAAAATATTAATTAATAAGTAATGGCATATTAATTATGACCATACTATTATTAAATTACCACCCTTGCAAACTTTTGGTGCTTTGCAATACATGTTGTGCTTGACAACTGTACACTTCCATATAACCACTTCAATGACAGTGATTTGTTCAGGGTCACGCAAAGTGGTTAGTGTTCTAAGTCTCACATTCCTCTCTTCTCTTCTCCCATAACTGCCATGGAGAGATCAGGAGCTTTTCTAACTTCTGTTCCACACTTGATCTCATGGCATTTCCAATCTAAATTATATATTTCACAGTGATTGATGCTATGTGCAAACCTATAAGTGTAGTTAGCTTTAACTATGATTTATGGGAACAAGGCAGTAACTTTGGTTGCAAGTTGGCTGTTCCTCTAAACCATAGATGATGATGATGATGATGATGATGATGATGATAATAATAATAATAATAATAATAATAATAATAATAATAATAATAATAATAATAATAATAATAATAATAATACAGTGTGGTTAGTTGCCAAAAATGGAAGTGTCACAGCTGGTGTCACAGCTTTAGGGGAGTGTGGGTGGCAATGGAGGGAGAGCATAAATTAATCAAGATTCATCCATGCAATCTGAACACAGCCAGTTAATTAAAGAGTAAGTAGAAATTTGACCCTAGATCTATCTTTTCCTCTTGCAACTCCTGAACCCTCAATACATCTTCATTGATTATACCATCACCAGATGCCAATACAGATCATTCATTAAGGGAAAGGTCTTCTAACCTCTTTGTCAATATAGGCTTTGTGGTCTTTCCAGGCTCTGGCTGATTGGTATAATTCCCGCTCACAGTGAATTGAATCATTTGGAAGAATAAAACATCTGTAAGAGAGTGGAATAATGACATGTTTGAAACATCCCAGTCAGCTACAGCCGAAATGCTACAAATCTGTCTAACAATGAAAAAATAATAATCTAAAAATAATATAAACCACTTCAATCCCATCATCCCATAACAGGCCGTTTGCAGCAAGTGCTTTAAAAATCTTTCCTTGAGGGAAAGCACGGCCAAAGGATTGATGTTGGAAGGGGGTATAGCTGAAAATTAAGTCAGAGGTTCAGCAGGAATTCAGAAAGGCTCAACACAGCATTCCAAGGGGCCTTGCGTTCAAATGCTTATTCACCCAGACATCATTTGACTACGTGAAGCCCTCCCAACATTCCTAAAACAGCATCACCACCACTTCTCCCTCTACACCCATTCTCTGTTCCTCTTCTTACGACTTTTCACAGCTTTGCTTCTGTCATCTGTCCATTTGTATATTCCAATATAATTCTGTATGTCAGCACTTTGCTTCTACCCCAATAGAATCCCCTAAGTAATTCCACCCACTGCTATTCCTCATTAGTAAAACAATGCCCTAAAGTCCTATGCTCTTCCCTCTTGACACTGCTCTTCACCAGAAAATCCAGCACATGCAGGCAAGACAGGGCTGTTAGGAAGGGGATACAGTGCAGGGTCAGGACCATTGCCTCCCTCCAATGCCCTTGTCCCCCTCCCTCTTTGTTCACAATGTTCTTGCAAGAAGCAGGAAATTTCAAGGTGGAGGGAGTCTAAGACGGTTACTTCACATCCCTCTCATTGTGGTTTGCGGACCCGCTTGGGACTGGTACGAGAAAATGTTACTCCACGTCCATTGCATGACGGTGGAATCTCATCCCGACCACGCCCCCTGAACTGGGATTTAACCGTGATGAGCCATACCTCTCCCTGACCTCGGGAATTCTCTTGTCTCGGTTCCTGTTTCGAGACAAGTGCCCGTGAAGTAAGGCTTGTCACACAATGTGTGCATTCTCCATCTAGTGGCAGGTGTGTGAAGTTGCATTCTCCAGTACAATCCCAATGGCATAAACAATGCATCACAGAGAGGGAAGAAGGCATAAAACTCTCGAACTTAGCTGCTTAATGCATGAAAGGCAAAGTTACGGAGAATCGAAATATCAAAAAACGGAAGGTCGGACAAAAAAAGAGAGGGAAAACGAAGGCAGGGAAGTATAGATGTTGTCACGAAACAAGGACGTGAAGTAACAGTCATCACGATACCATTGATCATGCCCATGGGTAAATGGAAACAGGGACAGAACCGGGACAAGACCACGTGTCCGCGAACGGCATTATCACGAAACGAACGTAATCTTGGAACAAGGAAGGATGTGAAGTAACCGACTATGAGGGTTGAATGAGCAGAAACCTCAACCTGATCAGAACCCCATCTGCTTTAGGGGACTCACTCACATACAAGCAAAGAGGCGCAAAACCCCTTCAGAATTTCAGCCCAATGCAGGAAGGGCAGGAACAGAGAGGGAGGACCAATATTATGACTAATGCCTGAACTGAGTTCTTGACCTTATTCAAATCCCAGCTCTAAAGGCACATAATGCCTCCTGACTGAACCACCAACTGGGGAAAAAATGTTTAGGCCCAAGTAAGCACTTTTGCTCTAAACACACACCCCAGTTCCCATCTAACACTGGTTTCTTCTCCTCTCCCCCCAAGTTTTTGGTCTTCCTTGATAGTTCTTCATCAGTTTGGATGCAGCAGTGACCTATCTGTGCTTAAGCTACATTGGACATTGATAGTACAATTTTAAAAACGCTTAATAAACCGCGACAGGCAAAGTGTTCCTACTTATGCGTCACTCGGACAGAGTCTGGCTGCCCAGCTGTGCGGGTTCTGTCAGCTCGCATGGCTTCAGCGCCGTCGCCTCCATCTTTGGAAGTTCGCGCCTGCTCTTCTTCGCCGTAATTCCCGTGCCGCTTCACAATGTTCTTGGGCTGAAGGATGTGCAATTCCTCCTCTTCTTCCAGATTGATGTCATATATTTCCCCTTCAAACTCCACAGATAGGGAACGGGTCTGCCGAGTGTGAACAAAGCGTGGTTTGTATTCTGTGTTATTAAAAAAAGACAAATGCCTTGTTAGGTAAATCCCAAGCAATCCACTGGATCCAAAGACAAGAAAAAAAATATGGACCTAAGATTAATGTGAGGGGAGGAGACAGGAAATCCGGGCCTTAGCTCAACTGGTACAAACTCATGATTGCGCCTTTCTTTTTTTCGGTCATCAACTGTGTTTGCAAAATAACGGGTGGGTGGGGTGGAGGTCGGAATTAAAGAAAAAAATTGTTAAAAACCTTTCATTTTGTTCATCGTCTTCCACACAAATACTTCTATGTATACTTCTATGTACAATTTGCAAAAAAGTGATGAAAGTACACAATGCACAAATATTTTTGTAACCAGTGGAAACCTTTTTAAAAAGTCATTTTCACTCACAAGAACAAAATAAGCAAAGATTTATGTCACTTCTGTTCATTTTATTTTATTTAGGAGAATGCTTTAAAGTTTAAAAAAATATTTTATTTATCTGGCTTTTCATAGCAAAAGCACACTACTCAGCAGTTTCTAATTTTTCCTCCCCTGGTACATGCTTAAAAACTTGCCCAACTGGAGAGGGCTCTGCTCAGGCATGCTCCAAACAGATGGAGGAATGAGGAGGCAAAAATCCATCTAATTAAAAATAATAGGGGTGCACTGAAAAATGTGACTCTCCTCCTACAATGAGAAATTGTTTGTTTTACAATTACATTCTGCTCCATATTTCAGTGCTAAAATATGTGCTATTTTAAAATGCTGAATATGGAACAGCACCACCCTTTGGGTTTTCATTAATTTAGAGATATTCCAGAAGAAATCCTTTCTGGAAATGCTGTGTATGTCTGCACATTGGACACAGTTTGGTAACTGGTTCATCTTAACAGTCCACGTGAGGGCACTGCAGAGACATGCTCTGAACATTAGCTAAAATCTCTTGCACTTCCACAAAAACGTGGCTGCCTAAAAGTGTAACAGGGCTGAAACATTTCCCTGTAAATCTCCAGAGAACTTAAAAAATGTATTTGGTGGGAGAAAGGGTGGCCAGTAAATTGGACCAAAATGTCGTTATATCCTTTGTTGATTTGAATAGTTTATTTCTACAGGTTTTATATGCATCAGAAAACAATCTGTGCAAGAACTAGCACAATGAGGATCCTCATACAAATACAAAAACCCAGTTGAGAAGTAATTATTTAGTACGAAAAATGTACATAGTAGCTAACAGTGTATCATTTACTGGGTCAATTAGCCTTTAAACAATAATGGAAACAGATTTTGGATTCCCACAAGTTTCTTTCACATATAAGTGCTTGAATCATATGTTAGCATGGCTGAGCCTGAATATGTTTGTTTGGATGCAAAGAATATCATGGGAGAAAGAGTAATTGACTTTCAGGTTTTGTGCAAAATAATCATACAGTAATGAGCACAAAGTAATTTTTAAAATGCACTCCACAAGGAGTGAGTAGAATGGTGCCGAAATCCAGTGGCTAATCTTTTAGCGTATTCAAGTCTCCGACCTTCCTGACAGCCTGCGATCTACCACCACCTACTTTGCACATTGGGGCTCCTCATAAAGCCTCTTTGATTTTTTCTTTGGGTCCGGCTGCTCTGATAATCGGCTTCTCTGCAGTCACACTCATGTTCTTTGCTGCTATATCCCTGGGATTGTAAGCTCCGTGCTCTTTTTCGGATAGCAAGAATGTCACCGGGTCCTTTACATTTGTGAATGCGAAGTTTGCCAGATGTGTCTTCAATGCACTGCCATTTCTGGAAAGAGGAAAAAGATGAACAGACTGCTCAAATGAATCTTCCAATCTGTCTAGCCAGCCCTTCCCAATGTGTGGTCAATCACAAAGTGCTGGACCACAGCTCTCATCAGCATTTGCAACATGACCAATGGTGAAGGTTAACAAGGCATTGTTGTCTATGATTCAGTTGAAGATTCCTAGGGTAGGAAGAATAATCTAATTCATACTATTAGTTGTCTATGAATGCTGTAAGGTGTCCCTTTTCGTAGTATTAGTTATCTATTAATGCTGTAAGATGTCCTTCAATTCCTTTTTCTCAAATACTTGAACATACCTTAATTGTATTGGACTGTGTATTATCCCTCATTACTGTAAGCCGCCTTGGGTCCTTTTCCAAGGAGAAAGGCGGGGTAAAAATATTCTAAAATAAATAAATAAATAAATAAATAAATAAATAAATACTGTTCTGATGGCCACACAGCTGAAATCCTGTTGATCAAGATAGCTTTTGAAAGTGAACGGTAGATGTCATTTTCTTCCTGCCAAGTCAGATGACTCAGCATTAGAAATCGGGACTTCCTTCTCACCGCCATCTTTGTATGAAGCTGTCCCTTCAGGCCCACAGGTGCTGTGCTGCCAGGGCTTTCTTCAACAGCACCGCTCCACTCTGAGGAGTCTGGCCAGCAGGACTGCAATGAGGGTTTTTGTCACTAGGGGCAAATATGGTTTCCGCCCCCCCCCCCCCGCCATGATTTGGTGAAGGAAGTGTATGGAGCCTCAGCCAGGAAGGAAGGTGTCAGGACCAGGGCCCTGCCTGAAATTTCTAACTCTAGTGTATGCAGGGTCAGCTCTGCTCCTGTGGGAGAAAGCTGCACTAGAGCTTACAGGATTGGTCCCTCTCCCTGCAATAGCTTCTGAGCTCCTCAGGAGTGTCACCTGTGGAGACTGAGGACTGAGTTATATAAGAACTGGCTTCTCCCTACAAACCTTAGCCTCAGCAACAAAGCTTATGGATTCTACTTTGGCTTGGCCTGGATCTCTGCCAATGAGTTAGTAACCTTGCTCCATCTCCTGGCTTGCCTTCCTTTATGTTTCTGGATCTTGCTGATTCCTGGTTTGCTCCATCTGGCTCCTGATCCTTCGTATGACTCTGAGTTGCCCAACCTCTTGAACTTGGTCATTGTCCATCTGGACTTGAACTCCTGGTCTGGTAGACTATGTGTGCCCTTGGTGGTTGAACTATTGTAATCTGGTTCTGCCGTGTGGACTGGGTCCTGCTGCTTTTGCCTGAACCTTGACAGAAGAGAGGGAGGCAGGAGTGGTGGTGGTGGTGATGACTAGTGTGGTTTTCCTGGTGCAAAGAGCATAGTTGGGTAGCTGCTAGCCAACTTGACCAGCCTGACCATGTTCAAGGTAGGTCCCCAGGGCTAGGAAGCCATCAGCAATGCTGGGCTGGACTAAGCCTGAATGCACGTCCAGACATACATTCACACCTCTTTTCCTCACTCTCTCATGCACTTCTCTCCTCCTTCACTGGCCCCAGTTCTGCTGCTATTTGACTTTATACACCAGCCGAGCCTTTGATATCCTGCTGCAGTCCCACAGCATCAAGAAGGCAATCAACTGTACAACTCTCCTCTCCTCTGCACTGGCAATGCCAACTAAGGCTGATGGGAGCTGAAGCATCTGGAAAACCACAACCCAACCCACTTTAGCCAATCATTTAGCCCTTACTTAGTTATTAAAGGAGCCTGTATAGTACCCTCAGGGGAATACTATAGGCCCCTCTCCTCCACCATCATATTGAAAAATGCAACTGCCCAAAGAGGGGGCAGGCAATTCAATTTGAGGACCCTCTCCTCATGATCTCCAAATTCCCAGAGTCAAGAGTACTGGTTCACCTAAAGAGGCCACTTGGGTCCAGCAGTCACCTCCTCTTCAGATGATGGTGCCTAAATGTTCAACGTGAGGAAGGAGGGGTCGAGGAGGGCACTATGTTCTTCTCAATGTGCGTAGGTCCCACACATTTCCTTAACAACTGAATAAGCTTGAGTGAAAGGAGTAACTGACTAGGATCTTTCCATAACCAGGCTGTGGAGGTCTTTTCACTTCTACTGCCACCTAGTGTAGTTAATTTAATGCATTGCATAGTCTTGAATTCCCTAGGCTTGTTTTTTTTTAAAGAAAAGGTTGGTTTTTTAAACTTGAAGAAGATGCTATTATATTTCCCATTTGTAATCAGAAGGGGGCAGCAGAGCTCTGGCCACAACTTGGTCTGAAAGGTAAGGTGAAAATACTCTAAAATAAATAAATCTAAAATATTATGTAGTTTTGATTGAGGTGTTTCTGACAATCATGGGTTGAGAAACATCTATACCTCCCCCACTCACCAGTTCCATATCTGTTCCAGATAACAGAGTAGGCAAAAATGAAACAGGGTCCAAATAAAATCCACTTGAAGATGCTATATGGTCATATCTGTAATTAAAATGGCTGACCCATTTCAGCCAGCTAGTATCTTAAGGTCCTTTTCCAGGATTTAAGGGAAATAGACTAGAGAAGTTGCTGTTAAAACAATCTCTGACAGGGATCGGAAACTCTTGTAATAGAAAATTCTACTCACTGTTTTCTTTAAGCACCTGAAGGAGGACTTAAAATGATAACAGGACGAAAACTGTCAGGGATGTTAATAATATGCATCAGTCTATAATATAGTCAGACACATTCCTAGAGAGAACTTGTTACATCCCTCACCTGCCTGTTGGTACCTATATGGTCTTGTTTGCAGAGCAGTGGTGAATTGGCTCCCTCCTCAGAATGCCACCCCCCCCCCCAATTTACCACCAAGCATCACAGGTGGTGTAAATGTTGTGTACCACTAGCATTTTACTTGCTGGAAACCAAAACAGCTCCATGGTGGTAATGCTATGACAATAATGAGACTATCTCCAGAGGATCTGTCAAGGGGGAATGTCATACAGCCCCCTTCATCCAGTGGATGGATCACAAGAGATACATACCCCAAGCATAATCCTGTTCAACCATCCAATTGGTAAATGCCGAGTAACTATATTTGACGAGTTGCCTCCCACCCTGAATATAGGTATTCCCCCCCCCCCCCAATTTGCACATTACTTATTTGTATTATGATTCCCAGAATCCCTCACATTCTTATTTGTTACTTATTTGTATTATGTATTCCCAGAATCCCTCACATTATCTAGTTGTAGTCTGTAAACAAACATTTCCAAGACTGAATATATGTAGGGGAAGCTCATTCTCACAGACA
This sequence comes from Phrynocephalus guinanensis, assembly GCA_037367245.1. Taxonomy (NCBI): domain Eukaryota; kingdom Metazoa; phylum Chordata; class Lepidosauria; order Squamata; family Agamidae; genus Phrynocephalus; species Phrynocephalus guinanensis. Next base: position 43,984,424 of record CM074739.1, read on the forward strand.
TTCACTGAACCCTCATGAACAGTGATTGCCTGCTCTTTGAGAAAAGAGGAGAGACATATAGTTTCAACAGTGGCCAAGGATAGGCCACAAGGCCTCCTTGTTCTTTCAACACAAAATGAGGAGAATCACATAGACCCAGACACCCACACAAGGAAATCTGCTATCTACAATGACCATGGATACAGTACTTGCAAAATCCCTCTTGTTTGCCCTGGAATAGCACCACGTATGTATGCTCTCTGACTCACAGAATATTTTCCAAAGGAGGCTCTCATTTCCTTTGAAGTTTATCACATACCCATTATGAATCACACAGCACATCAATAGCTCAATCTAGCCTTTTCTGTGTTGAGATGAGCTGAAAAGTCAGAATGCCACAGCTCAATGAAGATTTGACAGACAACAGTATCAGCAATCAGATTAAAGGGCAACCACTTTGTTTTCTGAAAAAGTACAGCACAGAGTATATACTCCTGGAAGAATTTGCAGTGGATCGATAGCTAAGGGAATCATAATTATGTCCTGTGATTAGAAAACATGTTGATTTTAAGCATGTGTGTGGACTCTTGTAAAATAACATAAAAGGAAAAAAATCTCATTGCACAAATTATGATCTAAAAGGAAAAATAATTTCCAAATATTATTAAGAGTGCAGTTACAATTAAATGCACATGGTACATCAAATAAAAATTATAAGTAGACACACTATAAATTGCATGCTTGCAAAAAACAAAATAAATTAAAATAATATTGGTGAGGTGTGTAAGCTATCAGTGCTATTCTTCCCCTCTCTGTGATCCTCAACCTGTTTTTTGTTTTAGGAGGAAATATGTCATTGGCCCATTTCTCTTTTCTTTCCAATGCAAATTCCACAATAAGAAAGCAGAGAATTACAATGCCCCTTAATCTCACAGTCATGTTTACGGACTAATCAGACCACTTGGAATGGCAACATTGAAAAGTCAGTTTCAGAAGTCTTCAACCTCCTATGATACTCAGATATGCGGGTACAGTTAAAAAAAGGAATTACAAAGGGAAACACATTGAAAGGATCACGCCCACCCCCTTCTGATATGCTTAACGTCTCAACTTTTGCTTTCCATCTCCAAAGTCACAAAATTATCTGGCCATCTGCGGTTTTCTCCTCCTCCAACCTCCCACTCCTCCCTGGTATTCAGGAGGGGACACAGCTAGGAGTGTCAGCTGCTGCCAAGTTTTGCTGCTGTGCTGTTATAGTGGAAGATCCATTAAGGGTCCAATAAGATAATTACAAAGATTGTAGTACAGGCATGTCCAAACTTCGGCCCTCCAGATGTTTTGGACCACAACTCCCACAGTCTGGAAGTTGAGTCATGGCTATTGGACTTCTTTTTGAGAGATAGAAACGTTTCGCTGCTCATCCAAACAGCTTCCTCAGGAAGCTGTTTGGATGAGCAGCGAAACGTTTCTATCTCTCAAAAAGAAGTCCAGTAGCCATGACTCAACTTCCAGATAAACTCACCTGGATGACTGAGAATCTTCATAGACAACCCCCACAGTCCTTTGTCATTGGCAATCTAAGCTTAGAATTCTGGGAGTTGTGGTCCAAAACATCAGGAGGGCCTGTTGTAGCATAAAAGGTCCCTTTAATGGGAATGATCCCCCTTGAAGTGACCCTCCAACTGTTGGTGAATCAGTGTAGTCTGCCCCGCCCGCCCCAAATAGAATCCCTTCAACTAGACCAAAGAACATTTCCTTATGTGTCATGTAATCACCAGGCAATGGAGCACTCTGCAAAGGGTCCAAATTATGATCTATTTCCCCATAGGATCATACCCCCCCAGACAGCAACCGATCCCTCACAACGAATAACAGCCTACAAATCGACTTCTTAGAGTAGGCTATTTCCACACTGATAATTTGGAATGAGGAAATTATTACTGAAAAAGAAGACACAGATTCACATAATACTGTACATGTACAGTTCCAAATTTAGAGCTAAGCATTCATTTCATTTTCGTTAGAAATACAATGCTCCCACCCTACCGGAGTGGAATGACAAAGTATGCTGTACATGCTAAGTGCTATCCCTGGCCTAACACATTTGAGCTGGACCTGAAGTGGCTGTGAAGTGAGACTCATGGCCGTTGTTTCTCAGAGAAAGAGATAAAACAGACCTTGACCAACATTCTTGTTTTCACCCGTCTGCTACTTTTCTACCTGAAACTGTTTCCACACATTTTGCCACATGAAAGAAGCCTGTGCAATCTTCTGTGGCCTGAAGGATGAGGGCCAAAACACACCATGCTGGAAAATCTTGCCAAGAAACCCAAGAGGCAGATTACAACGCCCTCCACTTATTGGTTTTTGAAGGAGTGTTAATATAGCTTTACACTCAACCTCATTAAAATACAATAAACGTCCCATTTAAGTATTTAAAATGAACACTGTTTACTTAATATGCCATGACAGCTTGAGAGAGCCTCAAAAGCCTTTCATGTAATGAGGAAATTAATTACACTGGGTACAAAAGATGTCTCCTCAGTAGGTACCGCTTGGAGGTTGTGGAAAGCCCAGCAGCTGACATTTTAAGCTTGAAATATGCTGGAAAGGTGAGCTGCCATGACATAAGAAGGGCAATCCAGAGGGAATGACTCACTCAATGCACTTCAACAAGATTTACATTGGTCCAGCTTTTGTCTGCCTCTGCAGTATGGTCAGAGAAAAAGAAAGAGATATCGGAAGAACAGCTCCTGCAGGAAACACCCAATTCACTGAGATCTTCAAGATAACCCTGAAAAATCCTTCTTCTTTGTAAGGCTCAAAATTGATGAGGCATTTAACTTAAAAGAAGGTAAGAAAAAAACAGTTGTTCTCCTAAGTGGTGAAAGCTGTCTGTTACAACATATAAATTTCCTCACCTGGATAGCTTGCATTTCAGCATGCTTTTTGTGTTCAGTAGCTGTCCACCATTCATTCATTCATTCATTCATTCATTCATTCATTCATTCATTCATTCATTCATTCATATCCTGCCCATCTGGCCATATAGTCACTCTGGGCAACATACAACAGAAAACAATACAATAACAAAAGAAATACAATAGACCCATAACATAATGGAATTACTACGCTACATATCACCATAAGCAGCAAACTAAAAATCTAAAATCTATTATCACTGCAACTACTGCCACAAGGATCAATATAATAAAGAAAAAAAGAAAAGAAAAATTAAGGCAGTGGGAGAATATTTAGTTAAACCAGCAGACCAGTGACTAAGATGTAACTACATAAGTTAATAGCTTGGAAAAGCCTGGCTAAAGAGCCATGTTTTAAGAGCTCTTTTAAAGGAATCCAGGAAGGGGGCTAATCGGATCTTGGGCAGAAACTACCCATAAGGAAGGAGCAATTACCAAGAAGGCATGAGCTCTGTTTTTTTTTCTTCACATTCATCTCTTGGTGTAATATATCTTAAGTGCCTGGTCTAAGAAGATCATCTACTGTACTACAGGCAGTTCTTAATGGACAAAGGTATTCTGTCAGATAGCAAGGTCCCAAAAATGTAGGGCTTTAAATGTAAGAGTCAAAACCTTGAACGAAGTGTGGAAGCAGACAGGTAGCCAATGCAGCATGGCCAGAGTGGGGGAGAAACTGTATGATTGTTATGCCGTCAGTAATCCGGCCACTGCATTTTGCATCTGTTGAAGTCTACGCACCCGCCTCAAGGGCAGCCCCATGTAGAGACCATTACAGTAGTTGATCCTTGAGACTCAAGTCGGTGAGGTTGTTGGTGTCCAGGTATAGGTGTAGTTGGGTGATATACCTAAGGCGATGATAGGGGGGCTAGGCCACAGTTGCCACCTGAAGATCCATGGATAATGCTAGGTCCAGGACCACATCCAAACTGTGCACCTGCTCCCCCACTGAGATTCTTGGAACTGCAATACCCAGAATGTTAATATTCCCATGTTTTCCCCTGTCCTGCCAAACACATAAGTACCTGACAGGCAGAGTTCAGAGAAGTTCACCTCCAGCCAATTAGATTCTACAAGAAGTACCTTGAATGTTCAAACTGTAACATAGCATAAAATAACTGGATGAGTGTGGAAGTTTGAAAGAGGTTCACATCTGTTTTTACATGGAGGCTACTATTCCATATGGACAAATTTTAAAATCTTGCTGCAAAGAGAAATGTCCTTATGGAAAGTCCAAGGGTGAAATGTTCTTGTTAATATGCAGAGCCCTTAGTTTTAAATATACAAATTCAAAATCGTGTGGATATCCTTGTGAGTGTACGGTATATTAATACTCATATATTCTATTTAAGGATATTCAGATTTCAGATTTGAGGAAACATGGTGCTCATTTAATTTTTAAATTATTCCTATGTGGTTAAAGAGGAATTTCTAGTGGCCTGTCTGCTTCAGCAAATCATTTCATTCATGATACATCTAATGTAGGACTCGGTCCAGTTCTAACACTGCAATAGAGAAATCTGTGTGCCCATGAAAATAACTCTACTGTGTGAAATAATCTAAACACTCCAGGAATCTCTGATGCTGCCAGAGCATCTGGATCAAACATAGCTCTTAGACAGTGCCTGAACTGTAAATATTGCCAGAACACAGTGTGAGAGAAATTGAATTCTGATTTCACGATCATCAAACATTTTGAAGCAGGCATCTCATCAATAAATTATATTATAGTATTAATTTACAGATCTACCAACACATGTCACAGTATTAATTTGCCCTCTATTTGAAACTGCAGTTGCTCCACAACGTGGGAGCTTCATGTGAACGAGGGTCAAAGACTTAAAGTTAGTCTCAAATTTTTCCATCCATTCCTGTGGCCACAGTTGTAGAAGGATTGTTGTGAGGCTTAAACAGGTGGTTAGAATTTAATGTCACTTAAAAGAGTGGTTCCCAACTGTGGGTAACCTAGGCATTCTTGCGCTACAGTTCCCAGAAGCCTTCATCACCAGTGGTGCTGACAAAGGTTTCTGGGAGCTTCAGTCCAAGAACACCTGGATTACCTAAGGTTGGGACCCACTGCACTACGCCATAGATTCTTCCTTGGATACTATCAGAGTCTCAAAACTGAATTAGGAACAAAACACTTTCTTGAGTTATGAGTGTTGTCAGAAGAAGTCTCACGCTAATATGCCAAGACTGATGGAATTAATGAACAAATCTGGAAATCTTTCAATGCCCATGTCAATGACACAAATTCCTACCAGAGGAGAGGCTGGAAATGGCCTTTAGCCTTGGACCCTGACACACCTGAAATGCCCAGGGATTCCAGTCCTACAAAATTCCAGCCAAATAGCAAGGCAAAACCTTACTACACTACTAAAAGTGTTGCTGGAAATGTAGAAAAAGGAGGCCATTAACATTTCTAGAGATGGGCACGACTTGAAAAAATTTTTTTTCGAGTTGTCGTTAGTCGGGCCGGTTCTGTTTCGGGTCGTTTCCGTTTTTCGTGAAAATTCGCAAAAATTAGTCGGTTCGTTTTTTCGTTTCCGTTAGTACTGTTTTTTTGGGGGGGTAGCGGGCTCCTGGAGGCACCTTTGTGGGGTGGGTGCCTCCTCTGGCCCGCTATAAAGGGAAAGTGGGCTCCTGGAGGCACCCGTGGGTGCCTCCTATCCTCACCCACTAGGAAGGGGAAGCAGGCTCCAAGAGACCCCTCAACATGGGGGTCTCCCCTCCTCACCTGCTGCTGCAAAATGGCATGCATAGCCATATGGATATGCATACCAGTTGCAGACAGTGAGACCAGTGAGTGAACCCAGAGCCATAGGGTGATGCCTAAGGCTCTCGCACCGCCATGTCTCACAAAGAAGGGAATCGTACTTGCGTGTAGTGCAATGCAAGTAGATCTGGCTTAGGGTTAAGGTGGGTTAGTGCAAGGGCTAGGGTTAGGCTAGTGACGGGTAAGGTTACGGTGGGCTAGTGGGTTGCACCTCTGGGTGTCTCTCTGACCCACTAAGAAGACAGTCTGTGACGTATGGGTAAGGAGTCAAGGATTAGGGTTAGGGTTAGGGGGCTAGGGCAGGTTTTTATGGGGCTTTTTGGCACATCCCAGAAGTCTCCATGGCCAAGTGGCCATGCGATTGGTGGGATGGCTCCAAAAATGTGCATGGTCGTCCACTCCCCCATGGCTGGCCACTCGGCCAGCCCATCATTGCGCAGGTGTAAAAAAATAAAAAAATAAAATAAATGGAGGATAGAGGAGGAGAGGAGAGACATTTTGTTGCAAGAAAAAACCCACTGCTACTGTGAAAAATCTGGCAGTTTATAAATTTTCGCTTGTTTCTGTTGTGCTTGTGTGTTTTTGGACCACGATTTCAAAAACAATATTGCGTTCGCCGCCCCATTTTGGATCCCCTGCCCGCACCGCATGGCATGGCGAGTCCGGCTGCCCAGGACGGGGGGGGGGGGGGAGGCGGGACCCCCCTCCAGAAACCACCCCTCCGGTAGGTGCCCTGCGCCCTTAGTCAAGCAGGCATTTTTCCGCCTGCTTTTTTGGCCCGAGAATGGGTGGGGGGAGAGTTTAAAAGTTTTTTCCTGTGCCGTCCGTGCCGCTTGCTTGCGCTTTAATTGCGGCGGCCGGCGGCGAGACTGGGCTTTTTGCTGGCTGCGAGCCTGCGGCGAGTCCCACCAGAGCAGCCCAGGACGGGGGGGGGGGGGGGGGGGGGCGGGGACCTCCAGAAACAACCCCTCTGGTAGGTGCCCTGAGGCACGGCAGGCATTTTTCCGCCTGCTTTTCGGCCGGGAACCGGGTTTTTTTAACTTTAAAAAACTTTTTTCCTGTGCCGCGTGGCATCGCGCGATCGCGCGATGCAAGGAACGAGCACGACAAATCAGACCAAAATTGTTCATTCGTCGGTTCGAGCTCGAAGTCTGGCGGAGTAATTCCCGTTACCGTTTCCGTAGAGTAACGGAACCGAGTAACGGAAACGGAAACGGGAATACCGCTAAGTCGTGCCCATCTCTAAACATTTCATTTATGGGAGGAAATAAACTGTTGTAAATGAATGTGGCCCTTATATTAGGTATCCCCATTAACTTTTTTTTTTTTGCCAAACAGGTACATTGTTTTGTTCATTTGTATTGAATGCTGGTCAGAGGTCACAAGTGGCTTATAATGAAATACAATTACTAATTTAAAAGGGTGACTTGGTCTCCCTATTTTTAAAAATTTACAACAAGACTTCTGTGGTGGTCAAAACACAATACTGTAATGAAGAGAAATGAGTTTGGGTGGGGGAAATAAAATATCTCTAAATTGGAAAGATGGAAAACTTTTCATTATTTTTATTGATGGATCGCCTTCTACCACCTTTCTGACCCTGAGATTAATCACAAGACAAAATAAAAAAATAAAATAAAAAATAAAACAATGTTAAATTTGAATAAAATATGAGTCAAAAAGATAACAGAGATAAACACTGGAGCAGAAAATTGCAAGTTTCTCACACCACAGCTGCAACGGGGTGGTTGTGGGTGTGGCAGCATTCAAGAAGGAATGAAGGAGACAAAAAACTGCCTCTCAGAAGCAATTTGATTTATTAAATTTAAATAGAAACTTTAGAGCTAATATTAATTTAATTTTATTAGAATTTATTTTATTTCAAATTATTTTCAGTTTGCTTTAACTGGGGGAATCTTGCCAAGCCAGCATACATAATAAAAAAGAACAATATATCAAAAAAAAAATCTACATGGGGTATAAATGCCAGATATTACAAAAAATGCCCTTAAAGGTCATGACCTACAAAGCTCTTTACGGCTCAGGAGCTGGGAACCTGAAAGACCTTCCCTCTGTGTACAGAGCCCTTAAGTGTATTAAGATCCTCAGGGAAGCATCTTCTCCGCAGCATGTCCGGTGAGGACTTGACAGAAAGCTTTGTCTGTAGCTTGGTGGATTATCCCTGGCCCCTTCCCTCCTGCTGGCAAGTGAAAAGTTACCTCTTTCAAGAGGCTTCTGAAGAGTCAGTCAGCAGGCAATTAAGAAAACGTTTTTTTTTAAAAAAAAAATCTAATTTGCAATTTTGAAACAATGTTTTTTAAAATATTTGTATATCATAGTTTCAAATTTGAATCAGTATGTTTTCCATTAGGTAATTGTGGTTTTTTAATAACGGGGAAAATGATGGCAAATAAAATAAAATAGCCAAAATGCAGATCAATAAGAAGGAAATAAAAGCATAGGCTCAGAAAAGTGGTTTCCAAACTTGGGTCCTCAGATGTTCTTCGGCTAGAATTGCTGGCCAGTACAGCTAGTGGTGGAGGCTTCTGGGAGTTTTAGTTCAAGAATATCTGTGGACTCAAGCTTAGAAACCACAGCTGTAGAGCCTTCCTGAAAGCCTGCAAAGAAGAGGGTTGATCACCCTTGATGTGAGCTCATGTACTGCCTCTGAATTACTCCAGCTGTAGAGCGTGTCATCAGATTTTCTCCCAAAGAGTCTGATAGGCCAGTGTTTTTCAACCGGTGTGCCGTGGCACATTACTGTGCCGCGAGATGTTGGCTGGTGTGCCGCGGCAGAATCAGGCAGAAGTCTTTCACCCCAGTTCTAAGGATACCAAGGGATCTTTGTTATGAACTGGAAGAGAAATACCCAACCATCAAAGTAAATAAGCCAGAAATTCTAGTGCTATATCAATGTAAGTCACCATGATGGTCATGCTTTCAAGAAAACATTGTACGTGTATTCTTATTTAAAATGGGGTGAGCATTTTGGGTGGGTCCTGGGGGGGTGTCTGTTTTCTGCCCCCCCCCACAATACCATCCCTCCCCGCCACAAATTTATTTATTTATTTATTTTAGAGTATTTTTACCCCACCTTTCTCCTTGGAAAGGGACTCAAGGCAGCTTCCGCCCCAGGCCAAGCAGCGCACCCCACTCCCTCCCCCCACCCCCGCGGCCACCTCCGCCCGACCACCTGCGGCCGCCCGGGGAAAGAGGGAAGGAGGGAGGGGAAAGGAGGGGCAGCAGACACGGAGGGGGGGATGAGCCGGGGAGGGGCACCCTTACCTGGCACCTGCACGGGGTCCGCCGCCCCTCCCGTCGCCCAAAAAAACCTAACGCTGCATTGGAATGGATTAAATCCAGTTTCAATGCATTCCTATGCATTTTTTAACATTTTCTAATGGTGGTGTGCCTCGTGATTTTTTTCATGAAACAAGTGTGCCTTGGCCCAAAAAAGGTTGAAAAACACTGTGATAGGCACAGCAAAACATTGCTGCTTACCTGGCCTGGCTGTTCACAAGCCGTTTGGTATCTTGCTTGCTGACACAACTCCTTTACTCTCTCATATTTTGGCAAGTGGTTGGACTGCTGGGCATTTTTGTTTGGTTCTTCCTTCTTACGTAGAAATTTGCTTTAAAAAGGAAAAGGTGGGTAACCATTGCGTGTTTTTGAGCAGCAAGCACAAATACACAGAACAGAGCTCTTATCATACCCAACACAACTTACAGAAGGAAATTCTCACTTCCCCACAATAGAAGTGCTATCAGTCATTTGCTAAACAAATAAGCAGGCTATGCATCTTTAGTCGGGGGCCCTAGAATAAGATTTAGAAAAATTTTCATACACAGAAGTCTTTTTAGCATCACCTCCTTCTAAGAAGGCCTATAATTAATGGGATGACAGAGTTTAGCTCACTGGTTGTATACAACTGCCATTCTGGGCTGGAAACGGCAACCCAATGGAGCATGGTCTGCCATGTTTATATCATTTTTGCCACCCCTATAACAATTTTAGACCACAGAATATCTTTTTTGACCATCCCAATACTTAGTTTGCTGTGTGTCTGTGTCTTCATTGACTTAAAAACAAGGGTAGAATTATGCATAAACAGCAGTTTGTGGACCTCAGAAACTTTTAGAGACAGAAACTGACATTTTAAAAATTGTTTAATTTTTTTTGGCCAATGTTGGAGTTGAGAAGTGTCTCCAAGGTTGAAGGGCAGGCAGAAATGTATTCTTGAAAGCTTTCACGGCCAGGATCTGATAGTTGTTGTGAGTTTTTCAGGCAGTTTGGCCGTGTTCTGGAAGTTTTTCTTCCTGATGTTTCGTCAGACCCTGTGGCTGGCATCTTCAGAGAGCAAGAAGCTCAGGGAACTAACAGCACAGAGAGAACTACCTCTTTACCCTCTGAAGATGCCAGCCACAGTGTCTGGTGAAATGTCAGGAAGAAAAACTTCCAGAACAGGGCCAAACTGCCTGAAAAACTCACAACAACTATCAGAAGGTAGTAATGTTGCCCAGGTGCTCAGATGTTCCCACCTTTAATTTAAAGGGGGGGGGGGGAAATCCCATGGGGAGTTTCACACAAGTTCTTTTCAGAGTTTATGCACAAAGAACAGCATTAGAACACCCCCATGGAAACATCTGAACAGAAATCTCATACAATTTCCTTGTTTTGTATACAGGGTTTACTATTACAGGGAGAAGCTACACCTGAAGACCTCTTCTGTCTTACACCCCTCTGCTTGCATTGTCCTCTGTATCTAGGATGGACACAATGTAGGGAGAGGAAAGTATGCAAGAAGGACTAGCAAGATCATCTTCTCTATTTCAACTGAATGCCCGCTGGTGGTGGAACAGCCTATTGCCCCACTTCCATGCAAAGGGCAGGGTAGAATTGTTATAGCTTCTCTTGATGCAAATCACTGAAATTATTATTATTCTTTCTCCATTATCATTCATGTTGAACAGTTCTTTACATTTCACTCTTCTTAGCTCAAAAAATCACAAGGGGAAGTTGCAAAGAAAAATGCATATCCTAGGGAAAACTGCTTATTAAATGCATTCATTTTTGAAAATTGCGTACATGCCATAATATGAATTTTTGAGCAATTGTTTTTTTAAAAATTGAGCAAATTTTGTTAAAAAATCTGATGATACAAAAATTGAGTTTATTATTCAATACATGTAGAAGTGATACAAACTGGAAACAGATGAATTGCTTTATCTCCTGTGCGTACGCATAATAATATCTAATGATGAGGATTGAGGAACCCTGTTCCCACATAAGTATTTAGTGCAACTCAGTGGCACAGTGGGAAAAAGTTTCTCTGAATGTGCTCAAAGGCACGCCTGATTTTGTTATTACACCATATACCAGTCCTTTGCCATTGACAATCTAGGCTGGGAATTATAGGAGCTGTAGTCCAAAATATCTGGAGTGCTGAAGGTTCTCCACTACTGACATATACTTTGGGGCTGTGCTCTGCCATTGCAAATAAATGCCAGCTCTAAACTGGGTCAGAGGTGCCAACTGAACTTCATAGGCCTTGTGATATCAGCCATCCAACAGCCAAATCATAAATATACTTTTCTAGAAAATTGCATTGCTGGGGCTTACTTCTGGGTATACATGCACCAGGGATTGCATTGTAAATGACAAGAAAAACAGAACAGAAAAGTGATCCAGAGAAGCAAAACAGTAGGATCTAGAAAATCGCTGAAACAATGAGCTTCATACATGGTGTTATTATTGGCAACAAACAAACTGGCAAAGCTATTGGAAAGAAGCTTATTCTGTGAATTTGCAAATACATTTATTGGCATTGCTGTCCACTAAAAAATGTAGTTGCCCACCAGGAAACTTTCCCAGAACTCTCTCAGCTCCAATAATTACCCTCTTTCCACCAAGAATGTATCACGCCAAACTTTGGTTTTCTTGTTTGTTCGAAACCTGAAATCAAAATAATAATGTTTATGCTTGGCACCCATGGTCAATGTTTGTTTAAGCAATTAAAGGTAAACAGTTTAGGTTTCTGCCAAACGAACCCTCTGTTCCCACAGAATGTCTTCTACAAAAGAGCCTTTAATAAAGGAAAGAAGTGACCAAATCCACTCTTTTTGCTCTTGTCCATTTTTGTCTGGCTTATTAATTTACTTGGCCAATAATTAATTTACTTGGCCAATAGCTGTGAACAAAGACCAATAACTCACCTGTTCCCTGGTTTTTCAAGGTCCAAGAGTTTTAGAATAGATTTTCCATCCATATCTGGAGGTGTGTCAAGCCCTGCAATATCCAGAACCGTTGGAGCCAGGTCGATATTCAGCACTATCTGAGATACTCTGCAAATTAACAGAGAAGGTCAGAACTGTATTATGCTGGTTAGCCGTAACCTTTTATATCCTTGTAGAATTTGAATGGAATGAATCCTGGCATGGCACTTTGACATAAAGTCATATATTATACTAGGCAGTAAGTCTATAAGTTTCACTTAACAGGACTAAGCAATCATCAGGGGACATGCTAATATTAACAATGTTTTCTTAATGCAAGCTTGAATTAGACCAAGAAGCAAAGCAGCTACATATTCCTATCAGCAGACTCTACTGAAAATCTCTCTAGATGTAGCCCATTAAGCCACCGTGAGTAAAAAGGAGACTTGCATTATCCCTTCCCCCAAATCTTAAGCAGCAGGCAACAAAATAACTGTACGGATTATGGTAAAATACCATTCTGCCTTTAACAGGCTTTAAAAATAATATTTACAAGAGTTATAAAGGGAGGAGGGTGTTCATCTTAACCAATGCTTTGCTAAATTCTTGAGGGGGGAAAACAAAATAAAACACCAGCCACTAAGGATGACAATCAAATGTGCTTACAAATATTTTACATTAGGTACAACAGCTGTGTTGCAGACATAGGAGAACGTACACTGATCCCGGCTCTATACTCGGACCACGAATAAAGAAAGGTACACGAATGTCAAAGTCATAAGGCATTGACTTTCCCTTGACCAGTCCGAACTGTCCAATATGATAACCATGGTCAGCAGTGTAAATAATGTAAGTATTCTCCAGTTCTCCTGTCTCTACCAGCATGTGATATAACTGAAAAAGAATGAAGAGAAAGAGGGTAAACCAGGATAGAAAAGCTAAATCATTTATAATAACCAAACACAGAAACCTATATACACATTTATATGTAAATGATCTTGATAGGGTTGTGTCACTAGTCCAATAGGAAAACTAACAAGGCTACCTTGTTCAGCCAAAAACCATAATTTAGCATGCGTGGGTCAAGAACTTTTCATACTTTATGACATGTTGTGGAGAAAACCTCTGGCTTTAATATAAAACCAGACCAACTATATTACACAGTATGGCCATGTGTGACCTCTTTCTGTTTTGTTGACTATAATTAATCCAGTCACAAACGAACATGGATTGAGCAGTCATAAGGTGTCTCTGAGATTACTGGATCCCCATGAATAGATTTCTTAGGCAGAACTGGACCATAAATTCATCCTCTGAGCATTATTCTGCTGAGATCAAGGGTAGCTCTCCTAAATCACAAGTATGAATCTTTTTCAGATTATTTAACTGGACACATATAGGTGAGTTTTGAGGGGCTGTAGCTGGAGAGGGAATGAGTTTTGCCATATCCTTCCATTCTGTGACCAGCCAACATTGGTTACAACCTTTACTGTTATCTATAAATCTAATTCAACCATCCCAAAATGAGCATAGGATTACTTTTGACTATATCAAATAATAAAAAATAGTGTTTCCGACAAAGTAAACATAGGGTTTGATATGGACAACACTAAGTATCTGTTCAAGAAGCCCTAAAACATAAGTAATTCCAGCATTCAAAGCATTTCCTGCGCTAATCAGGAGTTGTATAGCATGGATATCTCCTCTCAAAAGAAGTGTGGACAAAGGAAAGACCTGGAGAACACAATTTAAAATGGAAACACAAACAAGTGAGAAAATGCATTTACTAATGCTTTCTTTAGTTTGGAAATTAACTCAATAGGACCAGATCTACTACTAGACAACCAAAAAAGGAGACAATTGTCCCAGCAATCACTACAGTTTTGAAAAATCCTATTCCTGCCACCCACCAATTTATGTTAAATGACAAATATACAAACACAATGTTTGTAAAGGCATTCTTTCTTATAAGTGGGTACTCTCTATCACAGTAGGACCCAAAGTTTTTGACAGACCAGTTACTGGCCAATCAAACATCCAAGGCTGATCCAAAGACAACAGAAGGAGCCTTTTATGGGTAGAAAACAAATAGAGACTCTAGTACAACTCAGGAATAAGAAGCAATATTCTTCCTGACAAGGACAAATATTTTTTCCTAACAAGGGCAATATTAAAGAAAGAGTGGAAGGCAGTTATAAAGTGACTTGTGGTTTTGGGTTTGTTTTTCACATTTTCATTTACTTACCCTTTCCATTGAATCATCAACTGACAGTAGAGTTTGAAGCCTTTTGCGTTGCAAGATATTTGTAAATTCCATGTGGATAGGAAGCATGGGGCCTGTGTATTGCATGATCCAATGTTTATCCATATTTGGTGCATAGTTGTAACTTGGAGTTCTATGCAGTGGGCAGGAAGAAGATATATTAAATTAATGTGATTCCATCTCTGCTTGCTATTGATCTAGTTTTTAATCTGCATTTTTGCTAGTACAATGTATGATTAGAATTCTTAGCATGGAGAGATCATTGAGAGATAGCGTGGTAAAATTGTGAAACTGAAATCCATAAATTACAACTTGAAACTTTCCAACGGCAACAAAGAAAAGCCACCTGTCTTTATCTACTTCATGTCACAGATCTCACAAAACAGGCCTCTTCTGGTATTTGAAAAGTGGTAAAATAGAGAGGAACAGGCTGTGCTAGCTTCGCTCCAGCCATTATTGAGGCTGTAGAAAGCGATAGTACTGAATCTTCTCTGTGCATTTTCTACAAAGATATGGACAAAAGCCAGAACCCTGGACGGTCTGAGTACTGCTGAGTTTGAAAATGCACAGATATGACAAAATAAGAGCACGTGACACCTGTTACTGGGGCTCAAAAACTGAAGGAACTGCAAACTTTCGTGGATACAATTCCACTACTTCAGGCTTAGAATAACTCCTCCATGGATAGTACAGAAAAATGGCAGACGAAAGCCCAGAAATCAATTGTATGTTTGTGACTGGTTACGTAAATCTTCTTGAGGCTGCTGTCTTGAGTAGCTTTGTAGTCTGGTTAGAGCTTTTATACCCCTGCTCTTAGGCCCAAAAGGTTGACAATTCCTCTGTGATTGTGTTCTTTTGGGGGCCACATGGCCTTTTCTTTGTTCACTCAACTATGACTATCCTCTTCGACGTCATCCACATTTCAGGTTGGCAAAGTGATGGCAAAGGAAGTGGGCTTGTGTATTTATTTAACCCCTTAGAGGACTAAAATTTCCTTGTTACAACACCTGTATTTTCCACACCTGTATTTTCCATTGGAACTTTCTGAGGTCTTCCTTCCTGATGAATAACTATCTGAACATGAGTTCCAGAGTTAAGGAACTGTTCATACTCTTTTATTCCCTTTTAAAATTAATATTGGCATCTTTGAGGTCTACCATTACTATTCTTCCTCCTATAAAGAAAAACATGGGGTCCACAATCTAGGGGGAAGCACTAAATGTGACTACGTAGAGGGCCCATGTGTAAAAAGCATGTGATCCCAACTGGATTCATGCCCAATGGTCCAGACAGGCAGAGGCGGACATCTTAGTGGCTTTAGTCTCAGGCTTTAGAGACAGAGGTTGGGAGTTCAATCCTCCACTGGGCCTCCTTGAGAGGGGCTGGACTTTATTATTATCATTATTATCCATTATTGCCTGCTTCATTTGTTTGCCTTGCTTGTCTGTGCTAATAGCACGGGGGGGGAGGGGAGGGGAATGAGAAGTCCTAAAATGGAGGAGGCATTGCATGTGACAGCTAAGCAGAAGACAATCTATGATTTAAAAAGCAGCTACATAGAACATATGCCAAAAGCTTTTTAATAGTATCCACAAGGAGATCAGTGGGTTTCAAAAAAAGGTACCAACAGGATTACCAAGTCTGCGGAGCTATGGTGTATTTTCTCTGAAAAAGGCTTCCATCATTACAATGTCTATTAAAATTTAAAACACCCGCCTTCACATTCTATTATGGATTTTGAGAAACAGTTCACCTTAGCTGTGGTGTCATGTGTGACACATACTCCTCAACACCTGCCGCCTGCCGCCTTTTAGGCCCATAGAAAAACCAACAGTATGATTTCATAGTTTCCAGAAACATGAAGGGTATGGAATGGATAGTGATTAAAATGTATTGTTTCTTATTTGTATACTGCCCCATTAGTGCCATGCACTATTATGACCCATAGGCTTCCTCAAGACTGAAATCAGACCTTAGAAAACGTTGGCTATCCAGATATGCTTGGAACTCTTTACAAGCCCAGTTATCATGGCCCATGGCCAGGGTTAAAGGGGTTATAATTCAGTAACATCTGGATGGCCATAGATTCCCAACCACAATCTAAGGCATTCTACAAGAAGCAAAATACAGAACATGCACCCTTTCCCTCCCTCATTCATTAATGAGAATGAGTTAAACCAAATGTTAAAAGTTAGTTCTGCAATAAAGTCTACCTAGCCCACTGTCTCATCAACAGTACTTCTCCAAAGGCTCCCAGCAGATAACAGCCTCTGACAGCTGTAACAAATGGGAGCCTTTGGTTTAAAAGATGGACTAAATCTAGGACTGTGTGCTAGCTAGGTCAATCAAATCCTTTCACAGGTGATCTTCAAGGGCAGAAAGGATAATAGTGACCCTGCACCTGTGGGAAAATGCTAGGAAGAATAAGAGTTCTCATTTATTTAACTTGCATAGTGCGGACACTTAAGCTGTCCTCGCCTTCTGTTTTCCACTTTTGAAAGCCAGAACATACTCACTATCCATTTCTTTCAGCCAATTAGGGTTCTCCAAATAGATTACAGGCATTCTTCCTGTTTCTGCAGAATCTGCACATCTGGGGAGAATCTGTACATCTGGGGAGATATGTGGAAACCTAAAAGCACTTGTCCTGGCTTCAACAAAAACATTATCTTGGATTGCTGCCAGAGTGTACATTATTTTTAATGATTATTCTTCAGTGCTTTTTCTATGGTTTTGCCCTGTATTTTGTTATTACAGTTAAATGTGTACGGTTATATGTTTTCACTTGGTTACCAAAAGCACCTGCATTGCAAATAACCAGATGAGTTCTGCATATGTTGTGCAGACTTATAAAAATTGGCAAGGAACTTGATTTGTCTAAATATGCATAATATTAGATTTATCTCACATTTTATATGTCACAACTCTGTAATATAGAAGGCGCACACAAAATCTGTGTGTGCGTTCTTCGAAAAAGGTAAGAGCACCAGTACTTTTCAGCTAGAGGTAATCTGCTCAGATAAATATGAAAATGAATGAATTCTATATCAATTTCCTTTGCTGAGATCTTTAATAGAGAAAAGGACAGCTACATTGTGGAAAAGGAGTGTTTTCAACATTGAAATCACATTCAGCACACTGGTTGATGGAAGTAGATGTATTTGCTTCCAAGTAGAATCGTTTATGATAACATATGGGAGTAGGATGAATAAGTTAAAAGCTTCCATGTATCATGAAAAACAGACAAGTCGTAAATTTGCAAATGTGTGTACAATGTGACTGTATATGCAAAAAAAGCTTCCTGTCCCAGTTTGACACTACATTATTTTCTCAAAATATTTTTTATATTAAATGTTTCGAAACAACTTGCATAACAGTTGTGGGAAGCAGAGCTCTCACTCAGAAAAAAAAAGCAAGATAATTGTGCTCACAATTTTTCATATATGTACTTAGCATGAATGTTAAATTGTGGTATCAAACTGCAGACCTCAAGTACGGCAGCAATAGAGGCAGCCTTAGGGGCTAATTTAGGTAGCTGATGTCGGGAGGCAAGGGCACAGCAGTTATAGAGCCCATAGTACTCTGTTACTCACCCTGTTATTCTGCCAACAGCAAAGCTTGTTTTTTTTGTTGTAATAAAGGTAGGAACCAAATTAGTGATCCATTTAATTCTTTCAGTTCTCGTAACCACAAATGGCTGATTTCTGTTATAAATGTTTGTATATGTAAGAAATGCATCAGATTCTGAACTGCCTATAAGTAACTTCTTCCCAGTGTACGGAATGAATAGGAAGGGAAGGGAAGAATGACATACATACTGTATTTGCATACAGGAGATTCCAGGTTCAGTCCCTAACATCTCCCAGTTAAAGGGATCTGGGAGCAAATGATGGGAAAGGCTTCTGATCAAGATCTTTCTTTCAGCTAGAGGAAGTCTTGTGCTAGACAGAGGTCTAGTCTGACATGACTTAAAGCAGTTTCCTGTGTTCCTAAGAAACAATGCACCACAAGACTAGCTGGCTAACACAGGGCACTTTCCTGTTAGCCATCACCATGCCAACAAGGTTAGTCATTTGTCTCAAACTACAAATAGGAAACATTAGCACTGATTTCCTGCCAGATGATAGCCCAGGAACACAGGGCATTGCCTTATATGGAGTCGGATCAATGGTCCATCTAGTTCCATATTGTCAGCAACAATGTAGGGCTCCTAACTAGCTCTGTCTGGAGATTCTTAAAGGTTTCCTATCCAGATACCAACCAGGACCAGCTCTGCTTTAGATTCTGAAATCAGATACGTTCAGAGTAGTGAGGTAATTTCTCAGTTCACGATACGTTTAGCTTATAATTTAGAAAACAGCTTGCTTCGAAGAGCTGTGCAGGTACCTTGTAGCCTAAGAAACAATATTCATTTATTCTAGGCCTTGAGATATAATCCAAGCAACACAGGACACCACCAACTGAAGACCTGGCAATTTTAAGGTCTGCTGATTTTACTGGGAGATATTTAAACACACAGTTAATTCTTCCATTGAAAGTCAATGGGACAGAATTGATTAGGTTTGGCTGGATTATACCCAAATGATTCATCCAACCACACTCCTCCTGCTCCCTTCTGTATCTAGCATATACCATAGTGGTTACAGTGCTCAAGCACTTTTAAATCCACAAAGATTTTTATGGAAATTCGAACTACATCACATTTTCCCCTTATATTCAATACAGCAAAACTTTTATTTCTCATTCATTTTGAGAAATTTAAGAACGATTTCATGCAGCTATGCTTTGACAATTATGGTACAGATTATTTTGAAAAGTCTCAACCCATGAACATTTCAACTTGAGCATTACAGTGCAAACAAATATCGTACTGTGAAATGTGCTAAAAGTTAAAATTCTGTATTGTAGCATTACATTAATATGCACACAAATTTCTTTCTATAAACAAGTTATCTTTCTAAAGGATTTTATTGTGAGTATGATTTGCACAGTTTTATTTTCATTTGCTTAATTTTAAATGTTTAATTTGTTCTTCAAACATGCAGCCCTGAGAAACATCATTCCTCAACTTCCAATACTTCATGGAATAATTAATGATTCAGAAAAAAACAAAAACAAAAAAAAAAACCCTAATTCTCTACACCAAAACTACTGTGACCCACATCTAACCCCAAATTAAACCTATAAATGATGAAGAGTCAATTTCAGGTTTTGTAAAAAAAACTGTTGGGGGCCAAACAAGGAGTGCCATTACCCCTGGGAAAGACCTAGCAGATCATCTGGGGTTTGTTAAAAGGTGGAGGGGATTAGGAGGTTTGGAAAAATGGTCTCAAAGCAAATAAATAAATAAAAATAATAATAATAAAAGGAAAATAAAAGAAAAAGTGTGGTTTACAATCTAATTATGCAAGCTTATTGGTGCCCCCCCCCAAACAAGCCTTGGAAGGATGGAAACCTCAGTGAACCTTGAGCTAGATACCTGGGATTGAACTCAGGTCATGAGTAGAAATTTGGCTGCAGTACTAGAGTTTAACCACTGTACCACAAGGCATGGGACATCACACGGGCCACATGTTATACAGTGTAGACACATGTTCTACAGTATAGACACAGCATCTGTCAAAGAGACGCAGCTCTCTAACAGATGCCATTGCTGGGAAGAAAGTAATGAACAGTCTAACAGGCCTGCACAACAGGTAGACCGTGGGCTACCAGCAGCCTGTGAAGAGTTCAAAAGTAGCCCACCGGCCACCAATAAAAAAGTGAAGGGATAAGTTCTTCACCCCTCCCTCCCCCATCATCCCAAGGACCACCACTGCCCCAGCAAAGTTCTGGGTCTGCCAACTCGCTGTCTCAGCCGAGCAGGGCAGTTCAAGGGCCATGGCATGTTCCCCCAACTGGCCAGATGATCGAGCAGGTATAAGGGAAGTGTGTGCATGGTCAACCTTCCCATAGGAATGCATTGAAAATCAATTAATCCATTATGTAGGGAACAGATATCAATGTATTCATATGGGAAACCACTGCTCTACTTACAATGTTTTTTTTAAAACTCATGAGCACGTGCTTGGAATGGATAAAATTCTTAAGTAGAGGTATTAGTGTAGTAGCCCTCAGGCACTTTGGGCCAGAAAAAGTAGCCCTCAGCCTGTTCAAAGTTGGACAGCCCTGGTCTAATAAAATACCTCATTTTAGGATATTTAGCAGCATAGTATATAATTTTCAATGACCACCTCTCTACAGACCAATTAAGCATGTCTTTTTTGTAGCAGTTTATACAGTAATGGAAATTGGCAAAGTAAAGAGTGTTCAAAATTAACTCAAAGATATAGCATAAAGTTGAACTTACATGTGCTGAGAAGCATTTGGATAGAGCTCAGAGAACTGTGGTGCAGAGTCTTCAGGGCCATGGGGTGCAGCATGGCTGATCACCATCATTATAGGTCTATGGGGATACACCCTCTTAGACATTTTGAAGTAATTAATGCTGTCGTTAGTTATTAAATCTGTGAAATAGTCCTGAAACACAAAAACAAAAACAATATTTGCCAAATTGATCAAATACCTCCACACTACATTAAGAACATAAGATCATAAGAAGAGCCATGGTGGATCAGGCCAAAGGCCCATCTAGTCCAGCTTCCAGTATCTCACAGTGGCCCCACCAGATGCGTCTGGGAGTGCACAAGACTAGACATCTGTCTCCTGATACCACTCCCCTGCATCTGGTTCTTGAAGTACCCCTGGAGATTACACATCTCCATCATGGTTTGTAACCTGTGATGGACTTTTCCTCCAGGAATCTGTCCAATCCCCTTTTGAAGGCATCCAGGCCAGATGCCATCACCACATCCTGTGGCAGGGAGTTCCACAGACTAACAACACGCTGGGTGAAAAAATATTTTCTTTTGTCTGTTCTTACTCTTCCAGCCCTCAATTTGAGTGGATGTCCCCTAGTTCTGGTATTTTGTGAGAGGGACAAGAGCATCCCTCTATTCACTTTACTCATGCCCTGCATTATATTGCTCTACTCTGCTAGGGTGAATTATGAGCAAATGGGATTTCTATCAAGATTGCAGAGGTTGCAGAAGGCAAAATTCCCAGGCAAAATCTATGGTTCTGTTATGAAAAGAAATCAATCTCGAGATGAACAGGATTCCAGGAAGGATTAACAAAAAAAGTTATCAAGACAGCAATGGAAGGACAAAGGCATCAAGGCAGAGGAAGAATCAGAAGTAGGTAAAGTCAAATA
Organism: Phrynocephalus guinanensis; assembly: GCA_037367245.1. Lineage (NCBI taxonomy): Eukaryota > Metazoa > Chordata > Lepidosauria > Squamata > Agamidae > Phrynocephalus > Phrynocephalus guinanensis. The sequence goes on from CM074739.1 coordinate 44,005,884, forward strand.
GCCTTGTATCCTCAGCCTTGTTAATTAGGTAATTATTAACATGTCTTGGGAATCAGTGGGAGAGAGCATAATGGCATATTGGTAAATTAAAAGGTGTGAACTGAATTGGAACAGGTATCTTCAGTCTAGGACACAACCTACCCAAAGGAACTTAGAACATGATATGAAAAACAGGAGAGAGAGAGAGAAAAACACTTGAGGTTCTTTATCTCTTTCTTTGGAAAATGCTAGCAAACAGGTTCTTTGTTGTTTTACTGTTCAGTCATTAAGTCGTGTCCGACTCTTTGTGACCCCATGGACTAGAATACGCCAGGCCCTCCTGTCTGTTTGGTCAAATCCATGTTGATTGCTTCAGTGACACTGTCCAATCATCTCATTCTCTGCTGTCCCGTTTTTCTTTTGTCTTCACTCTTTCCCAACCTCAGGGACTTTTCCAAGGACTCCTCTCTCCTCAGGAGGTGGCCAAAGTACTGGAGCCTCAGCTTCAAAATCTGTGCCTTGTTTTAACCATGATATGAAGCTGATAGACTTTTTTCGACAAACTACTGTTAATATTAACCACAATCCATTGCTCCTGGTCACAAGGTAAGATGAGGGTTAATAGAAAAAAGGACAAAATGTTTTCAAGTGTCTCTAGGCTGCTGCAGAGAAAGACAAGGAAGGAAAGGAGGAGAGGCAGAAAGTATTGGAGCACGAGGCAATTTTCAGCTTTCTCTTCTCAAAATAAACCATGGTTTAATCAATTCCTAAACATCATTGACTGAAAATGCACTAACATGACCCAATTTCCATTTTGATATTTTATGTATCTCCCATGAAACAAAGAACAAAATTCTGTTTAGCATAGTATATTGCACTGGAGTGAGCCAACTCCTCTGTATTTTCCATTGATTCAAATGGGCCTATTTGCACTACGACTTACTACGTATGCTAAATTAAGTCCAAGTTATAGCAAACCCATTGATTTATTGGAATTTATGGAGGAGCTGACCCACTAAATCTTCTGTTCTGGGCCTATTCTAGTATCATTTACTATGCCAAGCAAATGGGAGATTGGACTCAGGTCATCAAGTAAGGTCATAACAAGGGGAAAGATCTGAGCCATGGTTTGTACAGGCATGTCCAAACTTCAGCCCTCTTGATGTTTTGGACCACAACTCCCAGAATTCTAAGCTTAGATCGCCAATGGCTAAGGACTGTGGGAGTTGTGGTCCAAAACATCTGGAGGGCTGAATTTTGGACATGCCTTTGTAGCTTAGTCTCTTAGCGGTTATGTTTTCCCTGCTCTCACTACCCTGAAAAAACAAACATTCTTCCAATTAGGTACAATACTATTTTTAAACTGTAGAGTTTAGAGCAGACATCTGTGTATGTCCAACTTGCAGCCAACTTTAAAAAAAAGATTGTTAATATACAATCAAGATAGGAAATGAGAGTCTGCAAGAAAAGAATAAACAAAAAAAGATGAAAACTCTAAGCATTCCCTTTCAGCTGAAAGAACAGGAGTGAGCACCTGTGAAGAGTTTCAAGATAACATGCACAATTTCATAAACTCCCAGGCATGACTAAATCAATCACATGACATGGACACAAGAACACCCTGAGCAGCTGCAAAAGCAACATTAGAAAGAGGCAGAATGGTTTATACAGCACTTTTACAGGGTAGCTTCAAGCAGCTGTGGTCTGTCCCCCCCCCCCACCTTGAAGAACCTTCTAACTTTTGCCCGGACAGAAGTCTCCAAAATATTCTTCACAGTCACCTAACCCCAAAAGCGGTTTGGAAAGGGGAGTGTAAAAGTACTTAAAAGAACATTGTGGTATTTCCCCATAGGCTTTCCATTCAATTTTTTTAATAGTCAGTCTTCTACTTCCCCTCTGAACTCAGTAAAATGCAGAAGAAATTAAAGTGTGCTGGATGGTGGATATTCTCTCAAAATATAAAATGAAAATATTCAGCCTACTCTTCAGGTAATAGGAGTGTCTTTGTTTTTATTTTGTTTTTCCTGCATATTGTGGCAAATAACTGCTGCAGATGAAATATATGAACACAACATAGGTAACCCCAAAAGACTGAATATCTCTCTCAAGCAAAACAGAGACAACTGCTTTTCATTAGAGGTTAAGTGGTGTGTGTTGCCAAAGACACATCTGGCAATTTCATTCCCAAGCTCCACATGCATTTTCTACTTCTACTTCCCAATAAGAGATCCACAACATTAAGTGGAAAGAGAATTACCCCTTTCCCTCAATGAAAACATTTGAAGAAAGTTCATGTGTGCATTACCTTTGCATACTCAAATCCATGTTTCTCTTTGAGCCCATTGCGACAAACAGTGTAATTATAGAAGCGCGAGTTCTTTATTAATCCAACCCACTCTCGCCAACCAGGAGGTATGTAGCTACCATTGTATTCATTGAGGTATTTTCCAAAAAAAGCTGTGAAAGAAGGACAATATTGAGGTTGCTTTTGGTGCAGATCCCTGGTTGAGCTCAGATCTGTAACTCATGAATGAGCTGAGCCTGGCATTTTGAAATACTGTACAATAGATCTTAACAGCCTGTCTGGAAAATGAAGAAAATGAAGGTGTGCAAATTTAAATCACACAAAACTCTGCAACAGCCATATTACACAAAAAACTCTTTAGAACAATGGAATAAGTTCATTGCATACTGGAAAAAAAATAACTGTAGTCAGGATGTTTTTAAGGCTCTTAATTTTCAATACTCACGTTCCTACCTTAAGAAAATAAGTGTTTAGAGAAAGAGATGGCTATCATTTTTTTAAAAAAAATACAGAATTGAAAAAGTTCAACAAGCTATAAGTGAAAGACAAAGCATATGAGATGGATACATTTGCAACTAGGAGGCAATGAATTACCACTCCAAAGATGCATATTTGTGCTGCTGTGTTGGGAAAATCAACAGACAGTAAAAATTGTTTCAGTTTTACTTCTGATTAGAGATGGGTGTTTCGTTTGGGAAGGGGACTGGTTCCGAAATAAAACATGCCAGCACAGCTGCTGCTCAGAACACAGCCCCACCCTACAGAACAAAATCAACCACTGTCTTACCCTGCTGTAGTTTGCGCTGGGTTAAATTCCAACCAGGAAGCAGCCTCTGATGCATCATCTTTCCCTCTCCCTGGCGCTGGCCAATCAGAAGCTATGCAATGACATGCATCATCCCACCTCCCTGTCTGATTTCTCAAAACACTCATTTTTCATGTATTTCTCTAAACACTCCTTTTCTTGTGTGGTGTAACTTAACTGTTTTTCCTGTTTATTTTTATTATAGTTACATCGATTTTGTTATTTTGTACTTCATTTGTATTTGATTTGTATATATTTATTGTATGTGTTTTATAATTTGTATCTTTCACTTTGTAAACCACCCAGAGTAGACTTTGGGCTAGATGGCTGAGGTATATAAATCTCATAAATAAATGAATAATAATTAAATTAAGAATCTCTTATTACTACAATGGTATTGAAATCAGCATGAATTATGGTGAGAGCAGAAAAGATATCAAATTACAAAAAGGATGAGAGGCACAGATACAGATGTTAGTGTGTTCTACAGCAGAGCCAGCATCAACCTTGGTTAGATGTGTCCTAAGATATGCGTTTAGCACATCTATAAGGTTAAAACACAGAGTTTGTAAAATCAAAGAGCCTGAAGAGGCATTGCTGGATTACCTCTTCCCTTCATGAACAGATCTTGGAAAACCGACCTTTTCAGCCTATGGTTTCTAGAAACCTTCAGGTCAGGCTGGATTGAAGACTTGTGGGAATTGTGGTCTGAAAAGACAACTTTTCCGAGCAGCGTTCCTAAGCATTGGCACTGTGCTGGATAGGGTAGTTGTGTTGGGTGAAATCCAACAATATTTGGACAGCCAAGGTTTCCTTATCTCTGACCCAGATAAATAAGTGCTTTGTGCATGAAAAATACTAGCTTTTTTGTCAAATGGCACCATACTGAAGGCTAAGACGTTTTGCTGCCTGAGAAGGAGAATCTGCCTCCCTTGACCAAGAGCTCCCTTGACCAACAAGAGCTGCCTGATTTGGCAATTCAATCGTCCTTCCTCTCAGCACATGTGGGAAAGAGGCTCCTTGTTTATTTAGCTGTCTATTTACATTCCTCTATTCCTGCAGTGAGCTCAAGGCAGTGTACGTGTGTCTCCTCACCCTCACTTTATCTTCTCAACAACTCTTTGAGAGAGATCGGTCTGAAAGACTATGGCTGGCCGAAAGCCACCCGTTGAGCTTTCAAGTTTCCCAAGTCATAATTCAACACCTTAACAGTTATAACCATTTTGGTCAGCTTACAGCACCTGCTGCTCTGCCCCTCGACCCTTCCTCACCATTCCCTGCCGTGAAGCACCTGCTGCCTCAGTCTGCCTAATGAGAGGGCTGGCCCTGGTCTTGCCCACAATGCTCAGTTACATGCACAGGAGTTCTTTTGGTGCAGTTAATAAAATGCCAAGTACAGCTGAATGGATAAAAAGCCTCATTAAGAGGCACATAACACCATTTCAGGGAACATCGTTCTATTATTGTGTCTAATGGTGCCCATAGGGATAGCAGCAAATAAATGCAGATTTTTAAAATAATTATTTCAATGACACAGATCTTATCTGCATACTGGCAGTTTTGCTGACTGTTCCCAGGACACTCTGCCTTTGTTTGAACACATGTAACATACTTTGCTAGTCAAGAACAATGGCAGTCTCTTTGAATATACCCAATTAAGCTTGTGCCAAGATGAACAATTAGTAAGATGAACAATTGCTATAATTAATATCTATATGCGTAATATAAGCATTTTCTCAGAGAAGAAAATGCACTATACTCCTGAAACCTGCATTTGACTTCCTTTTCCTTTTCATAAGCATAACTGAATAGTCCTGGAGTAGAGAATATGAGAAAACTGGCACAATTCAAGTGTACTATATGTTTATCTGCACCCCCAACCATCCACCCCAGTTTTGGATCTGATTTTCTATTTGTTTTTGATGTTAACAGGTCACAACTGCCTTCAACGTAATATGTCAATTGGATTCCATTATGCCACTGCTTGTGCACAGCCAAACGCTTGCACAGGGCCACAATATCTGCACCCATAGCATTTGAGTACCATAATATGGCCAAAGTCCCAACAAAAACTTTGTCCAACCCTTTCAAAACCTGGTGCTCTTCAGAGACTTTGGGCTACAGCTTCCTTAATCCCTGTCCTCTGACCAAACTGTCTGGGGCCACATAAGAGCTATGGTCTAAAACAGTGATGGTGAACCTTTTGGAGACCACTGCCCAAAATGCTATTCAAAACCCACTAATTTTTTTTTTGCAAAGTGCCAATACAGTAATTTAACCTGTATACAGGGCAATGTGAAGGGGCAATGTCGGATGCCCACAGAAAGGGCTCCGAGTGCCAGCTTTGGCACCTGTGCCATAGGTTCGCCATCACTGGTCTAAAACATCAGGAGAATAAAAAGCTGAGAAACACTCATGGCAAGACTTCAAACACAGCTCTACAATAGGTGATATTCTTCACAGCCAAGAGTAGGAACAGGCTTTTCGAACAAATATTTCTGCAGAGCTCTGTGTCACTCCCAGAAGTCCCAATATGTCTACAAATATATATATACAATAACCCCCCGCCATTTCACGGTTCATGTACTGCAGTCCCACTATATTGCAGGACCGCAGGACCTGCCCGGGCTCCAGCTGATTAGTGCTGGGATGGGGGAGAAAAACCTTTATTCCCCCACCCCAGTGGTAATGAGCTAGAGCCCGGGGCTTGGGGAAGGGAGAAAAAGGTTTTTAAAAGCCTGGGTTTTTAAAACTTTTTTCTCCCTTCCCCAAGCCCCGGGCTCCAGCTCGGTGGTGGGTCAGATCCCCCAATGCCGCTTGTCCGCGCTGCTGCCCGAGACTTCTTAGAGCAGTGCGGGTGAATGGTGGCGGGGGATCCACCCAACCTGTAACCGCATAGCGCGGATTTTCAGTCATCATGGGTCGGATGGGTCCCTAACTCCCGCAATAGGCGGGGGGGTTACTGTATATCAAAACCTAGGTCCACGTTGCTCTAACCATTTGCTGGATCATGGCTATTCCAACATAGAAAGACATTCTCTCTTCTGGAATTGGCCAGCACATTTCTTGACTTCTTTTCATATTTCTGAGAAGATAAGGTACTCCTGATTAAAATGTATCTGATGCAGAATTCTTAAGTGTCTAACGTATTCCAATAGAAGATAATATTAAGGACTTCACATTTATTTGTTTAAGAGCACTTTTGTCCCACTTTTTTATCACACCATCTATGTTTACTTTTGTTTTTCTTTACATATTGTTTGCTTGCTGTTTGTTTGCCTTTGTTGCCATTTTCTTCTTTGTTTTAGTATTAAATGTACTCTGCCCTGAATCACGCCTCACACTAATATGGTGGTGTATAAATCTCAGAAATAAAAAGAGAGAGAGAGAGAGAGAGAGAGAGAGAGAGAGAGAGAGAGAGAGAGAGAGAGAGAGAGAGAGAGAGAGAGAGAGATTCACATATGAAAACATTACTTAATCTTCCATTCCTGCCTGTAATTTCACACGCAGGAGCTGAAGAATAGGAGTAAAGAGGTAAAGGCTTGAATCCGATTGATAGTTCCCAAAGGTGTACACCTGCTGGAAAAGGTGGAATTTGCATATATGTTTACTCATTATTCTGGAATTCACTGAATGAATCTAGTTGGGAGAAACAAATCAATTTAGCTGCAAAACCATCTGGAGATTAATTTTAGCTAATGAACTACATAAAATTTGGTTTGTGTAAATGGAATGCAAAAACAAAAAAAATTGCAGCCAATTAGGATAACAGCATTAAATAGCATATTATATGATCTAACATGGTGTGAGATGACTTCTGCTCACACATCAAAATTACCTCTTCTGCCTCCCCTCCCACCCCCACAATCACTGGCACACCTTCAGTAACCTGTTCCAAAGGATGCCCTGGCCCTCTAAACATTTATGTAGTTTCACAGGGGAGAGGAAAAGGGTTCACTGACACATGCATCTTCATTGGTGGATTAACACCACAGGATACAACCAAATGAGTACAGGAAAAACACACATGTTCAGCTCCCCCCCCCCCTATTGTCTGCTGCTTATTATTTGATGGCTAGTCCCGGAACTCCAAAGTCTCTACTGTAAGTTCTGATGTCTGCTAAAGCAGTCGTCCTTTATATAGATAAGACACAATCTTTTCTCTACTAAGAATCTCAGGGATTCTCAAGTGCAGATTACAACAAGCCATCTAATTTGCACACTTCACAAAATTATTTTAAAATCTCTGTTTATATACCGCCCCATACCACTTTAAATAGTCTCTGGGCAGTTTACAGTTTAAATACAGTATGCAGGCTACACATTGGCTACAGAAGATTACAGAAAGTGCCACGTTTTTTGTCTTTTCTTTTCTTTTTCTTTGATTTTTGCCAGAAGATTACATTTTCCACTTGCTTTGGGCAAGATTGATGAAAGACTGGTGACAACTACTGGCACAATTATACTTGCCAGTTCATTATAGCTTTGCAACAGTTGAGTGAATGTAACAAAGAAAATATCCACATTTCTACTTAGTGGACAACTACACACTTGACGAGAAGGTCATGCCAAATTAAATATTTATTTAAATACACAGCTGGTGCACTTGTAAAATGTATGACAGCTAGTGCAATGGGTCTTGTACTCGTACAATGACATCACTGGATACAGGCCAAGATGTTGCCCGCAGTGTTCCATGCTGGTATCCCATCCACCCACTAAGAGGAACTAGCCCCATGTAGCTTCAAGAAAGCCACTGCGTAAGATCACAGTGCTTTTGTTATTTCTACAAGATGTTGTAAAGATCATCTAGAGAAAAAAAAAAAACACTAGCAACCTTTTAATCAAAGTTATAAAAATGGGGAATAACCTCTTACCAGTCCGATACCCAGTGTTATTGAGATACACTGCAAAGGTACGTGGTTCATGTGTTGCTTGCCAGGAAGGGGAAGAACAGTTCTCATTGTTAGTATAGATGTTGTGGTTGTGAACATATTTGCCTGTCAGCATTGAGGAACGAGATGGACAGCACATTGGGGTTGTCACAAAAGCATTGACAAAACTGGCACCTCCATTCTCCATTATCTTCCTGGTTTTATTCATCACTTGCAAGGAACCTAAATATCAAATTAAAATAAATATAATTAAAAAGTCACACCAATGACTAGGGAATATATAGTACAGGCATCCCACAAGAGATCAATTTCAAAGATATCAAGGAACCAAAATACATAGTTGGATTTGAATTCTAGAAAGGTTTTTTTTTAATGTGCCTTTACACATCAGGCTTGGAGTACGGAATTAGCATCAACAACAAAATGAAAACACATGAAGGTATTAAGGTAAAATAGAGCAACACCAAAGGTTTTCAGAAATATCAATCCACACATGTTACCACTTGTGAGGCTTCACAACCTGCCTCAGGCAGGTCTCCAGCAAATTACTTCTTTGAGTCAACATATCACCAACACATTTCACAAGTCCAAACAGCCAACATTTATGTCAGGCCAATCTAAGAAACCGTTACATTCAACAGTTATAAACCATTTCTCTTCCTCACCCAACAGGGTGAGGAAAGGGTTGCTCTCTTCTTCCCAAAACAGGTTAGTAATGCATAAATCCAACTGTCCTGGTGACCCTTTCTTGAAGGTCATGTCCCTCAGTGGTGAAACTGATGAAACTGACAACATGGGGATCCACTCCTTTCTAAGAGCCTCTGACCTGTGTCTCATGAGTCCCGGGTCTGAACATTCCCACAGCCACGTTACTTGGTCCTCTGTAACCCAGACAGCTTCTGCCACTGCACCTTTTCCATGCCTCTTCCTCTTAATCCTTGCTCTTTCTTCTCTAATTCTCTTTCCCCACTCTTTTGCCTCCTTCTACCCCAAGTAAGATGGCTTGGCACCTTCTCCTTTCCGCCTCCTTCTAAAACAATCAACTTCTCCCATCTGTTTGTCTACAGATTTCCCAACATATCCACTCCCAGCTGGGGGGGGGGGGAGGGAATCTTCAGCTGTTTCATAGCTTTTTCTGCCTCCACTAACTTCTCTTTTGACTCACCTCTCTTATATATCTCCTTTTCCCCCTCTACTTTTTTAACTGCTCTGCCACTTTCTCCACTTTCTTTCCTGCCTTGTCTTTCTGACCTGTCTCCTCCCCACTCTCTTTTGCACCTTTTCTGTCTCCTTTGGTTCTCCCTTTCTCCTGCAGGGGCTGTCAGTCTCCTTTCTACCATAGATGTTCCCAGCTTGGAGCCACTAGTTGTTCCCATGAAAAGGGATGGTGCTTGGGCAGAGACATTGCCGAGCCTGCCTCCATCCTCACAGCTCTGTGCAATGTAATCAGTCGGAAATTTGCTCTCAGATGTTTAAGTATAAACATATATGACAATTTCAATGCATTTCCAAAGTGTGAGCCTTTAGATGCATGAGTAGTTTATTTAATAATAGTATTGTTCAAGTCAATCAGCCAATTTACCTAACCACAGAATTATGCTCCTTATTATAAGTGGCAACCCAACAGTTTGGTAGGTAGGTAAGTATTAGCTTTGCCCTTTATGCACTTTGCATTCAGTAGCTATTAACTTATACATATGCCAAGTACTATTTAAAAACCTGTAAGATTAATTTTTCAACATGTGCACATCCACACTGTCATTTATATATGGATCACTGGTAGCATGGTAGCACAGTTTGGATTTTTAAAGAAGGCTCAGCAGGCATTTTTACTTAGAACAAGCCATCCTTCCCCTTTGAGAGCTATGATGCATGTTTCTGACCCAGCAGAAGCACATGAGTATTTTTGTTGGCATGCCTGTTTAACTGAGAGATAGAAACCTCCAGCAGTTTAACCTCCAGCTGCTATTGTGTGAGTGACAGTGGGAGGAAAAAGAAGGAAGGGAAGTGGTGGTGAGAAAGGGGATGGAGAAAGCAGAATGGCACAGGCAGATGGATGGAGGAGTGATGGGAAAAATCATTTCCCCTGGCCCTCTGCAAATGATCAGGGGGAAGTGCTTTATTTACACTTGGCCAGGCTACAAGGGGTCTTTTGCTGTTGGGATGGGAGGAGTGCATTGGCATTGTTTATCCCCTCGCCAAACCCATCAGAAACTTTGTAGCCCAATCCATGCCACACCCAAAACAGTCCAGGCCTACACAGACACTGCAACAACAATTACTCAGGGATAATATTTGCCTGGTTCATACCAGGTCACATAACTTTTTAGGCTTCCAGAAAGAATGCTTTTATTGGCCTGTTCACACTGCAGATAAATATGATATACAGATCGCTGCTGGCAAAGTTTAGATAGGAGAGAAAGACCTTATCCACATGTGGTTGTACTTAGAATGATCCTTTCTTCCTCTTTAAGAGCTGTAATGCACCTTTTCTAGCCCTGCGGTAGGGCATGTATTCTTTTTGGCATGCTCCTTGTTTAGCCACAATATACCACCCTCCAGCAGCCTCAGCTTCAACTGCCAATTGCGGAAGAAGGAAAGGGAAATAAGGAGAGAGGAAAGGGGGGGGAAAGGGAATGGCACTAACAGAGAGAAGAGCCATGTAAAAATAATAATTCCATTTCCCGCTGACCCTCTGCAGATAATGAAGGGAAGCACTAAACTGACTGCTGATTAAGCTAAAATAAGCCTTTTGCTGTTCAGATGGGAGGAGCATGCCAAGTGGCAGACTGTTCCTCTTTCTGACCTCAACAGACACTTCAACCCTGATCCAGTCCACACCCAAAATAGCCAGTCTGGACAGGTTCTGTCTGTCGCAGTTTACAAGACTACTCAGTGTGGTGTGGTGGGAAGTCGGTTCCAACATAAGTCGGTTCCAGGTTGATGGCACAGATCAAATGCACTCCATCTTTTAATCCTTATCCTTAATGTATTTTCTCTAGTTTAAAAATGGCGAATGAAAAAGTGACAGAAAAGGAAGATATTCTTGCTTGCACCTCCTCTATGAGAAGCCTTGTCTGGAAGACAGCTATCTTTATGTCCAAGCCTTATGTTCAGCATTTGCCTCAGCATTTTCTGACATCATCCTGTTGGTTCCAAATAAAAATGTACCAAGTGAATTTAACGATAATTGACTCCTAAGTAAGGATGACCTACTTCCTTGAGTTAAAATAAAGTGTGACACTACATCCCTGTTCTCAGCTGAAACAGACACAGCTTGCAGGGCTTTCCAAGAGCAAAACAAATATACTTTTATAGGAAGCTGAGGATATGTTCTAGTTTATAGTAGGGCCCTCTATTGGAAGGCCTGTCAGAAGACAATCCTCTGCTTGAAAGACCATCAAGCCCAATTCCAGTTGACAGATAAGGAGCCCTAAGAAGAAGAGAGAGTTGGGGTGTTGCTCCTCAACAAAACATGAATTACTGGATATGAAGTACAGTATTGCAATAATAAACATGTATTGACACAACTTGAAAGGCGTGAGCTGTTTATGAAAAATATGAATGGCGGATTGGGCCGGCAGATGGATCACCTTGTCACCGTCTTCCCAGCTACTGTGTGGTATAATTTTTTATCTCACCATTATGGTGAGATATACTGTTATAATCTGGATGGAGTTTCCATTCCACTGTCTGATGTCTTCCACAGCTGTTGAAACATGAAAATATGCTATACAGTATAACTATTGGTATGTTAAGCTGCTCTACAAATGATATCTGTCATGTAGAATTCATTTCAGGTGGTCTCTGCACATACATATAGAATAGTTAATCTAAGTCTTATTCAGCTCTTTGTTTGTTTGCATTTACCTAGATGCTTAGAGAAGAAACATGAGCTCTGTTCTCACTATCCCCTCTACCTTCATTTTGCACATGAGAAGATTTGGCTGAGCATAAATGCTTGCTTGTGTCTAGGCTCTCCACATGAACAAGAATCCACGTTTCTTGGGAACTCAGATTCTCTAGCTGAATTGTGTCAGGTACTGAATTGTGTCAAGTACCGTAGCAGAGTTTGCATTCTTAACCTAGGGTTTCATGCACATAATACCTAAACTTTATGAAGCTTCAAAAGGAGTTATGACGGATGAAATTTGCCATACATGTTTCAAATTACATTTTACACATCCTATCAAGGTTATGGCAACACAAAAAACTGGTAAGCATCATCTGAATCTGGATCTTTGAGCAATCAGCTGGAGGGATACAAAGATCTTAAGAACTTACAACAGACAGCTGATTGTACTGAGATGATATGTAGTAATAGTTCCTTGTTCTCTGCTTATGAATGGTGTGGAGGGGGTGGGGAAATCCTTCCTCCCCAAGCCAGTCTGACATCTTTATGAGTTACATGTACTTTAAAAAGAGGATTTTCCAGCTGAACTAATTAACTGAACTACTGACCTCAACGCCACTCACATTTGTGCTGTTCTTTTTGTGCCCATTACAGCCAGTAATAATAAAATATGAAGATGCATATATGACAACACTTTGGTAAGTATCTAATTCAGAGCATAAGGGTAACAGCTACTTGATCAATGTTGTAAGCAGTGAGAGGCCACACTCAAAGAAGAGCCTGGCCTTTCTCAATCATGTAGAAGAGAAGGGTGCCATCCTCAATGTATAAATACTTCAAATAGTTAACACTACCTTATCTGCATGGCAACAAGGGTGCATCACTGTGACCTGCTGCATCAGGAAAACAGTGAAGATCCACATTTTCTCCCCCCCCCCTTTCCTGGTTTTACATCATGAGAACATAAGAACATAAGAAGAGCCATGCTGGATCAGGCCAAAGGCCCATCTAGTCCAGCTTCCTATATCTCACAGTGGCCCCACCAAATGCAACTGGGAGTGCACAAGACTAGATATCTATTTCCTGATACCACTCCCTTGCATCTGGCCATTGAAGTATCTCAGTTTTAAGACTGGAGAGTACACATCTCCCTCATGGTTTGTAACCTGTGATGGACTTTTCCTCCAGGAATCTGTCTAATCCCATTTTGAAGTCATCCAGGCCTGATACCATCACCACATCCTGTGACAGGGAGTTCCACAGACTGACAACACGTTGGGTAAAAAATATTTTCTTTATCTGTTCTTACTTTCCCAGCCCCCAATTTGAGTGGATGTCCCCTAGTTCTGGTATTTCGTGAGAGGGAGAAGAGCATTCCTCTATCCATCACAAGACAATCCTATTAATAACAGTGTATATATTTGCTGGCCTTTAACAATACCCAGAGACAGTTTCAATATGTTACTGCGCAGACAGTCGCAGATGGATATGACCATATGCACTGCTGATTTCAGCTTTAAGAGAAATCTAGTAATTTGTTGTTGTTGTTTTAAAAAATATGCTCTTGGAGAAATGCCCTGAGCTGCAAAGAGCAATGACCATGTGCCTGCCAGATACTACTCTAGCAGTACAGTCAATTCTCAATACCGCCCTTTTTCCTAAACTCAAAAGGGGAGCATCTGGGAGGAGTAATTAGGGCTAGCCTAAAATGTTTCTCAATAAAATGCATACATATGCAAAATGCACTTTTCAATGGTATGTACAGATGCAATTTGGACTAGCAACTGAGTCCTGCTTTGGCACTAGACTTGTGACAGTGTCCTTCGAATCCCAAGGATAGCAGGCTAGTTTAGGGGATATGAGAAAGGCAAAATATGTCCTCCACCAGAAGGGATATGGCTGGGGTGGAGTCAGAAGGAATGATTAGAGGTCAGAGACTCTTACTCCTGGGATCCACTGTTGAAATGGTGTCCCCACTCTGCTTAATTGAGGGTCTGGTCTTGGAAGCAGTACAACAGGTGCCCTTCACAGAGCAGTGTTGAAGGCCATATGAAGCATCAATAAGGCAAGAGTTCTTGAAGGCACAAAGGCAGTGGCAAAAGGGAGAGAATCAAGGTACGTCGCAAGAGGCAAGTGAGAACAACTATTCTTATAAAAAGAGTTGAGATAAAATTCCACCTCAGTATCTTAAACATACAAAGACATCAATGGATAACTCCATGCTGGTTAGCACAATAATGCTGGTTAGCACAATACTGTGATAATCAGGAAGAAACTGAGCAACAACAGCACAAACTAATCTTGAAGGTCCACAGTGAGTGTGGTCACTTAGGCCTCCCATCAAAAAACATCCTCAACTATAGAATGCTCTGAATAGGGTTTCACGCAGATATCAAACTCATGTGCGATGCAGAGATACCAGGAAGGGACCCTTTATGAGAAAGGCTGCTTCTGTGAGTAGGTTCTGTCTTGCTAAATCAGGGTGAAGTTTGGAAAAGCTGCACAATGTCTGGAAACCATTTTGTCCATAAAAGTAACTTTTCCAAGCTCTGAATCAGGGCTACTACTATGGGCATTCCAAACAGCTACAATATTTAAGGAAGCAGAATTTATTATCTGTTTTAATTGCATGTAAATTTAAAATTTAAAAATCATTAGGAATTGGACAGAACAGCTCCTCAGTGTTCCACAAGTATACATATTGTATAGAAAATGGATCATTATTACCAAAATTAATAACTGTCAACAGCCAGCTTCCTGCTTTCCTAGACAAAGCTCACTGTAAGTTGCAGAAAGTTGATTTAATCAGAGGTAGGTGGACACAGTGCTACCTCTCAAACAAATGAGACTTCATTAATTGAAACATATCAAATAAAATAACAAAATCAATGATACTTTTTTTTTCAAAATAAGAAAAGTTCTTTGGGAACAGACTTTCCAAATCTGTTTATGAAGTATGATATTGTGTAGGAAAGGCAAATATACCAAATAATTATTTAAAGAGAAGAAAGGAATTTTAAAAACAGAAAGAAATGGGGGGAAAAAACAGAACAAAACCAAACCCTCAGAAGATAGAAACTGTGCTCTCAGTCACGAGAAACTCACCAAGCTCCACATCTTGGTCATCTGTGAGAACAAGGATAATGTTTGGTCTGATATTTTTTCGCTCATGCAGGGCACGTCCTCTGAACCTTGGGGCTTTGACGGTTGTACCAAAACTCCTCCTCAGCACTTCGGTACCAAGTACAGTCCACATCAATGCAAGGCAATAATGATTCATTGTTATCTGTTCAGTGCCACAGTTACACCCTTGTGCAAGTGTTTTTCTTTAATTTTCAAGCTCTGTAGAAGGGGGAAAAAGAAGGAAGGAAAGAGAGATAGAAACACAGGCATAAAGCTCAGCTCACAGCCAAAATAGCAGTACATCATGGGATTATTTTTTATATGAAAAAATAGAGATAGCTCCCTAGGTTGACTGTGGTTCAGGCTCTGGTCTATATCTATTTATCTGGGAGAAAATACAGTACATGTCAATTAGATTAGATTTGATTCTCAAACTGAATGTGTCTTAATTGTAATGGACAGTATATTGTCTTTCCTTACTGTAAGCCACCTTGGGTCCTTCTCCAAGGAGAAAGGCAAGGTAAAAATACTCAAAAATAAATAAAAGTAAATAAATATAGGGACAGGAAGCTGTTATTCTGCTTAAACCTGCTTTGTAAATGAAATTCCTATATTTCTGCTCTCCCACATCTTAGTTATATTTTAGTTTTTTTTTTATTTTATCTAGTTAAAAATAGCCCAAACCATTGCATACTTCTTACATTACCAAGATAGACATTCAAAAGTAATTTAACAGCGTAGTCCAATTGTGTCTACTCAGATATAAGTCCCATGAGTTCAGTTAGATTGTAACTTCCAGCTATATAATTGTAGCCCAAACTTCTTTCAAGGAAGCTCTCAAAGAAAGGCGTGTAAACCCAATAACCTTGTACATCTCTGTTTAAAAAGTCTGTATTTCATCTAGTGTGCATTTCCTGGTAATACTGAAAGTAAGAAAGAAGCCTATTAAAGCTCCTCCCGCTGATACACGCAATTTAAAGGAAGGTATGCCCTTAGTGCATCAAGATGAAGGTCATTTAAAGGGTGAGGAAACTGAGCAGAATGAATTTGCTTCCTGTTCTTTACTTTCCCAAATTTTATAGCTTTGACAGCTGCTCCTTTGGGTCCCAGGGCACCTGCAAAACAAACAAACAAGTAAAGCAGATAGCTGTTGTGAGTAGAGATGGGCACGAATAAAAAAAATTGTGTTTCATTTGTCGTTTGGGGGTCCGTTTCGTTTCGTTTCGTTTCGTTTCCGTTTTTCGCGAATTTTTGCAAAAAATTCGTTTTTATTTTTGTTCATTTCATTACCATTTCATTACCATTAATTTCAATTTTTTGTGATTTTTTTAAGCATTTAAAGCAGTTCAATGTATTGCCGTAATGAAAACGAAACGGACGACAAAATTTCTGGTGTTTCTGTTCGTTTCGTTTCATTTTAGAGACAAAATTCGTTTGTCGTTTTGTTGCATAATGAAACAAAAAAACAGAAACGGAAACGAAAATTTTTTCGTTTCGTGCCCATCTCTAGTTGTGAGTTTTTCAGGCTGTTTGGTTGTGTTCTGTAAGTTTTTCTTCCTGATGTTTCACCAGACTCTATGGCTGGCATCTTCAGAGGGCAAGGAGCTCAGGGAAAACTCCTAGTTCTCTGAGCTGCTTGCCCCCTGAAGATGCCAGCCTTCCAGAACACAGCAAAACAACCTGAAATACTCACAAGAGCTATCAGATCCTGGCCATGAAAGCCTTCGAGAGAGAATACAACAAATAAAACAGAATTGCTTTATGTAAAATTTACCAGCCCTCCTACAGCAAAGATGAAGGAAAGACCTCTGGCTATAAGATGCACCATAATATTAGCGTACGGTCCCAATGTGTTTTGCAAAGTTAACAGAGAGCTCATGCGAAGTGACAACCCAGGTGATCTTACCCAGCACTGTGAAAGGCCAGACAGCTATTCCTCATCACTCAGCAGTGGGACTGAGTGCATCATCTATAGCGCACAGCAACCCGAAGTCTCCATTTCCAGATTTGGCTCACTGAGCCTATCCCACTTTCATAGGGACTGTCAGTCAAATCAGCCCTGCTATTCTGAGTCTTAATGCTTCCTTAGGAGGGGGCTCAGCAGACTAAAACCCACAACAATGATTGATTGGCCTGGCGACGGAAAAGGTTAGACTTTCCTTTCCCATTCTCCAGCCTGTTGACAGAAGCTCCACTAAGAGGATAAGAACTTGTGATAATGTTAACTTAATTCAGAGTTTAATTGGCTCTATCCTAAAAATAACAATAGCCAGGCTTGACTGCAAATGAACCTGGAGGGAGGTTCGCTCCCTGGGAAAAAAAGTCTGTAAGAGAAGCAATACCAGCCTTAATGACAAGGGAACACAACTCATCAGAGGGCCAGCACTCCCACACCCGAGACTTCATATTTAGACATGCAACATTAACTAGTAGGAGATAAATCAGCAGAACTAATTGAATGGGAGCATGGCATAACAGAGAAGGAAGGAATGGAGAGAAATGATAGCATCATTCATTTCAAAGTACAAAGGAGGGATGGGAATCCCAACATGGACAATATACATGTGAGCATGTGGGTATTTATATACAGAATTCCTTTTGTCTTGCTTTCCTCAAAGCTTCCTATTAACAGCACAATGCACCTCACTCTTCAGGCAGCAACTGTGTAGAGAAAGCATTGGAAACCATCAGCCTCGGCGTCTGTCAGCAGAGAAATCCCGGCTCCATTGTCTATGTATAAAACATTCCAACCTCTGCTGATTGACACTGCAGCAACCTAAAGGCAGGATGCTGGAGAATTCCATCTTCTCAGTTAAATGCCATAGCTCTGACTACTTGACATTCGTATAAGTCGGCAGGGAAGTCAGTAATTAGTCTGAGTTGGATGATCCCCCTCCTTGTTGTCTCAAGATAGTTTGGTTTCTCAATCTATTTGTTCCAGCTCTTATGAGACAACCATGTCGATGAACACAACAATTGGATAAGTTAGGCATTTTCCGGTCCAGTCCGTGAACTACTCACTGTCTACATTTAGTGTAAGAGTGGAACAGACATTTCTCCCAAGGCTCCTTTTAAAACAGCAAACCCTGTCACATAAGCCAAAAGGAACAGCATGTGGGAGTTGAGAAAGAGTAGATGTTTAGCATTTCCTGGATTCACATTGCACAGCCAAATTATGCATTTCCTGGATCAGCACTCCACACATGACGTTGACCCACAAAAAGACAGACTTTCCCAAACACACACAGTGGCTCAATAATCCTAGGAGTGGCTTGAAGTCTGAGGGGAAAACTTGTGTGATGTGGTTGTTAGTAGACTCTGATATCTCTAAGTGGGTCTAATCAGGTTTCCAGATGGTTTCATGTCAGCAAAAACAAAACATTTTTTTCAAAGGGTGGAGAAAGCAAAATACTGTGACAATGTAAAGATGAGCTCAGTATGAGCTTTTGTAGATCAAAATCCACTTCTCCAGACACAGAAAATGCAAATATTCCTAGTATGTGAAGAACTGTATCTTTTAATCTGTAAAAGTTCACAGTGAAATAAGTCTGCTCATCTTTAAACTGCTGTATTACATTGACTTTTTATGCAGTATATTTTATTTGGCTGACAGGGCTTGTGGGTATTTTTGTAGTATTTCCGTTCACATTATTTGTCTTGCATTTGGTTTGTGTGAGCACCATCATCAGTCATTTATGGCCATTATAAACTGAGATTTTGAAACCCCCCCAGGCAGATTTCTGGGAGTGACCAAAGAGAAAGAAGAATGTAGAAGAGAGGTCTCTCTACTACCACCATCTGTTTCACTATATGTGCCTTGGCAGGGAAGCAGAAGGGAACTCCCCCTTAGTCATACTGCTTGCTGTGAGCCACCTTGCTCATTGGAAAGTGTAGTCTCTCTTCCCACTAGATTCAACATGGGGAGTGTGTCCAGATGATATCATGGATTATGCACAGAGTGGAATGCAGAGCAGGAGAGAAGCCTTTTTGCTTGCTTATAACTTTATGCTTATAGAAGGACCACAACTCCAATTTAAAAGTATATATTTTTTAAAAAAATCCCTCTTAGTTTAGAGATTTAGTGCCAAACTGATATAGTACTAGTTCAGATGTGTACAATGTCTTGTTAATTCAGCATTTTTCTCTCTTGCTAAACCTTATTTTTAAAAAAAAGAAATTATCTGAATACTGGGTGGATAAATAAGATGGTGGTGAAAATGGCAGAACAGAGGAAGGGACAAGTAAGGTTGTGTGATGTGCGTGTGGGGATGTAAAGACACTTTCTGTGTTAGAAACTGTAATTTAAATGCCAGGGTACAGCTTGCTGGGGGGGGGGGCAATGTGCAGCCTGCATACTGTAATTAAACTGTAAACTGCCCAGAGACTACTTGAAGTGGTATGGGGCGGTATATAAGCAGAACACTTTGCTTTGCTTTCTCAGTAGCCTGGAGGAACTTGGGTCTGTGTGGTTTTGCCCTAAGACAGCTACTTCTTTGGAAACTGCTGCTATCTGTGGTAGGAACTTGTTGGGCAGCTGAGTAAACAATGGCCCAGTTTTCCATTCTCCTCTTCACTCAACCTCCAATGAAGGTGTTTCTTGCATTAGGATATATGCAATGGTGAACAGTGGTATATATCAGGGTACAGAAATCTGGTGGTAAAGGCAGAATTTCCCCCCAGCACCCTGAAAGGGAGCAGAGTAGCAAACAGGTTCTACTTAACCTCTGGTGATACTAATCTCCATTCTGCTACTAAGGAAGAGTGCTTTTATACTGCCAAGAGTGGCCTTGCTACCAAATAGGTGATATAAAAATCCAATAAATAAAACAAAATAAACTTTGGACTAAACAACTTCCAGTGTCATCTGCTCTTCTGCAGTAAGTGACATGAGAAATTTCCGTTGACTTCCCCAACTTTGGGTGCTGAGAGAGCCTCTCAAGCTCTGGCTATTAAAGGCAAAACTGGATGGATACATGGACAGCTTTTAAAAATAATTTTAATAAATAAATACATAAACACGAGAGTAGAGGTGGAATCTTGGTGTCAGGCTCTGCCTCAACCTCATTCAAGGGCTTAGTAAACTGTAAAAGGATAAGCCACTCACATGATCAGGCGCTGTGAAAAAAAATCAGAATTTTTCACAGTCCCAGGAGTTATCTAGGTCTCAGGCCAGCACAAGGCATTCTACTGTTTGAGGCTGAATAGCCATTGACCTCCCCCATAATATCAAAGTGCATAGAGCCCAAAGCTGGTAATGTTATTATATCTCCTGAGAAAGAGAATCTCACAAACATATCTGGCAATACAATAAAGGAAACATTCAGTAACTTTCGATTTACTGCTATTTCACCACACACCCCAAATCTGCCTGCCTGAAATGGCTTACTTACCACCTAATGTAATAGCAAGGGAGCATCTAGTCCTCTGGGTATCTAGTGTAGAACAGTGCGTATAGTGATGGACTAGGGGCAGGGAGACCTACAATCAAATCCCCACTGGGCCCGTTTATATCCTCTGAAAACCCTGGCCTCTTAGGTACTGAAGTAAAATGAAGGCAAAGAACCCAGAAAGAATACAGGGACTTCACAGGGGACACAAGGAATGTACTGTAGAGTTCGTGCTGCTACTTTGCCCAGTCTACAAGTAGTCCTCAGAGACACTGCAATTTTGACTTTGAGAAACAGTCAAAAGCAGGAAAAATATAAAGAAGAAGAGCCTTGTTTCTTCACACATGCTAAATAAACGTAAGGCATTTGTTGCAGTGTCCCAAGAACTAAGAAGAGGACTACAAGTTTGCCCTTTCTCTTCCCCCCAACGTTAAATGAAAACATAATTGCTTGCCAACTGAAAAATATGCTTCGCGCAAAAATAAATATAAATGCTTTTTTTGTATAGTCTTGGTGCATATTCAGCGATCCCCAAGATGGAAGGCCGACAGCAGATGTATTTTGAAGCATTTCACAGACATTTCAGTTCTGCTCCATATAAATGCAAATCTTGAAGAAAACTTTGCAATAAATCAAATATTGTGAAAAGATACATTTTTGGAGATTACAGGCTAGTACAAAAAATAATAACTTCCATAGCTCTGGTATAAGTCTCAGTGATTTCAACTGACTCTACAGCTTCTACCAATCTGGCAAACAACTCAAGCAGGTTGGTTCTATTTTCCTCCCCCCATAAAAAAGCAGTAGAAGTAAATGATTCTATGCAGAATTAAGATTCACCAAGCACTATTTCTGGATGCCGAGTCCATTGCCATCTGCACATGCGCCACCACCCTAATAGAGCCCAACATATGAAGCAGAGACCATGCCTGATTCCTGGAAGGGAAGCTTTGCCTGCTTGTCGTCGGAAGATGGCTGCAGTGTTGGAGGAGGCGGCAGAGCAGGCAGGAAGGCGATGGGAGCAGTAGGAAGGTGATAACGGATAGGGGCAGGGGCAGGGGCAGGGGCAGGGATGGGCCTGAAGTAAAATGAAACACAGGCTTAAAAAGTTTGACAAAATTGGGATCCATCCACCGAGCCCACAAAACCAAATCACAAAGAAGCCTAGTTGTGTGGTTTTCATGTATGTAGTTCAATTCATGCCCATCTCTCATCATTACTGAACATGTTGCATA